>JAWZYU010000003.1:17007328-18369328 GCA_038380435.1 Ryuthela nishihirai
TCAAGTCTTTAACGCTTGTCTGAAATTTTGCTGTAAGAAACCTTTCATTAATGCACTCACATCCTAGAAGAGCATCACTAGCGTGTCTGCTGAGCAGCAGACCCACGCCTTGGTGATGCTTATTGTCGTCCCTCCCTGAAAAGAGAAATTTAAGATTATTTTTAAGAATCTGACCTTTATCTGTCCATCTGGTCTCTTGCAAGCCGAGAATATCTAAATTATAACGGTGGAATTCTTGTGTGAGGACATCAAGAGAAAAAGCTCTGTGCAGAGTCCTCACATTCCAACTACCTATGGAGAGAAAATGGTTAGTGGGATGTTTAAAGAAACTATGTTTATTGAGAGAGGGAATGCCGACAATATCAAACAGCCCCCTAATCGCAGACATGGGGCAAAGACCCGTTCCCCCACTACTAAAGGCTGAAGCCATCTACACTGGAAGACTTCCTCCAATGTAGAATTTGACGATGCCAATATAAGCAAAGAGTTCAGGTGTCTGCGATGACTTCTGCTTAGGATTATCCACCAGCTGATAAACATATCCTGTGAATCTGTTCACTTGGGGCTGTCACCCCACAAACAAACGAACACTATGGTTCATTGCAAAATTCAGAAAAAATATCTGGCAACGATTTTTTTAGAAATTAGTGATCTGGCAACCTTCGTGTCACGTGACTGGAGCGGTTGGAACTGGAGCGGTTGCGGTTAATGTTCACAGCACATTGGATAGTGTGGGCTCACTCACGGAAATATTGAGCGTGTGCAGTTAGCATTCACAGCAAACTGGAGCGGTTGCGGTTAATGTTCGCAGCACATTGGATCGTGTGAGCTCACAAAGACCTGGATCGTGTGGGCTCACTCGCAGAAATATTGAGCGTGTGCAGTTACCGTTCACAGCAAACTGGAGCGGTTGCGGTTAATGTTCACAGCACATTGGATCGTGTGAGCTCACAAAGACCTGGATCGTGTGGGCTCACTCACGGAAATATTGAGCGTGTGCAGTTAGCATTCACAGCTAACTGGAGCGGTTGCGGTTAATGTTCACAGCACATTGGATCGTGTGAGCTCACAAAGACCTGGATCGTGTAGGCTCACTCACGGAAATATTGAGCGTGTGCAGTTAGCATTCACAGCTAACTGGAGCGGTTGCGGTTAATGTTCACAGCACATTGGATCGTGTGAGCTCACAAAAACCTGGATCGTGTGGGCTCACTCACGGAAATATTGAGCGTGTGCAGTTACCGTTCACAGCAAACTGGAGCGTGTGTAGCAACTGCACACGCTCCAGTTTGCTGTGAACGGTAACTGGAGCGTGTACAGTTGCTGTACACTCTCCAGATATTTTTTCTGAATTCTGTAATCACGTGACACGAAGGTTGCCAGATCACTAATTTCTAAAAAAATCGTTGCCAGATATTTTTTTCTGAATTCTGTAATCAACCATAGCGTTTGGATACTTTTTTGAGCGACTGTACTTACAGAAGTCAATTCTTCAGATTCCATACCTTTCATTTTCTACCTAGATTTTTAAATATCAAGAATTTACGAATTCCTGGCACAAGAGCGCCTCTCTTCCAACAGGAACACACATCCTCTAATAGTTGACACCCCTCCAATAGTGGCATCATGTGAAGAGTTGCAGAAAAATTAACGCCACACCCTCTAACAGCGCCGCACCCTTCATCAGTGCACTTTCTATAAGAAGCACTTAAAAGACCACCTCGATTAGTATCAGCACACTTACAGACGCTATCGATAAAATACCGTGGCCGAGTTCTACTGCAGGAAGAAATACGATGCTTCAAGATGCACAGTGAAACCTGGATAAAGAATAACCTGTCATTCGCAGCATGTTGGGAAGATCTCTGTTTGTGATTAAGAGTCAAAGCCATTGATGCAACTATACCTTTTGGCATTTCACTTGGGTTGGTTTGTTTCACCTCTGAGCAGCACTTTTTTGCACACTATGGGCTAAATGGTCAGGTCACATGGACCCCGAAGGTTCAGAGAAGGTTGGGGGAGAGGACCCACTGGAACAGATGTTGGGAAACAGATGGTAGCCTCCCGTCAAGGCCATCCAGCGTGTTCTTTAACGCGCACAGGGTATGGTTCTCCCGCACACGGCTTAATGTCCCATCCGACGGACGGCGGCCTTTCCAAGCTCATCGACGTCCCCTACTGACCGTGGGCAGGATTGGGTTGTTTTACCTCTGACCGGCACTTTTTTGCACGCCATGGGCTAAATGGCCAGGTCATATGGACCCCGAAGGTTCAGAGAAGTTTGGGGGAGGGGACCCACTGGAACAGCTTTTGGGAGACAGATGGTAGCCTCCCGTCAAGGCCATCCAGTGTGTTCTTTAACGTGCACAGGGTATGGCTCTCCCGCACACGGGGCCACGGCTTAACGTCCCATCCGACGGACGGCGGCCTTTTCAAGCCCATCGGTGTCCCCTACTGACCGTGGGCAGGGCGGGGAATTTTGCGGAGATATATCTCAACGCTGACCCAGCTGGGACTCGAACCTGGTAATTGCAGATTACGAGCCTGGCGCGCTACCGACTGAGCCACCTTTTGGCATTTCACGTTTGTCTCTTCAGTCCTACAACAATTCTCAAACTTTGGTTGCTTGAATTATTTCCGTCTGTATGTATAAAATAAAGAGTTTGTTTATCTGTCTGTCTGTCTCTTTGTTCGAGATCTCCTCCTAGACAGTCGGAGCTAGAACCACCAAACTTCGTCTGCATCTTCTTCTCGCCGTAACTTAGTACACTGTCAAGGTCTGACCCCGCAAAATCAGGCACTCTTCCAAAGGATGGCTGCGAAACGCCTGTCCATTGATAATTTGGTACATCTATAGTGTACTATTCCATTCATAACTTTCGACTCTCCACTCATAAGGTAGGCGAGGCAGGGCCCAGAGATTTTGGACGCTTGCAGCGGGTTCAATCTCAACCCACCGCAACTAAGAACCCGATCTCCAAACCCTACGTGGCAGGAACTAAGTGGGGCCACCACACTAAATTTGGGACCAATTACGGGGATTACGTAGAAAGAATTACGTTGGTCCACTACGCTAAAATTGGGGTCGATTACGGCTATTACGTAGTATGAACTAGTGGGGACACCACACTAAATTTGCGACCGATTGCGGGGATTACGTAGCAAGAACTAAGTGGGGACAACACACTAAATTTGGGACCGATTACGTAGCAAGAACTAAGTGGAGACACCACACTAAATTTGGGACCGATTACGGGGATTACGTAACAGGAACTAAGTGGGAACACCACACTAAATTTGGGACAGATTGCGGGGATTACGTAGCAAGAACTAAGTGGGGACACCACACTAAATTTGGGACAGATTGCGGGGATTACGTAGCAAGAACTAAGTGGGAACACCACACTAAATTTGGGACAGATTGCGGGGATTACGTAGCAAGAACTAAGTGGGGACACCACACTAAATTTGGGACCGATTACGTAACAGGAACTAAGTGGGAACACCACACTAAATTTGGGACAGATTGCGGGGATTACGTAGCAAGAACTAAGTGGGGACACCACACTAAATTTGGGACAGATTGCGGGGATTACGTAGCAAGAACTAAGTGGGAACACCACACTAAATTTGGGACAGATTGCGGGGATTACGTAGCAAGAACTAAGTGGGGACACCACACTAAATTTGGGACCGATTACGGGGATTACGTACCAGGAACTAAGTGGGCCACCACACGAAATTTGGAATCAATTACGGGGATTACGTACCAGGAATTACGGGTAGCCGAAATCTCTCACCACCGGTGATGTCACCGAGGAAGTGAACGAATGTCAAGCGCCTGTTCCGAATACTTCTGCTGCTCTGAGTCATTAGAACCGAGGTTCGAGCAATGCTCGACAATTCTGCTAGTCTTATAAATAAAGAAAAGAATTTACATGCTTTTCTGTCTGTCTGATCTGGCAATGCAGTCTGTCCGCTGATGCATTCAGTCCGCTAAAGCCAGATATACTTAACTTTTTATGAAATTTCCCTTCGCCCAGGGGGCGGGGGTTGCTCAGTCGGTAGCGCACCAGGCTCGTAATCTGTAGTTCCCAGGTTCGAGTCCCAGCTGGGTCAGCGTTGAGATTTATCTCCGCAAAATTCCCCCCCCCCCCTGCCTACGGTCAGTAGGGGACACCGATGGGCTTGGAAAGGCCGCCGTCCGTCGGATGGGACGTTAAGCCGTAGCTCCGTGTGCGGGAGAGCCATACCCTGTGCACGTTAAAGAACACGCTGGATGGCTTTGATGGGAAGCTACCATCTGTCACCCAACAGCTGTTCCAGTGGGTCCCCTCCCCCAACCTTCTCTGAGCCTTCGGGGTCCATGTGACCTGGCCATTTAGCCCATGGTGTGCAAAAAAGTGCCGCTCAGAGGTAAAACAACCCAACCCTTCGCCCAGGGAGAAGGTTATAGGCTATGTGCGAACTAGCTGGGATTCATCAAAGTTGGGTAAACCAGGCTGAATTCCCCCAAATTCCCAAATATTTAACATTAGCGGTTAATAAATGGGTGTGAACAGGGATGAATTTCTCTGCTTCTAAACGGAAAGAGCTAAGACCACAAAATTCGGTACGTAGATTCCTCTCATCGTAATTTAGAATAATGTCTGACCTCTCCCCCCAACCTTCTCCCCCCCCCCCCACCCACTCGAAAAAAAATCGGGGAATACATGAACGACTACCAATCCTAACGAGTTACATCCCAAATGAAAGCTGGGGAGTATCATCAGTGACATCAAATTATGTCCCTTTTTTCTTCCATATCCCCCCTTCCCCCTCCAAAAAAAAAGGAAGGAAAATGGTGGGAAGGAATTTTCACGGAATGGATCATAATGACTTTTCCGTCAAATGAAATTTTGTAACGTGGGGTTTATCATATGCACTATGTCCCAATGAAATATATATAGCTCTCAGATGTTAATCACACATAATTTGTTATGTCAATAGAGTTAGAAGGTTAATATTTAAAGTAATGTATTATAAGGATGTGTGTACAGTCGCTAATTTCTAAAAAAAATCGTTGCCAGATATTTTTTCTGAATTCTGTAATCAACCATGGTGTTCGGATACTTTTTCGAGCGACTGTAGGTGGTCATATTATTTTGATACTAGATCGTGTGGGCTCACTCACGGAAATATTGAGCGTGTGCAGTTAGCGTTCACAGCAAAGTGGAGCGGTTGCGGTTAATGTTCTCAGCACATTGGATCGTGTGACCTCACAAAAACCTGGATCGTGTGGGCTCACTCACGGAAATATTGAGCGTGTGCAGTTACCGTTCACAGCAAAGTCGAGCGGTTGCGGTTAATGTTCTCAGCACATTGGATCGTGTGAGCTCACAAAGACCTGGATCGTGTGGGCTCACTCACGGAAATATTGAGCGTGTGCAGTTACCGTTCACAGCAAACTGGAGCGGGTGCAGTAACTGCACATGCTCCAGTTTGCTGTGAACAGTAACTGGAGCGTGTACAGTTGCTGTACACGCTCCAGATATTTTTCCTGAATTCTGTAATCACGTGACACGAAGGTTGCCAGATCACTAATTTCTAAAAAAAATCGTTGCCAGATATTTTTGCTGAATTCTGTAATCAACCATGGTATTCGGATACTTTTTTGAGCGACTGTACATACCACTACAGGACAGTACCCTGTATAAAGCAAAATGGCGAAGCAGGTCACGTTTGAGCAATGTAAGTCTTCATATTCTATATATTTTAGAGAGTTTAATACCCGAACAACGACGGATAAATTTGCTAGTATTAATAAATGAATTATATATAAGATATCGCCCTTCAGGTTTAATGATAAACTAAACCTCTTAGAAAATGTCTCTTTAAAACATCGCACTCGCCTCTTCTTGATTCATTGCTTTACAACTGTGAAGTCTGCGTTGCCAGAAAAAGGAATCAAACTGACAGAGGTCTGTTGGTCCGCAACTGAATCTGTAGTCCCCAGGTTCGAGTCCCAGCTGGGTCAGCGTTGAGATATATCTCCGCAAAATTCCCCGCCCTGCCCACGATCAGTAGGGGACACCGATGGCCTTGGAAGACCGCCGTCCGTCGGATGGGACGTTAAGCCGTGGTCCCGTGTCGGGAGAGTCATACCCTGTGCACGTTAAAGAACACGTTGGATGGCCTTGACGGGAGGCTACCATCTGTCTCCCAACAACTCTTCCAGTGGGTCCCCTTCCCCAATCTTCTCTGAGCCTTCGGGGTCCATGTGATCTGGTGATTTAGCCCATGGTGGGCAAAAAAAGTGCCGCTCAGAGGTAAAACAACCCAACCCGCAACTGAATGGTTATAATATAGGCTTCAATGCAAATTTTATAAATGGTGAGATCATAAATAAAAATTCAAACGGTGTGATCAGGAATGGAAATGAGGTTGAATGAAATGATCATGAAAGGGAATAGAGGTTGAAACGGTTCAATCAATCCATGGGGTTGGGGTGGCTCAGTCGGTAGCGCGCCAAGCTCATAATCTGCAGTTCCCAGGTTCGAGTCCCAGCTGGGTCAGAGTTGAGATTTATCTCCTCAAAGTCAGTATGGGACACAGATGGGCTTGGAAAAGTCGACGTCCGTCAGATGGGACGTTAAGTCTTCGCCCAGTGTATGGGAGAGCCTTACCCTGTGCACGTTAAAGAACACGCTGGATGGCCTTGACGGGAGTCTATCTCCCAACAGCTGTTCCAGAGGATCTCCACCCCCAACCTTCTCGGAGCCCTCGGGTCCTAGTGTCCTGGCCATTTAGCCCATGGTGTGCAATAAAGTACAGCTCAGAGGTAAATCAATCCAACCCAAAGTACAATATATTGCCTTCAGTCAGATAAAGGAGACACCGATGGGCTTGGAAATTGCCTCCGTCCATGTCATGGGACATTAAGCCGGGGCTCCATGTTCAGGAGAGCTATACCCTGCGCACGGTAAGATAGCCCATATGGGACACGTCCATCGGTCTCGTAACATCTATCCAGTGGTCCCCTTCCCTTATAACCGTTCCTTAACCCTTGGGATCCTTGTGACCTGGGGGGGGGGGGGGCTCAGTCGGTAGCGCGCCAGGCTCGTAATCTGTAGTTCCCAGGTTCGAGTCCCAGCTGAGTCAGCCTTTCCACCCTGCCCACGGTCAGTAGGGGACACCGAGGGGCTTGGAAAGGCCACCGTCCGTCGGATTGGACGTTAAGCCGTGGTCCCGTGTGCGGGAGAGCCATACCCTGTGCACGTTAAAGAACACGCTGGATGACCTTGACGGGAGGATACCATCTGTCTCCCAACAGCTGTTCCAGTGGGTCACCTCCCCCAACCTTCTCTGAGCCTTCGGGGTCCACGTGACCTGGTCATTTAGCCCATTGTGTGCAAAAAAGTGACTCTCGGAGGTACTTTTTTGTAACACTGTAAGTAAAGCAACACAACAGAATCCTCTACGTGACACTGAAACATGACAACTCCTCCTCCTCCCCCTTTGGGAGTTGCTGGAATGGAAGTTGCCACTTGGAAGTTGCTGAATTTATTTTATTAGCAAAAATAAACTTAACGTGTTATTTTAAAATTATTTTATGTTATTTTTCAGTCTGGCCAAACCAATTGTCTCAACTGCTCTTGACGATTTATCTCAAACGTGTGCAAAAAATAAGCCACTCAAAGGAAAAAAAACCATTTAACGGAAATAATTAACCGATCGATAAACTTCGCCAATCGGATTTCAGGTTTTAAATTCGTTTCCAATGCAGTTCAATAAAGCTATAGTTAATCGCTTTGGAAGATCGCAATTTTCAACTATTTCCAAAAACAAAAAAGTGGTCATCGATTAAAACTGGCCGAAAAAAAAAAAAGATGAATTTGGAGCTCACCCAAATGGCCGGAAACTTTTTCGTGTGCTCATCATTTTGCAATGCTTCGAAACGTTAAAATTTTTTAGAGAAAAAAAACGTAAAGTATTATGAACACAAAAGACATTTTTATTGCAAAAAAAATGCAATTTTTAATACGCCAAACGAAAAAAATTGACATAGATAGGTCGTATGAGATGCCAGAACTTTTTGGTTACGTGTCAGGAATTCTTATCATCTGACCTTTCCGATGCGATCAATTCCGAGGCTTATTTTTGGCTACGAGGAAACCCAGGGTGGAGCCAACAGATTATACCTCACACAGCTTCCTTACACAAAATACCTCTGATTCTCATCTAGAAATTTCCTCTGACTGTTTCGTTTCACTATCCTTTTGGTTGTTAAGGAACAAGTGTCTCGGAACGTAGTTCCAGAACGTTGCCGAAGAAAGAGAAATTTATATAAATAGGCCCGAATCTAGGAATAAATGAAATTGGGGGGACGACTCGATCTAGCCGAAAAAATGTAATAAAGGGTTGGGTTGTTTTACCTCTGATCGGCACTTTTTTTTGCACACCATGGGCTAAATGGCCAGATCACAAGGACCACGAAGGCTCAGAGAAGGTTCGAGGAGGGGACCCACTGGAACAGCTGTTGGGAGACAGATGATAGGCTCACGTCAAGCCCATCCAGCGTGTTCTTTAACATTCACAGGGTATGACTCTCCCACACACGGTGCCACGGCTTAACGTCCCATCCGACGGACGGCGGTCTTTCCAAGCCGTCAGTGTCCCCTACTGACCGTGGGCAGGGCGGGGAGTTTTGCGGAGATAAATCTCAACACTGACCCAGCTGGGACTCGACCTGGGAACTACAGATTACGAGCCTGGCGCGCTACCGATGAGCCACTCACGCCCGAACCTGGGAACTACAGATTACGAGCCTGGCGCGCTACCGATGAGCCACTCACGCCCGAACCTGGGAACTACAGATTACGAGCCTGGCGCGCTACCGATTGAGCCACCCCCGCCCCGTGTAATAAAGGGGATCAAGACACTAGAATTCCACTGCAGTATAATCTTTTTTCCTTCCTTATATATGTCTTTGCATAATTTTTTGAAAAAAAAAACGATATAATGTATTTGTTAATAAGTTTAATTTTTTTTGCCTCTATTACACCCTTACTAGCATTCTCAAAAGGGGTGGCCAACTACTCTTTCGCCTCTGATTTGCGAGGAAGATAATTCCTCTTTCTTCTCCTTCCAGAGGGGGCGGGGGTGGCTCAGTCAGTAGCGCGCCAGGCTCGTAATCTGTAGTTCCCAGGTTCGAGTCCCAGCTGGGTCAGCGTTGAGATTTATCTCCGCAAAATTCCCCGCCCTGCCCATGGTTAGTAGGGGACACCGATGGGCTTGGAAAGGCCGCCGTCCGTCGGATGGGACGTTAAGCCGTGGCCCCGTGTGCGGGAGAGCCATACCCTGTGCACGTTAAAGAACACGCTGGATGGCCTTGACGGGAGGCTACCATCTGTCTCCCAACATCTGTTCCAGTGGGTCCCCTCCCCCAACCATCTCTGAGCCTTCGGGGTCCATGTGACCTGGCCATTTAGCCCATGGTGTGCAAAAAAGTGCCGCTCAGAGGTAAAACTGCCCAGCCCATTGTGAACTCAGCCAAATAAAACTCGGCATTTTTCTGAGCATTAAAGTCCTAAGCAAAATATTTTTAGCAACAGGGAGAACGTAGACAGTTCAACGCTGGTTAACAGTTATTTCATCATACTACATGTGAGCAATTAGGTTCACGAACTTGAAGCACATCCAATGTCTTCCTCTCATCTGTTACGTTTATAAATCAAAATGTTTCGCATTGTTCACACGCAACAACACGGCTGAAGGCCATTGTTCTCGAGAAACGCAACAAGACTAGAAGAATAGCATATTTCCTCTGACGAATATGCTCGTTTTAAAGAGAACTGAGTTTTTTACTTTCTGTTTTCAACGCCCTCTAACGGTAATATTTCCAATTAATGTACGATTGGGAAAATGCGAATTGAAATATATATAAATTCCTCCACAAGCAGCTGCTTGCTAGAGAGGTCTGATAGAAGCCTATCAGTTTAATACGCCATGGTAAAGATCTGTGAGGATGGCGAGACTTCAGAAAAACAGCACAAACATCCATGCCTTCTCCGGGTCTCGAAGGGGCGGGGGTGGCTCAGTCGGTAGCGTGCCAGGCTCGTAATCTGTAGTTCCTGGGTTCGAGTCCCAGCTGGGTCAGCGTTGAGATTTATCTCCACAAAATTCCCCGCCCTGCCCACGGTCAGTAGGGGACACCGATGGGCTTGGAAAGGCCGCCGTCCGTCGGATGGGACGTTAAACCGTGGCCCCGTGTGCGGGAGAACCATACCCTGTGCACGTTAAAGAACACGCTAGATGGCCTTGACGGGAGGCTACCATCTATCTCCCAACAGCTGTTCCAGTGGGTCCCCTCCTCCAACCTTCTCTGAGCCTTCGGGGTCCATGTGACTTGGTCATTTAGCCCATGGTGTGCAAAAAGTGCCGCTCAGAGGTAAAACAACCCAACCCAACCCGGGTCTCGAAACCAGTGCACTTTGTCCAGCAGCCAAGCACGCTAACCACTCGGCCAAGAAACGGCTAAAATTCTCATATTAGTATTTATTAGCACCTGTAAAGTAGGAGCAAGGGTGGCTCAGTCGGTAGCGTGCCAGGCTCGTAATCTGCAGTTTCTAGGTTCGAGTCCCAGCTGGGCTCAGCATTGAGATTTATTTGCTCGAAATTCCCTGCTCTCGGTCATTAGGGGAACACCGATGGCCTTGGAAAGTCCACCGTCCATCGAATGGGACGTTAAGTCGTGGTTCCGTGTGCATGAGAGCCATAACCTGTGCACGTTAAAGAACACACTGGATGCCCTTGACGAGATGCTACCATCTGTCAATAAACAGTTGTTCCAGTGGGTCCCCTCCCCCAACCTTCTCTGAGCCTTCGGAGTCCCCTCCCCCAACCTTCTCTGAGCCTTCAGAGTCCCCACCCCCTACCTTCTCTGAGCTTTCGGAGTCCCCTCCCCAACCTTCTCTGAGCCTTCGGAGTCCCCTCCCCTAACCTTCACTGAGACTTCGGAGTCCCCTTCCCAACCTTCACTGAGCCTTCGGAGTCCCCTCCCCCAAACTTTTCTGAGCCTTCGGAGTCCCCTCCCCCAACCTTCTCTGAGCCTTCGGAGTCCCCTCCCCCAACCTTCTCTGAGCCTTCGGAGTCCCCTCCCCCAACCTTCACTGAGCCTTCGGAGTCCCCTCCCCCAACCTTCACTGAGCCTTCGAATCCTTGTGACCTGTCCATTTAGCCCAATGTGTGCAAAAAAGTGGCTCACAGAGGTAAAACAATCCAATATAAAATATTATTATAGATAAGTGTAATACGAACGTGCCAAAGGAAGTGCCACGGAGAGGTAGAACAACCGTTCCAACTCAGCGGGATTTGATCTGACGTGAACATAATTCCTAATTTTTCTGACTCGTTCCATTCTTAACACGAGCAGTAATCGAATTCCATCGCAGGGCAGATGAACTGCTCTTAGAAATCTTCTATGTTCAAGGGCGGGGTTTGAATCGGTCGGTAACGAGCCAGACTCGTAATCTAATATACCAATTATCGAGCCCCTACTATTCTTGAGTTCAGGTTTTCTCCTCTAAGCTTTGCGTTTCACTAGGTGAGAAAAGCGACTCTAATGGGATTTGAGAACTGGTCATCCGTCAGATGGGAAGTTAACCTCAGGTCTCCGGCGAAGAAGTTAATAAAATGTACGCGTTAAAGGAGCTCCGAATGGATTTGACGGCGGCATCCATCAGTCACCCAAGCTATCCAGTGGATTCCCTTTCTTTACGGAGCGGGTTGCTCAGCCGGTATCGCACCAGGCTCGTGATATGCATTTCCCAGGTTGGAATCTCACCTGTGCCGAGGGGCGGGGGTGGCTCAGTCGGTAGCGCGCCAGGCTCGTAATCTGCAGTTCCCAGGTTCGAGTCCCAGCTGGGTCAGCGTTGAGATTTATCTCCGCAAAATTCCTTGCCCTGCCCACGGTCAGTAGGGGACACCGATGGGCTTGGAAAGGCTGCCGTCCGTCGGATGGGACGTTAAGCCGTGGCCCCGTGTGTGGGAGAGCCATACCCTGTGCAAGTTAAAGAACACGCTGGATGGCCTTGACGGGAGGCTACCATCTGCCTCCCAACAGGTGTTCCAGTGGGTCCCCTCCCCCAACCTTCTCTGAGCCTTCGGGGTCCATGTGATCTGGCCATTTAGCCCATGGTGTGCAAAAAAAGTGCCGCTCAGAGGTAAAACAACCCAACCCAGGTTGGAATCTCACCTGTGCCCAGGGGCGAGGGTGGCTCAGTCGGTAGCGTGCCAGGCTCGTAATCTGCAGTTCCCAGGTTCGAGTCCCAGCTGGGTCAGCGTTGAGTTTTATCTCCACACAACTCCCCTCCCTGCCCACGGTCAGTAGGCGACACCGATGGACTTGGAAAGTTCGCCGTCCTTCGGATGGGACATTAAACCGCGACACCGTGCGGGGGAGCCTTACTCTGTGCACGTTAAAGAACACGCCTGACGGGAGGCTACCATATGCCTCCCAACAGCTGGCCAGTGGGTTCCCTCTCCCAACCTTTTCTGAACTCTCGGATTCCTTGTGAAATGGCTATTTATCCCATTGTGTGAAAAAAAGTGTCGATCAGAGGTGCAACAACAACCCACCTGTGCCAACTTTGAACTTTACCTCCGCAAACACCTCTCCTCGGTGAGAAAGACAACCTAGATGATCTTGGTAAGACCGACGTCCGTCGGATGTGACGTTTTGTCATGAGCTGTGTGCCCGAGAGCACTCTGCGCTCGATAAAGAACAAGCTGGATGTCCTGGACATGAGACTTTCATCTATCTACTAAGAGTTATCATTGGATATTCTTCTCCACCCTTCACTGAGCCTTGTGATTTTGACCCTTAACCCATTGGGGGCGGGGGTGGCTCAGTCGGTAGCGCGCCAGGCTCGTAATCTGTAGTTCCCAGGTTCGAGTCCCAGCTGGATCAGCGTTGAGATTTATCTCTGCAAAATTCCACACCCTGCCCACGGTCAGTAGGGGACACCGATGGGCTTGGAGAGGCCGCCGTCCGTCGGATGGGACGTTAAGCCGTGGCCCCGTGTGCGGGAGAGCTATACCCTGAGCACGTTAAAGAACACGCTGGATGGCCTTGACGGGAGGCTACCATCTGTCTCCCAACAGCTGTTCCAGTGGGTCCCCTCCCCCAACCTTCTCTGAGCCTTCGGGGTCCTTGTGACCTGGCCATTTAGCCCATGGTGTGCAAAAAAGTGCCGCTCAGAGGTAAAACAACCCAACCCAACTTAACCCATTGTGTTCAAAAAAGGGCGCTCGGAGGTAAAACAACCCAACCTTTTCGTATTATGCTCAGGGCCCTTGGGGGTCTTTGTAATCTAGTTATCTAGTCCAAAGAACGAACGTCCCAACTGAAGTAATACGGAGAGGTAAAAAAACCTCCCAACTCAGCTGGATGTTATCAGAATTTCTGATTCTTACAAACAAAAAAACAGTCTTACAAACTCTGCTAATTTTTAAAACAATAATAGAAGCTGAAGTATTCAATTTAAAAAAAAAGTGCCATTTTTTGGCCACCAACAAAGAATTTGTGTGCGGCTTTTACATTGCTTTTGAAAAAGCGATATAAAAAGGCTATGAGTGCAAGACTTGCATAATAGCCCTCCAGATAAGTCTTGCATTCATAGCCCTCCAGATGATTTGCATATCGTGCAGTAAGAATAATCTACATCGCATTTTGAAAAAATATTAAACTTATTTTTATATGCTTATTTTTATATTAGAATTGAACATTTTTTATATGCAAAAATCACAAATCCATCCAAAAAAACGAAAATTTAAGATGTATATTCTAGGCACGCTGCATGAAATCCAATGCATTTCAAAACAACGGGGTCCCTTAAGAACAAAAGCAGAAATCTTTTCGATCGATATATTTATCAGAGTAAGTATTTTGCTTCATAGATCATTGTTGTTGCAAGATGTTCATTCATTTAAATAATAAAAGGATTTATTTTCCCTGTGGAAGGTTTTAGGATATTTAGAATCTTAAATATTGTGTAAGTATTCAATTTTAGTATTTTTTCTAAATATAGATAAATACAATGTTATCATTTTAGAGATATCTTGTTTTAACCCTTAGTCTGCATTTTTTGCACACAATGCGCTAAATGTCCAGATCAGAGGCCCCAAGTGCTCAGAAAAGGTTTGGAAAGGGAATCCACTGGATAACAAATTGGGAGACCGAAAAAAGACTCGCCCCAAGGTCATCCAGCATGTTCTTCAGAGTGCGTAGAGTATACGTGCTCCTTCTGCACACAGGACCACGGTTTAACATTCCATCTGATGGACATCTATCTTTTCAAGCGTATCGATGTTCCCTTTATCATTCGATATTTCATTATTATTTGTATTATTAAAGTTCATCATCACCATCTTCAAGCAGCCATGAGCTATGAAGGTCCAACCAGACCGTGCAATTTAGTTCTCCAAGCAAGTCTGTCCTGAGCTACATCTTCTGCATCTGGCCACTGCACACCAATTCTAACAAGGTCTTGTTTGACATTGTCTGCACACCGCATCCTAGGTCTCCCCCTCTTTCTTAGGCCTTTAGGCACATTGTTCATAACCCTATTTGCCATTCAATAATTATTCATACGGGCAACATGGCCAAACCAACGGAGTCTCTCTCTGCACAATATGCTGCTTAAAGGAGGTTGCCAACTCCTTTGCCTAACCTCATCATTAGTTACAAAGTTAAACCACCTAACTACATAAGCATATGGAATCAAAAGCATCTAGTTTCACAACCATAACTAAACCTAGAAAGAACCAAACTATTATACAGTCTAATTTTAGTCTTTAGTTGTATACGCCAATTTCTCCATACTCTCCATAGATTCCTAAAAGTGCCACAGGCAATCCCTATTCGCCTGTTAATCTCATGATGCACATCACCAGTATCTGTTACATAGCTCCCAAGATAATTCAACTGAGACACTTATTCAACGGCGAAAGCATTAAGAGCAACTGAAGCACCAACTGCCTGATCAATTTTTATCAATTTAGTTTTATCTCTGTTTATCACCAAACCATCTCTACTACCAGTCTCATCAACAGCTCGAATGAAAGAATTCATCTCATCAACATCATTTGCCAAAAGGGCTAAATCATCAGCATAATCTAAATCAGAAATTTTCATATCTCCAGACCATTTAAGGCCAAAATCTTTCCCTTGAAGTGAATTTCGCATAACATAATCAATAACCAAGCTAAAGAGAAAAGGAGACAAAATGCACCCTTGTCGAACTCCAGAAGTAATACTAAACCAATTGCTACAAGCCTTACCAACTCTCACACACGACTCAGTGTTATTATAGAGAGCTTTCATTATGTTAACTAACTTGTCTGGTATACCATATGATCTCACAATAAACCACAAATTATGACTATCAACAGAGTCGAAAGCCTTTTTGAAATCAGCAAAGCTAGTAACCAAAGGTTTCTGAAACTCTAAACATTTCTCAAGAATCTGCCTAAGTGAAAATATCTGATCCACACATCCCCTACCTCTTCTGAATCCACATTGCTCATCACGCAATTGACTGTCAACCAGATTGTTAATTCTATTAAGCACAATTATGCAAAGTACTTTCCCTGGAACAGAGAGTAGGCTGATACCCCTATAGTCATCACAAGAACTGCTATCACATTTTTGAAAAAGGGATAATAACAGCTCTGGTGAAATCTTTAGGAATCATGCCTTTATCATAAAAGATATTCAAAATTTCAGTCATCCAAGTAGTAACCGAAACATTCCCAGCTCTAAGCATTTCTGTAGTAATTTCATCTACCCCTGGAGATTTATGAAGTTTATGTTTAGAAACAGCCAAAATAACTGCAGATTGTGTTATAGGGCCAACATTAAAGCCACCAATGCATCTATCATCATTACTAACAATGGGAGTAGAACTAACCACATTGTTTAGAACATCACTGAAATGCTCAGCCCACCTAGCCATGACAGAATCCTCACCTTCTATAACCTTACCTTGTTTATCCTTCAATCCTTGTATGCCTGTCCGTTTTCTACCACAAAACATTAACTATCTGGTACAGCTCTCTGCTGTTGTGCTGTCTAACTGCTTCCCCGGCTTTGTCAGTTAAGCGATCAAGCCAAAGATTCTTATCAGCAGCTAACTGATTACACGTTTATTAAGCTCTCTGTAATGCTTTCTATTAGGACTGGTATGGTATTGATTAAAGACATTCCTGAAGTTCTTTCTTTCTGAAATAAGCTCAAGTGCCTTAATCCTCATTAATGCACTCATATGAGTGCATTAATGAAAGGTTTCTTACAGCAAAATTTCAGACAAGCGTTAAAGACTTGAATGTTATCTGCTGTTACGCCCCCACTGAGGATGCCGATGAGGATGAGAAGGATAGGTTTTACGGACAACTTCAGGATATTTTGAATTCTGTCAAGGAAAGAGATATTACCCTTGTTTTAGGTGACCTCAATGCCAAAGTTGGTACTGACTCTGACCTTCGGGGAGGAGTGATAGGCCCTTTTGGTATTGGTAACTGCAATGGCAATGGGCAACATCTCCTACAGGTAAATAATCTCAATGGTTTGAGAATAACTAACACTTATTAATTATTATCACTTAAATAATTCTGTCTCCTCTGCTCCTTTTTTCCTAAAAGAGTATTGTTAGTTTCCAAAAACGTTTGTTTAAAATGGTCCCATTCTTCCTCAATTTCGGTAGTAAGCAAACCATGACTGTCATAATGACTTAACCGTTAATTAAAAATTTACCGCGACTAGATGGTAGCCTCCCGTCAAGACCAGCTGTTAGGAGATAGATGGTAGCCTCCCGTCAAGGCCAGGTACCGTGTTTTTCAACTTGCATATGGTATGGTTCTTCCGCACAAGGGGTCATGGGGTCCCATTCGACGAATCGCGGCCTCTCCAAGCCCATCGGTGTCCCTTTCTGAAAGAGGGAAGGGTGCGGGTTTTGCGGAGATAAATCTCAATGTTAGCTCAGGTAGGATTGGAACCTGGGAACTGCAGATTAAGAGACAGGCGCGCTGCCGGCAAAGCCACCCCCGCCTGTTGGGAATAGGAGGAGAACTTCAGGTGCATCTGCAAATTGGAAAAACAAAGAAATAAAATGTCAAATACGTTTTAAGTCATCGAAGTCAACTTAATAAACAAGGGCAGGGATTGGTTCAATCGGTAGCGCGTCAGGCTTGCAACTTGATGTTCTCTGGTTCGATTTATTATCGTGCTTGCATCGAGATTTTCTTCCGTAACCTCCGCTCTGCCCTGAATGAGAAAAGGGACTCCAATGGATTTAGAAATACCATCGTCCATCGGATGGGGGTGTTAAGCCGTGGTCCCTTGTGCAGGAGAACCATATCCTGTGCACACTGTTATGCCTTGTATGTGTGTATAGTTGTTCCACTTCCTCTACGTAGAGTGGGGCGGGGGTGGCTCAGTCGGTAGCGCGCCAGGCTCGTAATCTGTAGTTCCCAGGTTCGAGTCCCAGCTGGGTCAGCGTTGAGATTTATCTCCGCAAAATTCCCCGCCCTGCCCACGGTCAGTAGGGGACACCGATGGACTTGGAAAAGCCGCCGTCCGTCGGATGGGACGTTGAGCCGTAGCTCCGTGTGCGGGAGAGCCATACCCTGTGCACGTTAAAGAACACGCTGGATGGCCTTGGCGGGAGGCTACCATCTGTCTCCCAACAGCTGTTCCAGTGGGTCCCCTCCCCCAACCTTCTCTGAGCCTTCGGGTACCATGTGACCTGGCCATTTAGCCCATGGTGTGCAAAAACGTGCCGCTCAGAGGTAAAAAAAACCAACGTTAAAGAACACGCTGGATGGCCTTGACGGGAGGCTACCATCTGTCTCCCAACAGCTGTTCCAGAGAGTCCCCTCCCCCAACCTTCTCTGAGCCTTCGGGGTCCGTGTGACCTGGCCATTTAGCCCATGGTGTGCAAAAAAGTGCCGCTCAGAGGTAAAACAACCCAACCCAACACTCTACGTAGCTCTGAACGATTAGTGTGAATCCTTGTGATCTAGCCATTGAGCCCTTAGTGTGCAAAAAAGTGTTTTTCAGTGTAAGGCAACCGAACAATCTCATAATAGCAAAAAAAAAAGAACAGAAGATAGTGATCCTCCTAACCGTAACCGTGAAGGCTGTTCCATCTTTCAGAGCAGAGAATGGGGAGGGAGGAAAATTAAGTTTGTCACCTGGACGAATTCCAAATCGGTTCCGTCTCGTCTGGATGGACAGATATTTTCTCCTACGGTCACGCAATAATTAAATCAACGCCGTGACCGAATGAATGACGACATTTTGACCCTTGTGAGTAGTTGTCGTCTGCCGGTTCTTCTGCTCCACCGGCAGAGGGCACTATTCGGAAAGCAGCAGATGCAAAAAGTACGAACAAAAAAAATTAAAGTGCGTTAATGCACTTTTGGCGAGAATGCAGTGCAACTGGGCAATATGTCATCCGGATTGAGACGTTAACTGGAAACGCTGATGTGGTAAAGCTTTTACCAAGTGTGTACAGTTTAGACAATTCCCACTCGGCTTCGGTGATTATGCCCCTTAAGTACGATAGCTTAAATCAATAGTGTGGAAACCCCTCCGTGGACAATGAGAAATGTCTGAAGGAATTATTTAGTGTAATTTATGAGAATCAGTGGAAATGCGCAGTTTGTATTAATGCAGAAACCGTTAAAACTTTTAGGTCAGTTACGGAATTTAGTTCCGGAATAATAGTCAACAGAAATTATTATTCCGGAAATCACTCGGGGCCTTTCGCCCCTCTCGTCCGGAAATTGTTTTAGAAAGGTCCGTGCACTATGTCGGAGAGTTTTCCCAATTGAGTCTGGAAAACCGAAATTTCAAAAGCAAAACCATAAAATTGCCAGTTGGGTTGGGTTGTTTTACCTCTGAGCGGCACTTTTTGCACATCATGGGCTAAATGGCCAGGTCACATGGACCCCGAAGGCTCAGAGAAGGTTGGGGGAGGGGACCCACTGGAACAGCTGTTGGGAGACAGATGGTAGCCTCCCGTCAAGGCCATCCAGCGTGTTCTTTAACGTGCACAGGGTATGGCTCTCCCGCACACGGGGCCACGGCTTAACGTCCCATCCGACGGACGGCGGCCTTTCCAAGCCCATCAGTGTCCCCTACTGACAGTGGGCAGGGCGGGGAATTTTGCGGAGATAAATCTCAACGCTGACCCAGCTGGGACTCGAACCTGGAACTACAGATTACGAGCCTGGCGCGCTACCGACTGAGCCACCCCCGTCCCTTGGAGGAGGGGACCCACTGGAACAGCTGTTGGGAGACAGATGGTAGCCTCCCGTCAAGGCCATCCAGCGCGTTCTTTAACGTGCACAGGGTATGGCACTTCCGCACACGGAGCCACGGCTTAACATCCCATCCGACGGACGGCGGCCTTTCCAAGCCCATCAGTGTCCCCTACTGACAGTGGGCAGGGCGGGGAATTTTGCGGAGATAAATCTCAACGCTGACCCAGCTGGGACTCGAACCTGGAACTACAGATTACGAGCCTGGCGCGCTACCGACTGAGCCACCCCCGTCCCTTGGAGGAGGGGACCCACTGGAACAGCTGTTGGGAGACAGATGGTAGCCTCCCGTCAAGGCCATCCAGCGCGTTCTTTAACGTGCACAGGGTATGGCTCTTCCGCACACGGAGCCACGGCTTAACATCCCATCCGACGGACGGCGGCCTTTCCAAGCCCACCGGTGTCCCCTACTGACCGTGGGCAGGGCGGGGAATTTTGCGGAGATAAATCTCAACGCTGACCCAGCTGGGACTCGAACCTGGGAACTACAGATTACGAGCCTGGCGCGCTACCGACTGAACCACCCCCGCCCCATAAAATTGCCAGTAATCTTAGATTGGCGGTCAAATAAACATTCCATAAGCATTCCAGAGTTTTCTAAAGGAAGGAGGTAGTTCAGTAGAAACTGAAAGTTCTTGATTAACATTATTAAAATTTTAAGAGCGTTCAATCTCCTAATGCCAAAACATCGTGGCACTATTTGGGCACTAAATCAAATTCTTTCAATCAATTTAGTATCCTTTAAAAATTGTAAAATTAATTTAAAAGTATATTTTCTTTTTATCAAATTCTGGTGTCCGAGTAGATCTTTGAATGTAAATTCCCTAATTCCAATTTCTTCCAGTGAGTGAAACATTTGATCTCTATGAGTATCAAATTTGCTGCAATTAAGTAACGCATGAGAGACTGTTTCTTTTGTTCTACATGTATCACAGGAAGATGACTCAGCTCTGTTCATCTTATGCATTTGATCATTCAGTCTTGTGGTCCCTGTTCTGAGCCTGGTAATGGTCACTAGTCGTTTTTAGTCAGTCCGAAATCTTGAAATGGATCAATGGTTTGACTAATCAAACTCCTATGATTCAGATGCGAGAAAGAATGAAGTTTAAAATAATGGAAAAAATTTCGTTTTAAAATTTGCTTATTTTTGCTTTTATAATAATTGAACCCTCTTGAAACATTGAGCCAGTTTTCATGTAATAACGCTTCCTTAGCTATTTCGTCAACAATTTCATTTCCTCCAACGCCGACGTGTCTGATAATCCACTACACGTTTAACTCAATGCCCTTTTACATCATTTTATTCGCCAACTTCAAAATGCTGCAATAAAGCTCATTGTTGCAAGATCTTCCCGAATCTCCTTGTAAAAATTGAATAACTGATCGACAATCAGACAGAATAACAACTTTGTCGCAGGACAGAGTAGTAGCCCACTTAAGAGCCATTTCTATGGCTACCAATTCAGTTGTGAAAACTTCTGTTTGGTCCGGTAGTCTAACTGCTAAATGAATATTCTGATCTGGGATCCAAACTGCAGCAGCCGCTCTTCCCTCATCCTTGTTTACAGAGCCATCAGTAAATAGTTTTGTAAAGGAAGCATACTTTGCCTCAATTAAAGTTTCAGCTAAATTCTTGAGTACATAGACATCTTGATTTTTCTTAGTAGTAATACCCTGTATCTTATGAAAACAAGGAATTTTTCAAAAATCCATGGGGGCAAATCATCCCATTGGTCCACTGGTCGCTGGAGGCCCCGAACGTCTTCGAACAGAGGAAACCCTCTGATTACTTCATAAATAGGACATGTTTTCCTCAGAGAATGACTGAAAATCTTCTCAACCAGTGTGTTAGTCCTTTGTTTATAGATCATTCTTAGAAAGTGTTGGAAGAGGATATTGGGTCTCCTTAGAGAAAGAGGTTCCAGATTGGCTTCAACAAGAAGCGATACAGTTGGACAAGGAGGAAGTTGGGCCAGCAGATCCTTGCGGCTCTATTTTGGATTTTTTCCATTTTTTTAACTAAGGCATTTTCCAAAAGAAATCCTCCATATTCCAGTCTAGATCTTATTAAGACTTCTTGCAGTTTCTTCCATGAATTCGATCTATTTTGACCATTTCAGTTCTGAATCTAGTACAACTCCGAGAAATTTGTTGAATTTAACAACCTTTAATACTGTATTTTTCATCCTTAACTGTAAGGAAAGAAATTTGCGGAGGGAGCAAAAGGGGAACACAACAGTTTTTTCTGGTTACACCTGCAGTCCCCATTTATCGAAGTAAATTTCTAACTTCAAAAGCGTTTTCTGAAGCTATTCCTCCAATGATTGTAAATTTCTTCGAGATATCCATATTGCGATATCATCCGCAAAACCAGAGGTTGGGTTGGGTTGTTTTACCTCTGAACGGCACTTTTTTGCACACCATGGGCTAAATGGCCAGGTCACATGGACCCCGAAGGCTCAGAGAAGGTTGGGGGAGGGGACCCACTGGAACAGCTGTTGGGAGACAGATGGTAGCTTCCCGTCAAGGCCATCCAGCGTGTTCTTTAACGTGCACAGGGTATGGCTCTCCCGCACACGGGGCCACGGCTTAACGTCCCATCCGACGGACGGCGGCCTTTCCAAGCCCATCGGTGTCCCCTACTGACCGTGGGCAGGGCGGGGAATTTTGCGGAGATAAATCTCAACGCTGACCCAGCTGGGACTCGAACCTAGGAACTACAGAATACGAGCCTGGCGCGCTACCGACTGAGCCACCCCCGCCCAACAAAAACAGAGAACTTGACAGTAGTAGGAAAGGCATTTGGAAGATCGTGTAAAAATGAATTAACAATAGGAGACTCAATGATCCGCCTTGAGGCAAGCCTCTATTAAGTTTGACTGGCCTTGAGAGAATGTCATTTAGTTTAACTCTCATATTCTGTTGATTAACAAATTTTGTAAATATTTCAATATTTTACCTTTAATGTTAAGCTTTAGACACTTATAAATCAATCCCTCTATCCATACATTATCATATGTCTTTTTTTAGATCCAAGAAGATTGTAATTGTATAAGTATTTTTTTATTACGTATAAATAAGTGTTACAACATTTTAAACTAATAAAATGATGGATATTAGTTTCCGGGCTTTTTTTTTTAATGAAAAATGAGTGAACTACTTTAAGGATGAGCATAGTGAATCTTGGGTTTTTCTTTAAATTCTTTCCGTTTCTAAATTCATCATCTGTTACAACAGTTGTTGAATGTTTATGATTTCATCATAATTTTTCCTGTATCGTAATATTTTTGACTACATTTTCAGTTCTCTCAGTCTTGGGATGTTTCTGACTTAATCAGCAATCCTACGAATTTTTTCCAATGTTTCTAACTTTATTATAAATTATCCCATTATGTAGATGTTTCTAATTTTATCACTACTCTTGAGATATTTCTATTTTCATTCTCCGTTTCACTGCTGATGGAATATTTTTCACTTTCATCTTAAGTCCACCCATTCTTAGAATGTTTCTAAGACTTTTTACGAGTTTTCTCAATTTTTTTGAATAATATATTTGGATAATACTTTTTTGGATTAGGGTTATGAACATTGAGCCTAAAGCCCTCACAAAAAAGGGAAAGGTCTTGGATGCGGTGGACAGACAATGTCAAACAGAACCTTGTTAGAATTGACCTTTAGTGGTCAAATTCAGAAGGATGCATTTTCAACTGCCCCACTTATGACTGTAATGGGTTGGGTTGTTTTACCTCTGAGCGGCACTTTTTTGCACACCATGGGCTAAATGGCCAGGTCACATGGACCCCGAAGGCTCAGAGAAGGTTGGGGGAGGGGACCCACTGGAACAGCTGTTGGGAGACAGATGGTAGCTTCCCGTCAAGGCCATCCAGCGTGTTCTTTAACGTGCACAGGGTATGGCTCTCCCGCACACTGGGCCACGGCTTAACGTCCCATCCGACGGACGGCGGCCTTTCCAAGCCCATTGGTGTCCCCTACTGACCGTGGGCAGGGCGGGGAATTTTGCGGAGATAAATCTCAACGCTGACCCAGCTGGGACTCGAACCTGGGAACTACAGATTACGAGCCTGGCGCGCTACCGACTGAGCCACCCCCGCCCCATGACTGTAATGAAAGGGGTGGAAGAGCTCTCCGCGGTTAGAAAAAGTTCTATCCACAAAGTTTTATCCGGAAACCTCTTTCAGTCTCCGCTTACATTGGCTACTTAATAATTGACGACATTTTCCAAATGCTTAAGGTCCAATGTGTGATGCGAGCAAGAGAAACCAGTCCAATGATTTATTAGTAATTAATAATTAACTGAAACAAATGTACTCTGATTTTTAAAAAAATCTTGTATTTCAGAAAAATATCCTTACTAAATTTTGATAGAAGTTACTAAAATGTAAATTTGCAAATTCTTTTTAGTAAATTTAACTCTTTTAAATGGACTTATCCGTGATTATTGGAAAATATTTTTTTCTATTACCCAACATTTTACCCAGTCATTTCACTCCATAAACTTCGTGATCACTACCACAGAAATTTTCATTGATTTAATACCAGTTATCTATGCAACACTCGGGTAATTTTTTTAAACTTATAAACTGCTTTGTCAGAAAACAATCACTTATTTCATATTAAATCAATTTTTTTTTATTTCTGGCTACCTGGGTTTAAAACGCCGGTAAGGCATGGATGTTCGTGTTGTTTTTCTGCTGAGGTCCCGCCATCCTCACAGATCGTCCACTATGGCGTATGAAACTGAAAGGTTCGAGTCAGATCTCTGTGGCAAGCAGCTGCTTGAGGGAATATTTATTATTTTATTTATCCCAAAGTATTTTTAAAGAGAATATCATATCCGCGATTTCATCAACATCAATTTTATATAATAGGTTTTTTTTTTAGCTTTTAGCGTTAACCTTAAACATTTATTCGCGGAACGCTTTTTTTCGCGAATATTTTCGCGAATAATTCGCGGAATTTTTTTCGTGAATAAATTCGGGAAATTCGCGGAACGTTTTTCATTTATTCGCGGAATGTGGATATCCAGATGCACACAATGCTCTAGCTGTAGGTTTTTTGGGTTGTTTTACCTCTGAGCGGCACTTTTTTGCACACCATGGGCTAAATGGCCAGGTCACATGGACCCCGAAGGCTCAGAGAAGGTTGGGGGAGGGGACCCACTGGAACAGCTGTTGGGAGACAGATGGTAGCCTCCCGTCAAGGCCATCCAGCGTGTTCTTTAACGTGCACAGGGTATGGCTCTCCCGCACACGGAGCCACGGCTGAACGTCCCATCCGACGGACGGCGGCCTTTCCAAGCCCATCGGTGTCCCCTACTGACCGTGGACAGGGCGGGGAATTTTGCGGAGATAAATCTCAACGCTGACCCAGCTGGGACTCGAACCTGGGAACTACAGATTACGAGCCTGGCGCGCTACCGAAAAAATACGTTAGCCGATGACGTCAATTATGCTAGCTGTAGGAAAATCTCTGGTAATCAGTCACCACGAACTTGAGTTCCTGTCTCACACGTTGCTCCGTACTGTTGATAATGGCACCAGCCAGAATGGCAACGAGTGCTATTCAGAAAAAGAACTGATAAAGTTGGAAACATTCCCATACTGAGAATCCAATGATGATAAAGTTAGAAAAGTGAGTAACAACGAGAGAACTGATGATGAAATTCAAAATATATCTTTACTGAAATACTGCTAGGGAAGTTAGAAATTTCAACACAGTGAAATTGTGAACTTAGAAAGATCACAACACTAAGATAGGGGTAAGTGGTGACAGTCCGTAACGCTCCAGGTCCTTGTCACCTGCCATGAGGCTAGCAATCTACAGTTTCCAGATTCAAGTGCCAACTGAGCCAGGGTTACGGTTTATCTACTCTACTGATCGAAGGGACCTGGGTTCGAGCTCCTGATAAGGCATGGATGTTTGTGTTGCCTTTCTGCTGAGGTCCTCCCTTCTTCACAGACTTTCTCTATGGCGTATAAACTGAAAGGCTTCTGTCAGACCTTTGTGCCAAGCAGCTGCTTGAGGGAGTATTTAGTTAACTTATTTTTTAACCCTCATCTTGCATATGGTGAGAAAGGGGACATCAGTGTGATTGTAAAGACTGTCGTCCGTCGGATGGACCCTTTATCAATGGTTCCGTATAGATGAGAACCATACGCTACGCATGTTAAAAGGGCGGGGGTGACTCAGTCGGTAGCGTGCCAGGCGCGTAATCTGTAGTTCCCAGGTTCGAGTCTCAGCTGGGTCAGTGTTGAGATTTATCTCCGCAAAATTCCCCGCCCTGCCCACGGTCAGTAGGGGACACCGATGGGCTTGGAAAGGCCGCCGTCCGTCGGATGGGACGTTAAGCAGTGGCCCCGTGTGCGGGAGAGCCATACTCTGTGCACGTTAAAGAACACGCTGAATGGCCTAGACGGGAGGCTACCATCTGTCTCCCAACAGCTGTTCAACGGGTCCCCTTCCCCAACCACCACTGAGCCCTTGTCGTCTTTTTGACTTGGTCATTTAGCCCGTTGTGTGTAAATAAGTGCCGCTCAGAGGAAAAGCACCACAAATACTCTGTTAACGAAGATAGAAATATCCATGCACTGTGAAACAGATATATGATCAGAAACATCTCTTCACTGTGAGGCTGGAAGAGAAGAAAGATTCATTCCTGCGTTAGAAGTCGGGGGATGAGGATCGAATCATCCCTTAATTGTAAGATTGGTAGGGAAGATGGAAACATTCGTTCACTGGCGAAACTCAAGATAAAGTCAGAAACATTTATGTATTGACAAAACTGTTGATAACATCAGGGATATTTCGACCTTGATGATGAAATTTCGACGTATTCATGCATTTGTGTAAGTGTTTATATGTTGTAGGAGATGTCCGGATAAATCTCATGTAGCTTCTCGGTTATCTCTGTCCTTTGGAAGGGAAGTACTTTCTTCATTTATATTTTTTAAAAATTTCCAGAACTGATGGCGGTGTCAAGAAGATTCAAGTAAATTATGAAATTGGAAACATCCATGTGTTTAGATTGGGTTGGGTTGTTTTACCTCTGAGCGGCACTTTTTTGCACACCATGGGCTAAATGGCCAGGTCACATGGCCCCCGAAGGCTAAGAGAAGGTTGGGGGTGGAGACCCACTGGAACACCTGTTGGGAGACAGATGGTAGCCTCTCGTCAAAGTCATCCAGTGTGTTCTTTAAGGTGCAAAGGATATGACTCTCCCGCACACGGGGCCACGGTTTAACGTCCAATCCGATGAACGGCGGCCTTTTCAAGCCCATCGGTGTCCCCTACTGAACGTGGGCAGGGCGGGGAATTTTGCGGAGATAAATCTCAACGCTGACTCAGCTGGGACTCGAACCTGGGAACTACTACAGATTACGAGCCTGGCGCGCTACCGATTGAGCTACCCCCATGTGTTTAGAGACTGATGATGAATGTGAAAACACTTCTACACCAAAAAAGGCTCTGAAGAAGCCAGAAACATATTTAGATGTGAGAGAATTGACATTTAAGATATTGAAAGACTGATGATGAAGATCGAAACATTCCTACATTGAAATATTGATGATGAAGTCAGAAACATCTGAAAGCAAAAACATGTGAGAATGACGTTGAAGTCAAAAACATGTCATTGAAAAACTGATGATGAAGATCGAAATATTCCTATTGAATATTGATGATAAATTTAGAGACATCTGAACCCACGAGAGAACTAACATGAAATTAAACAATCCATAATTGGAAAACTAATAATGAAAAACTAAAAATGAAGATCGAAACATTCCTACACTGAGAGACTGATGATGAATATCGAAATATTCCTACACTGAGAGACTGATAATAAAGTCAGAAAATCTGAAACTTTGATAACTGACGATGAAATTAGAAATATCTGAAACTCTAAGAACTGCCGATGAAGTCAGAAATATCTGAAGCTATAAGAACTGCCGATGAAGTCAGAAATATCTGAAACTATAAGAACTGCCGATGAAGTCAGAAATATCTGAAACTATAAGAACTGCCGATGAAGTCAGAAATATCTGAAACTATAAGAACTGTCGATGAAGTCAGAAATATCTGAAACTATAAGAACTGCCGATGAAGTCAGAGACACCTCTCAACCAAAAACTGATGATGGAAATCTAAATACTCCTACACTGAGAGACTGATGATGAAGTCAGAAAATCTGAAACTATGATAACTTACGATGAAGTCAGAAAGATCTGAAACTATAAGAACTGACGATGAAGTCAGAGACATCTCTCAACCAAAAACTGATGATGAAGGTCGACAGACTGATGATGAAGTCAGAAACATCTGAAACTATAAGAACTGACGATGAAGTCAGAGACATCTCTCAACCAAAAACTGATGATGAAGGTCGACAGACTGATGATGAAGTCAGAAACATCTGAAACAATGAGAGTAATTAGGAAAATTTATCATTGTAAAACTGATGATGAAGATTGAAATATTCTTTTCACTAAACAGTGTAATAATGGTGCTTTAACTTTATTAAACATTAAAGCTTGCTTCGAAATTGCAATTGCTTACTAAAACATTTTTATCCATTCAAAATTCTAATCTCGTCTACCCATGTGAAACCATCAAGTATTTATTTTTTTGAAACGTTTTTGAACGATACTTTTTTTCCGTTTCATGCGTTACAAATGCTCCGACTTTAATTAAACACCCAAAAACAATTATAAATGCATTCAGTGCATCAATTTTCAATCTATAATTCATGTAACTTCGCTTAATTTTGAAATGTACAATCGCTCAAAAAAGTATCCGAATACTACGGTTGATTACAGAATAAAAAAAAATATCTGGCAACTTTTTTTTAGAAAATAGTGATCTGGCAACCTTCGTGTCACGTGACACGAAGGTTGCCAGATCACTATTTTCTAAAAAAAAGTTGCCAGATACTTTTTCTGAATTCTGTAATCAACCATAGTTTTCGGATATTTTTTAATATATATAATGCGTATGAATATATAATCCAATGAATATGGAGCGTGTGCAGTTACCGTTCACAGCAAACTGGAGCAGTTGCGCTTAATGTTCACAGCACATTGGATCGTGTGAGCTCACAAAAACCTGGATCGTGTGGGCTCACTCACGGAAATATTGAGCGTGTGCAGTTACCGTTCACAGCAAACTAGAACGTGTGCAGTAACTGCACACGCTCCAGTTTGCTGTGAACGGTAACTGGAGCGTGTACAGTTGCTGTACACGCTCCAGATATTTTTTCTGAATTCTGTAATCAACCGTAGTGTTCGGATACTTTTCTGAGCGATTGACAAAAACTTGGATCGTGTGGCCCACTCACAGAAATATTGAGCGTGTGCAGTTACCGTTCACAGCAAACTGGAGCGGTTGCGGTTAATGTTCACAGCACATTGGATCGTGTGAGCTCACAAAAACCTGGATCGTGTGGGCTCACTCACGGAAATATTGAGCGTGTGCAGTTACCGTTCACAGCAAACTGGAGCGTGTGCAGTTACTGCACACGCTCCAGTTTGCTGTGAACGGTAACTGGAGCGTGTACAGTTGTTGTACACGCTCCAGATATTTTTTCTGAATTCTGTAATCAACCGTAGTGTTCGGATACTTTTCTGAGCGACTGACAAAAACCTGGATCGTGTGGCCCACTCACAGAAATATTGAGCGTGTGCAGTTACCGTTCACAGCAAACTGGAGCGGTTGCGGTTAATGTTCACAGCACATTGGATCGTGTGAGCTCACAAAAACCTGGATCGTGTGGGCTCACTCACGGAAATATTGAGCGTGTGCAGTTACCGTTCACAGCAAACTGGAGCGTGTGCAGTTACTGCACACGCTCCAGTTTGCTGTGAACGGTAACTGGAGCGTGTACAGTTGTTGTACACGCTCCAGATATTTTTCCTGAATTCTGTAATCACGTGACACAAAGGTTGCCAGATCACTAATTTCTAAAAAAAATCGTTGTCAGATATCTTTTCTGAATTCTGTAATCAACCATAGTGTTCGGATATTTTTTAATGTATATAATGCGTATGAATATATAATGCAATGAATATGGAGCGTGTGCAGTTACCGTTCATAGCAAACTGGAGCGGTTACGGTTAATGTTCACAGCACATTGGATCGTGTGAGCTCACAAAAACCTGGATCGTGTGGGCTCACTCACGGAAATATTGAGCGAGTGCAGTTACCGTTCACAGCAAACTGGAGCGTGTGCAGTAACTGCACACGCTCCAGTTTGCTATGAACTGTAACTGGAGCGTGTACAGTTGCTGTATACGCTCCAGATATTTTTCCTGAATTCTGTAATAACGTGACACGAAGGTTGCCAGATATTTTTTCTGAATTCTGTAATCAACCATGGTGTTCGGATACTTTTTTCAGCGACTGTAGGTGGTCATATTATTTTGATACTAGATTGTGTGGGCTCACTCACGGAAATATTGAGCGTGTGCAGTTACCGTTCACAGCAAACTGGAGCGTGTGCAGTAACTGCACACGCTCCAGTTTGCTATGAACGGTAACTGGAGCGTGTACAGTTGCTGTACACACTCCAGATATTTTTCCTGAATTCTGTAATCACATGACACGAAGGTTGGCAGATCACTATTTTCTAAAAAAAAGTTGCCAGATATTTTTTTTTTATTCTGTAATCAACCGTAGTGTTCGGATACTTTTTTGACCGACTGTACCGCATTAATTCAAAACTGCAAATCCCGACTACGTCTTATAAATCACAGAGTTATACACAGTCGTATCAGAATAATATGACCACCTACCATTCGTATACTAGGGTAGGTGGTCATATTATTCTGATACGACTGTGTATATTCTGCTTAAGATATTTCGCATCCATCCCCCCGACTTCCGGGCTGTCACGCCTATTGGTCGAATACTCACTTTAAAGATTGTCCATGAGATCTCGGTCTGCTGCCGATTATGAACGTCGAGACCAAAAGATCAATGGAGTGTATTCTCGTAAATGTCAAGTGCAAAGGTCAGAGGTCACGTAATAGAGCGCTTTAAGTTCAATACGAAGTCACACCCAAGAAATTTGCAGGCGCAGGTTAGGGCCTCGTACGCGATGGAGAGAAAAAATAGAGTGTGCAATCTCTATCTCTTCTCCCCCGCCCCCTGCCCTCTCAAGGTCACCTTGAGACAAAACACGTGTCAGGATAGCAGTCGAAGAAAAGAAGGGAAATTGAATATTAATAATGACTTAAATGATTTAATTTGTCTAAAGTTTAATTGAAAGTTATTAATTTTGATACTATGAAATCAAATGATTTATTTATTATTACTTTTTTAAAATATTTATGAACGTTTTAAAATTAATTTCAAAATTTTTTAGATTAATAACTACCAGTTGAATTATAAAATAAAAATATTTAATTAAAATACTTTGAGCGTATGTGTTTAAACCTGCAAAAATGTCCTCACAATAATAGTGACGACGTTAAGTAAGTATGTGTTTAATATTAACACTTGTTTTTTTTTTCGTTGATAAAAACTTTCCAGGAAAAAAATTTGCTTTTTCGTTCTTCCTATTCCCGTATCAAAAAGACTGAAACACAGTTAATAGGACAGAAAGGCAATTGATATCCAGCAACGGTGTGGTTCTGCAATTTTAGAAATTCTTCTGCAGTGAAGTTTGAGGAAAAGCTGCAAAGTCCTTATGGTATATTGTGCAGGGATTTATGAGAATTATAAGCTGTATTTTGTTTTCTTCACTTTGCTGACATATGCGGGTTTCTTTTTTTTTTCCTATTATTATTTTTGAGTTCGAAATTCGTGCAATATTCAGCAAAAGGTCCTTTTTTTTGTTGTTGTTTAAGATGAAGTCCTGGGAAAAGTCTTATATGGTTTGGCCAACAATTACTTTTTTTTTTGTACATGTTAAAAATATTTTTTTTTATTTAACTTTAATTCTAGGAGAGGAGAGTCATTGAACTAAGGAAGGGACATTAGATAAGCGTAAAGATCCAAGTCATTTTTGTCTAAAGTTTAACTATAAATTATTTCATTTAAAATATTATAAAAAAATATTTATTGCGACATTTTTTTAAACAGTTCTGAATATTAATTACTTAATTTTAAAAAAGAACAACTACCAGTTGAATTTTAAGTGCTACTACTTTAATTATTTTATTTTATTTTTAGAAATTAATTCTTATGTTAGTGCATCGTCCAGGTCAATTTAATATAGGCGGTTTTTCTCCCCCCCTGTCCCAGGAACTAAGTGTAATTTCGTTGTTATATAATTAACTTTTTCTCATTATTTTTTATATTTTCGTAATTTACGCGCGTATTAAAGAATATTTTGATATCAAAATTATTTTATTATGCTGAATACAATCTGAGTTGCGTATTTTATATCGTTTTTAAATTAATATTATATGCTACTATCAAAAACATAAGTTAGATAATTTATTAAATAGTTGAAAGCAGATTTTAAGAGCTCTATTACTTATAAAATAAAATTTTTGTAGACGAATGTGACTGAATGCAATTTAAATATCTTGATCTATATCTCTAAACATCTTTCCAAGTTATTTGTTTGATATCCAAAGATTTATGAAAGCTGAAAAATATGTCTGAAAGAATATTGAAAGTATTATCAACAGAAACTTCTAGGCCTACTAATTTTTTTTAACCTTTTCAATTCCAAATTAATCTAGGAATCTTGATAACTTTTGGATGACGATATTGTTATTGTTTGGGCCAAATAAATATCTTTCACGAAACAAATTAAAAATAAAAAAAAATAAAAAAAAGGAAACTAAAACACAAAAAGGGTTGGGTTGTTTTACCTCTGTGCGGCACTTTTTTGCACACCATGGGCTAAATGGCCAGGTCACATGGACCCCAAAGGCTCAGAGAAGGTTGGGGGAGGGGACCCACTGGAACAGCTGTTGGGAACAGATGGTAGCCTCCCGTCAAGGCCATCCAGCGTGTTCTTTAACGTGCACAGGGTATGGCTCTCCCGCACACGGGGCCACGGCTTAACATCCCATCCGACGGACGGCGGCCTTTCAAAGCCCATCGGTGTCCCCTACTGACCGTGGGCAGGGCGGGGAATTTTTGCGGAGATAAATCTCGACGCTGACCCAGCTGGGACTCGAACCTGGAAACTGCAGATTACGAGCCTGGCGCGCTACCGACTGAGCCACCCCCGCCCCCTAAAACACAAAAAAGTTCTTAATTATTTTTAATTTAACTCATGTTCTCATATGGGAAACAACTCTCAAAAAATACATCATTTAAAAATTGCATATTAAGGAAAAAATAATTTTACAGTTATTCCCTTTTGTAGATAATATTTCTCATTTCGGTTTTAATTTGATTATTAGGTAAATTATTATAACTGGCATTGCTATTATTAATTATTCAGACTCTTTGAATATTGAAAGAATATTGTTGAATGGCATTATTTAAAAAGATTTAATTGAGATCTTTATCTTCATTCATATTTCTACCAAAAAAGTCTTCTTTAAAAAACAAAGGAGATAGGGGGGGGGGTCTATTCCCTTCCCACTCCCTCTCTCCTTTTATTCAAGCATGCGGTCTCTTGAATGCAATGGTTAATCTAGTGGGGGGAGTAGCAAATATATTGAATTCATAAAAAATTTCTTAAGATTTTACTAATATTTTAACAGATTTTTCAAAATACAGAGTGGACGAATCCCCTTGTTCTTTATAGCCCTAACATTCCACCACACCCCCACTCTCACCACTGAATATTCCCCCTGCTTGGATAGACCTCTCGATTACTGTCACGACCCACCCCCAGTGCCGTCTTAACAGTATTGTAGACCCCTGGGCAAACCAATGCACGGGGGCCCTATCCACCCACCTACGGGAATAAAAATGTAAACGGTCAATAAAAATTTAGCCTATAGATTTATTGGTACTTTTAACAAAATCAATGTTTAAACATAAAAAAAGTGCTGTAAAGCGAGTGTTAATCAACACAAACTTTTGCCAAATTTAGAATCGTGGGTCCCCTGGGCAACTGCCCAGTGTGGCCATGCTTTAAGACGGCCCTGCGCAACCCTCACCCCCTCCAGAAACATTAAAAAGTACCGATTCACTAAGACTGTAGTGGAGCTTTTTTTCAGACTTACACTCGTATTTCCTTACATATTGATATTACCAAGAAGGATGTGACCTTTAAGGTACAAAATATCGAAGAATTATATTTATTAGATATTAATATTTAACGCATTTCGTACTGAAATCTTTCCTTTGTGCATCTACTGGAGCACTCTAGTTGATTTACTGATAAATTAATGATACAATGTTTACTGTTCCAATTTACTCTGGCTTTTCCCGAACGACGTAGGCACATCATTAGGTGATAAATTACGTTGCCTAGTTAGGAGACAATAATGAACCAAATTCATATAATTTCTTTTAGGTTATGATGGAACATTAACAGGTGTTAAGTGATGTGATAAAATGTGATGGGAAAGTTAGAAACCCTTCAACAATGGGCTTCCTGCTATCCCAAACAGGTGTTAAGTGTTGTACCTGAAGAAATTTAAGAATAATTCTATAACAAATTAGCACTGGCTATTATTGTAAAAGCATTTTTGGTTTAATGTGTAATATAAATTTATTTTTATATGCACATAATAAAAATATATAATTAATACAATTAAACTGAATAAATATATATTTGCATCAGTATAAAAAAAGTTATTCAAATGAGTCAAAAGTAATATACTTTTGACTTATTTAAATAATAATAATTTACTTTTATAATTTATTTCTTTTTATATTGTAAATAAATTGTAATATACTTTTAACATATTACTTCTACTGATATAATAAATAATATAAAGAAATAAATTAGCCGTCAAGCAGATGCTAGCCACAGACAGACATCTGTCATTATAATACGCCATAGGTAAGATGTGTGAAGGTGAGACATCAGCAGAAAGACAGGATTGGGTTGTTTTACCTCTGAGCGGCCCTCTTTTGCACACCATGGGCTAAATGGCCAGTTCACATTGACCCCGAAGGCTCAGAAAAGGTTGGGGGAGAGCACCCACTGGAACAGCTGTTGGGAGACAGATGGTAGCCTCCCGTCAAGGCCATCCAGCGTGTTCTTTAACGTTCACAGGGTATGGACTCTCCCGCACACGGGGCCACGGCTTAACATCCCATCCGACGGACGGCGGCCTTTCCAAGCCCATCGGTGTCCCCCTACTGACCGTGGGCAGGGCGGAGAATTTTGCGGAGATAAATCTCAACGCTGACCCAGCTGGGACTCGAACCTGGGAACTACAGATTACGAGCCTGGCGCGCTACCGACTGAGCCACCCCCGCCCCACACTCAGTCGGCAATCTACTTTAATATACAATATTACTTTAAGATCAATGTAAAATTGGGTCAATATATCGTCAAATAAATCGAAGGATCATTTAAGTCAGTGGCTCCCCTTCTTTTTCAGCAACTTCTCCATTTTCACCAATTATTATTTTCTAACGCCCCCTTTTGCTAAGTATTATTTTGTAAAGCCCCCTTCATGGAAATCAAAATAATTTTTCCTTTACAAAGTTAGTGGAAAATTAGATGGCGACAGCGCCTCCTTTGGGAACCACTGAGTCAAGCCATTGAGTCAACCAGTTGACGGGAGGCTACCATCTGTCTCCCAACAGCTGTTTCAGTGGGTCCCCTCCCCCCAACTTTCTCTGAACCTTCAGGGTCCTTGTGACCTGACCATTTAGCCCATGGTGTGCACAAAAGTGCCGCTCAGATGTAAAACAACCCAACGACTCTACCTCATGAACATTAAAAAGACACGCTGTAACAGAAAACTCTCTTTTGACTCACCCATCAGTGTCCGCAAAATTCCCCGCCTTGCCCACGGTCAGTAGGGGACACCGATGGGCTTGGAATTGGCCACCGTCCGTCAGATGGGGCGTTAAGCCGTGGCCCGTGTGCGGGAGAGCCATACCCTGTGCACGTTAAAGAACACGCTGATGGCCTTTACGGGAGGCTACCATCTGTCTCCCAACAGCTGTCCAGTGGATCCCCTCCCCCAACATTCTCTGAGCCTTCGGGGTCCATGTGACCTGGCCATTTAGCCCATCGTGTGCAAAAAAATGCCGCTCAGAGGTAAAACAACCCAACCCACCCATCAGTGAATCGCCAACTCTGTCCTGAGTGCTAGAATTCTTATGTGATGACCATTTCAACTCAAAACTGATCTTCCCTGCATGATAAAGAAATTCAACACTTCCCTCAATCGTCGACATCTTGGATTTGAACGATGATTTCCATTTTCCTGTGCACTCAGGGCACGTACCACACGAAGCCAGACACGTCCCTCAGAATGAAAACCAAAATTACGAAGGAAAAGACTTCTTCTTCTTCCTCATCATCTTTTCGCATCAACGGAAAATAAAGCAAACTCGATATTCCCGAGCTTCCAGTGCAACAGCATTGCCTCCATCTTTTCTCTAGCCGTTCCATGTTTTAAAAAATGAAAGGCGTAGAAAACCCGAGCAACAACTTTCATCCGATGTTTTAAAAATGTAACTTCGCCAGCGAGGAAAAACGCAGAACATGCTTCAGAGAACAAAAAGGAGGCAGCCAAAAAAAAAGGAGTTATTCTGAAACACGATGGAGAGATGAATAAAACAAGAGCCAAGAGAAAACTAAATTTTAAAAATTCCATATTACAGGATGTACAGTTTTCTTCTTACTGAGGAAAAACCTGCATCAGATCGAGGAAGATGATATACTGATCATCTATCTCTTCAAAAAAAAAAAACATTCTGCTCAACTTCAGAAGAATGATCGCATGTGCATACTACTTCTACAGAGACGTATTTTTCGTGTTATGGATATGATTCAAGCAATTTCAGAGTAGATTTTCATAATAAAAATGATTGCCTTGTTTAATTTCTTTTTGAATGATGTGTTAAATAGTCTAGTCTCAAATATCCCCTAGAAAAGAATTAGGGAAATGTATTCGTTGGCAAACTTAAAGATGATTGAGTCATTTGTTTTATCCTGAAATGCGTTATTCGCTAAACCAGAAGTTCTCAACCTTTTATGCTTCACGTACCCCCTGGAAATGTTTATGTAACTGGCGTACCCCTTGTATAGATAGATAAAACTGTAGTTATAGTATAACAATGGGAATAAAATAAAACATATATATCAGTGATTCTCAACCTCTTGTGCATCACGTACCCCCTGGAAATGTGTATGTAACTGGCGTACCCTTTGTATAGATAGCTAAAACTATAGTTATAGTATGACAATGGGAATAAAATAAAACATATATATCAGTAGTTCTCAAACTTTTATGCTTCACGTACCCCTTGGAAATGTGTATGTAACTGGCGTACCCCTTATATAGAGAGAAAAAACTACAGTTATAATATAACAATGGGAATAAAATAAAACATATATATCAGTGGTCATCAACCTTTTATGCTTCACGTACGCCCTGGAAATGTGTATGTAACGGGCGTACCCCTTGTATAGATAGATAAAACTATAGTTATAGTATAACAATGGGAATAAAATAAAACATATATATCAGTGGTTCTCAACCTTTTATGGTTCACGTACCCCCTGGAAATGTGTATGTAACTGGCGTACCCCTTGTATAGATAGATAAAACTATAGTTATAGTATAACAATGGGAATAAAATAAAACATATATATCAGTGGTTCTCAACATTTTATGCTTCACGTACGCCCTGGAAATGTGTATGTAACTGGCGTACCCCTTATATAGATAGCTAAAACTATAGCTATAGTATAACAATGGGAAAAAAATAAAACATATATATCAGTGGTTCTCAACCATTTATGCTTCACGTACCCCTTGGAAATGTGTATGTAACTGGCGTACCCCTTATATAGATAGATAAAACTATAGTTATAGTATAACAATGGGAATAAAATAAAACTATATCAGTGGTTCTCAAACATTTATGCTTCACGTACCCCCTGGAAATGTGTATGTAACTGGCGTACCCCTTATATAGATAGATAAAACTATAGTTATAGTATAACAATGGGAATAAAATAAAACATATATCAGTGGTTCTCAAACATTTATGCTTCACGTACTCCATGGAAATGTGTATGTAACTGGCATACCCCTTGTATAGATAGATAAAACTATAGTAGTAGTATAACAATGGGAATAAAATAAAACATATATATCAGTGGTTCTCAACCATTTATGCTTCACGTACCCCCTGGAAATGTGTATGTAACTGGCGTACCCCTTATATAGATAGATAAAACTATAGTTATAGTATAACAATGGGAATAAAATAAAACATATATCAGTGGTTCTCAAACATTTATGCTTCACGTACCCCCTGGAAATGTGTATGTAACTGGCGTACCCCTTATATAGATAGAAAAAACTATAGTAGTAGTATAACAATGGGAATAAAATAAAACATATATATCAGTGGTTCTCAACCTTTTATGCTTCACATACCCCTTGGAAATGTGTATGTAACTGGCGTTCCCCTTATATAGATAGATAAAACTATATTTATAGTATAACAATGGGAATAAAATAAAACATATATATCAGTGGTTCTCAACCATTTATGCTTCACGTACCCCTTGGAAATGTGTATGTAACTGGCGTACCCCTTATATAGATAGATAAAACTATAGTTATAGTATAACAATGGGAATAAAATAAAACTATATCAGTGGTTCTCAAACATTTATGCTTCACGTACCCCCTGGAAATGTGTATGTAACTGGCGTACCCCTTATATAGATAGATAAAACTATAGTTATAGTATAACAATGGGAATAAAATAAAACATATATCAGTGGTTCTCAAACATTTATGCTTCACGTACTCCATGGAAATGTGTATGTAACTGGCATACCCCTTGTATAGATAGATAAAACTATAGTAGTAGTATAACAATGGGAATAAAATAAAACATATATTTCTGTGGTTCTCAACCATTTATGCTTCACGTACCCCCTGGAAATGTGTATGTAACTGGCGTACCCCTTATATAGATAGATAAAACTATAGTTATAGTATAACAATGGGAATAAAATAAAACATATATCAGTGGTTCTCAAACATTTATGCTTCACGTACCCCCTGGAAATGTGTATGTAACTGGCGTACCCCTTATATAGATAGAAAAAACTATAGTAGTAGTATAACAATGGGAATAAAATAAAACATATATATCAGTGGTTCTCAACCTTTTATGCTTCACATACCCCTTGGAAATGTGTATGTAACTGGCGTTCCCCTTATATAGATAGATAAAACTATATTTATAGTATAACAATGGGAATAAAATAAAACATATATATCAGTGGTTCTCAACATTTTATGCTTCACGTACGCCCTGGAAATGTGTATGTAACTGGCGTACCCCTTGTATAGATAGCTAAAACTATAGTTATAGTATAACAATGGGAATAAAATAAAACATATATATCAGTAGTTCTCAAACTTTTATGCTTCACGTACCCCTTGGAAATGTGTATGTAACTGGCGTACCCCTTATATAGAGAGAAAAAACTACAGTTATAATATAACAATGGGAATAAAATAAAACATATATATCAGTGGTCCTCAACCTTTTATGCTTCACGTACGCCCTGGAAATGTGTATGTAACTGGCGTACCCCTTGTATAGATAGCTAAAACTATAGTTATAGTATAACAATGGGAATAAAATAAAACATATATATCAGTAGTTCTCAAACTTTTATGCTTCACGTACCCCTTGGAAATGTGTATGTAACTGGCGTACCCCTTATATAGAGAGAAAAAACTACAGTTATAATATAACAATGGGAATAAAATAAAACATATATATCAGTGGTCCTCAACCTTTTATGCTTCACGTACGCCCTGGAAATGTGTATGTAACGGGCGTACCCCTTGTATAGATAGATAAAACTATAGTTATAGTATAACAATGGGAATAAAATAAAACATATATATCAGTGGTTCTCAACCTTTTATGGTTCACGTACCCCCTGGAAATGTGTATGTAACTGGCGTACCCCTTGTATAGATAGATAAAACTATAGTTATAGTATAACAATGGGAATAAAATAAAACATATATATCAGTGGTTCTCAACATTTTATGCTTCACGGACGCCCTGGAAATGTGTATGTAACTGGCGTACCCCTTATATAGATAGCTAAAACTATAGCTATAGTATAACAATGGGAAAAAAATAAAACATATAGATCAGTGGTTCTCAACCATTTATGCTTCACGTAGCCCTTGGAAATGTGTATGTAACTGGCGTACCCCTTATATAGATAGATAAAACTATAGTTATAGTATAACAATGGGAATAAAATAAAACTATATCAGTGGTTCTCAAACATTTATGCTTCACGTACCCCCTGGAAATGTGTATGTAACTGGCGTACCCCTTGTATAGATAGATAAAACTATAGTAGTAGTATAACAACGGGAATAAAATAAAACATATATATCAGTGGTTCTCAACCATTTATGCTTCACGTACCCCCTGGAAATGTGTATGTAACTGGCGTACCCCTTATATAGATAGATAAAACTATAGTTATAGTATAACAATGGGAATAAAATAAAACATATATCAGTGGTTCTCAAACATTTATGCTTCACGTACTCCATGGAAATGTGTATGTAACTAGCATAACCCTTGTATAGATAGATAAAACTATAGTAGTAGTATAACAATGGGAATAAAATAAAACATATATATCAGTGGTTCTCAACCATTTATGCTTCACGTACCCCCTGGAAATGTGTATGTAACTGGCGTACCCCTTATATAGATAGATAAAACTATAGTTATAGTATAACAATGGGAATAAAATAAAACATATATCAGTGGTTCTCAAACATTTATGCTTCACGTACCCCCTGGAAATGTGTATGTAACTGGCGTACCCCTTATATAGATAGAAAAAACTATAGTAGTAGTATAACAATGGGAATAAAATAAAACATATATATCAGTGGTTCTCAACCTTTTATGCTTCACATACCCCTTGGAAATGTGTATGTAACTGGCGTTCCCCTTATATAGATAGATAAAACTATATTTATAGTATAACAATGGGAATAAAATAAAACATATATATCAGTGGTTCTCAACATTTTATGCTTCACGTACCCCCTGGAAATGTGTATGTAACTGGCGTACCTCTTATATAGATAGATAAAACTATAGTTATAGTATAACAATGGGAATAAAATACAACATATATATCAGTGGTTCTCAACCTTTTATGCTTCACGTACCCCTTGGAAATGTGTATGTAACTGGCGTACCCCTTGTATAGATAGATAAAACTATAGTTATAGTATAACAATGGGAATAAAATAAAACATATATATCAGTGGTTCTCAACCTTTTATGCTTCACGTACCCCTTGGAAATGTGTATGTAACTGGCGTTCCCCTTATATAGATAGATAAAACTATAGTTATAGTATAACAATGGGAATAAAATACAACATATATATCAGTGGTTCTCAACCTTTTATGCTTCACGTACTCCATGGAAATGTGTATGTAACTGGCGTACACCTTGTATAGATAGATAAAACTGTAGTTATAGTATAACAATGGGAATAAAATAAAACATATATATCAGTGGTCCCTCAACCTTTTATGCTTTACGTACCCCCTGGAAATGTGTATGTAACTGGCATACCCCTTGTATAGATAGATAAAACTATAGTTATAGTATAACAATGGGAATAAAATAAAACATATATATCAGTGGTTCTCAACCTTTTATGCTTCACGCACCCCCTGGAAATGTGTATGTAATTGGCGTACCCCTTGTATAGATAGATAAAACTATAGTTATAGTATAACAATGGGAATAAAATAAAACATATATATCAATGGTTCTCAACCTTTTATGCTTCACGTACCCCTTGGAAATGTGTATGTAACTGGCGTCCCCCTTATATAGATAGATAAAGCTATAGTTATAGTATAACAATGGGAATAAAATAAAACATATATATCAATGGTTCTCAACCTTTTATGCTTCACGTACCCCTTGGAAATGTGTATGTAACTGGCGTTCCCCTTATATAGATAGATAAAACTATAGTTATAGTATAACAATGGGAATAAAATAAAACAGATTTATCAGTGGTTCTCAGCTTTTTATGCTTCACGTACCCCCTGGAAATGTGCATGTAACTGGCGTACCCCTTGTATAGATAGATAAAACTATAGTTATAGTGTAACAATGGGAATAAAATAAAACATATATATCAGTGGTCCCTCAACCTTTTATGCTTTACGTACCCCCTGGAAATGTGTATGTAACTGGCATACCCCTTGTATAGATAGATAAAACTATAGTTATAGTATAACAATGGGAATAAAATAAAACATATATATCAGTGGTTCTCAACCTTTTATGCTTCACGCACCCCCTGGAAATGTGTATGTAATTGGCGTACCCCTTGTATAGATAGATAAAACTATAGTTATAGTATAACAATGGGAATAAAATAAAACATATATATCAATGGTTCTCAACCTTTTATGCTTCACGTACCCCTTGGAAATGTGTATGTAACTGGCGTCCCCCTTATATAGATAGATAAAGCTATAGTTATAGTATAACAATGGGAATAAAATAAAACATATATATCAATGGTTCTCAACCTTTTATGCTTCACGTACCCCTTGGAAATGTGTATGTAACTGGCGTTCCCCTTATATAGATAGATAAAACTATAGTTATAGTATAACAATGGGAATAAAATAAAACAGATTTATCAGTGGTTCTCAGCTTTTTATGCTTCACGTACCCCCTGGAAATGTGCATGTAACTGGCGTACCCCTTGTATAGATAGATAAAACTATAGTTATAGTGTAACAATGGGAATAAAATAAAACATATATATCAGTGGTCCCTCAACCTTTTATGCTTTACGTACCCCCTGGAAATGTGTATGTAACTGGCGTACCCCTTGTGTATGTCGCAGGGAGATGATGAAAATAGGGATTTGATCAAATCCCTAAGGTCAATTCACGGAAGATGTTAAAATAACAACTCTGTGGGGTGATTTCCCTGAAGAAAGTAAGTGATTTGATCAAATCCCTTAACTGTTTTAGTGAAAAATGAAATAAACAAGTCAGGACTCTCACAGCTCTATGTTTCACTTGTTACCACTCCCCTTTACCTCACCGCTCCCCTCTGGCGTCCGTGCCGGCCAGCGCCCAAACATTACGCGAGGAAGGTTGCGCGCATTTTTATTATTGTTTTCTATATTTCGAGTTTTATCAAGTACCTACCGTAGAAAAATAACTTCAGATATAGAAAAAAAATCAAACTCTGACCGAATATGTATCTGAAGAACAGTTTAATGAAACTATCAGTACGTTTTTGAACAAGCGGCATGAAAAAGAAAAACCTTTGTGGACTCGCGAAAGGATAGAAGAAGCTGACACAATCATTGAACAATTTAAATTAGCACCACTACTTAAACATTTTTCCCAAAAAGGTAAAAAAGGACCCTTTCTAGTGTCCAAAGTAGTGTCACCGTGAGCTAAAGATTCATACTGAAGAGATTCACCACTTGATGGATTCGTTCTCCCTTGGTCTCCGCTCATTCGGGGCGTTTCATTATAATTCGAGCCACGGAGTCACGTGACCCGAAGATTCATACTCAAGAGATTCATCACTTTACAGATTCGTTCTCACTTGGCCTTCGCTCATGAAGGGCGTTTTGAATAATTCGGCAGGCGGTGTATTGTAGATCGAGATACATTAAGAATACCTTAAAAAGGCGATTCGGAAAGGAGATAATAAGAGGTGAAAAAGGCGATTCGGAAAAACTGAAAAAAAGTACAATATACAGGCTATTACAATTCCGTAATAGCCGAAATAATTTGTGTTTCAATGACTATTGTTGTATTAACTATTCTACATTTAATAATGCATGGTTTACTAAATAAATACTTTTAATATCTAAACAATATTATTTCATCTTTTCACTAAAACAGTTAAGGGATTTGATCAAATCACTTACTTTCTTCAGGGAAATCACCCCACAGAGTTGTTATTTTAACATCTTCCGTGAATTGATCATATAACCTTAGGGATTTGATCAAATCACTATTTTTATCATCTCCCTGCGACATATAGATAGATAAAACTATAGTTATAGTATAACAATGGGAATAAAATAAAACATATATATCAGTGGTTCTCAACCTTTTATGTTTCACGTACCCCCTGGAAATGTCTATGTAACTGGAGTACCCCTTGTATAGATAGATAAAACTATAGTTATAGTATAACAATGGGAATAAAATAAAACATAAATATCAGTGGCTCTCAACCTTTTATGCTTCACGTACCCCCTGGAAATGTGTATGTAACTGGCGTACCCCTTGTATAGATAGAGAAAACTATAGTTATAGTATAACAATGGGAATAAAATAAAACATATATATCAGTGGTTCTCAACCTTTTATGCTTCACGTATCCCCTGGAAATGTGTATGTAACTGGCGTACCCCTTGTATAGATAGATAAAACTATAGTTATAGTATAACAATGGGAATAAAATAAAACATATATATCAGTGGTTCTCAAACTTTTATGCTTCATGTACCCCCTGGAAATGTGTATGTAACTGGCGTACCCCTTGTATAGATAGATACAACTATAGTTATAGTATAATAATGCCAACTTAGCAACTTTATTACTAGATCTAGCGACTCAAAAGTCGCTAGATCTAATTTTACCGCGTATCCCACGTTGAGAACCCCTGGGCTAAACAATAAAAAACTAGTACGTTGCAGAATCACAAGAAATATCGCTTTCTACCTTCCCAGAGAGTGTCGCTTTCTTCAGTCAGAATGCAATATAGCTTTCTTCAGTCCTCTTAGAATGTCGCTTTAAGTTCGAATAGCGAATCGCCTTTTTCAGTCTCAACAAGGTATGCTGTGGGTTCGTTTCCCATCCACTTTAAGACAAATTTTTTTCTAACTTCAGATCCTAACTTGTAATTGATTACAGTCAACTACGTGTTTCGTTTTTCTCCACTTTTCCTGCAATATTTCTTCAATTGCAACAATTGTCGTTATCTTCAACACAACAGTGTATGACTTTTTTAATGTCAACAAAGAATCGCTTTCGTTAATCGGAAAAGATTATTAGTTTCTTTAATCACAAAAATATAATTTTTTTCAAGCTTATCAGAATATTCCCACAGAAAAATATCACTTCTTCTATACAACGACGTGTCACCTTTTTTAACGCAACAGGGTGAAAAACTTCTTACTATCAACAGGTGATCATTTCCTTTGGATGCGACCAAATATCACTTTATTTAAGTGCAAGAAAGTGTCAGTTTTAATCACAATGGACCATCCTTTCTTCAATACCAAATATAGCATTTAGCTTGTAATCTGTAATTCCCAGGTTCGGTTGGGTTGGATTGTTTTACCTCTGAGCGGCACTTTTTTGCACACCATGGGCTAAATGGCCAGGTCACATGGACCCCGAAGGCTCAGAGAAGGTTAGGGGAGGGGACCCACTGGAACAGCTGTTGGGAGACAGATGGTAGCCTCCCGTCAAGGCCATCCAGCGTGTTCTTTAACGTGCACAGGGTATGGCTCTCCCGCACACGGGGCCACGGCTTAACGTCCCATCCAACGGACGGCGGCCTTTCCAAGCCCATCAGTGTCCCCTACTGACCGTGGGCAGGGCGGAGAATTTTGCGGAGATAAATCTCAACGCTGACTCAGCTGAGCTCGAACCTGGGAACTACAGATTACGAGCCTGGCGCGCTACCGACTGAGCCACCCCCGCCCCCGGCGACAGTGTCAATTAGACCCAACCAACTGGTCCAAATGCCTACTGTCTTTGACTTGTCGGCCACTGACATTACATTTGTTACAATACTCATTTGTAAAGGATCGCTAACAAGGCTAATTCCCTCTAAATAAATACCACCTGTCCTTTGATTTTGAACTATCGAGGACAGAACTGCTAATTGCAGACTGCATTTATAGACACCCTATGGTCGCAATGAAGGACTCATGGTGGGTTCATTTAAGTAAATTTCATCTTCTGGGAGAATCCATGGGGTCATGGATATCAATATTGAATTCTCTTTTCTCAGGAATACTATGCTCTCCCTTTAAGCTCTTGAATCCCCTGGAGCGGGGGTGGCTCAGTCGGTAGCCCGCCAGGCTCGTTACCTGCAGTTTCCGGGTTCGAGTCCCGGCTGGGTCAGCGTTGAGACTTATTTCCGCAAAGCTCCCCGCCCTGCCCATGGTCAGTAGGGGACACCGATGGGCTTGGAAAGGCCAACGTCCGTCCGATGGGACGTTAAGCCGTGGCCCGTGTACGAGAGAGTTTTACCCTGTGCACATTAAAGAACACACTGGATGGCCTTGACGGAAAGGCTAACATCTGCCTCCCAACGGCTGTTCCAGTGGGTCCCCCCTCCCCTCTTACTCTTCAGAGTCCTCAACGTCAGACTATGCGACAAGTCGGTTGAGGTATTCCAAGTCGCATCACTTTGCATCGGATTCGCCAGGAGTGGAGAGCGAGATGCAAAAAAAAATACTGACCCTGCTCTAAGCAGGACTAAACGCAAAAGAACAAGAGGAGAAAAAATAAATACCCCCTCAAGCAGCTGCTTGACACAGAGGTCTGACAAGAGTCTGTCAGTTTATTCGCCACAGTAGAAGGTCTGAAAGGATGGCGGGACCTCAGCAGAAAAACACTTTAAACGTCAATGCCTTAACTGGGGCTCGAACCCAGGTCCCTTAAATCAGTAGGCCAAGCGCGCTAACCACTCGGCTACGGGAGAGAGAACAAATTTTTTCGATTAAAATATTAATTAAAATGGCAGTAGTGAAAAATGTTTTCTTGAAAATGACAGTAATCATTTTAATTTGTGTACATTTTACATTAATATACAATATATATGTAGTTTTCTGGACAAGACATGGGCAGTATTTTATATATTTTCAGGAGTTACAGAAATTACTATTCGGCATATTTCTATTCGGCATTTTATTTAAAGGGCTAATTTACTATTCGGCATTTTATTTAAAGGGCTAGATGACGTATTTCCAGGGGAAAACAAAGTCTTATTTCATGTATTTAAAGGGAAGGAACTCAAAATGCTATTTGAAACGTTTACAGGTGAAGTTTTTTTTTACAAGCGATGTATTCATCATGTATTTTAATAAAGGGACAGAAGGCTCAGTGGTTGGTTGTTTTACCTATGAGCGTCACTTTTTTTGCACACAATGGGCTAAATGGCCAGGCCACAAGGACCCCGAAGGCTCAGAGAAGGTTGGGGAGGGGACCCACTGGAATGGCTGTTGGGAGACACAGATGGTAGCCTCCCGTCAAGGCCATATATCGTGTTCTTTAACGTTCACAGGATATGGCTCTCTCCCGCACACGGGGCCACGACTTAACGTCCCATCCGACGGACGTCGACCTTTTCAAGCCCATCGTGTACTCTAATGATCGTGGGCAGGGCGTTTTGAGGAAATAAATATTCAAGGCTGACCCAGCTGGGACTCGAACCTGAGAACCGCAGATTACGAACCTGGCGCGCTACCGAGTGAGCCAGTTGGTGCGCACCTAGGATAGAAGGCTATTTTGCATTTGTGGGATACAAATTTGGATTTTATACATTTCCAGGAATACACGAATCTGCTTTTCAAGCAAAATTTTATTTTACACAATATTATTTACAGGATGACGCAAAATACCATTTCTGTTGGGACACAGAATCATATTTTAAGTTTTTCAGCTGGTATGCAAAATTCTGCTTTACGTGTTTTTATTGTGGCACAAAATCCTATTTCAAATTTTTCGAGTCAGATTAAAAACTATATTTTAGGTGTTTCCACTGGTACACAAAATGCTATCTGAGGTGTTTCTAGAGGAACAAAAAAAATTATTTTCGCATTTCCAAGAGGACAAACATTACATATTTCGTGTTGAAATATAATAGGGAATCACAGATATGGACCTGTTGATAGTATGTTTGAATAAATAATCATATAGAGGAAATATTGTCATTAGCCGGCTGAGACCCGAACCCATGTTCTCCTGATCACATGACTGAGGTCAGAGCACATGGGCTTCTATCAAGCGGCGGTGGGTTATGGTCCCACCCGGCTAATGACAATTTTTCCTCTATATTTATTCTACATTTTTCATACTTCCAGCAGGACAAAAAAATAATATTTTTCATACTTCAAGGGAGGAGAAAATTATATTTTTCATTCTTTCAGGAGAGGAGAAACTTATATTTTTCATACTTCCAAGGAGGAGAAATTATATTTTTCATTCTTTCAGGAGAGGAGAAATATTTTTCGTACTTCCACGGAAGACAAATTTTTATTTTTCATACTTCCAGGGAGGAGAAAATTATATTTTTCATTCTTTCAGAAGGGGAGAAAATTATATTTTTCGTACTTCCAGGGAGGAGAAAATTATATTTTTCATTCTTTCAGGAGAGGAGAAAATTATATTTTTCATTCTTTCAGGAGAGGAGAAAATTATATTTTTCATTCTTTCAGGAGAGGAGAAAATTATATTTTTCATTCTTTCAGGGAAGAATTATTTTTTTTTCATACTTCAAGGGAAAAGAAAATTATATTTTTCGTACTTCCAGGAAGGAGAAAATTATACTTTTCTTACTTCCAGGGAAGATAAAATTAAACTTTTCATACTTTCAGGGAGGCGAAAATTATACTTTTCATACTTCCAGGGAGGAGAAAATTATATTATTCATTCTTTCAGGAAAGGAGAAAATTATATTTTTCGTACTTCCAGGGAGGAGAAAATTACGTTTTTCGTACTTCCAGGGAGAAAATTATACTTTTCATACTTCCAAGCAGGAGAAAATTATATTTTTCATTCTTTCAGGAGAGGAGAAAATTATATTTTTCGTACTTCCAGGGAGGAGAAAATTATATTTTTCATTCTTTCAGGAGAGGAGAAAATTATATTATTCATTCTTTCAGGAGAGGAGAAAATTATATTTTTCGCATTTCCAGGGAGGAGAAAATTACATTTTTCGTACTTCTACGGAGGAGAAAATTATATTTTTCGTACTTCCAGGGAGAAAATTATACTTTTCATACTTCCAGGGAGGAGAAAATTATATTTTTCATATTTCCAGGGAGGAGAAATTTAATTTTTTTTTCATACTTCCAGAGAGGAGAAAAATATACTTTTCATACTTTCAGGGAGGAAAAAATATATTTTTCATACTTCCACAGATGAAAAAATTATATTTTTCATTCTTTCAGGAGAGGAGAAAATTATATTTTTCATACTTCCAGGGAGAAAATTATACTTTTCATACTTCCAAGGAGGAGAAAATTATATTTTTCATACTTCCAGGGAGCAGAAAATTATATTTTTCCTTCTTTCAGGAGAGGAGAAAAATTATATTGTTCATACTTCCAGGGAGCAGAAATTTATATTTTTCCTACTTCCAGGGAGGAGAAAAATATACTTTTCATTCTTTCAGGAGAAAAGAAATTTATATTTTTCATACTTCCAGGGAGAAAATTATACTTTTTATACTTCCGAGGAGAAAATTATATTTTTCATACTTCCAGGGAGGAGAAAATTATATTTTTCATTCTTTCAGGAGAGGAGAATTTTATATTTTTCGTACTTCCAGGGAGGAGAAAATTATATTTTTCATACTTCCAGGAGGAGAAAATTATTTTTTTCATATTTCCAGGGAGGAGAAATTTTTTTTTTTTTCGTACTTCCAGAGAAGAGAAAAATATATTTTTCATACTTTCAGGGAGGAAAATTATATTTTTCATACTTCCACAGATGAGAAAAATATACTTTTCATTCTTTCAGGAGAAAAGAAATTTATAATTTCCATACTTCCAGGGAGAAAATTATACTTTTCATACTTCCAAGGAGGAGAAAATTATATTTTTCATACTTTCAGGGAGCAGAAAATTATATTTTTCATTCTTTCAGGATAGGAGAAATTCATATTTTTCGTATTTTCAGGGAGGAGAAAATTATATTTTTCGCACTTCCAGGGAGGAGAAAATTATATTTTTCATATTTCCAGGGAGGAGAAAAAAAAATTTTTTTTCATACTTCCGGGGGGCGGGGATGCAAAAAAACTACTTTTTTATTTCCAAGCGGACGAAAATTTCGACTTATTTCCAGTGGGACGAAAAATTCTTCTTTGCCTATTTTTAGCGGAACAGAAAGTTCTATTTTCTCATTTCGAAGGAGGAGAAAAAACGCTCTATTTTGTATTTCAGTTTGCAAACATATTCTGAATATATCTTTTATCAATGCTGTTTTTCTAAACTATTCGGTTGTGGAATGCGCAGCATGGCCCAAAATACTGCCGGAAAAGGGGGGGGTCAACAACCGAAAAAATCGAACTGTTTTAAGCTTTTTTTGCGGATACTCGGAAAATCTTCTTACCATATCTCTTTCATTAAACATCTCTTCCTTTAATTTAAAAATAATAAGTACAAGCTTGAGTTTTTTTACTTTTTTATAACAACTATACTTGTTTTGTTTCGTTTCTTATTATAAAACACTCAAAAAATATTCCGAAGTAGCATTCATCAGCGAAAAGTTTAATTTTTATCTGACATCCTTCCGATTAGCTAAAAGCAACTGATTTGAAATAAATAAACATGATGGAGAATTTTTTTTCATCTTTTTCTTTTTTAAAAAAAAAACGGTGTGTTTCGGCTGAAAACATGCAATTTCTTAATATAATACTATGCAAATTTACTGGTTCGGAAGAAATGTCCTCCAGCCCTTGTGACTACAGATGTAAAAGAGCAAATCCATCTCCATATACAACAGGAAATCCATGAACAACGAAACAAATTAACGAAATTATACTTATCAAAACTGTGATATAATTCAGTTCCATTTCGGATATGTACTTTGAGCAAAATTTCGAAATTGGCAAAACCTATTAACTTTACAGGCATTGAAAAAAAAATGTAACTTTCAAAATAAAAGCAAAGAAGAGCTATAGTTTTCTTTACTGGAAGAAAACTAAACATAGAAGAAAGAATTTAAAAAAAAAAACGCAGTCTCTGATTTCGACAGGACATTGAATAAAACAGAAACCACACTTATTTATTTTTCTCAACGTTTTGTTGAATTTAGCGAGGAACTGATCTTGCGCTCCCATTTTCGCAGCTTTCTGTTTGTTTAACGAAGCAGAACGATTGCGTTCAATTCCCTCGCGAATCTCACCTCTCATCTCTGCGCAAAGCGAAGAGCAGGTGGACACACGCATCCTAACTCAAAGCAGAGGATGCAGAGTCTGAACAAAGCAGCAGATCCCGCATCCATCCACTCCCATCTCTTTCCCTTCTTGGCATCTGTTCCATATCAAACTCTGCGCAACTTTAAGATATGAACTAAACCAGAGGAGAAAACAGTTTTATGGAGGTTGTTTTTTTACCTCTCAGCGGCAGCTTTTGCAAATGGGCTAAATGGTCAGGTTACAAGGACCCCAAGAAGTTTGAGGATCCATTGGAAGCTGTTAGGAGACAGATGGAATGTGTTGGAAATGAATTTATTACATACATACGTCAATGCCATCCAACGTGTTCTTCAACGTGCACATATCGTATGGGCTCTTCTTCCCACGGGACACTCTCATTCGAAGGACGGCAACATTTACAGGCCTAACGATGTCCCCTTTCTCACCGAAGGAACAACGGGAGTTAGCCGAGATAAGTGGAAACTGGGAACAGCAGATTACGAACCCGGCGCGCTGGCGACTGAGCCAATCGTTGTCCCACTTAAGGACGGAATTTCGTCTTAAAATGCCTACCGTCAGAATTTGTTTTATTTTAACAATATTATTGTTGCAAAGAAATTTATTATTTTATTACTTCTGACAATCTTTTTTTCAGCTCACAACGGAATGAATGTCCAAGTCGCAAAGGGGGTGGCTCAGTCGGTAGCGCGCCAGGCTCGTAATCTGTAGTTCCTAGGTTCGAGTCCCAGCTGGGTCAGCGTTGAGATTTATCTCCGCAAAATTCCCCGCCCTGCCCACGGTCAGTAGGGGACACCGATGGGAATGGAAAGGCCGCCGTCCGTCGGATGGGACGTTAAGCCGTAGCCCGTGTGCGGGAGAGCCATACCCTGTGCACGTTAAAGAACACACTGGATGGCCTTGACGGGAGGCTACCATCTGTCTCCCAACAGCTGTTCCAGTGGGTCCCCTCCCCCAACCTTCTCTGAGCCTTCGGGGTCCATGTGACCTGGCCATTTAGCCCATGGTGTGCAAAAAAGTGCCGCTCAGAGGTAAAACAACCCAACCCAAGATAGTGGAAACTGGGAACAGCAGATTACGAACCCGACGCGCTGGCGACTGAGCCAATCGTTGTCCCACTTAAGAAAGGAATTTCGTCTTAAAATGCCTACCGTCAGAATTTGTTTTATTTTAACAATATTATTGTTGCAAAGAAATTTATTATGTTATTACTTCTGACAATCTTTTTTCAGCTCACAACGGGATGAATGTCCAAGTCGCAAAGACCCCCAAGGTGACAATGGCCAGTTGTTTTACAACTGATCATTGCCATCTTGGGGTCTTTGTAACCTGGACAATCCATTTCCACTTAATGGTAAAATAACTTATTTCTTTTTTCAACCCTAAAATGTTTCCAATTACATTGATGATTTCAATTAAAATGATTAAAGTAATGAAAGCTCTCTATAATAACACTAGGTGTGTGTGAGAGTCGGTACGTCTTGCAGCGATTGGTTTAGCATTGCTAGTGGAGTTAGACAAGAGTGCATTTTGTCTCTTTTTCTCTTTATTTTAGTTATTGATTATCTTATGCGAAATTCTTTGAAAGGGAAAGATTTTGGCCTTAAATGGTCTAGAGATTTCAAAATTTCTGATTTAGATTATGCAGATGATTTGGCCGTGTTGGCTAATGATGTTGATGAGATGAATTCGTTCATTAGGACTGTTTATGAGACTGGTAATAGAGTAGGTTTGGTGATAAACAGAGAAAATCTAAAGTGATGAAAATTGGTCAGGTAGATAGTGCTTCAGTTGTTTTGAATGACTGCATTCTAAATCAAATGTCTCAGTTTAATTATCTTGTGAGATATGTAACAGATTGGGTTGTTTTACCTCTGAGAGGCACTTTTTTGCACACCATGGGCTAAATGGCCAGGTCACATGGACCCCGAAGGCTCAGAGAAGGTTGGGGGAGGAGACCCACTGGAACAGTTGTTGGGAGACAGATGGTAGCCTCCCGTCAAGGCCATCCAGCGTGTTCTTTAACGTGCACAGGGTATGGCTCTCCCGCACACGGGGCCACGGCTTAACGTCCCATCCGCGACTTGGACGGCGGCCTTTCCAAGCACATCGGTGTCCCCTACTGACCGTGGGCAGGGCGGGGAATTGATATGTAACAGATACTGGTGATGTGCGGCATGAGATAAATAGAAGAATAGGGATTGCCGCTAAGACTTCTAAGAATCTATGGAGAGTGTGGAAAAATAAGCGTATACACCTAAAGACTAAACTTAGGCTGTATAATAGTTTGGTTCTTTTTAAGGTTAGTTATGGTAGCGAAACATGGATCCTTTGTAAGCAGGATAACAAGAAACTTGATGCCTTTGATTCTAGATGCTTACGCAGTATCTTGGGCATTAGGTGGTTTGACTTTGTATATAACGATGAGGTTAAACGAAGGAGTCATAAACCTCTTTTGAGCAGCTTATTGTGCAGAGAGAGACTGCGTTGGTTTGGCCATGTTGCCCGTATGCAAAGCTGCAGATTGGCAAACATGGTTATGAAGCGTATGCCTAAGGGTTTGAGAAAAAGAGGGGGGGGGGGGGACCTAGGATGCGATGGACAGACAATGTCAAACAGGACTTTGCTAGAATTGGCCTAGAGTGGCCAAATACAGCAACTGTAGCTCAGAAGAGACACATCTGGAGAAGAAAATTGCATTCTGGTTAGACCTCCTTAGTCCCTGGCTGCATGAGGATTTTGCATGTATGTATGTATGTATGTATGTATGTATGTATATACAATTAAAAAAATGCAGAAATTTCAAAACGTTCATAAAAATTTTAAATCTCGTTCACGTATTACAGTCCCTCGTGGTAGCGTACCAGGCTCGTAATCTAATATTCCTATGTTCGAATCCTCACTCTGATAATTTTCCCTTAAATGCGCTGCTCGTGAGAACTGCATATGACGAGCCTGGAGCGCTATTATCTCAGCCAATAGCGCGGCAGGCTTGTCATCTGCAGTTCCCAGGTTCGAGTCCCACCTGTGCCAGCCATTATATTTATCTCCACTAAATCCTCTCTTTAGCCAAGGTCAAAAAGGAGACACCGATGGCCTTTCCAAGACTTTTTGATTTGATTTGATTGATTTGATTGATTTTTAAAGAAACTGCTAGATGGACTTGAAGGGAAGCTTCCTTCTGCTTCCCAACAGTTATCCATGGGTCCTCTTCCCACAACTTCTTCTGAGCCCTTGGGGTCCTGGTGACCTGGACATTGAGCCATTATGTGCAAAAAAGGACCCCACAGATAAAAAATAACCCGATTTTAATTGCGTTCTACCCTCGGTGAGAAAGGTGATATTCCTGGGGTTGGAAATGCCACCCTCCGTCTTATGGGACATTAAGCCGTGAACCCTGTGCAAGAAAGCACATTAAAATGAACATTAAAATCCACTCCTATTAATATGCACATCAAAATCCAATACATATTAAAAAACACTCTGGTTGACTTCACAGGAAGGTTTTCATCTATATCCTAACAGCTATATACTGTGGGTCCCATTCCCATATTTAACTCTAATCCATGGGGTCCTTGTGACTTGGTGGGGCGGGGGTGGCTCAGTCGGTAGCGCGCCAGGCTCGTAATCTGTAGTTCCCAGGTTCGAGTCCCAGCTGGGTCAGCGTTGAGATTTATCTCCGCAAAATTCCCCGCCCTGCCCACGGTCAGTAGGGGACACCGATGGGCTTGGAAAGGCCGCCGTCCGTCGGATATGACGTTAAGCCGTGGCCCGTGTGCGGGAGAGCCATACCCTGTGCACGTTAAAGAACACGCTGGGTGGCCTTGACGGGAGGCTACCATCTGTCTCCCAACAGCTGTTCCAGTGGGTCCCCTCCCCCAACCTTCTCTGAGCCTTCGGGGTCCATATGACTTGGCCATTTAGCCCATGGTGTGCAAAAAAGTGCCGCTCAGAGGTAAAACAACCCAACCCAACCTTGTGACTTGGCCATTTACTTGATACTTCCTCTGGATAAACACACAGAATATCTCATAGAGTTTGAAACATCTATTACCTTCAAAATAGGGTAAAAACAATAGCGTACAATTGTTGACCATGACCCCAGTGAATCGTACATTTTCAGACAGAGAATAGAAGACTATTGCGGAATGAGTCCATTGTGTACAAAAAAAAGACCGTATCAGAGGTAAAACAGCCCATCCCTCCACAAAGAAAACAATATTATAAAAAATTATTTAGTAATATTAAAGTATTGAAAATCATTTCAACGGGAGACATCAATTCCATCTTTCCCAACTTCTCGCCAAAATTAATATCCGCCTTCAACAGATTTGACTGCGCGTTGCCGATCACCAAACGTGCTGCACGACTGCACAGTTCGCAAACCACATAACTGAACGTCAATATTTTGTCTATATCAGAGTTCGGAATTAATGAGGAAATTGTTAGCCATGTGATCAAATCTGTGCCGGTGATCAGAGGCGACGAACAATAATTATAAGCCGAAAGATACCAAAGGCGCTCTCTCTCTCTCTCTAAGACTAACTCTCTCTCTACGAAAAGCACTGAATGGTTGGGGTGGGGTGGGGCGGGGGTGCTCAGTCGGTAGCGCGCCAGGCTCGTAATCTGTAGTTCCCAGGTTCGAGTCCCAGCTGGGTCAGCGTTGAGATTTATCTCCGCAAAATTCCCCGCCTTGCCCACGGTCAGTAGGGGACACCGATGGGCTTGAAAAGGCTGCCGTCCGTCAGATGGGACGTTAAGACGTGGCCCCGTGTGCGGGAGAGCCATACCCTGTGCACGTTAAAGAACACGCTGGATGGCCTTGACGGGAGGCTACCATCTGTCTCCCAACAGCTGTTCCAGTGGGACCCCTCCCCCAACCTTCTCTGAGCCTTCGGGGTCCATGTGACCTGGCCATTTAGCCCATGGTGTGCAAAAAAGTGCCGCTCAGAGGTAAAACAACCCAACCCACTGAATCGGTGACTAACCACTAGCTGCGATTGGTGCGGGAAGGATAAATATCGCGTGGTTAGGTTGTTTTACCTCTGAGCGGCACTTTTTTGCACACCATGACCTAAATGACCAGGTCACATGGACCCCGAAGGCTCAGAGAAGGTTGGAGGAGAGGACCCACTGGAACAGCTGTTGGGAGACAGATGGTAGCCTCCCGTCAAGGCCATCCAGCGTGTTCTTTAAAGTGCACAGGGTATATCTCTCCCGCACACGGGGCCACGGCTTAACGTCCCATCCGACGGACGGCGGCCTTTCCAAGCCCATCGGTGTCCCCTACTGACCGTGGGCAAGGCGGGGAATTTTGCGGAGATAAATCTCAACGCTGACCCAGCTGGGACTCGAACCTGGAAACTACAGATTACGAGCCTGGCGCGCTACCGACTGAGCCACCCCCGCCCAAATATCGCGTGTATTTTTCAGTCTCTCGCGGAGAGAAAGATGTCCAATCAGAAAATTAGTTCTCCGAAGTGGCTCTGAGAGATGGAAACGAAAAGTTGTAAAAGATTGGGAAAGAAAGCGAAAATGACGTGTTTGTATTCCCAAATGCTTTGCAGACTTCTGCACGGCAAATCGTATTAAAGGCTGGAACTCACGAGACGAATACTTTTGTAGTGAATAAAGTAATAACAGCCAATGAGAAATCCGAATTCAAAATTGAAGAGGCTCTCATATGCAGATTAACAATCCTTCAAAGGTAAGGACGAATTTTTAACATTCGAGGAGAAGAGCAAAATGAAAAAAAGCTTTCACTCCACTCATAATCATAAAAATATTTTGACACTTTTTTTTTTTAATTTGATGATTCTATAATTTAGTGTTTGAAATTTTGTCACGATAACGTTCTATTTTGAGACAGGTGTCAAAAAGAATTTTCGATAGTTTTTTTTTTCCTATTAGTATTTTGTGTAATAATTACTTTTAGTCTGATTGGATTGGATTGTTTTACCTCTGAGCGGCACTTTTTTGCACACCATGGGCTAAATGGCCAGGCCACAAGGACCCCGAAGGCTCAGAGAAGGTTGGGGGAGGGGACCCACTGGAACAGCTGTTGGGAGCCAGATGGTATCCTCCCGTCAAGGCCATCCAGCGTGTTCTTTAACGTACTCAGGGTATGGCTCTCCCGCACACGGGGCAACGGCTTAACATCCCATCCGACGCACGGCGGCCTTTCCAAGCCCATCGGTGTCCCCTACTGACCGTGGGCAGGGCGGGGAATTTTGCGGAGATAAATTTCAACGCTGACCCAGCTGGGACTCGAACTTGGGAACTACAGATTAAGAGCCTGGCGCGCTACCGACTGAGCCACCCCCGCCCCACTTTTAGTCTGTTGGGTTCTCATAAAGCTCTCGAATTTGTGATTTATATCTCAAAACAATTTTTGTTGCATATTTCATGTCGAATCAGTCACCACTTAATAGTAACTCAGATACAGAATTCGGTAACTTCTTAAAAAAAACTTTTTTATGAAAAAAAAATGTGACAAAATAATTCATGTGAATGAACTAACGTTTCGCGCCAAACGTATGCAGTGGTTATACCTAGTTTCAAATATTGAACTCATGTAGTGGAAATCGAGATTTAAATGTATTTGATGATGAGGTTAAGCAAAGGAGCCGGCGAACTTCATGTCACGTGACACGAAGTTTGCCAGATCACTAATTTCTAAAAAAAATCGTTACCAGATATTTTTCCTGAATTCTGTAATCAACCGTAGTGTTCGGATATATTTTTGAGAGACTGTAGGTGGTCATATTATTTTGATACTAGATCGTGTGGGCCCACTCACGGAAATATTGAGCGTGTGCAGTTACCGTTCACAGCAAACTGGAGCGTGTGCAGTAACTGCACACGCTCCAGTTTGCTGTGAACGGTAACTGGTGTAGTTTTCGGATTTATAATTACAAGAGCATTTTAGATAATCTTAATTATTGCAAAAGCATTTATATTTTAGTCTTGAGGGGTTGATTTTGGCAGCAAACGCTAATCTATTAATAACTATACAGTGAACTTCTTTTTCCAAACTCATTATGATTCAGTGAGCTTTATCACGTGGTTATTACAGTTGCTGTACACGCTCCAGATATTTTTCTTGAATTCTGTAATCACGTGACACGAAGGTTGCCAGATCACTAATTTCTAAAAAAAATCGTTGCCAGACATTTTTCCTGAATTCTGTAATCAACCGTAGTGTTCGGATATTTATTTGAGCGACTGTACGTGTCTAGTTTCAGACTTAATCACAAAAGCGTCTTTGATCAATTTTTCGTTTTATGGAATCGATAGTCTAATCCGTAAATCTGGGAGAGTGCTTATTTATTTTGAAGCTCACGACATAAAATAATATTTTATAAACGTCATTTTCTTATGGAATCTCTATTTTAGTTTGTAATCTTAAGACTCTGCCGTTTATATTAAAATTTTGAAAACAAAATTGTACCTATTTTTCGGATTTATAATTACAAGAGCATTTTAGATAATCTTAATTATTGCAAAAGCATTTATATTTTAGTCTTGAGGGGTTGTTTTGGCAGCAAACGCCAAGCTATTAATAACTATACAGTGAACTTCTTTTTCCAAACTCATTATGATTCAGTGAGCTTTATCACGTGGTTATTCTTGCTCACCCTTCTTTATCTCAGTCGTTAGCGCGTCAGGCTCGTAATCTACGGTTCCCAGGTTCGAGTCCGACCTGTACCAATTTTAAGATTTATTTCCGCTTAACCCTCACCCTTCCTAGGTCAGAAAGGGGACACCGATAACTTTGAAGAGGCTGTCATCTGTCGGATAGGGCATTAATCCGTGGTCTTGTGTGCAGGAGATCCATATTCGGACACGTTAAAGAACATGTTGGATGGCCTTGACGGGAAGAGGTCTACTGTATTGTATATTATTGACCCCTGGGGGTCAATGATTTGGCCGCTCAAAAATAACAACCCAACTGAAATCCTCAACCTTTTCTGTTATGTGTGGTTCTTTTCACTTATACATCTTTCTCAAATCTTCTCTAAGCCACAATGTCCTCGTGGCTTTGTGTTTCTTCGTAATTTTCTTTCGAGATATTGGGCTCTTTTATTCTGTTCGTCTTTAATCGTTTGTTCTATTCATCTTGTGCAATTTCCCCAACCTTTTTCTGAGACATAAAATACATGTACGTTTATCATTCTTTCCCAACCCTATTCAGGACCATAAGGTTCTTATGACTTGGTCTTCCTTTTTTTTCTCTTTGTTCTGAGTTATAACGTCCTTATGACCTAGTCATCTTTTTCCAACCCTGGACAGTCGCTCAAAAAAATATCCAAATGCTATGGTTGATTACAGAATTCAGAAAAAGTATCTGGCAATGATTTCTTAGAAATTAGTGATCTGGCAACCTTCGTGTCACGTGACACGAAGGTTGCCAGATCACTAATTTCTAAATTACTAATTCCAGATCACTAATTTCTAAAACAATCGTTTCCAGATATTTTTCCTGAATTCTGTAATCAATCGTAGTGTTCGGATATTTTTTTGAGCGATAGGTGGTCATATTATTTTGATACTAGATCGTGTGGGCTCACTCACGGAAATATTGAGCGTGTGCAGTTACCGTTGGCAGCAAACTGGAGCGTGTGCAGTAACTGCACACGCTCCAGTTTGCTGTGAACGGTAACTGGAGCGTGTACATTTGCTGTACACGCTCCAGATATTTTTCCTGAATTCTGTAATCACGTGACACGAAGGTTGCCAGATCACTAATTTCTAAAAAAATCGCTACCAGATATTTTTTCTGAATATTATAATCAACCATAGTGTTTGGATATTTTTTTGAGCGACTGTACCGAGTCATGAGATACTTGTGATCGTGTCTTCTTTCCGAAATCCTGTTTTGAGAATGGGATTTTTGCGTACATCATTATTCATGCTTCCTAAACTGTGCTTTGGGTCATGTGGTCTTTATGACTTGGTCTCTTCTCGAGCTCCGTTTTGAGTCATGGTGTCCTTAGACCTGGTCATCCTTCCTCGACCCTATTCTTAGCCATGGGTTTTTGTCAACTAACCTTCTTTCTCAATCTTATTCTAAGCCAGTCTTATTATAAGCCTGCCCTAGGTCAAAAAGGGGATACCAATGAGTTTCAAGAAGCTGTCGTCCGTCAGATGTGACTTAGTCCTCCTTTTCCAACCTGTTCTGAGCAATAAAATCCCTAATCGCCTGAATCGAACCCTGTCTCGGCAACAGAATCTCTGTATCATCCTTCCCCAATCTTGTTCTCATCAAAAGAGTCTCTGTGAACTGGTCATTCCTTCCTAACCTTTCGACCTAATGTTCACGAAAAAAAGGAGCCCCTAAACGGTAAAAGTGCTTAACCAAACCACTTGGTGCGGTAATAACCAACGTTCTCCGTTGTTCCTCCCGGAGCACCAGACCCCCCACGAGGAGAAGGCAAGGCGAGATAATGGCGGCATCCAAGAGAATGCCAATTCTGTTGTGTCATCTGGCAGTGACAGGAAGTAATGAGACGTGACGGATGTGAAGACTGCGGAGAACCGGAGACTTTTGCAGTTGACTCGCTTTAAAAGTGACTAACGGTCATGGGTCTTTGGGTTGGGTTGTTTTACCTCTGAGCGGCACTTTTTTTGCACACCATGGGCTAAATGACCAGGTCACATGGACCCCCGAAGGCTCAGAGAAGATTGGGGGAGGGAACCCACTGGAACAGCTGTTAGGAGACAGATGGTAGCCTCCCGTCAAGGCCATCCAGCGTGTTCTTTAACGTGCACAGGGTATGGCTCTCTCTCCCACACACGGGTCACGGTTTAACGTCCCATCCGACGGACGGCGGCCTTTCCAAGCCCATCGGTGTCCCATACTGACCGTGGGCAGGGGGGGAATCTTACAACCGGGCTGGGACTCGAACTTAGGAACTACAAATTACGAGTCTGGCGCGTTACCGACTTAGCCACCCCCGCCCCATCATGGGTCTATTATCTATGCCTTTCTACCGAACAAAATTAGGATGAATTTCGGTCTCACCTATTTCGCTGCCACTTGCTTATGATGCTGTTTGTTTTTAAGAACTAAAGCGTCCGTTTCTTTCATTCCTAGTTTTGCAAATTTGCAGTTTAAACTAATCTTCTACTTTTGTAAAAATCTGAACTCTGCTTACATTCATTACCCAATTTCGACGTTTTGAACTGTAATTATTCCGTTAAAAAATACTGTTGAAGAAATTTATTCCACAATGAGTATCAAAGTGAAAGTTTGAATCGTTCCCATTCTTTAAAGTGTAAAAGAAATGTTTGATCGTCTGCCAGATTCAGATTCTAAAAGAGTATCGGAAATTTTAATCAGTACTTTGTTAACGGGATCTGGCAACAAGACGAAAAGTGAGTGTTTCCTCTTATGGAGTTATTATTGATCGAAACAGCACGGTGGTGACATCATGAACCACTGCAGTTTATCGAAATAGGCGCGTTCAAAGCAGAATAGCTATTATGACTTTATACGTGATGCACGTAATTTATTATTTAAAACTTATTTCAGTAAGATGGAGCCAATTATTTAAGTGCGGCTGTAAATAACAGTTATCGTGGATTATAATCATCATTTGTGGAATCATTCCTTAACCCTTTATGTACCAATGGTTGTCAGAAGTACCACCCTTTTAGATTGCATATACACTCAGCGTACAGTTTATTAGGTACAGTTCCATGTTATTACAGTCGCTCAAAAAAATAGCCGAACATTATGGTTGATTTCAGAATTCAGAAAAAATATCTCGCAACGATTTTTTTTAATTAGTGATCTGGCAACCTTCGTGTCACGTGACACGAAGGTTGCCAGATCACTAATTTCTAAAAAAAAAATCGTTGCCAGATATTTTTTCTTTTGAATTCTGTAATCAACTGTGGTGTTCGGATATTTTTTTGGAGCGACTGTACAATAGTAACTCAGATAGATTTTTATGAAAAAAATTTAAGGTAATTTAAAGATTGGAATGAAATCTGTTTCAATCTCAATTTTCAATAATATTTATTCGGTATTTAGGCTAGGGGTCGTGAACCCTTTTTTTGGGGGGAGGGGGGCGGTAAAGAGCCAAAATAGCAAAAAAAAGGTAAACCGACAAATTTTGAGAGCCGCAAATTTTAATCTGTATTGGGTTAAGAGCCATAACATTTATCGTCGTATCTGGCAACCTTCGTGTCACGTGACACGAAGGTTGCCAGATCACTAATTTCTAAAAAAAAATCGTTGCCAGATATTTTTTCTTTTGAATTCTGTAATCAACTATAGTGTTCGATATTTTTTGAGCGACTGTACAATAGTAACTCAGATAGATTTTTATGAAAAAAATTTAAGGTAATTTAAAGATTGGAATGAAATCTGTTTCAATCTCAATTTTCAATAATATTTATTCGGTATTTAGGCTAGGGGTCGTGAACCCTTTTTTTTTGGGGGGGGGGGGACAGTAAAGAGCCAAAATAGCAAAAAAAAAGGTAAACCGACAAATTTTGAGAGCCGCAAATTTTAATCTGTATTGGGTTAAGAGCCATAACAGAAAAAAAAACTATTAAAAAACTGCCATTCATCAGTGGGAATTTTTTTACTTTGAGTCTTCTTGATCAGCTTAACCAAATTTAGAGTGTATTTAGAGCATTTGAATTGCATCAGTGCTTCGAAACTCTCATCTGCCAACCTGCTCTAGTGCTTATTTTTAACGAGAATCATCAAAAGATTTCAAGAGTTGAATGCTGAACCAAAAAGCGTCAATAGCCGTCTTTTCAGAGTGCTGAGAGCCGCATGCGACTCCGAAGTCGTCGGTTCCCGACCGCCGATTTAGCAGCAACAATGTCAGTTTAAATAATTGCTGTGAAATGTTAATAAAAACAAGTTAAAACGAAAGAGTCGTTATACTAAACATTACTAACACGTGAAGAGTATTTTTCAGCAGTTTACATAATAATTACGTTAATTTTCGCCACTTTTTTGGATGATGTTTTGCAGAACGATCATACTTGCTAAATGTTTTAGTTTCCATAACTCTTTAAGCATTGAACACATGTTGTTGGAAATGGAGAATTAAATAGATTTGATTGAGATCGTTAAATTATCTTCAGTCACTTTTTTTTCACAAAAAGCATATTTTGAATTTTTTTTAGTTCTGTATCTACGTTACTGTTGACATAACATCGAACTGTACCTAATAAAGTGGAGGCTGTCTATATAATGGATGCACTTTCTCTCTGATATTTCACGTTTCGAAAACTACTGAGACATTCTGGCGGAAATTTTCATACCCATAACCAATCTCAGATCAGTTGGGTTGTTTTACCTCTGAGCGGCACTTTTTTGCACACCATGGGCTAAATGGCCAGGTCACATGGACCCCGAAGGCTCAGAGAAGCTGTTGGGAGACAGATGGTAGCCTCTCGTCAAGGCCATCCAGCGTGTTCTTTAACGTGCACAGGGTATGGCTCTCTCTTACACACGGGGCCACGGCTTAACGTCCCACCCGACGGACGGCGGCCTTTCCAAGCCCATCGGTGTCCCCTACTGACCGTGGGCAGAGCGGGGAATTTTGCGGAGATAAATCTCAATGCTGACCCAGCTGGGATTCGAACCTGGGAACTACAGATTACGAGCCTGGCGCGCTACCGACTGAGCCACCCCGCCCCTCTCAGATCAGTAGTTCATCTCTAAATAATACTGGTCGAACCCCATTTCTTTTTCTCTATCCAACAGTTTAAAGCAATTACGCAGAAGTTACACATATTTTTCTTCTTTTGCTATTAAATAGATATGCTGAGAAAACTAGACTGGCAACCATTCTCGAACTGAAAGTAGATGATTACTTTAAAAAAAGAAACTCTTCTGTACTTGATGAAAGTTACCTCTGCGTTCCCAGTACTAAAGATACAGGCATCCGGGTTCTAAACGTCTTGCCAAACTCTCCACCTAATATTTCAATGGATTTAACAGAGTGGAAGAGGACCACGCCACACACACCCTTTCCTTCCTCACCTCCCCAACCCTCTCCCTGTGCTGTTCTCTTCCCTTGCCACACCCCATGTCACGTTCTATTTCCTAGCATCGTCTGAGTTCCACCCTCTTAGCTCCCAGCAATCACCTTATAACTCAGCACTCAAACCTTAAATTAATCAAGCAGTGTCAACATCACATTTTAATTAGTTTCACCGTGTGCTGTGGAAAGGGATGAATTAAACGAAGCAGTTAATTTGTTTATTAATTAACTTCTAATATGCCTTATCTGTTTGTTTAAATCGTTCCTTGAATAGTAAAGCAGACAAGGAAGAATGCATACCCAAGCGAAGTCTTACCCTTCAAGTTGCTGAACTTGACATTTTAAATGAACTACGAAACCTATGTTGTTGCCAGTTTTCCATGCATATTTTTCGGAAATAAAAACGATTGGCTGGGAAAAAAAAGTTAAATGTTTTTGTCGTTGCCATCCCCGCCCCTCAAACATATTTCAAAACAAAAATTTCGAAAGCTTAGTTTGTTTCGTTCGTTTTATTTAAAGTAATTTAACCAAGCCAACCCTTTTGGAGACCAGGTGTGGCCTAATGGTTAGTGAGGAGGTACTGTCAAGCTGAAAGAGTAATAAAGATTCTAGTCGCGAAAGCATAAAATATGCCACCTCATTTTGTTCACAAAATCATAAAAGTCTCGTTTGGCTACATAGTTTTGAAAATGGTCAGTTAAATCAAATCTTTTCGTGTACAGCAATGGCCTAATGGTTGATGAATGATTCAAGATTATAAAAAAAAATCAACGATTTCAACTCTCATTAATTTTCATGAAAAATTACAGAAATCAGTTTTTTTCTGCAATTTTCGGTTTCGTTGAAAATATAACCTAAATTAGTCTCATTAAACTTCAAAAATTCTCATCACTACAGTAAATTTTGTAAATGGTGGCTCATTATGCAAATGTTAGCAGAAATGAAAAGGCTTTGTGCATCACTTAGATATTTTCAGTGTATGCCCTACGTATGAATCGATACACATCAAGATAATTATCAAGTTCCTTTCACATTCTTTGTAGGTAACAGCATCCAGAAATTACTGATATTTGACACTTCTTAACAATTTCCAAGGGGATTTCGTGAATGATCACAGCTGCTGGTGCAACTGATCAACAGCAACATGGTACAGTCGATCAAAAAAGTATCCGAACGCTATGGGTAATTACAAAATTCAGAAAAAAAATCTGGCAAAGATTTTTTTTAGAAATTAGTGATCTGGCAACCTTCGTGTCACGTGACACGAAGGTTGCCAGATCACTAATTTCTAAAAAACACGTTGCCAGATTTTTTTTCTGAATTCTGTAATTACCCATAGCGTTCGGATACTTTTTTGAGCGACTGTACAAAAATTAAGGTTAGATAATTTTACCTCTGAATGGCACGATTCTGCACATAATGGGCTAAACGAACAGGTCACAAGGCCCCTGAGGGCTCGAAAAAGGTTGGGGGAGAGAACCCACTGGACAGCTGTTAGGAGACATATGATACCCTCCATCACGGCCATCCAGCGTGTTTTTTTACCGTGCAGAGGATATGGCTCTCCCGCATACAGAGCCACGGTTTTACGTCCAATTCATCGGACGACGGCCTTTCCAAGCCCATTTCTACTCCCTTTCTAACCGAGAACAAGGAGATCTCCTAGGCATCTCTAACCGCGGGTAGATAATCTCAACCCTTGGCACAAGTAGGACTAGAAGCTGGGAACTACAGATTACGAGAGGGGCAGGGGGTGGCTCAGTCGGTAGCGCGCTAGGCTCGTAATCTGAAGTTCCCAGGTTCGAGTCCCAGCTGGGTCAGCGTTGAGATTTATCTCCGCAAAACTCCCTGCCCACGGTCAGTAGGGGACACCGATGGGCTTGGAAAGGCCGCCGTCCGTCGGATGGGACGTTAAGCCGTGGCCCCGTGTGCGGGAGAGACTACCCTGTGCACGTTAAAGAACACGCTGGATGGCCTTGACGGGAGGCTACCATCTGTCTCCCAACAGCTGTTCCCGTGGGTCCCCTCCCCCAACCTTCTCTGAGCCTTCGGGGTCCATGTGACCTGGCCATTTAGCCCATGGTGTGCAAAAAAGTGCCGCTCAGAGGTAAAACAACCCAACAACCCACAGATTACGAGCGTGAAGCGCTGTAATTACAAGCCCGCCCTTTATATGATAAGATAACATGGACAATAGAAAACTGTACGAAAATTTTTCGTAATTTAAAATAGTGGAATTAATAAGGAAATAAAAGAGATTTCATATTGCAAAAATTTTCTCCCCTGTAGAATTTCCATAACAGGGGCAGAAACGAGGAAATAGTAAACATGTATTCCAAGAGTATTAAAAGGCTCTCATTCTAGCCTCTTGATATCTTTTATTTATGTTTTTGATAATAACTCTCAAACCCCAAAATGGATCTATTTTATTTTTAAGAAACAGTTTTTTTACGCAAATTTGCTTTTAAGGTTGAACTAAATCCATATCCTAGAAAAAAAAGTTGAATAAAATTAACAACCAGTTAATAAGTAAATAATAATTTTATTGAATTTTATATTTTCCTAAACGGAAGTCAAAAAGTGTTAGAGCAGGGATGCGCAAAATTCAAATTAAATTATAAACCACCAAAATGAACCAATTTTTCACTGACTTCATTTGAAAATAAGAAAGCTTTCGTTTTCCGAACACAATAAAAATACATGTTAAAATGTCTGAAGAATCGGATCAAGTTAATATTAAAAAAGAAGACGGCGGTTTAAAAAAGTTTGCTCATCATTCAAATAATTTGACTCAATACTGCCAATAGGTTATATGGGAAGGTAGCATCAGAATTCGAGTAATTAGTAAATTATTCATATTATGCGACTTCTGTTGTTCAGAATATAAAATACACCTATCCCTCGATTTACACGGTACTCAGTTCACACAATTTTGGCTTTGCACGGTCAAAAAATGCAACCAGTTTCGATTTACACGGTACTGACTGAGATTTCCTTTCTAATGTACGTCTCAGTCAGTACCGTGTAAATCGAAACTGGTTGCATTTTTTGACCGTGCGAAGCCAAAATTGTGTGAACTGAGTACCGTGTAAATCGAGGGTTAGGTGTATATTATTCCTCAAAGAAGCCATTAGGATCGGAGTGTCTGAAAAGAGTAGGATGGCCAGATTTATAGAAGAAGATACGGACTTTTGAAAAAATAGTTGTCAACTAAAATGATCAGATCTCGTTTTCTGGGGACGTCTGATCACTCTCGATCGCAATTAATGACAGATGGCAATTAATGACTTTCATTTTAAAATTCTAGGCTCTGTTTTTCAAGTCACGTGCTCTACCAAAGAGTATTTTTTTTTTCTATAATAGTGATACCACTACTACTCTAATATTAAAATACTTGTTCATGCTGCATAGTTATTTTAATATTTAAAACAATGCCTGAAAATAAATTCCGGGGTCATGTATTCGTCGGGGACAGAACTTTCATCCACGGACCGTCTCCGGAAAAAGGAGACGTCTGTCACCCTAGAAAAGCGTCTGTCAACTTAGAAAAGCGTCTGTCAACTTAGAAAAGCGTCTGTCACCCTAAAAAAGCGTCTGCCAGCATAATACTGCCACAGAACAGATCTGTGAGGAAATATTCACACCTAAACAATATACATCAGAATGTGAATATCCTTGTTTTATAGGAGACTCGAACCTAGATCCCTTTCCTCTGCATCACACATTCTAATCATAAATTTACTAGCTTTTAAATTTATGCCGCAAACAAAAACGAAATTATCTTTCAAACACTTGCATCAAAAAGTAAGAATCAAAAATTACTCACCTTGAATCTGCTCCGATCTGATTTTGCTGGCTCCCATGTTGTTGGGTCTTGTCGAACGAGTGTTGACGTTTGACCTTTGACATGAGCTTATCCCATGGACCTCCCATTGCCCCGCCCCCTCCGGGGCCCCCGAGCCCTCTTAACATGGCCATCGTCACTGGAGTGGTGCTTTTTCACGGGTAGGCGACCTTGAGGAGGAGAACTCCCCTGCACATCAGCACAGGAAGAGGAAGATGACGATGAAGATGATGAAGAATAAGAAGAAGATCAACTGATGCGGTGTCACAATCCACAATAGATTACACTGATACTCACGGAAGTCAAAAAACTAAACTAAACCCGTTGTTTAGAGGTGCATCAAGATATAAATTCAGAAAGAGAGAAAGAGATATATCCAGAGAAGAAGAAAAAGTATTTTTTTTTCCTTTAAGTTATTGCTTTGATTGATATATCACTGGAGAATAAGTGGCGAGAGCAAAAAATGCGAAGTTAAAACACACACATATAAAGATGTAGCAAAAAAAAGAAGTAGAGAAAAAGATATATTCCTGATTGTCGATGTAGACGTAGATTAATTGGTCTCCTATCTTATCGTAGTGCGGTTCCGGAGACCGGGCATACGGCTTAGAGGAAGCAAGGAGGATAGAAATCACGCACTTGCCTCCAAGCCGTGGAAATGTTACCACCACATCGAATCCCAGAAACTGCAGTCAGTATCTACGGCATTCCTTCGCTGAATACGATCACGCAGTTTACTCGGCGTAAGGCACTTCCACAGCATGCAAGATCCAAAAACACACTTCCACAGGACACACAGGCAGACAGTCAGCGTGCACACCAAAGCCGACGAACGCACTGCGAGTCCTTATGGTCTGCAACCACCGCTCGCTCTCCTTTCCTCTCGCTGAGACCCGGCGTGCGCGACACAGTGCCAGGAGAAGCAGCTAGGGCCTCGCAAGCCATCGCCAGGCTAGCTCGATTCCTTCCTTGCTCGGCGAGCTGAGGTTTCGTTGCTTGGGGTGGCCGAGGCTGTTTTGGCTGATAATGTGCGATGTGGGTGGCTGTCTGTTGGTAGGGTTAGAGAGACGAGACTCTCAGTGCTGCACCGTGCGCGTCAGCTCCGCTAGCTAGCTCATTGCCGTGAACCAGCTCTCTGCCCTTCTGCGGTGGTGCCGGCTCTACAGGCTGCTCGTGGCGGCACTTCTTCCAGTGGCGCCCTGCTGCTGCTGACAACCGCCAAACCTGGAGTCTCAGGTGAGGCTGAAACGGTGTCCACCTGCGCAGGGTAGCGCTCCTGCGTCGTCGACACCCGTTGCGGGAGCTTCATTTACCGAGGAAAATGTACAGTGGGGGGAAATAATTGCTTGGTGGGTTGTTGGGTTGTTTTACCTCTGAGCGGCACTTTTTTGCACACCATGGGCTAAATGGCCAGGTCACATGGACCCCGAAGGCTCAGAGTAGGTTGGGGGAGGGGACCCACTGGAACAGCTGTTGGGAGGCAGATGGTAGCCTCCCGTCAAGGTCATCCAGTTCTTTAACGTGCACAAGCTATGTCTCTCCCGCACACGGGGCCACGGCTTAACGTCCCATCCGACGGCCTTTCCAAGCCCATCGGTGTCCCCTACTTACCGTGGGCAGGGCGGGGAATTTTGCTGAGATAAATCTCAACGCTGACCCAGCTTTGACTCGAACCTGGGAACTACAGATTACGAGCCTGGCGCGCTACCGACTGAGCCACCCCCGCCCCCTATACATTCTTGATTTGCTTCAACGATAAAAAAAAATGTTGTTTGGATATCACGTTACTAAAAATTGTTTTCATTGGTTTCGGTCGTGACGTTTTTAGGATTTTGAAAGGAATGTATGAATATGATTTGAGTCTCTATATGCCCTATCAAAATATTAGAGAATTTCTATGTTTATGGCAATGGGGATCGAACTTTGAAGCTCTATGCCTTCTAAGATATGAATTTAATGGAAAATTTTGACATGATAAATTAAAGATCATAATCAAATCTACTTAAATTTTGATTTTCGACAATAGTCGTTCAGTAATTAAATAACAACAGTTGGAACTGGAATATTTCGCAATAAATTTTCTTGTTTAACGAAAATTTATTCATATTTGTCAAATATTGAAATAATCATTATGCAGACGTGCATTTACTTTAGTAAATGGTTTTAAATAATGCTTAATATTTATTTTAATTTAATTTTAATTTAAGTTTCAATTAATTTCTGAGGCGAAGTCTTAAGATGCATGTGAAATATTCCAGAATCCATAACTCTTTAAATACTGAACGAATATTGTTGAAAATCGAGATTTAAATATATTTCATTATCATCCTAAATTTATCTTGGGTCACGTTTTTTACATTGAATGCATATTTTAGAAGTTATAAAGCTTCGAAGTTAGATTCCCATTCACATAAGTCAGTCGGTAGCGCGCCAGGCTCGTAATCTGTAGTTCCCAGGTTCGAGTTCCAGCTGGCTCAGCGTTGAGACTTATCTCTCCGCCCTGTCCACGGTCAGTAGGGGACACCGATGGTCTTGGAAAGGACACCGTTCATCAGATGGGACGTTAAGACGTAGCCCCGTGTGCGGGGGAGAGCTATACCCTGTGCACGTTAAAGAACGCGCTGGATGGCCTTGACGGGAGTCTATCATCTGTTTCCAAACAGTTGTTCCAGTGGGTTCCATCCCTCAACTTTCTCTAAGCATTCGGGGTCCTTGTGACCTAGACATTTAGCTCATGGTGTACCAAAAAGTGCCACTCAGAGGTAAAACAATCCAACCCATAATGTGGAAATTCCCTAACATTTTGCTAGGGCAACGTATACAGAGTAAAAGAACTCGTTTCGGCACTTGATTCTGATTTGCTGATGAATTATGCCAATGAGCATTCCAGCTGGGTCAGCGTTGAGATTTATCTCCGCAAAATTCCCAGTCCTGCCCACGGTCAGTAGGGGACACCGATGGGCTTGGAAAGGCCGCCGTCCGTCGGATGGACGTTAAGCCGTGACCCCGTATGCGGGATAGCCATACCCTGTGCACGTTAAAGAACACGCTGGATGGCGTTGACGGGAGGCTACCATCTGTCTCCTAACAGCTGTTCCAGTGGGTCCCCTCCCCCAACCTTCTCTGAGCCTTTGGGGTCCTTGTGACCTGGCCATTTAGCCCATAGTGTGCAAAAAAGTGCAGCTCAGAGGTAAAACAACCCAACCCAATGAGCATTTACAACGCCAGCGGAAAAATTTGTTTCTAATAGAATCGAATGATTTATTTATGTGTAGGACGCATATAGCTCTCCTGCACATCGATCCACGAATTAGCATTCCATCCTATAGAGGGCGGTCTTTTCAAGCCAATCGGCAAACCCCATTGGGTTCGCTTCTCAGTAACCTGCAAGATTTCTCGGCTTAACCCTTTCACGACTAAGGGAAACATTTTTCCCATTTTAAAATTGGTGATTGTCGTATTTAATTATAACCTTATCTGCATTTTTTATACAGAATGTCAAACTAGAACGTATGCCGAACGCAATTACGTAAACGGGAACGTTTAGAAAACAAAAGCAGAACTGTCAGGACGCATAATATATGTACTATGTGCAATGTCCATCTTTGCCTCACTACCAAAAGAAATTGCTTCGCCGAATATCATAATTAGCACATCATTTTGTATAGTAATTTTATTTCATAATTTTGTATTATTTTAGTTAACATTTTGTTCTAATAAACCAACAAATAAAAGACATTGCATAATAAGCCTAATTATAATTTGTGTTACCTTTATAGTCCATTGGGAAAAATATTTCCCATAAAATTCCAAAAAAACTACACATTGTTATGTATTTTTCTTATGATTTTTATTTATTTTACGTCTAAACAAACTAAAATAAACAGTTACATACTAATATTTACTCTTAGAAAACTTATGGTCCTGAAAGGGTTAAAAGCCCAAAAATTCAACCTTCACTAATTTTGTTTCAGGAAGTAGGAAATTTACCTTTTAGGCACTGCTAGAAATTCTTTTCTTCCTTCTAAAACAATATGAAACATTTCATAAATTATCATTTGTTTAGCAGAGTTCTAAAAAATGTATATTTTGAAACTTAATGACATGGAAACTTTTTAGCTTTAAAGATTTGGGTTGTTTTATCGCTGAGTGGCACTTTTTGCACACAATGTGATAAATAGCCAGATCACAGGGACCCTGAAGGCTCAGAGAAGGGTGGGGGAGGGGACCCACTGGAACAGCTGTTGGTAGACAGATGGTAGCTTCCCGTCAAGGTCATCTAGAATGTCCTTTAACGTGCACAGGGTATGGATCTCCGGACATGGGGGGCGGGGTGGCTCAGTCGGTAGCGCGAAAGGCTCGTAATCTGTAATTCCCAGGTTCGAGTCCCAGCTGGATCAGCGTTGAGATTTATCTCCGCAAAATTCCCTGTCCACGGTCAGTAAGGGACACCGATGGGTTTGGAAAGGCCGCCGTCCGTCGGATGGGACGTTAAGCCGTGGCCCCGTGTGCGGGAGAGCTATACCCTGTGCACGTTAAAGAACACGCTGGATGGCCTTGACGGGAGGCTACCATCTGTCTCCCAACAGCTGTTCCAGTGGGTCCCCTCCCCCAACTTTCTCTGAGCCTTCGGGGTCCATGTGACCTGGCCATTTAACCCATAGTGGGCAAAAAAGTGCCGCTCAGAGGTAAAACAACCCAACCCCGGACATGGGGTCATGGCCTAACGTTCCATCCGACGGACGGCGGCCTTTCCATGCCCATCGATGTTCCCTATTGACTGAGGGCAGGGAGAGAGTTGGGCGGTTTTTGCATTAAAATTCTAGAATTATCTATATATATATAACACAGCTGTTAAATGTTACTTTTTTACGAAACTTTCTGGTACATTAGAATTTCATTCTCATTTTCGTTTTGTTCCTGACTTGTTCTTTTTTTTGTGTATATCTTCAATGTGACATCTGATGTTTGCAATTTAAATTGTATCCTTATGGAGATCTCCCAAATTAGTCTGCTCTTCTGAAATCTAAAAATATGTTTTTATGCTGTTTAACATTATACGAAATAAAAACACTACTTCAGTCCTATTAAGCTTGTCTGGGATGACTTTGGGAGATTGATTGCACTGTCGTCTCTCTTCCCAGAAACCACCATGATCTTAGACTTTTAGTGGATTTGACTTCCCTCGGAATTGATCGGAGACAGTGTTGACAGCCGTTGGGTTGTTTTACCTCTGAGCGGCACTTTTTTGCACACCATTATCCAAGTCACAAGGACCACGAAGGCTCAGAGAAGGTTGGGGGAGGGGACTCACTGGAACAGCTGTTGGGAGACAGATGGTAACCTCCCGTCAAGACCATCCAACATGTTCTTTAACATGCACAGGGTATGACTCTCCCGCACACGGGGCCACAGCTTAACGTACCATCCGACGGACGGCGGTCTTTCCAAGGATGGGACACCGATGGACTTGGAAACGCTGACCCAGCTGAGACTGGAACCTGGGAATCCTGAGAATCGACCGTAAGAATCAACGCTGACCCAGCTGAGACTCGAACCTGGGAACTACAGATTACGAGCCTGGCGCGCTACCCACTGAGCCACCCCGCCAAGGGGCATGGGTGTTTGTGTTGTTTTTCTGCTGGAGTCTCGCCACCCTCTCAAATTCTTCTCTACGGCATATTAATTTAGGGACTTTTGTGGCAAGAGCGACTTGAGGGGACATTGTTTTTAATATTATCCAAATTATAGTTTTTTGGGACATGGAATTTTTATCCTGTTGTCAAGTCGTTTATTTGATAACAGAGTCAAATATTGCAAACGAATGAAAAATCATAAAAGATCGAAATATTTATGTGATGACGAAAGCAGTTTTGACATTTCTTTACTAATTTGCGATTTAGAACTGAACGATTTTTTATTGATGTTGTATGCCGCTGCTTAATTAACGAGTCTATTTGGTCGTCGGACTTGAGAAGTACTTTATTACAAAGAATTTAAGAACCAAAAATAAAAATGATTGTCTCAACAAATCTATCACGAAACAAGCACACAAATAAACCCCAAAAGCATCAGTGTTCTTGTTTTATCACTAATCTGCACCCTTTTTGCACACAATGGGATAAATGGACATGCCATAAGAACCCCAAAGGCTAAGAATTGGATAGATTAAGATGATCTATTAGGCAACTGTTCTCAGACAAATGTTCTTTAACTTGCAAAAGCTGTAGCTATCGTACAGTCGCTCAAAAAAGTATCCGAACACTATGGTGGATTACAGAATTCAGAAAAAAATATCTGGCAACGATTTTTTTCTTTTAGAAATTAGTGATCTGGCAACCTTCGTGTCACGTGATTACAGAATTCAGGAAAAATATCTGGAGCGTGTACAGCAACTGTACACGCTCCAGTTACCGTTCACAGCAAACTGGAGCGTGTGCAGTTACTGCACGCGCTCCAGTTTGCTGTGAACGTTAACTGCACACGCTCAATATTTCCGTGAGTGAGCCCACACGATCCAGGTCTTTGTGAGCTCACACGATCCAATGTGCTGTGAACATTAACCGCAACCGCTTCAGTTTGCTGTGAACGGTAACTGCACACGCTCAATATTTCCGTGAGTGAGCCCACACGATCCAATGTGCTGTGAACATTAACTGCAACCGCTCCAGTTTGCTGTGAACGGTAACTGCACAAGCTCAATATTTCCGTGAGTGAGCCCACACGATCCAGGTCTTTGTGAGCTCACACGACCCAATGTGCTGTGAACATTAACCGCAACCGCTCCAGTTTGCTGTGAACGGTAACTGCACACGCTCAATATTTCCGTGAGTGAGCCCACACGATCCAGGTCTTTGTGAGCTCACACGATCCAATGTGCTGTGAACATTAACCGCAACCGCTCCAGTTTGCTGTGAACGGTAACTGCACACGCTCAATATTTCCGTGAGTGAGCCCACACGATCCAATGTGCTGTGAACATTAACTGCAACCGCTCCAGTTTGCTGTGAACGGTAACTGCACAAGCTCAATATTTCCGTGAGTGAGCCCACACGATCCAGGTCTTTGTGAGCTCACACGACCCAATGTGCTGTGAACATTAACCGCAACCGCTCCAGTTTGCTGTGAACGGTAACTGCACACGCTCAATATTTCCGTGAGTGAGCCCACACGATCCAGGTCTTTGTGAGCTCACACGATCCAATGTGCTGTGAACATTAACCGCAACCGCTCCAGTTTGCTGTGAACGGTAACTGCACACGCTCAATATTTCCGTGAGTGAGCCCACACGATCTAGTATCAAAATAATATGACCACCTACAGTCGCTCAAAAAAGTATCCGAACACCATGGTGGATTACAGAATTCAGAAAAAATATCTGGCATCGATTTTTTTTTAGAAATTAGTGATCTGGCAACCTTTGTGTCACGTGACACGAAGGTTGCCAGATCACTAATTTCTAAAAAAATCGTTGCCAGATATTTTTCCTGAATTCTGTAATCTACCATAGTGTTCGGATACTCTTTTGAGCGACTGTACACACAGAACAATGGCTTAGTGATCCATCAGGTAGACGGCGTCTTTCCAAGCCTGTCGATGTCTTCTTTCACACTGAATACTGCGTGGAGGGTTAGAGAAGAAAATTCAGTGCAGGCACAGTCGAGACTCGAACATGGGTTGTGTTGCTTCTTTTTTTGCCCATAGTGGAGTAAACGCCAATGGGGTGTCATTGTCACAAGGACTCCAAAGGCTCAGAGAAGGGTGGGAAGTGAATCCAGCATGTTCTTTAACGTACACAGATTATGGCCTTCCTGAACCAAGGCTTAACGTGCCATTCGACAGAAGGCGGTCCTTTCAAACCATCGGTGTCCCTATTCTCAGCCAGAGCAAAGCGGAGGAGGATTAGCGACGATAAATCTCCGCAGCTGGGACAAAGTTGAGATTTATCTCTGCAAAACTTCCCGCCCTGCGTGCGGTCAATAGGGCACACCGATGGGCTTGGAAAGGCCGCCATCCGTCGGATGGGAAGTTAAGCCGTGGAATCGAACCTGGTAATCTTCCCCGCTGGGACAATTTCTCTCTTAAATTATGAAAACATCTATCCGAATGAAATCACTCTAAAAATCGCCCTAAATGAAAGGGTTGGGTTGGGTTGTTTTACCTCTGAGCGGCATTTTTTTTTTGCACACCATGGGATAAATGGCCAGGTCATAAGGACCACGAAGGCTCAGAGAAGGTTGGGGGAGGATACCCACTGCAATAGCTGTTGGGAGACAGATGGTAGCCTCCCGTCAAGGCCATCCAGCGTGTTCTTTAACGTGCATAGGGTATGGCTCTCCCGCACACGGATTGGGTTGGGTTGTTTTACCTCTGAGCGGCACATTTTTGCACACCATGCGCTAAATGGCCAGATCATAAGGACCCCGAAGGCTCAGAGAAGGTTGGGGTAGGGGACCCATTGGAACAGCTGTTGGGAGAAAGATGGTATCCTCCCGTCAGGGCCATCCAGCGTGTTCTTTAACGTGCACAGGGTACGGTTCTCCCGTACACGGCGCAACGGCTTAACGTCCCATCGGACGGCGGCCTTTCCAAGAAATGCAAGCTTAAGTCCATCCCGAAATAGCGAATAATGAGATAAAGAACACTATAAAAGAATACGAAAAAAAAAACATTATTCACTCTAAAGATAGAGTTAGTTCTTTTCACTGAAATATTGACATCGTATGATTCCATTATCAGAAAAAAGGATGAAGGATGACTTTAGGAAGGAAGAAGTCAGTTCAAGGTCTTTATACAAAACAATCCTCCAGTTACTGTTCACGTTAGTAGGAGTGCAACCATTAAGTGCACTCACTCTGTTCTGTTATCTTCATCAGCAAACCTTTTTTTTTTTCTCTCTCGTAACCAATCCCTTGCTCAATGGATGATTGTAATAGATGATCAGTGGACGTTTCGCTTGCTTGATATGACCTACTATGAATCCGCTGAAACTGACATTCAAATAAATCAAGGTTTTTCCGGATAATACGACTTAAAGTGAAACGATGTGCGGATTTGTTTTTGCTATTTGTCGCTTGTTTTCAGTTCCGAGAGGATTTTATTTTTTGTATTGGGTTGTTTTACCTCTAAGAAGCACGTTTTGCACAATGGGGTAAATGGCCAGGTCACAAGGACCCCCAAGAGTTCAGAGATTGATAGGGGAGAGACAGTCATTGCCATTGGCGTATCTAAAAAGGTATAATGAGGTAGGGGGGGGGGGGTTGATGTACTTGAATCTAATGAGGGTGTTCACAGCAAACTGGAGCGTGTGCAGTAACTGCACACGATCCATTTTGCTGTGTTGCAAAATGGAGCGTGTGTGGAGCGTGTACAGTTGGTGTACACGCTCCAGATATTTTTTCTGAATTCTGTAATCAACCGTAGTGTTCGGATACTTTTCTGAGCGACTGACAAAAACCTGGATCGTGTGGGCTCACTCATGGAAATATTGAGCGTGTGCAGTTACCGTCCTTGTATCTGGAGCGTGTACAGTTGCTGTACACGCTCCAGATATTTTTCCTAAATTCTGTAATCACGTGACACGAAGGTTGCCAGATCATTAATTTCTAAAAAAATCGTTGCCAGATATTTTTTCTGAATTCTGTAATCAACCATAGTGTTCGGATATTTTTTGAGCGACTGTAGGTGGTCATATTATTTTGATACTAGATCGTGTGGGCTCACTCACGGAAATATTGAGCTTGTGCAGTTACCGTTCACAGCAAACTGGAGCGTGTGCAGTAACTGCACACGCTCCAGTTTGCTGTGAACGGTAACTGGAGCGTGTACAGTTGCTGTACACGCTCCAGATATTTTTCCTGAATTCTGTAATCACGTGACACGAAGGTTGCCAGATCACTAATTTCTAAAAAAATCGTTGCCAGATATTTTTTCTGAATTCTGTAATCAACCATAGCGTTTGGATATTTTTTGAGCGACTGTACCACCATAATTTCAGATTTCTAGCATAAATATATAGTTTGCAATATTCGTTTAACATTTTAGAATTTTCAACTTTTTCCACCGCTAGAGGGCATAATTATAGCTTTAGAGCGATTCGGAAAGTGCCTATCGTGATATTTATCAACGCCTATCCAACAAAAGAAATTAAAATGATATCTACAAAAAAAAAAAGGTTCGATGCTTGCAGAAGGACAGACAGACGACAAAAACCAAATTATTATCTCGTTTACTTTGAAAACGAGATAAAAATGATCACAGCTCAGCGATAAAAGTTTATTTAAAACTTTTCCTACAAAAAGCAAATGAATTAATTTTATTATCACTTCCCCAACAACATATACCATATTCCCATTACGATAAACCCCGTGGAAAAATATTACAAGGATCATTTAATTTCCTTTGAATTGAATTTATATAATAAAATCTGTGTAAAAAAAATCTTCCAAATTAACTTCATGATTTGATTATTTCGATATATATATATACCTAATGAGTTGGGTTGGGTTGTATTATCTCTGAGCGGCACTTTTTTGCACCATGGGCTAAATGGCCAGGTCATATGGACCCTAAAGGATCAGAGAAGGTTGGGGGAGGGGACTCACTAAAACAGTTGTTAGGAGACAGATGGTAGCCTCCCGTCAAGGCCATCCAGCGTGTTCTTTAACGTGCACAGGGTATGGCTCTCCCGCACACGGGGCCACAGCTTAACGTCCCATCCGACGGACGGCGGCCTTTCCAAGCCCATCGGTGTCCCCTACTGACCGTGGGCAGGGCGGGGAATTTTGCGGAGATAAAGGTATGGCTCTCCCGCACACGGGGCCACGGCTTAACGTCCCATCCGACGGACGGTGACCTTTCCAAGCCCATCGGTGTCCTCTACTGACCGTGGGTAGCGCGGGGAAATTTTGCGGAGATAAATCTCAACACTGACCCAGCTGGGACTCGAACCTGGGAACTGCAGATTACGAGGGTTAGGGTTAGGGTTATTTTACCTCTGAGCGGCACTTTTTTGTGCACCATGGGCTAAATGGCCAGGTCACATGGACCCCGAAGGCTCAGAGAAGGTTGGGAGAGGGGACCCACTGGAACAGCTGTTGGGAGACAGATGGTAGCCTCCCGTCAAGGCCATCCAGCGTGTTCTTTAACGTGCACAGGGTATGGCTCTCCCGGACACGGGGCCACGGCTTAACGTCCCACCCGACAGACGGCGGCATTTCCAAGCTCATCGGTGTCCTCTACTTACCGTGGCAGGGCGAAGAATTTTGTGGAGATAATATGTACCTAATGATATTTAGCATCAACTAAAAGAATAACATATTACCACTGGCGAATATGTTCGTTTTCAAAGAGAATAAAGTTTATTTTCCAATTATACCATTCACTCTATCAATGAAAATACGTTCCTGGGTCCACTAAACATTATCTTCCCAAAGCACACACTTACCGTATCAGTAGCACTACGGGGCAGGGGTGGCTCAGTCGGTAGCGCGCCAGGCTCGTAATCTGTAGTTCCCAGGTTCGAGTCCCAGCTTGGTCAGCGTTGAGATTTATCTCCGCAAAACTCCCCGCCCTGCCCACGGTCAGTAGGGGACACCGATGGGCTTGGAAATGCCGCCGTCCGTCGGATGGGACGTTAAGCCGTGGCCCCGTGTGCTGGAGAGCCATACCTTTATCTCCGCAAAATTCCCCGCCCTGCCCACGGTCAGTAGGGGACACAAGATGGGCTTGGAAAGGCCGCCGTCCGTCGGATGGGACGTTAAGCTGTGGCCCCGTGTGCGGGAGAGCCATACCCTGTGCACGTTAAAGAACACGCTGGATGGCCTCGACGGGAGGCTACCATCTGTCTACCAACAGCTGTTCCAGTGGGTTCCCCTCACCCAACCTTCTCTGAGCCATCGGGGTCCATGTGACCTGGCCATTTAACCCATGGTGTGCAAAAACGTGCAGCTCAGAGGTAAAACAACCCAACCCAAACCCAGTAACACTACTGTACTGTCGCTATGCACAGATCACTTTTATTCGAATTTGACGATAATCTGTTATTCTATCCCTAACTAAAGAGACGATTTTGAAACAAGAGTTGTAACTTCCAATTTTGCTCGGTTTCGCTTGTACAGGTTTGACAGACGAGTTAAATATGGAAACACGCAAGTCATACGTCACGAAATGTTCCATCCTATGGCGGGAACGAATGGCCAATTAGAACTGGGGGAGGAGGGGGAGCCGGTAATCGTCCTCATCTGACATCGTCACATGACTTAATCCCACCGAAGCCAGGCAATGATGAAGGCAGTAAAGCATACATTAACCCGACATTTAGCGAAAAGCTATTCCATATAAAATACATGGAATTGCTGTAACTGACCTGTGATCGTTGCAATCATGTTTCGCTCTCTCAGTTATTGCTCGAAATAAATCGTGAGCTCAAATTCGCTGGATAGTAGTGGCTCTTCAGAACAGTGGCATAAATACGATGCAGATGTGCGAGGGGTTGGAGGGGGGGTGCTCCTTGATTTTCTAAAGGGACTCCTAATTTTTTTATGTGTTATGAGATGCGGTTTCTGATTTTGAGAAACTCATATTGTTTTATCATACATACAAACACCATTCGTAATTGTTAAAATGAAAATTTCATCTAGGGCAGGAGAGTAGTGTAGTAAATGAGAGTTCTGGGCCAATGTTAAATTATAGGGGATCCCATGTTAACCTATGGGACACTTTTGGGGAGACGAGCTTAAACTAATTTTGGGGTAGACGCTCTGCGTGAAAGACAGGGGTTTTTGTTAGGAAAATGTTGCAGTTATCAACACTTCACTGAATTATTCGGGTGTTGGGATTTAAATATCAGGTAAAATCGGAGAAATCGAGAAAAACAAGACAGTTTGGGAAATTAATCGGGATATTTACACCCCAATAATTCAGTGAAGTGTTGATAACTGCAACATTTTCACAACAAAACCTCCTCATGTCCTGTCTTTCACGCAGAGCGTCTCCCCCAAAATTAGTTTAAGCTCGTCTCCCCAAAAGTGTCCCATAGGTTAACATGGGATTCCCTATACTTTAACATTGGCCCAGAACTCTCATTTACTACACTACTCAGGTTGGGTTGGGTTGTTTTACGTCTGAGCGGCACTTTTTTGCACACCATGGGCTAAATGGCCAGGTCACATGGACCCCGAAGGCTCAGAGAAGGTTGGGGGAGGGGACCCACTGGAACAGCTGTTGGGAGACAGATGGTAGCCTCCCGTCAAGGCCATCCAGCGTGTTCTTTAACGTGCACAGAGTGTGGCTCTCCCGCACACGGGGACACGGCTTACAGTCCCATCCGACGGACGGCGGCCTTTCCAAGCCCATCGGTGTCCCCTACTGACCGTGGGCAGGGCGGGGAATTTTGCGGAGATAAATCTCAACGCTGACCCAGCTGGGACTCGAACCTGGGAACTACAGATTACGAGCCTGGCGCGCTACCAACTGAGCCATCCCGCCCTACACTACTCAGGAGCTCCCAAATATTTCCAATTGTGGTCCGCGCAATCAAAAAATCCACGTGTGCTGGCAGCATTTAATGGCACACGTAATGTTACATATTAAATAAAAAAAAGTGTTTAATAAAACATTACTTAATTAAAATGTATGTAAGATTGTAAACTTATAAAGCGGATAAAAATAATATTGTCAACTATAAGACTGACAGATATTTTCAATTTAGAAATATCTGTTTGCCTGTCATTACATAATAATACAAACGTAGGCTTCATTTTTGATACCACTAGTTTCGTTTAACTTTACACGTTAACTTTTCTTCGGTACTTGCTCGATATCGTAGTAACCTGAGTATACAAAGATAGCGCAGGTCACCTGGAACATAAGGGTTCAGAGTTGGGTTGGGAACGGATATCCACTGAACAGTTGTTAGGAGACAAGTGGAGCCTCTAGTCAAGGCTATCCAAACGTGTACTTTAACGGGTACAGGGTATAGCCAAGGAGCAATGATTTAGTGTCCCATGAGACGGAGTGTGACCAAAGAGCAACAATTTAATGTCTCATCAGACGGAGTGTGACCAAGGAACACATATTTAGCGTCCCATGAGACGGAGTATGGCCAAGAAGCAAATATATGACGTATCATGAGGCGGAAGTGGCCAAGGAGCAACAATTTAGCGTCTCATGAGACGAGTGTGGCCAAGGAGCAATGATCACATCTTATGAGACGGAATGTGGCCAAGGAGCAACGATCACATCTTATGAGATGGAGTGTGGCCAAGGAGCAACGATCACATCTTATGAGACGGAGTGTGGCCAAGGAGCAACGATCACATCCTATGACACGGAGTGTGGCCAAGGAGCAACGATCACATCCTATGAGACGGAGTGTGGCCAAGGAGCAACGATCACATCTTATGAGAGGAGTGTGGCCAAGGAGCAACGATCACATCCTATGAGACGGAGTGTGGCCAAGGAGCAACGATCACATCTTATGAGACGGAGTGTGGCCAAGGAGCAACGATCACATCTTATGAGACGGAGTGTGGCCAAGGAGCAACGATCATATCTTATGAGAGGAGTGTGGCCAAGGAGCAACGATCACATCTTATGAGACAGCGTGTGGCCAGGGAGCAACGATCACATCTTATGAGAGGAGTGTGGCCAAGGAGCAACGATCACATCTATGAGACAGAGTGTGGCCAAGGAGCAACGATCACATCTTATGAGAGGAGTGTGGCCAAGGAGCAACGATCACATCTTATGAGAGGAGTGTGGCCAAGGAGCAACGATCACATCTTATGAGAGGAGTGTGGCCAAGGAGCAACGATCACATCTTATGAGACGGAGTGTGGCCAAGGAGCAACGATCACATCTTATGAGACGGAGTGTGGCCAAGGAGCAACGATCACATCTTATGAGACGGAGTGTGGCCAAGGAGCAACGATCACATCCTATGAGACGGAATGTGGCCAAGGAGCAACCATCACATCTTATGAGACGGAGTGTGGCCAAGGAGCAACGATCACATCTTATGAGACGGAGTGTGGCCAAGGAGCAACGATCACATCTTATGAGAGGAGTGTGGCCAAGGAGCAACGATCACATCTTATGAGAGGAGTGTGGCCAAGGAGCAACGATCACATCTTATGAGACGGAGTGTGGCCAAGGAGCAACGATCACATCTTATGAGAGGAGTGTGGCCAAGGAGCAACGATCACATCTTATGAGACGGAGTGTGGCCAAGGAGCAACGATCACATCTTATGAGACGGAGTGTGGCCAAGGAGCAACGATCACATCTTATGAGACGGAGTGTGGCCAAGGAGCAACGATCACATCCTATGAGACGGAGTGTGGCCAAGGAGCAACCATCACATCTTATGAGACGGAGTGTGGCCAAGGAGCAACGATCACATCTTATGAGAGGAGTGTGGCCAAGGAGCAACGATCACATCTTATGAGAGGAGTGTGGCCAAGGAGCAACGATCACATCTTATGAGAGGAGTGTGGCCAAGGAGCAACGATCACATCTTATGAGACGGAGTGTGGCCAAGGAGCAACGATCACATCTTATGAGACGGAGTGTGGCCAAGGAGCAACGATCACATCTTATGAGACGGAGTGTGGCCAAGGAGCAACGATCACATCTTATGAGACGGAGTGTGGCCAAGGAGCAACGATCACATCTTATGAGACGGAGTGTGGCCAAGGAGCAACGATCACATCTTATGAGACGGAGTGTGGCCAAGGAGCAACGATCACATCTTATGAGAGGAGTGTGGCCAAGGAGCAACGATCACATCTTATGAGACGGAGTGTGGCCAAGGAGCAACGATCACATCTTATGAGACGGAGTGTGGCCAAGGAGCAACGATCACATCTTATGAGAGGAGTGTGGCCAAGGAGTAACGATCACATCTTATGAGAGGAGTGTGGCCAAGGAGCAACGATCACATCTTATGAGACGGAGTGTGGCCAAGGAGCAACGATCACATCTTATGAGACGGAGTGTGGCCAAGGAGCAACGATCACATCTTATGAGACGGAGTGTGGCCAAGGAGCAACGATCACATCTTATGAGACGGAGTGTGGCCAAGGAGCAACGATCACATCTTATGAGACGGAGTGTGGCCAAGGAGCAACGATCACATCCTATGAGACGGAGTGTGGCCAAGGAGCAACCATCACATCTTATGAGACGGAGTGTGGCCAAGGAGCAACGATCACATCTTATGAGAGGAGTGTGGCCAAGGAGCAACGATCACATCTTATGAGAGAAGTGTGGCCAAGGAGCAACGATCACATCTTATGAGACGGAGTGTGGCCAAGGAGCAACGATCACATCTTATGAGACGGAGTGTGGCCAAGGAGCAACGATCACATCTTATGAGACGGAGTGTGGCCAAGGAGCAACGATCACATCTTATGAGACGGAGTGTGGCCAAGGAGCAACGATCACATCTTATGAGACGGAGTGTGGCCAAGGAGCAACGATCACATCTTATGAGACGGAGTGTGGCCAAGGAGCAACGATCACATCTTATGAGACGGAGTGTGGCCAAGGAGCAACGATCACATCTTATGAGACGGAGTGTGGCCAAGGAGCAACGATCACATCCTATGAGACGGAGTGTGGCCAAGGAGCAACCATCACATCTTATGAGACGGAGTGTGGCCAAGGAGCAACGATCACATCTTATGAGAGGAGTGTGGCCAAGGAGCAACGATCACATCTTATGAGAGGAGTGTGGCCAAGGAGCAACGATCACATCTTATGAGAGGAGTGTGGCCAAGGAGCAACGATCACATCTTATGAGACGGAGTGTGGCCAAGGAGCAACGATCACATCTTATGAGACGGAGTGTGGCCAAGGAGCAACGATCACATCTTATGAGACGGAGTGTGGCCAAGGAGCAACGATCACATCTTATGAGACGGAGTGTGGCCAAGGAGCAACGATCACATCTTATGAGACGGAGTGTGGCCAAGGAGCAACGATCACATCTTATGAGACGGAGTGTGGCCAAGGAGCAACGATCACATCTTATGAGAGAAGTGTGGCCAAGGAGCAACGATCACATCTTATGAGAGGAGTGTGGCCAAGGAGCAACGATCACATCTTATGAGACGGAGTGTGGCCAAGGAGCAACGATCACATCTTATGAGACGGAGTGTGGCCAAGGAGCAACGATCACATCTTATGAGACGGAGTGTGGCCAAGGAGCAACGATCACATCTTATGAGACGGAGTGTGGCCAAGGAGCAACGATCACATCTTATGAGACGGAGTGTGGCCAAGGAGCAACGATCACATCCTATGAGACGGAGTGTGGCCAAGGAGCAACGATCACATCTTATGAGACAGAGTGTGGCCAAGGAGCAACGATCACATCTTATGAGATGGAGTGTGGCCAAGGAGCAGGATTTAGCGTCCCATGCTAATTGTAGTAGTATTATTAGCCTTTATTTCCATTTATATTATTTATGATAGAGTATAATTATTTACAATAATTTTGGAAATTTACCCCACCACAAGAGTTTAAAGACTCGCACGTGGAGTATGAAGTTAAAATGAAGAACACATATATAAACATTAGAAACAACATTTTAAGCATATTACAATATTAATACTTTCTGTCATGCTTACATCAACAACATAGTAACAGAATCAGTAAATAAACTATAAATACACCAATTTTTATTCAAAATTTAAAATCCCAAATAGCAAAACAAAAAAAAAACGAATAAAAGAATTTTACAATCAGAAATATAAGGACAATCCTTCTAACCTTAAAGAAATTTTTCTATATCATCAATATCACAAATCAAAATAGTTGTGGACAAAGAGCAAAGATTTAACATCCCATGAGACGGAGTGTGGCCAAGGAGCAATGATATGACGTATCATGAGACGGAGTGTGGCCAAGGAGCAATGATATGACGTATCATGAGACGGAGTGTGGCCAAGGAGCAATGATATGACGTCCCATGAGACGGAGTGTGGCCAAGGAGCAATGATTTAGCGTCCTGTGAGATGGACTGTGGCCAAGGAACAATGATTTAACGTCTCGTGAGACAGACTCTGGCCTTTGAAGACTATCAGTGTCGCTTTTCTCGCCAAAAGCAGAATGGGAGTTAGAAGAAATGAAACAAAACTACAAGCACTGTATGGATTTGAACTCGGAAACATCAGATTATGCGACAGACACCTTATCGACTGAGATAATACCCGAAAACAGCCTTCATGACAAGCAGTTGCTTTAATGAATCACTTAAAAGCGAAAGTTGAATAAATACCTCATACCTCTCATAAATCCTAACAGTGCTAACTTTCGATCGGGGCGGGGGCGGGGGTGGCTCAGTCGGTAGCGCGCCAGGCTCGTAATCTGTAGTTCCCAGGTTCGAGTCCCAGTTGGGTCAGCGTTGAGATTTATCTCCGCAAAACTCTCCGCCGTGCCCACGGTCAGTAGATGACACCGATGGGCTTGGAAAGGCCGCCGTCCGTCGGGTGGGACGTTAAGCCGTGGCCCCGTGTGCGGGAGAGCCATACCCTGCGCACGTTAAAGAACACGCTGGATGGCCTTGACGGGAGGCTACCATTTGTCTCCCAACAGCTGTACCAGTGGGTCCCCTCCCCCAATCTTCTCTGAGCCTTCGGGTCCTTGTGACCTGGCCATTTAGCCCATGGTGTGCAAAAAAGTGCCGCTCAGAGGTAAAACAACCCAACCCAACTTTCGATCAGTCACTATCTCCAACGTTCAGGGACAATTTTTATCTAACCTTTCATAGAGATTTGGAAGAAATAAAAAACATCAAAATGCTGTTTAAAAAACCATTTCTAAAACAAAAAAAAGCTTTCCTATTCGGCCATCTTCCGATATAAACTTTTAAACATCTCCCAATGAAACAGAAAAATTCCTTTGCCACCACTACCCAAACCTTCATTTAAACACCACAAAAGCATCAGAAACATCCACCTACAACTACGTCACGTTCGCATTTTCTTTGAAATTCGATAAAGCAGCAGTCACTCCCTTTCTCCCTGATACCAGAGAGAGAGAGAGAGTCCCACCCCTAACGAAACAGCCGACATCAGAAAGAGAGGCGAAAAGGCACGGGCTCTTGCTGACTGGCAGCTATCGATTTGACCGACAGATGATCGGCAAGTGGGTAAAATAAAAACAGAAGTTTCTGCTGGGCCGCAGATGCCATTAGAGAGAACTTGCTTGTCACACAGAAAATGCGTCCACACAACCGCTGTGGCGCTGTAGTCGAGGGCTAATGCTAATGATGCCATCACTGGAAAGTTCGCAGTCATTGTTTGTCCGCTGTTAATGATGTGTGGGGACCTAGAGAACTGCCTTTGCCGATAGGCTGTCACCAAAGTTTTAAACTAGATGGTAGACGACCATGAGTAATTGGCGTTGGTAGATTGAATTCTCTTTTATTAACTAACGATTCTAGTTTAAAGCTTTGTCTGTTTTAAGCTAGGAAGAAAACTATTGACTTATTCTTTTTAAAAAAACACATTTTTTTTATTCGTAAAGAAATTCGATTGTTTTTTAATCAAGGTGGTAACAGCTATTCTAGAGACGTATTATCAGGTAGTTATGTGGTTAGAAACCTATATTTGAATGTAAAGCGACTGTGATTTGTTTTCTTTCGGGTTTTCATTTCTTACTTTCAATTATTTTTTCTTGACTGGCTGGGAAGTTCTTTTTAAAGGAGCAGTCGTTAGCATCTGGTATTTGACATGCTTACTATCTCGACGAAGTCTTGATTTGTTATGAATTGTACTTCCTTTTAGGAGGGGGGGGGGGCATTTGACAACGTTTTTTACGTCGACTTTAAATCCATAGATTGGGTTGGGTTGTTTTACCTCTGAGCGGCACTTTTTTGCACACCATGGGCTAAATGTCCAGGTCACATGGACCCCGAAGGCTCAGAGAAGGTTGGGAGAGGGGACCCACTGGAACAGCTGTTGGGAGACAGATGGTAGCCTCCCGTCAAGGCCATCCAGCGTGTTCTTTAACGTGCACAGGGTATGGCTCCCCCACACACGTCCCATCCGACGGACGGCGGCCTTTCCAAGCCCATCGGTGTCCCCTACTGACCGTGGGCAGGGCGGGGAATTTTACGTCGACTTTAAATCGATAGAAACACGACTCATAAAAGGAGTAGATTAAGAAAGAACAGTGGTAAGCTTTTTTTTGTTGTTTTTATTGCAAAGCTTCTATTAGTAATTGAGGAAAATAATATATGAAGTGGCCGGCTAATATTCGTTCGCTGTAAGTGCAATAATGTAGCCAGAAAACTACTTGCAGGAGAAAGAATAATTATTAATGTAATGGAAACTTAATAATTTCTAAAATGAGGCTAATATTAAGTTAACTATTATATTAATGAATGTCTTATACAATTGATTATTTCCTTCAACCCAATCTAAGAGTAATAATAATAATAATTTATTTGCTGTATATCGATTATATTGATTCTCAGAATGGTTGGATTGTTTTACCTCTGAGCAGCATTTTTTGCACACAATGGGCTAAATGGCCAGGTGACAAGGACCCCAAAGACTCAGAGAATATTGGGGTGGTAGAATTAGGTGGGTGGTAGATGTCATAGTTTCCTGCACATGAATGACTGACCCCAGGGTTTCCCAGCAGAACATTGTCCAAAGCATTACACTTCCTCCACAGGCTTGTTTTCGTCCCGTATGGCACGAGCCAACTGAAGAGATACTGTGGCACAACTCGCCCGTAATTTGAATGCTGGTGACGGGAGTAATGTGTTACAACATACAGTACATCGAACCCTGCTGAAAATGGGACGCAGGCGCTTCGAGTACCAACACTTCTCCAGGTAAACGACGCACAGGTACCCGGCCATCCACATGGTGCAACAGGAAACGAGATTCATCGAATCAGACGCCCTTCTCCCAATCATTCAAGGTCCAGTTTTAATGCTCGTGTGCCCATTGTAGGCGCTTTCGACGGTGAAACGAGGTTAGCATGGGCACTTGGAACGGCGTGCAGTGACAGAGCCCCATTTTTGGCAGGGTTCGATGTACTGTCTGTTGTGACACATTACTCCCGTCACCAGCATTCAAATTATGGGTGAGTTGCGCCACAGTATCCCTTCTGTTGGCTTATACCATACGGGAAAGCCTTCGCTCACCTCTAGCATCGATGAACTGTCGTCGGTCCACACCTTGCCGGCGGTTCATGGTTTTTTCCTCCTTGGACCACATTTTGAAGATACTAACCGTGGCTGACCGTGAGCACCCTACTAGTCTTGCTGTCTCGGAAATCCTCTGACCCAGTCGTCTGGCATTTACAATTTGGCCTTTGTCAAACTCACTTAAGTCCGCTGCCTTTCCCATCTGAAGAACAAGAATAACACTGATTAACAGAGCTCAGTATCAGCTCTTATTTATACCGTTTCACGACCTTCACACGCGCCGTCATTTACCTGCAGTTGCTTCGATGTGCATAAAGACGCCTTAGTCATAATGATTTGGCTCTTTGGTGTATTTACATAATGTTATCAGAGATCATTATTGACTCGAGTAAGAGCACCGAGTGCATTGCACTCATGTCTCCTTCATCCTAAATATGCAAATTTGGCACATCAGATCAATAAACAAATAAATCAAAAAATGAAATGTCACAGGCAACAATTTGCGTAGAGGACAAACAAGCAAACCTTCCTTTCTCTATGGTGGAAGGAATGCTTACCATATTAATTAATAGAAAAAGGGAATTTTTACCATATTAATCCCTGCGACAAAAAACTGTTTATCATCTTGATCCATTCTATCCGAACGCATGGCGTGTGTATAGATTATTAAGTTCTTTATTGTTTTAAACGATTAATGAAATAAATATCGTTCTTTTAGTAAAGGGAATGCCTCTTAGTAAGGAAGGAGGCTGTTGCTTGTAGTTGGTTGAAACCTTTGGTTCAAAAGAAGAAATGGCCCACCTCATTCACAGAAACCTCTTCTAGCTGCTATTGCACAATTCAAATATCTCCGCCGTAATAGGTGAAATTTCCAAACGACTGCTTGGCACGCAATTTGGACATCAATTATTATTGATTACATCATTTGTAAGCATTCTATTTTCATGTTATATATTCAATATTGACCGATTTTATTTTTGCTACCGGTCAGAAACTAGAATAAGGAACGAAAGAGACCTTGAACAATGTCATGAAACGTGACTTTGATTCCTAACTTTCGCTTTTGACCTTTATTTTTTTGAACAGGAAAATTCGTTTCCTTGCATAAATAATTTCTTAGGTCTTTTGGAAGAAAATCCGGTTTGCGATTGGAAATGAGATCGTAACATTACATGAGGGTTGCAAGCTCCAGTTCTGACTTTGGCAACAGAGATTTTGGTATTCGTGATTGATTGCGAAAAACGGTGGTTCCCAAAGTGCAATCTTAATCACTTGAGTTAGTGCAGATCAATCAGCACCTCTTATAACAGAAGGCCAATGTACCAGATTTTTGGGGGGCGGGGGCGGGGGTGGCTCAGTCGGTAGCGCGCCAGGCTCGTAATCTGTAGTTCCCAGGTTCGAGTCCCAGCTGGGTCAGCGTTGAGATTTATTTCCGCAAAATTCCCCGCCCTGCCCACGATCAGTAGGGGACACCGATGGGCTTGGAAAGGCCGCCGTCCGTCGGATGGGACGTTAAGTCGTGGCCCCGTGTGCGGGAGAGCCATACCCTGTGCACGTTAAAGAACACGCTGGATGGCCTTGACGGGAGGTTACCATCTGTCTCCTAACAGCTGTTCCAGTGGGTCCCCTCCCCCAACCTTCTCTGAGCCTTCGGGGTCCATGTGACCTGGCCATTTAGCCCATTGTGTGCAAAAAAGTGCCGCTCAGAGGTAAAACAACCCAATCCAACCAGATTTTTGACGTCACTTAGCTATTCTTACAGCATAAATAATTCTTACATTTCTTTTATTCTAATATTATTACTGGTGAACTCTCTTGCTAAAATTTATACTAATGTTTATCTATAAGTATATTTTATTTAGAAAGAAAATTATTCGTATTTATTATCAAATAAAATAATGCTAATTAATGAAAATAAATTTTCTCCTAAATAAAATACATTTATAGATAAACATTAGTATAAAGATTAGCACAGAATCCACCAGTAATAATATTAAAAACAAAAATATAAGAAGTGTCTCTATGGTAGGACTACTTAAGCTGACGTCATAAATTTGGTCCTCTGGCTTTCTATTGTAGGAGGTGTTGGATCAAGGCAACCTTGATACATCAGGCCTGGACAGTGTAATAACAGAAGAAATAATTTACAGAAAAAAATTATATCTCTGAAACTTCAACAGTAGCTATTTATTTTTAAAAGTTGGTAATTAATTTTAAAATATTTTTAAATAGTTTAATAATTCGAAATTAATTAATTATTTTATTTCGCATAGTTTAAAAAATAAATAGTTTTTAGTTAAAGTTTAGACAAATTAAAACACTTCAATTTTATGTATTTTTTTAATTTTCCTCCTTTCTTTTCAACGGCGGTCGAGTGTTTTGCATACAATAATATAATTATTTTTCCATCTGCACAGAAAGGCATTAAAAGTATTTCATTGCTCCTTGTCCCGCAGTTCGAGGCCTAGGGCGTGAATCTTACGAGCCATTACCGGCAAATTCTGGGTAGCAGGCGCCTTAGTTGCTATCCTTCATTTATGCTGTCTGAAAAGGTGGTTTGAGCAAGTGCAATACCTGTTGCTGCTACAAAGAAAACTTCCGTAAAGCGGCAATGACCCTAGATGACTGGAGAAGTGATTGGTATCTTCTCCTGTCCAGGATGTGAAGAGGCACTCCTGCCGCTGGTGGATCTTCTTCGGATCACCAGAGAGGCAATCGGAACCATGGCATCACAGTGTTCCTGCGAAAGGAAGCGTATCCATGTGACACGAGGCGGAAGACGAAATAAATTCGAAGCCCTCATCCAGATATTGGCTCCTACTGATCTACTGATGCCTGACAATAGAAGGATAAGTGATATTCTTGATCTACTAATTCCGAGCAATGGAAGGATGAGATGGTACTCTTGATCTGCTGATTCCGAAAAATGGAAGGATGAGATGATACTCTTGATCTACGAATTCCGATCAATGGAAGGATGAGATGATACTCTTGATCTACGAATTCCAATCAATGGAAGGATGAGATGATACTCTTGCTCTGCCGATTCTGATCAATGGAAAGTTCAGATGATACTCTTGATATACTGATTCCGATTAATGGAAGGATGAGATGATGCTCTTGATCTACTGATTCCGAGCAATGGAAGGATGAGATGATACTCTTGATATACTGATTCCAATTAATGGAAGGATGAGATGATGCTCTTCATCTACTGATTCCGATAATTGGAAGGATGAGATGATACTCTTCATCTACTGATTCCGATCAATGGAAGGATGAGATGATACTCTTCATCTACTGATTCCGAGCCATTGAAGGATGAATTGATACTCTTCATCTACTGATTCTGAGGAATGAATGGTTAAGATGATACTCTTGCTCTGCTGATTCGGAGCAATTGAAGCTTGGGATGATACTCTTGATCAACTGATTCCGAACAATGGAAGGATGAAATGATACTCTTGATCCACTGATTCCGAGCAATGGAAGGATAAGATGGTACTCTTGATCTATTGATTCCGAACAATGGAAGGATGAGAGGATACTCTTAATCTACTGATTCAGAGTAATGGAAGGTTGAGATGTACTCTTTCACTACTGATTCTGATCAATGGAAAGTTGAGATGATACTCTTGATCTACTGATTCCCAGCAATGGAAGGATGAGATGATACTCTTGATATACTGATTCCGATTAATGAAATGATGAGATGATGCTCTTGATCTACTGATTCCGAGCAATGGAAGGATGAGATGATACTCTTGATCTACTGATTCCGAACAATGGAAGGATGAGATGATACTCTTGATCTACTGATTCCGAACAATGGAAAGATGAGATGATACTCTTGATCTACTGATTCCGAACAATGGAAGGATGAGATGATGCTCTTGATCTACTGATTCCGAGCAATGGAAAGTTGAGATGTACTCTTTCACTACTGATTCCGATCAATGGAGAGTTGAGATGATACTCTTGATCTACTGATTCCGAGCAATGGAAGGATGAGATGATACTCTTGATATACTGATTCCGATTAATGGAAGGATGAGATGATGCTCTTGATCTACTGATTCCGAGCAATGGAAGGATGAGATGATACTCTTGATCTACTGATTCCGATCAATGAAAGGATGAGATGATACTCTTGATCTACTGATTCCGATCAATGAAAGGATGAGATGATACTCTTGATCTACTGATTCCGATCAATGGAAGGTTGAGATGATACTTTTGCTCTACTGATTCTGATCAATGGAAGGTTGAGATGATACTCTTGCTCTACTGATTTTGATCGATGTAAGGTTGAGATGATACTCTTGCTCTACTGATTCTGATCAATGGAAGGATGAGATGATACTCTTTCTCTACCGATTACGAGCAATGGAAAGCTGAGATGATACTCTTCATCTACTGATTCCGAGCCATTGAAGGATGAGGTGATACTCTTCATCTACTGATTCTGAGCAATGGATGGTTAAGATGATACTCTTGCTCTGCTGATTCTGAGCAATTGAAGCTTGAGATGATACTCTTGCTCTACTGATTCCGAGCAATAGAAGGATGATATGATCCTCTTGCTCTACTGATTCCGAGCAATAGAAGGATGAGATTATCCTCTTGCTCTACTGATTCCGAGCAATAGAAGGATGAGATGATACTCTTGCTCTACTGATTCCAAACTTTTTTTTTTTATTTCACCTTTGTATCGCAGAAATCTGGGCTGTCAGAGAGAGGGACAATTAAAAGAGGAGAGTAGACTTTTGCCCAAGAGACAGAAAAGTCTGCTGGTGTCCGTCGTCACACAAAGGAGTCTGTTTGGGTCCCTGAAAGAGCGATATCGTAATGCTACAGTAGCTTCAGTCATAAAAATATCTCCAAATGCTATCGGGCCAGTCACTTGGTGTCACAGCACTCTGCCGACTGTTTAATGTAAGTGTGATTAATGATTGTAAAATCTTGTGAAAGTGTTTATCGGCCTGTCAGAGTATATGATTATTGTGTCTAAGAGCGATCGACAGATTAAAATATTTCGACCACTGTTTTACCCCAAGAGCAGGATTTAATTCTGATATGATGTAAATAATCTGAATTTCTTTATTGTTGAAATCTAGATAGTCTTTGTCGCTTCCTGCAACTTACAATACTTCAAGTATGCAATTTTTTCCATCCTGCATTGTGGGTCATGCTGGCATACTGACCAGCTAACGAAATTTATAATATGAATATCATGATAAGAATTCTGCAGCGTGTTACAGCTGGTTGCATTAATAAAATAAATAAATACCCCTCAAGCAGTTGCTTGCCACAGAGGTCTGACAGGAGCCTGTCAGTTTATATGCCACAGTAGAAGATCTGAGAGGATGGCAGGACCTCAGCAGAAAACAACACGAACATCCATGCCTTACCCGGGGCTCAGAACCCAGGTCCCGTAGATCAGTAGCCAAGCGCGCTAACCACTCGGCCACGGGACGGTTAGTTAAAGGAAAAATACAACAAGATGTATTTAAAGAGTCCGTGGATTAGCTATAAGTATAATATCCATTTCTCCCAGTATCGCGGGTCATATTTATGCATAAGTCCCCCTATATTGTATATTGAACCCGCCCTCTTCCTGTGTAACCCCAGGCCTGATGCATAAAGACACCTCCTAGAACTGAAAGCTGTACCACTGTCATGACATCAGCCATTACAGTGCATGCAGCATATGACGTACTAACACCTAGATATTTCTTATAAATTTATTTCTATTATTATTATTGATAGGTTTTAATACTAATCTTTATATTAATGTTCATTTATAATGATACATTATTTAGAAAAAAATTTATTCGTGTTTATTAACGTTATGATAACGCTAATATACGTATGTACAGTCGCTCAAAAAAATATACGAACACTATGGTTGATAACAGAATTCAGAAAAAATATCTGGCAACGATTTTTTTTTTTAGAAATTAGTGATCTGGCAACCTTCTTGTCACGTGACACGAAGGTTGTCAGATCACTAATTTCTAAAAAAAATCGTTACCAGATATTTTTTCTGAATTCTGTAATCAACTATAGTGTTCGGATACTTTTTTTGAGTTACTGTATATGCAAATAATTTTCCTTATGAAAAAAGGAATATTTGTAAGTAAACTTAGGTATTAACGATCAGTATTAAAATGCACTACTTTCTTGGGATAGCAGTAGCCAATCCAGGCTGCTAATTTTTCCCTACTCTCATTATCCTGTTTATTCTGTTTAGCACTACTTATGCTGACGTCATAACTTAGTAGTAAGGCCTTCGGTTCTAGGAGGTGATGAAGGTGGCCTTGGGCATGTCAGCCGGTGTGTTGTTGTTGTTTGGGTTGTTTTACCTCTGAGCGGCACTTTTTTGCACACCATGGGCTAAATGGCCAAGTTAGATGAACCCCAAAGGCTCAGAGAAGGTTGAGGGAGGGGACCCACTGGAACAGCTGTTGGGAGACAGATGGTAGCCTCCCGTCAAGGCCATCCAGCGTGTTCTTTAACGTGCACAGGGTATGGCTCTCCCGCACACGGGGCCACGGCTTAACGTTTCATCCGACGGACGGCGGCCTTTCCAAGCCCATCGGTGTCCCCTACTAACCGTGGGCAGGGCGGGGAATTTTGCGGAGATAAATCAGCTGGTGTGTAAATGAGGTAATAGAAGCACTGAAGTAAAGATATAGAGCTGTAAAATTATTAATTAACAGTAACATTAAAATTTCTGTAGTCTTTCCAGTTCTGAAAATACTGGTGATTCCAAAAAAAAAAGGAAAAAATTATTATTATGAATTTGAAAGAGCAAATATAAATTTAGTTGTTTATTAGCGTTTTATGGAAACTTGAAGTTTTCAGCTACTGCTAATTTAGTAATCAAGTGAAATTAACTAAATTCAATGTTCCAGTTCCTCTGCGATATACAGCTATTAACTGCATACTGAATTCAGAAACAGCGATTGCGAGTAATATATGCACCTCTCAATGTATCGGTGTATGCACAGAAGGAACAAGGAACAGAAAACCAAAGGAAATCCTCGAAAATTTAATCACATTTCTTGGCGAAAAATTCCGACGTTTGCGCTCCTTCCTCAGTCGAGCGCAGAGCAATTTCGTAAGAGCAGCGAGAGCTCAAATCCGCAGAGCTAACTCCCGAAAGAAGTGACATAGGTGACAAAGTTGCGCTTCTGTCGCTTGAATTAGGTGTTTGCCTGGCCGTCAAGCAATGCGCACGACATTAAATTAGCCATTAGGCTGATTACCTCGAAGGTAGAAGAGAGCGAAAGAGCAGAGAGAGGGCTTGCTAAGGAAAAGAATATTTCCACACCATCCAACGCAAGTGCAGAGACTCGCCCAAATGCTGGGCTCTTACTGTCAATGCGACGAATCTAAAGCAGCGCTGGCTAACGGACACAGTTTTTATTTTTTTTCGTCGCACCACTCTTACAGTTTGCCAGTAAATTAGTGTAGCAAATGAAGAAAAAAGGCAGGCTTTTGGATTCCGCTTTTTTTTTTTCTTTTTCAGGTACTCAAAGAAGCACGCGTTTTCTTAATTACGGAAAAGCGACATCTTTGAATGATTTTTTTTTTAATTTAATAAGAAAGGAACAACTCGAAGCTGAGTAAATTTCACGGTGTATATGGCACGTTCTGTGAAGTCTCCAATGTAACTGAAATTTAATTTACAAGGGAGTCAGATAATTTTTTTCTGTGGTTCGCAGTTTGTTAACCTTTGCATTTTTTTTTATTATTATTTTGTTTCTTTGTTTTATTGAGTTTGAAACTGTACAATGCAGTGATTGCCCATCGAACAACACAAATGTGCGGGAGTGCCTTTTCTACCCCCGAGGGTACGAAAGTCACTTGCAATTAAAAGTACAATTAAAAGTTGCAAATAAAAGTGCAACACAAATGTGCGGAAGTACCTTTACTACCACGAAGGATAGGAAAGTACTAGCATTTAAAAGTTTTTTTTCCCACGTATTTTTAAATGAAAAAAAAGTAAGCTTCGAACAAATAAAAACGCACTTTTGCCTCTTCTCCTAGAAACAAAATTGTTATTTATTTTGGCTCTCGAGTCCCCTTGCGCAAAACGTACAGTCGCTCAAAAAAGTATCCGAACACTATGGTTGATTGCAAAATTCAGAAAAAATATCTGGCATTGATTTTTTTTAGAAATTAGTCATCTGGCAACCTTCGTGTCACGTGACACGAAGGTTGCCAGATCACTAATTTTTAAAAAAATCAATGCCAGATATTTTTTCTGAATTTTGCAATCAACCATAGTGTTCGGATACCTTTTTGTGCGACTGTACTATTTAATTTAGGATTTGCATCCCCAGAAATGTTTTTTTGTATTTCGTTTTGCATTTATAAACTCAATTTTTTTATTTTTTTTTACTCTTCCACCCCAATCAACAAAATTTTTATTTTGTTTTGCCTTTGTACCCCCCCTCAACAAAATTTTCATTTTTCTTTGCTTTTGCCCTCCCTCACCAGGGTGTTTATCTTCTGATAACAGGGACCCGGTTTCGAGGCCCAGATAAGGCAAGGGTGTTTTTTTTTCGTATTGTCTCTCTCCTACGTTTATCGACTTCCTCACAGATCTTCTCTCTGGCATATTACTGTCAAGACCCTACCTGGTCTAGTGGTTAGTGTACAGTCGGTCAAAAAAAGTATCCGAACACTACGGTGGATTACAGAATTCAGAAAAAATATCTGGAGCGTGTACAGCAACTGTACACGCTCCAGTTACCGTTCATAGCAAACTGGAGCGTGTGCAGTTACTGCACACGCTCCAGTTTGCTGTGAACGGTAACTGCACGCGTTCAATATTTCCGTGAGTGAGCCCACACGATCCAGGTTTTTGTGAGCTCACACGATCCAATGTGCTGTGAACATTAACCGCAACCGCTCCAGTTTGCTGTGAACGGTAACTGCACACGCTCCATATTCATTGCAATATATATTCATTGCAATATATATTCATTTCGCATTATATATATTAAAAAATATCCGAACATTATGGTTGATTACAGAATTCAGAAAAAATATCTGGCAACGATTTTTTTTAGAAAATAGTGATCTTACAACCTTCGTGTCACGTGACACGAAGGTTGCCAGATCACTATTTTCTAAAAAAAAAGTTGCCAGATATTTTTTTTAATTCTGTAATCAACCGTAGTGTTCGGATACTTTTTTGACCGACTGTACGTAAGTACTAAGACAAGCGGGACTGTGTAAGTATTTGTATGTTGTATGAGAAACCAAGGCAAGCCTAATGTATCTTCTAGGTTATCTCCGTCCTTTGTGTAGGGAAGTCTCTTCTTCCTTATTTAAAAAAAAAAACTATTATAATGACAGGTTCTTGTCAGAGCACTTCGGCAATCAGCTATTTGACGGGGAATATTTTAATTTTTTCTTTTGCATTCCTCAACAAAATTACCTACTTTGCTTTTTCACTCCTTTAGAAACTTTAACATCCTTCCCCCCCGACCGGGAAAAAGTTATTTATTTTATATATACCACCTAAAATATATCTTTTTTGACACTGTGACAAAACAAAATTATTATTTTCATTTTGCTTTTTTCAACCCCTAGACAAAATTTGGTATTTATTTTGCTTTTGCCTCCTCTAGACTATTTTTTTCCTACCGCACAGAAAAATATATTACTTTATTTTACGTTTACATATCCTAAATTAAAAGTTATTTTGCTTTTACATCACCTAAGCAAAATTTATTACTTTAATTTTCTTTCACCCCCCCCCCCCTCCCTGGGCCAAATTTATTATTTTGGTTCTGCTTTCTCTACGCAAAATTTACTTTGTTTCTCCCACTCTGGGATAAAATTTATGACTTCGCTTTTGTTCGCCTTGTGCAAAATCCGGGATAATGAAGAGACTAAGAGAAAAATTGCTGAAGGCGTAAGAGGAAAAATATAGGGTTGGGTTGTTTTACCTCTGAGCGGCACTTTTTTGCACACCATGGGCTAAATGGCCAGGTCACATGGACCCCGAAGGCTCAGAGAAGGTTGGGGCAGGGGACCCACTGGAACAGCTGCTGGGAGACAGATGGTAGCCTCCCGTCAAGGCCATCCAGCGTGTTCTTTAACGTGCACAGGGTATGGCTCTCCCGCACACGGGGCCACGGCTTAACGTCCCATCCGACGGACGGCGGCCTTTCCAAGCCCATCGGTGTCCCCTACTGACCCTGGGCAGGGCGGGGAATTTTTGCGGAGATAAATCTCGACGCTGACCCAGCTGGGACTCGAACCTGGGAACTGCAGATTACGAGCCTGGCGCGCTACCGACTGAGCCACCCCCGCCCCGAAAAAAAAAATAGGAGCTTTATCTTCTTCCTTCTGTCCAAATTCCTAATAAAAAAAAAAGAAAAGGGTTCAAAAATGCAGAAGGAAGTTTTAAAAATGCAATAATATCACATATTATGCTGACAAAGATATTTTGATAATAACGGATAATTTATTTCATTAATTTTCATTAATTACAGATATTTATATTTAAATTCACCTGCATTATTTTATCAGTTGTCATTATTATATATTAATGCAATAAAACCTCAATTTAATGAAATGCATCTTTCCGTAATAACGAAAATTTCGGTAATAACTAAACAGCAAAGAAATACTGTATGTACTAATATTAATCCAGGTTGTACAATCGCTCAAAAAGGTATCCGAGCACTATGGTTGATTACAAAATTCAGAAAAAATATCAGGCGACGATTTCTTTTTTTAAATTAGTGATCTGGCAACCTTCGTGTCACGCGACACGAAGTTTGCCAGATCACTAATTTCTAAAAAATCGTTGCCAGATATTTTTTCTGAATTTTGTAATCAACCATAGTGTTCGGATATTTTTTTGAGCGACTCTAGGTGGTCATATTATTTTGATACTAGATCGTGTGCGCTCGCTCACGGAAATATTGAGCGTGTGCAGTTACCGTTCACAGCAAACTGGAGCGTGTTCAATAACTGCACACGCTCCAGTTTGCTGTGAACGGTAACTGGAGCGTGTACAGTTGCTGTACACGCTCCAGATATTTTTACTGAATTCTGTAATCAACCATAGTGTTCGGATACTTTTTTGAGCGACTGTACCCTTCCTCAAGCCTTCAAGATTTGTAAATTATGAACTCGCAATTTCGCTCTCCCTCAACATCATAAAAAATGCCGTTCGGGCATTTTTTATGCTTTCGGAGTGACTGCTTTCATTAACTGCTTTCGGAGTGAGCGAAGATAATTCCAAATTTTCTGATGTATTCAAGATCAGACATTGAACATTCGTTCTTAGTCAAAAGGCAATTTTAAACTTCCAAGATAATTTCAATAAAGCAGGTATTTCGTTTGTCATTTGATTTCTCAATCTTGTGAAGAAATTCTTCCTTGATCTTTTTTGGGCTTTAATAAGAACTTAATCCTAGCAGCACAAGGAATACTAGGTAGATTTGAACAGCAGTCATTATTAACAATTTTCGTGAAAGAATGGTGAGGCTCTCTGCAGTCCTCTACATCAGCTGGGACTAACACGTGTCGCTAACAAATTGATTTGTTGTTACTGTTCTGTCATTAAAGTGATATCATTGCATTTGAAGGAGCAATTTGAAATGAGTCAAAAATTCATCAGGTCAGAGATGCAGCATCAAACAGTAAAGGCCCAAGTACAGGAAGCCAAGCGTTCAGAAGAAAATAATACAAGCACTGTCATAAATTGTTGTAATCTTCTTTCGTTGTAGAATTTTAAATTTTCACTTTCAGATTTTTTCTTAAATTCTCAAATTTTTACATTTGTTTTTTCGTTAAGATTGTAAGAGTTTTCTCTTTTCTTATTTATTGTTATAATATATTTCTTTTTTTTTTGATACGATTAATTCGAGGAGATTGAAATTCGTGAGAAAGTCAAGTTGGGTTGTTTTACCTCTGAGCGGCACTTTTTTTGCACACCATGGGCTAAATGGCCAGGTCACATGGACCCCGAAGGCTCAGAGAAGGTTGGGGGAAGGGACCCACTGGAACAGCTGTTGGGAGACAGATGGTAGCCTCCCGTCAAGGCCATCCAGCGTGTTCTTTAACGTGCACAGGGTATGGCTCTCCCGTACACGGGGCCACGGCTTAACGTTCCATCCCCTACTGACCGTGGGCAGGGCGGGGAATTTTGGGGAGATAAATCTCAACGCTGACCCAGCTGGGACTCGAACCTGGGAACTACAGATTACGAGCCTGGCGCGCTACCAACTGAGCCACCCCCGCCCCATATGATAAAGTCAAAGTTGTATATATAGTTGTTAATTTGTTGATTATAGTTTGAATGAGCGAGCATCCTAATGAGGGAAAATTATGAATTTGATCATTTTTCAGCTCTTTACAGAGGATGGATCTACGATGGTTAAACTGCTAGAGTTAAGAAGGATATCAGCAATTGTTTCTTTTGAAAGTGAACAGAGTTGTGTTGTAATTTTCTTGACAATGCTGAGATTTGAATTTCAGCATGTGTGTCTGGGTTCTGGGTCTTAAACTGTTTTCTGTAATTTTCTTTAGAGGTTAATGATGACGTATATTAAAGTTTCTGGTGTTTAAATAAAAGGTATATGAAACTACTAGATGAAAATAGCGGTAGATTCAAATTCTTTATTAACGTAAAATGTTAGTGCATATAGTATTATTAAAGGTAATTATTGCATGTAAACACCAATATATATATGTGTTATATAAATATTGTTAGCTATATTTATTTCATATAAATATTTATATAAAACGTTATAAACAATATTAATTATTATATAAATAAGCAATATACACAATATTTGTTGAGTTATATTTATGCTTAATGTTAGTCATTTTTATTAGGAAGATTTAAAATTTCTGTAGTTTTATTTCGCAATCAGTTATTTTCTTTTTTAAGCCTCACTTTCTTAATGGAGCCTCCATTTTCGAGTTCAAATCCTACATAAGACTTCTGCTAGATAATGTTTCTGTTACGTTTGCTGAAGTCTCGCCATTCTCAAAGCTCTGTAAGACTTTTGACAGAATCCTATCAGACCTCCTCAGCGGATTAATTATTTGTTTTTATTTTGCTTGATTCTCACAGGAGTAAAATAATGCATAATAATAACTGATGAAGGAAGTTCAAGAAATAGCAAAAGCGGCATATTAACAGAGAATAACGCATGAAACAAACTGTCATCTGTAAATTAAATTCACACTGAGATTCCATTTCCATTTCATTTCGTTATGAAACTCGACGGTATGGAGAAATTGTGTACATTTACCTCCTGTTACTTTTGCATGTTCAATTAATTCACAGTAGAGAATTTCATTTTCTGCCATTAGGAAAGGTTTTAATAAAGCTTCAAATACTCAAGATAAGTTAAGAATATATGACTGACACGCAGACAAGCTATTGTTTTCTTTTCTTAAATAAAAAATCAGTATCGCGTACTATTCGTATCACAGTTACTAGCCTTAATGTAGTTTAAATCAAGTACTATTTAACGAAATAGTAAAATTTTGCTTATTAGAAGAAGGCTGTTTAGAAATAATGAAAGGTCAAGAATATTGAGATTTAGAAATGCTGATGATTTAAATTTATTAAATGGTTAATACTGGAAATTATTACATTTAATTAAATTTTAATGTGTAACAAAATTACTAATCAAATTTGTAATTCAGATACGGAGGCGCATTTCGGTCTAAATACTTTTATTTCATAGATATAATGTTCAAAACATAGAGAATGTTTATGAAATAGAATTCTATTATTGGGGTGGGGGATTACAATTAATAATGGGCATTATAAGAAGTATGAGAAAAATTTTGACCATTATTTTTTTACTCTATTTAAACCCAGTTAATTTTTCCCCTGAAATAATAGTGCTAAGAGAAATTTGGATAACTGATGATGAATTGCAGTTATATACGATACCTGGTTATAAAATGTATCATATAAATGTCAAAACCAAATGAGATCTGGTGGGCTAATTATTTTTCTAAAAAACTCTATTACAGTATACAGTGTGAAATTAATAAAATTTTGTTAGTACTGATATGATGGAAATTAAATTTAAACTCAATAATTTGGTATTTATTTTAATGCCATTTTCTACATTACATTCATACACTAAGCAAAATTTTATTAATGAACTCGAAAATAAATTAGAATCTGTAAATAATAATAATGTTATATTATTAGGAGATATTAGTATTAGACATGAATATTTTAGAGTAGTTCTGTCTAATGGTTTTAAGAAGTGTCATGAAGAGATTACTAGGGAGGAATCAAAGACATGTCTCAAGCATGTGTTTATAAGAAGTATCGCTGTAAATAATGTTAATACTTATATCATTAAGTTGCATATTATTGATCATTATTTCATAAGTTAACATTCAGTCTAAAATGAACAAAGGAAAAGAAATTTAAAAAGAAATAGGTAAGACAAATATTACAAAACAAAAGGAATTGTTGGAAGACAACGAATGGAATGAGGTGCAAATAGAAAAAATTATCAATAAATGTTTCCAAAATTTTTTATTACAATTGCAAATATTAATTAAAAAATCAAAATACACTATACAATTAAAACGAAAACAAAATAAATTGAAACCTTGAATAACGGATGGGCTTATGGCATTGGATGACGAATACAATCTATTAAGACTTAAAAAAATCTGTGATGTTAAAGAAAAAATTTTTCAGTGGTTGATGAAAAAGTGATGTTTTTATTTGGAAACTTCATCATTTTGTCGGTTTTCTTTCTCATTTATTCCTTTTTTCTTTCCTTCATTTTTGTACTACTGAGGCAATCTAGATCATATCTGTAAAAACATATATGTACATTCCCGCTGATAAGCTTCGGCTTAGTGGGATTTTTTATGTAATATAATTATAGATAATACTTATTGAAAATAAACTTGAATTTGAATTTTTTTTATTGAAATCTTAATTTTTCTATTGAAAATTTGAATTTTTTTATTGAAAATAAACTTGAATTTGAATTTGAAAAAAAAATTGTACAAATTACGGAAAATTCAGCCTTTTAATGCTGATTTAAATAATTATTTTAAAAGGTATTGAAATTTACCGTTAAAATTAATCAGAGAAGCAAAGGTAAATTATTACACCAAAAGATTATTAGAAAATTATGGCGATGTAAAGCAGCAATGGAATATAATAAATGAATTATCTGGAAAGAAGCAACATATACAAATGATTCCAATAGAAATTGAAATAAATTTTACTATGTATTCTTCTAAGGATAATCCGATTCTATTAGCTGAAAAGTTTAATAATTATATCGCAGAAATAATTGAAATATTTGTAATCGAAATTCCAGAATACACTGAATCGAGAAAGGATAAAATATCCGCATCAATGAATTCAATTTTCATAGATTACTTAACAGAATATGAAATTAATAAAGTAATTTCTTCTTTGAAAATAAGAAAAGCGACGGAGCAGATTGTATATCTGTGGAGATAATTAAAGAAATAAAAAATATTTCAGCTATTTTATGTTATCTCTATAATGTATCTTTGCATTCTGGATATTTCACAACAATTCTTAAAAATTCAACTATAGTATCTGTTTACAAAGGTGGTAAACATCTAGATATTAATAATTTTAGACCAATAGTTTTATTATCAGTGTTTTCAAAAATATTTGCAGAGCTAATCAAGATTAGACTTTTAAATTTTCTAGAGAGAAATAAATTTTTTTTTTCTAAAAATCAGTTTGGGTTTAGGAAAGACACTGGAACATAGGATGCTCTATTAAAATTAACATCTTCAATCTACAATGCAATAAAAAAAATTAAAAACAGCAGTAATATTTTTGGACATAAAGAAAACATTTGACTCAGTTTCACATAACATATTGTTATATAAACTTGAGAGAGCAGGAGTTCGAAGGACAATTTTATTATGGTTTCAGACTTATTTAAAACATAGAATTTAAAAAGGTAAAATAGAGAATTATTACAGTAATTAAAAGTAAATTTAATATGGTGTTCCACGGGGGTCTGTATTAGGTCCGATATTATTTAATGATTTCAGAAATGATCTTTGTAACCTGGAACTAAAAGGGGAATTAATAGCATTTGCTGATGATACTGCTCTGATATAAACAGCAACTACTGAAAATATTTTGATTGAAAAAAATAAATCAAGATTTATGGAATATCAGAAATTGGTTTATGAAAAATAAGTTGTTTCTAAATGTAGAGAAAGCGAAATATGTATATTTCCGATTGAGGCAAAATCAAAGAGATAACTTGAAAACGAAATTATTTATCAGACACTTAAATGTATCAGTAATGATCGTTCATGCAAGCCACTAGAAGGCGTTGAGTGCTATTAATACTTAGGAGTATATATTAATAGTAAACTAACTTGGAATAAACACATTGATTCTTTAATAAAAAAAAACTTAATACAATAATACCACAATTATTTTATATCAGAAATTTTGTAAATATTACACTTTTAAAACTAATTTATAATGCATGGGTTGAATCTCATTTAACATGTGGATTAATTTCTTGGGGTGGAGTATATCACAGCAATATTAAACCATTAGAGAGGGGGGATACACGTGACCACCACACACATGCTACGGTTGGTTAACGGACGTATTGACGTCACACCACCTACGAACAGCAGGAGAGACATTTTGAGTGAAGAGAGACAGAGAGAACGACTATCAATAAATGAAAGTAAACCTTCTCAGAAATGTTTCAAGTCATTAATTAATTTTAATTTATCACAAAAAAAGATTTGTTAAATTACTAGAATAGCGGTATTTAGGAACTCTTTATGCAACTTATTAAGGCATATAAAATTTACAATATATAAATATTAATATTTATATATAATTTTTATACGTAAATAGTAATACGTTCAAAAATATTAATAGCTATATTTATTGCTTATTGATATTAATATAAAAAGTAACATAAACAAAGATAATGGATTTCACCAACACCTTCTGTAACAGTGAACCAACTTATGACGTCAACATGGGGAATCTCATTATGTAGAAATTTGTTATATGCTTATTTCTATGATTACTACTGGTGTGCTTTCATTTCATTTTTATGTTAATTTTTATTTATAGGTACCTTATTTAAAAGGATAATTATTCGAATTAATTAGCAATTATCACAGTGTTAATAAATGCGAATAATTTTTCATTGAAATAAAGTATATTTACAAATTATATGTATAACTGTATAAAAGTACACCAGTGATAACAATAGAAATTAATAATAGAAATAAATATATAAGAAGTTTTTCGGAATTATAGGACTACTTATGCTGACCATAAGTTGGACCACCTGACTGCTGTGGTAGGAGGTGTAGACAATGTTCATTGTGTGGTATGGTTAAAATGTTTTATAATATAATTCAGATAAAATTTTCAGATATAATTCAGATAAATCATTAATATCTGAAATGTATTAACAGTAGCTCTAAAACATTTCGAAAGTTCTTGATAAAATCAAAATATTAAAAGTTATTGATATGTAACAATAACTGTTATATGTGAGCCATTCCATCTCAAATCAAGAATCCGGGAGGATCACCAGAACCTCGCGGATTCCTGATTCTAAATTTTAAACTTTAAAAAGAAATAACTACCAGTAGAATTTTAAACGGTTTTATACGGTTTTATACATGTTTAATACGAAAAAATTTATATATATTATACAGTGGACTCCCGATATAACGCGCATGTCGGGCGGGAAACAACACCCCCGTTATAAGGTGAACCGCGTTATACCAAGCGGCGCGGTGGCGACAATAAATTTCACACTGTAAGCTTTTCTTTTACTCATCATGCATACAATAATTAAACACTATTCAAAATACATGCAGGAACTCAATACATACACAATTACTCAATACGCAGTAACAATAAAATGCGATACTCACTAACGCCGCACGGATCTGTATAAACATGTTTGAACTTATCGCGAACATCGCCCGCGCTATAACCGAGTGCGCGGTATAGCGAGCAGCGCTATAACGAAGGTCCACTGTATATTTTCTGTATGATTCGTGGTGTATGGAGGTGGTTTTGCTATGACTTAGGTCCCTTTGAGTAGAGTTAGCCAAGAACGCTCCCACTTAATGCCCTAATTAATAATAAATCGAAATAAAAATATTTTTCGAACTATAGCATTTATTTGCCTTTTGATAATTTTAAGCTAAAAAAATGGGATACGAGCGAATTATTTTTAATCTAATACGGAGAGCAAGGAAACTTAAATGGGGACTGCAGAAGCTTTTTCGCAATTATTAGTATTTTATTAACCAAACATTGCTGAATATTTTGTTACATGTCATTGCAAAAAGAAATTGGTTGAGTTTCCACCATTGATCGTTTGGCAGTGACGGTTTCACTCTTGGGCATCAAACAATTCATTCAGGATATAAACAATTCAACGTATCCTTTCTTTTAAAAATATATAAAAAGTAACATTTTTTCGAAAATAAAACAAGAAAAAATACGGCTCATCTAATACAAAAGACGTAGAAAAATGCATATAACACTAATTGTTATCGATTTTGCTTACCCAAACAAAAAGGACAACCACGACAACTCTACTCTATATTTAAAGCTAAAAATAAGCATTCGCGTATTGGCAACACAGCAGTTTATAGGCGCGGGAGGGAAGGGGGGCGCTGTCGGCGTTTTCTCGCCTACCGCTAGCAAACGACTTCGCGATTGCATCAAGCGTTGAGTGACAGCATGCTACGCTATGTGGCGCTGTCATCAATTATGGAGAGTGGCCTGGGATGCCTGCGCTGCTGGGAGGAGAGGGGGGATACACGTGACCACCACACACATGCTACGGTTGGCTAACGGACGTATTGACGTCACACCATCTACGAGCAGCAGGAGAGACATTGTCGGTGAAGAGAGACAGAGAGAACGACTGTGTTGCGCCCAATGGACGTAACATATGGCGTTGGACTCTCGTGGGGAGAATGGTATTCACTTTCTGGGAGACTTTAATAAACAAAACACACAGTCCGATATATTAGTAAAGTCAGGGATGGAACTGGAGAGAGGATTAAGAAAGAGTCATAACAGCATCCCACGTCTAGAATTTTAATAACTGAAACTGCGGCAAAAAATATATATACAGTAAAAACCTGATTATCCTGACTACATGGCAAATAAAATGGTTTTAATTGTTGTTAATGGTTAAAGATTGTTGTTAATTTTGTATGTAATGTTTCACTTTCTTTGTATAATTACGCAAAATTTATGAGTTAAGTGTTTTTGTTGTAATACTTTCTTTTATAAGCAATAAAGAATTTTGTATACGTAATATATATGCTGTTTCATTTGAATCGATTATCCGGATTTTCAATTCTCCGAACTGTCCACATCCCCAATTGATCCGAATAATCGAGTTTTAAGTGTATGTATATAAACATATATATAATGTATTTTAAAAGATCACCAGATGGAAGTTAGTTAATAGTGTGTATTTTAATATTAATATTTTAAAAAGGAAACATTAGGAATGGGATCTCATCCTTGTTATATCGACGATATTTACAGACTGAGGATCTTTTTAGCTCGTTTTCAGAAAAATGTCGGATTACATCCCTTTGTTAAAAATAATCCATCACCACGTCCTTTTGCATGTTATAGAATACGAGGGATATTTCCATCTCTCTGTCAGAAGCTGTCCACTGAATCCTCAAACAAGCTCTGACTCTTAGAGTCCTTGAGACCTGGCCATTTGTACATAGCCATTTATGCCGCTGAGGGATAAAAACACGCTAGCTATTAAACATTCTAACTGACATAACGTTGAATAAACATCATTCGAAATCAAACTTCAATTTAGACTTTAAAACTAATTTCCAGTCTCGATGTTTTCTTAAAATTCCCATTGTCATGAAATGAAAGTGGGCGGACACTTTTAGCAGCAGACTGTACAAACGTCATAAACCTCTGATCCCCCAAAGGATTATCATCAACGCCTGGAATCTAACTGCTTGGCATCACATTCAGTCTCAACCCGCTCCCTGAAGCGAGGAATAATGTAAATGAGGGCCAACAGTCCTCCTTCCCTCCCCTGAAAGCAAGATCGAGTAGTGTAAGCGGACCAGTGTAATTAAGTGCCAAACTGCGATTATTGATAAAGCACGGCAACCTTCTCCCATTACATCCAGTAATTACTTAAGCTCCTTGAGAAAGCGAAGAGTGTAAAATGAGAGAGAAGAGCGCAGAAGGAAGGATGATGAATAACTGAACATGTGTTGGAGGTCTTCGGTGGAAAGACACTACAGTCTGAACTCTTTCGAAAGAGGAAAAACAGCGAGCCAGTATTGGACTTAGCGGTTCGGCCTCGGGGCTGGTCATTAATGTTTGTTTTGATGCCGGTTTTAAAATCAAAATTACTGCGAAGGTTGATTTACAAGTTTAACACTGTTGTTTAGATGCAGTACGAGAGAACAACCTTCTTTGGAAAAGCTGGGGGGGATAGGGGAAAAGAAAATTGTTTATTATCTGTTTAATCATTTAGATCAGCGCTGTCCAACTAGCGGCCCGCACAAGGATTTTTGTGGCCCGGAAACAAAATCAAGTTTTTACTTGAAATTTTCAATAAATATCTATAATCCACCTTATAATTTTTCGTCAACTTATATTACTTTACTTGATACGCAATCTTCAACTTACTCATTCTATTTACAATTATTATTGCATTGTTTTCTACTGATCTAAGGGACCTCGGTTCGAGCCCCGGATTAGGCATGGATGAGTGTGTCGTTTTTCTGCTGATGTCCTGCCATCCTCTCAGATATCCTACTGTGGCATATAGACTGACAGGCTCCTGTCAGACCTCTGTGGCAAGCAGCTGCTTGAGGGGGTATTTCAACTTACTCATGCTATTCTTATTGCACAACAATTACGACCACAATGCTCCCATTAACTTTATTAAATATTTGATAAGATTTATAAAAATTTATATTGGTTTATTATTACTTATTATTTTTTGTATAAATAAGATAATTTTTTGAGGTGACATGGACTGATTTTTCAATTACATATCCTGTCCTATTCTTATTTTTTTGGCCCTCGAAATAAAAATTTTTATGGCCCACGAAAAAGAAAAAATGGCCCGCGGTCTTACAGAAGTTGGACAGCACTGATTTAGATGATGGGTTTAAAAAAATTCTTTCTTAAAGTAGGAAAATTGTTTTAATCTCAAGGGTCATGATTGATTTATTTGCTAATACGAATGTAGTATTATTTCATTTATAATAAAAAATATATACCCCTCAAGCAGCTGCTTGCCACAGAGCCTGTCAGTTTATATGCCAAAGTAGACGATCTGAGAGGATGGCAGGACCTCAGCAGAGAAACAACACACACATCCATGCCTTATCTGGGGCTCGAACCCAGGTCCCTTAGATCAGTAGCCAAGCGTGCTAACCACTCGGCCACGGGACGGCTTTTTCATTTTACTAGATTAAAAAAAGCTTGGAGAAAAGTGGGCTGCTCAAGCCATGGAGGTAGGAAGGCAGGGAGGCGCCCTATCGCTTGAAAACCGTAACCGAGCGTCGGCATATTGTCGCTACTTGTAATCTTGCTATCACTGTATTAAAGAACGACAGATTGCATCGAAAAAATGGATTTGGGTAACGCGTTTGAATACAGTAATGAACTTGCGAAAAAGATCAAAAGGATAACATTTCATAGGTGAGAAGTAATGCTAAAATTTTGCTTTGTAAATTGAAAACCTTTTCGTAATTTCAAATAATTTATGACAGTAGTATAGTTAGGCCTAGCAGAAGGCGGTAGAAAGCGATGCGAAATTTTCTCGGTGTTTTTAATGTAAACTGATGAAATAAAGTGTTCTTATAAATTCATAAAAAGAGAAAAAAAATCAACAAACAGGGGACTGATATCATTCGTCATTTCCTACGTTTTTTATGTACCTTACCGAAACGCTAGAGAATTTCCTGTTATGTCAATGAGAATCTAATTTCGAAGCTCTGTAATTTCTAAAATATGTATTTAATGGAAAAATACGACAGAAGGTAAATTAAAGATCATAATCAAATCTATTTAAATCTCCATTTTTAACGATATTCATGCAATTTAATGGACGAATATGACTGAAGATAAATAAAAGATCATAATCGAATTATTTAAAACAATATTCAGTAATTAAGCCTATATTAAAAAGTCTGGATATTTCACAGCAAAATTCCTGCTTTTTATTCCAAAGAGATTGTTTTTGTTAATATTCACATTTTTTCTTCTGTAAGAGATTTGACTTATCACAGTTTACTCTGAACATTAGAAACTTGATTATACAATGATAGAACTTTGAAATATTATGCAGGGGAGAGGAATTCAGTCCCTATTTTATGAAAAAGATGGTGTAGCTTTCATTTGATATGTAATTTGCTATTATTAACTTTAAGTGTGAATAAACAACTGTGTTTAAAAACGTAAACAAACGAAAAACTACAGCGGAAAAAGTATTTTATATATATATATGTTAAATATCTCTTGACCTTCCAAGAAAAAAAATCGATTTAGCAATATTCATCGAAATAATTACTTTTTTGTACATGAAACAATTGCGATTTATTGAGCAGTATTCGTATAAAGCATTCGGATACATTACAATTGATGTGCAGCGTGCGGCTTTCTGAGTAGCAACAACATGGCTATCGCCGTTCTGCGCGTCTACACTAGCAACCTATGTTAAGATATAGTAAGGGCGCCTCCCCCTCTTCCTACCTCCATGGTTCTGCGCGGCTGCACTAGCGACCTATGTTAAGATATAGTAAGGGCGCCTCCCCCTCTTCCTACCTCCATGGTTCTGCACGGCTACACTAGCGACCTATGTTAAGATACAGTAAGGGCGCCTCCCCCTCTTCCTACCTCCATGGTTCTGCGCGGCTACACTAGCGACCTATGTTAAGATATAGTAAGGGCGCCTCCCCCTCTTCCTACCTCCATGGTTCTGCACGGCTACACTAGCGACCTATGTTAAGATACAGTAAGGGCGCCTCCCCCTCTTCCTACCTCCATGGTTCCACGCGGCTACATTAGCGACCTATGTTAAGATATAGTAAGAGCGCCTCCCCCTCTTCCTACCTCCATGGTTCTGCACGGCTACACTAGCGACCTATGTTAAGATACAGTAAGGGCGCCTCCCCCTCTTCCTACCTCCATGGTTCTGCGCGGCTACACTAGCGACCTATGTTAAGATATAGTAAGGGCGCCTCCCCCTCTTCCTACCTCCATGGTTCTGCACGGCTACACTAGCGACCTATGTTAAGATACAGTAAGGGCGCCTCCCCCTCTTCCTACCTCCATGGTTCTGCGCGGCTACACTAGCGACCTATGTTAAGATATAGTAAGGGCGCCTCCCCCTCTTCCTACCTCCATGGTTCTGCACGGCTACACTAGCGACCTATGTTAAGATACAGTAAGGGCGCCTCCCCCTCTTCCTACCTCCATGGTTCCACGCGGCTACATTAGCGACCTATGTTAAGATATAGTAATGGCGCCTCCCTCTCTTCCTACCTCCATGGTTCTGCACGGCTACACTAGCGACCTATGTTAAGATATAGTAAGGGCGCCTCCCCCTCTTCCTACCTCCATGGTTCTGCACGGCTACACTAGCGACCTATGTTAAGATACAGAAAGGGCGCCTCCCCCTCTTCCTACCTCCATGGTTCTGCACGGCTACACTAGCGACCTATGTTAAGATATAGTAATGGCGCCTCCCCCTCTTCCTACCTCCATGGTTCTGCGCGGCTACACTAGCGACCTATGTTAAGATATAGTAAGGGCGCCTCCCCCTCTTCCTACCTCCATGGTTCTGCACGGCTACACTAGCGACCTATGTTAAGATACAGTAAGGGCACCTCCCCCTCTTCCTACCTCCATGGTTCTGCGCGGCTACACTAGCGACCTATGTTAAGATATAGTAAGGGTGAACCCCCCCCCCTCTTCCTACCTCCATGGTTCTGCGCGGCTACACTAGCGACCTATGTTAAGATATAGTAAGGGTGCCTCCCCCTCTTCCTACCTCCATGGTTCTGCGCGGCTACACTAGCGACCTATGTTAAGATATAGTAAGGGCGCCTCCCCCTCTTCCTACCTCCATGGTTCTGCGCGGCTACACTAGCGACCTATGTTAAGATATAGTAAGGGTGCCTCCCCCTCTTCCTACCTCCATGGTTCTGCGCGGCTACATTAGCGACCTATGTTAAGATATAGTAATGGCGCCTCCCTCTCTTCCTACCTCCATGGTTCTGCACGGCTACACTAGCGACCTATGTTAAGATACAGTAAGGGCGCCTCCCCCTCTTCCTACCTCTATGGTTCTGCACGGCTACACTAGCGACCTATGTTAAGATATAGTAAGGGCGCCTCCCCCTCTTCCTACCTCCATGGTTCTGCACGGCTACACTAGCGACCTATGTTAAGATACAGAAAGGGCGCCTCCCCCTCTTCCTACCTCCATGGTTCTGCACGGCTACACTAGCGACCTATGTTAAGATATAGTAATGGCGCCTCCCCCTCTTCCTACCTCCATGGTTCTGCGCGGCTACACTAGCGACCTATGTTAAGATATAGTAAGGGCGCCTCCCCCTCTTCCTACCTCCATGGTTCTGCACGGCTACACTAGCGACCTATGTTAAGATACAGTAAGGGCACCTCCCCCTCTTCCTACCTCCATGGTTCTGCGCGGCTACACTAGCGACCTATGTTAAGATATAGTAAGGGTGAACCCCCCCCCCTCTTCCTACCTCCATGGTTCTGCGCGGCTACACTAGCGACCTATGTTAAGATATAGTAAGGGTGCCTCCCCCTCTTCCTACCTCCATGGTTCTGCGCGGCTACACTAGCGACCTATGTTAAGATATAGTAAGGGCGCCTCCCCCTCTTCCTACCTCCATGGTTCTGCGCGGCTACACTAGCGACCTATGTTAAGATATAGTAAGGGTGCCTCCCCCTCTTCCTACCTCCATGGTTCTGCACGGCTACACTAGCGACCTATGTTAAGATATAGTAAGGGCGCCTCCCCCTCTTCCTACCTCCATGGCTCAAGCAGCCCACTTTTCATAGACAATGCACCAGAGTGAGGCTCTGTGAAAAAGGCGAGACCACAAAAGAAACAAAACAAATATTAAAAACCAAGAGCGTGACCTTTTAAATGAGGGTAGCAACGGGTAAGAATAAAGTTCATGCTAAACCGGAAAGCCTTTTATATCTCATATATGGGATATTGTAACTATATTACAATAGCTCATATGAAATAAAAATGTTTGTTGGGCATCTGAGATCAGCTTTCAACATGAGACATCAAAATTATGCAACCATTTAACGGTTGAGGTTATAATTTTTATAATTTCGAATTTTACCAAAACACTCTTTTGTCTGTGCGAAATTTGCTCGTGGTGAAGCTTATACACATGGCGGAAAAAAGTCGAAATTAATCACGAAAGTTGACAGAAGCAAAATTATTGTTTGTATACAAAATATACCAAAGTCCCTGTGAAGTTGGATGTCACCAAACTTACGAGATTACCAGAACAACAGCTTTACAAGGGAGCTTGCATTTCTCTGCTCTTAACTTTAGATCTTGTGGATTTTTGTGGATTATTTTCAATTTTTGAGAGTAAACTTTACTTTGAACAACTTCCTCATAAACAAAGATTGGTGCCTACATGGAGAGATTCGAAATTAGAAAAAATTATAACAGCAACAGAAAGTGTCGGCGCCATTTTCATGTCTTAATCTCTTGAAATGTATGAGAAATGTATTATCACAATTATGAACATTTTCATTTATCAATTATCAACATTTTCACAATTATCAACATTTTTATGACATATTAAACACCAGAGCCTAAATAGTAGCTTGTGCCAAAATTATTAACCAGGTAATAATATAGAAATTGCAAACAGTGGCCGTGTCTCAGAGAGGGATGGCAGATGACCCCGAATCAGCGGGACTGTTCCGAGGAGCATCAATTTACCTCACATCCCCATCAACCTTTAAATCTTTTATATATAAAATACTCCCTCAAGCAGCTGTACCCCCTCAAGCAGCTGCTTGCCACAGTTTTATTTGGCGTTATTGAGGTTTGAGCTAAAATTTCTGTGTGTGTGTTTTGGTATAGAATCTATATCTGGGATATCTAATATATAGAATCTAAAGATCTGGCAACCACGTATCACGTGACACGAAGGTTGCCAGATCACTAATTTCTAAAAAAAATCGTTGCCAGATATTTTTCTGAATTCTGTAATCAACCATAATGCCGGAGTCTAAATTTAAACCTGGATTCAGTTTATAGCCTGCAACCATTTTTTGTAATTTCGAATCTTATCAAATCACAACAAAGAAAAAGATGAATACACAATTGAGTGACACACGCGATTATCCATCAGCAAAAATATCCTATTTTCAACTCCTTTTTCGATCGGGAATAGCAGATTTTCTGCAATTTCATCGGATGTTCAAACTGCGTTAAAGAACAGCACTTTGACTGATGGCGATGCGCTCTCTCTATTATTCACGTTCATATTCAAGAGTAGCGTCCGTGCTTTCGTCATTCAGCAATCCAGTTGGTCACGAGAAACGGTCACTCGAGGGACCAAACGCGTCTCTCGTGTGCGCGTGAGTTGGGTTGATTCGTGATCGAGTCTGTCTTCCGCTGCGATTGCATCGTGTTTTGGAAACACCCTTATCTCTCCTCCATCATTCGTCGTTGGGGGTATGAGTAGTGGTGATTTGTTATGTTTTTTTTAGGTACTGTGCTTCTCTGATTGTTAGGGAGAGTTTTTTTTTTTCCTTTTATCTGCTATGGTAACCAGTGGCAAACACAGAATGGACAAAGAAAAATAACTCTTACAGGAGAATTTGTTGAGCAAGAGGTACCCGTCAACACTTCCAGCACTTAGATATTCACTGAATTTGTAATTGTTTGTAATTTTGGAGTGAAGATGTGCTTGATTGTTACGGGATCCTGGTCATCTCAATATCGCTTTTTAAACATTTTCATGAACGAAAAACTAACCAACCCAAAGATCCATGGATTAATTTGTGATGGGAAGGTTAGAAGCTTTTTCAACTTTGAGCCTCCTGCTATCTCAAGCAAATAATAGGACGGTTAAATCACAATATAAAAAAAAATTAAATTAAAGTTTTCCTGAATTTTTAAAAAATTCCAATTTGAGAAGAGCGAAACTGTATTTAAAAGTATTATATTCAAAATTCAATCCCTGCTTTTCATATACCTGGAGGAAAGTTCTAAAATAAACAGAATCTAATTTCACCCTTTGGTATGGATTTCGCTTTTGGTAAAAAAAAGGGGGGGGAGCTAATTTTTTTTTCGTTCTATTACATATTATATATTTTTTATCTATTAGATATTATATAATTTTTTTCGATCTATTAGCTATTACATAATTTTTTCGATCTATTAGATATTGTATAATTTTTTTGATCTATTAGATATTATATAATTTTTTTGATCTATTAGATATTATATAATTTTTTTCGATCCATTAGATATTATATAATTTTTTTTCGATTTATTAGATATTATATAATTTTTTTCGATCTATTAGATATTATATAATTTTTTGATCTATTAGATATTATATAATTTTTGATCTATTAGATATTATATAATTTTTTCGATCTATTAGATATTATATAATTTTTTTCGATCTATTAGATATTATATAATTTTTTTCGATCTATTAGATATTATATAATTTTTTTTTCTGCATGTGGCTGTGTTTGTTCTAAAAATATTCTAGAACAATTGTGGAGATCAATTCCTTTTCTCTTTACATGAAAATAATTCTCAGGTTGAGAAATAAACAACATATTACTCTTTGAAAAGTAGTAATGACAACTGCCTAAATGATAAATCAGTATGAAAAAATATTTAGATTCGTTAAACAGCCATTACAATTACTACTTTCCACTATGTTCCTCGGTAAGGCAATAACACTTCTAAATTAATATTCATAGCTCTGCTGCAACCGGGCCACGGTTTAACATTCCATCCGACGGACACCGACCTATTCAATGCCAATTGCATCTCTTTACTCATCGAGAACACGGAGAAAATGCATCAATGTAAAAGTGTGTATCGATCAATGTAATCAATCATCAGTATAAAAGGTCCCAGTAGGGAAAACATTTAAAGCAAGTATCAGTGGGGATTCGAACCTGGCGATATCAGGTTGCTAGCTTGGTGTACTACCGACTGTGGGGCGGGGGTTGCTCAGTCGGTAGCGCGTCAGGCTCGTAATCTGCAGTTCGCAGGTTCGAGTTCCAACTGGACCAACGTTGAAATTTATCTCCGCAAAACTCAGCGTCTTGCCCTTATTATTCCCTCGGTCAGTAGGGGACACCGCTGGCTTAGAAATGCCGCCGTCCGTCGGATTTGAAGTTATGCCGTGGCTCCGTGTGCTGCAGAGCCATACCCTGTGCACGTTAAAAAGCATGCTGGATGGCCTTGACGGGAGGCTACCATCTGTCTCCCAACAGCTGTCAAATGGATTCCCTTCACTAACCTTCTCTGAGCCTTTGGGATTCTTGTGACCTGGCCATTTAGCCCATTGTGCGAAAAAATTGCGGCTCGGAGGTGACTCACCTAATGACTGAGCCAATTTCTGTACTGTTCATGTTAATTAAAAATCGTACAAGCTAAGATATATTGAGTGTTTTCTTTAACTTAAACAAATCAATACGTTCTTATAGCGAAGAATTTTTATGGCTAAAAAAATTGTTAATATGCTTTAAAACAGAGTTCAATAAAACACAGTTCAATCTCATGATCTTTATAAAGATTATTTTGAAACATAATTGAATTGTTTGAACCTCGCTTTTTTTTTTCTCTCATTTCTTGAATATTAATGGCCTGCCATGCAATTTCTTTACCGAGATGAGATCCTGAATTTGAATTCGGAAAACATTTCCAATCCTAAAGTCAATTATTTTTTTTATTTCCATTCTCTGATTATAGGTATGTTGAGAAATTCGTTCAAATAACAAAACCTTATAAAATGAGAATACATCCCAATATTGCTACTTCACTATTGATTTTATATTTTTTGAAAATAAAAATCATTATCTTAAAATGCCAGATTAATATTTAAAACTGATCTTGGAATCGAAATCGAAGATTCTTTGCCAAGCGAATTTCTTGGAATCAAAAATTTGCTTGTTTCGTTTCTAACCCAATTTACTTTCAAGAACTTATTTCTTTTGCTTTAAAATATCCACTATGTTTGCTTTTGCATTTTTCATACACATAAAAAACCCATATCTATACCTATTCCATATCCAAATCTGTTCTACCAAAAAAAAAAGATTATTTCTGTATTAAAAACAAAATAAACGCTCTAATAAAAAAAAGCCAACTAACGGTCATTTTTTAAAGTTTTCCAGCACAGGTCCAATCTTATTTCCGTCCAACTCCACAACTTCTCGAAGCTTTCGACACGGCAAGCCACTTGCAGTTTAATTAATACCGTCAGGACGCATTTGCAACGCGAAAACACGATTCAGGCACTTCATTAAATGACTTGAGGCGGGGGGACGCCATTTTGGCAACGGGATATTAATGATGAAATTAAAACCTTATTACAATCTCAGTTAGAAAAGTTAAAAGGTTCCACGAGATCATATTAAAACGTGACCATTGAGAGAAACGTTTATTTTCTTTTTCTAACTGAGTTACCGGCAGGTGGCGCTGCAACCGACCAACTCGACTTATGCGGGAGTCCAGTAGCAGGTAAACTGACGGTTACACGAAACCGTAGCAATAAATTCGGGGAACGAATGGCGCCCGGTCTTGCACTCCTCCGTCACGTGATTGCTCCCTGCGGCTATTAAAGCGTTGCTAAACGACACACTAAGGATAATAATAACGAAATAAAAACATTTTACGCATACCATGCTGCGAATACCCCACATGACGTTATTTGTCTTGTAAGAAAGCCTTTCGGATGCTTTACAGTTAGCGTCTATCTTTACTTTAAATAAATAGCTATCTTAATTTATATATTAGTTTTTTAGGTAACACTTCTAGTTCGAGGATTTTGAATTCTCTTGTATTCAGATGTGTTGATCGGATTTTTATTCAATTTTTTGTTTTTGGCTATTAAATAGTGCTGGCAAATATTGTTTATCTATTGCATTATTATTTCTGTCTTACACAAAATGAATTATAATGATGGCTTCATTAGTTTTTTATGTATGCTGAAAAATAAAATAGTTTAAGAATTGATTATAAAAACACGTTGTTAAGTATTGAAAGCTTTATTATTAGTATAAAATATAAATAGTTATGTATATATACATTAATTACATACTAATGTTTAGAGCTATGTTAATTACCTATAATATATATGAATATTTATGTTAGAAGCTAATATAGTCTTAGAGAGTTACTGAAATTGGAAAATATTTAACAGCAATAATACTAGTTGAAATAATTGCTTTGAAATGTTAATAAAAATAAGTTCAAACGAAAGCAATAACCGTTATACTAAACTTTGCTAACACGTATAAGAATGTTTTTAGCAGTTCGAGAGATAATTATGTTAATTTTTACCAATTTTGAACGTTTTTTTTCCAAACAAGGTAACTTGCGAAATGTTTCAGCTTCTATGCTTTTTTTAAAATACTGAACGCATTTTAGAGGAAATTGAGATTTAAAACATTTGATTCAGATCTTTAAATTAAATTCAATCACTTCTCTTTAAAAAAAAGCTTTTAAAAGTTTTAAAAGTTTTTTAAAAGTTTAAAATTTTTTAAGTTTAAGAAGTTACTGAGTTCTGTATCAGAGTTATCAGACTCCGATCTATTAAAAAAACGTGGGAGTGCCAGAAGCGTAACTATAGGGGGGCAAAATGCCAGGGGGGCCTAATATATATAATAATAATAAATAAATACCCCCTCAAGCAGCTGCTTGCCACAGAGGTCTGACAGGAGCCTGTCAGTTTATATGCCACAGTAGAAGGTCTGAGAGGATGGCAGGACCTCAGCAGAAAAACGACACAAACAGCCATGCCTTACCCGGGGCTCGAACCCAGGTCCCGTAGATCAGTAGCCAAGCGCGCTAACCACTCGGCAACGGGACGGCTCTAATATATATGCGATGAAAAAATTAAATGAAAGAGATGATTGAAAGACATTGATTGAAAGAAATGAAAATGGAATACCAGAGGCACTTCATATCAAAGAATTTAATCTTTTTTAGGTTACCATATAGTTAAAGACCAATCTGCTTTATCGTTATCCAACCAGATTATAGAAGCGATTGAAGAGAAGGAAATTCCTCTTACCAAATTTCGTAGAAAAGGGTATGATGGAACCAGTAACATGAGTGGTGTGTGTAGTGGAGTACAAAGACGAATAAATGAAATTGAGCCGAGTGCAGTTCACGCCCATTTTGCTGCTCATAACTGGGGCGGGGGTGGCTCAGTCGGTAGCACGCCAGGCTCGTAATCTGCAGTTCCCAGGTTCGAGTCCCAGCTGGGTCAGCGTTAAGATTTATCTCTGCAAAATTCCCCGCCTTGCCCACGGTCAGTGGGGGACACCGATGGGCTTGGAAAGGCAGCCGTCCGTAGGATGGGAAGTCAAGCCGTGACCCCGTGTGCGGGAGAGCCATACCCTGTGCACGTTAAAGAACACACTTGATAGCCTTGACAGGAGGCTACCATCTGTCTCCCAACAGCCGTTCCAGTGGGTTCTCTCCCCCAACTTTCTCTGAGCCTTCAGGGTTCTTATGGCCTGGCCATTTAGCCCATTGTGTGCAAAAAAGTGCCGTTCAGAGGTAAAACACACCTAACCAAAAGCTGCACATAACTTAAATCTAGTAGCAAATGATGCAGTAAAAGGGGTGATAGAGATGCAAAAATATTTTGACACTGTTCAGTGCGTAAATGCATACACGCACTGTTCCAAAACACAACTGTTTCCAAAAAAAAACAAATACACGAACTGTTTCCAAAAAATGCATACACGCACTGTTCAGTGCGTGTATGCATTTTTTGGACTTAGTATTAAAAGGTGGGATATCCTATCAAGTTTGCTTTCTACTTCAAATGATGAAGGTAATAATCCCTCTAGCACATTGAAAAACTTAAATCCAACTAGATGGTCAGGATGGTATGACACGGTTTTTGCCTTAAAAATACGATTTACAGTTCACTTGTTCAAAAAAACCCTGACAAAACTGTGGAGTTCCAAATCAGATGAAAGAAATGAAGAAGAAATACTGAAAAAACTTCTTGAAAACTATAATTTTGTTTGTCTCGTGGTTTTTCATTGCAAGATTTTACAGCCCATCATCTAAAGCACTTCACTCAAAAATCATCGATCTGACAGAAGCTTCAAAACGCTTAAAAGTAAATAATTTTGAGGATTTGAAGGAAGAACGGTGAACGCTATAGCGAGTTGGTCCACTCATCCTAAATCTCCCCAGACTCGCCAGAGAGAATGAAGTGATATTTTGATGAATTCTTTGAAGATGTACAGTCGCTCAAAAAAGTATCCGAACATTATGGTTGATTACAGAATTCAGAAAAAATATCTGGCAACGATTTTTTTAGTAATTAGTGATCTGGCAAACCTTCGTGTCACGTGACTCGAAGGTTGCCAGATCACTAATTACTAAAAAAAAATCGTTGCCAGATATTTTTTCTGAATTCTGTAATCAACCATGGTGTTCGGATACTTTTTTGAGCGACTGTAGGTGGTCATATTATTTTGATATTAGATCGTGTGGGCTCACTCACGGAAATATTGAGCGTGTGCAGTTACCGTTCACAGCAAACTGGAGCGTGTGCAGTAACTGCACACGCTCCAGTTTGCTGTGAACGGTAACTGGAGCGTGTACAGTTGCTGTAAACGCTCCAGATATTTTTCCTGAATTCTGTAATCACGTGACACGAAGGTTGCCAGATCACTAAAATCTAAAAAGAATCGTTGCCAGATGTTTTTTTTTAATTCTGTAATCAACCGTAGTGTTCAGATATTTTTTACAGCGACTGTACTCGAAGAATACAGTATGTTTGTGTCCTGGTTCAATGGAATGCTCGGCCTGGCGAAATTATTATTAACAGTGCATTGTGTGCGAAGTATCATGAAACATGACAATGTATGTAAATTTTCTCCGTGACGTATGTATTTTGCATCACTACGAAGCCCCATAAAAGTCGTCGAGGCATGGTGGAAGTCAGAGTCAAAGGCGACATGGGTAAAATAATCTGATTTCAATGACTTCGAAATGGAGCTCATCGTTGGAGAGCGATGGGCCGGAGAATCCGTGAAGGAAGTGATGGAACTCAGCGAAACATCATAAGGCACAATATCCCAAGTGATGGAGAATGGCAACGGTTTCAAAAAACTCCACTAAACGTTGCAAATGCGGGAGGAGAGACGCTCTGACAAACAAGGATAGGGTTGGGTTTGGTTGTTTTACCTCTGAGCGGCACTTTTTTTGCACACCATGGGCTAAATGGCCAGGTCACATGGACCCCGAAGGCTCAGAGAAGGTTGGGGGAGGGGACCCACTGGAACAGCTGTTGGGAGACAGATGGTAGCCTCCCGTCAAGGCCATCCAGCGTGTTCTTTAACGTGCACAAGGTATGGCTCTCCCACACGCGGGGCCACGGCTTAACGTTCCATCCGACGGACGGCGGCCTTTCCAAGCCCATCGGTGTCCCCTACTGACCGTGGGCAGGGCGGGGAATTTTGCGGAGATAAATCTCAAAGCTGACCCAGCTGGGACTCGAACCTGGGAACTGCAGATTACGAGCCTGGCACGCTACCGACTGAGCCACCCCCGCCCCCAACAAGGACAGGCGTTTGTTGGCACGAACTGTACGGCTGAACAGAGCTGCTAAGACAAATGAATCCACAGCTCATCATTGATTTTTTTCGGGTATTTAATCACTATTAAGCTGTTTAAGAAACAGAATGAAGATGGATGTAGAGGAAAAATTGTCTTGAGTCGGGTAGGATCTGAACTTACGATCACGTGGTTCAGATCTTCCTCCCCCCCCCCCCAGCTCAAGACAATTTTTCCCCTGCACCCATCTTTATCCTGTTACTTAAGAAGCTTAATAGTGATTAAATACTTGTAGAACTGCTACAGTTCATCAGCTGAGAGATATGACAGCTAACAGTATTTCAAAACCCATTTCAAAGAGAACTGAAAACTTTGAAACTTGGGAACTGTACCATGATGCATGCAACAAAGTATTAGGTAGGTGCTCATAATACTTTGGCCAAGGAATGTATATACCTGCAAACAAAATAGGTTTAAGCGCTTGCAGAAATATGTACTCGCAGAGCAGTGTTTACCAACCGAGATCCCATGAGCATCTTTGGGAGTTCCGCGAAAATTCTTTTTTCAGAACCCATAAGAATATCCTGCAACTTTCAAAAAAAAATATCCATTTTCATTTCAGTTTTTTGAAGCATATATTTATGTTGGTTGGTTGGTTGGTTGTTTACCTCTGAACGGCACTTTTTTTCGCACAATGGGCTAAATGGCCAGGTCACAAGGACCCCGAAGGCTCAGAGAAGGTTGGGGGAGGGGACCCACTGGAACGGCTGTTGGGAGACAGATGGTAACTTCCCGTCAAGGCCATCCAGCGTGTTCTTTAAGGTGCGCAGGCATGGGCGATCGCAGAAAATTTTCCATGGGGGGGGGGAGAGCTTGGAGACAAATAATTACATCAATAAATTTTTATTTAATTATTTAATTTTTTAGGGATTTTTTTCACAAGTAGATTATAGAATACAGTATTGCATCAATACAAAAACACATACATAATGTATATAAATTAATTACGTTTAAATTGTTACGATTATAATTTTTTTTGGAATTTTTTACTCGATCCCAGGGGAGAGCAAGTGCCCCGTTTGCCCCCTTCTGCGGACGTCCATATGCACAGGGCATGGTTCTCCCGCACACGAGACAACGGCTTAACGTACCATCCGACGGACGGCGCTCTTTTAAAGCGCATCGGTGTCCCCTACTGACCGTGGGCAGGGCGGGGAGTTTTGCGAAGATAAATCTTAACGCTCACCCCGCTGGGACTCGAACCTGGGAACTGCAGATTTAAAAAAAAATACCCCCTCAAGCAGCTGCTTGCCACAGAGGTCTGACAGGAGCCTGTCAGTTTATATGCCAAAGTAGAAGGTCTGAGAGGATGGCAGGACCTCAGCAGAAAAGCAACACAAACGTCCATGCCTTATCCGGGGCTCGAACCCAGGTCCCTTAGATCAGTAGCCAAGCGCGCTAACCACTCGCCCACGGGACGGCTCTAATATACAGGGTGAATCTGAAAAAGTGGGCAAAACTTTACGGGGTGGTAGAACGCAGCTATACGAGCACACAAACGTCACAAACGTCCATGCCTTACCCGGGGCTCGAACCCAGGTCCCTTAGATCAGTAGCCAAGCGCGCTAACCATTCGGTCACGGGACGGCAACTGCAGATTACGAGTTTAATAATATATTTATGTAAAACTGTTTTTACTCTCTGACAAATATAGAAATAAACAAAGAAATCGTACGTTGTCAGTGGATAAAAGAGCACGAATCTCTTTATTCAAGATTTGCTCAAGAATTCATGACTTGTGCAATTAAAAAAAAAGTTCAGGTCTTTCGCTGAATAAATAATTGTTTTAAAACTACCTTTTAAGAATTATATGGTGCAATGATTACGATAAGTAAGAAAAATATTTTTTGAAAAACAAAAAAATATCTATTTGGGGCGAGGGTGGTGACTTAAAAAACAAAATTATTTTTTATACAAGGTGGCCGAGTGGTTAGCACGCTTGGCTACTGATCTAAGGGACCTGGGTTCGAGCCCCGGATTAGGCATGGATGTGTGTGTCGTTTTTCTGCTGAGGTCCTGCCATCCTCTCAGATCTCCTACTGTGGCATATAAACTGACAGGCTGCTGTCAGACCTCTGTGGCAAGCAGCTGCTTGAGGGGGTATTTATTTATTTTATTTATGGTTACATATGAGCTGGCAAATATCGTTTTGGGATTCCGCCACTGTTATAAGTTTGGAAAACTGTGTCGTAGAGGATACTTATAAACAAATTTGCAGAATGAACAATGTTTCAACAAACTTTTCGTAAAAAGCTCGAATGCTAATATAATATGGACTCGTAGAATGTGATATGTTCACGAAAAAACAGAAAAGCCATCGCCCAAGAGATTACTGATTCAAACGCTTTCTAAGAAGCCAGGAAAAAAAAACTATCGAACTCTTGTGGGAAGAAAAAATAGAATATACAGCTTTCGCAGTCGGTTCGCATCCGCCATCTGTGTTTCGCTGTAATGAGAACTGACTCTACTTCTTCCACCTCCTCTTACTTCCCACACATGTACACACTCGCTCAGTTCCATCGTCCAACTCACTCACAGATGGCATCGTTCGAACTGAAAATAAGGCGCCTTTTATACGAAGAAACTGTTTCTTTTAGCTACTAATGCATTCTCTACTTACTTCCACATAACAAACACAGCTGCTTTGCAAAACAAAGACAGCAAATTTAGGAAATAAAAAAATCGCTTTACTTAATACTAATCCTTCTACTTTCGAATGGCTACGACGCATGCGCGATGGCATCCGTGCCTTACTATCAGCTGCGTCATAGCACGTTTGGCTTTAAGCCAGTCAATTTTTTTTTTTGGTATCCATCCCTTCTCTCTATCTTTTCCATTCTCTGTTCATCCTCTTTTCTTCTTCGCAGGTGCTGTTATCCCATACAGCCCCGCAGCTACGGAGGTTGGAGGCGGTTGCCGAAGCAACGAGGAAAAAAAATCGTCCAAGAGCTCTCCTGCTGGGTAAAGCTTCAAGGTGAAAATGAAAAAGAAACGGTGACTTTTATATCTGTTAGTTTCGTTCTATTTTCATTTATTTTTGTCGCTTTTCCTGAGAGTAAAAGAGGAAGGGAATGGAGAGAAGAAAAGATATTGACACTTCATCACTTGACCTCTTTCGAGGTTCCTAACACACCTTTTTGGAGATGAAACGAACAATGACTGGAAAAGGGCACAAAGATTGTTGCTAAATCGATTAAATCCAACAGTAACTTTTTTTTTTTTTGACTTGGGAGGATTTTTCGCAGTTTCAGTTTCTGGAATGCTTCGAAATCTGTTAAAGTAATTAATCACATACCTGAAATTTATTATTTACATTAGAGGTGGGCGTACCCTTAAACACCCAAGCAATCTGAATGCCAAATAGGTTATCTTTTGCAGGTTCAATCGTTGAATCGTTGACTATACTCTGGAATGAAAGGATTAGTACCAAGCATACTAATCAGTTGAGAACAGAAATTTTGCTCCTTCTACCGTGGAGAATATTTATTCTCTGCAACAAACACATTAATTTTATGTTGGGGATTCTGCCGAACGAATTAATCATAATTATTACATTCTGCAGAATCCCAAAGCAACAGAAAAGGTTGAAGGTTAAGCAAAACGCTGCAAAGGTCGACTGTTGAAATGCAGCAGAAAACCGGATGTGCTGAATGCTATAACGAACACTCAATAGTCCGACTCCTGATGTTCAGCACAGCAAAAAGATAAAGGTTTGGTCGAACACTCAACAGTTCGCCCTCTGATGTTCAGCACAGCAAAAGATAAAAGTTTGGCCGAACATTCAACAGTCCGACTCCTGAGGTTCAGCACGACAAAAGATAAAAGTTCGGCAGAACACTCAACAATTCGACCTCTGATGTTCAGCACAGCAAAAGAAAAAGGTTCGGCTGAACACTCAACAGTTAGCCCTCTGATGTTCAGCACAGCAAAAGATAAAGGTTTGGCCAAACACTCGACAGTCCGACTCCTGATGTTTAGCACGCCGAAAGATAAAAGTTCGGCCAAACACTCAACAGTTCGACCTCTGATATTCAGCACAGCAATAGATAAAGGTTCGGCAGAACACTCAACAGTTCGACACTCAACAGCTCAACAGTTCGACACTCAACAGCTCAACAGTTCGAACACTCAACAGTTCGACCACTAATGTTCAGCACAGCCGGGAAAAGATAAAGGTTCGGCCGAACATTGAACGGGTTATCTATTTATGTTGAGCGTAACACCTGGCATTGTGCATTTATATAACAGTTAAAATCATATGTTTAAAATGTCACGCTTTTATAACAGTTTAAATTGTGTGTTTATAACATTTAAATCGTCTGCGTATATAATATTTTAAAACTTATGGTTAATAATAAATGGCATGTCTGTAAAGCAGTGGAAATAATTTATTTCTAACAGAGAATAAATATTGTCGTCCACTGTAGAACGTGGGATTTCTGTTCTCCACTGATTAGTATGCTTGGTATTAATCCTTTCGTTGAACAGTATAGTCAACGATTCAACCTGCAGAAGATCAACCAGCCTGTTCATTGCAGCAAAATAGAACTTATTTTAAGTCGAACTTGAAAATTAAGTTTGCTAGGCCATGCATGTAGTTTCGAAAACCTCAATTTCCAGAAAAAATCAGCAGTGTTCATAAACGCATGCATAAACTCCTATTAACAAATAGGCAAGCTATAGAGAAACAATTTGAGACCCGCATAAAAATTTAAAAAAAAAATATGTACAGTCGCTCAAATAAATATCCGAACACTATGGTCGATTACAGAATTCAGAAAAAATATCTGGAGCGTGTACAGCAACTGTACACGCTCCAGTTACCGTTCACAGCAAACTGGAGCGTGTGCAGTTACTGCACACCCTCCAGTTTGCTGTGAACGGTAACTGCACACGCTCAATATTTCCATGAGTGAGCCCACACGATCTAGTATCAAAATAATATGACCACCTACAGTCGCTCAAAAAAGTATCCAAACATTATGGTTGATTACAGAATTCAGGAAAAGTATTTGGCAACGATGTTTTTAGAAATTAGTGATCTGGCAACCTTCGTGTCACGTGACACGAAGGTTGCAGATCACTAATTTCTAAAAAAAACCGTTGCCAGATATTTTTTTCTGAATTCTGTAATCAACCATAATGTTTGGATACTTTTTTGAGCGACTGTAGGTGGTCATATTATTTTGATACTAGATCGTGTGGGCTCACTCATGGAAATATTGAGCGTGTGCAGTTACCGTTCACAGCAAACTGGAGGGTGTGCAGTAACTGCACACGCTCCAGTTTGCTGTGAACGGTAACTGGAGCGTGTACAGTTGCTGTACACGCTCCAGATATTTTTTCTGAATTCTGTAATCGACCATAGTGTTCGGATATTTATTTGAGCGACTGTACACTACGTTAGCGAAAGTATTAGGACACTCCTCTGTTGTGTGAATGGATATCCGTAGTCAAAGCTGCCTTAAGATTATTACGAAACTTTTTCACTGGAGATAAACTGAAGATCTCACTGAAATATCTCCAAATCTCTATTTCCACGATATCTCTGTAATGATTTAAGACCTGTAATAACTGGAGCACTGAACAGGAGCAAAGCAGCTGCAATTATACTGCTACACTTTTCATCGAAATTTACGGAAACTGAAAAAAAAAAATCACCATTCAAACTATTGAAACTATTAAAATTACATTGATTAATGATTTGCTATTAGAATTTTTTTGGGGGGAGGGGTGTTATCTACAAGAGCCGTATCGAAACCCGTGAGCACGATTAGATAATGGATTCTGATGCCATTAGTTGTTGTATGGAAGTATAAAACGAGTAGTAACACTTATTACATTCAATGTAAACACAGATCTGGCGCATGCGCCCTTCTATTGTTCGAGCATTACAAATAGAAACAAAAAATGGCTGCCAACGAAATTTCATTTTGGCAAAGATTAACTTTCTTCTGGAAGAGAAAAAACCTCACCTTCCCGAAGGTCCCATTACCAGTCTCATAGTATTATTAATAGGACTAGGGGGTATGACTGAGTGGTAATAGGATTGGTTTGGTGATAAATACAGATGAAACTAAAGTGATAAAAACTGGTCCAATGCTGTTGTTTTTTATTTGAATGAATGTTCTTTTGATTAGGTTTTTCATTTTCAGTGTCTCGGGAATTGTTTGACTGATACTGATGATGTGCGACATGAGATAAACAGGAGAGTATGTAGGAATTACTCTCACTATAGTGATAGATATTTTGTATTAACACGGCAAGGGCGAAGAAATCTCCCCTTCCGCCTACCGAACTCGGGAGTTCCTGGTTCCGTGGTAGAGCAACTGGCACGGAACCAGGAGCTCCCGATTTCGGTAGACGGAAGAGGAGATTTCTTCGCCCCTGGCTGAGGTAATTCACACTTGCTTAACAAAAGTTGTGATGGCTGCGCTGTGAAGTTTTACCGTGTGCTTCTAAGTGTCGAGGCACTCGTACACTATTGATACCGACGAGAACCAGGTTTTCATAAACACACATTAAGTAATATTATCCTTGGTTTATTGATATGCGCAGCATCGAAGTTCTGGATGGAAATAATCTCTCACGTGGTAGGCCGACAACTAATTTGATAGGAAGAAATTAATCGCACTATATTGATGGTCATTTTGTATCAAAAAGGCAAGTACAAAATTATTAACCCATCCATATAGGTTGGGTTGTTTTACCTCTGAGCGGCACTTTTTTGCACACCATGGGCTAAATGGCCAGGTCACATGGACCCCGAAGGCTCAGAGAAGGTTGGGGGAGGGGACCCACTGCAACAGCTGTTGAGAGACAGATGGTAGCCTCCCGTCAAGGCCATCCAGCGTGTTCTTTAACGTGCACAGGGTATGGCTCTCCAGCACACGGAGCCACGGCTTAACGTCCCATCCGACGGACGGCGGCCTTTCCAAGCCCATCGGTATCCCCTACTGACCGTGGGCAGGGCGGGGAATTTTTGCGGAGATAAATCTCAACGCTGACCCAGCTGGGACTCGAACCTGGGAACTACAGATTACGAGCCTGGCGCGCTAACGACTGAGCCACCCCCCCCCCCCCCCATTCATATAGGAGAATTGCTACAAGGACTTTTAAGCGTCTATGAAGATTATAGTAAAATAGGAGTATAAAATTGCAAGAAAATAAATTATAAATAATTATATTACACATATTATTTTAATAACTGTAATATAAGTTATTATTATCAATAATCGCACTAAAATTCGGCTATAGAATAGTTTGGACTTTTCTTAGGTTTGCTGTAGTAATGAAACGTCGATCTTTTGTAAACAAGATAACAAGAAACTTGATGCTTTTGATTCTAGATGTTTACGCAAATATCTTGGGCATTAGGTGGTTCGAATTTGTAAGTAATGATGAGGTTAGGCAAAGGATCTTATTAAGGAGCTACTCCATTGGTATGGCCATGTTGCCCGTGTGCATAGTTGCAGTTTGGAGAATAAGGTTATGAACAGTGTACAAAACCTCAGAAGACAAAAAGAAACTTATAACATGATGGCTGGGTAATGTCAAACAGGACCTTGTGAGAAATGAACTGCTTGGCCTAATGCAACAGCAGTAGTAGCTAAGGATCGGCATATATGGAGAACTAGATTACACAGTCATGACTTTTGATGGGTTGGGTTGTTTTACCTCTGAGCGGCACTTTTTTGCACACCATGGGCTAAATGGCCAGGTCACAAGGACCCCGAAGGCTCAGAGAAGGTTGGGGGAGGGGACCCACTGGAACAGCTGTTAGGAGACAGATGGTAGACTCCCGTCAAGGTCATCGAGTGTGTTCTTTAACGTGCAACAGGGTATGGCTCTCCTGCACACGGGGCCACGCTTAACGTCCCATCTGACTTCTGATGATTAGGTATGTATGTATGTACGCTGAGCCGGATCTAAAGTGGCCATGCCCACTCCCTTTTGAGAATGCTAGCAAGCCTAATGGAAGACAAAAAAATATTAAATTTCTATATATTTCACGCAATTTTTTTTAAGAAAACTCTAAAACGAAGGTGAAAATCCAGTCGCTTGCCTCAATCCACCCACACACCTACGCCCCCCCCCCTTTTTTTTCTAGCTCCGGGCCTGTATGTATGTATATATGTCCCTACAGTACAGGGCGGGGGTGGCTCAATCTGTCGGTAACGCATCAGACTCGTATTCTGAAGTTCCCAGATTCAAGTCCTTCCTGGGCCAGTGTTGAGATTTATCTCTGAAAAAGTCCCCGCCCTGCCCTAGGTCAGTAGGGGACTTTGATGGGCTTGAAAAAGCCTCCGTCCGTCGTATGGAACTTTAAGCCGTGGTCTCGTGTGCGCTGTGCACGTTAAAGAACACGCTGGATGGCCTTCGCGGAAGGCTACTATCTGTCTGCCAACAGCTTTCAGTGGGTCCTATCCCCCCAACCTACTATAAACCCTTCTCTCCTACCTCTGAGCACTTTTCTGCACACAATGGGCCAAATGACCAGGTCCTCGTGACATGGCCATTTAGACCATTGTATGCAGAAAAGTGCTCTTCAGAGGTAAAACAACCAACCCTGCAGTCCAGAATGGGTCTTTTCCCACTACGATCTTTTCGAACCACTGAGAGACCCCGCCTGAGAGATTAACACTATGAACATGATGGGTCAGCTCAAGAAACTATGTGACGGGTTGCAAAGGACTTTTAACGGCAACGCGATTTGAAAGCTTGCCCGGTGTTGGCAGAAATGCGTTGACCGTTGATGGTGACTTTATAAAAAATAATCGTACATTCGGTTACCACCGTCAATATTTGTTTCTGTACAATTTATTCTTGAACGTCTCTTAAAATGAAACTGTGAAAGTTTTCGTCAAGACTTTCTAATCAGAAGAGGTTCTTCGCTCAAAACCAGAAACTATAAAAAAAATTATCCCCACCAACCTCCTGCTCAAAAATAAAAAGATAAAATTGCATTTCTCTCTGCTCTCTATTCTCTAATTGGTAAAATGTGATTTACCTCTCCTCTTTTCCCCTCCATAGGAAAGGAAAGTTTAAAAAATTAAATTTCCTTTCGTCGAAAAGTAGTAAATAATAACATTTTTACTTCCCCTCTATAAGGGAAGAATTGCGTTTTCGCTATCTCCTAGAAATCGTAAAATGCCATTTTGCTACAACGTGTCTCCCTCCCAATGTGAAAACTTTTGTGTGGTTCTCACGGTTTCTCTATCACGATGAGAAATATAAACCAACATATAGGCAAATGGTTTGGATCGCATTATTTTTGAAAGACCCTTTCTTCCATATAATGGACTAGATCAGGGGTTCTCAACGTGGGGTACGCGGTAAAAATTTTGGGGATACGCCGTGAGAGCTCAAAGGTTGCTAGATCTAGTGAGCTAACCCTTTGACTAAGTTGGCATTATTATACTATAACTATAGTTTTATCTATCTATATAAGGGATACCCCAGTTACATACAAATTTCAGGGGATACGTGAAGCATAAAAGGTTGAGATAATGACCAAGGTCTAGATAATGACCAAGGTACCGAAATCCAAGGTCTCGGCGTTCTATATGGGAAGGGTTTGGTTTGGTTTGTTTTACCTCTGAGCGGCACTTTTTTGCACACCATGGGCTAAATGGCCAGGTCACATGGACCCCGAAGGCTCAGAGAAGGTTGGAGGAGGGGACCCACTGGAACAGCTGTTGGGAGACAGATGGTAGTCTCCCGTCAAGGCCATCCAGCGTGTTCTTTAACGTGCACAGGGTATGGCTCTCCCGCACACGGGGCCACAGCTTAACGTCCCATCCGACGGACGGCGGCCTTTCCAAGCCCATCGGTGTCCCCTACTGACCGTGGGCAGGGCGGGGAATTTTGCGGAGCTAAATCTCAACGTAGACCCAGCTGGGACTCTAACCTGGGAACTACAGATTATGAGCCTGGCGCGCTACCCACTGAGCCACCCCCGCCCCGTATGGGAAGGGAAACCACTGAACAACTCTTATAAGACAGATGGAAAACCCCGATTAAAGTGATCCAGGATGTTTTTCACCATGCACAGAATATGGCTCTCCCATGCACTGGGCCACAGCTTAGCCGTGGCCTAGTGCATAGGCTGTATTCAAAGTTGCTACAGATAGGCCGTAGCGATTTTGAATACAGCCATCCATAAGATGGCTGTATTCAAAATGTGTGTCGAAACGTACTGTTCAAAGGGTCTTCCAGCAGTGGCGTACATCGCAGTCCACCGCTAATCGTCGCCAGAACTGCGGCAGAAAGACTGTGCTCACCAATAGGGACCGCTGCAGTGTGTCACGCACTATTAGGGCAAACCGCTTTGCAACGAGGCAGGAATTGCTCCATCAGTCAATGCAGGCCTACAACAAGCTGTTTCCGAACGAACACTCCTGAAGGGAACTGCATGAGAATGGAGGTAGACTCGAAATTGCTAATATCAAGTTACGAACCTTGCCCCTAGTCTTGCTTCTTCCCGCATGAGTAACAAAAAAGAAATCATCATTAAGGTTAGCAACCTAAATTCTCTTAGTTAAGTGTTATCTTTATTGAAAGACAATTTGCTCCATCCTTTACTCATTATCTTTCTTCCCATTAACCCCTGGGCGTGGCCAACGATTTCGGTTAGTTAGCAAATAAAAGGGTTGCTTACTGGAGCGTGTCACGTGCTGTTCGCTGGTCCTTATGCAAAGCACGAATGATGATGCAAGGAGTCGATTTCCCTTACAACGCAATGAAACTTCATTAAATCACAAATGAATAAAAATGAAGCTCTGGCCTGTGACGAATTACTCTGTGATTTGCCCACACGAAATTTGGCAGGCGCATGTCACGTCCTCCTGTTATGATCGTTTGCGACCTTCGAGATAGTTTTCGGCACGTCCACTTGCAAATGGTCATTCAATGACCGCAGAATCGAAATTAATGGTTGAGGCGAACTGGATTCAAGAGAATCGGCAGAATCGATTCATTCTGTTTGTTGTTAAGGGTGAACTCAGATGACCTCTTTCTGGCGATTTTCATGAGACAACAAAAGATTGCAAATTTCTCGCGTTAGTTGTTATGGGCGAGCTCAAGTAACATTTTTCTGGCGATCCGCGTGACAACTTAGACAGCTTATAATATCTGGTTAACGCATTGTAATTTCCAACTTTAGCACTCTTAGAAAGGGGTGGGGTACTCAGTTGGTAACGCGCCAGGCTCGTAATCTGCAGTTCCCAGGTTCGAGTCCCAGCTGAGCCAGTGTTGAGATTTATCTCCGCAAATTTTTCCGCCCTGCCCACGGTCAGTAGGAGACACCGATGGACTTGGAAAAGCCGACGTCCGTCAGATGGGGCGTTAAGCCGTGGCCCCGTGTGCGGGAGAGACATACCCTGTGCACGTTAAAGAACACGCTGGATGGCCTTGATGGGAGACTACCATCTGTCTCCCAACAGCTGTTCCAGTGGGTCCCCTCCCCCAACCTTCTCTGTGCCTTTGGGGTCCATGTGACCTGGCCATTTAGCCCATGGTGTGCAAAAAAGTGCCGCTCAGAGGTAAAACAACCCAACCCAGTGGGCCAGTGTTGAGATTTATCTCCGCAAATTTCCCCGCCCTGCCCACGGTCAGTAGGAGACACCGATGGACTTGGAAAAGCCGCCGTCCGTCAGATGGAGCGTTAAGCCGTGGGGAATATGACATTTCCCACACGATGTAGTGATATCTATGTATAGCGGAAAATCGGGTCTTGCCATTCAATTTACTACAATTGTCCTGCTAAGTATGCTAGTAATGAGGAAACCCTCCCCCTCACCCAGAAACTAAATCCAGGGTACGCTGTTGCGATTTACTAGCTTAGATTGTCTGCAATGATCTCATGTGAGTATCGAGAATATGGCTACATTCAACCGAAGAGGAAGGCACTAGAAACGAAACTGAGGTTTTTGTTTTAGTATGAGACTAATACCGTTTTAGTATGAGACTAACCGGTGTGCGGGAGAGCCATACTCTGTGCATGTTAAAGAACACGCTGGATGGCCTTGACGGGAGACTACCATCTGTCTCCCAACAGCTGTTCCAGTGGGTCTCCTCCCCCAACCTTCTCTGAGCCTTTGGGGTCCTTGTGACCTGGCCATTTAGCCCATGGTGTGCAAAAAAGTGCCTCTCACAGGTAAAACAACGCAAGTGAAAGGGAGGCTACCATCTGTCTTCCAACAGCTTGATCCAGTGGGTCTCCTCCCCCAACCTTCTCTGAGCCTTCGGGGTCCTTGTGACCTGGCCATTTAGCCCATGGTGTGCAAAAAAGTGCCGCTCACAGGTAAAACAACGCAAGTGAAAGGGAGGCTACCATCTGTCTTCCAACAGCTTGATTCAGTGGGTCTCCTTCCCCAACCTTCTCTGAGCCTTCGGGGTCCTTGTGACCTGGCCATTTAGCCCATGGTGTGCAAAAAAGTGCCGCTCAGAGGTAAAACAACCCAACTTGAAAAATCCAGACCTGGCCATTTAGCCCATGGTGTGCAAAAAAGTGCCGCTCAGAGGTAAAACAACCCAACTTGAAAAATCCATTGAATTTCAACGGGAAAGTTGCTACTATACACCTATCAACTAAAAAAGTAAGAGCGAAATCCCACCAGAAATTCTCACAGTTACCGACGACCAATTAAATGTCTTCTGCGTCTTTTTCTAAACTTCTTTCGCTAATTAAAGCCCCAGAGATGATAAAAATTTACCGCAGCCTTTTTAATCCTAATTAATTTCTGAAAAAATTTAAAACTTAATCAAGTAATATTCTAAAAATTACGCATATTATATTAATTGGTTTGACATAACGAGCACTGTTTAGATTTTAATTCAATTTGCTAGTCTTTCAGAAGACAGCGCTGCTGCTAAATGTTCCGGCTTCCGTAGCACCTCTAAATATCGTGAAAATATTTTTTATCAAACTTTTGATATAATTTTTATTTTATTTTTTTACTTATTTCGCGTTTTATCTTTTCCTAAAAGCAATATTTTAAAAGTTGGATTTTACTTATGCGCAGTTATCTACAATTCATGCAGCTGAGTCATTCTTTGTATTATAATTATAATAGCTCCCTCTCTATTACCAGGGAGGATTGGGTTGGGTTGTTTTACCTCTGAGCGGCACTTTTTTGCACACCATGGGCTAAATGGCCAGGTCACATGGACCTCGAAGGCTCAGAGAAGGTTGGGGAAGGGGACCCACTGGAACAGCTGTTGGGAGACAGATGGTAGCCTCCCGTCAAGGTCATCTAGCGTGTTCTTTAACGTGCACAGGGTATGGCTCTCCTGCACACGGGGCCACGGCTTAACGTCCCATCCGACGGAATGCGGCCTTTCCAAGCCCATCGGTGTCCCCTACTGACCGTGGGCAGGGCGGGGAATTTTGCGGAGATAAATCTCAACACTGACCCAGCTGGGACTCGAACCTGGGAACTACAGATTACGAGCCTGGCGCGCTACCGACTGAACCCCCCCCCCCCCCGCCCCTACCAGGGAGGAAAGACAGATCTAATAAGGAGGGTGCCATACCCTCATAGAAAATTTTAATAAACGGAACAGAGGAGGGGAAAATGTAATTCACTTATATACTACGCTACCCTGGGTGGTTCAGTCGGTAGCGCGCCAGGCTCGTAATCTGTAGTTCCCAAGTTCGAGTCCCAGCTGGGTCAGCATTGAGATTTATCTTCCCAAAATTCCCCGCCCTACCCATGGTCAGTATGGCACACCGATGGGCTTGGAAAGACCACCGTCCGTCGGATGGGACGTTAAGATGTGGCCCCTATGCAGGAGAGCGACCCTCTGCACGTTAAAGTACACGCTGGATGACCTTGATGGGAGGAAACCATCTGTCTTGCTCTCCCGCACACGGGGCCACGGCTTAACGTCCCATCCGACGAACGGCGGCCTTTCCAAGCCCATCGGTGTCCCCTACTGACCGTGGGCAGGGCGGGGAATTTTGCGGAGATAAATCTCAACTCTGACCCAGCTGGGACTCGAACCTGGGAACTACAGATTACGAGCCTGGCGCGCTACCGACTGAGCCACCCCCGCCCCTGCAGAAAGTGGTTAGTGTTGTTATTTCAAATGGCGAAATAAAGTAAAAGTGGCCGCTGAATCAAAAAAGGTTCAAGACCACTGGCTACTACTAGATTCGTCGGGAGAAGGGGTGTCAACTCAAAACATAGAGGGACCAAATCAATTACTTCTCAGCACGGCCGGATGTGGGGGCATGCCTCCTCCCCAAGAGAAATCATCCCTTTCAGAACGCTAATAAGAGATAATTAGAGCTAATAAGAATAATAGAAGTAACAAATTGTTAAACTTATTTACATTTTGTGCGTTTTTTAAGTTTCCTTAAAGACCTGTAAAACGTAGGAAGAAATGTTATACTGCATTGGAAATCCAGTCCCTTGTAACCTCACCCCTTTACATTTTTCTGCCTCGATTATGTTTCTTTACCACCCCCTTGATTTTTTTCTATATCTGGGCCTGCTTCTTAATATATGACGGGCATCATTTTATTTTAAAGAATAATAAGTGAAGCTTAATTACTTATATCGTCGTTTTAGTATAAACAGAAGCCTCAATTTCGTTTCTAGTGCCTTCCTCTTCGGTTGAATGTGGCCATATTCTCGATACTCGCATGAGATCATTGCAGACAATCCAAGCTAGTAAATCGCAACTCCGTACCCTGGATTTAGTTTCTTGGGGGGGGGGGGGGGGGATTAGGGTTTCCTAATTACTAGCATACTTAACAGGGCAAGTGTAGTAAATTGAACCCGATGTTCCGCTATACATAGATAGCACGACATCCTGTGGGAAATGCCATATTCTCCCATCTACTTTCGAGGAATACCTTCAATGAGAAATCTTTTGTGCTGTGGGAAATGCCATATTCCCCCATCTACTTTCGAGGAATACCTTCAATGAGAAATCTTTTGTGCTGTGGGAGATGCCATATTCCCCCATCTACTTTCGAGGAATACCTTCAATGAGAAATCTTTTGTGCTGTGGGAAATGCCATATTCCCCCATCTACTTTCGAGGAATACCTTCAATGAGAAATCTTTTGTGCTGTGGGAGATGCCATATTCCCCCATCTACTTTCGAGGAATACCTTCAATGAGAAATCTTTTGTGCTGTGGGAGATGCCATATTCCCCCATCTACTTTTGAGGAATACCTTCAATGAGAAATCTTTTGTGCTGTGGGAGATGCCATATTCCCCCATCTACTTTCGAGGAATACCTTCAATGAGAAATCTTTTGTGCTGTGGGAAATGCCATATTCTCCCATCTACTTTCGAGGAATACCTTCAATGAGAAATCTTTTGTGCTGTGGGAGATGCCATATTCCCCCATCTACTTTCGAGGAATACCTTCAATGAGAAATCTTTTGTGCTGTGGGAAATGCCATATTCCCCCATCTACTTTCGAGGAATACCTTCAATGAGAAATCTTTTGTGCTGTGGGAGATGCCATATTCCCCCATCTACTTTCGAGGAATACCTTCAATGAGAAATCTTTTGTGCTGTGGGAGATGCCATATTCCCCCATCTACTTTTGAGGAATACCTTCAATGAGAAATCTTTTGTGCTGTGGGAGATGCCATATTCCCCCATCTACTTTCGAGGAATACCTTCAATGAGAAATCTTTTGTGCTGTGGGAAATGCCATATTCTCCCATCTACTTTCGAGGAATACCTTCAATGAGAAATCTTTTGTGCTGTGGGAAATGCCATATTCCCCCATCTACTTTCGAGGAATAATTTCAATGAGAAATCTTTTGTGCTGTGGGAGATGCCATATTCCCCCATCTACTTTCGACGAATACCTTCAATGAGAAATCTTTTGTGCTGTGGGAGATGCCATATTCCCCCATCTACTTTCGAGGAATACCTTCAATGAGAAATCTTTTGTGCTGTGGGAAATGCCATATTCCCCCATCTACTTTCGAGGAATACCTTCAATGAGAAATCTTTTGTGCTGTGGGAGATGCCATATTCCCCCATCTACTTTCGAGGAATACCTTCAATGAGAAATCTTTTGTGCTGTGGGAAATGCCATATTCTCCCATCTACTTTCGAGGAATACCTTCAATGAGAAATCTTTTGTGCTGTGGGAAATGCCATATTCCCCCATCTACTTTCGAGGAATAATTTCAATGAGAAATCTTTTGTGCTGTGGGAGATGCCATATTCCCCCATCTACTTTCGACGAATACCTTCAATGAGAAATCTTTTGTGCTGTGGGAGATGCCATATTCCCCCATCTACTTTCGAGGAATACCTTCAATGAGAAATCTTTTGTGCTGTGGGAAATGCCATATTCTCCCATCTACTTTCGAGGAATACCTTCAATGAGAAATCTTTTGTGCTGTGGGAGATGCCATATTCCCCCATCTACTTTCGAGGAATACCTTCAATGAGAAATCTTTTGTGCTGTGGGAAATGCCATATTCCCCCATCTACTTTCGAGGAATACCTTCAATGAGAAATCTTTTGTGCTGTGGGAGATGCCATATTCCCCCATCTACTTTCGAGGAATACCTTCAATGAGAAATCTTTTGGGCTATGGGAAATGCCATATTCCCCCATCTACTTTCGAGGAATACCTTCAATGAGAAATCTTTTGTGCTGTGGGAAATGCCATATTCCCCCATCTACTTTCGAGGAATACCCTCAATGAGAAATCTTTTGTGCTGTGGGAAATGCCATATTCCCCCATTAACTTTCGAGGAATACCTTCAATGAGAAATCTTTTGTGCTGTGGGAAATGCCATATTCCCCCATCTATTTTCGAGGAATACCTTCAATGAGAAATCTTTTGTGCTGTGGGAAATGCCATATTCCCCCATTAACTTTCGAGAAATACCTTCAATGAGAAATCTTTTGTGCTGTGGGAAATGCCATATTCCCCCATCTACTTTCGAGGAATACCTTCAATGAGAAATCTTTTGTGCTGTGGGAAATGCCATATTCCCCCATTAACTTTCGAGAAATACCTTCAATGAGAAATCTTTTGTGCTGTGGGAAATGCCATATTCCCCCATCTACTTTCGAGGAATACCTTCAATGAGAAATCTTTTGTGCTGTGGGAAATGCCATATTCCCCCATTAACTTTCGAGAAATACCTTCAATGAGAAATCTTTTGTGCTGTGGGAAATGCCATATTCCCCCATCTACTTTCGAGGAATACCTTCAATGAGAAATCTTTTGTGCTGTGGGAAATGCCATATTCCCCCATCTACTTTCGAGGAATACCTTCAATGAGAAACCTTGTGTGCTGTGGGAGATGCCATATTCCCCCATCTACTTTCGAGGAATACCTTCAATGAGAAATCTTTTGTGCTGTGGGAAATGCCATATTCCCCCATCTACTTTCGAGGAATACCTTCAATGAGAAATCATTTGTGCTGTGTGACAGTAGAGAAAGGACCTGTCATTTTGAGCTTAACCGTTTCTGATAAATCAGTGTAAACTTAACCGAATAAATAATATAATTTATGACAAAACCGATGCTCCGCAACTCGAGGCTGCACTACATCATTAGGGAGATGCCACGTTTCCCATTATCCACCGTCGGTGTTGAACAGTACTATAGAAGTAAAGTCCCGCATTCGCCAAAATCTAACTATAATCTTCATCTGGGACGCCACAAACAAGGATATAAAGACCCAAGTTGCGTTCGGCGCCAATGACGCCAACTTAACCGGACAGGGAATAAAATTCCATGGCATTATTCCATTTATAAGTAATTATTAATTAAATTCCATTTATAAGAATTTATCCCCACTATACTGGATAGTATTACATTATACAGAGGGCGCTACTTTTGACCCATCTTTAAAATGATATTCTATGATATTATACTATATGGAATAACACTTTACAGTTACTATTTTAAATCTGTTTTTTGTATTGAACATATAACATGATGCTTAAATAAAGCTATAAAAATATTAAATCTGAAAACTGGCAGTGTTAAAACTACAGTCGCTCAAAAAGGTATCCGAAAACTATGGTTGATTACAGAATTCAGAAAAAATATCTGACAACGATTTTTTTTAGAAATTAGTGATCTGGCAACCTTCGTGTCACGTGACGCGAAGGTCACTAATTTCTAAAAAATCGTTGCCAGATATTTTTTCTGAATTCTGTAATCAACCATGGTGTTCGGATACCTTTTTGAGCGACTGTACAAACACTAAACTATAGAAGTACAGAAAGTCATGCAAATAATGAGTCAAACTTTTAAAAAAGGTGTGGCATATATTGTTCTTAATAGGTATGAAATAATCAATTAATACGTAATAATTTTAATCTTCAGACACATGTTTTCATAAAAAAAGCACATTTAAGCAGTTACTGATTTCTGTATCGGAGTTACAATTGAAATACATGGAGTTGTACCTAATAAAGTGCCCGCTGAGTGTATTAATATATGCACCAACTACTTTTATGCAGTATAACTTTTCGAATTCATTTGCATCGCCAAAATTATACCTGTTTCAAGTATGAGAACAAAGATCTGAATTTGAAATGCGTGATTCATTTACCATTGGTTTCCATAAATTAAGGAAACTCTCTATGTTAAGTCAATGGGAAGCTAACGTCAAAGCTCTATAACTTTTTAAAGTTTTTCAGTTTTGAAAAATGTGATTGTACATAAAGATCTCAATCGAATAAATCAATATCTCGATTTTCAACAATATTCGTTCAGTATTTAATGAGTTATGGATGTTTGAATTATTGAAGTGATAACAATGCCAGTCACAAAAATTGACTTCAGAAGTTAATTAAAACTTAGTAATAAGTATTGTATCAAAGTGTTAAATAAAATAAGTTTGTATTTTAGAACTTTGTACAAATAATTCTTTCACTATTCTTCAGTTTTGCATAAGTTTCTTAAGACTGGCATTGCTGTTGTTAAATATTCAAAATTCCATAACTCATTAAATACTGAACGAATATTGTTGAAAATCGAGATATTGATTTATTTGATTGAGATCTTTATCTGCAATCACATTTTTCAAAACTAAAAAACTTATTTTAAAAGTTATAGATCTTTGATCTTAGCTTCCCATAGACTTAACTTAGGATTTTTCCTTAATTTATGGAAACCAGTGTATTTTGTTTGAAGCATTTATATATATCCAGAGAAACGCATTTTTCTAAAAAAAAATATTACCTATTATAATTATATAATATAATAACTTAATTGTCACCAATATTTCTTAGAATCACTAAATGGTTGAAGTTACAGAATAAACAATAATCTGCTTCTCCATTCATCGAGTGAACACTCCGTGCAACACAATAAGTCTCTCTCTGTGTGTGTCAGTTCGATTTCTGTGGCACTGACCTACTTACGTAACGGTACTAAAATGACTTCGCTGAGCGAAAAAAAAACTTCCTTTTTCGTATGGAAGCAACAATGTGATCGATTGCACGCAACTTATGATGTTTACTGAGCAACAGTTAAACACCACGTGCAAGGAGGTTTCGTCTCGAGGAGCAGAGCAATCGGGAACTGTGGTGCAGCAGATTTCGCGAAGTATATGTTGCTTCAATTTGTATAATGTTGGTCCAGAAGAAAACTCAGAATGCTTTCATTTTTCTTTGTAATCTTTTAGTGATTTTGTTTTCCCGAATGAGACCAGAATCATCTAGATACGAGCAGACTAAAACAAAGCCTCCTGTTCTACATCATACTAGCCTGGACAGTTCAGTGACAGAATAACTTTTTTTTTTATATATAATTTATAATATATAAATATTTCTTTTTTTTTTTTTTTTTTTACATATAATTTATAATATAGATTTTTTTAATACTCGACTGGTAGCTTTTTAAAAATCCTCTAATAAATTTTAAAATATTCATAAAATTTTGAAATAGTCAAAATATGTAAATTATTTTATTTTATTTCGTTTTAAAAAAAGGCAAATGAAATTACTTTAATTTTATGCCTATATAATCTGCTCCTTCCTTCCTTTTGCTAAAAGGCTGTCCGGACCTGATATGTCAAGGCAAAGTCCCCTTGATACACCAGACGTGGACAGTATAGTAATAAAAGAAACAATTTTGAAAAAAATTGCATATAGTAATATATATAGAGAGAGAGAGTAATATTAATCATACCCTTAAATCTGAAAATTCAACTGGTAGTTATTTATTTTTAAAAACTTGATAATTAGTTTTAAAATATTTTTAAATATTTAATAAATTTGTAATGAATAAATTATTTCTTCCATGATTTAAAATAAATGGCTATTAGTTAAAATTTAGACAAATGAAATAGCCTGAATTACACAAGCAAAATTTATTTTTACTCCTTTTTCTCAACGACTGTCCAGACCTAGGAGATCAAAGGAAAATCTATCTAATGCAAATTTTTATTTGCATAGTGCAATTTAGTATTTTACAAATTAATGTAATAAATGCATCATTTTAATTTATAAATCGTACATTACGATAGAATATAATAGTGCAGAAATATTTTAATTCAAAACATTAATAGCATATGATAATAATAGTCGAAAAATGCTTCTAAATACTACCGCTATTTAAATAACTAAATCTAAAACATTAAAAATTCTAGTTTCTTTAAAAATATTTCTTTTGCTGCAAGTTTTCCAATTTTTTTTCAAACATTTCGACAAAGAACAGTTTAAAATTCTGAATTCGATAATTTTTTTTTACCGACCTGTTCACCGACAGCTTCTGAGCTGAGAACAGCATATGGCTGCTGGTTTCCCAAGGCACCTAGATAGTAACGAAGATCGAGTAATCCAATCCTCTATGGAACTAAAAGAGAGCAAAAAGGGGTTTGCTGCTAGACTCGAGCTCACCGGTTACTGCGTCTGCGCAGACATTACATTACCTGTTCTTTTCCGTACCGGAAAATCATTCGATTTATTGCTGTTTCTGGCTCACTCAGTCGTCGCCAATCATTCCGGTCACGTCTGCCTTTAGAAAAAGAGTCGCAGACTCCTTCTCTGCCAATACATATTTAGCGCGTCATGGCGACGAACATTGTCCACAAGTAACTAATGCAACTTCACAGGAAGTGGTCTGCAGCAAATTGGTAAGGGAATGGTCGTAAGTAGAGGTACAAGCAGAGAGAAAGAAATTCCTCTCTGTCCTAAGCTCTATACGTTAATGAAGAATAATCTTTATCTCACAATTTATTGATTGATCTGGTCATCGATATAATTTTCACATACACACTCTAGTCCAATCTCTTTCCTTCATATAGATAATACATCTCATTGGATTGCTTTTGGTTTTTGGAGAGGACTCTTTAGCTTGCTGCAAGATGTTATCTGTATGTCCATCTGTCCGTTACTCTATTATCTTGTCTAACTATATAACCTATTGTTCTCTCTATCAATGATTGGTTTCTGTATATCGGTTCTTCTTTTTATTACTATTTCGTTTTGGTTCAGTCAGTTGTAAGTTAATTGTGCTTTTGCAGTTAAAAGCATTTGACGGTTAGGTCTAATGATAACTGGATGAAGGGAGTTTTTTATGCTTGGTCCAAACTTTTTTTACATTTTGGATTCTTTTATATATTAACGGCAGTTTTATGCACACGGTAGATTAATTGACCAGGTCACAAGGACCCAAGGGCTCAGATGTTGGGGAAGGGATGTTAGGAGATTGATGGAAGTCTGTATCTAGGTCATCCAATGCTTTTTTAAGAGTACAAGATATAAATCTTCTGCACTCTGGACCACAATTTAAAGTCCCATCTGACAGACGGCGGCATTACAAGCCCTTTGATTTTCTTCTTGTGTTGTTTTTAAGAAATTAATTCTATTCAGATAAATCGTTTAACAAGATCGTTAGCAAAGACGTCGTGGATATGGCAAATGAAATTTAAAGCATGTAAAGCAACATATATAGAGGGTGATTCAAAACTTATCGTTCAAATTTCGTAGGGAGGTAGGGAATACGTCAGGAAACCGATTTCACATAGGAAAGTATGTCCGCAAACGTCATCTACATGAACAAAATGGATAAGTAAAGTGAACACAAGGAAACAGTACAGTTAAGTGGTAACACGAATGTGACTTTTATTCCAACAAGGTAAAGTAGCTCTTGATGCGTAAAACGATTCATCTTATCACTAGTAAGTCAGCTCGTACACTGATGACAGCGGGAGTGGTCGGGCAAGCTGTACACTGGTTGGGTACACACAGCGCCCTTTACATACGCATGCGTACATTTGCGGACATACTTTCCTATGTGAAATCAGTTTCCTGACGTATTCCCTACCTCCCCACGAAATTTGAATGATAAGTTTTGAATCACCCTGTATACACAGTCGTATCAGAATAATATGATCACCTACCATGGTATATGTATGGTAGGTGGCCATATTATTCTGATACGACTGTGTATATGCACTGTATTGCTAAACATGTGGAACACCACCATCTGTTACATTAATGGAAATCCACTTTCACAATTCCTTCACTTTAAGAGCAAAAAACACAACAATAATTTTTCCAAACCTCTATTTTCAACAACATTTGCTTAATATTTAAAGCGTTATGGACGCTAAAACATTTAACAGCAGTTTGCTAGTCATAAAAATTTACTTCAAACGTTAATTGGAACAAAGCCAATAACTGCTATTAAAAAAAAAAAATAAAAAATAATTGCAATTTTGGTTAGATTCCTTAACAGTATCCCATAGAAAATGTTCTGTGACCACGTAACAACTGAAAATATTATATCCAATAAAACTGAGTTTCGCTGGGAGTGGAACTCGAACCCCAACCTCGTAAAAAAAACTGTCGGTATTCTTCCCACTGAATTATCCCAAGGTTAGATAAGATGCATTTAAAGGGCGATTATAAGCTTTGATTCTGAGATCGGTATTACTCGTGACGCCATCTATTGAACGAAAACGAAACAGATTATTATATTTTATTCAATACTAATTCAATAATAAAAAATAAATACCCCCTCAAGCAGCTGCTTGCCACAGAGGTCCGACAGGAGCCTGTCAGTTTATATGACACAGTAGGAGATCTGAGAGGATGGCAGGACCTCAGCAGAAAAACGACACACACATCCATGCCTAATTCCGGGGCTCGAACCCAGGTCCCTTAGATCAGTAGCCAAGCGTGCTAACCACTCGGCCACGGGACGGCCATAATACTCACGGGAAATGTCCAGTGACCGAGAAATAATTAAAATTTTAGCTGAAAAAAAATTGAGGCTCTCTAGAAGTGGGATCCGAACCTAGATCTACACATTTTAACATACATTTTAGTTAATACGTTAAAAATACTTCTAAAAATAATATTTGTCAAAAAAAATCCCTCGCTTGAATCATTATCATCACACGGACATCCAAAACTCTTAAGACGGGTTTGGGGCTAGTTCATCGGTGGATCAGGACACCGCTCAATTTTATTTAGCAATATATGCTGCCTATCAAAACATTAGATTCCCATTCACATAACATGGAAATTCTAAGTTGGAAGCTCTATAACTTGTAAAATATACATTTAACGGAAAAATGTGACTCAAGATAAATTTAATAAAGATCATAATCAAATCTATTTCAATCTCAATTTTCAACAATATTTGTTCAACAATTCAAAGAGCTATGGAAGCTACAATGTTTCGCAACAGCAAATGCTTTATATGAATTTATCCTAGAAATTAATTAAAACTTGAAATAATAAGCATTGTTTAAAATCATTTAATAAAATAAATACACGTTTCAGAAGCTGCTCAATGATTATTTCGGTATTAGACACGATAATTTATTGTTCAATTATCCAGTTTCCATACTCTTTAAAAGAATACTGAACAAATAATGTTGAAAATCGAGATTATAATAGATTTGATTAAAATATTTAACTTATTTCCCATTAACATTTTCTCTCATTAACATTTTCCCATTAAATGTACAGTCGCTCAAAAAAGTATCCGAACACTATGGTTAACTACAGAATTCAGAAAAAATATCTGGCAACGGATTTTTTTAGAAATTAGTGATCTGGCAACCTTTGTGTCACGTGACACAACGGTTGCCAGATCACTAATTTCTAAAAAGAAAAAAAAGTTGCCAGATATTTTTTTCTGAATTCTGTAATCAACCATAGCGTTCGGATACTTTTTGCGCCCACGTGACAAAAGTTGCCAGATCACTAATTTCTAAAAAAAAATCGTTGCCAGATATTTTTTCTGAATTCTGTAATCAACCATAGTGTTTGGATACTTTTTTGCGCCCACGTGACTCGGAGGTTACCAGATCACTAATTTCTTTAAAAAAATCGTTGCCAGATATTTTTTCTGAATTCTGTAATCAACCATAGCGTTCGGATACTTTTTTGAGCGGCTGTATATCTTAGAAGTTTAAGGAGCTTCGAAGTGAGATTTCCATTCACGTCGCATGGAAATTCTCTAATATTTTGTTAAAGCAGTGTAATTCATTACGTTGATTTTGGACTTCTTTCTAAATTTTCCGTGTGTTAGCAGTTTCGCATTCCTAACCAGCCAACGGGGCTTAGTGAGACTCTTTGCAGAAGGAAAAAGTTCGAAACTTCTCCAACAAAACAACTGGCAATGGCGTAAATCAAATTTGGAATTGTAGCCAGATTCAGAAGTGACAAAGCACAAAATACTTTTCGTCCCATTTGTCTGTTACTTTGGTTGACAAAAACAGCCATTTCCGAAGAACTATTCTACCGACTTCGTCGAAATTAAACAGCCTGCTTTCCCTTTAATGGTTTAAAAGATGTACTGAATATCAGAACATTTGAATTATGCTTTTGGCTGATATTGCGATGATACACAACCAAACTGTACTCACAAGATGGGCACGTTTGCATTTCGTGTCAAGCATAATAATGCCTCTGCTTTTGTGAACGACATTTCCAATTGGAAAATTTATTCAGATCATGATTGCGAACTTTTCGCGCAGAGAGGATGGTGTTTCAAAGCTTCGATTTCAGACAGAGCACTGAGAGAGAAAATCACCGAAGCCTGGAGAGAAAAGCCCCGAAGCCTGGAGAGAAAAGCCCCCCGGCATCTGTCTGGTATTGAAAGCTTCGAGAGAACAGCAGGATTTATTCATTTGCAGAGTTAATGTCCCTCCAAAGTTTCCAATGTCACGTCAGATCATTAAGCACTTCGCAGATGACTGTTCGTCAGTCCACCCATGACGTGCAAATGATACACGAGAGAATTTCTGCCTCTGACAATCTACAGCTTGCGGTGACGCTTCGTTACCATGGAAATCTCCAGAAGCTGTGAGCCAACCTTCTTTTTTTTTTCGTTCTCCCTTGCTGATATGTTTAACTGCTACATACGGTGGATTTTTAATAACTTTCTTTTTTACTCTACACTAAGTGGTGCTAGAACACTCCACTACTAGAGATACTTCATCTTTTTTTACTTCTCTTTCTCTCTTTTTTGTACATTATATTGTCACTCTACTTTTATTTTCCTTCTTTCCTCTTCTCTTCATTTTTTTCGCTTTCTCTTCTCCTTACTTTTCACCTTTGCCTCCTTTCTGCTTTTTTTGCTTCTTAACATCTTTTTCCTCTTTTCTTGGTATTTCTCGCTTTTCTTCTTTTTTTATTACTTTTCTCTTCTCATTCTTCTTACTTATATTATTATATATCTCCTTTTTTTTCATCATTTTTACTCCGGTCTTTTTTTTTTCACTTTTTTTTCCTTTTTTTCTCTCACTTTTCTCTTCTTTCTCTCTTTTGTCTTTACTTTCTTTCTCCTATTTTTCTCCTTTTGTTATTTTTTCCTCCTTTTTCCTTCCTTCTTGCCATTTTATTCACATTTTTTAATTCATTTAATTTTCTAATTATTTTCATTTCTTGTCAACTTTTTCTTTATCTTTTCTTCTGTCCTTATTTTGTTTCTAGGAACATTATCTAAGGGACGGAGAGGGTAGAAGTCTCGCTGGGTGCCATGACTTATCCTCTAACTACTAGGTAGTGATATGGGGGTGGTAAATAAGGGAAATAGATGATTGATGAAAAGAAAAGGATGCGTTTTCCCGTGCCATAAGAACCAAAAAGGAAATCGTATCTGTTTGTACTTTTTTTTTTACCCTCACACTTTCCACTCCCACATTTCCAACATAAAAATATCGTCTGCAACAGTCGTTAAAATTTCCCCATTTTCCAAGTTTTACCACCGCTAGAGGATCCACCAAAACTCCCCTAATATTTCGACAATACCTATCCAACCGAAGATCTCTTTATTCATTTCTTAAAACAAAATCTTTAAATATTTAGATAAGAACAGGCAGATGCAGACTGAAAACAATTGCTCGTTTCTTTGAAAAAGAGATAAAAGCTACTTATTTACATATTGCCAAAGAAAAAGTGGCGTTATTTTGCATATTTTCCTGGAGAACTAAAATGCCTTCGGTTCTTACTAATTAGAAATAAAAACCTTTCCTAAATTTGAACTAATTTTATTACTTTGGTTTTTGCTACTTTTCCTGTTTGGAAAAAGGAAAAAAAGAAGGAAACGAGGCTTTTATTTATTTTTCTATCTAAATAATTAAATCTTAAAACGTTCCCTCTATTTCTTCAGGATAAAAGGAAGCCCCAAAGCTTCTGTTTCCCTTATGCCATTTTATTAAAAAGATCCAACATCCAATGTCCATGAATATGCAAAATGTTAACATTGTTTAAAATAACGTTGATTATTATAATTCTGCCTTTCCAGTAATATCAACTTCCTAATATGTATATGTTAAATAAATAGGAAAATTGGAGAAAATTAATCTTCAAAAATTAATTTATTGATTAAAATATATTTCATATTACATATACTGTATATAATATATTATAATTATATAGTGATATTAAATTAGACGAGAAAAATTACTTCTAAAAATAATTTATCGATTAAAATAAAATCAAAATTATTTCTTATAATCACATAATAATATTGTAATAAAATTAGTGGAAGAAAATTACTCCTTTACGTAAAGGTGTTCTAACAAAAACCTGTGAATACAATGCTCCATAGAGAAGATCTATGAAAAATGTGATACCTTAGCAGAAAAGCAACGTACAACAAGAAGAAAATATTAATGCCTTATGTGGGACTCGAACTCAAACTACCATTTTTCCATAACCGAGCACGCTAACAGTTCGATCACTGGTTAGAAAAATTTTGTTTGATATGTTATCAAACATTTTGAAGGACTATGATCGGAAATGAACAAAGATTATTTTCTATCAAAGCATCGCAGCTCTAAACGGCAACATTCAAAATGAAAAACTCAACCTACCATCCATTAAGCATCCCTTCATCCTCTCCTTCACCATCCTCCGCCCATCCCATTCTCTTAAGACACTCTCCGTTATCAAAAAAATGATACCCAGGATGACAAACTTCATAAACACACGCGATGCTTACGTTTGGATGTTTTCCTTCGATGCGTCCATCCATCACTTTTGAGGAGATTTCTTCCCTGTTGAGAAAGCATCGTTTCCTTTCCCGCGCTGAGAATACGTGATGGCATCCATTAAGAGACGTGTCACTGGCACACTCGCATCTCGAGAACGGTTACCAACGCAACTGCATTTGAACTAACTGCTATTTAACGCAAGCGTGCCGTTTGCGCATAATACGGGATACGTGCAGAATTATGAACAGTGTCATTAAAAGTTCTATTCTAGTCCAACAGTGTTTCCTTCTGCTCTATTCGTAGGCATCGTCTGGCTTAAATGGTTGCTTCGAGTCACTGCTTATGCAGGGTGATGGATACCTTCAAGCACTTCATGAACATTGTGATGCTTTCGTGTGTTCTGTTCAACTCGGAGCTCCGCATTCTGCATTTCGATCCTTTCTCAGTTGTTTGGTACCCCGTCCACTCTCTTTGATTTCCTGAGTCTTTTCCTAGGAGCTCGTGAGCTATTTACCGAGGTCTCGTGAATTCTTTTTAAGTTGTTTCTTGGGAGTACATGGATTATTTCTCTCTTGTCAAGTTCTGTGTGTTTTTTTTAGGTATTCAGTGAGATTTTATCGGGGTTCCGTGAATTATTTCTCAGGAGTTGTGAGTTATTTCTCAGTGGTGCATAATTTTCTTTCTTGGAGTCGGTTAATTATTTCTCTTGAGTCCCTGAATTATATCTCTTCAGTCCATGAATTTTTTCGATAGTCAGTGAGATTTTATTGGGGTTCCGTGAATTATTTCTCAGGATTGGTGAGCTATTTCTCAGAGGTCCATCAATTATTTCTTTGCAGTTCATGATTTTTTTTTTTTTGGTAGTCTGTTAAATTTTCTCGGGGATCCGTTGAAAATTGAAGTGTGGATGTAATTTTTAAGTATGTGAGAAGATTGGTGAAAATTGGTAGTATTACATATAACAACCGATGACTTAGGAAATTGTTCAGAATATTAAGGAGTCGGGAGAATCCATAATTATCCCCTTTATCTCTGATGGCAACATGAGATCAAAGTAAAAAAATCTGAAGGCGGACACAATTGGGACTCGAACCCGGAAACCTCAAATGATGAACTGATGTGATAAGGATTTCACAGATCGCGTTGCATACATACTACTGGGGTGCTCGGACTTATCAATAAATCTAAATTGATAAAGCGTTCCGGTTCTGATAACTCTGGTGATCCAAAAATAAAATTCTCGTAGATTTAATGGAATGAGTGACCCGTTTAACGAAGCGTGCGAATTCAAAGCAACAGCAGAGCGGTGGGCCACCCCTGGAAAAATATCCCGGAGGGACAACAGAACCGTAATCGGACGCTACAATTAGAAAGTAAGAAACTGAGAAAAAGACACTTGGCGATGATTCTTTCCTTTTCATTTCATCCTTAATGGCTTTATTACCCGAATGTTTCGCGAATCACTGCTTCGTGTGTTTCCGGAGACGAACTAATGCAGTTTAAATGACCTAATTGGCCTTTTACGTGATGCGGAATCAAATCATAATGGCTCTTCATTTTCGAAGCTAATGGGGACAGATTTCTTTTCAGAATTTCGACTCTTTCTCCTTACAACGCCAAATCTGCCAGACGCCGAGATAAGAGATCGGTTTGGCACGTTTTGGAACTGAGTAAGAACAAAAAAAGTCCGTAGGAGGATGGGGGGAGGAAATGAAAAAAAAAAGAATAAGTAAAGAGAAGTGGGGAAATGCTTTCGCACACAGTTCGTGCACGAAAGACGTCACAGCGTTCATTGATGACGTTTACATTAAGTCATTTCCTGAGGAAGGAGAAGTGGAATGAAACGTCACGAAAGGCACCAGATGATTTCATTATGAAGACGAAGCAAAGCTTTTTGAGTTTAGACGCTTGCGCCCTTAGCGTTCCTCGTCTCTGAAAGGAACACTGACATTAACGACAGAGGGTTTAAACCCTGAAACTAGAAAATTAAGATAAGGTATAGGATTATTCAGAAATATCTAAAAGGGTAGGAGAAAATAAAATCCTACAGTGAAATGCAGTTATTTTAACTGTTCTCGACCCAGTGTATACTAGTTGTTGGTGTTTGTTTTGTTGTTTATTGTTGTTGTTGCGCTGCTGCTGTTATTGCTACTCTGTTGTTCTTGTTATTGCTAATGCTGTTGTTCTTGTTATTGCTACTGCTGTTGTTCTTGTTATTGCTACTGCTGTTGTTCTTGTTATTGCTACTGCTGTTGTTCTTGTTATTGCTACTGCTGTTGTTCTTGTTATTGCTGCTGCTGTTGTTCTTGTTATTGTTACTGCTGTTGTTCTTGTTATTGCTACTGATGTTGTTCTTGTTATTGCTACTGCTGTTGTTCTTGTTGTTGCTACTGCTGCTGTTCTTGTTATTGCTACTGCTGTTGTTCTTGTTATTGCTGCTTCTGTTGTTCTTGTTATTGCTACTGCTGTTGTTCTTGTTATTGCTGCTGCTGTTGTTCTTGTTATTGTTGCTGTTCTTGTTATTGCTACTGCTGTTGTTCTTGTTATTGCTGCTGTTGCTATTCTTGTTATTGCTGCTGTTGCTGTTCTTGTTATTGCTGTTCTTTTTATTGCTACTGCTGTTGCTCTTGTTGTTGCTACTGCTGCTGTTGTTGTTGTCGCTATTCTTGTTGTTCCTGCTGCTGAGCTGTTATTGCTGTTGTTGTTATTATTACTGCTGCTCCTGCCGTTTTGCTGTTGATGCTGCTGTTGTTCTTACTGTTGTTGATGCTAATAAGTATAAAAACGCTTTCGGACGCAAAAGGGGGCTAATGAAATCCATTTACTATTTTCAGTGAAAATCAAAATGTCATTTTCTACATAATTAACGGAACATGGGCAAAATATTAATATATATATATCAACCTAGGAGGCTAAATTATAAACCTTATTGTCTTCAAAAAATGGTTAATAAAATTTTGTGTTCGATAACAATATCTCTTTCTCAACTTTTCTGCCTACACCTCTGTATACCGTCACTGAGATAACTTCATTGTGTCCCTTTCAAAGTACGTTTCTGGTTGCCCGTCCAGTCATCGTTGCAGGAAAATTTCGCTTCGTCATCAGTTCTAACTCTTTTTCCCTCCTAGGGCTTTTTTGAGAGGACCGAACAAGTTCGCTTGGCGCTATATCAGTGTTATAGAAGGGATGTGACAGTATTTCCAGTGCATTCTCTCCGATGTTCTTGTTGTCACAGCGGAGGTGGGAGAAAATGCGTAGTCTTGGAGGAACCTCGCATGTCGCGTTTTTTCCATTTCTGTGAGCCCTTCTTTAAGAGACATACTCCATTCAAACAGCTGGATCCTTGAGAGCGTTTCATCACCGAACTGTTCTCTGAGTCTAGTCAGAATTTCAAGTAGGTTTCACATTTTCACTGGTTAGAAATTTTGAAATGCGTTGCACACCAACCGAAAGGACCACTTGACCGCTCATCGTTATTATTGCTGACAAAATATAGATAAATATGCAACGATGCCTTATAACAGATACAGCCGCACACTACCACCACCAGTACCAGTGATTTTGTTTTTGTCCTTTTAATTTCATACTCTTTAAAAGTGGGGCGGGGGTGGCTCAGTCGGTAGCGCGCCAGGCTCGTAATCTGTAATTCCCAGGTTCGAGTCCCAGCTTTGTCAGCGTCGAGATTTATCTCCGCAAAATTCCCCGCCCAGCCCACGGTCAGTAGGGGACACCGATGGGCTTGGAAAGGCCGCCGTCCGTCGGATGGGACGTAAGCCGTGGCCCCGTGTGCGGGAGAGCCATACCCTGTGCAAGTTAAAGAACACGCTGGATGGCTTTGACGGGAGGCTACCATCTGTCTCCCAACAGCTGTTCCAGTGGGTCCCCCCCCCCAACCTTCTCTGAGCCTTCGGGGTCCTTGTGACCTGGCCATTTAGCCCATGGTGTGCAAAAAAAGTGTCGCTCAGAGGTAAAACAACCCAACCCTACTCTTTAAAAGTCAGTAAAATCAATTATCCTCTATTTTTACACCTTAAATTGTATTTTCCTTCCTTTTCTCGGATAAAATTAAACGAAAATTGTATTCTGCGAGGATCGTACAGTCGCTCAAAAAAATATCCGAACACTATGGTTGATTACAGAATTCATAAAAAATATCTGGCAACGATTTTTTTTAGAAATTAGTGATCTGGCAACCTTCGTGTCACGTGACACGAAGGATATTTTTTTGAGCGACTGTACAAAAACTTTGCAAAAATTAACGTATCTTTTTTTTTATTCAACTTCCTATATTAACATGGCAAATGATAACGCCACAAATTTCCTTGCATTCCTCGCGACATTTAATTCATTCCCTAACAAAAAAAGGCAAACTTTTCAACTTCTAAATTGCCATTCCCTTTTTCCCTGCGTTTTTGGTTTTAATGCAGGGAATTCCTCTGTCCAGAATTATTCCCCTTCAAAATTCCAAGAACACTCCACTAGCTAAACAGACATCTTCAGTGCGCAACTCTCTTTCTCTCCCTTTGGCACTCTTCCTCATTTCATCAAAGCCGGTTAAAGACCCCTAAAATTCTCATTAAAGGCACAAAATGGACAACTCGAAACACACGCTATGAGTAATTACTTGCCAGAAGTGGATTTATAATTATCCCGCTTCTGCAGAATAGAGTTAAATGAGCCAAGTCCATCTCGAACAAAGGTTTTGAGTCTGTCTCTATCTCACGATGCTTTCTTCAATTGAAAGTTATGTAAACGATGTTTCTTGATTTAAATTCCGTGAAAGCTTCATTCGAAGATAGAGTTGATGGAAGGTCATCCAGACAACTGTTTTGGAACTTGTATTCGTGGGGTTCTCCACTGGAAAGCTTGCACAGATTTGCATTCCAAGTGAGGGCTTCAATTGTATTTTCAACTGGAGCAACAGAATCGAAGACAACAAAAGCACAGCACTTCCCTTTGCCTCAATACTCCCTTTTTCTAAGGGTTCACAACTTCTGAAACATGCTGGACTAGAGTGCAAATACATAAGTCGAATTCTTATTTCCCCTCGGAAATAAGTAAAATATCAAAGACATATTCTGCATCCTAATACATATATACGTAGGTAGTTTTCAAGCTGCCTGGGGCGGCAGTGGCGGTTCAGTCGGTAGCGCACAAGGCTTGTAATTTGAAGTTCCCAGGTTCGAGTCCCGCCTGGGCCAACGCTTAGATTTATCTCCGCAAAACTTTTTACCCTGCCCTCGATTAGTAGATGGCACCTATGGACTTGGAAAGGCCGCCGTCCGTCGGATGGGACGTTAAACCGTGGACCCTTGTGCGTGAGAGCTATATCCTGTGCACATTAAAGAACACGCTGGATGGCCTTGACGGGAGGCTACCATTTTTCTACCAGCAGCTATTCCAGTGGGTCCCCTCCCCCAACCTTATCTGAGTCTTAGGGGTCCTTGTTACCTAGCCATTTAGCCCATTGTGTGCAAAAAAGTGCCGCTCAGAGGTAAAACAACCGTACCCAAGTCTGAGCCATTGGAATCCTTGTGACCTTCCCATTTACATCATTGTGTACAAAAAAAGTGCTGCTCAGAGATAAAAATAACCCAACTCAAGAAATTTAATAATACAGGCTGTTTCCAAATTCCCAAAGGTATTCCATTGAATGTTATTCCTGTACATTCCCCCAATCAAAGAGTTTCAAATGCTAGCAGCAGACAAGACGCGATGTTCCTCAAGAGATGTTGCAGAAATTCTCAGTGCAACATTTCCTGACAGATGGATTGGCAAAGGTAGTTCTATTCTAAGGCCACCAAAGAGCCGGATTTGGCAGCCCGCGATATTTTTTCTTCTGGAGCTATATAAAATATTATGTTAACATGAGCAAAATTCGGGACCTGAATCATTTGAAAGGCAGAATAACAGAAGAAACTGAACGAGTAATAAGAGATATGAAACAACATGTATGGCAAGAAGTGGAATACGGATTGGACATTTGCAGGAAAGATGTGGGACATTATTTATATCCCAAAACTATTTCAATTAAAATATTACTTTCTGGAAGATGTATATTATTTGGCTACATATTGGTTCTCGAAATTCCACCATTATTTTTCGACCACGCTGTTTTTTTTAACAAAATTTCAAAATATGTATAATTCTACTCAAAACAACTTGGAAAGCAAACAAATCAGCAAACCCAAACTTCTGACAATAAAACAGCGTTTGCTGAACTCTCAAACGAACACACATCGTGCCGAGTGTGGTGTGCGTGTGTTACCATGGTAATAGTCTCCTTGACGACGCCATCGCCACACGGAGCTAACTGCGAGAAAATTGTGTGTCAGGAAATAGCAACATAGATGCTATTTTTTTTTCTTTTGGGAATGTCTACAAAAAAAGATATATTAGTTGTTTAATATCTACCTGACTATAACATTGCCCTAACAACGTGGTTAAAAAAAATTGCGGCTGTTTACTGTCTCAATCACGAATGCTGAAAACTGTTTTAGAAGACGGGTCTCTCGCCAAGTATTAGCTTTCGTTTCACTCCAAATACCACGTGGTTCGTAAGATAATAACTTGAAGGTGAATGCAGAGGTCAGAGACCTCTCACTGTTGTGCTAAACGAAAAGCTTTTAAATGGGTTGATCGATTCTAAAACTCCCTTCCGAAGTATTTTTGTCTCAGAAAGCGAAAGCAAAATAAAAGAAAGGATGACGAGATGGATAAACATGAATTAAAACTTTCTATTTCATGTTTCATATTGATTAACATTTATATTTGACATTGTCTGCCCACCTCATCCTTGGTCTCCCCCTCTTTCTGAAGCCTTTAGGCACACTGTTCATAACCCTATTCGCCAATCTATAATTATCCATACGGGCAACATGACCAAACCAGCGGAGTCTCTCTCTGCACAATATGCTGCTTAAAGGAGGTTGCCGACTCCTTTGCCTAACCTCATCATTAGCTACAAAGTTGAATCATCTAATGCCCAAGATACTGCGTAAGCATCTAGAATCAAAAGCATCTAGTTTCCTGTTATCTTGTTTACAAAGTGTCCAAGTTTCACTACCATAACTAACCCTAGAAAGAACCAAACTATTATACAGTCTAATTTTAGTCTTTAGGTGTATACGCCTATTTCTCCACACTCTCCATAGATTCTTAAAAGTCCCGGCAGCAATCCCTATTCGTCTGTTAATCTCATGCCGCACATCACCATTATCTGTTACATAGCTCCCAAAATAATTAAACTGTGACACCTGCTCAAGACTGCAACCATTCAGATTAACTGAATCACAGCCTGCCTGACCAATTTTCATCACTTTAGTTTTCTCTCTGTTTATAACCAAACCTACTCTAATCCTTATTAGGATTGGTGTGCAGTGGCCAGATGCTGCAGATGTAGCTCAGGACAGACTTGCTTGGAGAACTAAATTGCACGGTCTGGTTGGACCTCCGTAGCCCATAGCTGCTTGATGATGATGATTATGATGATGTATAAATAATTTTTGAAATCCCAGAAATTGTATTTTTCCCCATCTCATCATAGAGCTCTTCACTGGGTCTCTCTCTCTCTAACTGAGTTTTGAGCCGCAGGTTCTTAGCATCTAATCATCTTCCTACAACTGTTATCAGCCCTATGTTCTTGTCACTTGCTTCTCTTTCTCTAATGCTGGCGCCTACTTATCCTTCTTCAGCTCTGTTATGAGTCATGGAATCTATGTGACCTGCTATTTCTTCTCCAGTTTTGTTCTGAATCATAAGGTCCTTGTGACCTGTTAATCCTTGTGTTTTGATCAACCTTCCGAGCTTTGTGTCATGGAATCCATGTGACCTGCTCATCCTTTTCCATCTTTGTTTTTGAGTCGTAAGATCCCTTTGTCCTGGCCATCCTTCGTTTTGAGTCACGGGTGTACTTGTGTCCTGATCATCCTTCCCCTTTTGTTCTGAACGATTACCCTTCCTCAAATTTTTTCTGAACGATTTAGGATGCTTACATTCTGATCATCCTTCCGGAATTTTTTTCCTGAACGATATAAGATGCTTACATCCTGATCACCCTTCTGCAAATTTTTTCTGAACGATATAAGATGCTTACATCCTGATCACCATTCCTCAAATTTTTTCTGAACAATATAAGATGCTTACATCCTGATCACCCTTCTGCAAATTTTTTCTGAACGATATAAGATGCTTACATCCTGATCACCATTCCTCAAATTTTTTCTGAACGATATAAGATGCTTACATCCTGATCACCCTTCTGCAAATTTTTTCCGAACGATATAATATGCTTACATCCTGATCACCATTCCTCAAATTTTTTCTGAACGATATAAGATGCTTACATCCTGATCACCATTCCTCAAATTTTTTCTGAACGATATAAGATGCTTACATCCTGATCACCCTTCTGCAAATTTTTTCTGAACGATATAAGATGCTTACATCCTGATCACCATTCCTCAAATTTTTTCTGAACGATATAAGATGCTTACATCCTGATCACCCTTCTGCAAATTTTTTCTGAACGATATAAGATGCTTACATCCTGATCACCATTCCTCAAATTTTTTCTGAACGATATAAGATGCTTACATCCTGATCACCCTTCTGCAAATTTTTTCTGAACGATATAAGATGCTTACATCCTGATCACCATTCCTCAAATTTTTTCTGAACGATATAAGATGCTTACATCCTGATCACCCTTCTGCAAATTTTTTCTGAACGATATAAGATGCTTACATCCTGATCACCATTCCTCAAATTTTTTCTGAACGATATAAGATGCTTACATCCTGATCACCCTTCTGCAAATTTTTTCCGAACGATATAATATGCTTACATCCTGATCACCATTCCTCAAATTTTTTCTGAACGATATAAGATGCTTACATCCTGATCACCATTCCTCAAATTTTTTCTGAACGATATAAGATGCTTACATCCTGATCACCCTTCTGCAAATTTTTTCTGAACGATATAAGATGCTTACATCCTGATCACCATTCCTCAAATTTTTTCTGAACGATATAAGATGCTTACATCCTGATCACCCTTCTGCAAATTTTTTTCTGAACGATATAAGATGCTTACATCCTGATCACCATTCCTCAAATTTTTTCTGAACGATATAAGATGCTTACATCCTGATCACCCTTCTGCAAATTTTTTCCGAACGATATAAGATGCTTACATCCTGATCACCATTCCTCAAATTTTTTCTGAACGATATAAGATGCTTACATCCTGATCACCATTCCTCAAATTTTTTCTGAACGATATAAGATGCTTACATCCTGATCACCCTTCTGCAAATTTTTTCTGAACGATATAAGATGCTTACATCCTGATCACCATTCCTCAAATTTTTTCTGAACGATATAAGATGCTTACATCCTGATCACCCTTCTGCAAATTTTTTCTCAACAACATAGGATCCTTGCGTCCTGATCATCTCTCTTCTACTCCGATATGAATTATGTATTCTTTGACATGCACATCCTTCCATAACTCTATTTTGAGTAAAGGGTCCTTGTGGCCTGGTTGTAAATTCTTTTCTTTCAATCCTTTTCTGAAAAACCCAGTTTCGAGATTTTTGCGACCAGTTCATCGCGAAGCGAAGCAATGCCGCTCAGTGCGAAGTAACTCCTGGATCTGTAACCTCGAGGATCTTTTTTTAGCCCGCATTGCTTCTTTCCTCCCACTTTTGTTCTCCTTTCGGTCATTCCCGGAAAGCGAACTTCTCTCGACAAAAGACAACTGTGTTTGTGTTCATCTTTGAAACGCTTCGTTATTTTTTATTTGTTCCGGCCACGGCGACGATCTAAAGACAACTTCGAGCCCTCGGAAAGTGTCAAGATCATATGAAAGAGCATTTCTGATGGAAATGAGACAAAAGCCCGAGAATTCTTTCGAAATCTATCAGATTCAAGCCAAAAACAGAAAACGGAGCAAAAAGAAGGTTCTTTTGACGACCAAAAAGATCTCAAAAGACGAAAGATCTATTTTTGGAACCGATCCAGCATCCCAGGAACAGATCCTCTCTTGCTCTTCGGATCAAATCTCCTGATACCCTGTGATGATGCTGAGAGACCTGCAGGCGCAGAACTATCAAACGTACTTTTTTAAACTGATCATTATACAGTAGCCACATGCACCGATACAATAGATAATTTCCAATGGCAAAAGTTGTTTTTTTCTCTTTAGGGGAGAGAAAAGATCTTTGAGGACAGAAAAAGAATGAACTGTTTAAAAAATTATCGTTTCCTGAACAATACCAAACATTTTTTTGTATTGTTATTAATATTAAATAAAAATATTTCCAGAAGTAACTAGGTTAAGTAAAATAACAGTTTTATGCTATGTTGTCAAAATTTACCGACCATTTTAATAGTTTTGTAAATGTATAGTTTCTCTACTGAACTACACTATATTGAAAACAATGACCAAGTCACAAAGACTCCAAGGGCTCGGAGAAGGTTGGAGGAAGGAGACCCACTAAGTGGATCTTTATGGTAGCCACAGGTAAAGGCTATCCAGCATGCTCTTTAACCTGCACGAGGTATGGCTCTCTCCCGCTCACAGGTCACGGCTTAACGTCCCATCCAACAGATGGCGGCCTTCCAAGGCCATCGGAGTGAGAAACGAGACACCCACTTGGAAAGATCTTTCAGATGGGACATTAAGCCGTGTTAATCATGTGCAGGAGAGCCACACCCTGTGCACGTTAGACAACATCGGATGGCCTTGACAGGAGCCTCTCATTTGTCTCCTAACAGCAGTTCAGTGGATCCCCTTACCCTATATCGAGCTCTGGGCCTTGGGAGTCCATGTGACCTGGCCATTTAATCCATTATCTGCAGAAAAGACCGCTCAGAGTGAGAAGGGGATTGGTTCAACCAGTGGAGCACCAGGCTCTTAAATCTACAGTTCCCAAGTTCGAGTCCCACCTATACCAGCGTTGAGATTTTTCTCCATTAAACCCCACTCTCCTCGCCCTCGGTCAGAAAGAGGACACTGATGAGCTCGAAAGAGCCGCCACCCTTCAGATGAGATATTAAGCCGTAGCTCAGTGTGCACGAGAGTTATACCCTCCTGTGCATGCTAAAAAACCACGCTGGATGGACTTAACGGGAGGCGTCTATCTGTCTCCTAACAACTATCCAGAGGTTACCCTTCCTTCAACCTTTTCTGAGACCTTGGCGTCACATACGTACTCAGGATTTAGTTGCTTGGAGGGGGGGGGGGGAAATCCTAAGAATAAGACTTGAGTAGGATTTCCCAATTACTAAAATAGACTTATACAAACACAATTTCTGTTTTGAATTTCAAAGCAGGTAGACAAGTTTGAGATTACGTATTAGACGACAGATTTTCCAAGCAGGAATGTACTGGGGGGGGGGGGGCATCCGGACCCCCTGGATTCTCCTCCTTCCCCCCCCCCATCCCCATCCCCGATACGTTCCTGCTTGGAGTCCTTAAACTTGGCAATTTAATGCATTGTGTGAAAAAAAACAACGCTCATAGGTAAAACAAGCCCAACCAATTCAAATTTATTTTCCATGTAGTAGCTAAAGAATTATATGTAATTACCATCAACACAAAACGTGTAAAAATACAAAAAACAAAATTAATAATTGCATGCTGTTTCAGAATATCTTTTTTCTTTCCACATTTATTTTCCAGTTCTCTTTGCATTTAACTCCACTTACGAGTAACGTATCGTTACCATGGAAACACTTCCAATTACATTAAGTGCATTTGACTTTCATAAAAACGAGAAACATTTTTGTGCCGAAAGTCATGCTATCAGCATAAAAAAGAAAAACAAACATGGAAGAGAAAAATGTTGTTGATAAGAAAAAAATTGACAAAAAAAGATAGGAATTTGCGATCAAGATTCGGATAATTGTTAATTTGAGGAAAGGCTGATACTTCATCTTAGCTCGATTATAGTGCAAGAGAAATGTTTACAGAAGGAAAGGCTTTGAAGTTTACATTTCAAGCACTCTATACGTCATTGATTCAAAGATAGCTTCGTAGTGATGACAAAGGGAAGATTTTCCGTTGGACTTATTCTTGAGTTGCTTTACTTCTGAGGGACTCCCAGGTTCGAGTCCCAGCTGCGTCAGCGTTGAGATTTATCTCCGCAAAATTCCCCGCCCTGCCCACGGTCAGTAGGAGACACCGCTGGGCTTGAAAAGGCCGCCGTCCGTCGGATGGGACGTAAAGCCGTGGCCCCGTGTGCGGGAGAGCCATACCCTGTGCACGTTAAAGAACACGCTGGATGGCCTTGACGGGAGGCTACCATCTGTCTCCCAACAGCTGATCCAGTGGGTCCCCTCCCCCAACCTTCTCTGAGCCTTCGGAGTCCTTGTGACCTGGCCATTTAGCCCATGGTGTGCAAAAAAGTGCCGCCGTGATGTGCAAAAAAGTGCCGTCAGAGGTAAAACAACCCAACTCAACCCTCTGAGGAACACTTCTTTTGCACATAATGAGCTAAATGGCTAGGTCACAAGGACCCCAAGGTCTCAGAAAAGGTTAGGGAAGGGGACCCGCTGAACAGATGTTAAGAGACAGAGCCTCCCGTCAAGGCCATCCAACGTGTTCTTTAGCATTCACAGGGTGGCTCTCCTGCACATGGGGCCACGGCTTGCCACCATCTGATAGATGGCGGTCTTTCCCAGACCAACGGTGGCTACTTTCTCACTGAAAGAGCGGTCGGAGCTAGAGGAGATATCGCTCAAAGCTAACAGAGTTGGGACTCGAACCTGGGAACATCAGATTACGAGCCTAGTGTGATACAGTCAACAGATCAGTATGCTTGTATAACTCTCCTACGTAGAGTTTTTATGAAAAATAAAAACTGATCTATAAAGTTCAATTTTTCTCTTGTACAGTCGCTCAAAAAATATCCGAACACTACGATTGATTACAAAATTCAGAAAAAATATCTGGCAACGATTTTTTTAGAAATTAGTGATCTGGCAACCTTCGTGCCAGATCACTAATTTCTAAAAGAATCGTTGCCAGATATTTTTTCTGAATTCTCTAATCAACCGTAGTGTTCGGATATTTTTTTGAGCGACTGTACACACGGGAAGCTCGTCTTTGAAAGAAAAACGGAAAAAATTGAGTGGCCGTGGTTGTCAAAAATAAACACTTTGATCCCTTTATTCTGTTACCTAAATATCAATTCGTAGCATAAATGTACTTTTTAAATGTGAATTTAAAATTTGGGCTTTATTCCCCCTTAGCGCTCTTTAACGATGGAAATTGAAACAAGTAGAAGATTCCGAAAAGACGAATAATAATTATTTGTAAATACCTTTCCAATCATAAAAGAAATTTTCATTTCATTTTTTAAAAAAAAAGGTTTAATCTTTACGGTCAGAAAACGAAGTTAAAACAATAGCTCGTGTTTCGAAAAAATATTCTCAAAATTGCAAATTTTTCGAAATAATTCGCTTTCTTCAGATAACGGATTCACGACCGTTTCGATCTCAGCGCCCCTTTACTCTTTCTAACGTTCCTTTTACACTTTCTAATGTCTCCTTACTCTTTCTGACGTCCCCTTTACCCATTCTAATGCCTCTTTACTCTCTTTCCAAATGTCCCTTTTATCCATTCTAATGCCTCTTTACTCTTTCTAAACACCCCCTTTACTCCTTCTAACGCCCCATTAATCATTCTAATGCTTTTTTACTCTTTCTAACGCCCTATTACTCTTTCTAATGTCTCCTTCACCCATTCTAATGCCTCTTTACTCTTCCTAACGCACTTTACTCTTTTTAACGACCCCTTCACCCATTCTAATGCCTATTTACTCTTCTAACGCCCTTTACTCTTTTTAACGACCCCTTCACCCATTCTAATGCCTATTTACTCTTTCTAACACCATTTTACTCTTTCTAACGTCCCCTTTATCAATTCTAATGCCTCTTTACTTTTTCTAACACCCTTTTACTCTTTCCAACGTCCCCTTTACCAATTCTAAATGCATCTTTACTCTTTCTAACGTCCCCTTCACCCATTGTATTGCCTCTTTACTCTTTCTAACGTTCCCTTTGCCCTGTTTAAAGCCCCGTTATTCTTTGTAATTCCCCCCATTTTCTTTCTAATGCCCCTTTACTCCTTCTGACGTCCCCTTTACCCATTCTGATGCCTCTTTACTCCATTGGATATTCCGTTTAATCTATTTCTACAGAAGAACGCACCTACCGAAAAAAACTTTCTAAAACGCCCCCGTTACGAATCACTGCTTTAGATATAACTGATTTGTGCATAATATTGTGTGATCTACAGCAACTTAAACATCGCACTGATCAATGATTATCGCAAGAAATGATTATCGGCTGCTCTGAAAAACCTTTTTAAGTTCTTCAGAAAGTCTAATCGCTTTATTTCAGGTCCTATAAAATACGACTACACTTATTGTCAATAAAAATATAGAGAACTCCAAATCTGAAATCCTTTAATCCTTTTCAGCCTCCATTTCTGGTCGCCTAGATTACTTTTCTATTTTTAAAATTTTTTCGTGGTCTCTTGGCACAGTTTGACAGAAAGAGATTATGAGCATCTCTGACACGCTGAGTGCTTCCTCTCCTTCATCCGAGATCTTTTCCATCTCTTTTTTACGGCCAAATGATGCTGCCAAAGTTCCAGCTGTGGTACATTAAATCGTGGAAGAAGCTTAAGGCGACCAAAGGCTCAGTTCTACTCTTATCCACTCGGTCGGTAGCTCTGCCAGCCTCGTAATCTGATGTTCTCAGGTTCGAATCCCCACAGTGCTTGCGGAGATATTTCTATAACCTCTACTTTGCCCTCGTCGAGAAAGGACTCATTATTGATCCGCCGTCCGTCGGATGAACATTACATTGTGACCTCGTGTGCAGAAATACCTTTTTCACCTTAAACAATACGATGAATGTATTTGACAAGATACTTCCATCTCTCTCCTAGTGAGGCGGGGGTGGCTTAGTCGGTAGCGCGCCAGGCTCATAATCAGCAGTTCTCAGGTTCGAGTCCAAGCTGGGTCAGCGTTGAGTTAGCAGTTCCCAGGTTCGCCCCCCCCCCCGATAGGGGACCATCTTGGCGTGGTGGGGGGGGGGGGGGGGCTTCGGGCCCAGCAAGCCGTCGAAGGCTTTGTCGACCGGATTTGGTCCCCGGTTGGACAGAGCCAAGAGCAACCGAGGTCGATGACATCGCCGACCGGTTGGACGGTGACGGTGTCTAGACCTCACCTATCAGGAGCTCTGGGGAACTGTTCAAGGGCTCTGCCGAACGGTCTGAGCCCGCCTAGTAAGCATGAGCCCTTTCAAAAGTCTGGGCCTTACTAATTACCCCGGGTGCCGAGCGAACTTGGATCTACATATCCTTGTTCATGGCTAACTTGGGAACAGATTAAATTTCAGGTTTCTACCGGTGGTTAGCTTTCCTTCTATAGGACTGCTGCCATGTGAGGTCGGGGTTGAGGTGAGTCTATATGGCGCATTCTTGCCCCCGACTCTAGATAGTTACGGCTTTCCATAACTTGGTAGTGTCTTATCGACGGAACCGGGGATTGCCGTGGTTGCATAACATCTGCAACAAATAGTACAACTCCCAGTTCGAGTCCCAGCTGGGTCAGCGTTGATTTATCTCCGCAAAATTCCCCGCCCTACTCACTGTCAGTAGGGGACACCGATGGGCTTGGAAAGGCCGCCGTCCGTCGGATGGGAAGTTAAGCTGTGACTCCGTGTATGGGAGAGCCATACTCTGTGCACGCTAAAGAATATGGATGGCCTTGACAGAATAACTTCAGATTGTGTTTTAGGGCCAACATTAAAGCCACCAATGCATCTATAATCATTGCAAACAATGGGAGTAGAACTAACCACATTGTTTAGAACATCACTGAAATGTTCAGCCCACCTAGCCATGACAGAATCCTCACCTTCTATGTAATGCTTCTTCTCTGTAATGTTTTCTATTAGGACTAGTAAGATACTAATTAAGGACATTCCTACAGTTCCTTCTTTCTGAAATAAGCTCAAGTGCCTTATCACTCAAATAATTCTGTCTCCTCTGCTCCTTTTTTCCTAAAAGAGTACTGTTAGTTTCTAAAAAAGCCTGTTTAAAATGGCCCCATTCTTCCTCAACTTCAGTAATAAGCAATCCATGACTGTCTTAATGACTAAGTAACCCATCACAGAAAGCTTCAGCTATAACTGGGTCTTTAAGGGCTTCAGTATTAAAGGTAAATTTTTTAACTTTAGCACAACACTTTTTAAGTTTAGGTTGCAACACACTTTTAACAAGGTAATGGTCAGATCCAATTTCAGCTCCCCTATATGACCTGGTATTCCTAACAGAACTAGCCCATTTGCTGTTAATTAATAAATAATCAGTCATATTCTTATACAGCCCATCGGGTGAAAGCCATGTGCACTTATGTATGTCGCGGTGTTTGTAATAAGTGTTAGTTATTCTGAATCCATTGAGTTTACTTACCTGTAGGAGACGTTGCCCATTGCCATTGCAGCTACCAATACCAAAAGGGCCTATCACCCCTCCCCAAAGGTCAGAGTCAATACCAACTTTGGCATTGAAGTCACCTAGAACAAGGGTAATATCTCCTTGACAGAATTCAAAATATCCTGAAGTTGTCCGTAAAACCTATCCTCTCATCCTCATCCTCAGTGGGGGCATAACAGCAAATAACATTCAAGTCTTTAATGCTGAAATTTTGCTGAAAGAAACCTTTCATTAATGCACTCATATCCTAGAAGAGCATCACTAGCATGTCTGCTGAGCAGCAGACCCATGCCTTGATGATGCTTTCCATCCTCCCTCCCTGTAAAGAGAAATTTAAAGTTATTTTTAAGTATTTCACCTTTACCTGTCCATCTGGTCTCTTGCAAGCCTAGAATATCTAGGTTATAGCGCTGGAATTCCTGCATGAGGACATCAAGAGAATAATCTCTATGTAATGTCCTCACGTTCCTGCAGAGAGAAAATGATAAGTAGGATTTTTAAAGAAATTAGGTTTATTGAGATTGGTAGGGACAAAAATATCAATAAGCCCCCTGATCGCAGGCATGGGGCAAAGACCTGTTCCTCCTCCGCTAAAGGCTGAAGTCACCGATGCTGGTAGGAACTTCAGGCACCACCTTTTCAAGTGGCCTTTTTCAAGAGCCATATGGCCTGCCTGAGACACATTACTCCAGTTTAGGCTTGACGATGCCCAACTAACTAAGTAAGGTTCAGGTACCTGCGATGGCCTCTGATTAGGATTATCCACCAGCTGATATAAGGTATCCCATGCCTCTGTTCCCTTAGGGCTGGCAACCCAGAAAACACAGTGGCAGATTCTCCCTCAACAGAGGCCCACCAGTGCAGCAAGTCCAGGATCCATAATCAACCTCAAATCCATAAACAAGTGCAGTCTAGTAGGTATAAATGGTCAGCACCAGGACACCTGTGAAGTTGACCACTCCTCAGCAGGGTTGAAAAAAAAGAAAAAAGTGGCCATAGATGACCAGATGAGTAGGTCATACTGAACTGGCAGCCCTCCGCTTCCGTTCCCTTCCAAAAGAGAATATCTCTTTTGAAATTTACTAACGGCCTGCACCACGAGAAGGCGGGGTCGGACATTAGGTGTTAGACCTGGCCGGTTCTGTGCATCATCACTGGGGATTGGTACACAGCTCTCCTTCCAGTTCATGCCTAACTACCATTTACAGACCATCGTTAATGTAGTCGTACACTATTGAATTTGAAGACGAAATTTGAAAGTAGGATATTTATGAACTGAATATAAATTAGAAATTAAGCATTCGTATCAACGCTTATATAAAATTAGCATTTGTATATTTTACAAAACAGTGTACTTACGAATCGGCTGTATTTAGCCTATAATACGAAAAACTGAGTCTAGAAAAGTCAGATTTTGCTGCCGATTCAAAACAGGCTTTTTTATTAAGATGTCTCGATATGGATTGCTCTATATTTTTAGCGAAAGAATATCAATGTAACTTGTTGCAGATGACGATTTTATTAATATAGGAATTTACATCTATTTATTTATTCTTGAAAATAAATTATATGAATTAAAACCATCTAGTTGCTTTTTACTTTGGGACGTGACTCTAATACCACTGCTACTTCATAATATGCATTATATCTACATAAATAAAAGAAGAATCTGATCTCAATCCTTAATTAGGTAGCCACTGTAAGGAGAGCTATGCATCATTCCCCTGTGATGGATTGGCCAGACCTAGCACCTAATGTCCGACCCCGCCTTCTCGTGGTGCAGGCCTTTCAAAAGAGATACTCTCTTATGGAACGGAAGGCGAGGGCTGCCAGATCAGTGTGTCCTACTGATCTGGATTACTGTGGCTACTTTTTTTTTCTACCCTGCTGAGGAGTGGACAACCACACAGGGTCCTGTTATAAATTCAATTCAAATTTATTTCAATAAGTATTATCTATAATTATTTTATATAAAAAAACCACTAAGCCAAAGCTTATCAACAGGAATATGATTTTGACAGACATGATCTAGATTGCATCATTATCATTACATAAAATGAAGGAGAAAATAAAAGAATAAATGAAAAAGAAAACCAATATAATGATAAATGATTCCGAATAAAAACATCTCTTTTTTATCAGTCACTGAAATAATTTTTCATTAACATCACAAATTTTACTTAAGTTAACAATTTCTCTAGGAAGCAAGTTAAATAGAGGGAATGTGATATTCTTTGGAATTTCGTCCGCAATTATTATGAAATTTTGGTTGTTTCAAAAAATACCCTTAGCCTTTTTTCTAGTAAACTTATTGTGGCAAATATTTTGCTTATAGGTATTGTTAAAGAAATTATTGATGACACAAACACATATAATCTTTCAATAGGTAAAATTTTGAACAAACTAAATATTTCATCTTTTGTTGTAAGAGAATTTTTAACTTCTGAATTACACAATCCCTTTAGTACACTAATTTGCATTCTTTTAATTTTATTTAATTCTGTCTCATAGGCTGTCCCATAAACTGTTATTTCATATCTAATTACAAATTCAAAAAGTGCTTTATATACTAAAATAGTTAAATGTGTATCAACAAACAAGTTTCCTAATTTTAAATGCTACAAATCGTAGTCTTGAACACATCCAGTCAATACGTTTATTCCATTTCATTTTCGAATTCATTTTCAAGCCTAGGTAAATTATTTCGTTTACTTCTTCTATTTTAGGACAATTGCATATACCAGGTGATAAATCGTCCAGCATAGTACAACATATTCGATGCTTAGTAATTCTTCTATTAAGTGTAGGTTGTTGAGAACCAATACACATAAATTTAGTTTTTTTCTCGTTTACACTCAGTTTGTTATGGGCAAACCATTTAACCGCTTTATTAAAATCATTTTGTAGATTGCAAATAGTGTATTCTAAATCAGAGTGGAAGCTGATTAGCACTGTATCATCAGCATACATATATTATTTACTATCGAAATTAATATTAGCCAGATCTTTTATGTATATTTGAAATATCATAGGGCCGAGAATAGATCCTTGTGGAACTCCAAAATTGATCTGAAATTTATCACTGTAATTATCATTTTCTTAACTATTTCTCTATATAACAAGCAGCTTTTAAACCATTCAAAAATATTCCCTCTAACACCAAGTAAACACAATTTCTGTAGTAAGATGCCAATATCAACGGAATCAAAAGCTTTATTTAAGTCCATAAATAGAGCAACGCATTTTTTTCTTATATTTGAATTAATATTTATATTATTTATAAGATCTTCCAAAACGTTTTGCGTACCCATACCTTTACAGAACCCAAATTGCTGACTTGACAGAAAATTCCTTTTATTCAAAAAAATTTGCAGGCAATCTCCAACCTATTTTTCCATTATCTTACCAAAAATTGTTAACAGAGTGATTGGTCTATAATTATTAAAACTCTTTTTTGATTCATTTTAATATACCGGACGAATAATTCCAATCTTCATAGCTATTGGGATTTGCGAATTTTCAAAAATTTTATTTATAAGAATTGTTATTACATGAACAAAATTGCATTTGCTTTCCTTTATGTATTTTGGTTTAATATTGTCAAATCTAGGAGATGGATTATATTTTAAATTATCTGTAATATTGGCAACATCGAAGTTACTAGCTTGGGAAAATGCATAGAATTCTTATTTATGTATCATAATTCGTAAACCTTATCTGACTTAGTATTCATCGTCGCAAATTCTGTTTGCATCTCACTATAATTGTTACAAAAAACTTAACAAAACTATTTAGAATTTCTTTTGGAGTGTTATCTCTAATCAAGTGTCTTTCAACATTTTCGTTGATTGGCATTCTTTTTTTATCATGAATAATATCATTAATTAATTCCCACATTCTAGTATTATTACCTTTATTAATTGCTAATTTATTTGAATTAAAATATGCGTTTTTGGTTCCTTATAATGATGTTTACCCTATTTCTTTCCATTTTATATGTCATAATTTTGTTTATTATTAACCTTATCTTTATATCTTTTCCATAATTTATCTCTATTTTTAATTGCTAAAATAATGCCATCTGTAATCCATTCTTTCCATATTCTCTTAGTTTTACAATTATTAATTTGTTTACTACAACAAGAATTTTCCTGAATTTCATGAATTTTACTTAATATTTTCTGATATACTAATTCTGTACTCATGTCTTCATCAACTATATCATTCCATTGTGTCATTTGCAATTTTTGAATAATAAGAGTATCATTATAAAAATTTTTAAAACCTAGGTTTAAATCCTCTTTCAAAAATGTAACATCATTAGAGCTAATATTCTTTTTGAAAATCTTAATTAAGATACCATAATGGTCTGCAAATTTATTTCTATATGTTTTACTTTTAACATCAAAACTACTTGTTTAAACCAAAACATGATCAATTAACGTCCTTGTAAATTTAGTTAATGTTTCGTCCTCTCTAGTAAAACCCTTAACGATTTGTTCTAAACCAAATTCAATCAAAGGATTTAAATACATATCACAACCTATTTATTAGTATTTGCCACATCAATATTAATATCACCAACATAATTATATTTTTTAATTCGTGCCCTTTTTAATAAATATTTAGAAATTTCTTTTAGGAACCAGTTAATATTTTTACTAGGTGATCTATACAATGCGATGATATTAATTTCAATATTATTAATCAGTAATTTAGTAATTATTGCTTCTGCTGATTCTCCAATAGTTTCATTCAGTTATACTAAATTAATTTGTTTAGATAAAAAAATAATTATCTCATTTTGTTTATTTTCTTTTGCCTTTAAAATTAGCTTGTTATATCCTTCAATATTAAATGTAGATTATTCCTGTTCAGTTACCATAGTTTCACCAAAATAATCAAACCAACAGGAATTCAAGAAGTTCAATATGAACTGACCATATAAACCAGAGATTCCCAAACTTATTTGTCCTACCGCCCCCTTTTCAGAAAAATTATTACTCAGCGCCCCCCTGGAAATCTATCTTCTTTAAGCGAACAAACAGAAAGATGCAGTGACAAATTTGCGTTCTTTTATGTATCTATATTTCTACCTACGTCCTAAAACATAGTAAAGAAAGATGTTGTTGTAAATAAGACACCTTGAAATTATAAAATTATTTATTAAAATCAACCATGGTAACATTCGACTTTATGTTACACAACAGATAAAACATGTATGAACGGTTTTTCAAAATTTTCTTATCTTCCCTTCTTTCTTTATGCTTCTACCGCCCCCCAATTGCACCCGAGGCTACTACCGACCCCCTGGATCGTTCCAGCGCCCTCCAGGGGGCGGTATCGCCCACTTTGGGAAACATTGATATAAACTAACCTGAATAGAATAAATACCTCTGAGCTGGATTACGGATCCTGAATTTGCTGCATTGGTGTAACTTTAAAAATATTGGTACAATTTCAAAATCTTATTCCATATACAATATAATTTTAAGTTTTCGGTGGAATATTTTAGTAACTGAGAAACCCTACTCAGGTCTTATTCTCAGCATAAACTGATCTTCAAAAAACGATAATTATTTTAAAACAATATAATACGAATAACAGAAAAATGGTTTTACAGCATGCATTTCTGTATATATAATTTGCGATGTGTCAGAAATTTTTCCCACCCTAACTGGGTTTAGGAGGACTCGATCTCACTAATTATCGAATTGGTGTCGAAACCATGTACACCGAGTACCGTGTAAATCGAGGGATAGGTGTAATAAATTTGATTCAAGTAACACGGAAAATATGAAGGGAATGCGTTGGATAAATGAAATTTTAAGATATTTATCCGACGATATGTGTGCGTGTGCTGCCATCTGTTGACAGTATCGAAAGATATTAATAAGAACCGTCATCATTTGTAAAATTTTTATTTATTGATTTCAATATCAAATATGTATATTTTTTTCAAATTTGTTAAATGCAGAATTCAATGCACAGAACCCTTCGAAATTTTGTGGCCTTCAAATATTTTACGGCACAATAGTGTTGAGAGTTTTGTATTTTTCATGTAGTCACTCCGTATTCACTCATTTTAAAATACTTTTTTCCTCCACTTTAACTACCTACCCAAAAATTAATTACTATAAATAATTTAAAATAAATTAAGTTTTTTTCCCTCACAAAACAATGATTTCGTATGAAAGTGTAAAATTAATCTTTTTGATCAAAAATTGGCAGATATGTGTTCACCTTTACCGATGTAAATAAATTAACCACGTGATTAATGGTATTCCTACTGAAAGGTCAGGTCAAAATGGTACAACAATAAATTTATATATCGGAAATAAACGATGCTATAAGTTTAAAAAAATGTGATAAACTTTTAAGAATCAATAACTCCTTCGAGGATCAAATAGTGATCAGTAACAATTTCAACGCTAGTACTGATAATAATTAAACATGATAGTTGATCGGTTGTTTACCTCTCGGCAACGTTTCCTTCACACTATCAGCAAAACGAATGAATGGCCAGGTCACAAGGACCCCAAAATACAATATTCAAATGGGCCTTCAGCCATGAGGCTAGTTCCTCATGTTAGTTCCCACGTTCGAGTCCCAGCTGGGTCAGCGTTAAGATTTATCTTCGCAAAAATTCTCCGCCCTGCCCACGGTCAGTAGGGGACACCGATGGACTTGGAAAAGCCGCCGTCCGTCGGATGGGACGTTAAGCCGTTACCCCGTGTGCGGGAGAGCCATATCCTGTGCACGTTAAAGAACACGCTGGATGGCCTTGACGGGAGACTAACATCTGTCTCCCAACAGCTGTTCCAGTGGGTCCCCTCCCCCAACCATCTCTGAGCCTTCGGGGTCCATGTGACCTGGTCATTTAGCCCATGGTGTGCAAAAAAGTGCCGCTCAGAGGTAAAACAACCCAACCCAACCTAGTTCCTCATGAAGAAGAACTTCCTCTACCAACACCTCCAACCAACTGGGAGAAGATGGATTCGCATTCATCAGAGGAAGACTTTGAGACACATACAGATCCTGAACCTACATTCACCCCTAAAACGTTAGACGAGCCTCATCTGATTCAGCAAAATAAACTAAATGATCTTGTTCGAGACCTAGGACTTCCCAAACAAAAAGCTGGGGTTTTAGATTCAAGACTTCATTGATCATAGATCAAGAGTGGAATCTTCTGGCCAAAGGTACCAGAGTTTCTCTGTTCAGAAAGAGAAATTTGGCTTTATCTGCTTATTACGAAATGCAAGATGATTTGTGTTTCTGCCTAAGTGATGCCAAACTCCCAACCTAAGTGATGCCAAACTCAAAGAAGGGATCTTTGTTGCTCCTCAGATCAGGAAGCTATTGAATGATAGTCTCTGAAGAAAAACTGAATGTGAAGGAGTGTGCTGCATGGAAATCCTTCACGTTTGTAGTCCAGCTTTTTCTGGGGAATCACAAAGAGGAAAACTACCATCAGCTCATTCAAGTTCCTCTCAAAAACTACGAAAATCTTGGCTGCTGAATGTCTTTGAAGATCCATTTCTTGCACTCGCAGCTCGACTTCTTTCCCAAGAACTTAGGAGCTGTCAGTGATGAGCAAGGGTAAATATTTCACAGGATATCCGAACCTTGGAGGAGGGATACCAAGGCAGGTGGAACCCAACAATGATGGGTGACTCCTGCTGGTTCTTACAGAAGGAAGATACCTCAGCACATAAAAGACAAAAATGAACTTCTTGTAAGTATAAAAGATCCTTACCCATGTTTTCTTATTTTACGTGTCAATATTATTTCATTTGTTATTTTATATTCAGTGGTCTATAACTACGATGTTTCTAATTTCTTTTCAATGTAATCATGTAATTAATTAATGAGTTTTAAGTTGCAATTTAATAAAATAGTCACATTTATTTTCATTTCGCAGATATGCGTATTCATTGAAATTTGTAATACATCAATCCGTAATTTAAAAGAAAACTGTACGTGATGCATGTGTTTCACAGCCATATTTGAATTCAGCACCCCAAAATTAGTTCAAAACATCCTATTTGACCAATGTTATAAAAAAAAAAGTTTCAATTTATTGTCTACTGTAATTAATTCTGCTGTTTACTGCACTATCCCTATCTGGCTTTATATAATATGCCTTGATATAATACCCTTGGCCTGCTCTGATTAACAATAATGGACGTGGCTTCAACGCAAATTAGATCATATGCAGTAACAGCACACACTTACAGTCGCTCAAAAAAATATCCGAACACTATGATTGTTTACAGAATTCAGAAAAAATATCTGACGATTTTTTTTAGAAATTAGTGATCTGGCAACCTTCGTGTCACGTGACACGAAGGTTGCCAGATCACTAATTTCTAAAAATTCGGATATTAATTAATTTCGGATATTAAAATTATTAAATTCGGATTTTTTTTTGAGCGACTGAACTTCTCTATTCGTAGAATCAGATAGAACTAGCTCGTAATGAATAAAAAATTCATTAGATACTGATTTAGTCCTTAAAATAAAACCTTTCCATCGTACACGAATTCAGAAATTTCCTAGAAACTGTTGTAGTCAACAAACATCTGATCTTTGCTTCTCTTCCTCAATAAAAGGGAGTTGTTTTCTTCCTTTTTCTCAATTCCTATATTATTATTATTTCTTTTAAACAAGATCAAAACTCATTTTATAAATTCAGTACACATACAAATCTCCCAAATGCATATCTCAGCGAATAGAATAAATGTCATCTTTTTTAATTTTTCACTCGCTGTCTGAAAAGAACGCGCAGCCGAATCTACATACGCTCGAGACACAATCACAATAACCGCAACCGCGTCACAGTTTATTTAGTATCTTCTCTCTGTAGTTATTCAAAAAGGGGGAAAACGAAAAGCTTTAGACTAACACGTAAAATACCGAAACCGGAGATATTAATAACATTCAGTCTGTTCCAGTCGAACACTTGGAGCTTTTATTGAATAGCCTAGCTTTAACGATTCGCGCCGTGACGCAAATCCCTTCGAAATAGCGTGAAGCTATTCGGTCTGATTCCTGCTTAACAATGCATTGGATAGGGTGGCAATAAGACGCCTTCTGACGTCATCAGACACGAAGAGTTGCAATTTGATATTGACTTTTTTTGTGTTTTTTTATGGCTGGGTTTCTATGTAGCAATTTTTTTGCTCTTTTTCGCAAATGATGATTTCGATTAAGCAGAAAGGCACGCGTAAAGGTGCACGCTGTTCAGATGCACACGTACGACAATAACAACACCACCTTCAATCGATACCTTGGATCTGTCAAGGAGGAAAGTTGGAACAGATTCAAGAGTTCCAACGCAGCAGGAGCTCTACTGCTTTTTGCGAGGGTCTTGGTAACATCAGTGCCTTGCATTGTGGCAAACTTCACCGTAATGGAAATGCCGTTAAGGAATCACTGAACGGTAAAGATCAGGGTGGGCGGGACATTATCCAGCTTCAAAGACAGAAAAATAAAAATAAAATAATTCAGCTGATATATGCTTTCAGATGACTAAACCGTTGCTGAAACAATGCATGAGTGTAATGTTTCTTCCCTATTCTTCACCACTCCACGAGTAAGGAATGTTCTCTTCCTCTTAAAGCAAAGATGCTTTGAAAAGGAAAACACATTACTCAGCACTTTTATGACATTATTAAGTTTTTTTAGTAGTTTTTTACGCGAATTGCTTTTTGTTTAAACCTATTAATTCTACTGCATCAGAAAAACTTGTCCCAGCTGAGTCAGCGTTGAGATTTATCTCCGCAAAATTCCCCGCCCTGCCCACGGTCAGTACGGGACACCGATGGGCTTGGAAAGGCCGCCGCCCGTCGGATGGGATGTTAAGACGTGGTCCCGTGTGCGGGAGAGCCATACCCTGTGCACGTTAAAGAACATGCTGGATGGCCTTGACGGGAGGTTATGATCTGTCTCCCAACAGCTGTTCCAGTGGGTCCCTCCCCACAACCTTCTCTGAGTCTTCGGGCTCCGTGTAACCTGGCCATTTAGCCCATGGTGTGGAAAAATGTGCCGCTCAGAGATAAAACAACTCAACCCAACTCAGAAAAACTTTATTTATTCATGCATCACTCAACGGAAATACTTTTTTTACTGAGTGCTTTTTTCTGCTTTAAAATAAATTGTAATTAGTGCTGTTGATTGCTTTTGCCCTGAAATGAATTTTTGCATGTACAATGGCTGAATAGCTAAGTTAAAAATACCCTAAAGCTCATAACGGAATGGGGAAGTAAACCCATTGAACATTTCCAGTGCAGGTCATCCAGTGTGTTTAAAATTGTACAAATAAGAATCTCCCTTAAAGCCATCCAGTCCAAGTGCATTGGTTTAAACAAGAATAGGTGAAGAAACCCGTTGGACATTTCCAGTTGTTCAATGTGTTTTGAAACTGCGCAGAAAAAGCTTTACTATGGAGGCAATCTAGTGCGTTTAAAAGAGCAAATGCTAAGCTCTTTCATCAGGGTGATCCAGACTGTTTAAAGTACATAACTAGCAGTCTCTGGGCGGGGATGGCTCAGTCGGTAAAGTAGTACACTAGTAATCTGCAGCTCCCAGATTCGAGTCCCAGCTGGGCCAGCTATGAGATTTATATCCGCAAAACTTCCCGCCCTGCTCAGGTCAATAGGTGACAACGATGAGCTTGGAAAGATCGCCGTCCGTTGAATGGGATGTTAAGGCGTGTGCGGAAGAGAATCTACCCTTTGCACGTTAGAGAACACGCTGGACGGCTTTGACGGGAGGCTACCATCTGTTTCTCAACAGCTGTCTAGTGAGTCCCCTCCCACAATCTTCTCTGAACCCTCGGGGACCTTGTGACCTGGCCATTTAGCCCATTGTGTGTGAAAAAAGTGCCTCTCAGAGGTAAAACAATCCAATCCTTGTGAAGGTCATCTTGCATTTGAAAAGTGCACAGTTAAGACTTTCCATCAAATTCATTCAGTTGTTTCAAAATGCAGCAATAAATCTCACCCATCAGTACCATTCAGTGTGTTTAAAAGAGCACAGCTGAGTCTCTCCCATCAAAGTCATGGAGTCTGTTTCAGATTTCACAGGTAAAGCTCTCTCATCAAGGTCATTAAATATCTTTAAAAGCAACTATATCTTACTCATCAAGTATGTTTAAAATGCTCTGTTAAGTGCCACCAATTAGGGCCATCCATTGCACAGTTAAGGTTCTCTCATCCAGTGTATTTTAAGTTTCTAACTACAGCTTACCAGCCACCGCAGTCTAGTGTGCGCTTAAAAGCTCACAGGTAATACTCTCTGTACCTTCAAAGACATACACTGTGTGTTTTAAAGTGCACAGATAAGGCTCTCCCATCAATGCTATCCTTTGTATTTTTAAAGAGCGTGTGTAAGGCTCTCACATAAGGCCATTCTTTGTATTTTTAAAGAGCATGTGCAAGGCTCTTCCTTAATGGCCATCCTTTGTAATTTTTTAAAGAGCATGTGTAAGGCTCTCCCATCAATGCTATCCTTTGTATTTTTAAAGAGCGTGTGTAAGGCTCTCACATAAGACCATTCTTTGTATTTTTAAAGATCGTGTTTGTAAGGCTCTCTCTTAAAGGCCATCAAATAACAGTTCGTAAAGTGCACAAATAAAATTTTAGCGTAAAGACGTTGTAGAGCTTTTAAAGTGTACTTATCCAAGCAATAACGTAACTAGGATTTATATTTTGTTTTCAAATTTTCACCAATACACACTAAAAAAAAGTAAATTTTATAAGTAGTCAGTTATGAATTTCTGGGCTGACTCGTAATCATATTTAGGCTTGAAATCTGCAGTTCTCATGTTCGAGACCCACCTGGGTCAACGTTGAGATTTATCTCCGCAAAATTCCCGCCGTGCCCTCGATCAGTAGGGGACACCCGATGGGTTTCGAAAGACTGCCGTCCATGGAATGGGACGTAAAATCGTGGCCCCGTGTGTGCGAGAGCCATACCCTGTACACGTTAAAGATCACGCTGGATGGCCTTGACAGAAGGATACCATTTGTCTCCTAACAGCTGTCCAGTGGGTCTCTTTTCCAACCTTCTCTGAGCCCTTGGGACCTTATGACTTAGCCATTTAGCCCATTTTGGGGCAGAGACGCAACTCTAACGACGTTTTCGGTTAATGTCGGTACATAAACGTTGACGATTAATTTAAAATATTTTATTTATTAACTGCTCATTAAGACTCTGTAACTACATTCACTAAGAACAGAGTTTGAATATTGCCAAAATTACTACAACCCCTTATAGCCTTCTTTTGCACATAAAGATTTAAAACAAATTCCAATTTTTTTTTTAATTTCCTTGTTTTTCGTTTTTGAATTTGAATTGGGAAAGTATATCTCCGAAGCCCCAATAGGGGCGCTGGTGTTGGTTCGGCCATCTAGTAATCTGCAGTTTTTAGGCTCGAGTCCCAACTGTGGGAACGTTGAGATTTATCTCCTTTAACTATAGCCCTACTTTCGGTGAGAAAGAGGGTACAGTCGCTCAAAAAAAAATCCGAACACTATGGTTGATTACAGAATTCACAAAAAATATCTGGCAACGTTTTTTTAGAAATTAGTGATCTGGCAACCTTCGTGTCACGCGATTACAGAATTCAGGAAAAATATCTGGAGCGTGTACAGCAACTGTACACGCTCCAGTTACCGTTCACGTAACTGGAGCGTGTATAGTTACTGTCCGTACCGTTTCCGTAACTGGAGCGTGTGCAGTTACTGCACACGCTCCAGTTTGCTGTGAACGGTAACTGCACACGCTCAATATTTCCGTGAGTGAGCCCACACGATCTAGTATCAAAATAATATGACCACCTACAGTCGCTCGAAAAAGTAGAACACTATGGCTGATTACAGAATTCAGAAAAAAATATCTAGCAACGATTTTTTTTTGTTAGAAATTAGTGATCTGGCAACCTTCGAGTCACGTGACACGAAGGTTGACCAGATATTTTTTCTGAATTCTGTAAACAACCATAGTGTTCGGATATTTTTTTGAGCGACAGTACTTATGGGCTTAGAATGGTCGCCATCTCTCGGATAGGGTGTACATACACTATGCACGTTAAAGAAGACGGTGGATAGCTTCGACAGGAGTCTTCTGCTTGTCTTCTTACAACTGTTCAGTCATCCCATTCCCCAACCTTCTTTAAACCATTGGGTTCTTTGGCTCCTGACCATTTGGCCCGTTATGTTTACAAAAGTGCCATTCAGAAGTCAAATATCAATCCAATGAACTGCAAATAACTTGAGCTTACTGCCTCCCAAAATGTCTGATGAACTCTCTTCTAATCGTTGGGTAGTCGTACTTAAAATTAATGGTGCTGTCATGTTCCTTGAGACAAGAAGAAAAGTGTTAGTACCTTCTTTCCTCCGCCCTCGTCTTTTCCTCCACTTTCAGCTGTCAACCCCCTCCCCATCCCTGGGATGCAGCAGCGACAAAGACAGTGGTCCATTGTCTTTTTACCCTTATTTCTTTTCATTTAAGTGATTCCACATCGATTTTCTGCTAAGAATGCTGCACTTAACCTTTCCTTCTGGAAAAGAATTCTCCGCTGGCCTCTTGGTCTTTTTCTAATACGAAAAGAAACAGAAGAATGCAGTTCGAAACATTGCAATAGAACTTAAAGACTGACACGCCTAGTTCCATGGATGAATTTTCGTTTTTGGTATTCCAAGGAAAAGCGTTCAAAGCTCAAAATGCTAATGGTGTTGTAACAACATTTGCTGAAACAATTAAGCTAGCAAAACTTAAAATAAAATGGCGCTATAGAAACAAGAATTTTAAAGAGAGACTTCTAAGACTTCAGATTAATAGTGCTGTAATAATTTCTTACTTTAATGGGATGGTAATTGTGCATAAAATAATGGTCCTGAATATTTAAGATTCATTTCTTCCTGTTGTCTTGATAAAATTTCCATATTGCAGCTCCTAACTCGCATTTGTCATAATGTACAGTCGCTCAAAAAAGTATCCGAACATTATGGCTGATTACAGAATTCAGAAAAAATATCTGGCAGCGATTTTTTTAGAAATTAGTGATCTGTCAACCTTCGTGTCACGTGACACGAAGGTTGCCAGATCACTAATTTCTAAAAAAATCGCTGCCAGATATTTTTTCTGAATTCTGTAATTAACCATAGTGTTCGGATATTTTTTAATATATATAATGCGTATGAATATATAATGCAATGAATATGGAGCGTGTGCAGTTACCGTTCACAGCAAACTGGAACGGTTGCGGTTAATGTTCACAGCACATTGGATCGTGTGAGCTCACAAAGACCTGGATCGTGTGGGCTCACTCACGGAAGTATTGAGCGTGTGCAGTTACCGTTCACAGCAAACTGGAGCGTGTGCAGTAACTGCACACGCTCCAGTTTGCTGTGAACGGCAACTGGAGCGTGTACAGTTGCTGTACACGCTCCAGATATTTTTCCTGAATTCTGTAATCAACCATAGTGTTCGGATACTTTTTTGAGCGGCTGTACCTAGGACAAATTAGAGCCCAATCGCCACTGGTAAATATGGATTGTTCTTCTCCTCATGTATTATTAAAATTTTCGTTGTAAAGCCCATAGTTCAGTTCATTCTATGGGTCCGTATTAAAGAAGCTTCAAATTGCATTATACACTATGTTGAAAAAAAGTGTCCGGATACTTCCATGTTATGTGAATGGAAACAATTTTCAAAGCTCCCTAACATTGAAAATAAACCTTTTATGCAAAAACTTTATTAGCGATAAATTGTAGATGTCACTCAAATCTCTCTAAATATATTTCCCGCAATATTCGTTTAATATTTAGACTGAATGGAAGTTGAAGCATTTATCTTCAACTTTTGACAATTTGTTCACTAACATAAATTAAATATCTGAAGTTTGTATGACGATTTTTCACGATTTCATCAATTTGCAGGCAATGTGAAAGTGTCGTCTGCTGTTAAATGGTCCCGCTTCAATGACTCTTTAAATATTCATTGAAGATTGTTGAAAACTGACACTGTCACATTGCCTCATTTATCAGCAGCCAAGCACGCTAACCACTCTGCCACTAAGACGAGTAGAAAATCATCTAACAATTTACTCTTCGAAAATTGTAGGTTACTAATCCGTGGGTTGGGTTGCTTACTTCTGAGCGGCACTTTTTTGCACACAACGGGGTAAATGGCCAGGTCACAAGGACCCCGAACGCTCAGAGAAGGTTGGGGGGAGGGGACCCACTGAAACAGCTGTTGGGAGACAGATGGTAGCCTCTCGTCAAGGTCATCCAGTGTATTCTTTAACGTGCACAGGGTATGCCTCTTCCATACACGGGGCCACGCCTTAACGGCCCATCCGACGGGCGGCGGTATTTCCAAGCCCATCGATGTCCCCTTCTGACCATGGGCAGGGCGGGGAATTCACGGGAGTCACGTGGCACGAAGATTGCCAGATCACTAATTTCTAAAAATAACATTGCCAGATATTTTTTCTGAATTCTGTAATCAACCATAACGTTCGGATATTTTTTTGAGCGAGTGTACAATAAAGATAAATTCTAAGTTCTAACAGAGGCAGTCATAAATCTCAAATCTGCAGGAGGCCACTTAGGAACGTATGAAGGATTTTTTAGCTCAGAAATACTAACTTTAATATTGGATTAATAAATAAATGAGATTGTTTTTATCAACTTGCCTCTTGGCTCTCTCGTATTTTCCTTCCTGGGAAAGAAAATGGTGATCAAACCTTGCATCACTAATACCTTCGGGAATGCAAAAATGGCTAGCTCTTGGAATGGAAAAAAAATACTTTTCGATTCTCGTGTAGGGGGCATGCCCCTGTCCCCCTCTTTGTAACCGCCACTGAGTTACTACATCATAACACTTGAAAGTACCTAAAATCTCCTTATAACGAATATGAATTCCATCTTTGAGATCAGATTCCAATGTTATTTTTCAAAACGTCATTTGTATAAATTCAATTTTTCGTACGAAGTATTAGCTCAAATTGCGCATTATAATCCAATTTCTTTGCTACTTACCTGGAGTAATGCATAGAACAAGTTTCCACTGAAGTTTCGATGCAAATTTTTCATAAGCAACATGCAGCGCAAAGAATAAATTCCGTAACCCAATTTGCAGCCAGTTGAATCGAAATGTTGTTATTTTCATTTTCCTAGAAGAATAATAATTATTCTCAAGCTTCCTTAAATATTTTTGGGTGTGACACAAATTTTAAATCAGGAAAGGAGGCTATTAACCATTTTGCTAAATCCGTATGATCAGTTAAAGCATTTGCACATGACTATTTAATTACAAAGCAATTTACAGCTTGTGAAAAGAAACTTTTTAAGTTTAATAATCAACAATCGTCTGCATTTGCTCGCGCGTTGTGCTGTTGCCACTACGTGTGTGTTTAATTTGGGAAGATTAAAAATAAAGTGATTATATTCGGGTTCGATATTTTAACGATGTGGACGAAAGAATAAAAGTAAAACTTTTATTAAAATATAAACTATAAGCTCAGTTAAAAGACAAAACATAAATACTGTAATTACATTATCGTCCTCGTGACCAAGTGGTTAGAGTCTTGATTGTGGAGTAAAGAGATGCGAGTTCTGGAGCTCCAGATTAAAATAACTGTTCTTTTGTTGTCTTCCTGCTGTGGTTTCGCTTTCTTCACAGATCTCTATGGCGTATTACACTGAAGGCTCCCATTTGATCTCTGTTGCAAGCAGCTCTTTTAGAAGTAATTTATTTTATAATCGAATTAAATATTTAATCACATGCAATTAGGTGCTTGTAACAAGAAAGTTTAACTTAGTAATCAACGATCGTTTTTTTTTTATTCACGACTTAAATTATCGCCACTCAATGAGTATTTAATTTCTGAAGATTAAAATGAAAGTGAATTCGTTCGGGTTGCATAAATTTTGACTCTAAAAAACGAAAACGTAACATAAAATAACACACTTTTCTAAAAAGAAAAGCTTTTTCTATGAGACCTTTCTGGTATTGAGCGGTTAGCACGCTTGGCTACTTGTCTGGATTCGAATCCTGGATAACGTATGGAAGTTTATTCTCTGTGCTATCTTCTGCCGAGGTGTCGCCTTCCCGCAGATCTTCTCTGTAGCGTGTTATAATGACCGGCTCCTATAACACCTCTATAGCAAACGGCTGCTTCAGGATAAATTTTAATTATTTATAATCCTCATTAAAAACGATAATATGTTATTCGTATTATGTCCTAGTAAATACTTTAAGGTATCTATATCTTGTTCATGACTATAAACAAGACAGTTACTTTACTTAGAGAGAAAAAAACACATATATACGGAAGTTTGCTGTATACAGGGTGAATCTGAAAAAGTGGGCAAAACTTTACGGGGTGGTAGAACGCAGCTATTCGAGCAATATTCGTCATAGAAAGTATGGGCGGAACGCAAACGGCGAGCCGCTAGGTGGCGTTGGAAATGGTATTCGGGAAATGCCTGGTGTCTTCGCAAATGTGCATCGGTCCCTATCCCGCGGGTGTGAAGCCTGCATTACAGCTGGCGGCAGCTCTTTTGAGCAATTTCTTTGAGCATGTACCTCAATTACATTCCTGTTAATAAAATGTTTTCTGAAGTATCTCCTCTCCTTCTTGTGTTCATTCTTTAAATGTGACAGTGGAAAACTACCTTTTAACTTCTCACCGCTTGCGTTCCGACCATACATTCTATGACGAATATTGCTCGTATAGCTGCGTTCTACCACCCCGTAAAGTTTTGCACACTTTTTCAGATTCACCCTGTATATCTAGCAAGCTAGGCAAATATCTGCCCTCCACATAAATTATTTAGGGACTCTTACTTTCTGATTTTCCCTCGTATTGAATGTACACAGTCGTATCAGAATAATATGACCACCTACCATGGTATATGTATGGTAGGTGGTCATGTTATTCTGATACGACTATGTATATGTGTTTATGTACGTCGATCCTTTGTAGAGTGAGATTTCGAAAAGTATTAAATGTAGGTAAATGATTTTTGGAAAAATCGTTTTACAATTTTACCATAGTGGTAGATTTAACCAGTGTTTTCAGATTTTTAAAATAAATTCACACGTTCGAGTTCCGGAGAGTTTTTTTCCTGAATATTGATCGTTAAACAGTATTTCTTTCATGCAATGCATGTTGACGTGTCTCCTGGCACGTTTCTAAAAGAACATGACTAATACAAGTGCAAGCCACACTTATATCTTAAAAAGTTTTCTTTGTAAACAAATTTGGATACCCCGTAATTTCTCAAATGCTTAATCAACAGGGGGGGCGGGGGGGCTCAGTCGGTAGCGCGCCAGGCTCGTAATCTGTAGTTCCCAGGTTCGAGTCCCAGCTAGGTCAGCGTTGAGATTTATCTCCGCAAAATTCTCTACCATGCCCAAGGTCAGTAGGGGACACCGATGGGCTTGGAAAGGCCGCCGTCCGTCGGATGGGACGTTAAGCCGTGGCCCCGTGTGCGGGAGAGACATACCCTGTGCAAGTTAAAGAACACGCTGGATGGTCTTGACGGGAGGCTACCATCTGTCTCCCAACAGCTGTTCCAGTGGGTCCCCTCCCCCAACCTTCTCTGAGCCTTCGGGGTCCATGTGACCTGGCCATTTAGCCCATGGTGTGCAAAAAAGTGCCGCTCAGAGGTAAAACAACCAACCCAACCTAACAGCTATCCAGTCCCCTCTTTCCCTAACCAATACTGAGTATTATAACAAACAACCCAAGAATATAAATAAATTAAGCGTTAATTTCGACATAACCTTTTTTGCTTTAATTTGATCCGATCAAAATTAAGCACTGTGACATCAGTTTTAAACAATTCAGAATCAGGTAATCAAAAAGGACAGAGGAATATACTTCACAAAAAGGCTGTAGTTCTGTCCCAGTAATGTCTATTAAGCTCATCATTAGAACGCAGAAAACGTTTAGTGACAGAAAAGAGGGATATCCGACATTAGAAGGAAACGTGGGAGATATCTCAACAGGAAAGAAACAAACAAACAGCCACCACACCAGTTGATTACCCTTTTTCTTTTGTCTCTCACTTGGCAAAATACCAACAGATATTATCACAATCGTTTCCAGAGGAAGGTTGGGTTGTGTTACCTCTGAGCGGCACTTTTTTGCACACCATGGGCTAAATGGCCAGGTCACATGGACCCCGAAGGCTCAGAGAAGTTTAGGGGAGGGGACCCACTGGAACAGCTGTTGGGAGACAGATGGTAGCCTCCCGTCAAGGCCTTCTAGCCTGTTCTTTAACGTGCACAGGGTATGTCTCTCCCGCACACGGACCATGGCTTAACGTCCCACCCGACGGACGGCGGCCTTTCCAAGCCCATCGGTGTCCCCTACTTACCGTGGGCAGGGCGGGGAATTTTGCGGAGATAAATCTCAACGCTGACCCTGCTGGGACTCGAACCTGGGAAGTACAGATTACGAGCCTGGCGCGCTACCGACAGAGCCACCCCCGCTCCTTTCCAGAGGAATGTTGGTCTACTTGCAATAAACGATAGACCGAAACAATGAACAATAACTTAAGCTAAGAACTGTTACTAATTCCTTCTAAATCTTTTAAATTTTAACATATTTTTATTCTTAAAACTATAGGTGCTGGGGAAGGGAATTGGTTCCGAAGGTAGCGCGCATATGGCTGATGATCCGATGTTCAGAGTTTCGATTCCCAGCTCTTCCTGCGTTGAATTGTATCTCCACTAACCTAAAATCTGCCATCGGTAAGAAAGAGGATACCATGGGCTTGGAAAAGGTGACGTCTGTAAAATGGGATATTAAGCCGTTGGTCAGTGTGCAAGAGAGCCATACCTTGTGTACATTAAATAACATGCTGGATGGCTTTCACCCAAGGCTTCCATCTGTCGTCTACTATCTGTCCAGTGGGTCCCCTACAACAACTTTCTCTGAGCCTTTGTGACCTGGCCATTTAGCCCATTGTGTGCAAAAAGATGCCGCTCAGAAGTAAGACAACCCAAATCTATAAGAAACGATGAAGATATGACGGCCATGTTACAAGGGTCACTTCAAAACAAATGCTCAGCATTTTTTTTTAATTAATATTTATTGTACACTATATAGGTAATTCATTTAGGAAGATAATCTTATTATCTTCGTGATCATCATCACGCTCGGCTGTCTTATCTGCCTTAGAACAACAACCTGTGTGCCTTCACTATATATGGGGCGGGGGTGGCTCAGTCGGTAGCGCGCCAGGCTCGTAATCTGTAGTTTCCAGGTTCGAGTCCCAGCTGGGTCAGCGTTGAGATTTATCTCCGCAAAATTTCCCCGCCCTGCCCACGGTCAGTAGGGGACACCGATGGGCTTGGAAAGGCCGCCGTCCGTCGGATGGGACGTTAAGCCGTGGCCCCGTGTGTGGGAGAGCCATACCCTGTGCACGTTAAAGAAACACTCTGGATGGCCTTGACGGGAGGCTACCATCTGTCTCCCAACAGCTGTTCCAGTGGGTCCCCTCCCCCAACCTTCCTGAGCCTTCGGGGTCCATGTGACCTGGCCATTTAGCCCATGGTGTGCAAAAAAAGTGCCGCTCAGAGGTAAAACAATCCAAGCCTTCACTATAAAGAGAGTTGTGAAGGTTGGCGTGTCCATCTTTTGCGAATCTCCAATTCACCCACCGACCAACTGAGCTATAATCAATAGTATTGACCCATTACACAATTCTGAAGCCGCTTGTGAATGCTTGCAACAGTGTTCTTCTCATATACCAAGAAATTCCTTAAAATCGCATTGCTTCGACCTGAGTTCATCAGAATGCCATAATTTCAATTAATACTGCAACAGCATAATCTGTAGGAGAAGGATGTACTTGCGATCAAAAGAAATGGGAAAGATGTACCCATACAATAAACAAGTAGCAATGCTATAGAATAAATACTGATCTGTATAATAGGAATTTGGGAACATTACTTTTGGAATGACCGTATGTTATTCATAACCATTGTACAGTCGCTCAAAAAGGTATCCAAACACTATGGTTGATTGCAGAATTCAGAAAAAATATCTGGCAACGTTTTTTTTAGAAATTAGTGATCTGGCAACCTTCGTTTCACGTGACACGAAGGTTGCCAGATCACTAATTTCTAAAAAAATCGTTCCAGATATTTTTTTCTGAATTCTGTAATCAACCATAGTGTTCGGATACTTTTTCGAGTGACTGTAAGTGTTACATATCAGATTTACATATTTATTTACTCTATAAGATGAAAAAAAATTGTTCAAATGTGATTGCGATTACAATTAAACCAAATGATACATAGAAAGGGTTTATTTCAATAATACTCTAAAAGAAAGAATAAAATATTTTTTTTTTCATAGAAAAACGAAACTTTTAAAAGCTATGCAAGAATTTTATGCCTGAGAATTAAAACAAAACGTGGGGCATAAAATATTTGATAAACAGATTGGAAAAAAATTCATTCATCAATTTTTTTTTATTTTGATTCACGTCACTTCAGAATGATTCTATATACGTTTATTTAGCAATATGAGGAAGCTGAAGCATCCAGCAGTTGTGTCTGACATTATCCATCAACCTCTTGTTACATAATAAAATATGAAGTCTTTTATCACATGATATTGACAGCTATGTTACCATCAATTTATGGTGAAAGGTTAAACCGTATATGGTAGAAGGTTACACTATCAATGGTGTAGGTGTACATTCAATTCCCAAACGAATTCGTTTGTGCTTCCATCTAGGGACAGTGAATTAAACTATATTAAGATCGTGTGGTTTTTTTTGCTTAGCTTGCGAAATGTCAACATTTACGCAATGAGGTTTTCAGATAATAATTTTCTAATTAGAACAATCAAAAACAACATTGCATTCTGGGCAAGCTTTTCGATCTCATTTGGGAGGTAATATTATTATTTCATAATTTCGGCAAACGGGATACTCTACGATTTCAAATCAGAATATTCGTATAAAATAGGCATTAAAGGATAATTTTTGAGTTTGGTAAAACCAATATTCTGTTCTAAAAACTTTTTGAAAACACGAAATTATGATCATTCTGGCTGCTTAAGTAGTCCCTGTAAAGAGTTGTACCGCTTGAAAGTGTATTTGTCAAATAATAATAATTAGTAATAGTAAATATAATTATAATTAATTTCTTAATAGTGCTAAATATAATAATAATTGACTATGTAATAATAGCAATTATTGAAATACTGCTACTGCTGATGATGATGCTTTAATAAATAATAATATTTAATTAATTAATAATAGAAATAGTCTATAAGGTTCTTAATACATTTAAAACGGGTTATATTTATTAAAAAATTTTAAATAATTTTCAATACGGGGGAGCGGATTTTATGTTCCGAATTTGCCATGGAGCACCCGATTACCCTTATGGAGTCTTGCTATTAAATTTTAAGAGATCAGAATTGCAATCTTAGAAATTAAGCCTTCAATGTAGGATATGCATCACGTTCGTTGGCCATCCGAATTTGCACCTGGAGCACCCGATTACCCTTATGGAGTCTTGCTATTAAATTTTAAGAGATCAGAATTGCAATCTTAGAAATTAAGCCTTCAATGTAGGATATGCATCACGTTCGTTGTAGGTTTCAACAGTCATTGTCCAATTATCGATACTATGAACGACGGCTAAATTTTGCAGACAGGTCAACGACGGCTAAATTTTGCAGACAGGTCAACGACGGCTAAATTTTGCAGACAGGTCAACGACGGCATGGAATTTTCTTTGCTACACCTACGATAGTAGTTATGTAGGTAGGCTCTAAATGCGCATGTGTTTACACACATGCGCATTTAGAGCCAAACCACAGCAAAACAAACAAGTGCTGAACAATGCTATTTACTCTAAGTAAGCCTCACAGCAGATGTTCTATATAATTGTTTAGCACACGTATGCATGCACAGAACGACCACTAGTGACAACATTGTGAACTAACGCGGAAAATATGTCACATGAAATTCCAAGCTGTTGTCGATCTAACAGCAGACTTGGGAGTCCAATATAACCACTCTGATGAGGTATCAACTTTTGAAACCAAAATAAATTTTGCGTACAATATGATTTCGCCAATTCTGTTGGGCTGTTTTACCTCTGAGCGGCACTTTTTTTGCATACAATGGGCTAAATGGCCAGGTCACAAGGACCCCGAAGGCTCGGAGAAGATTGGGAGAGGGGACCCACTGGAACAGCTGTTGGAAGACAGATGGTAGCCTCCCGTCAAGGCCATCCAGCGTGTTCTTTAACGTGCACAGGGTATGACTCTCCCGCACACGGGGCCACGGCTTAACGTCCCATCCGACGGACGGCGGCCTTTCCAAGCCCATCGGTGACCCCTACTGACCTTGGGCAGGGCGGGGAATTTTGCAGAGATAAATCTCATCGCTGACCCAGCTGGGACTCGAACCTGGGAACTACAAGATTACGAGCCTGGCGCGCTACCGACTGAGCCACCCCCAATTCTGTAGTTGCTACAATCGGAGAAGACCTGTGCCAGCGTTGAGTATTTACCTCCGCAACCCCTACCGTGCCCTCGGTCAGAAAGGGGACCAAAGGGGGCCAATGGGATTGGAAAGGCTGTCGTCCTTTAGTTTTGTTTAGATAAAAATTAATGATCCCACGTTGGATCGTTATTTATTATTAAAAACGTTAAGCCGTGAATCGTTGCGCAGGAGAAAGCCATACCCTATTCACGTTAAAATATACACTGGATGGCCTTGACGGGAGGCTACCATTTATCTCCTGAAAGTTTCGCCTAACTTTCAGGATGTGCCCATCCCTCAGCCTTCGGGGTCCTTGTGATCTGGCCTCTTGTATCGAAAAAAAAGTGCCGCTCAAATGAGTAATCCAACCGTGAGTACCACATTTGACTAAAATTTAATGGACCTGTTTTCAGTAAAAAAATATATTAAAATTTATTTCCAGATAGCCATAAACCAATCTCTTAGTAAACTTTCACAGGAAAGAATAGTCCTGCTTGTTTTGTTTTGCGCAGAGCAGTCCATCTTGTTCCTTTTTCGATACGCCACAAAGTTAGGCGAAACTTTTTTAAACAAAAACACGCAAAACATCGAAAACTAGGTAACCATTTGCCAACTTTCTCCCCAGTAATTGAACGGAGCATATCTCAGTTCCGGGATTGCTGGCTTCATGCCAATAGCCCATCCACTAGGAATTTAAACACAAAACAGAAAACGTTTAAAGGAAAGAAATGCAGATATAAATCTTCTGGGAAATAAGGCCAACACGTGGCAGATCTTCGCCAATATTTTCCAAGAGACACTGTACACGTATTGCATCCCCAATGGTCATTGCTCTCTACAATAACAATTTTACATTTTTTTTATACCACCCCAACATAAAGATATTTCTGCTCCTTCCCTTGACAATTTCGTGAGTGTGCTTCAGGAAAGGCGCGGGGGTGGCTCAGTTGGTAGAGCGCCAGGCTCGTAATCTGCAGTTCCCAGTTTCGAGTTCCGCCTGGGTCAGCATTGAAATTTATCTCCGCTAAGCCCTCATTTTGCCCACGGTCAGTAGGGGACACCGATGGGCTTGGAAAGGCCGCTGTCCATCAGATGTGGCATTAAGCCGTGGTTTCGTATGCTGGAGAGTCATCCCCTGTGCACATTAAAGATATTGTTGAGAATGATGAGGTTGGGTTGTTTTACCTCTGAGCGGCACTTTTTTTGCACACCATAGGCTAAATGGCCAGGTCACATGGACCCCGAAGGCTCAGAGAAGGTTGGGGGAGGGGACCCACTGGAACAGCTGTTGGGAGACAGATGGTAGCCTCCCGTCAAGGCCATCCAACGTGTTCTTTAACGTGCACAGGGTATGGGCTCTCCCGCACACGGGGCCACGGCTTAACGACCCATCCTAGGACAGCGGCCTTTCCAAGCCCATCGGTGTCCCCTACTGACCGTGGGCAGTGCGGAGAATTTTTGCGGAAAATGATGAGGCAGATAAAGAATTGTATTGTGATGACTTACCTGATGTGAATGTTTGGTTTCAAGGGTCGGATGATAAAATGTTAAAATTGATGTATTTAAATATTAGATCACTGAAAAAATATTGGGATAATTTAGTAGTTCATATTGAACTTCTTGAATTCCAGTTGGATTTGATTCTTTTGGTTGAAACTATGGTAACTGAACAGGAATCAGTTACATTTAATATTGAAGGGTATAACAAGCTCATTTTAACGGCAAAAGAAAATAAACAACGTGGGATCTTTATTTTTTATCTAAACAAAATTAATTTAGTACAACTGGATGAAACTATTGGAGAATCAGCAGAAGCAATAATCACTAAATTATTAATTAATAATATTGAAATTAATATCATCGCAGTATATAGATCTCCTAGTAAAAACATTAACTGGTTCCTAAAAGAAATTTCTAAATATTTATTAAAAAGGGCAGGAATTAAAAAATATAATTATTGTTGGTGATATTAATATTGATGTGGCAAATACTAATAAATAAGTTGTGATATGTATTTAAATCCTTTGATTGAATTTGGTTTAGAACAAATCGTTAAGGGTTTTACCAGAGAGGACGAAACATTAACTAAATTTACAAGGACGTTAATTGATCATGTTTTGGTTAAAACAAGTAGTTTTGATGTTAAAAGTAAAACATATAGAAATAAATTTGCAGATCATTATGGTATCTTAATTAAGATTTTCAAAAAGAATATTAGCTCTAATGATGTTACATTTTTGAAAGAGGATTTAAACCTAGGTTTTAAAAAATTTTATAATGATACTCTTATTATTCAAAAATTGCAAATGACACAATGGAATGATATTGTTGATGAAGACATGAGTACAGAATTAGTATATCAGAAAATATTAAGTAAAATTCATGAAATTCGGGAAAATTCTTGTTGTAGTAAACAAATTAATAATTGTAAAACTAAGAGAATATGGAAAGAATGGATTACAGATGACATTATTTTAGCAATTAAAAATAGAGATAAATTATGGAAAAGATATAAAGATAATGTTAATAATAAATAAAATTATGACTTATATAAAATGGAAAGAAATAGGGTAAACATCATTATAAGGAACCAAAAACGCATATTTTAATTCAAATAAATTAGCAATTAATAAAGGTAATAATACTAGAATGTGGGAATTAATTAATGATATTATTCATGATAAAAAAAAAGGATGCCAATCAACGAAAATGTTGAAAGACACTTGATTGGAGATAACACTCCAAAAGAAATTCTAAATAGTTTTGTTAAGTTTTTTGTAACAATTATAGTGAGATGGAAACAGAATTTGCGACGATGAATACTAAGTCAGATAAGGTTTACGAATTATGTTACATAAATAAGAATTCTATGCATTTTCCACTAGCTAGTAACTTCGATGTTGCCAATATTACAGATAATTTAAAATATAATCCATCTCCTGGATTTGACAATATTAAACCAATATACATAAAGGAAAGCAAATGCAATTTTGTTCATGTAATAACAATTCTTATAAATAAAATTTTTGAAAACTCGCAAATCCCAATAGCTATGAAAATTGGAATTATTCGTCCGGTATGTAAAAATGAATCAAAAAAGAGTTTTAATAATTATAGACCAATCACTCTGTTAACAATTTTTGGTAAGATAATGGAAAAATAGGTTGGAGATTGCCTGCAAATTTTTTTGAATAATATGAATTTTCTGTCAAGTCAGCAATTTGGGTTCCGTAAAGGTATGGGAACGCAAAGTCTTTTGGAAGATCTTATTAATAATATAAATATTAATTTAAATATAGGAAAGAAATGCGTTGCGCATTTATGGACTTAAATAAAGCATTTGATTCAGTTGACACTGATATCTTGCTACAGAAATTATATTTACTTGGTATAAGAGGGAATATTTTTGAATGGTTTAAAAGCTACTTATTACATAGAGAAATAGTTATGAAAATAAATGATAATTTTAGCGATAAATTTCAGATCTATTTTTTAGTTCCACAAGGATCTATTCTCCGCCCTATGCTATTTCAAATATACATAAATGATGTGACTAATATTAATTTCGATAGTAAATTATATATATATATGCTGATGATACAGTGCTAATCAACTTCCACTCTGATTTAGAATACGCTATTTGCAATCTACAAAATGATTTTAATAAAGAATTAAATGGTTTGCTCTTAACAAACTGAGTGTAAACGAGAAAAAAACTAAATTTATGTGTATTGGTTCTCAACAACCTACACTTTATAGAAGAATTACTAAGCATCGAATATGTTGAACTATGCTGGACGGTTTATCACCTGGTATATGCAATTGTCCTAAAATAGAAGAAGTAAACGAAATAATTTACCTAGGCTAGAAAATGAATTCGAAAATGAAATGGAATAAACATATTGATTGGATGTGTTCAAGACTACGATTTGTAGCATTTAAAATTAGGAAACTTAACTTGTTTGTTGATACACAGATAACTATTTTAGTATATAAAGCACTTTTTGAATCTATAATTAGATATGGAATAACAGTTTATGGGACAGCCTATAAGACAGAATTAAATAAAATTAAAAGAATACAATTTAGTCTGCTAAAAGGATTGTGTAATTCAGAAGTTAAATATTCCCTTACAACGAAAGATGATATATTCAGTTTGTTCAAAATTTTACCTATTGAAAGCTTATATATGTTTGTTTCTGTTATCAATAACTTCTTTGATGATACCTATAAACAAAATATTTGCCACAATAAGTTTACTAGAAAAAGGCTATGGGTTTTTTGAAACAACTAAAATTTTATAATAATTACGGACGAAATTCCAAAGAATATCAAATTCCTTACCTATTTAACTTGCTTCCTAGAGAAATAGTTAACTTAAAAAAAATTGTGATGTTAAAGAAAAATTACTTCGTGGTTGATGAAAAAGTGGTGTTTATATTTGGAAACTTTCATCATTTTGTTGGTTTTCTTTTTCATTTAATCTTTTTTTTTCTCTCCTACTTTTTATGTACTACTGATATAATCTAGATCATATCTGTAAAACCATATATGTACATTCCCGCTGATAAGCTTCGGCTTAGTGGGATTTTTTTTATGTAAAATAATTATAGATAATACTTATTGAAAATAAATTTGAATTTGAATTTGAAAGAACACACTGGGTTGCCTTGAAGGGAGGCTACCATCTGTCTCTCAACATCTGTTCCAGTGGGTCTCCTCCCCCAACCCTCTCTGAGCCTTCGGGGTCCTTGTTACCTGGCCATTTAGCCCGTGGTGTGCAAAAAAGTGCCGCTCAAAGGTAAAACAACCCAACTCTTCAGGAAAGGACAAGGATTGGCTCAGTTGGTAACGCGCATAGTTCTTTACTTAATGTTCCCAGGTTCGAATCACCACTGAGCATGCGTTCGGATATTTTCCCGACCCCTCCTCTCTGTCCGATGAGCTTGGAAAGGTCGCTGTCCGCAGAATGAGGCCATTCTGCCGAGGGCGACTGTAAATTTTGGTGTGACACTAACTTAAGCAGGGCAGCATCAGAGGGGAGTCAAGTGCCCATTTCCCATCCCACCTTCAGAATGCTAGTTACAGTAATAGAGCCAAAAATTATCAAACTTGTGATATTTGACACAGTTTTCAAGAATTTTTTAAAACGCTCTAAAATGGAGGGGGGAAATGTTATATGCCTCCCCCCCACACACACACACACAAACCACCACCACCACCACCATCTTTTTTAATCTTCTAGATCCGGGTCTGAACTCAAGCTGTGACATAAAGGAAACTTTGAGAGTTTCTTGACATTTAAACACACAATTATTTTTGTTAATTATTTATAAAACATAGCACTTTAAAATATGGATGTTCTTTAATTCAAATAAATGAAGCTATGAAACGCTGAAATAAATTAAAAAATGCACAATATCTGCACGTGAAGTTTTTAAATTGAAGTAATTAAAGTACCTCTTAGACCTATACTTCATCTACTTGTAAAAAGAGAGTAATCCTTTATCTGAATTCAACGTCAGCGAAATATGTGACACGTGTTGTGTCACACAATAAATCAGTCCCAGAGAATTAAACAAAGCAATTTCATTTAAGTTAGTCTCGATTTTAAGATTCTTGAAGTGCTATTCTTTTACCAAATAGTATTATTCTTTTACCAATTAATTGCAGCAGGGGCTAATTTACCGATAAGTGGACTAAGATGCCACTTAGGGCCCCTGATACTGAGAGGCCCTCAAATCGTTCTGTGAATTTATAACTATTTGTTTCTTAAAAATTCATAAGGCCCCTGGACTTCTAAATCCGTTACCTGAATGGCAGTACTCAGCAGCATTTTCTTCTCAGAGCGAGGGTTAGGGTTGGGTTGGGTTGTTTTACCTCTGAGCGGCACTTTTTTGCACACCGTGGACTAAATGACCAGGTCACATGGACCCCGAAGGCTCAGAGAAGGTTGGGGGAGGGGACCCACTGGAACAGCTGTTGGGAGACAGATGATAGCCTCCCGTCAAGGCCATCCAGCGTGTTCTTTAACGTGCACAGGGTATGGCTCTCCCGCACACGGGGCCACGGCTTAACGTCCCATCCGACGGACGGCGGCCTTTTCAAGCCCATCGGTGTCCCCTACTTACCGTGGGCAAGGCGGGGAAATTTTGCGGAGATAAATCTCAACGCTGACCCAGCTGGGACTCGAACCTGGGAACTAGATTACGAGCCTGGAGCGCTACCGACTGAGCCACCCCCGCCCCGGGCGAGGGTTAACTCAACTGATAGTGCACCAAGTTCGTGATCTGCTGTTCCCAAGTTCGAGTTCAAACTGCATCTGCAGCGAGATTTTCTCCGCTAATCTCCACTTCCCTCGGGAACAAAAGGAACACTGATGGATCTGGAAAGGGCGCCGTCCATCAGATGGGGCATTAAGCCGTGTTTCCCTCCCCCTGCAAGAGACCCATACCTGCGCACTTTAAAGAACACACTTGATCGCAGACGTTATTTGTTTGCAAACAAAGCGCTATGTTATATTATACCATATGAGCAGCTTTAGTAAAAATTATTCACAATTTTTTTAATATTTATTATTATACTCAAATATTTATTCAAACGCTATAACCAAAACCCCGTGTGTCCAGACGTGTTCCCAAAAAAGCGATGCGATTCGACATCATTGGCAACGCTGAATCGAGTCATTTTTTTGACTTGGCAATGCCATCAAGCAAAGTTACGCCAGATACGCCACTGAACCTCTTTTAAGGACCGCAAAATTCCCCGCCCTGCCCACGGTCAGTAGGGGACACCGATGGGCTTGGAAAGGCCGCCGTCCGTCGGATGGGACGTTAAGCCGTGGCCCCGTGTGCGGGAGAGCCATACCCTGTGCACGTTAAAGAACGCGCTGGATGTCCTTGACGGGAGGCTACCATCTGTCTCCCAACAGCTCTTCCAGTGGGTCCCCTCCCCCAACCTTCTCTGAGCCTTCGGGGTCCATGTGACCTGGCCATTTAGCCCATGGTGTGCAAAAAAGTGCTGCTCAGAGGTAAAACAACACAACACAACAACTCTTTTAAGGAATCGATAAAAACAACGAGAACAACTGAACAAAACACAAATGTAAAATTTCATATTCCAACCAAATCAAGTTATTGTCATTATTGTAGCAGTAACAGTTAAGGATGTCCGGAATAAATTAGAAATAGTATTAGAACATATGTATTACTAAAATGTATATTTTTCTAAGTTGTGTAGTTAAAAAATTAGTCACTTCTACTTTTCGAAAAACTGTTGTTCAGACTACAGTAAGAACTCTGAGAAGCAGCAGAAGAGATGCTTAAAATATAAAATGTCCAAACTGATCTTAAACTGTGAAAATCCAAATGGAAAGAAAATAATATTAGCTAGACAAGTTCATTGTTTTCAAAACTGACCGTATTGTTTTCTGATTAAATTATTCCAAAATTTGCCACGTCCAAATTATTTTCTGACTTATCTTGAATTACTCTTATTAAATATTTAAGATGTAATCTGCAAAACTACCATTTAAGCTCAATACTGATTTTTTCCTATATTTCCTACCAAAAAATGTTCATTCTATTCCCCGTTTTTCTCGGCCATTCCCCGTTTTTCTCAAAATGTAATAAATATAACAGTAATGGCGAATTTTGTGATTATACAACTCATATGTACTATTAAAATATATCAACACTAATATAATAAATTAATTATCAACACGCGTATAATATATTAATTATATAATTATACTTCACACTAATATAAGCTTTTCCTACCAATATTTTTTCAATAATATTATTTAAATTTATTACTTCTATAATTTCTGATTCATTTTTCCTATCCATTTGGGATATAAAGAAATCCAAAGTTAAAAAGTTTAACCTTCCCATGCATTTTTAATCTAATCTAATATTAAACGTGTGATCTGCTTCTACTTATTAACGTTTTCTAATCTTTTTTGCTACTTAATTTAAAATGCTATTAAATACTGTTGCCTCTTACTTTAATTAGTAACTACCCGCATAAAAATTTCAAAAAGTCAAAGGTTTGGGTTGTTTTGACCTTCACTTTTTGCACGCAATGGCTAAATGGCCAAGTCACAAGAACCCCGAGGCCACAGAGAAGTTTGAGAGAAGGGGGCCCATTGGAGAGATATTAGGAGACAGATGGATCTCTTGGAATTCTATCGTTATAACCTAGTTATTCTAGGCTTGCAAGTTACCAGATCGCCAGGTAAAGGTGAGATACCTAAATATAACCTTAAATTTCTCTTTTCAGAGAGGGAGGATGGAAAGCATCTCCAAGGTGTAGGTTTTCTTCTCAACAGACATGCCAGTGATACTCTTCTAGGATATGAATGCATTAATAAAAGATTTCTTACAACTAAATTAAAAACTAAGATTAAAGACTTGAATGTTATCTATTGTTATGTCCCCACAGGGGACTCTGATGAGAACGAGAAGGATACGTTTTACAGACAACTTCTGAATACTTTGAATTCTGTCAAGAAATGAAATATTTCGCTTTTTCTATGTAACTTCAGTGCTGAAGCTGGTACTGACTCTGACCTTTGAGCATGGGTGTTAAGCCCCTTTGGAGTGGTAGTTCCAAAGGCAATGGGGAACGTCTCTTACAGGTAGGTAAACTTAACGGTTTGGAAAATAACTAACATATACTACAAACACTGGGACAGTTATAAATACAAATGGAGTTCACCTGATGGGTTGCATAGAAATATGATCGGTTATATTTTAATTGCAAATGGACTAGTTCGGTTAGAAATCCAGATCATAGAGGGGAACTGAAATTGAATCTGATCATTACCTTGTCAAAAGTGTCTTAGAACTGAAGTTTAATTAAATATTGTGCTGAGGGTAAGAGAATTACCTTTAATACTGAAGCTTTGAAAAATCCAGATGTAGTCAAAGCATACCATGATAGGCTACTCAGTCATTATGACAATCGTGGTTTGCTTACTGCCGAAGTGGAGAAAGAATCGGATCAATTTAAACAAGCATTTCTTAAAACTAGCAGTAATCTAAAGTTCTCTCTTGGGTAAAAAGGAACAGAGGCGACAAATTTGTTTGAATGATAAGGCTATGGAACTTATTTCTGCTAGAAGAAAGTGCAGGAATAATATGAATCAACACCCTACTGGTCCTAATGGGCAGCATTTCAAAGAGCTTAATAAACCTGTAAAGGATCGGTTTCCAGCTGATAAGAATCTTTGGCATGATAACTTCGCTGGCAAAGCAAAGGAAGCAGTTAGTAGCTAAACAGCACAACATCAGGAAATTTTACCAAATAGTTAATCTTTTGTGTGGGAAGGAAAAGGCTGGCATACAGGAATTGAGGGATAAACTTGATAAGGTTATTGAAGGTGAGGATTCTGTGATTGTTAGCTGGCTGAGCATTTCAGAGATGTTCTAAATAATGCGATTACTTCTACTCGCATTCTTTCTAATGAGCATAAATTTATTGCTGGATTTAATGATGGTCCTATATCACAATCCGAAGTCGCATTGGTTATCTCTAAATTAAATTTGCATAAATCCCTAGGGGTGGATGAAATCACCACTGAAATGCTTAGAGCTGGGAACATTTGTGTTGTCACATGGCTGATTGAAATTTTGAATATTTTTTATGATAAAGGTGTTGTTACTACGGATTTTACTAGAGCTATCATTGTCCCAAATTTTAATAAAGATGATCGCAGTTCTTGTAATAATTATAGGGGAATTAGTTTACTTTCTGTTCCAGGTAAAGTTCTTTGCATGATTATACTTAATAAAATTAAGAATTCGGTTGATGGACAACTGCGTGATAGCAGTGTGGATTCAGAAGTGGTAGGGGATGTATCGATCAAATATATTCACTTAGGCAGATTCTTGAGGAATGTTTAGATTCAGAAACCTGTGGTTACTAGCTTTATAGATTTCAAAATGGCTTTTGATCTGTTCATCGACATAATTTGTGATTCATTGTTAGATCATATGGAATACCTGACAAGTTAGTTAGCATAATGAAAATCTGAAATAATAACACTGAGTCATGTGTGGAAGTTTGTAAGATTTGTAGCGATTGGTTTAGCATTACTAGTAGAGTTTGACAAGGTGAATTTTGTTTACTTTTTTCTCTTTAGTTTCGTTATGTTATGCGAAATTCTTTTCAAGATGAAAACTTTGGCCTGAAATAGTCTAGAGATTTCAAATTTTCTGATTTGGATTATGTGGATGACTTGGCCATGTTGGCTAATGATGTTGATGAAATGAATTCTGTTATTAGGACTGTTGATGTGACTTAGAGTAGGTTTGGTGATAAACAGAGAGAAAATTAAAATGGTGAAAATTGGTCAGGCAGCTTGTGCTTCAGTTGCTTTTAATGACTGCACTCTTGAGCAAGTTGGGTTGTTTTTACCTCTGAGCGGCACTTTTTTGCACACCATGGGCTAAATGGCCAGGTCACATGGACCCCGAAGGCTCAGAGAAGGCTGGGGGAGGGGACCCACTGGAACAGCTGTTGGGAGACAGATGGTAACCTCCCGTCAAGGCCATCCAGTGTGTTCTTTAACGTGCACAGGGTATGGCTCTCCCACACACGGGGCCACGGCTTAACGTCCCATCCGACGGACGGTGGCCTTTCCAAGCCCATCGGTGTCCCCTACTGACCGTGGGCAGGGCGGGGAATTTTTGCGGAGATAAATCTCAACGCTGACCCAGCTGGGACTCGAACCTGGGAACTGCAGATTATGAGCCTGGCACGCTACCGACTGAGCCACCCCCGCCCTCTTGAGCAAGTGTCTCAGTTCAATTTAAGAGGGAATTATATAACAGATAATAGTGATGTGCGGCATGAGATAAACAGAAGAAGAATTCAGTAATAAAGTATCATAGAAAAATACCCAGTAGACAAGAAACACAAGAAATAATTGGCTTTTAAGAATCTACGGAGAGGAAAAAATAGCCGTTTACACCTGAAGACTAAAATATTAGACAGTACAATAGTTTAATTCTTACTAAGGTTAGTTATGATAGCGAAACATGGACTCTTTGCAAGCAGGATAAGAGGAAAGTTGATGCCTTTGATTCTAGATGCCTACCCAGTGTATTGAGCATTAGGTGGTTTGACTTTGTAAGTAATGATGAGGTTAGAAGTAGTCATCAGCCTCCTTTAAGCAGCATATTGTGCAAAGAGAGATTGCATTGGTGTGACTGTGTTGATTATATGCATAGCTGCAGATTGGCAAATCGGGTGATGAACAGTGTGCCTAAAGGCCTCAGGAAAAGGAGAGGCCTAGGATACGATGGGCAGACAATATAAACAGGACCTTGCTGGATTGGCCTAGAGTCGCCAAATACAGGAGCTCAGGACAGACATGTATGGAGAAGAAAATTATACATTCTGGTAGGACCTCTGTAGCCCATGGTTGCATGAACTACGGAGCTTCTATGTATGTATGTATGTATGTATGGATGGATGGATGTATGCATGTCGTTTTGTATATTATCTATTTTTCGAAAGTGCTTTTTTTCGTTAGCAAAACAATGTTTAATAAGTTCTATTTGTCTAATATTGACACAAAAACTGTTATGTATTTGGTTGTATGCGAAAAAACGTTTTAGAACCACTGGCTTATAAGTAATGAAATCCAAATTAAAGAAAATGAAATGTCTAAAATATCTGTAATCACCACAAGAAAGTGGAGTTTATTCCGACTACAAACACCTGTAAAATTTAAGAAAAAAATCTATAAAAAGAAACTTTGAGATCAATATTTTGATCGGTATTCGACAGTTGTACTGGCTTATAATAATTGCCTTCGATTATTATGTATTTTATGATTAAAGTAGCTTTGGATATTGCAATAGTAAAGATAATTTAAATTTATAACGAATTTAACACTAAACAACCAGTAATGAACAAATTTCAAATTACTACAAAATAATTGTTCTATATTTTTTTACAAAATAATGGTTTTGTATACATTTTCTAATAATAATAATAATACTTTTTTAAAAAAACTTATTTTTAGTAACTAAATATATTAAATAATTTTAAATTCGCCTAACTTTGTCACTTTCAAAAACTACCCGTAATTTAATATCAAAATTTTAAAACAGTATTGTTTGTGTTATTGATATAAGAATGTACAAATGCAGCAGGAATAATCGCTGTAATATTATTAAGCAAATTAAATCTTAGCTAACTGCTCTCTGTTATTCTTATGAAACAGCCACTTAGGCCTATCAGATCAATAAGATGATTAGGTTAAATTTAACTGAAATAAATAATGCTTATTCAGTCCAGTAAACAAAGGGAGATGGAGAATAAATCTCAAGTAAAAAGTGATATATGGTTGTTGTTGTTTTGTAACAAAAAGGTGCAAAATCCAGTTGCAGCGTAACTACATAGCAAACCACTAATTGATTTATCGATCAATTATCTTTTTTTTTGTAATTTGCAGTTTTAAACTCTTACATTATCATTCTTTAATAATCCGCTTCCTGATGAATTAAACATTTATGCATTATACGACCAAAACGCGAACATTAATCGTAACTTGGTAACAAAAAAAAAAAGAATAAATCCTCAGTTAAACGTTTGGCTGTTTTAAATGTTTCGTATCCATTCTAGTCAACAGCAGAACAGGGATCATCCAATTAAATCGCACAACATCCACACCTCAGAAGAAAACAATCTCTCTGTACAATCCTTACGAAATTACGTGAACCCTCCACCACATCAGCAACAGTAGTAAGCGATATCAGAAACGCTTAAACCTCCTACGCATCCCAGTAGCATCGCTTCGTCCGCCTCCGGAAGCTGAGAGGCAGGGAGAACGAGACTGCAGGGGATCGATCGTGATCGGCGGTTCTCTGACATCCAGCATCCCAACATGCGCTCTCTCTTCTTAGCATCCCTCGCCACTGTTACTACGTAACCATCATCCATAGCTTCCGCAAGAGGACTATCGCTTTGCAGCACTCTATACGGACAACAGGTGTAGTCTAGGTATCCAACAGCAACAGGACGGAAGCAGCTGGAGAGTCGCACGCAACACAACAGGCATAGAGGCGGGAAAAATGAAGTGTGTGTCGGACGCGTTGGAGCGAGGTCGGAGGTCATAAAAGGTCACTTACGATTTCTGTTGGCCGTCGAGGAGCCCGCGGCTTTTCTTCCTGGCGTTTGGCCACTCGAACTGGAACTTGCCGTGGACGGCGACTTTGATGAAGTCCATGACTGGATGGTGAGGAATAGACGGATGAGGATCCGGAGAGCACCGGGATCGGGATGGAGGAGGATGGAGATAGGGAGGAGGAGGTTGCCGAAGCCAGGGCAGGGGCCCTCCGGCTGGAGTGGTGCAGGCTGTCGCAGTCCTCAGTCACCAGCCCTCCAGGCGCTCCCCGGGATCGATCGTTTCATTGCGAGAGGAGCCAGAGGTGTAAGGAGAGGTAGAGACCCGGGAACAGCTGTCGCCAACACCGGCAGCCTCTACCACCTCCGGCGGTATCCGACTGAGTGGGCGTCACGTACAGCTTCGTTACTACTCTTCAAAGTGATTGGGTCGAGTCCGCTTTCTTTCTTTCTCTCTCTCTCATATATTCATTCTCTCCCATCCGGAAGATTATTGTTTTCTCTCAGTTTTCTTTTCTTCCTCATCTTTGATTCTCACGATATTTAATGGCAAAGATTGATTCACTTGAACATCTCAGTTTTATAATCCATCGAGTTGACACTGATCCAAAACAGAAGTTAAATTGAGAAATAATCGCAGTGGAAGCGATTTCATCTAACCAAGAAAACATAAACGTCCTGGGAAAGAATTCTCAAGAAAATGTATCACAACGAAGATTTGTTGAGGGTTATCCTCATTTGCACCAAACAAAAGGCATGATTCGACCGTGTTGTCGATTGTAGGAAAGGGAATTACACAGATATCCACCCTATTTAAATATAGAACCCAAGAGAAAGTCACGAAAATAAATACAGTCAGTGCCCGATCTAGAACAATAGGCACATAAACACTACTTTTCCAAAATATTCTAGGTTGGGTTGTTTGAGTTGTTTTACCTCTGAGCGGCACTTTTTTTGCACACCATGGGCTAAATGGCCAGGTCACATGGACCCCGAAGGCTCAGAGTAGGTTGGGGGAGGGAACCCACTGGAACAGCTGTTGGGAGACAGATGGTAGCCTCCCGTCAAGGCCATCCAGTGTGTTCTTTAACGTGCACAGGGTATGCTTCTTCCACACACTGGGCCACGGCTTAACGGCCCATCCGACGGGCGGCGGTTTTTCCAAGCCCATCGGTGTCCCCTTCTAAACATTTTTCCCGCCTCTATGCCTGTAACCATGGACAGAAATCGTAAGTGACCTTTTATGACCTCCGACCTCGCTCCAACGCGTCCGACACACACTTCATTTTTCCCGCCTCTATGCCTTCTAACCATGGGCAGGGCTGGGAATTTTGCGGAGATAAATCTCAACGCTGACCCAGCTGGGACTCGAACCTGGGAACTACAGATTACGAGCCTGGCGCGCTACCGACTGAGCCACCCCCGCCCCGCAAAATATTCTAGAATTTTCATGTTATATCAATGAAAATCTGACATAAAAGCTCTGTAACTTCTAAAATATCCATTTAATGGGAAAACATAATTAAAGATAAATTAAAGATCATAATCAAATCTATTTCAATCTCAAGAATATTCCCTCAGTATTTAAAGCGTTATTGAAGCTGGAATATTTCACAAGTGTAATGCGTCATAAGACTTTTCCTCATAAATTAATTAAAACTTAATAAGTATTAGTAGTAAAAAATCACAGGACGTGTCCTGTAGACATGGGACTCAGGAAATAATAGGCTGAAAAAAATCCCACTCATGGCAAAACTTCATAAGTATTGTTTTAAGCCATTTAATGAAATAAACATACATTTTTAAAAGTTTGCGTAATGATTATTCCAATATTAGACAATTACGAATGAATTTTATGAAACAAGATAATTTATTGTTAAATATTCCAGAATGCATAACTCTTTAAATACTGAACGAATATTGTTGAAAAATATATTCAAATGGATTTTATTATGATCTTTTAATTTATCTTCAGTCACATTTTTCATTAAATGCATATTTTAAGAGTTATAGAGCTGGGAAATTAGATTCCCATTCACAAAATGTCGAAATCGTGTACGTACACGAAGGTTGCCAGATCACTAATTTCTAAAAAAAAATCGTTGCCAGATGCTTTTTCTGAATTCTCTAATCAACCAAAGTGTTCGGATACTTTTTTGAGCGACTGTAGGTGGTCATATTATTTTGATACTAGATCGTGTGGGCTCACTCACGGAAATATTGAGCGTGTGCAGTTACCGTTCACAGCAAACCGGAGCGTGTGCAGTAACTGCACACGCTCCAGATATTTTTCCTGAATTCTGTAATCACGTGACACGAAGGTTGCCAAATCACTAAAAAAAATCGTTGCCAGATATTTTTTCTGAATTCTCTAATCAACCAAAGTGTTCGGATACTTTTTTGAGCGACTGTACTATATATTTTGTAGAGTTTGCCTGTCTCTTCAATAACTTTTCCTAGACGTAAGAGCTGGAACCCCCAAATACGGCATACAGCTCATCGTAACTTAGTGCAACGTAAAGGTTTCGACTCCACAAAATTTAACTGCACACCTCTCAATAAAAGCGGATTGATATATAATGACAAGCCACGTAAAGAGTTCTTAATAATAGCCTTTATTTCCAACCAAATAGAACAATGCACGTTGCGGTAACAATTAGGTCATATTCACGCACGATGATCATTAATGAAGTATCAATAGATTGACATCATTTCAAGTTTTGGAACTCACCCTTCCAATATTTTCCCAAATATTTGACCGCCTGGTAGAAATTTTGATGTGAAAATTAAAATTTCCTGGATTGGATTTGGATTGTTTTACCTCTGAGCGGCACTTTTTTGCACACCATGGGCTAAATGGCCAGGCCACAAGGACCCCGAAGGCTCAGAGAAGGTTGGGGGAGGGGACCCACTGGAACAGCTGTTGGGAGACAGATGGTAGCCTCCCGTCAAGGCCATCCAGCGTGTTCTTTAACGTGCACAGGGTATGGCTCTCTGGCACACGGGGCCACGGCTTAACGTTCCATCCGACGGACGGTGGCCTTTCCAAGCCCATCAGTGTCCCCTACTGACCGTGGGCAGGGCGGGGAAATTTTGCGGAGATAAATCTGAACGGTGACCCAGCTGGGACTCGAACCTGGGAACTACAGATTACGAGCCTGGCGTAAAATTTCCTGGGGATAATACGTAGTTAATATAATCAGATCCGAATCTAGGGGGGGGGGAGAGGGGGCCCGTGCCCTTTCCTTTGAGAATGCTAGTAAGGTAATAAAGATAAAAGATTGATAATCCTTATGAATGATACACGCACTTTTCACGAAATTTTTTAAGACTTCTACAGTCTCTCAAAAAAGTATCCGAACATCTTCGTGTCACGTGACACGAAGGTTGCCAGATCACTAATTTCTAAAAAAAATCGTGCCAGATATTTAATTCTGAATTCTGCAATCAACCGTAGTGTTCGGATACTTTTTTTGAGAGACTGTACAACGGAAAGGGAAATGTAGAGATTATTCTACAGGGGAAATCCAGTGTTTGCATCCCCCTTTAACTTTTTTCGGTGTTCGATTGATTTTTTGCCTCTCCCCCTCCCGTTTAATTTTTTATGCATCAGAGTTTGAAAATAATAATTATTTAATATAGTGAAAGAAATAGATCCTAAACACCTAGAATGTTTAATTCCTTACCTATTGATATCAGAGCTGAATGCTCTGCAACATTTTTATATTTAAAGTGAAAACTGTTATTTTTATTGCCTCAAATAAATATTGATTATTACATTAAAATTATAGAACAGATTTTTGCTTCTAACGTATTTCGAACACGTTTTTTTCTGCCACTAAGGACACCTGATTTTAAAATAATTCAATTTGGCATCCTAAATGAGCAGAGCAAATAGCTCAAAGGTTTACTAAATTTGTGTATTTTGTTACTTTCTGGGGGTGGGGGTGGCTCAGTCGGTAGTGCGCCAGGCTCGTAATCTGTAGTTCCCAGGTTCGAGTCCCAGCTGGGTCAGCGTTGAGATTTATCTCCGCAAAATTCCCCACCCTGCCCACGGTCAGTAGGGGACACCGATGGGCTTGGAAAGGCCGCCGTCCGTCGGGTGGGACGTTAAGCCGTGGCCCCGTGTGCGGGAGAGCCATACCCTGTGCACGTTAAAGAACACGCTGGATGGCCTTGACGGGAGGCTAACATCTGTCTCCCAACAGCTGTTCCAGTGGGTCCCCTCCCCCAACCTTCTCTGAGCCTTCAGGGTCCATGTGACCTGGCCATTTAGCCTATAGTGTGCAAAAAAAGTGCCGCTCAGAGGTAAAACAACCCAATTGTTACTTTCTGAATTGTACTAATATTGTTTTCCGCTTGTATATGCAAATTTTTATATCTGTATTGTTATTTAGCCATTATTAAAATTATTATCATTATTAAACAAAACATGTACACACACATATATATAACTCAAATTATATCAAATTGTTTTATATTCGGACTTTAATATATTTGTATAAAAATATGTAGTTAAATAAAAAAATTTTCTTTACAAACAAAAAAATGTTAACAATAGTTAATAAATGACTTTTCTTCTTTATGAATAGAACGTATAGAATACCTTTGGATACCTTCCTTTACCTTTGGATACCTTCCTTAGTTTTGAAAGCGTGTTCGTTTCTGTTGGAAAACAAAAGCATTGTTCATTGCATTGAAATGAGTGCATCTGTTCCTTTCGCAAGATTCCGATATAAGAAGCTATTTCTTCATCTTGTTAATGACCACAAATGAACTAATAATAATAAATAACCAACTGATTGCCTATGCATTAAAGAAGAGAAGAAATCCACATACTTAATCTTAAGTGGTTTCTATGGTCAATGTCGTGTCGCATTTAATAAGAGAAAAATAAACTTTCCCAAAGCAGTGATCAGGAAACTTTTTTGGGCGGAGTGCCAAAGAGAGGATTAGACTTTTCTGATACGTGTGGAAATCGACTTGTTTTTAGATCTTGGTTGTTGGGTTGGGTTTTTCCTCTGAGCGGCACTTTTTTGCACACCGTGGGCTAAATGGCCAGGTCACATGGACCCCGAAGGCTCAGAGAAGGTTGGGGGAGGGGACCCACTGGGACAGCTGTTAGGAAACAGATGGTACCTCCCGTCAAGGCCATCCAGTGTGTTCTTTAACGTGCACAGGGTGTGGTTCTCCCGCACACGGGGCCACGGCTTACAGTCCCATCCGACGGACGGGGGCCTTTCCAAGCCCATCGGTGTCCCCTACTGACCGTGGGCAGGGCGGGGAATTTTGCGGAGATAAATCTCAACGCTGACCCAGCTGGGATTCGAACCCTGGGAACTACAGATTAGGAGTCTGGCGCACTACCGACTGAGCCACACCCGCCCCACTTGAACCGTAATCTGAGTATCCTGAATTCTGTAATCACGTGACACAAAAGTTGCCAGATCACTAATTTCTAAAAAAAAAGTTGCCAGATATTTTTTCTGAATTCTGTAATCATCCATAGTGTTCGGATATTTATTTGAGCGACTGTAGGTGGTCATATTATTTTGATACTAGATCGTGTGGGCTCACACACGGAAATATTGAGCGTGTGCAGTTACCGTTCACAGCAAACTGGAGCGTGTGCAGTAACTGCACACGCTCCAGTTTGCTGTGAACGGTAACTGGAGCGTGTACAGTTGCTGTACACGCTCCAGGTATTTTTCCTGAATTATGTAATCACGTGACACGAAGGTTGCCAGATCGCTAATTTCTAAAAAAAAATCGTTGCCAGATATTTCTTCTGAATTCTGTAATCAACCACAGTATTCAGATATTTTTTTGAGCGACTGTACATTTTGAGTCCACCCACGGTAGAAGGTCTTTTTCCAAGACTCTCATTTTTCTTCCATACATAGTAGTTGGAAGACTGAAAAACGTAGAGAATCAAGGAACAGTTATGAAATGATCACACTGTGATTAGAGAAGTTTTGCGTGGTGATAATGCGATATTTGATTTAAAAGATAATGAATTTTGAATAAAATTTACGAAAACAAAAAAAGTAACTTAATTAAACATTGACTTCAAATTCAACCAAACCGAAAAATCATGACCAGTTTCAACGGGCTTAATCTGCTAGTAATTTAATATATTTCTGGAGATGTTAATATACAATCACTCAAAAAAATATCCGAACACTATGGTTGATTACAGAATTCAGAAAAAATATTTGGCAACGATTTGTTTTAGAAATTAGTGATCTGGCAACCTTCGTGTCACGTGACGAAACGGTCCAAGATTTCATATCGGTGATCGCACGAAACGGTCCAAGATTTCATATCTGTGCCTGTGACCTGTGAAGTAGCCTGTTGTGAGAACATTGCTCCGAAAGATATCACTCCCAAGATTTATTTCAAACTATGTTTATAAATATTGATTTATGAAACAATTATTTATCCACTTTATCCTGATGAGTGTCAATTGCTGAGGATTCACAATAAAGCCAAGTGATTAACAATAATTTATTATGGTTGTAGGGGGCGGGGTTGGCTCAGTCAATAGTACGCCAAGCCCAGTAATCTGCAGTTCCCAGGTTCGAGTCCCACCTGAGCCAGCGTTGAGATTCATCTCCGATAACCTCCCCTCCTGTCCTCGGTCAGAAAGGAGACAACGATGGGCTTGGAAAGGCCAACGTCCATCGGATGTAACGTTAAGCCTGGCACCCTGTGTATGAGAGCCATACCTTGTCCCAGTTAAAGAACACTTTGGATCATCTTGACGGGAGACTTACAGCTGTCGTCTATCAAAACGCTCCTCTTTCCCCACCCTTATCTGAGCCATTGGGGTCTTTGTAACCTGGCCATTTAGCCCACTCTGTGCAAAAAAAGTGCTGCTTGGAGATAAAACAACCCAAACCAATCATGATCCTACTTTAACCCTTACCTAGACACATGACTTCTAAGAGAACTTAATGAAACTAAATGTTGTTTTAAAACTGATTCTGCTCTTGGTAACGATTTCCTGTGAAGAGTACCTTTAAATGGCGTCATTACCAGCTGATCAACATTGATTCTGAGATTGTACCATGATTCCATTTATGCATAGCGGTCGTCAAAGACCAAGATGTTAATCTTGTAATACGTGTCTGTTTATGCTAGTTTTTAATAGGGTCAGTAGTTTAATTCTAGTGATATTTTTACATCCAAGCATCAATATTTTAAAGTATTTATTTTTATAATTTTTGAATGTATGTTTCACTTATAAAATATATTTATGACAATTTAGTGTAAAATATAGACGTTATCTCTCTCTTTATAGAGTAATATTGCGATGCATTTTTGTGAACTCATTGAGTAATTTATTCATTTATTAATTTAAATTATACTTTTAGGCTAAAAAAATATAATACAATGTTATCTAAGTGATACTATATCATTCACACTAATTTTTAATCGTTCATCTGGCCAATATTCATTTTCTTGTAGTATTTAGTCTCTAACACTTAACGTGTGTTAGCACGTTATAAAAACTCACGTGTGTAATTAAAGGTTAAGTCCACTTCAAACGACTCGATTCCTCCTTCTTCAGGAATAGCCGAAGACGGAACAAATACATTTTTCTCAGAAGGATCAGTCATGTCACGTGTGCATTCCACACACTTATCACGTTCCGACAGAGTGCTTCTATCTCGTTTGCTCGAAAGTGTCGATCGGTCATTGGGTTTTGTTTTACTAGAGGCATTTTGCCAAGAGAATTTCCACCCTAACGAAACTGAAACTAGAAATGATAGTTCAGCTTATAAAAAAAAGGCAACTTAGAAACGTTTCGCTCAACAAAAAGAGTTTTTTAATACCACAGAGTGTAAAACTTAATGTCCCCTGATTCAGTCTCTTTAGCCCACAGGGGCAGGGGTGGCTCTGTCGGTAGCGCGCCAGGCTCGTAATCTGTAGTTCCCAGGTTCGAGTCCCAGCTGGGTCAGCGTTGAGATTTATCTCCGCAAAATTCCCCGCCCTGCCCACGGTCAGTAGGGGACACCGATGGGCTTGGAAAGGCCGCCGTCCGTCGGATGGGACGTTAAGCCGTGGCTCCGTGTGCGGGAGAGACATACCCTGTGTACGTTAAAGAACACACTGGATGGCCTTGACGGGAGGTTACCATCTGTCTCCCAACAACTGTTCCTGTGGGTCCCCTCCCCCAACCTTCTCTGAGACTTCGGGGTCCATGTAACCTGGCCATTTAGCCAGGTTACATGGACCCCGAAGTGCAAAAAAGGACCCGTGTGCAAAAAAGTGCCGCTCAGAGGTAAAACAATCCAACCCTTTAGCCCACATTAATCAGCTTCTCTGTTTCGAAAATTTAAATATCAATGTGTTGTGTTCTAGCACGAATAAAGCGTTTACAATAATGGTTTAAATATTGCTATTTGTCGAATTTAGCGCCCTCTAACGGTGGATTGGTTGGTTGGTTGGTTGGTTTACCTTTGAGCTGCACTTTTGTGCATACAATGGACTAAATGGTTAAATCACAAGACTCCAATATCTCAAAGAAGTTTGGGGGAAGGGGAACCAGCGAGCATCTGTTAGGAGACAGATGGTAGCCTCCTGTCAAGACCATCCAACTTACTCTTTAACGTGCACTGTCATGCGTCAAGACTAAAACGTCCCCAATCGGACGGTCTAACGGTGGAAATTAAAATTCTTAAAAGATTGGGATAATTCGAATCCTATAATTGCATTATTAACTTTCCATCAGAAAAGGAATTGTTTTACTTATCTTTTAAAATAGAAAAAGCTTAATATCTACAAATGGAAGGACAGACAACAAAATGAAAATGAGCTAAAAAGCGTATATTTCGGACTCAAAATCTTCAACACAAAAAATAAAATCGTTATGTGAAAATTTTTAAGATATTTGGGTTTAAACATTGTTTCCTATACGATGTAACAAGTGTTACCAAACTCAGGTCCAGATCAAGCAATTGTGAGGGGCCGGATACAGGCCCAGGGGCTACATGCATGAAAGACCCATGGGCCTCTGCTAGTTAAGTATATCTACTCCCTGTCAGCACTGTAAAGATTGTAGTGCACGATTATTTAAATTTATTTATTTGGGTTTACTATTTATTTTTTAATTAAATAAAGATTGATCCAAAAGCCAGAGTCTTAGTTTACAATTCATAATATTATTGCGACTAGAGAACAAGCCGAACAAGTATATCAAACTTTCAGTCAACTGTTTTTTTTTTTTTTTTTGACAAGGTCAATAAGGTCTTGACGCCCAGAACTCGGCGCCAGGTTCGTAATCTGCAGTTCCCAGGTTCGAGTCTCAGCTGGATCAGCGTTGAAATTTATCTCCGCAAAATTCCCCGCCCTGCCCACGCACAGTAGAGGACACCGATGGACTTGGAAAGGCCGTCGTCCATCGGATGGGACGTTAAGCCTTGGCTCCGTGTGCGGGAGAGCCATACCCTGTGCACGTTAAAGAACACGCTGGATGGCCTTGACGGGAGGTTATGATCTGTCTCCCAACAGCTGTTCCAGTGGGTCCCCTCCCCCAACCTACTCTGAGCCTTCGGGTCCTTGTGGCCTGGCCATTTAGCCCATTGTGTGCAAAAAAAGTGCCGCTCAGAGGTAAAACAACCCAACCTAGAACTCGACTGTGAAAAAAACCCTATAATCTAAAGATATAATGGGCAAAAAAATTAGTGTTTTACAAACACACCCATGAATCTTACATGCCTTAACTGGCATAGTGGTTAGGCAGTCAGTGACTGCTCCAGCCATCGAAACTTTGTGTGTTTGTGTTAGCTCTAACCGAGGCAGTGAGCAGCAGTGACTTCGGTCTTAGTAGGGCATGTCCTTTTATGAGAAGGCCTGTAAAAGCTGGGAATCTTCTCTCCCCTATATGTCTCAAATCCATATATACACATTTGTTTTTAATTCATTTCTAAATTTTGTTCTACACAGCTAAAAGAGTCGAGGATAGAGTTTCACCTTCAGTAAGCATCCAATGTAACTAACCTATTCCACTATTCTGATAATTTTTTTTGCGAAAAAAACAGTGAGGCATAGCGTATCTCAATAAAATTTCAATCAGAAAAAGTATTTATGTTTTCATTTTATATACCTTTTCATAGAAAATTAGCAAATACTCTGCTTTAAGAAGAAAGATACCTAACTCATCGCATCTTTCCCGAATCCTGTGATACCACTATAATACGGTTCTGACCAAAACCATTCGTTCCAACTGTTCCTGCATTGAGATTTTCTCCACTAAGCTCTCCTTACCTTTTGCGAAAGGAAACTCCGACGGGCATAGGCGGCGACTTTTAAATTTTATCCAGGGCCGGATCCCATTCAGAAAAACAGGTAGGGGGGCCATCCCCTTGAAAATACTATTAAGGGTAAAGGGGGCTAAAAATTTTTTAACTTGGGCATATTTCATGAATTTTATAAATATTTTTTTAAAAAAACTCTGAAACAGAGGGTAATACTTCAATGGAAATTCAGTTCTCTTGCCTCCTTTCCTTCTTTTTTCACTCGATTGAGACTTAAAAATATTCGGATATAACAAGGGACTTTTCACGAAAAAAATGGTAGAAAAATGACCGTTCGTTCTGATGAGGACCGAGAGAAAAAAAAAATCAGAAAAAATGTTTAACTAAACCTTTTTCTCGTGTTCAAAACTAGTATATCTCGCAATTAATTAACAACGTTTATAAACATCTTCGAATATAGGAATCGCCTTTGAATAACAGTATTTGCCCCTTCTAAATGTTTCGAAATGATGTTTATAATTTTTTGCAAAATAAATGAGTCAGCTTTTTCCAGTTGTTTCAGAAATGCATTTGCTTATACCTGGCGCTCGCCAACTGCCTTAACTAAAAGCGTGCAAACCAGTCAAGCGTCCTGACAGCAATTTCTACTCTTTTACCCAACGCTTCTACCTCTATTCAGCGTTGCCAAACTTAACTAAAGCAAAAACTTGAACGCGTAAGTATCTTGAACGCGTGCCGATTTGGATTTCGTTTTGCACGATACGAGATGCAAAATATATTTTTTGCCTTTTTAAATTATAAAACGAAAAATTATTTTAAAAAAACCATCGCCCCCGTGGAGTCGGTGCCTAATGCCGATAGGCTTAGAAAGGCTACAGTTCATCAGATGAAATGTTAAGCTGTGGAGCCTTCCCCAGCTTACATCCTGTAAAGCTATATCCTGTAAAAGTTAAAGACACGATAGGAAATTTTAAGGGATGTTTTCATCTGTTCCTTTAACAAGTATCCAGTAGATCCAGTTCCTCCGAGTCAGTTCTGAGCCCTTGTCAAATGGTAATATGGTCCATTGTGTAATTGAAAAATTCCAAAGTGCCATTGACAGGTGTTATCCGTCCCGTGGCCGAGTGGTTAGCGCGCTTGGCTACTGATCTACGGGACCTGGGTTCGAGCCCCGGGTAAGGCATGGCTGTTCGTGTCGTTTTTCTGCTGAGGTCCTGCCATCCTCTCAGACCTTCTACTGTGGCATATAAACTGACAGGCTCCTGTCAGACATCTGTGGCAAGCAGCTGCTTGAGGAGGTATTTATTTTTATTTATTGACAGGTGAAACAATTCAACCAGCAAGGCCGTACTTACGCATAACCTAACTAAGCTACTGCTTACGGCGTCGCGATATGAGGGGACCTCAAAAATTTAATTTACAGTTTTATTGAGCCATGTAAAAAGTATTTTAATATTTAAATTAATGTATTGTGCAAACCCTGTTCATCTTATCTATAGATATATTTGTATAAAGTTTTTTCCCGTCATTTTCATATTTGTTTCTTTTGATCTTCCCTTCAATCAGAAAAGTAAATATATATATTTAGACTTTCGAATTTGTGGGGCCTCTTAAACTTGGCATAGCTTAGAGCCTCTTCAATTTGCGCAGCTTAGAGCCTCAGAACATCGAAGTCCAGCTCTGCCAATCAGCATTCCTAAACCATTAAACCTTTGTAACCTGGATGTTTTTTCTGGAGCAGAAAAGTACCGATTGGTGGTGTTAACATCGCTTCAAGTGTAAACTTAAAGACTCACTGTAGTCAACGTCCTCACTATAAATTCGAAATAGTCCTCACTAAAAGTTCCATTTTAACCACGTTGTCGATGTGATCAAATCTTTGAGCACTGATCTCTACCATCATTATTCCGCCTCGCTACTTTCTTTATTTAGCTCCAATAAGTTGTGGTAAACGGGAACATAAAAAACAGCAAACAGATATTCATTTAAGACAGAAAAATTATCATAATCATCATAATTTCTATATCAATAATGGGCCAACGTCATCTATAATCCTCCCGGAATATACGACCATTCTTTGCCATTGACTGATGCTGCAATTAGCCCCCCAAACGAGAAGACCATTGTCCGTGACGTCATATTAATTCTTCCTACCTCCATTTTTTTTTTAATTCTAATTCCTCCTGTACGAGATCTGCATCCCAACAAAAGGTTAAATGCAATGAGTAATGTCTTGGTGGCAAACGTTTCTGAAAACTCAGAGTCCACTAAATAATTAAATGCCATTACTACATTGTGCTTAGCGACGTCGTTATTATGTAAATTATCTGGCAACTCATTTGTCAAATGGCGCCACCAAACAGCGAGCGAGCGCAGGAGGCCTCTCTTTAAGATTTCTATATTTAATCGTGTTGGCTATATTAGCTGATAGCTGAAGGCATCTCGAGCAGAACCCAATTTTCCGAAAAAATTACATAGAATAGTTTAGTGGCTAGTTGCGCCATAAGCGTCGTTGCTTAATTGAAACTGCCCTTTGCAACTTATGGTGCTTATTTTTCACTGGACAGAGTTATAAATTGTAATCCACCACTGCACAGGTGTTGCCATTTAGGGACTAAAGTGTAATTTCGTCAGGACCTGATCCAACTATTTACTTAGCTTCAGTGGCGTCATTTAGAGCATAAAAATAATGATGACTTCTGCATAATTCATTTTTTCTCTCTTCACTGCCAGATACTACTTAGATAACAGAACGGGGATAGTTTGATATCCTGACAGGATGACTTGACTGATTGTTAGTAACCTCACTTATATCTTCTGACTACGTGACGCTTTCGAAGGTTTGTACTACTGATTAGATTAGGCAGGAGTAGGCGCTCTGTTTTCGTACCGTTACCTAATGTGTTTGGTTTTCCGGCCGCTTGTGACTGAAAGCTAATACTCTTCTAAAGGCTATGCTCTAAACTAGTGGTGCCCAACCTTTTCGATCATGGGGGCAGATTTCAAGTAAAAGGTGAGAAGGTTATTGGATATAGAGTGAAAATTGAACGGCAGCTGCATTATTCGTATCCAAAAATTGGGATAGGTTGGAGTTTCTGAAGATAGCTGGCAATAAAATACACACAAATGTGGAGAGCGAAAATTTCTTAGATTGATTGAAAAGTTTTATTGCAAGATACCAAAATTTTTTATATAGCAACCACTTACTATTACATTAACTATTATCGTGGGTCGGATTAAAATTGATTGGGGACCACATCACGCCTGCGGGCATCAGTTTAGACACCATTCTTCTAACCAATCATCTCTGAGTTTGTTTTGCTTGATTTTTTAATTTTCACTCTTAGAACTTATTATTTGAAAAAATACACAGATATAATGTTATATGTTTGATATTTCGACGAAATTGGAAACAGAAAGAATTAAGAAATTGAAAGTTTCTGCCTTTTTTTTATTTTAAGTCATTTCGAATGCTTAATATGGTTTTAAATCCATATTCTACAAACATATAAGTTAAATGTTAATCTCCAAAAATATTTTATAATCTAGTGGTGAAAAAAAAGTATTGAAAAATCTGATAAAAAGAAAACAATTACAGTTAGCGAATGTTCCATGGTCGTTTTGATCTTGGTTCGCCAATAATTTTACTACAGTCCCACAATAACATGTTTTGTTTAAATGACAAAATCTTTGTATATTCATTGCTATTGTTCTGTCCATGATGCATTTATTACAATCTTTTTCATAGTCATACCCATTATGATTGCGGACTTTGGGAACTGGTTAGTCCTTCTTATATTGTGGCCCCAGATATAGGTAAGTAAAAAAAGATGAATGATTTTTTATTTACATCTGAAAATCCAAAGTAGCTGCCGGTTAGGGCAGAGTTACTCAGGTTTTTCTAACCGAGCGATAGTTGTTCATTCTCCGCATTTTGCATCCTCTTATTAGACCAGAAATCCAACAAAATTACATTTAGAGTTGCCAACTCATAAAAATTAAAAAAAGATTTAAATGTTTCCTCCCTGTTTTTCTAAACCCCGTCTACCTTAATTTGAAAAAAAAACAGATTTGGAAAGTTTTTGATGTAATATCATAGTATATAAAATGCAATTATACTGAAAAATATAATTCAGACCTTGAATCATTCATTTTAAACTTCTATAAATTAGAAAAGTTTAATATTCCTTAATTTTAGTATAAAAAATAAAACATTAATAACACTTTCTAATACTGACAATCATCATCATCATCATCATCCTCAAGCAGCCATGGGCTACGGAGGTCCAACCAGACGGTGCAATTTAGTTCTCCAAGCAAGTCTATCCTGAGCTACATCTACTGCATCTGGCCACTGCACACCAATTCTAACAAGGTCCTGTTTGACATTGTCTGCCCACCGCATCCTAGGTCTCCCCTTCTTTCTGAGGCCTTTAGGCACATTGTTCATAACCCTATTCGCCAATCTATAATTATTCATACCGGCAACATGGCCAAACCAACGGAGTCTCTCTCTGCACAATATGCTGCTTAAAGGAGGTTGCAAACTCCTTTGCCTAACCTCATCATTAGTTACAAAGTTGAACCACCTAATGCCCAAGATACTGCGTAAGCATCTGGAATCAAAAGCATCGAGTTTCCTGTTATCTTGTTTACAAAGTGTCCAAGTTTCACTACCATAATTAACCCTAGAAAGAACCAAACTATTATACAGCCTAATTTTAGTCTTTAGGTGTATACGCCTATTTCTCCACACTCTCCATAGATTCTTAAAAGTCCCGGCAGCAATCCCTATTCGTCTGTTAATCTCATGCCGCACATCACCATTATCTGTTACATAGCTCCCAAGATTATTAAACTGTGACACCTTCTCAAGACTGCAACCATTCATATTAACTGAATCACAGCCTGCCTGACCAATTTTAATCACTTTAGTTTTCTCTCCATTTATAACCAAACCTACTCTACTACCAGTCTCATCAACAGCTCGAATGAAAGAGTTCATCTCATCAACATCATTTGCCAAAAGGGCTAAATCATCAGCATAATCTAAATTAGAAATTTTCGTATCTCCAGCCCATTTAAGGCCAAAATCTTTCCCTTGAAGTGAATTTCGCATAACATAATCAATAATCAAACTAAAGAGAAAAGGAGACAAAATGCACCCTTGTCGAACACCAGAAGTAATGTTAAACCAATTGCTACAAGCCTTACCAACTCTCACACACGACTCAGCGTTATTATAGAGAGCTTTCATTATGTTAACTAACTTGTCATGCATACCATATGATCTCACAATCGACCACAAATTATGACGATCAACAGAGTCGAAAGCTTTTTTGAAATCAACAAAGCTAGCAACCAAAGGTTTCTGAAACTCTAAACATTTCTCAAGAATCTGCCTAAGTGAAAATATCTGATCCACACATCCCCTACCACTTCTGAATCCACATTGCTCATCACGCAATTGACTGTCAACCAGATTCTTAATTCTATTAAGCACAATCATGGAAAGAACTTTACCTGGAACAGAAAGTAGGCTAATACCCCTATAGTTATCACAAGAACTGCGATCACCTTTTTTGAAAATAGGGAAAACAATAGCTCTGGTAAAATCCTTAAGAACCATGCCTTTATCATAAAAGATATTCAGAATTTTAGTCATCCAAGTGGTAACCGAAACATTCCCAGCTCTAAGCATTTCGGTAGTAATTTCATCTACCCCTGGGGATTTATGTAGTTTAAGTTTAGAAATAGCCAAAATAACTTCAGATTGTGTTATAGGGCCAACATTAAAGCCACCAATGCATCTATCATCATTGCAAACAATGGGAGTAGAACTAACTACATTGTTTAGAACATCACTGAAATGCTCAGCCCACCTAGCCATGACATAATCCTCCCCTTCTATAACCTTACCTTGTTTATCCTTCATTCCTTGTATACCTGTCCGTTTTCTACCACACAAAACATTAACTATCTGGTACAGCTCTGCTGTTGTGCTGTCTAACTGCTTCCTCGGCTTTGTCAGCCAAACCATCAAGCCAAAGATTCTTATCAGCAGCTAACTGATCTTTTACACGTTTATTAAGTTCTCTGTAATGCTTTCTATTAGTACTAGTAGGGTATTGATTAAGGACATTCCTGCAGTTCTTTCTTTCCGAAATAAGCTCAAGTGCCTTATCACTCAGATAATTCTGTCTCTTCTGCTCCTTTTTTCCTAAAAGAGTACTGTTAGTGTCCAAAAAAGCCTGTTTAAAATGATCCCATTCTTCCTCAACTTCAGTAGTAAGCATACCATGACTGTCATAATGACTAAGTAACCTATCATGGTAAGCTTTGGCTATAACTGGATCTTTCAGAGCTTCGTTATTAAAAGCAAATTTTTTAACCCTAGCACAACACTTTTTAAGTTTAAGTTGCAAGACACTTTTAACAAGGTAATGGTCAGATCCAATTTCAGCTCCCCTATATGCCCTGGTATTTCTAACAGAACTACCCCATTTGCTGTTAATTAATATATAATCAATCATATTCCTATGCAGTCCATCAGGTGACACCCATGTGTACTTATGTATGTCGCGGTGTTTGTAATATGTGTTAGTTATTCTGAAACCATTGAGTTTACTTACCTGTAGGAGACGTTGCCCATTGCCATTGCAGATACCAATACCAAAAGGGCCAATCACCCCTCCCCAAAGGTCAGAGTCAGTACCAACTTTGGCATTGAAGTCACCAAGAACAAGGGTAATATCTCCTTTCTTGACAGAATTCGAAATATCTTGAAGTTGTTCATAAAACCTATCCTTCTCATCCTCATCGGCATCCTCAGTGGGGGCATAACAGCAGATAACATTCAGGTCTTTAACGCTTGTCTGAAATTTTGCTGTAAGAAACCTTTCATTAATGCACTCATATCCTAGAAGAGCATCACTAGCGTGTCTGCTGAGAAGCAGACCTACGCCTTGGTGATGCTTATTGTCGTCCCTCCCTGAAAAGAGAAATTTAAGATTATTTTTAAGAATCTGACCTTTATCTGTCCATTTGGTCTCTTGCAAGCCGAGAATATCTAAATTATAATGGTGGAATTCTTGTGTGAGGACATCAAGGGAAAAAGCTCTGTGCAGAGTCCTCACATTCCAACTACCTATGGAGAGAAAATGATTAGTGGGATGTTTAAAGAAACTATGTTTATTGAGAGAGGGAATGCCGACAATATCAAACAGCCCCCTAATCGCAGACATGGGACAAAGACCCGTTCCCCCACCACTAAAGGCTGAAGCCATCTACACTGGAAGACTTCCTCCAATGTAGAATTTGACGATGCCAATAGAAGCAAAGAGTTCAGATGCCTGCGATGACCTCTGCTCAGGATTATCCACCAGCTGATAAACATATCCTGTGAATCTATTCACTTGGGGCTGTCAACCCACAAACAAACAGAAAACACAGCGGAAGATTTTCCCTCCACAGAAGCCCACCAGTGCAGCAAAATCAGGATCCATAATCAAGCTCAGAGCCATATATCTGTCCAGTCCAGTGGGTTTATATGGTCAGCACCAGGACCCTGTGTGGTTGACCACTCCTCAGCAGGGTAGAAAAAAAGAAAAGTAGCCATAATTGTCCAGATCAGTAGGCCACACTAATCTGGCAGCCCTCCCCTTCCGTTCATTTCCACAAGAGAGTATCTCTTTTGAAAGGTACTAACGGTCTGCACCACCAGAAGGCGGGGTCGGACATTAGGTGCTAGGCCTAGCCGGTTCTATGCATCATCACAGGGGATTGGTGCATAGCTCTCCTTCCAGTGACTACCTAGCTACCATTTACAGACCTACTGACAATAACACAACACAAACACATGTATGTGAAGAAACTAATCTAACTGCGTGCAGGCGGTTACTGGCAGTTCCTATTTATAATGCCAAATTTGCACTGTGCTTTACAGCGAAATGAGTTGTGAACAGACACATTCATTCACGGTTCACGGTTATACGGTTACATACAATTTTACCAAGATCAACAAATACAGATTCAACAAACAGTGTTTTTTTTTAGAAAAAACTGTGATTGGAATCTTTTGTAATCCAGTATCATTTATACACAAAATAGTAAAGATCCAGGCACAAAAGCCTGTGGTTCTCTCAATTGAACTGAATTTATACAGATATAGTTCAGTTTGCTTCTACAAATGCTGGTCTTCTAAGTAAGTGAAACCCAATTATTTATTTTATCTTAGATCAAAATGTCTAATCTTTTGCTATATAATTTCATGACTTATGAATTTCTCTCCACAATCTAACGATTTAGTCAAATCTAAATATACAGCTAAGTCAACTCGTTAATTTTCAAGATTATTAACAATATAATCACAGGTATCTAAGTAGTACTTTGTTTTACCACATTCAAAACCATGTTGTTATGGTATTATCAACTTTATGTTTATAACAAATTAATATGTGCAGTTATGCATTAATTTTTCTAAAAATCTAAGCTGATTTGAATTCAGTAGTTACTCTAAAAATCAACATAAACTGCACTAGATTGAATGCCAATTGCTAACCACGAGAAAATATGAATACCCATTCTACATTCAGTCAGAGAGAGGGCAAATCTGCGTTGCAGGCCATGGATCTTATGCCCAGCTATAGAACAGAAGACCAGGCATTTATTTCCTCCTCTGGAATTACCAACAAATTAATGAATGAAAAACCAAATCTGGGCTTCCAACAGTGAAATATAAATATCTTACATGTTATACAGTATTTCGTTTCTAAAGGCCTTGATTGGAATATCATGGCCATCTCTAATCACTTAAATATAAGTGTATTCAGAAAACATTTATTCAAAAACTAGGTTTATTATACTTACGCAAAAAAAATTATTGCCGACGGTGCCGGAGCAAACCGCTTAAATCCACCCGTAAACCAACCATTAGACGATGGCTGGTTTAGCGGTAGAACGCTCTGGTATGAATCTAAAGAGTCGTTGGTTCGAATCCAGTACCGTCGGCGCTAATTTTTTCTACCTAAGTATTTATTGGATTCTATATCTAAAGGTAATTTGTGTATTTACTATGGATAATTATGTTGGCCTTTTCCACTTGTGAACTTGTCTTAATTTTTTCAATTCTTTTCAGTGTTCTGCATGTGATTTTAATTAGTGAAAAGTGGTGTGCTTGTTCATTCCACTGTTAAAAAATTTCCCGCAATTGGAAAAGATTCATTACTCCTGGACTAGAGGTTTTAACATATCAGCCTTTCAGTCTTAAAAATGATGTTAGGAGATGAACACTTTTAATCGTACTCTTCATGAAAGTAGTACAGAACTAGGTTCAGAATCAATATAACTCAAAAACAACTTGGAGAGCGATTCTCCATTACTTTTAAATTGTTTTGCTTTGGACCAAGTCTCGCCATTTATTTAATTTTATAGTTGCGAAACTGCAGAAAATGCAAAACCTGAAAAAAAAGGAAAGAGAATCGGGACGGCTTCTGGACTTTCTAAAATTTTGTATAAAGTGTAGAAAAATTAGTGAATACACCTAAAGAATAATCTTGGCCTTCATAACAGTTTGAGTAATAACAGTTTGGGTATTTCTAAAATTTGGAATGATGTTGAAACCGTACACTCTCTGTTGTAAACAGCATAACTGTAGGCTTTTCAATCCAGATACTTGCATGCTTCTCACATAGTTTTTGAAATCATGATTCCATTGAAAAGTATATTTCTCCATTGAATTAATATTGTTAAATAGAATTAAACTCTATCTAATATGTGTTCTACAGTCGCTCAAAAAAATATCCGAACACTATGGTTGATTACAGAATTCGGAAAAAATATCTGGTAACGATTTTTTTAGAAATTAGTGATCTGGCAACCTTCGTGTACGTATACGAAGGTTGCAAATCACTAATTTCTAAAAGATTAGTTGCCAGATATTTTTACTGAATTTTGTAATCAACCATAGTGTTTGGATATTGTTTTGAGCGACTGTACAATTCTATGAGGTAATGAATATTTTCAACAAGTAAATTATGAATCATTTTACATATGTTGTTATAAATCAATTCGAATTCTATGCTCCTTCTCACAGGGTTAGAAAAAATAATAATAAAAAACATGTTTTCAGAACACATTTTTGAAGAATTTTGTTTTAACAATGTTGCCTCACCAGATCCCCTAAACTGCAAACCTACCCTAGCAAATACAGAGTCTAAAAGTCATTATAATTCCTCCACTGACAAGGGTGAAAAGGGAATTAAAAAGTATCCTGAAATATGTAGCTGAAAAAAATTGGTTTTACCGTGAGTGGTATCCCTTTCATGGCAAAACCAATTTTTTCTCAGCTACATATTTCATGTCCCATGTCTACAGGACGTTTCCTGTGATACTTTACTATCGAATTAAAGTGTATCCTTCGTATATTTTTAATGCATATATTTGTTAAAGCAATTCCGAAAAATCAGACATTCAAATATGCCAAACCTTCCATCATCTTCATTTTCTCCTACCATCATCTCCTTCCATCATCTTCATTTTCTGTATAAAATATATTTTCGAAACACTTTCAGTTTACTAGTAAAAGAATTTTTAAAGGAGTTTTGAACAGATTTCATATATATATTTAAGTGTAAGATGACAGCACCACCTAGCGGTGGCAAAACGCGTTGTTATGAATTACAATGACTCTGTAATTCAACAGACATTGAAACAAGTGAAAGAATTACGTTACCCGAAGCTCTTTTATAGGTAGAGACTAGAATTTTAAATGTAACAAAGCGGAATGTGGCACAGAGAAACCAGCATATAAATATTTCGTATCTGTTGGTCAAGAATGCAAGTAAATATAGGGGCAGAAAATCGCGAAAACAGAGCTAAAATTCTTTTTGCGATTTGCATAGTCATTAAGCTGTCGTCAATAATTAATGTGTATGCCCTGGAGAAGAGCAAACACCAGCATGCCTTGGAGGAAACACATGCATTCTCCTCTGACAGTTTATCAGTCAGCTCTAAATATTTGCATACGATTTTTAAGAAAACTGAACATTCGCACCACGAAGCCTATCAATATAACTACCTGCTTGGGCTGCCAGTTAACATGCCTGACAAAATTACATATATAAAAATATAAACTCATTTAATCGACACGTATTTTATTTAAAGCTTACCTTCACTCTACCAGACGTGTTTCTCTTCATCAGTTTATGTATTAAACATTTCAGATGATTTCCAGATTTGATGAAAGTTTGTTGATTATTTAAATAAATGTTAAACAAAATTTTACTCAAAAACTGCTGTCTATAACAATACCTTAGTCCAGTGGTTCCCAAAGGGGGAGTTTTAGAAATTTTGGTGGGCATTTGGTTTATCAAATTGATAACTGGGAACAATATTGCCTCTAATTTGCAATATCTGTTGTACATAAAAAATTAGTTTTATTTATATTAAGAAGGCATTGGAAAAGTGTCCTTATAAAACGGGAGCATTGAAAAGGTACATTTGACAAAAGTTAGACTCATAAAGTTTGGTAGCCACTGCCATATATTAATATGCTGCCTTAAATCACTTTCCATGAGCTGCAAACCCGCAATCGACGAAGGCTTTCATAATCATTGGCTTCATAAATAATTTTTGGGGACAAAAATAAAAAATGTATATATGTTTGAAATATTTTAAGACTACCAAAAAAATCAATGGTTTTTAAAATCATATTAGAAATTAATGAAGCATTCTTTTACAAAATTCCCGTATTGGCGTTCATGTACGATATAACCAACAATAATAATGGTTAAATGCAAATAGAATAAGATCGGAAAATCTCTATAAAAGAACCCTCTAATTAAAAAGTGATAAAAATTAGGTGTCTGGTCAAATTCGTTATAAAGACATTTTAGTATATACAATTATAGATTTCACAGGAAGTGAATGAAATCAAAATCTCTATGCACATATTTTCTTCTGCTCCCACTTTACTTTACCTCCCCAAAAACAATGTTTTCCAACTGACATGCCAATTAGCTAGATTATTAAAAATTGAGGTTCAAGAGTTGGCAACATTTTCAACTTTTCTTTGCAGCTTGAAATGTCGTAAAACTCTCCTTGCAGCGATGCATGGAAACCTCGCAACTCCATGAATTCTCTTTGCAACCACATTTACAGGACTCTTTGCTCCGTTGTTTTAAAATTAAATAAAATGGCAAAATTCACTTTTAAAATGTTCCTCTTACACATCCTGCACCCCTTGTCTTTCCTCTTGGTGGTACGCACTCCAAGTTAAGGACCTCTGAATTATGCTAATCAGAAATAGGCAACCTCACCATCAGCTTCCCGGACTCGAACCTTCTCGAACCTTCTCGTTACATGCCAGTTCTCTGCCAGTTAAGCTAAAGTAGTGGTGATCGTGCTAGCTCTTTCACATTTGCCTAAATAAGGTTATGAAGATAGTCTTTCTCTTTCAGATAGTTCATGTTGGGGAGCTACAATGCGCTTTTTTAACTGACAGGGAACATGTGAATTTTCATGCAGGGGACACATACGCTTACCAGATGTTACTTTATAAGCAGAGATTCTATCGGTGTACAGTAGACAATATATATCACTGACAGAAGTTCATGTTTCTGAAGCCTTAAAACTACATAACTACAGATAAAAAAAAACACGAAGAGCCACAGCATCTGCTTCTGGGTCTCCAAATTCAAACCTTTTGGTTTAGCAGTAGTTGCTGTTGTAATCTTTAGGTCCAAAGTTTAAATCCGGGCCACAAGTAAGTCCAAAAAGCCGATATCTTATGCATGTATTAAAACAATGTAGTTTACATTTCTATGGAAACGTTCAAAAATATTAAAAATAATTTTGAATTAAAATGTGCAGTATCCCAGTCAGTGGCGGATCCGGGGCGATCGCCCGATCACCCCCCCCCCCCCTCCCCTATAGCCCCGAAGAAGAATGGGAAAAAATTGACATCTACGAATCTATTGAATGCGTTATGTTTATGCTCATGGGTTCACAAAACTTCGATCAGACACGTTAAAATACCTCAGGATCGTCAAAAACGATCAAGAGGCATGATGGAATTGGTCATTTAATTTCCCAAAATGGGATTATCAGAGCAATAATCTTTTAAGCCAGGGAGTTTGAATTCTCATAATTAAAGAATGCTAAATAATCTTTATATTTAATCAATATTATAAATAGTGTATTTAGTATGTTGTATTTGTGTTCCCATTAGATCAGGACCGTCAAACCCAAACTTATTGAAGAGGCACATGTCTGTGTGGGAAGCGTTCTTGATACATTCGTTGAGTGGCTCGTCCGTTGCCCTCAGCTATTCCATACACTAAGTGCATGTCTGCCAGCTCCCTGTTCGAATACCTTTGTATGCTCTTCGTAAGCCGACTACCGCTCGAATGAGGAAATCCGAAATTTCCCCTCTAGCGCACTGATGAACAGCGCCACCTATTGACTTACGGTGACGTTTCCGGTTATGGGTTCCTATTCAATTCTCATTCCTTTAGATGTTATCTACCTCCCCATAAAGTTTGTAGCTATATTTTTGAGGCACCCTGTATATACATTAAATTTTGTATTCATAAATTACATACAGGGTGATTCAAAAGGTCTTAGACAAACTGTAAAGGTAGATCAGGAATACAAAAACAAACCATTTCTAAATAGGAACATATAGCCAGAAACGCCACCCAAGGTGCTAGAGGGCGTTATTTGCCAGAAATTGAGTTGGGCGGCGTGAGTCATCATCATTCGAGTCGTTGACGTTGCGGGAGTAGGATGCATTGTTACAGTAATACTGAGATGGCATATATGCACTTAGCTTAAGCTGCAGCGCATGGAAACAGGCGAGCCACGGTACGATTGTATCGTGAATGGTTCCCAAACAGATGCATGGCCCATCATCAAACGTTTGCGTGTTTGCACCACAGATTGTGTGAAACTGGATATTTCGAAGTAAACAGCCATTGTGGTCAGGACCGAACGATGCACACACCTGTCATGGAAGAAGCAGTCTTACATGAAATTGAACGCAATCCAAGTACAAATACATGAGCTATTTCGTATCACATTTGTGTACCTCAATCCAGCACGTGGCGAGTATTACAGGAGGAGTTGTTACACCCTTTTCACATGTAAAGGGTCTAATCATTGGAAAAAGGAGAACACCCAGGTCTGGAATTCGCACGTTGGTTTTTGCAAAAATGTGTTGCACAGCCAGAATATCCAGCGTTGGTTCTCTTCACTGATGAAGCTACCTTCTCACGTGAGAGTGTTTTTAATGTACATAATTTGCATGTGTGGGCACATGACAACCCACGAGCAAAACACACTCCCATGCTGCACAACACCAGTTCACCATAAATGTTTGGGCTCGCACTGTTGGAGACTGTTGCTTGGGCCACACCTTCTTCCATCAAGACTAAATGGGCGTGGTTATCGGATATTCCTGGAAGATGTCTTGTTGGGACTACTGCATGATATTCCTGTATCTGTGTGCCGACGCATGTGGTTTCAGCACGATGGGGCGCCCGTACATTTCACCTTGGTTGTGCACAACAGCAACTTTCCTGCACGTTGGATTGGTCGGGGCGGACCTGTCACTTGGCCACCAAGATCACCCGACTTGTCCCCCATTGATTTCTTCCTCTGGGGTTACTTCAAAGGCCTTGTGTACGAAACCCCCGACGCTGACCTCATCGCAAGAGTCGTTGAGGCAGCAGCACGTGTCCCCTAGAGGCCTGGCATTTTTGAACACATTCACCGATCCATGTGTCGACGTTGTGAGATATGTATTGCTGTGGATGGAAAGAACTTTGAGCACTTCCTCTGAAATTGTAAACATGATATCTAATAAACATGTCGTTATACCTTACTTATATTCCTTTATTTTTGATTCTTCCTGTACCTTTAGCACACTCTTGTGGCATTTGCGGCTATATATTCCTAAGTAAAAATGGTTTGTTTTTGTATTCCTGACCTACCTTTAGTTTGTCTAAGACCTTTTGAATCACCCTGTATTTCAATAAACACAAAAAATGACATAAATAATTTAACAAATCTTATATAAGCATTTTACTGCGTAATCAGATCAAGCGACTTTTGAGCTCTCACAGCATACCCCAAAAATTTTTACCACGTACCCCACGTTGAGAACCCCTATGATAGCATATAGGTAAATATAATGACTCAGTTTCTTCTATTGAAAACAAAATCAGATGTGAGATTGATAATCAGATATAGATTTGAGATAAATATGTAAAAATAAAACTTCAAATGCACGTTTTATTCATGACTAGGATTTTTTCCTTAAGTTGTTGGTCTGGATTTGTATGGTTTCGATTTATACGCTGATATCCCAGAATCTATCTACAGTGTAAGGAATCTATATACCGTGTAAATCGAGGAATGGGTGTAATCTTATATTATCAAATTGTATCCAAAACAAAAAAAAATTAGAAAAAGAATACGCTGCTTTCTGGCAAAAAGGCCTCGTAAAGTTGAAAAATCCATTTTTTCGCCAGTGGACCTCTTAATTCGAAAAGGAGACTTACCTCGAATATTTCCCCCCACCCACCCCTAAAGACAGCTCTGGATTCTCCCTTGATCCCATTTAGTAACCACTGGACTAAATAAGTAAACTGCAAAAAAATCTAAATAAATATTTTATTACTTTTATTTGGATGAAAAAGTTGCAGTATTTTGGTGCTCGCTAAGATAGTTTATGAAAGCTTCGTAGTCTGGGGAGTCCATTCTTAAAAACGTTACTGACCAATGTTGTGGCCCAGACCACAGAGTTGGGATATCTATATCATATCCTACTTTCTGCCTACACCAGGGATCCGGAACCTTTACTGGGTCTCAATCCCAATCAACGAAACCACGGATTTATATCTGACCTCTTAATAGGTCAACAAACCCATAATAAATGAAGAAGCATCCACACAGAGAATTTGAGATGTTGTTTTAGTTTTCCATGTGACAATTTTTAATTTAGAAAACAACCAACCGCCGAGTATCAAAACGAAAGTATGGAAGCAGAGCAAGGAGATGAAGTTCACCAGATCGTCAGACGTCATAATACACTATCAAAGAAGGATCACTTTGAAGGAGCATGTTTGACTATGTTTTCTGTCCTTTTTGCTGAACAAATTAAAGTTCAAAATCAGCTAGATTTTCAGCCACTTCCGAAGAATTATGACTGGGCCTTTTGGCCTTCTTCATAAAATAGGTTTAGTTGATTTTGATATAAATCAGCAATTTTTTTTTTGATAATTCTATTTTCATTCACAATTTTTTCCAGCTTTTCGATTGGGAAGTCAAAATCGAGAGTGCTGCCTGGAACTTTGTCATTGAAAACATGAGTTAAAATATCTTGCATTTCTTTTATGATGTTTAATCTGCTATATTTTTTATCTCTTCTTTCTTTTGATTTTTCTTCGTTTCTTCATCTGGTGGCACGTTATCTATTGTTAGCTCTCCTTCTTCTAACTCTTCTGGTTTTGTATCCTGTGTTGGAATGAAGGAAATTTTGTTTGCTTTCCTCACTGATTCATTCTTTTGTCAATATTTTTCTTTTAGATTTTCAGAGTTGGCGTTGAGGTTTCGTTTTCATAACTCGATTGTTTTTCTTCTTGTAAAAATATTTTAAGTGGTTTGAAAATAATCTCACCATATTTAGGCAGAGCAGTTTTTTTAAGAGTTCATTTCCCTGCTTTCTAATTCTTTTGCTATTATTTCTTTCAGCTATTTTTTTCCTCTTTATCTCCTTTTGGTATTATTTGCTATTATTTTCCTCTTTGTTTTCTTTTGGACAATTTATGAGAAAGTGTCTTGGTTGTCAGCATCTGATGCAAACTTCAGTTACTCGTGGATATTCTATTGTGGCCATTAACGCATTTATTACTGACACGTTTAACTGATTAAAAATTCGTTTTCGGTTAAATAAGTACTGATAATATAAAACTATAAGCCGTCCCGTGGCCGAGTGGTTAGCGTGCTTGGCTACTGATCTAAGGGACCTGGGTTCGAGCCCCGGATTAGGCATGGATGTGTGTGTCGTTTTTCCGCTGAGGTCCTGCCATCCTCTCAGATCTCCTACTGTGGCATATAAACTGACAGGCTCCTGTCAGACCTCTGTGGCAAGCAGCTGCTTGAGGGGGAATTTATTATTTATTTTTTAATATAAAACTATTCTCATTTGTCAGCTTTTACACTAATTTAAATTTCCACCTTTTGAGAGCGAAAAATTTGGAAAGCAGAATAAATTTAAACTAATATAAAGTTTCAGTTTTTTATATTCAGGTGTTAAAGGGTGACAGTTAAGACGTTTACACTGACAGCTGCCACTTGCTTCTTCCCTAGTTGTGAAGGTGTACTGAACTTTCTAAATGGTGCTAAAATAAGATACTTTAATTGCATATTTTTTCTATTTCTGACCATGGATAGGCTGGAAACACCGAGCAGCCGACGAACTCACAAGTGTTTAAGAAATCTGTGGACATCACCATATTCTTTTTTTTTTTTGGGGGGGGGGGGGCAAGAGCAAAAACATCCAAAAAAGGCAAACCAACAAATTTTGAAAGCCGCGAATTTATTCTTTATTTATTTTTTATATAATCTTTATTTGCTTAAGAGGCATAACAGAAGAAAAAATTACATTGTTTTATTTTATTAACAAAAATAAAATCCTAGCCTATAATTTTGAAATTGGTGTACTGAAATGCATACAATAAAACTTCTGAAAAGGATAATTGAAAAATCTGTCACATATCAGTGTGACTTTTTCACTTGCCTTCTCAACCAACTTATTCAAATTTGGAGTGTATTTAAAGCATTTGAATTTATCAGTGCTTTCAAACTATCGTGTCAACCTGCGCTTCTGCTTGTTTTTAATGAAAATCGTTAAGAAAAAAAAATCACAGTTGAATGTTGAACCCAAAGCTTTTAGGCCAAAAGCCTGCTTTAATAGCCGTGTTCCCGACCCCTAGACTCATGCCTAGCCTAGATAGCAGTCTTAATAAGTGACCGTAACCGATACAGCTAATTCATTTGTAGTGCGTAACGATATATGGTCGACTGAAAATGCCTTTGTGTGTAGCGGTTATTGCCATGTAACTTCAATAAGCCAAGGATTATTTTATTGCTATACCTAAAAACATTTCGTGATTTTGATGTAAAATGACCCAATTTCTACCTCCCAATTTATTGGCGTTATTCGCTCCCAGAGACCCTATTCCATACTTGCCACCCCCAGATAAATTACCGTATGAGAAGAAAACTGCTGGATATACAGGAATTTCTATATTTCTAAATAACTTTGAGGTAAGACTTATCTGTAATTCTTTTCCTAACATTGTAGTTCGTTAATATAACTTTAAAAATAATTTTCTGTGATAAAACAATTCTCAAGGCCGAATTAAAGGTGGAGCCATGGATCGGTTCCCCTGACCTGTTTTTACTTATTTAAGATACTCTGTTCTAATGTTGGATGAATCGACGATTTTGCATAAATAGTGCAATTAGCATTGTATTTCAGTTTAGCAGGATAGAAGGAATCCATTTAAAACAGACCTGGGGGGCCCCCAGTTTCTTAATCCAGCTTTGGATATGCTTAGTTTACTATTTGTAAAAGAATGTGTAATTTATATATTTAATATGAACAAAATATTTTAAATTCCTATTAAAGGTATGGATAACTTTGAAAAACTTATGTTCTTTTTTGTTCTGAAAAATTCTAAATGACCATTTTGTAGTCTCAAGCGTAATGTTTTTCAAAGATATGGTTGTAACATTCTTTAGGTCTCACACCTGCTATTTTAATTCTCTGTTATCCTCAGATGGCCACATTTGAATAAAATATATGGGAACTTTTTAAAATTTTATTTGAAAGATTGTCTTTATGTACCAGGAAAATGGGGACCTTTGGTAACCCTAGTTTGCTCACAATTGATGACTGTCATTATAAAATCCTAACCTCAATTTTTCAGTCCCCTACATTACCAACTGAAATTATACAGCAGTAAACAGAGAGATCTGGTCACACTAGGTTAGCCTGTAGTTCATGGTTACAACATGATGCTATGTGAAGAAACATGTAGAATTTGTAGGATTTGATTTTAATGAGATTTTTTTAAGTGTTATTGCTTAGTGATGTGTTCTGTTTAAAATAATTTCCTCCAATATTATTTCATAAGGGCTTTTTTCTAAGTACTGAACAAAAATATGTTGCTGCGCTTATTTTATTTATGCTCTGATTATAATAGTTGTCTCTGATAAAATTATTTATTTTGGGGAGCTTTTTAGATGAGAAATGGAAATTTGTTGTTTAATGATGTGCTCTAGTGAACTAGTTGTGTCCAGTGAGATTATATGTATATTTTTTTTTTGGGGGGGGGGGGGATATTTTGGAGTGCAGAAAAAAAAATTTATTTAGCAATATGATGTAATCAGAATGGTTGTGTCCAATGAGATTATATTTTTCATGCTGTGTTTTAAGTGCAGAAGAGACATTTAAGAACTGATAGTGATATACAATTTTAGGTACTTTTTGGTTATCTCCGGTCACATTTTCTTGGTGACAAAACAGACATCGGTTGATAACCAAAAAGTACTGCTATAAGCCTTATCAATGAATTCTTTTCATGAGATTATTTATTTTTGGGGCGTTTTTTCAGTAAGGAATAAGGAGTTATTCTTTAGCGATAAGAGCTGTTAATGAAATCTAGTTTTGATGAGAATATTATTTTTGGGGGCTTTTTTGAAATGTGACCAGAGATAACCAACAAGTATTTTTCGTTTATTGCTAAAGAATAAACCTTCATTCTGCACTTAAAAAAGCTCCAAAAATTAATATTCTCGTCAAAACTAGATTTCATTAACAGCTCTTATCGCTAAAGAATAACTCCTTGTGCCTTACTGAAAAAATCCCCCAAAAATAATCTCATGAAAAAAAGTTGCCAAGAAAATGTGACCTGGAGATAACCGAAAAGTACCCAACTTTGAAAGAAATAGCCTTGCTTGTCATTGTTGAAGTGCTTAAGTGATATGCATAGTTAAGATTTGTATAGTGGTATGCATAGTTAAGAAAAATTCCTTAGATGTAGTTATGTTTTCTCCTATTCTTTTGTGTATTAAACAAAAATTATATGTTTAGAAAATAAGCGATTATCATTATATTCATTTTGGCATATTTTCCTTGTACTGTGCCTTCCCTGGCTCATATTAGTTTTAGGCTATTACAGGAACAATTTAGTTGAATATTCTTTGTAATGTGCCATTTCCATGCTTTGTTTTGTTTATTTATGTTGTACATTCAGTGTTAACTTTATAAAATAAATTTAGAGAAACTATTTTTATGTTTATTGAGGGAAAAGCATTTTTTTTATTTCTACTAGTCACTGTTAGGGGATAGCAGGTTGGGTGTTTAGTCAAAACATTTTTCTTTTGTGTAACAAAAATAAGAAGACAGTGTTTTAACCATAAACTGCTGAAGTTGGCAATGTTTTATAATAAAACTAAATTAACCCTCAAGCATTGGCTTTCCATCAGGTCTGACAGGAGCATACAAATATAGTGTGCCATAGAAAACTGTAAGGAAAGTGTGGCTTCAGCTGAAAAACAGGAAACAAGAAAGAGTACAGTGTTTTATCTGAGATTTGAACCCAAGTCCTTTTGATCAGTAACCAAACACACCATAACTACACAACCACAAGAAGGCAAAAAATGCATCAGCAACAACCTTAGTCTGCAGAAGCTCAAAGTTAAAAATAACTGTCAACATTAATATCAGAGTCCTGGTTCTGGACTGGCCAAAAATTGTGTTCAATTGTTTTCAAACATCAGGAATCTATCTACAACATTTGTTAATGCTAAAGCAACAAGTTCTATCTATTGTTATGGCAGATCCTGGATGAGCATATCGTAAATTAATACTATGTAAATCATTACTTGCTATTGAAACAATGTCCCAAATGCCTTTGTGAATAATAAAATACCTTTTTCAACATTTCATGCATAAAACATGAATCATTATTAAAAATTAAAAAAGCCACACATAAGAAAACTAGGAATGTACAAATATCAGGATTTCATTCCTAGGTGACTAAAAAATTTCATGCTGTATAATGATTCTTGCAGCAGCTGGCCTCAAAACTTTGACTGGTTCCTTAGCAATTAAGGATCATTTTTTCATCCATACTCAAGACTTTCAGGTACTATCTAAAATAATAAGATAAAGCTAGACAAGTAATACATGCAATTAATATTTTCAGTTTTCTGCAATATCTCTTCTTAGATTTTAGTAACTTCTGAAAGCACTGGATTCTTTTTAATCTTCACCATACCCAGAAATCACACAAGACGTAACTACATTTTAATCCTTAAGTAACTTGAATGTTTAAATGGCGTTTTAATCTACATTTTATGAAAACTCAAAGCTTCCTCTATAAAGACATACCGTTAAAATTTCCGCAGCCTTTAAATTTTTTTGTCAGAACAATTTGACTTGACAACTGACGAGATCTGTACCACATATATAGGCTGTCCCTGAAGGGTAACTATTTCAGTAAAGAAAAGGTAAACTTCAGATCCTTATCATGTGGTTATTACAAATAGTAATATGCCATATACCAAAATACAAAGCAATTTATTCTGCACAATAAAATAAAAATTCTAAAGTGAGGTAAATGAAATGCCCACTGGTGTCATTAGCATGGGAAGTATAGTTCGATGCTGAGTGGGTCCCCTCTTCCAACCTTCTCTGAGCCTTCTGGGTCCTTGTGACCTGGCCATTTAGCCCATGGTGTGCAAAAAAGTGCCACTCGGAGGTAAAACAACCTGTCATATGTACAGTTTTGTATGTAAAGTATTCTCATTTGACCCCCTTCCCACCCACCTAGCTATGGGCTTGGAAAAGCTGCCATCCGTCAGATGGGACGTTGGGCCATTGCCCCATGTGCAGGAGAGCCATGCCCTGTGCACGTTAAAGAACACGCTGGATGGCCTTGACGGGAGGCTACCATCTGTCTCCCAACAGCTGTTCCAGTGGGTCCCCTTCCCCAACCTCTGAGCCTTCGGGGTCCATGTGACCTGGCCATTTAGCACATGGTATGCTAAAAAGTGCTACTCAGAAGTAAAACAACCCAACCAACCCACCTGGAACTTGTTACTGCACAATTTCTGGTTTGTTATAGGAGCACTGTTAGAGGAACCACATTATATCAACCGCAAACGTTGTCAAAGCAGACTGATAAAATGCATTATGCTCGAGAATGAATGTCTAATGTGTAAAGTAGCAGAAGAAAATCTTTTACCACTCATCAAACAGTTAACAAGAATATCTCCACTGTGACCATGCCCCATAGCATGTCATCCTTCAGTATGCTTAGAGAAACACTTCCGCTATGTGTTAAACAGGTGAACATTCTTTACATCAGTGGACAGTGAAAATGACCACCCTGCAAAGCTATTGGATTGGCAAACTGTAACAACTAGAGCTCCGCAGCAACTATGGCGAGTGTACCAGCCAAAATTACTCTCCCGTAGTGGCAAATATACCTAAGCCTTTAACTGCATGATATGTAAAATGAACTATTACTGTCAAATCATTTTCGCATCTCAATCTGCAACACAGGAGACATAACTCTCCTAACAGTGATATTGTGAAATAAATCTATTTACCATTGATTGTTTATAAACTTATCAAAAGGCTGAATATAGTAGAAATACTAATCTTATAGTATCAAATGCATTGATAGCAAGGGAAAAAGAAGAAAGCTTGGTACTTTGGGTTAATGCACATGCCTATAAAATAAATGTTCACTCTTTTTCCATTTTCTTTTTTGAGGTCATCCATAACTCTGTTTTGGGTGAATTTTAACACTCCCATATGTAATACCAAATAATTTTGGCCAGGCCCCTCTCCATAATGGGGGCAAGTGTGGCTCATTCGGTAGCACGCCAGGTTCAAGTTTCAGCTGGGGCCAGCATTTGAGATTTATCTCTGCAAAGCTCCCGGCTTGCCCATATTCAGTAGGGAACACCTATGAGCTTGGAAAGGCTGCTTCTGTTGGATGGGACATTAAGCTGTGGCCCCATGTGTGGGAGAACCATACCCTGTGCATGTTTAAAGAACATGTGAATGGCCTTGACAGGAGGCTACTGTCTGTCTCTCAACAGCTGTTTCAGTGGGTCCCCTCTCCCACCTTCTCTGAGTCTTCATGGTCCTTGTGATCTTGCCATTTAGCCTATTGTGTGCAAAAAAGTGCCACTCAGAGATAAAGTAACCCAACATCCTCATATCTATCCACATAATGCTTGGCAGAACCTCTCCTCTTCCATGTTATGTAACACTTGTACAGTAAGCATAGCAAACAGGTCTGGTGGTGGTGGTAGTAGTTTTTAATTATATGTGATAATATACTAGTTGTCATCAGAAAACGTGGGGGCTAGGGTGGAATTATTAATTTCAAAAATATAGTATTTTATTTCGTAACACCACATGTAAACCTCCCTCACATTACATGACTAAAGCCTATATCTCATAGGTTTACATAATTTATAAATTATCTCTATATGCCATCTTTATTTTCTGTAGCAAATGTTATTAGAGACCAATGGTTCACAACATTTTGGCTGAGGTACACCTAAGATTATTTAAGTGTCGAATGCAAAGAAAGGGGTGCTTTTTTTTTTTGCATTTATGTACTGTATTACAGTGCAACCAAAAAATAAACATATCCAGATAGTTCGATGTCATGCTTAAAAGAATTTAAGTTGAAAAAAAAGAAGTATTATTCGACTTACTCAGTGAATTAGTCGAAAAATAGACTTATTCACTGAATCTAATCAGAGATCTGCTATGACAGATTTTTTGACAATTTTGCTGAAATTTGGTGTCAAAGCTGATAATTGACAGTGAATATCTGCTAAGCCATTTTGAAGACAATGCTTAAGTACCCCAAGGGGTTCACTTACTCTCACTTGTAGACTATGGGTGGCCAACCAGTCAGTCGTTAAAGCATTCAAGTGAATCTTTTTTATAATTTCATTCAAAAGTATAATTTTTTTAATTAAATACAATTTCTAATAGTATTTATAGTTTTGTATATGTTTTGCATTTTGTATGGATTTTATAGTTGGGGGTGAATGTTTGTTGGAGTGGAACAAGTGATAGTAACAACCACTCATAAAGGTTGGCCACCTTTATGAGCCTGTTATAGACATTGAAAGAAATAGCATTCAATTATCTTTCACTTTAAAAGTATATTTTATGATTCAGAGGAAGTTATATATGTATTTTTTTATATAGGATCCAAAGGATACACCACCTCCCACTAGGATTGAAACAAGAGAAGAGAGACAAGAAAGAAAAGTAAGTTATATATTTATAGTTAATCTGGTGAAATCTCCTTTTATGCTTTCAAAGGTCCAGTCAAAGTATAAAAAATGAGGAAATAATAATTATGCAGTCAAGAAAAATTTGTACAATATTATGCAGTAGCTTTGGCAAGCTATTTAATGTATAGATTTTTGAGCACAGTAAAAAATAGAATGCATTATGTACTATATTATTCATTTACCCATCATTCATATTTGTTCTTGTTTCAAATCTGTATAATTCATTTTCAGTTTTGTTACAAAATATCATTACATTGTTCTTTGTATTAAACTTCCATAAGTAAAACTTTGCTGCTTTAAAGAGTCCTTGCAGTGCATCTGAAAATATTATTTGACACCTTGTCTGACTGTACCAAATATTTATTTAGCACTTGGTCTACAGTTTTAAAAAAACATAATAAAGTTCGAGAAATTCTTAACTGACTTGGCTCTAAAATTACATTCTCATAGATTGTATATGGCTCTAGTCATTCCCACTAATACATCACATTGTCATCACTGCTACTAGTTATACAACCTGAAATTCACACTTTCATGAAATTCCAGCATTGTAAAACTGCACCATTTTATCAATGCTTATAGCCTTCCAAAAAAAATTTTTTTTGTAATAGAATTTAAATGCATGAATCAAGAGGCTGGAGATATTAGTAATGGGTAGGAGAAATTTATCTTTAATGTTTCTGAAGTTTCTTGACTAAAACCAATATTTTGCAATTATTTGCACCCATTCATGTATTTTCTTTAAATGTTTTGGGGGTCACCCAAAATTTCTTGCTATGTATTTTGTAAGCAGCTTCTTGATGTTCTTGAAGTAATATATATTTGCATGTTACAGTAGTTGGCAATTTATCACTACCATCAGCATTGTATGCAAGGAGGGCAGTAACTCTTTTAATTTTGTGCAACCACATGATTCTCCTCACAAAGTGAGGATTTTGCTTGGCTGTAGATTGGAAAATGGCACCATTTGGCACTGTATGTTCATAGGGATCATAACCTTTCATCTCCTATGATAACATGCAGTTTTGCCAGTTTTCAGTAGTTTTAATATCATCTATATACGTCATTATGTTTATTCTGGAATCTGTTAATCTAACTTGAAGCAGTGCAGTTTCCTATTCTTATATTCACAACCATATATAATGCCTTCACTTTGAAGTGGCTCCAGTTATGGCAGCATTACAAGACCACAGAATAACTAGTACAAGACATGCTTACTGAAATCTTATAAGATCTTATCTTAATTTCTGGCAGTGAATATTTTAATGATTTCTACTGTTTTGAAAAATGCCCACCATAACCTTTTCAGTTTCCTTTAACCCTTTCACTACCATACTGGCCCAAAATGACTGAAATTTTAAATGGACCCTTTCAACCAATGCTATTCCTTCCTCTTCACTACCTCTTACCTGCAGTGTGGGTTGGTGTGGTAGTGAAAGGATTAATAATCCTCTACAGCTGTACGAGGTGTAGTTGGAAAGAAATAAATACATCATCAACTATGACAACAGTCTTTTCATTATTTAATTTAAAGTTCTGAATTATCATCCTTCCTGAAAAATAGATAATAAATATCCCCTCGAGCTGCTGCTTGCCACAGAGGTCTAACAGGAGCATGTCAGTTTATACACCTTAGTAGAAGGTCTGTGAGGATGGCAGGACTTCAGCAGGAAAGCAACACAAACATTCATGCATTACCTGGGGCTCAAACCCAGGCAGTTTCAATGTGATCAGTGCAGTCATATTAGCTTCAAGCCAATAAGAACATTCTGGAAAGAGTGTGACTGGACCCTTCCCATGGTCATTTAAAGGGGTGATAGCCATGTTCAGCTTATCAGTTCTTGAGCAAGTGTTGAGATATGATGTACAGACCAGTGCAAGCTCTTTATCTTCAGGTGAATGAGTTTGACAGAGGGTATTGTTGGTGTGAGAGATGGCAATCTTTTGTATCAAGAAATTGTGGCTTGTGTGGGGTTGGGTGTATCTGTTGTGCATTAAATATACAGAGAAAGGTTGGAAGATGGGCATTGAACATGTCGGGAAGGTTCTGGACCTCATCCACCTACAATGCCTTGGGAAGATCACCATCTTCAAAGGCTGGCTATAACAGATCCCTCTGATTCATTTATAGCCTTGGACCAACAGTTGCAGTAGTACATCTTCCAGTGTCAGCAGTAACAGTTTGACGCCTTATTCAAATTTGGTATTCACGCTCACTGGCCTTGCTAAGGCCTCTAACACCCCCAACACAAAACAACCAGACTAATGGTGCATTGAGTGATAGCAGTGGCTGACAAATGATACAATATCATCTTTACTTAAGAATCCTCATCTGCCAACAGGTTAGTGAGAAGGCACCAAGAGGCATGTGTTTGAAAAAGGCATTTAGCACCAACACATGGGATTATGATGTGAGGCATGATCAGTTATGAAAGCACATCTTCCCTAGTACAGATTCACACCACCATTATCAGTGCTGTTACATCCAGGACATTTTACAACCAATAGCTCTTCCATACTTAGACTGTCCCACATGCCATATTTCAGCAGGACAATGCAAGACCCCATGCTGCAGCTGCCTCTGTTGAACACCTGAAGCTGAACAATGTGCCTATCGTTCCATGGCCTGCTAGAGCCCCTGATTCGTCACCCAGTGAAAAGTGTAGAGTATGAATCAAACTGAGGTTGTGGCAATACCAGCATGTCCCAGCAAATTAGGGGCGGGGGTGGCTCAGTCGGAGCGCGCCAGACTCGTAATCTGTAGTTCCCAGGTTCGAGTCCCAGCTGGGTCAGCGTTGAGATTTATCTCCGCAAAATTCCCCGCCCTGCCCACGGTCAGTAGGGGACACCGATGGGCTTGAACGGATGGGACGTTAAGCCGTGGCGCCGTGTGCGGGAGAGCCAGACCCTGTGCACGTTAAAGAACACGCTGGATGGCCTTGACGGGAGGCTACCATCTGTCTCCCAACAGCTGTTCCAGTGGGTCCCCTCCCCCAACCTTCTCTGAGCCTTCGGGGTCCATGTGACCTGGCCATTTAGCCCATGGTGTGCAAAAAAGTGCCGCTCAGAGGTAAAACAACCCAACCCAACAACCCAGCAAATTAGAAAAACTTTATATGGGTGAATAGTGCTTGGATGGTTATTCCACAATCCAGCATCAAACATTTGACTTCATGCCTCACCATGTACAGCAGGTCATACAAGCAAGGGTGAACACAGTCATTATAAAACAGTTCTGTATGTAACTCTTCAGTTGTTTCCATATTGTAATCATTTATTACTACAATAAAGCTGCATTGAACCCCCAAATATGAATGTTCTGATTGGTCCTTCTTGGTGTTCTGATTTTTGTGAACACCAGTGTATTTTACAACACAGTCCTATGAAGATTGAGACTTATACCATCGGATGTAGCATAACATTTCTATCCCTTTTTTAATAAAAGCCAATATCCTGTTCTTTCAACCATCATTTCATTGCTGTTTCTATATTTTCATCAGTGTGAAATCATTAATTTCCCTGATTGGGCTTCAGCATTGGAAGATGATAATGACTCACTGTCAAATTAAAGCTGTGGTGCAATATCTCCCACCTTTAACTCCAGCAGAAGTTGCCAATTTACAGTGGCAGAGTGAGATAATGCATTTAATCAACTGGCTCATGACATTTCCATACATTTCTTGCAGTCAAAAAGTATATAACTGCACAGATTTCTGCCTTGGATTGCTTTTCCATCAGAGTACCATATTGCAAAGATTTATACAATAAATGTCACTGGTTAGTGCCCAAAATAAGTATGATGTTGCTAATCATAATTGCAGAATCCCCTTATACATGTAATATCATTGTGGATTGTACAGTTTACAAATTATATGCCTTGTAAACCAACTTTTTGACTGTTCCTGATATTAAACATTATCATAGAAATCTACACATCACTTCAATACATATTCATGTGCTAAATACATTTTCTTGTGCTATTGTTCATTTTGTATGTCAAGTGCAAAAATTTGTGAGATGCCAAACAAAAGCTTTCATCCTCTCAAAGCTGAAAATGGATGTCAGGAGTTTTTCACCTCCAAGGACCAAACATAGTAAAAGAGGAATTGAATAACTTGCTAACAGATGGCTACAAACTTTTCAAAATGATGGTTTAGATTTTGCTGAGTAAGATTCATTGTTTATATTGTAATAATAATTTCTAAAGTAGATGATAAAATACACAGACTTATGAATCATCCTAGTATTTAACACATGTCATTTGAATAACCCTATTTTATGTTTTCCACTATGATGTCTCATCATGTATTCCAGTTATTATTTTGAGTATGTTATCAGTGGGTTACTCCCCTCTTTACGTGGTTCATTTTCATCCAATCACAAACCTCATGAACTACATTCAATGAAATCTGTTACCAAGTCATACCAATAAGTCTAATGTATTTGAGTGCAGCTGAAGCTTTTATACAAAAATATTAACACAAACAATGGTACATTAACATCAGAATATACAGCTAATGATTACACACATGCACCACTGCACACATCATCTTCTCTGACACAAGAGACAAAAGCTTCACTGCACAATGTTTCACATAAAGCTAAAGATAGTTTGACTCCATGTGTTCCCCTATATACTCCATGGTAAGGAATTGGTGACAGCACACATACAGTCTTATCTGGGATCACTATTGTCCAAACCTGAGCAACAGTGTTAGAGATAGACATCACCCTTTTAATTATTGGTAGGGTTACCATTCTAATCTTATCTATTACTGTTGAAGCACTTCCAGTAAAAAGTTACTTGTCTGTGACATATCAACACCATGACTTTAATTTAGGACTTGACAGCATCTTCACAAGTATTTTGAATATGGGTAGCTGTGTCTGTGATTCTGACACTGTCTGCTTGCTTTCAGAACCAGGCTATTTAAGAGAAAGTACAGTGATTACTTAAAAAGGATAAGATTATACTTTTAGATAATAATCTTGTTTTAATATGATAAACATTTATTTTCCTACATAGAGTGTTTCACTTCAATTTACGGGAGGCATTCCTTTATTAGTAGTTTGATCCCTAATTAATCACAAACACTTTTGCTATATTTTATGCTCAACTCTACAAACTTTATTTTTAAGTGCATTCAAATACTCCAGTAGTAATTACTTTAATACGAAAGAAAATTCTATGGTAGTTTGTTTGCAATTAATATTGGTTACATGTTTCCTTAAATTAACACTAAATGAGGATAAGAAAAATGAGCTACTATTTTGGTATTTATAATTTTCCTAAAACTCTTTGTTTTACTTCTGATACTTCTACATATACCTTTCAGCTATTGATTTTCTTTTTATGTCTGTCTTAACCCTTTAATGCCCAAGATGGCCAAAAAAAGGATATAGGGTAATAAAGAGAAAGAAATAGAATTATTTGGACTAGTCCATTTTAAAATTCAGCAGTTATGGACATTTTAAAGGGTTTAGCCAATACAGTATGTAAAGTAACTTTTCTGATGTAATTTCAAATGGTAATATCATTAACAGTTTTAATGAATGTATCATTTAAAATAAGATTTAAAATATTTTCAGCGGAAAGAAAAAGCAGAACAAGTAGCATATAAATTGGAACAAGACATAGCCTTATGTAAGTATTGTTAGATTGTGAATGATGTAGTAGTTTTTTTTAAGTTAAGAACAACACTTAAAATGCTAATGATTTTTTTTTTTATCATAATAACCAGCATTCTCAAAGGTTGGGAAAGTCTTGTTTCTTAACTGGAAAAATGTGTCCATTATTGGCCCTCTAGAGAAAATTATTAGCAGTAAGCTTAGAACGGCTGTCATCTCTCTGATAGAACATTAACCCACTGCTCTATGTGCAGGAGAAATGATCTGAACTGTTTCTAACAGCTTGAAAGATTATATAAAAAGGGGGAAAGTACAGTTCAATGTGTAAAAATTTTATTCTCTACAACAGTGATCTTCAAATTCTTAACGTCTGTGGAACCCTTATGATTAAACCTAATTTATTGCAGAGCTCTTATGTAGTAAAAATGTATTTTTCAGATGCAGAAATGAAATAACTTTAAAAACATAATTTTTATTAATAAATATTCAATATATACATAAGTTTATGCCTGATTTGTGGGTATCAGTAGAAAATGACCTGCAGAACACAGTTTGAATACCACTGCTTGGCAACACTAAAAAACTAAAAACTCTCCATTAAATCACTATGCCTTAATCTAGTATTACCTATAACAATTCTTGAATTTAGTTACAAATAAAATTAACATTCCCACACTACCCCCATAATTCCCCTTTCTCAAAGAGAACTTGCTTCTCATAATCTGATTAACATTCCACACATAGAAAACTGTGATAATCATGTCATTATTATGTAAGCAAATGAGGTACTTAGTTTACCACCTGATGAAGGATTATTTTAAAGTTAGCATGATTCGCATTGCAGTTGATGGGGCACTCTGTATAATGTCATTTCATCTGCTTCCTTTAAGATTAAAAACTGGCAGTTGATTGTAATATACAGTAAAGGCTGTACTTTAAGTCACTGTCTATTTGGATGTGGTTTTCAACAAAGTTTTCCATTTAGAAATATGTCAGTAACATGTCATGTAAAAGTGCCTTTGGGAGCATATATATTAGGGTGGGCCAAAAAAATTAAAAAAAATTTTTTCAAGTTGTAATACCGCGGAAAAGTTTCGAATTGGGGAGACTAAAAAGGAGTAAAAAAAAGAAATAAAATCGGTTTATATCTTCCGGTCGCACATGTGCTCAAAATTTTGCCGAAATTTTGAAAAATTAACATTTTTACGATAATTTTTGACATTTTTAAATTAGCCTCTTCCCGAATGTAATAGCTCAAATTCTTATGTATTAGAACCACAGAAAATAATGTTTAAATATTATTTAAATCCATCAACATCTTCCGGTCACGCATTGCCTTCAAAGTTAATGAAATTTTGAAAAAAATTTACGAATAAAGGTAGATCACAGTTCAAGGGAAAAAAACACTAACAACGTACATGTTCTTTATATTTGTTCTTTATTGAATACAAGTTTAAATGTTTAAAAACAAATTATTTTAGACCATTAGTAATATTTATAAACATATTTTTTATTGAAAAAACTAAGTTTTGTATGATGAGTCGTAAGTCCAAGAAACTCATGTTGAACAATTGAACATCTCCGTTTTCACTCATTCTTAGCTGAAGGTACTTTGAAATCTGATTTATGGGCGAAGTTAGGCATGGTTGACCTTGACAGCAGAGTCGTTTTGATAAAACCATCCTTAGACTCAGCTCTGCAAACTTTTCCTGAGGCTTCTGTCACGAGTTTCACACATCTTTCAGCTGCCTGTGTCTGAACTGGGAATGTCTTGAATGTTATATCCCAATTAGGGACTGAGTCACTTTGAATGTGTGATTTAATCTCATCGTCACTGATATCTTTTAATAATGGGGGAGAAGATAAATCACAGTCCATCCAGTTAATTATTTCCGAGTAGTCTTGAGCCTTGAAATTGAGTTTTGGCGGCATGAATGTTCTGATAGTTGTTCTCTTTTGATCTAACTGTCTCGCCTTTAGAATTCGTCGAAGTCCGAGCTCTCTTGTGTGTTTTTTATTATCTTGTGTCATAGCTAACATTAAATGTTCTGGATGAGCGAAAAAGCCATTTCGTTCGATCACAGGGTCGACAATATTACGTAAATCTTCAGGCAGGTACTCTGAAGATTGTATTGATTGGTACACAAGTTTTGGTCCCTCTGTAAAGTATTTACTTGTTTTAATACTAAACCACATTGGCATGTATGACTTCAAAATAAATACAACTATTTCTTGAAGTTCAGGTGTGGGACTTTCTTCACTTAAGTACAATCTGAGAGTTCGATTTGCTGTTGTCAACCACCTCGAGTGTGACAAGGGACCAGGATCTCGTACAGCCAGATTCTCTTTACAGTTTCCCGACTTTATTGCCATGGAAATATCGAGTAGATATTGCTGATCCTTACTTAGTATACTTCTGTCTATTGTGGGGATCTGACAGCCAATCACTAGACGTTTTTCGCAGCCACTTAGCTTTTCACCGATTGGCCCTCTCAAAGATTTCGGACCCGTTGATTTACTGTCTAGGTATTGAATGATGCCGGAATGGCAGTTCATTGAAATGGAGAAGGCAAACTGCCCATTGTAACGGTTTCCCCAAATGTATTTCGATTCGGCGAATCAGACCGTTTTTCCAACCTGTATTAACCTGTGTAACCTGTATTAACAGCAGTGCCATCACATCCTATTACAACTAATTTTTCAAGAGAAATACCACGATCAGACAGATAAGAAATAATAGAAGTGACAATATCTTCAGAACTTCCAGAAGTTGGAGTAACATGACCGATGTAGACTGAACCAGGTTCTTGAATTAGCGAGTAATGCTTTGTTAGATTGTTAGTAATGCTTTGTTAGAATTTGCGAGTAATTTGTTAGATTTGACAGCTGTTGCGCGAGTGGAAGACCTTAACCGATTTGAACCATTCTTTTTTCTACATCATTATCGGTTCGAGTAAGAGTCAACTAGAGCTATTACATTTAAATATTTAGAAGTTAAGTAAGATAAAAGATTATCATAAAAATATAAATTTTTCCAAATTTCGGCAAACTTTAGAGCACATGCGCGACCGGAAGATATAAACCGATTTTATTTCTTTTTTTACCCCTTTTTAGTCTCCCCAATTCGCAACTTTTCCGTGGTATTACGACTTGAAAAAAAAAATTTGAATTTTTTCGGCCCACCCTAATATATATCATTGTTGACCATCTATTCTACAAAGAGTGCAGCATGATGTTTATAATCAGCTACTTCTAAATGCAATATGACTTTATCACTGAATTGGAATGTACCAAGAGACTCATGAATTCTACTTTTGTGAAAATTGTGTTTTTCCATGTTATCAACATTCTCCATTCCAACTTTCATCATAAACTTGGATACTTACCATTATATCCTTCATTAAATTATTCTTATCATTTGGGGCACTAAGCCATGTTAATATTCATGCTTAGATAGTTATGAAGAATCACTGACAGAGTTTATGTACCTTTTTGTGTTTATTACTAGATGGTACACTATATTGATCATAATTTAAGGGAAGACATAATTAGAAAGTTTAATTGGATATTTATTTACTTGGAGTTACTGTGCTTTGCTGAAAATCAAAGGGGCCTGGGTCCAAGCTCTGGTTTATGACTTGGTAGCTTACTTGGTAACTTAACTTACTTGGTGCTTAACTTGGTAGCTTACTTTCATTAATAATCTGTGTCCCTTGAACCAGAGCCAGACTGTGATCTTCTGAGACCCTTAGCTAAGGCATATTTAAGAGGCCTTTAGCTATTCAAGTTTAAGAGGTCCCCAAAAATTCAAAAGTCGAAATATATATATAATTATTCTGAATGAGGGGAACATTGAAAAATAAACATGAAATTGATGTAGTGAAAACATTATTCTAGCATTGGTAAGCAAAGATGAACAGTGATTAATAGATTCTGAAAAAAAATTCATCGCCGCCACGGCGGGAATCGAACCCGCATCTCTCCAGATTCATGCCAGAGCGCGCTACCATTGCACCACGCGTCGGACAACGAATATTTTCAGAATATGACCTTTTAAGTTTTTCTTCTTGAGACGTGACTGAGACAGCGCCATCTATACTCAAGGAGATGCAACGTTTTACAGTCGTTGCATTTGATTATCAGATGTTAATGAGAAGGTCGCTAACGCTACCGCGTTAAATATATAATTGAAATCCAAAGTGAATGCACAGTATTCCCTGTTAAGAAACAATAATTAATAGATTCTGAAAAAAATTCATCGCCGCCACGACGGGAATCGAACCCGCATCTCTCCAGATTCATGCCAGAGCGCACTACCATTGCACCACGCGTCGGACAACGAATATTTTCAGAATATGACCTTTTTAAGTTTTTCTTCTTGAGACGTGACTGAGACAGCGCCATCTATACTCAAGGAGATGCAACGTTTTACAGTCGTTGCATTTGATTATCAGATGTTAATGAGAAGATCGCTAACGCTACCACGTTAAATATATAATTGAAATCCAAAGTGAATGCACCGTATTCCCTGTTAAGAAACAATAATTAATAGATTCTGAAAAAAATTCATCGCCGCCACGGCGGGAATCGAACCCGCATCTCTCCAGATTCATGCCAGAGCGCGCTACCATTGCACCACGCGTCGGACAACGAATATTTTCAGAATATGACCTTCGTTGTCCGACGCGTGGTGCAATGGTAGCGCGCTCTGGCATGAATCTGGAGAGATGCGGGTTCGATTCCCGCCGTGGCGGCGATGAATTTTTTTCAGAATCCATTAATTATTGTTTCTTAACAGGGAATACTGTGCATTCACTTTGGATTTCAAAGATGAACAGTGTTTTGCACAATAGATTAAATATTAAAAAAAAAATTCACAATGTAGTAAAACTTGAAATACATTTTTTTTAGGTTCCTCATATCGTGAGGCCCTAAGCTGTAGCTTAGTTAGCTTATGTGTAAGTCTGGCCCTTCCTTGATCACTTCAAGAACTCACTGTATGGCTCTCAAGCACTAGAAGTTTGCAATCCCTCATTTACTATATAACTGCAATGAAACAAAAAAAATCAAAATTATCAGCATTACTTATCTAGTAAATGCTAATTCCAAAACTGGTATATTTCGTTAAAAGAGTTTTAAAAAAAAAAAACATTTACAAGAAATTAATTCCCTTGTGATAGTGAGTGTTTTTGATAGTGCAATGAATTTTCTAAGAAATGTAAGCATTGTGCATAAGTGACTTTGAGAGAAAAGAAAGCAAACTCCTTAGACACATTCTAAGGCTTATCTTTTATCTTAACCAGTACTAGAAATAAAGCTGTTTCTATGAAAAGAGCTCTTCATGTCATCAAAGGTGTATATTCATTATTCCATAAATTAATGCTGTCTGCAGTTCAGAAAGCATTGTAGAAACCTAAATTGAAATTTTCAGAATTAGTTGTAATACACTGACTCACATAAATGTGTCCATGTCAATGTAACTACTCAATTATGATAGTGTATTAGCACTTAAACATGGTACAGGTTTGACATTGTTAGCATAGAGCAGACCTGGCCAACCTGCAGCTCATAAACAAATCATCACTGTACTGAATCTGGCTCATTAAAAAGAAAATTTTTGACCAGACATTTTTAGGTGCATAACTAAATGGTTTTGCAAATTCATATTGCTCATTAAAAATATATATAGTTCTGTTTGTTAATAAAGATATTTTCTTGATTCCTTAAAAATATAGTTTTTCCAAATGTGTGTTTTATTTTTTTAAATAGATAAATTTTCTTCTGACTCTCTAGGAATGTAGTTTTTTCTTTCTAGTGACTCTTCACTAAATTTAGATTCACCAGTTCAAGCATACAGTATCTGTGAATAAATCTAGTTTTTTCCTTTCAACCCTGGCAGTTTTGAATTGGGCTTTATGTGGAATATTGATTCCAGAAAAGTTTTGCATAAATGAAAACCTAACATCAATCTTCAGCTTGTAGAGAAACTCAAGGCATCATTTAAATAAAACTTTATTCCTTACAGCTATCACAGAATTCAAAACAAAAACTTCCTGTATGGAACAATTCTAGAAAATTAGAAAGTTAAACCTTCAGAAACATTAAAAGATTTGTTCTCATTATAATTCAATAAGTGGAATATTGATTCTTTAATAAAGAGATTTCTCTTATCATGCTTCCTTGCTTAACAGACCATTCAATTTACAGTTTGACATTGACAGTTTGAAGAAAACATATAGCTCCTTTGATGGACTGAAATCTGGTGCCATATGAGTTGACTTGTTCTTCAGTAGGTTACAAGAGAATTTGTGTATTGCTCATGACAAGTTAAAATTAGTTATAAAAAATATTAACTCAATACTCAAAGGTTGTGGTCTGTTTCAATTGTTGTAGAGTTGAATATTATTTCAGTAGCAGAACCATACCGTACCTTATTATCTTCTGATAGCATGCCTGATACATGCAAACAATCATATCTAGGGGTTTATTGAGATATCCTGTACCTGTAAATGTAATGCATAGTCAAGCATGCTTTTATTTTTTATGTAAATGATATAATTTTGAAAAATTATATCTAAAAACTACTTTGATAAGAATTAGTGAAGACTAATATACCGTCCCGTGGGCAAGTGGTTAGCATGCTTGGCTACTGATCTAATGGGACCTGGGTTCGAGCCCCGGGTAACGCATGGATGTCCGTGTTGTTTTTCTGCTGCGGTCCTGCCACCCTCTCAGAGCCTCTACTATGGCATATAAACTGACAGGCTCCTGTCAGACCTCTGTGGCAAGCAGCTGCTTGAGGGGGTATTTATTTATTATAATATAATAACTCCATCTGTTGGTCCCCTCGGTGTGAGCACCTGTCCGTGGTAAGGGGACCACCCTGTGAAGGTTCTGCTGGCTTTGGTTACCTTCACAGGGTCCTGAATGCTTGTCCACGTGTTTGCCATGCATGGAGACCTGTGTCCCTGGCTCATGACTGGTGGGGTCCCCTTTGGCCGTTTTGCCATTGGGGAGCCTGTCTGTTGCGGGACTGGGCAGTGACTTTGGGGGCTGCTGTTATACACTGCTTTGGCCTCTGCTTCAGGTGAACGGGAGGTCCTGGGCAGCCTCCTCAGGATCAATCAGCTGGTGGACAGGTCCTGCTAGGGTCAACCGTGCAGATCGATGAGAGTAGCCTTACCCACGTCCAGGTAACGGTTTACGAGTTTCCCCCACATGTTCACTAATTTTATAGTTTTCTTTCTTTTGTGAGGTCAGTTCTTACCTCACACTTTATTAATTTGTTGCTTATTTTCTTTTGTGGAAACTCAGATTTCTCACCATTTATATTTTTCTTTTCCCTTTGTTTAGTTGTGAGGGCTTGGCTCACTGCTGTGTGGGTATGGTGCCCGGGCAGGCCTTGCGCCCGATTGGGTGTCCCCTTGTTGGACTCCGTGGTGGGTGGGGACAATGGCTCCAACTCAAAATTCACCGTCCAAAGTCACCAAGAGGGTTCGCCATGAACACCCATCTTCTTTGTCTTTGGCATCATCTTCGTGTGTGTCTCCAAGGTTCCTGGTCATCCACTCTACGAGTGATCAGGTGCTTGGAGACATCTCCCCCTTTTTCATAAACTAGGGTATCCAGGGTCTTGCGGGAGAACCAAAATCTGTCAAGTGTCTAAGATCTGGTGACTTGCAGGTGGAGACTGCTTGCTCCAAACTTTTGGAGCTCCTTTTGAAGGTAACAGCGATTGGTGGAGTGGCAGTGTAAGTCACTCCACACAAAACGTTTAATTCCTCCCTGGGTGTGATCTCTGAGTGGGACCTCCTCAAGGTTTCTAAGGAGGAAATCCTCTCGGAGCTATCAGCCCAGGGAGTGATAAGTCCACCAGGTTTTGACACGCCATGGTGGAAAGTTAGAACCCAGCCTGGTTCTATCCTAACTTTCAATACGCCACACTTGCCTACTTCCATCAAGGCAGATTACTTACACTGCAAGGTACGGCCATTTATTCCAAACCTGCGTTGTTTTCAAAGCCAGAGGTTTGGTCATGCCCACACTGCATGCCGGGGCAAGCCCACCTGCGCTCATTGTGGCAGTGAGGATCATCTTCAACCTGGCTGCACAGCAGAAAAGGCATGCTGTGTAAACTGCCGTGGTGAGCATCCGGCATACTCCCACGACTGTCCGAAGTGGCTGGAGGAGAAAGGGGTCCTCCATAACATCAGTTATCCAGAGGCAAGGAAGCTCACTGCACCACCCGCCCCACCTGGCAAGGTCTCCTACGCCGGTGCGGTCATCGGAAAGCCTATCATCAAGATGGCTTCCGTGTGTTGCAGACCGATATCAGCGTCCCACCAACTGAATCTTTCTCGCCTGCTGCCAAGTACCTCTTAAACCCAGGAGAAGCCGCAGTCAGTGTTGATCTTGACATCGACTCTGGTTTCTATTCCTGTGTCTGTGCCTTCCACTTACACCTCTGGAAGGCCTCCTCTACCCCACCCACAGACAGCAAGACCTTCCAAGCACAAGGGGCCCACACCGAGGCCCAAAAAGAAACTTATATCACCTCCTCGTGTGGTGATCTCTGATCTGTGTCACTCGGACAACTCCAAGGACATGGACACAGACCACCCATTTTTCCAAAATCGTCGCTGGCAATGGTTAAAATAAATCGAAAGTCGTTCGCCAATACTTCCAAGACCTGAGATGGCCACACTCCTACAATGGAACTGTCGTGGATTCCAGAGGAATAATTGACAACATCAAGGTCGTCTCCTGAGGGCACACAAACCCATCTGCGTGTGCCTGCAGGAGACATACTTGCAGACAGCCAACGATCCCACTATCTGGCACTTCTCTCTCATTTGCCGGGACTGGGATGGAGATGGTCCAGCTCGCAGAGGTATTGCCATCCTCGTGAGCAACCATTCTCCATTCCAGGTCATACCCCTCACCATCGACTTCGAGGCGGTAGCGATCCGCCTCTTTGTGGGACTTCTGTTGATTGTCTGCTCTATCTACCACCCGGAAGCATCGTTTTCCAGGATGACCTTGATGACCTCGTCTCACAGCTGCTGTCCCCCTTCCTCATCATGGGGGACTTCAACGGACACAGTCCAGTATGGGACAGTGCTGACACGAACGAGAGGGGTGGGGTCCTGCAGCAGTGACTCTTGGATCCTCCACTTTCCCTGTTGAACACCGGTGTCAGCATATACTTCCACTCCCCTACTCACACATTCACTGCCATTGATCGCACCATCTTCTCCTCCTCGATCCTTCCACTCTTTACATGGGAGGTCGAGGACAACCCATATACCTCCCCGTGATATGCACCATCTCCCTTGGGGGACCATGCAGCCCTTCACGTGTATCCCACTGGAGGCTTGATCCGGCTGACTGGAGTGGCTTCAAGCTCTTGTCTGAGCTCAATGAACACTCTGGCAGCCAGGATCCAATCAAAGTTGCAGTGGCAGAGATGACGGACTGCATTGTCCATGCAGCTGCCTCTACTATTCCTCAGACTTCAACTCTGTTTCCACAGTTCCCAAAACCATGGTGGAATCCCGACTGCACCGCAGCTCATAAAGCTCAGAGCAAGGCGTGGGGGGTGTTTCGGGGATATCTGATGTCCCCCAACCTTGAAGCATTCAAACGCGCCAGGGCGAAGCCCATTTCGTCCAGCACCAGAGCCAGAGGGAATCTTGGATGAAATATACCTCGTCTATCACCCACACAACCAGTTCTAAGGTTGTGTGGGATAAGGTCCAGAAGATGGGTGGGAAATACACATCCCACTCGTTATCGATCCTGGAGCGCAATGGACGGGCAATTGCTGACACTGGGGAAGTCATTGTCCTCCTACTCCCCCGAGTTTCTGGCCCTAAAGAGCAGGGCTGTACGCTCTCCGCTGTCCTTCCATTAGAATCGCCTGGAGTCTTACAACAGGCTATTCACAACGGAGGAGCTTTGCTTTGCTCTGCACACTTCTTGTGTATCTGCCGTCATGTCCATTATGGTATACAATGTCCATTATGCTATACTCCAACATCTCTCACCATCGAGTAAGGATCAGCTGCTGCGACTCTTCAACCACATTTTCATCGACGAGCAGTTTCTGGACTCCTGGCAGGAGGCCATTGTCTTGGCCTTCCCTAAGCCAAGCAAAAATCCCAAGATTCCTTCAAATTATTGTCCAATTGCATTGACAAGCTGCGTCTGCAAGGTGTTGGAAAGAATGGTAAATACCAGGCTGGCCTGGTATTTGGAGCATCACAGACTTCTTTCCAACACCCAGTGTGGCTTTCGCAGGCACAGGTCTACATTAGATCACCTGATCCGCCTCTAATCAGCAATCAGGAATTCGTTTTTATATCAAGAGCACCTGGTGTCAATTTTCTTTGACATCGAAAAAGTGTACGACACAGCATGGAGATTCAACATTCTTCGTGACCTTTACAGCTTCGGCTTATGAGGTCACATGCTGGTCTTCATCACAAATTTTTTATCATCTCGTAATTTTCGAGTTCGTGTCAGCAACAATCTGTTGCGGCCTTTCCCCCAGGAACAGGGGGTGCCACAAGGCTGCGTGCTGAGTGTTACGCTTTTCGCTGTCGAGATAAATTCCATTACACAGCAGCTTCGACTGCAGGCAGTGCTCTCTATGTCGATGACTTTAGCATCTTTTGCTCTTTTGTCCAGCATGAGGGTCATTGAACAACAACTGCAAACTGCCCTGAACAATCTCTCAGTTGAGCGACGGCCAATGGGTTTTGGTTCTCCCCACAGAAGACTACTTGCATGCACTTTTGCCACAAGCGTAATCTTCATCTGGACCCCGAGCTGCGGCTCGGGGGTAACATAATTCCAGTTGTGGCTGAGACCCAGTTTCTCGGTCTCATCTTCAGCCAGAAATTGACCTTTTTACCTCGTATTCGACATCTCAGGTCCAAGTGCACGCGGGCATGAACATCCTCAAGGTCCTCTCCTCCCTTTCTTGGGAAGCTGACCGATGTTCTTTGCTCCTCCTCTACCACTCACTTGTCCAGTTGAAACTGGACTATGGATCCCAGGTGTATGACTCCATCTGGGATTCAGTGGTGAAGGTGCTGGAGCCTCTACATCATCAGGCACTCTGTGTTTGCATGGGGGCCTTCCGCACTTCACCAGTCCAGTCTCTATGTAGAGACCGATGAACCATCATTATCTATTCACCGTCAGCATTTGTCCCTACAGTATGCAGCAAAATTGCAATTCCTGCCAGGCCATTCCACTTGGGACTGCGTTTTCAGCCCCTGGTGGGAAATGTTATACCAGAATCGGCCAACTGCCATTTGTCCTTTTGGTTTGCCTGTCTGAGGTTACCTGCGAGACATTAACACCAGTCTCGATAGCATCGCACAGTTGACAGCCGAGCCACTTCCACCTTGGCTCGCTGTTTCCCCTTCCTGCGATTTTTCCCTGTGCAGGAAGGGGAAGGCCTTTACACCCGACTGTGTATTGGCAACTCTTTGCCAGCCATCGTGCTGAGCATCCGGACTTCTTGCCTGTCTTCACAGATGGCTCGAAGTCCAGTACAACTCTGGGATCAGCCATGGTCTACTGTGATGTAATCATTGCAGACCAGATCCCACAGCAGTGTTCCATCTTCACTGCAGAGTTGCATGCTATCAACCTTGCCTTGGACCACATAGCAGCTAAGCATCATCATCGGTGTGTGTTTTACACTGACTCGCTTAGCTCGCTACAGGCTTTGATCTCGGTGAGGCATCGGCCTCACCCTGTTTTCTCCAAGATCTGCTAGCAGCTCCATTGTCTGGCATCCACCGTTCTGTTGGGTGCCTGGTCACATTGGGATCAGGGACAATGACTTTGCAGGCGCTGCTGCCAAGTCAGCTAGGCCCTTGTCCGGCTCTCTGCTGCCGGTTCCATACCTGGAATTCCAGCAGCATTTTTCCATCGAGCTCTGGGCACAGTGACAGAGATCTTAGTCTGAACAAGTTGGTAATAAGCTTTTCGAGATCAAGCCCATTGTCAAACCATGGCAGCCTTGTTTCTGCAGGAATCGCAAGGAGGAAGTTATACTTGCTCGGCTCTGCTTAGGTCATTCATTTATCATTCATTCATTTCTTCTTAAGGCGGACAACAAACCTAAGTGTGAGTTTTGTGACACCGTTTTAACTATTAAACACATTTTATCAATTGCCCTGCTTTTACCTTAGACAGACGCTTATTCTTTGCCTTTCACGATTTTACGGCCGAGCCTCTTACACTCGGCCATCTTTTATCTGATAACTCTTTTTTACCTTCTGTATTTGCCTTTTTACATTTTACAGGTTATTTTAACAGATCGTAATTTTATGGCATTGTCATTTATACACTGTCCAACCTGGGTCTTTTACACCTGGGTTGGTTTTCCTTTTATACCTTTATGTTTATTGCTTTACATGTGTTTCTTATTTTTTATATCTCTTGGTTTTGTCCTTTACTATATTGACTTTTAACTTTTTTTTGTTTCTTTTATCCTTTTTTTTTTTACCTCGTCTGGCGCATTATGGCCTAAGCTGCCAATGCGCCATAAAACCCCAACCAACCTACCATCTGTTGGGTAAGCAAATGGGTTAAACTAAGAAACTAGATGGCATAAGAGATTCTTCAACGCTGCATGAAGACTTTTCATACACCTTATTATTATGAAGGATCTTCCCTTATCCTGACATTTACATGACAGATATGAATAGACTCTTACCAATTTTAACATGACTACACCATTTATGTAACAGATCTTTGCCATGCTAAATTGTAATTTTCTCTGTCACAGTACAGTTCTTTATACAGAATGCTAACTCAATATATCTTCTGAATCTAGGGTAGTCTTTATTTACACACGTGGGCATGAACATCTTCAAAGGTCTCATCTCAGGGATATGGAATTCTTCAGTGGGGGTTATATAGTTTTGCCACCTGAGACCCTATATACTACTGTTTCAGGATTTGTTGTTATCATGATGTACTCTTTACATCAGGCGTGTCCAACTTTTAACTTCCCTGGGCCACACTAAGTGAAAATGAAGTGTTTTGGGCCGCACATAAAATATAAAATATAGTTAATGAATATGAATAATGAAACTTCATTTATTTTCTTATGTTTTCTATTATAAAATAAAAAAGGGCAATATAAAACTAGTGGGATATCAAAAACTCACTGAAAATTCAGCGAGAGGAAAGCCAACGGGTCGGATCGATTTGGCGAACTTTCGCGAACATTCGATGGCCCTTTTTCTGTGAAGGGCTCCCTTGGCATAAAGGATTAGGAAATCAAAATACAATGCAATATACTGCATACAAATATTGTAATTCTTCAAAAAAATTCGCCGTCGAGTGGATACACACATAATTCGAAACGTAAATTCTCATGGCATACTAAGATGTTTTTATTTAAATTTTTATTTCAAAATAAATGTCAATGAATCGATTATATATGAAAAATATTGCAAACATTTATTTTTTTAATAAAAATGTGTAAATTTAAATACTTTCATAATTTGCGTTTGTGCCGCATTTTAAAGGCTTTTGGGCCTCATGCAGCCCGTGGGCCGCACTTTAGACAAGCATGCTTTACATTATCTCGATTGCCTTTTCAATCACCAGCTTCTCCTACCTTGTAGAAAAAAATCTTGTTACTTCTGTGATTTGCTATTGCACAATTAACAGTTTCCTTTCTAAATCTTCCCTTGAAGTCCACTGCCCCTTTTCCAATCACTGTTTTATCTTTACAGGGCTTCAATGCCCTTAACTTTGGGGTTCCTTTGCTTGCACAACCCATATATCCAGATTTGTGCCTGTCCTTCAATAGGGTGCTTCCCTCATGACTTTCCACTTCACACTTCAAAGTCCGATTTCTTTGCTTTGAAATTCACTTTGAATTTTCTTCATCTTTGTTCACCATCCTTTATAAAAGTTAAGTTGCATCTTGCCACTTAACAATTTTATGGCCTTTTTCTCTTTATAGAGCATTTCTGTTTTGCCTGGTTTCTGCAAACAATCAGCACTGATTTTTTTTTTCCTGGAAAGACACACACAATTTTAGTAAAATATCTGTTCTACCACTTAAAGATTGAAAGAAACTGAAACAAGAACTCTGAGACCACATTATCAATTTTTACAGTGAACAATATTAATGCTTATTTCTAGAACCATTCAGTATTATAATGTTGAGTAGCATCTGAATAAATATACTAGTTGATAACATTTTATATTCACTAATTTATTGTTTTTGTTATATACATTTGTTTTTTCAAAATTAAATTGGAAAAATGCATTAACAGGAAATACAGGGTGTTTCAAAAAGGACGCAACCCTAAATATAATAGAGTAGAACTTATGTGCATGTACATTTTATGCCATAATATTAGTCAGTTGGCATTACTGTACTCGAGGTTGACAGCCTTTAGCAGTTGAAATGACCTTGTCACACCCTAGTCTCACTCAAGCATTCATTCTTTTGTGTTGTGTCAGCTATGTCGTTTTCCAAAAGCGAACGTCTATTTATTGTTGAGACTTATTGTGCGTACAAATCTTATAAACATGTGAGAGAGGACTTTTAGTTGAAGTTTCCTCAGTCTATAGTTCCCAACAAATTGACAATATCTCGTTTGATTGATAAATTTCATGACACTGGGTCCATACAGGATCAAAAGTGCCCAGGCCTGTCATCACTGTTAGCTGCCAAAGTTCGTGATGATGTGTCTCAGCATTTAACTCACTCACCCAGAAAATCTCTTAGAAAGTTATCTTCACAGGTTGGACTGTCACCAGCTACTGTTTTCAGGGCTACAAAAAAAAGTTAAAATTTCATGCCTACCATATTGGTGTTGTTCATGAACTGAAAGAACCAAACCATGAAAAATGTTTACGGTACTGTCTTTGGTTTCATTCTTTAGATGTTTTCGACATTCTTTAGACTTTTTTTTTTCGTTTTTGCTGAAAATAGAATTGAGGTGTTGGACCGTGTTTATTTCAGTGACGAGGCTTGGTTTCACTTGTATGGGTGTGTGAATAGTCAAAACAGTAGAATATGGAGCAGTGAAAATCCTCACACTTTTCGTGAACGACCATTACACACACGGAAAATTGGTGTTTGGTGTGCAATTTCCCATCATCGTGTGGAAGGGCCTTTATTTTTTGACTCAACTGTAACTGGTGAAATTTATTGTGGTCTCATCCAACAGTTTATTGCATTATTGGATGTGAATGAATGAGGGTGTTGGTTTTAACAAGATGGCGCGACCACCCATACTGCAAATGACACAATGGTCGTATTGCAGGAATTTTTTGGTGATCATTTGATTTCAAAAAATTTGTGGCCCCCAAGATCCCCTTATTTTCTCCTTTGGGGATATCTCATATGTGTAGTGTTTCAAAACAATCCTCATATGCTTGAAAGTTAACATTGAAAGAGAGATTTTAAACATAAGAAAACAAACATTATGAAAGGTGGCTGCAAATGTCATGAAATGGGTTCGAACCTGCATCCAGGTTGCAGAAAAACACTTTCAACATCTGTTGTAAAGGTAGATATATGTCGAATTTGCATTTTTTGGAATTTGTGTCTTTTGTCAAGTTTAAATAGTAAAATACAATAGAGGGTTGCTTCCTTTTTGAAATACTCTGTATAGTGAATTGCTAAGAACTAATAATTCACTCTTTAACTACGTAGTAGATCTTTGATATTTTTGATTTGGATTAATTGTATTAATATATAGGGTATCAAAAATGTAGGTACAAACTTTTAGGGGAGGTAGATAACATCTAAAGAAATGAGGATTGCATAAGGAACCCATAACCGGAAACGTCATGGGAAAGTGGTAGCAGAGGTACAAGATCTAAAAGGACACAAGACAGTGATTAATTGGAAAACATTTATTGGACATAATTTTTACAAATGGCATACTAGATGATACATTTCATAATGTTACAGCAGATGCTCGAAGTTTCCACCATGAGACGTGATGCATGCGTGACACCAATGGAGCATTGATTGCCAGACACGGTCGAACACACCTGGAGTTTCTTTGATAGTAGCAGCAGCACAGACGAGCCTTGCCACGAGATCCATGTCAGACTCTGCAGGTGATTCATATACGGTAGCTTTGAGGGCACCCCACAGAAAGAAATCAATGCTCGTTAAATCAGGTGAGCGTGGGGGCCAGGCAACTGGTCCAGCACGCCCAATCCATCGTTGCCCAAAAGACATGTTCAAATGCACATGAACACACCTTCCATAATGGGGAAGCGTCCCATCATGTTGAAACCACAAGTTCCTGAAAGATTAGATACTTCGCGGAGGTCATGCAGGATGGTAAAAGGTATGACCCGACTAAGCAGTCGCCGACCAAACCTGCCCACACGTTTACTGCAAAACGATGTTGTGCTGCATGGGTGCGCACACCATGGAGGTTCTCGTGAGCCCACGAATGCGCATTGTGCTGATTGACTACGCCATCCCGAGTGAAACTGGCTCATCAGTAAACAAAACATAAGCTGGGAAATTCACATCTTGGACACTTTCTTGGAGATACCACTGCACAAAACGCACACATGCAGGATGATCTGCGGGGAGAAGTAACTGAACCCTTTGGAGATGAAAGGAGTGTAAGGACTCGCCATGCAAAACATGCTGTACACTGCAACGAGACACTCCTAAGGCAGAGGCAACAGCACGTATGCTGGTACTAAGATTAATCTCCACGGCATCCAACACACTTTCTTCCATGGCAGGAGTATGTGTCGATCGTGGCCTGCCCTCACTTCTGCTACCTCTTAATGACCCATGATCACACAAATTTTGATGCGCACACACAAATAAACTGTGACCCGGTACGTCTGTGTGGGAAGCATTCTTGATACATTCATTGAGCAGCTCGTCCGTTGCCCTCAACTATTCCATACACTAAGTGCATGTCTGCCAGCTCCCTGTTCGAATACCTTTGCATGCTCTTCGTAAGACGACTACCACTCGAATGAGAAAATTCAAAATTCCCCCTCTAGCGCACTGATTAACAGCTCCACCTATTGACTTACAGTGACGTTTCCGGTTATGGGTTCCTATGCAATTCTCATTCCTTTAGATGTTATCTACCTCCCCTAAAAGTTTGTACCTATATTTTTGAGACACCCTGTATAGACTTGAATGATCATTAACCCTTTAACTGCCCAAAATGGCTGGAATTTTGAAATGGACTTGTCCAAATAATGCTATTCCTTTGTCTTTAATACCCTCTAATTTTTTCTGAAATACCTGAGCATTAAAGGGTTAAATTATTACCACCACCCTTCGTGTTTCAATGGAAGCTAACTTCAAATCTCTCTAACTTCTAAAATAAGCAGTTTATGAGAAAATGTTACTGATGATAATAAAGATATCAATCTAGTCTATCTAAATCTCAGTTTTCAGCAACATTCACCTTATATTTAAAAAGTTACAGAAGTTTGAATATTTAACAACAGTGCTCGGTGAAAGTTGTAAGTGAATTGAAAAATACAGAAAGAATTGTTTACATAAATGTTTTAAATATACATCTATTGTATTAAATGGTTTGAAATATTGCTTCTTATTCAAATTAACTTCTGGGGTAAATTCTAATGTTTGGCATTGTTGTTAAATATTCAAATTTCCATAATTTTTTAAATTCAAAATGAATATTGTTGAAAATCGATATTTAGATAGAGTAGATTGAGATTTTTAGTTTATCTTTGTTACATTGTCCTGTAAACTCTTATTTTGAAAGTTATAGAACTTCAAAGTTAACTTTCACTGACATAATATTAAGAGTGGTGGTCATAATTCAATGATCACTCAATGTATATTGTGTGTATATAATTTTAACTATTCTAATGTTTGTTATTAGAAGTAACATTGTGAATATTTTTCTTTAATTTTTGCAGGGGCACCCCATAACAATGCAGCTTCTACTAGTGATGCATTCAAGACTCTCTTTGTAGCTCGTATTGTAAGTATTGCGTGAAATTTAATATTTTATATATTCTGTCCTGTCTAAAGAGGCCTGGTTTCGAGCCCTGGGTAAGGAAGGATATTTATGTTGTTTTTCTGCTGAGGTCCCACCATCCTCACAGAACTGCTATGGCATATAAACTGACAGGCTCCTTGTCAGACCTCTGTGGCAAGCAGCTGCTTGAGGAGGTATTTATTTTTTTATCTAAAGGTCTCAATTTTTAGTGACAAGAAATTTCTTCTTTGTTCTAATGTAAAGAATATTTTCACCAATTGGTACTTAAAGAAATATACAGTTTAGAGAAATTTATTTTTTGTCTTAATGTAATGTTAAGTAATTGATAAAATATGATTCACACCTTTTTAAATCTGCCAAAAACTATAATTGCACCCTCTAATGGTGAAAAAATTTGCAAATTGCAAACAAGATATTTAAGCAGAAATTTTTAATTTTGGTGGTGGAATGTGAATGCCATGATGTTTTCATTGGCAACAATGAATTGACCTCTTACACCTGGGGATTGGGGTGGGGGGACATAATTTTTTGTTTTTGCAGATAATTGTATTTAGAGATAAATGAAAAAATCTTTTTAGGGTTAGATAGGAATTGATAAAATGTTATGATTCACACTTTTGGAATCTTTCAAACATTATAATTGCACCCTCTAATGGTGAAAAAGTTGAAAATTTTCAAAATATTAAACAAATATTGCAATGATGTATTAATGATAGAAATGTGAAAATTTGGTGGTGGAATGTGAACATCATGTAGTTTCAATTGAAAACAGTGAAGATGATAATTAGGAAAATCATTTCATTTGATTGGTACTAATGAAATATAATCTGCATTTGTCAAATACTTAATAGTTTTAATATTTATATATCTTTACAGATTACTAAATATGAAACAGCAGAGTTGTTTTTGAGTTTTACAAATAATATGTATGGAACAGAAATTTGAAAAATTGGTGGTAGTTTTTAAGAGATGTTTTTATTAGAAAATTGGGTACATATTATTACAATAATAATCGACCCACTTTTCTGAGAGAGGTGTGGGAAATGCAACTTTTTGTATTTAAGATTTAAAAGATGAATAATTTTATGTTGTATAATTCCTGATAAAATGCTCTTTGCATTTTTCCCATCATCCACTAGCTCAAATTAAAACTTTTGAGGAATGAAATAGTAGGTAAAGGAAAAACTTCATTCTCTTTGAAAACTAGATTCTCATATGTGCCAGAGGCAATATACATTCTTCTAGTTTTCCTTACTATTAACAGATGAACATTTATTCAAAACCATAACTCCTTCAGTGCTATGACCATACATGTATGGTTTTACTAATTTGTGATTTAAGTACATGGAAGTTCTGTTCTCAGTGACTTTCTTGAATCAGAATGTATGCTGCCACTGGTTTGTCATTTGAAAAGCAGTGTTTAGTTAATGTTGCATTCAGCTTGATGTTTATGGTGCTTTTCCTGTTCACATAAGTAACATTTTTGCATTGACATAAATAGACTGTGAATTTTGTTACTTGATAAGTGGTGAATTGAGAGCTTTATGTTTTTAAGAAAACAGCAGTAGCCTGCAATTTTGTAGATTTCTTCATCTTTAAGATGTATATCATTATCTTAAAAGTTGATTTTTGAAGAACCATACAGTCAGGTTCATTCTTATTTAATCAGCTTCTAAATCAATTTCTTCACTATCATTCGGTCTATTCATCATAAGTACACCTATCCCTCGATTTACATGGTACTCAGTTCACACAATTTTGGCTTTGCACGGTCAAAAAATGCAACCAGTTTCGATTTACACGGTACTGACTGAGATTTCCTTTCCATGTACGTCTCAGTCAGTATCGTGTAAATCGAAACTGGTTGCATTTTTTGACCGTGCAAAGCCAAAATTTTGTGAACTGAATACCGTGTAAATCAAGGGATAGGTGTATATATCAGTGGTTTTCAAGCTCTTTCATTTTGCAGTCCACCAAAGTTAATACATTTTTAGTAATTAAAAAATTTATGTTGTATAATTCCTGATTCACATCAGGAATTATACAACATAAATTAACTCGGAATGGAACATAAAATCGGAATCGTGAGTACAGCATCGGAATTAAAAATACATTTTTAGTAATTAAAAAATTTATGTTGTATAATTCCTGATTCACATCAGAATTATACAACATAAATTAACTCGGAACTTGACACTGATACTCTTGACACTACATTCTTGACACTGATAGATTTAACCACTTTTGTTATTCATCCTCAGTCACAGAATTCCAGTGTGCTACATAGTACCAATTGAAAACCTCTGTACTCGTGTTTTTAAATTTCAACAATTTATCAGAATAGTATCATTCAATAATACATAATCTATTAATTCTTCTTTTATGTATCTGTATAATTCAGGTCTGTTTAATTTATATTTCAGGCTTTTACATATTTTTGAGCTTATTATTGGACATAAGCTATTTTATTAATTTGTGAATGCCATGATACACTTTGCACAGGCTCGTGGTACACCTGGATTAAAAAACTGTAATACTCATCAAAAGTTAAGCACAGATTGCCAAAATGTGAATAAAAAAAAATAATCCTTATAAATAAAAGATTTGTAGCATACCTAATTTAATGTGTAGATAAGAAAAATCAATGTATAAATTCTAAATATCCTATATAATGCTGCGGAATGTGTAAAACAGATACCTTATGAGAGGAGTACTTTTTAGATACTTGATTCTTTCAATTGTAACACTACAGTTTAAGACTGAAATGGCAATTGCTTCATAATGCTTCAAAGAAAAGGTTTAGGGGGCTCAAAACAGTAGACTGTTGGAAAGTTGAGGGGCTGATCAAACAATCATGGAAGTAGCCATATTCTTTTGATCCACCAATCTGTTTTTTCAAGGCTATGAAACAATTCCAGACAACCCAGTAATGAGAAGCCTGTCTTTATTGTCCACCCATTCTCTAGATTAATATATTGAGGGCATGAATCATCATTGTCAGTCCTGCATTAGTGCTAGAGAGGGCCACGTCCTCAATTTACTATATATTTTGTATTCCATACCCCACCCTTTTTCTTTTGCATATTTTATTCTTTTATATATATATGTGTGTAAATTATTGTGGTCCAAATTTTTATTACTTATCACAGCATTCTTATAATCTTCTTGTAAAACTTTATTAAATATTAAAAGGAGTCCAAATATATTTCAAGATGTGTGCCTTTTACTGATTTGTTCATAACTTCTGATGAACAGTATACTTGGTATTCATTGTGATGATTCATTGAGATTCAAAGCATTTACATGCCTTTAGTGAGTAGGTATTGTAGAAAATTAGAATGGGAGCTCAATGAAGCAATGAGGATTGTAATACTGTGCAGTGTTCCCTATGCATATTGAAATTAGTCATTTGCAGCACTAACTCACTGGTTGCAAGCATTAGTATACTGAGCCAGAACGGTTAATATCTTTTCCCCTTTCTCTTTTGCCTGTCATTTGTTGGTTTCTGAATGATCAAAACAATGTTGTCAGTATATTATTGACATAAATACCCCCCCCCCCCCCTATGTTATATCAGTGGAAACTGACTTCTAAAGTAAATATTCTATGAGATAATGTGACTGAAGATCTCAATCAGTTCTATCTATCTAAATCTCGATTTTTAACCATATCTGCTCTGTATTTAAAAAGCTATGGAAGTTTGAATATTTAACAGCAACAATGGGAGTCTTAAGCAAATTCAAAAATATCTAAAGAATTATTTACACAAACTTTTTAAATATGCACATTTATTGTATTGAATGATTTGAAATACAGTAATTCCTTTCCAACTGCAGGGATTACCTTGCTGAAAAATAATGTGTTTGGCAAAACTAAATTAAGTCCCAATAAAAAGATTCCATGTGCGGGAGAGCCATACCCTGTGCACGTTAAAGAACACGCTGGATGGCCTTGACGGGAGGCTACCATCTGTCTCCCAACAGCTGTTCCAGTGGTGCCCTCCCCCAACCATCTCTGAACCTTCAGGGTCCTTGTGACCTGGCCATTTAGCCCATGGTGTGCAAAAACGTGCCACTCGGAGGTAAAACAACCCAACCCAGTAAAAAGTAAGGGGTTAGGGGTAAAAAAAGGTTAAAATCAATGTTAATTTGTAACATACATGGTAACCTTTATCAAAACAAGTTCAAAATGTGTCTGAGAAAGTTAAATTTTAGTCAAAAACATGAAAATCTACAGAAGCAAAGCCACATCCATGTTCAACATATCATCGAGAGGATAGAGCACAAATTCCCTCCCTCTGTTCTAACCACTAGACCAGCTCCCATGATCTGCAGGAGGCAGAAGCAATAATTGTTGGGTTTTTACCCCCCCCCCCCCCCCAAAAAAATCATGCGTGCACACACACACACAGAGAGATATATATATATACTTTTTTTCCCTGTGATATTGGAGATAGCCCCTTGCAGAGCCTTAATTTGACATGGTACATTCAAAAACTCCTTGGTTCATCCACAGACAGACATCATGGGACAATTGTGATAGTAAAGCACAGAGACAACAGCAGCTAGTAATTCCCAACCCTCTCTCATTCATTTCTCAAAGGTGTTTAGTGTCTAAGTGAAGGGACACAAAACCATGTATAGGTGGAAAAAAACACTGTAAATTTTGTTACAGAAATATAAAACCACGTTTTCTCAAATTCACTGTTGGTGAGGGATTACTGTGATGTTTCTTATTTAAATTATAATTAACTAAGGAGGTAAATTCTAATGCTTCGCATTGCTACTGTTAAATATTCAAATTTCCATTTTGACTCAAAAAACAGAGTTATTACATGAACCTTTCTGGTTGTATAACAGTTGATTTGTAATGTGGATTTTCCATTATATATTTCAATTTTTGGTTTTTTATTCAGAAGTTTACAGCAAATGATAGAAATTTAACCTACTATTTTACAATATATCCATTTTTTTTATGACTTATAGAATTATGATACATCAGAATCGAAACTCAGAAGAGAATTTGAAGTTTATGGACCAATTAAGAAGGTAAGAGAATAGAATTTTTAATAGCTTCACCTAATAGTTCACCTAATAGAATTTTATATAGCTTTCTCACTACCGTTTTCATTAAACCTTGGGATATTGTTAGCAAATATATCTTGGAGTTGCAGCTTCAGTGAAACAAATTCACAGAATATCTGTTATATCGGCATTTTACAACTCAAATATTTCTTAAAGATAAAAAGAAGTATAATGTAGTTGTGGCACAAAGCGAAGAAAATCTCAGGGCTGATCAAAATAGGCAATATAATTGCAAGAAAATAATTATCCATCCTTTGAAACATCAGCTAGTGCACTATGCCCGAGATCCTTTATTTTTGTTCAAAGCATGAAGTACAGTTGTGGTTTGGTTTATTTGGCACAAAATGTTTTCCATGCATGGCTCATCAATTGAAGCCCAAATGATAACCATTCTTTTTCAGCTGCAAAGCATACCAATACAATTTGCCTCCACATCAAGAATAATACTCATATTGTTCTTTACAGTACAAAAAAAACATAGATACTAGAGATGAGTTTGAGGATCAAATTTGCAATCCTGTGAGCTCAGTTAAGGGGAAAAAAATTCTCTGGCATATTATAAAACATACATATAGAAATGCATGCAGTTAAAACATTTCTCGGTTCCTTGCATTATAATCATAAATAGTAATTGTAAATGGCATTGTAGAGGAAATATGTGGTGGAAAAACACTAATCAGTAGAAAATTTAGAATTCTGCATTCTAAGATTATATTATTAACCCTTGACAGAAGACCTGAATGAAACTATCTGTTTGACAAACACACAAACTGGCAGGTGATGAGCAAAAAGCAATTGTATGACACTACTCCTGCCATATTTTCTCAAGTTGATGTTTGTTTGTTTGTTTTTTTTCATTGGTTCATATATTCCATCCAGCTCAAGACAGTTTTTCCTCTAAATTTATATTGGCATTAAACTAAGAGTGATTACTTATCTTTCTTTTTTGGTTTCTCAGTATTGGAAAAATTCATAGTCTCCTTTATAATCATAACAGTTTTGAGATTTATCTCTGCTAACCCTTACCCTCAGTAAGAAAGAAAGTAATGATGAGCTTGGAAGACTGCCATCTGTTCGATGGAATATTAAGCCATAGCCACATTTGCAAGAGAGCCATACCCTGGATCACATTAAGCAACATGCATGGATGGATCGCTTTGACAAGAGGCTTCCATCTGTCTCGTAACAGGTGTCCAATGGGTTCCCTCTCTAAGCCTTTGGAATTCTTATAACCTGGCCATTTATACTTTTGTGTGCACTATAGTGTGCTCAGAGGTAAGACAACCAATCATAGCCAAATATGTCTTCTATTCTTCCTCTCCCATATATCTGATATGACAGTGATACTTAATAAAATTAAAAATGTAAATGATTTTTGCATATGTTTTTAAATGATATATTGAGTTTTGATTTCATTTATGCTGAAAATCAGGTAAGTGCAAGTGATCAGATATTTTTAATTAAAAAATATTAGTTGTTTTTTTTTCTTTTGCATGAAATTGAAAGTTGCCCTATAATCAGGTAAATACAGTATTGCTTTTGTATGCACTAATTCTTTCTGTAATTAAGACATTGGTAGGTTCTTAAATTATTATTCAACTGAAGTAGTATATTATTGTAAGACATAAAAATATTTTAAAAGAAATGTTTTAATTTTATTACATTTCCTTTTAAAGATTGTTATTGTTCATGACAAGCAAAGTGGAAGACCAAGAGGATATGCATTTATTGAATATGAACATGAAAGAGATATGCATTGTAAGTATTATACTGGTAAAATTGATTGTTCATGTTCTGCTCCTAATTCCATACTTAACAGCAACATCACTATTCATGCAAAGAGTGTTATCATATTAAAGTGGTTTTCAGGTAGGTATCTAAAACTAGATTAACTTACCTCCTCCAGCAAGCAATTTTATTGCTGCTTAGTTATGTATTTGTGTACAAAAAATTTATTTCCTTTTTAAAAGCCTTTCTGCAAGACTGAAACATATGAAAATGGGGAATTTGTAATTATTTAAATGTGTTTGTGCCATATTTTATTTTACATAAAGCTATGTAAAGTAGAATTTACTTACATACACCTGTGTAAAATGAAATCCAAAGACAGCTGTTGCACTAAATGGAAAGATTTGGCTGTGTTTCACACAAGTAAGAAAATTTTATTTTCTTACAATTTTGTTTCAGTCTTATCACAGCATTTCTTAAGTTAATGAAATGTTTCGAGAATGTTTATGCTATACATGTTTAGCATATACAATATTATACTTCTAAGCTGTTAGTAGTAATGTGCTGTGATTAACATTTAAATTTTTCATTTTAGGTGAACAGTTTTTCATTTTCTAATTTGTGGGTCAAGGTGGGAACATAACCAGAAAAAAAATGACCATTAAGACAGTAAACGATTTTGTTGTGATATGGAGATAATTAAAGAATACAATAACAATCCCTTTGTCTTGTATTCCACCACAGCCCTGCAATACGGCTGGCTTCGACTACAGTATTACGAAACTTGCCCTATTATTCTAAGGATACTTTGGTTTGTATGTGTATGGTAAGCTGGTTGGTAAGAACATTTATAACTTGTTTTTTACCATACAAAAAGAAAAAAGGCCTGCGTTGGCTATTAGTCATATTGACTGGCAAATATATTAGCTATTTGCCTTTGGGCCCCAAAATCAAATTTTTTTCTTCGCTGTAAGATAAAGTGTTCAAATATGAACAATCTTGAGGGTTTTTTTCTTATTCCATAAGCCAAAGTTAATCAAAATCTTTCACAAATTCAAATGCACTGAGCTTTAATTTTCTTCCCCTAATATTTTTTCAGTGTTTCGCTTTTGGGAAACTAAGTTATTTCATGCCTGATTTTTTTTTCCCCAAAAAAATTTTCTAAAAAAAAAAATATTCTTGGGTTTTTAGAATTAGTCCTTTTTTTAATGATGAGAATTCGGTGATTATCTTAATTTTAAAATAATATATGCTCTAAAGTTATTTAAAGCACTAATACTCGTCTTCAGGTCATATGGTCCTTTTAGAACTTTGAGATAATCATGAAAATATATCTAAACCTATATAAACTTTTTGTTTCGCTCATATTCTGAAATTGTTATGTTAGGCTGCTGAAATAGTTAACAGCAAAATGTCTAACTAATCTTACTGTCATTTTTGTGATGCAAGTCTTGCTTTCTGTTCCTGGTAAGTTCTATCCATAATTGGGCTTAATAGAATTACCATAAACATTTGATTGATTGGCAACTTTAAGATGAACAGTGTAGATTCAGAGGTGGTAGGGGCTGCATATACTTATTCTCACTAGTTTCTTTTTTGATAATCACTTATGTTATAAGTAAAGCTTTGGAAAGGAGATACTTGGGCCTTACTTAATCTAAACATCTGACTTTGATTATGTTCGTGATTTTTTCCTCTTGGCAAATAATGTTTACAAGATGAACTATTTTATTAAAGCCTTGATAAGTACAGAGAATATGATTTAAACTGTTCGGGTGGAGTATTTAAATTAGATTTTGAATGATTGTGATCTTGAGTAAGTTTCTCAGTTTAATTATCCTTAAGTTGTATGACAGATACTGTGTGGCATAGACAATGTTTGGCATGAAGTAAATAGGAAAACTGCTGGAACTTTTAACTCTTAAAGTGTCTAGTTTCTTGTAATGCATGTGCTGTGGTCAATGTATATTTTTCACCAGAAAATCAACTGAACCTTATCCTGCAGTGGCTAACTGATATATATGTGTAAGTAATGTTACATGACAAATGAAAAAATATTTAATTCTGAATAAAAAAATAATAGATATAATTATTTAAAAAAAATTAAAGATTAGTTAGGCCTAATTATATATATATAAGGCTTTGGATACCTAAAGCATTTAGGATCTGTGTAAGGTGTAGAAAAATGGTTGGATATACCTAAAGGTTAAAAAGAGTTTGATTTTATCTAAAGTTTGTTAAATCAGGAGAAGGTTGGCATTGTAAAGCAAGACATGCCACCATCTCAACTAAATGCTCCATGAGTTTGCTGTTAGTAGAACTATTAATTATCACTCAGAATGAAGCCCTTAGGAACAGCATCATGTATGGAATGCCAAGACGGTTTGTAACATCAGCCATATCACCAGCTTACAGTGCTTAAGAGAGATGAGATTCTAATTTTCAATTTCTTATCCTAAAAGGCTGCATGTTGTCTCAAGATAAAAGTGGTTTCCTTGAGGTATTTTTTTACATAGTGGACTTAATTGTTGTCACAACCTGCCAGTCATTTTAATAGCTTTTATAATTCTAATGATGGCAAAAATATTGTGAAGGGAATTAATAATTAAATAACTTTTGAATTATTCAAAATTTAATGTAACTGCATAATTAATTAGGTAAATAAGCTTTAAGCACTACTTTAAAACTGTAATCTCAAACTTTGTTTATTTTCAAAAAAAATTTTTTTTTTTCAAAAAGTTGAATATATCATGAAATTTTGTGTGGGCCAAGTTTTATTTCAACTCATGAAAACATTTAAGCTAGGCTGCTCAAGCCAGGCTTGCAGCCAGAAATATTTTCAGGGGAGAGGGCAAATTTAAATACCAATGAGGGAGGTGAAATCAGTATGGGTGAAATATTTTTTAGTTGCTTCTGATAAAGTTTTGATTACATGTAATAAAATGATATTCAAATTATATATAAATTGGTAAATTCACAAAAATTATGTCTTAAGATCCTAATCTTCAAATTTTTCTACTGTGCTAGAAGCCCTTGAAATGTCCCTAACAACATGTTAGAGAATAGAGATTAAAGTCTGCCTATAGGCTTGAGGAAAAGGGCAGACTTATAGTGAAGTGGATGGACAGCATTAAACAGGACTTTATTAGAATTGTTTTTAGTTTGCATTGATCAAATGTGGTATTTTGCTCAACATAGATGTATATGGATAACTAAATTTTGTGGTCTAATTGGACATTGTAACTTATAGATGCTCAAGTTTTTTATGTTTATGCATGTAGTGTTGCATTGTTGCAAAGACCTTTAGGTTTTACTGGGTTTAGCTTCCATGGCAACTTTTGAACATACCAGATCCTTCAAGAGTAGGTTAAAATTGCAGTTTCAATCGCCAAATTTTTGCTATCATGTATGCTATATTTTTGTTATACATCTTGAGTTGCAATTTATTGAAATTAACATTTAAAGTATGGATTGTGCTGCAGTGTCCTACCCACTCTTCCAATGCCATTTTAAATAGACACTCTAAGGCAACTAGAAGAACATGTTTAAGTTAAACTCCAGTAGGTTTAACATGCTCAAAAGACTGCCATACAGATAATTCCAAGTGTAATGACTTTAAAATGTCTCGCAGCAGTAAGAGAATTAAATGAATAGTTACATTTTTAATGTTTACTCTTTTATAACATAATGACTTCAGCATAATAAGTGAAGCAAAATTTGTTAATTGGCATTTATTAATTTGGTATCAAATCATTTTAAGCGAATATATGCAGGAGAAATTTGAAGGAAAAACATACTTGAAGATGAGTGTAATGATGCTTTTAGAATTAATAGTATATATGTTTAAAAAATGTATTGTGGAGACAATAGTTAATGTTGAATAAATGTGTGCATTTTCATCTTTAACATTAATTAGCTCTATGTAGCATATAATTCTCAATTATAGATAAAACCAAATTTCTGGTTCCTAAACAATAGGTTTAAATACATTAAGAGCTTTTATCAGAAAAATCTGAAATTGTCAGAAACTAATTATTCATTTAATTACATCAGGGCTGTCTAATGATGGCAAGATATTTTGTTTTTAACTGCTAGAGCCACATTGTATTTTAGGTACTATTTGGAGGCTGCATGTATACTTAAGTGCCTACACATGGAATGATTATAGAAAAGTAAATTATGCATCTAAAACATATCTGTTTTGTGATCAGATTTTTGAAGCACAAATCCACAATTAAGAATTAAGTATATAGTAAAAAACATTAGTTTATAACATTGTAATATAAAATATTAATTTTAGTATACATTTTTGTTTTTATGCTATACTAAAAGAAATCAAAAAGATATTGTGTTGCAAATTTATAACAACATAAAGTCTGTATAATTGTAGCTGTTTACCTTGTGTCAGCAGATTCTATGTAATGGGAAGACTAGCATTCACAGGCCACAGTTTAACCACTCAAGACTGTTGGACAGCCCTAAATTATGCACATTTCATGAAAGACTATTTTACGTTAATAAAGAAAACATATTTATCATTTACAATTGATATCCATGCTTTTCCATTGTGATATTAGGGTCTCTTTTGATGATAAATTTCAAAACTATTAGAACAAAGATGATGTATTGAATATCCCATGTGGTTGCCTGATTAAAGTCCACTGAATTTTTTTTTTTTTTTTTTTGGGGGGGGGGGGTTACCCAAAAGACATGTACAATTGGAAATCAGCTTTGCATGAAATTGAGCAGTCACGTGTTCAATTATTTATCCCAGGAGAATTTTTGCTGGAGTTTTGCTCTGTTTGTTGTCCACTATCAATAGTGCCTAGATGCTAATGGTGGTTGCTTTGAACATCTGCAATGATGAATCACACAATCAAACTTTGATTTTCTAAATTAGATGTTTCCTCTATTATAAAATACACTGAAGTGCCATTGAATTAGGGATAACAACCTAGTAACATGTTGGACCCCCCCTCTGGCCCTGATAATGACCGCCACACGATAAGGCAAGGACTCCACAAGCTTGCGTAAATGTTCCACAGGTATGGGGACCCATGCATCCTCCAGAGCTGTCCACAATTCTCTCAAGGTTGTCACTGATGGAACATGGGCCCGAACACTGCTCAATGGTATCCCAGAGATCTTTGATGGGATTTAAATCTGGGCTTCTAGGTGGCCAATTCATTATTTCAAACTTAGCAGAATGCTCCTGCAACCATGCTATAGCCAACCTGGACCTGTGAGATTAATAGTTGTCTTGCTGGTAGACACCATCTCCATTGGGATGCATGATGGTCATAAATGGGTGTAAATGGTCAGCCGTGAGTTCTACGTATCAGAAATGCATTGAGAGTCATCAGTACACGTACCAAAGGTCCCACAGATGTCCAACTGAAGATACCCCAGGCTATCACTGAGCCACCACCAGCTTGTACTATTCTAACCTGACATGCAGGATCCATGGCTTCATGGGGTTGGCTCCATACTCTCAGTCTTCCATTGGCGTGATGAGGTTTAAATCGGATTCATCACTCCAGGCTATCCGTTGCCAATTTTCAATGGTCCAGTTTCGATGTTCTTTAGCCAGGCAAGGTGTTGAACCTGGTGTCATGTCGTTAGAAGTGGGACTCTCATAGGCCAGCTGCTCCCCAAAGCCGAGACAATGAAGTGAGCGTTGCACTGTCCGGGCACTGACTTCCTGACTGGGACCCGTGTTCTGATGGGAGGTGATTTCAGATAATGTCTGGCCCCTATCGGCCTGTATGATGCAGGTCAGACGGCGAAACCCATGATCATTCAATGCTGGTTACCCTTTGCAGTTTTTCTGGATGCTTGTTTTTTTTTTTTTTGCCAGAATTTTTATATTTCCAGAAGACTCTTGAAACTGTCATACGAGAAAATCCAAGTTCATTGAAAATTTTGGAGATCAAGTGTCCCATCCGTTGGGCACCTATGATCTGCTCTCTGTCAAATGCATCTAAATCCTGCACCTTTCCCATTATGCTTCTCACACCGAATGTTTGGGGAACCCAAAGCTGACAGCTATACATGACCAGTTTCAGCCACACATGTGTGCAAATGTGGGACTTGCAGTATTGAATTTGGAAAACGTCTCCTATCCCTAATTCAATGGCACTTCAGTGTATTCTTTCATGAAATGTATATTTTTGAGCTATTCTGTGTAATAAGCAGATAATAGATTATAATTTTAATGCTCTTAAAACATAATTTCTGAAAATATTAGCAATATTTATACAATGCTTTATTTCATACTAGATTTTTGTGACACTGATTCACATAAGGATAATTACCATTCTGTAACTTACTGAGTTTTCTTCCTCTAAACTTAAATTTAAGTCTTATGAATTCTTTATCCTTCTGGTTTGAGATTATAGCTGCTCTAAAATATTGCCTGTATTAATGTTGTGTTGCATTGTAGCAATTTTAAAAAAATTTACATGAATAGTTAGTTACCCAGCTTTTTGGGTTTAGATTATTTTCATAAGGCATATTGGCCTTAGGGTTCCTTAGTTTCTACACTAGAGCAAATGGCAGGTTTTTCACTTCATTTGCAAAATATATATAGGACACATTATTTCTCTTAATTTCAAATTTAATTTGTAATGCAACTTGCTTTATAACATATAATTTTGTGATTACTTTATAACCTAAGTTCATTTTATTGATCTTTGGATCTAAGTTTGCAAATGAGGAAAAGTGAAATGTTGATTTTGGTAAAAGTATATAAGCAAACAGTCCAATGTTTAACCTTATTTTAAAGCTGAGGTATAGAGAAAAAATATTCAAATAAGTTTATCTTTATAGCTTTATAGTTGACCATACATCTTATCAATCTGTAAGTAATGTAAGTCCTTCAAATAGATTTCTTGGCTTATGTAGCCTTGCATTAAAATCACGTTTTTAAGTAGTTTTTTCATTGGATTAAAAATTTGTAAATTATTATAGATGGCTTCTTGAACAAATTAGCTGGAGAACATCATTGACAAAAATACGTTTAATCATGATAATGCTTTACAATAAATAAGAATAAATGAACACTTTCCTTCTCCAGGTTCAAACTGCTTTTAATTGTAAATTTAAAGGAATTAGCTTAGTGAACATTGACAACCACTCTATAACTTGTAACTGTGCTTATGTTTTTTATGGACTTTCAGCTTCTTGTAAACTAGTTTTGCCTTTGGTGAGTGCAGAATATGCTGTATATTCTCTTTTTCATTGGTAATTAAGTTATTGTTGAAATTCCCACGATTCTCCTTAGCTTCTGGATATAGTTTGTGGGTTTAGTGTATAACCTTATGTTCAGATTTTCATTTTTTTTTTTTATATCATCACCACAGCAAAAAAAAAAAGACTGGCTTGCAGAGCTCACCATTTGCTCTGATATTATGTTTTGGTCCCTTTCGTATGAGAGCCATTTTCCATGCAAATAGTTTAAATGACCAAATCAATCACAACAGCCCAGTGACTGGTGAATACTGAATGCAGAAAAATTATACAATTTACACAAGTTCATTTCAAATCTTTGCTGCATTGGGAGTTAAAATACTTTGTTTTTCAGTGTTTGTCAGTTATAATATCCGTTCAGTGGATTTCTTCCATACACCTTGCACTAAGCATAAAATCAAAATACTCTTATTCATTTACTCATTAAAAAATTTAAAAAATTCAGTAGTAGCAAAAAATTGACTCTTAAAATTATTGCATACCTTATCTACTCATGATTGTGCATTGCTTCAATATTTATTGCATAAATAATACAGTATTATACAGCTGCATATTTGTGTATTGTGATAATATAGATAAGTTGGATGTTACATTTTATCTTTCTGCAAGAGCTTCAGATTTTTCTAGCAGTTTTAGCTCAAATTCTTTTCAGCACTTTTATTTTCATTCATAAAGCAGTACATGAAAATAACAAGAATAAGTCAAATTCCACTATATAATTTACTTTCATACTAGATGAGCATTTTAATTTTTAAATGTATTCTACACTGGTTGCAAAATTGCCATTATGCAAGTGAATTTTGATAAAAGTGGTGATCCTAAATTCATCTCATGCTAATTAAAGCATGCAATATTGTAGAAGTTTGCTTAATTGATCTAAATAAGTTTATCTTCATAGTCATAATTGAAATGCACAAAGGTATATTCATATTATATTATGTGTGAATCAGCAGCCTATTAACCCTTCCAGGGTCCCTCCTGAAAAACTGGTTTTATTTTCAGAAAATCCAGAATTAATTGATTAATTTGGCAAAACATACCATCATTCCTTTTATTAGTTATTTGGGTATATTCATCTTGTACCAATGGAAGGATTAATGAGCTCAAAACAACTGCACTTTTTAACAGGTTTGCTGCCACCTTGATGCCTATACTTAGGTCACTGGGAGGAGGAAGATCCTAACACACAGATAACTTTAATCTCAATCTGGGTGCCACTGGAGCAAGGGAAATCACTCTAGTGCTGGCTGATATGGAAAGGGGGATGGAAAAAACCAAATGATGCACATACATATTACATGGCACCTAAAGTATGGGCAGTATGGTGTATATGTGCATCAAATGGCAGTGAACATGTTAATGAGAACCACAAGCATTTAATGGTTTTCACTGCATCATCCTCTGCTCAAAATACAATTATTATGGCATTAAACTGCTGACATAAAAAGAGCACTTTTGACCTGGACAGACATGTCACTTAAACTCTAGATTAATAGTAGTCTGTACTCCTTACAAATAAGTCAAAGTGGTTTCAGGATCGATTTTTAATATACATAATATTATTCACTGTTCATAAATTTAAGTTGCTACTAGGTTCAAATAAATCACAGGAAGAAATGTTATTTTTGAGGTCATTTGAATATGTTTAAACTGAAACTTCAAAAGAACTTGTTTGAAACAAAATCTTTTAGGTGACTGCTTACCCTAATGGTCTGACAATACAAATATAAATTAGCATAAATAATTTTTTTAATTCTTATAATTAACTTTTTAGAGTACAGATATTATAAATGTTGCTTGAATATGTTCTCACAATGAGCTGGATTATAGTGGAGAGAGCCTGATGCATGGTTTTAAATGGTGCTTATAACTTATATGTGTGTGTTGATGTTTTTTTTTATGAGTGAAAGGGGGAAAATGTTGGACTTGTAAGTCAAGAGTCATTGTGTATGTATTGCTTCACTCAGTTGTTTTCCTTTCATATTGTTAGTATGTAAATTTTTATACTACATAAAATAAAAGGTGATTTTTTTTTTCTCCTAAAAATAAAACCCCTTTAGCTTCTATTGACTTTCATTTTAAAATTGTAAATACTTTTTTCCGTAGTCATTATTTTTTTAATTTGATGTTACCTACTTCAATAGGAGAAAAAATGTATCAATAATGTATATTTTTCCATCTTATTACTTCTTTAGGTGTTAATATGTTCTGTAAAATTAAAAGGCTAAAACTTCTGTCTGGGGGAGGAGTTAAACAGCGTGTTTGGCTGTGGTAGAAAGGAACCTAAATTTGAATCCTATGTGTTCAATTTGTACACATTGTTGTTGTCTTGGCTCTCTCATAGTTCTTTATGTTAATTTATATATTGTCAGACCATAAGGGTAAGCAGTCATATAGAAGATTTTGTTTCAAGCCTCATAAGTTTTTTGAAGTTTCAGTTTGAACATCTTCAAATGACCTCTGGGTATTTATAACTAAGTTAAAGCACCTATATGTGCTGTGCTATGTAATAAAGTTTTTGTGCTTTTAACAGCTTCCACAGTGTAACTGCTTTAGATACCCCAATGCAAAATTTGTTAAATTGTCTTCTAATCCAAAACAAGTTAAAATTTGAAGTTTTAAGTTAGTTATCTTTTTTCACAGCATGTTCAGATATTTTGCTTTGATTTCCTTTTATCACTGTTGAAACAACATGTAATTCACCATTTCATTTGACCTCATCTAAGTTGAGTTTTTCACTATACTGAAGTAATGCAGTTATATCTTGTGGTGGTGGTATCATAGAAATATCTCACATTTATGTACTGGTCTACATGCAATCTGCTCTGAATGAGCAATGCTGCAAGTCAACAGCTGTGCTCAACCTTTTGATTGTTAATATAAAATTTCTCTATGGTAAGCATATTAATGTTGTTCACACTTTAAACCCACTAACACTAATTAATAAGATGTCATGTACAACAACAAGCATCTTTAGCAGAATGGGAAAATGGTACCGTACTTCTGTAGTGTCTGCCATAAGAATGATCAAAGCAATATACTTCCTTGTTATCAGCTAAACTTATATTCATATGGTAATGTACTAAGAGTATAAGTACATAAACATGATATATTTGTCCACAAGATAGAACCACACTATAACAACATAGTATGAAAGAAATTAGTAATGATGTATTTGGCATATATCTTGCATTAAACATTGATGTAATAGTGAAATCATAAGTAAAGTTTTAAAGTATATTTTACATTTCCCCCCATACTACATATACCTCATTACCAAAAGTATTGGAACACTTCCATGTTGCACGAAAGAAAAGCTACAGGGATTTATCAAAATAATGGAAACACATACTATTTGTGGAGAATATTCTATTAATAAGCTGTTGGTCCACCTCGGGTGTTTAGAACAGACACAATTCGACGTGGAATAGACTTATAGAAGTCATGCACATACAGTAATGGAATGTGAGACCATTCTTCTTGTGAAATATGGCCCAACTGTATCAGTGATGCTGGAGGCGGAAAATGTGATCTGACCTTGCACTCCAGATATTCCCACAAATGGTCAATAATATTGAAGTGGCCAGGATAGCTGCTGTACCTCATTCTCTGCAAACCACAACTTGACACATTTCACACAATGCACGGGTGCATTATCCGCTTGAAACAAAGGACGATCATTAGGGAACAATGCCTACAACAATGGGTGGAGGTGGTCCCTGAGAATGGATTTGTACATTGCAGGTGTGTCACGACCTTGCAGAATAACTAATGGCCCAAAGGAATTCCATGATATGGCTCCCCACAACATCAGGGATCCACCGCCATGCTTCACAGTCGGGGTGGTACACTTCTGCAGGTTTTCGCCTGACATACACTCTACCAGTGGTGGGAAACTGTGTAGCATGATTCATCAGACCAGATGACACATTGCCAGTCTTTAGTATCCAAGTTTTTATGTGCTTTAAATCACCTTACATGTTTTGTTGCATTGATGTTGGTAATAAGAGGTTTGTGGATTGCAGCACAGCCATATTACCGGCACGATGAAGTTCCTAACAAACTTTTATGATGGAAACAGGATCATTATGACTGGTGTTCAACTCTGTTGCTATTTGTGGTGCCATGGTCTTGTGCTTCCATTGTACAGTCTGTGCCAACATTTGCTTATCCCTATCTGACAACTTCGTATGGCATTCACAATTTGCATGTTTGGAGGCAACGCCCAGTCCTTTTTGATAGATAGTCATAATCTTCGATGCAGTTCCTTGTGTTACACCTATTATTTCTGCCTTTCTGGTTACTGAAGCTCCTGCAAGACATGCACCAATGGTCGTGTCTTTTTGGGGGTCACTGAGATCTGACAAGCATCAATTACATCACAACAGCTGTTTCACCTGCAGCACTGCTACATGATAGCCGACATTGTACTTCTCCTCTTTATATACTTCACATCACAAGTGGTGTCCCTGTGATATTCATATGGTGCATTGCGTGTACTCCAGTTGCCATTGGTATTCCCATTATTGTGATAAATCCCTGTATATTCAAAGCTCCATAACTTCTAAAATAAACTTTTTTTAACATTTAATGGGAAAATTTCACTGAGAATAAATTGAAGATCACATTTAAGTCTCTCTTGATCCCAGTTTTTAACACTATCCATTTAATATTTAAAGAGATATTGAAGCTCAAACATTTAATATCAGTTATTGTTATTTTGTTCTAAACACTTGAAAATTAGTGGGGAAAAAATTCTTCAGCTACATTTATTTTATTTGTCTTAACTTTTCAGATAAATTCTTCTAATTGGCAATACTACTGCTAAATGTTTGAAATTCCATAACTTTTAGTATTAACTGAATATTGGTGATAATCGAGATCTTCATTTTTTCTAATCTTATTCTTAGAGTTAGTGAACTTTAAATATGGCTTTTATAATTCATATAACTGCCTCAATAATTTTGGTAATGTAGTGTATATCAGTAATTTGGATAAAGTTCTTTTCTTTCCAAAGTTACAAGGAAAAATTCTACTGTATTTGATACACTTTTCAGATAATTTGGAAACTGCACAGAATCTTTTAGAGATGCCCACAGAAACCAAGGGTTCTGGAGAACCCCAGTTGAAAAGCACTAGCTTAAGATATAGACTTCATTGGAATTGCAATTAATTTTATTCAAAATAATTTTATAATAGTAATTGGACCATAATTTCCCAATTATATTGATTGTTTTATTGCAGGGCTACTCAATTACATTTTCAAGTGGGCCATTCTTTTTTTACTAGAAGTAATAGATATAAAACATTAACATTACACATGCCAGGAAGGAAGACAAAACTTCCACACAATTGTATTCATGTAGCATATTTTATGTCTTTTCATATTTTTTCTTAAAACATATGTTTTGGGTTTTTATATTTTTCAAGCCGAGTGGTTAGCACGCTTGGCTACTGATCTACGGGACCTGGGTTCGAGTCCCGGATAAGGCATGGATGTGTGTGTCGTTTTTCTGCTGAGGTCCTGCCATCCTCTCAGACCTTCTACTATGGCATATAAACTGTCAGACCTCTGTGGCAAGCAGCTGCTTGAGGGGGTATTATTTTATAAAGGATATATAATCATGATAGATTAACAAATAGAACATCCAGACTTTATAAGGAGGATTAGGCTGCATTGCCAATTTCATCAGTCTTGATCTTTCACAATTTTTGCTACATATGACAAATGTTTGAATTTCACTTCTTTAAATATAAATTTGTAAACTGCACATATTTGCAATACAATGTGCATCAATAAAACTGACAGCAAAATTTTATAGTAGGTTAAATTTATTAAAAATATATGTTTTACATTGGGTGTGAAAGTTACTGTAATAAATAATAAATACCCCCTCAAGCAGCTGCTTGCCACAGAGGTCTGACAGGAGCCTGTCAGTTTGTATGCCATAGTAGAAGGTCTGAGAGATTGGCAGGACCTTAGCAGAAAAACGACACAAACAGCCATGCCTTACCCGGGACTCGAACCCAGGTCCCTTAGATCAGTAGCCAAGCGCGCTAACCACTCGGCCATGGGGATAGACACTGTAAAGTTACATTTATTAAAACTACACTGTAAAGTGTAGTTTTAATAAATGTAACTTAACTATTTTTACTTGTACAATATTTTAAATGTGTTGATGAACAGGGTTATGTAAAGATAGGTGTAATGGTCCGTAATATTAACTCTTTAGGTGATCTGCATTTCATATTTTAACCACTTGGATAGTTCATGATAAGAAAGAGTTTAATTGCTGTAGTAAAATATATTTTTATATGAAATGTCTGTTTAATATGCAGACAAATTTTAATAAAGAAAAATATTTTTTAATAATTGCATGCTAATACCATTTTAAAACATTTAGTTCTTAATTTTTCAGAAAACAGCACTTTCCTTATTAAATGATCACACATCTTTTACTTTTTTAGATATATTTTATGAAAACTATTTTGCTTTTGAATAATGTATATAATAAAACAAAACTAACTTGGTGATGAAAGTGGGATTATTTCAGCTTACAAGTGTTGAGAAAATTTGCTATGCAAATAAATATACTTCTGCTTTATAAATTGCTTTAAGTTACTAAACTTTAATGCTTAGGTTTTTAAGAATTATTTGTTTTTGTTATTTTCCTAGTTTTTTTTTTAACCTTTGCTGTTTGAAGTATTATAAGTGGTTTGGCTATATTTTAATGTTAATAACATGATAATAATAAATATGGTAATAGATTGTATTTGCTTTTATACCAGCATATGCTTTCTTGCTTATGCCCAATTCCAAAGTATCAGATTACTTTTGAGGGAAGGTATTCTACATTTTAAATGTTGTTTCTTCATTTGAATAATCAGACAAATTTTAAGATAGTTCTGAATGTAAAATCATAAATTCCACTTAAGGCTATAGACCATGGTCATAGTATTAATATACTTTTGATGTTTAATAGTGTATTTTGTTTTATGAACATTTTGAAGTATAAAAGTTGTGTGTTTGCTCTGAATTATTTTTTTGTCCACCGAAAATGTGAGTTTAATACTTTCCATTTCTTCTATAATTCTTAGAATATTCGTCAATTTAAAAAGTTTTAAACTAAAAATATTCTTTTTCATGTATGGATTTACTGAATAAATTTTTCCCAAAAATTGTTTTCATCTTAAATCAAATTTGGCAACTGCATGCATCATACTGCTTAATAAAATTTTAACATCACTTTTAGGCTGGGGCATTCAACATTTTTCATTGGTATACTATTTTTTACTAATGGAGGCAACACATTAGCCACAACATTAAGGCATTAATGTTAATACTTTATTTATTTAGAATATTATTTATATTATTTATATAGAATAATATAAATAATATTCTAAATAAATATTTTTTTCTTTATTTATTTATATTATTTATATAGAACTTCATAAGTATTAATAAAATTAATACTTATGAAGTTCTATATAAATAAGAAGTGGCAAGTTCCATACATTTTTTTTAATCCTTTATTTATTCAGACAAATCGAAATAAATCATTTCTTTCTACAAATGATTATATTACTCTAAAGATTTGTCATTTTACATACGTTATGTTAACTGATTTAAACTTTACCCTTAAGGTCAACTCAAATAGAAATATTTGCAGGCATTTGTTTTATGTTTATAGTTTATAATGCTTTTTAATTGGTGTTTGATAGATATGGCATAAAGCACAACTTTTTTGTATACCATTGTGAACTAGGAGCAATGCTGCTTGTAACTAACTACAACATGCTGGTTTCAAATTGAATGCCAATTCTTAACTATATGAAAATGTTAATGTCCATCTGCATTCATTTAATGGGTTATAGACAAACCTGTTTCAAAAGTCATAGGTTGTATGTTCCTGTTTTTAAGGCATTTGTTATGCCCTACTGTTTAGGTTATTGGCTGTCTTTTTAGATAATTGTTTTTACAGCTAACTTTTTTTATTTTCATCAAAGCTGCAAATATTTATTTAATGCGATTTCTAGTTTAATTTCGAATACAGACTTTTGACCCTATGAATTACATTATATGTAACATATTGCCCAAATTGATTTACACGATTTTATAGCAGCAAAATAAAATACTATTATCTCAATGGTAGTTTGTTGTATATGTGGAAGAAGTTATTTGAAATTATGTTGATTTGCTCTTTGTTCATCATTATGTGTTTGAAATTTGGGGTAAATTTCATTTGGTGCTTGAATTATATTTTTGTTGGCTAAATGCAAATAATTTTCAAGTTTTCTTAATACAAAATATTGGTTCGCATTCAGAATTTTGGCTAGCAGTTGAATCCCAGTCCCTTGGGATAGCAATCATTGTTATCAGCTTTAATGAATAATGTTCAATATTTAATACTAAATGGCAGAAAATTAGTTTATTCATTTTACACCAAAGATAAGTTTGCCTACTTTAGTTGTATCAAGATGGGAGAGTTCCAAATATGTTAAATATATCTGAAATCTTATTAAAGTGGTAGGGCAACCTCAGCATTAAGTTAAGATTATACACACAGCATTCTAATTTTAAACTAATGCATAGACATGGTGATCCATAAACATATATGAAAGTTTTACAACTCAGGTTTATGCTATCGATATTTTAAGTAAGTTTTTAGTGTAGTGTAGTGTAATAATCAGATAACAGGGAAGCGAAATTTTAATATATTTCAAGAGTCTGCAAGTTGAAAAAATATTTAAGCTGCAGAATTATTAGCATTAAAAAATGGATCTGATTTTCAAAAGTGGAAATTAATATCGGTAAGTTTTTTTTTAAAACAGTGTTTCATTAATTGAAAAGAAAAAAAACTTAGATTCCATTTGCTATAACATTATTTCAAAGTAAAAAAATAAAATGGCCCGTTAAACCTCTTAAATGGTAATGTATAAAAGAGGTACTGAAGGCTCTCCACATCAAAAAAGTGAAGAGGGAACAAAGATCAGGATTTAATTGATGCGCAAGAAGATAGCTGGCAGGCTACTAGCTTTCAGAGTTGCAGAATTTCAGAATTGGTAAGTTAGGTAAGTTTTTCGTGCAGTTATTTTGAATTGCAGATAATAAATAAAAGACTTCAGATCCACTGAAATTTTTCTAAAACTTGAGGAACTTGAAGGGGAAAGCTAAAGGTAATTAACAGTCACATCACAAATGTTTTAAAGTTAGGTGGAAGGTAGGAATTAATATTCGTGATATAATAAAATGACAATAAGAAGATAATTGGAAGGCTCTTTAGACTGGTAAGATAGGTAAGTCTTCCAATGCAATATCTTACTCTCCTTTCATCTTAATCATTTATTAAATGTATAACAGTTTTTTGCTGTTGAGAATGCATGTGGCAGTTGTTGCATTGTAACTGTTTGGACCATCTGTTCATGTGTGGTTTCGTTTTAGACATGGGCATCTTCTCTGAATTTTCAAACAATGGTTTCTTGGCTTTATAAGCCCTCTATAACATACATTCATATATCTTCCATTCACAGTTATGCTATGTGTAATTTAATAGCTAGTGAACACAAAGTTTGTGATGTATGTAAATTTTTTTAGTTCAGTTTAACTCTGCAGTTACTTACCCCTGAAATCAAAGCATATTGTTGATTTCATTCTATAAATATTTAGTTTACAAAGATAGGCATTTGGTAGCTTAAGTTTTGTTTTGAGGCATTCAGATTTTGGTTTGCCATTTACATAGCTGACACATAGCAAAGCAAGTAAGTAATATCTTAGTATGCATTATACTAGGGTTCTCCCCTGTCATTAGTGGTCTAAAATAAAATTTCTCTCATGAAAATGAGTTGGGTTTTTTTTTTTTAGAAGCCAGTGTTGAGCATGTATGCACACTAGATAATTCTTGGTACAAATGAGGCATAAAGCCATTGGTAAATTTCTTTCTGGAATATATGAGAACTGTACAAAGTACTCACAATTGTAAATTGCTTTTTTATCAGATATAATTATGTTTTATTATATCAATAAAAACTATTACACTAAGGATAACAAGCTTTATTCTTGCCATAATTTGATAAACTGTAGTTTCCTTCAATATTCCACTGTCTTGAAGCTTTATCATCGTTCTGCAACAGTTATTCATGAAATAATAAGGCAAGTGTATCTGCAGTGTGATATATTTAATAATCTAAATCAACACGTTCTATCTCAAAATATGTACCTTGGAATGCAATGCACTTGACCTACAAATGGAATGATCAAAACTATTCTTGACAGCACCTTTAATTTTTGCTGCTATGGCCTTTATGCATTTGTTAATCAATGGAAATCCCCTGGCCTTGATATCTTTCTTCAATTTTGAAAAGAACATAAGGTTGCAAGGTGTTAAATCTGGATTGTAGAGAGGGGTGGTGCACTTGTTTCCTTTTTCTTAATGCCAAAATTCAGAAACATAAGCAAAAGTGCATTTTCATGATAAAGAAAATGTCTGTTACCCATTTCTGTGATCATTTTCATCTGAAATGGGACAATATTGCACCCAAATTCCATCATGGTATGGTCCATTGGTGATAGAATGTTGTGGTGTCAGATGTTGGTACAGGATGCCTAAGTGATCAAAAGATAATCATTACTTCTCCAATTCTCCAACACTTTTTGTTCCATCTGTTTTTTTTTTTGGAGGTTTGGGTTTAAAGAACTGGAAATTTGCATTGGCAGCCTTTTCTGGTATATTAATTTATTGGTCACACATAGAGACTTAGTATTTAAGTGAACCAAAACATGATCACACACCATTGTTCTACAACTTATTCCATTTAACATGTCTGCAATTCACCAAAGCTTACTCACAATTGGCAATACTGAAAATGGTTGTTGTTGTATCATGTAATAGTCCATATCTGTCAATCCACATTCTTTGCTGTTAGGCTGTTATTTTTTCCTTTAAATAATTAGTTTTGTTGCGAACATTACTTTTGAGCAGCCTCCATTATAAAAATCAGTTTTGCTTGATATTGCACTTCATATTGCACTATTGACTAGTTTAGGTGTGTAATAAAGGTTTTTGGTTTGATACAAAGTGTAAGAGTGGAGTAACCTTTATATCCATAATAATTTAAATGATTCCTCTTTCCACTCCACCCTTAATTTTATTGTAAGTATTGTTGATGCCACTTAGGATAAGGGGAGAGCCCTGAAGTATATAGATATTGTGTGTTCTGTATTAAAAAATGGTAATATATAGAATTTTAATATTTTCTCATATAAGGACAAATATGGTCCAAAATGTAAGTAGAAAGGTAAGTTTAATTGAAACCTTAAAGGTTTCAGTAAACTCTAATTTGACTATAATTTACGAATATCATCATTTGTGTTTGTGGTGCATTTCTTCATACAGCGGCCTACAAGCATGCAGATGGTAAGAAAATTGATGGACGGAGGGTATTGGTTGATGTGGAAAGAGGCCGAACTGTGAAAGGATGGCTACCCCGCCGATTAGGTAAGCCTGTTTTTGCTTATATTTTATTAAATAAGAAATGTCTAACCTAAAAAAATTTTTTTGTATTCTCACTATTTCTATTGTTCTCAAGATGAAAATTATAATAGCCTGTCAAGCAGTGAAATGAATTTGACTAAAGAACAAGGGGCTATTTTATTGATATCCCAGAAAACACATTGGTTTTTATGTTAGCTCACAGTTGATATCTCATTTTGAGCAACTTTCACCACTAGACAGCACACTGTGGTTGTAAAATGTGTAAGTGTGCCTCTTGCTGCAAGTAAGTAAACTTGTTAATATTTTAATAGTTCCTGAAGTAGAAACAATAGTTGAGTGGTGTATAAATTTTTTGAGGGGCTCTTAAAATCTTGGAATGGCCCCATCATATATAAGTATTGGCCATATTTTTTTTTATTATTTCATTTGGAGGTGGTCACTGTTGTAATAGTTGCATCTCTAAATAGAGGTCTTCCTTCTTCTTGGTTGATTTAAACTATTCATTGTTTGCGTCCTGAGTCACAACTAATCTTTCCTTACAAAGAGAACCAATCCATTAAAAAGAGTTTAGTCTCTCAAGTAATTTCTTTTCCAGTGGCTTCTCCCATAACTGGGAAGCTAAGCCTCAAAAGAGCCTTATTTAAATTAATATTTCCCGTTTTAGTCAGAAATTTTATTTTCATAAAATTTAAAATTTAATCCTCTTTAATTTGATATGTAGCACAGAACTGCCAACTACTCCTTTTTTTTTTTTCGGATTTTTTCTGAATTTTGGTTTAAAAACTGATTTGTAGGATTTTTCAGTTTTTCCCTTGCCAAAATTTTCAGTAAAAGGATAATGTTAAATGAAAGGGGAAGAATTGTTTACAATTTAGCTCTTTTACTGTACTAAAGGTGCACCTGTGTCCCTACTCACTAATCTGTACTTGCTTGTTGGCTCACTTGCACACCAATCAGAGAAAATCTGCAAGACTTCAGCTGAATGTTTCTGGACAGAACATATGGCAAAAGTCTACACCAGAATTTTTTTTTACAGAGTTGAAAGTCGTAGCTTGGGCCATGATTGACATTGCAGCTTGAATGGGTCTCATGCATGTCTATTGTTATCTGGGATGAGCTGATGGGTTGATAAAGGATTAAAATTTTTCTTTCACTAGAGTTGAAGCACAATCCAGTGTTACCTGTTGACTTTTTAACATCAATAAATCAATAAATATTTTGTGGAAAAAATTTTCGACGACATACAGGACTTTGAACCCGCATCTCTCCAGAAACATGCCAGAGTATTCTACCATTGAACTAATGCTTTTTCCACAAAATATTTATTGATATATTGATGTTAAAAAGTCAACAGGTAATTCTGCGATTGTCATCTATGTTTAAATCGTTAACAATGCTAAATAGTGTGAAGAGACTATTATTTTTATTTCCATCTTGCTCAGCGCAATATAAAAGAAATAGTTGCCACCTGAGATCATAGATGGTGCTAATGGTAGGCACCCAAATCCTCGGTAATGAGTTTAGAGTCTTAAAATTACTGGAAAAAAGATAAGTTGGCATTAGTTCAATGGTAGAATACTCTGGCATGTTTCTGGAAAGATGCAAGTTCAAGTCCCATATGTTGGCGAGTGTTGTGATTGTCATCTATGTTGTGTGCAAACAGTTTCATAACTAGTTTTGTGTTAAAGTTTTTACTAAGCTTATCTCCTAAATGTTCACACAATCAGAAATATTTAGTGAAATATTCCCAGGAATTGGAATTTGTCAAATCTTTGCACAAAGGGGAAACTTTTGCTTTAAATATTTTTGTGGAAAAAAAGTTTTGCCAACATGGTGGATTCGTACCCATGTCTCTCCAGAAACAGGTCTTAGAATACTACGGCACATGTTGTGAAACTTTTTTCACAAAAGTATTTATTGATTTATCAACATTAAAGTCAACAGGTAACTGTGAATATTAAATAATTGTTTAAAAGTTTTGCAAATTCTTTTTGCTTTTTTTGGCAAATGATGTAATTGTAATATTAGCATCAGGTATGGGGGTGTAGAAATATTTTACTGCATAGCAAGATGATGAAACACATTTTAAATTGCATTGAAACTAAGAATCTGTACAAGTTGGATCAATTTTTAAAATGTGGTGACAATAAGCAAATTAATGCTGAGATGTTATTTACAGCATTTTTGTTGTAGCACAACATCCTATTATCAGCTGCCAATCATGCTAGCAAGCTATTTGCCAAGATGTTTCTGAATACGCCTGCCTGATGTAAGGAAGTATGCATGTGGTCGGACCAAAACAAATTTTATTGTTCAAAAACTTTCTACCAGTTACTCAGGAAAAGTTATAAGTGCTATAAGACTTCTTTGTTTTCTCTTGCAACTGATGGCAACAATGATTTTGATGATAAATTGTTTCCTCTGGTGGTGACTTATTACAATGAAGATGTCAAACAAGTGAAGTGCAGCTTTTTATCATTGCTGTGCTTGGAGAGTGGTGAAATGGGAGAAAATATTGCCACCTTAATGTTTTCTGTTATGTATCTCCCTATTACATTTCACTTGCTATTTGTTTGCCGATGTCAGTTTTTTTCATTATAATTTCTTAACCTGGCAGCTGATCACAAGAGGTATGTATTTGGATTGTTTTACATTTGAGAAGCATTTTCATGCTGCTCTGAAGCTATTAGTCGATTATTAATCAATGAATGATATTTACATATTGATTGTTAAAAAAAATACCTCCTCAAGCAGCTGCTTACCAGAGTCAGTTTAAGCCTGTCTGTTTAATATGGCATAGTAGAAGGATCCGTGAGGATGTCGAGTCCTCAGCAGATTTTTTGCCAACTGCACGCAGTGTTCCCAGGTGGTCACCCTCCCAGGTACTGACCACCCCCGAAGCTGCTTAACCCATTTAAATCGGATGACGAGCTCTGCTCGCACGGTGTTCTTATATGCTAAAATCGGATGATGAGCTCTGCTCACGGAGCATAGAGGTATGAAAAATGCGTTCGTAGTCAGTGTGTTAGATCAGAGATGTCTCTCTAATGCATTTTTTCTTATAGTGGAAGCACATGGCATACTGGAATTAACTTTTCTTTGTCCTTCTACAGTTGTTGAAATGAATTTCATAGTAGAAAAAATTTTAGAGCTGTGAGTAAAAATGGCGTCAAGGAAAGTTCGTGGTAGTGATAGTGAGGGAATAAACAAGCTCTTAGAATCTGTATTAGGGGTGAATCTGAAGTTTCAGATTTATCAGACAATGATAGAAATGATAGTAAACCTATAAGTGAATCTGAGTGTTCCTCAGTGGAAGAAAATAGTGATATAAGTGATTATGAAAGTTCCAGCCCGCGAAACGACAAAAATGCATCATGCAAAGTGATTAGAAGTGGGTAAAAAAAAAACCTATTATATATCCATTTAGTTGTTACAGTGATGTTGCAATTGAAATAAAAGACAAATATGAATCTGAACTGCAAATATTTCTGGACTATATGAACCCTTTGTTCTCTGTCATAACAAAAGAAACCAATGGTTACGCACGGGAACAGTTATCTAATCCTGATGAAAGAAAAGACGATGACAAATGGTTCAAAATTTTATGACTGTTTGAAATAATATAAGCATTGTTAAAATACTCAGTAGGGAAAGGGGATTTAAATCAGATTCCTGCGGTACAGGCAGGGCGTTTAAATATGAAACGAATGGGTTAACGTCGGAGATCGGACAAGAACCGGTATTTTGAGCTTGGTACTGCCGTTGGCCTTATTGATTGTTAGGTATTAATTATTAGCTCTTAGGTAACTTTCATTAATATTAAAAACATACAGCTGCAGTAGGCCATTCTTTGCGTGCTGCAGTAAACCATTCTTTCCGTGCTGCATAACAAGCTGCCAGTGATCCAAGCACTTTCTCAAAAATAAAACTCGCCATAGAAAATGGCGAAATAACATTTATTGTTATTCCCTCTGTTTTGTAATGCTAGCTTTTGAAATATATTGATTGATCTATTATTGATCAAGGAATGATGCCTAGTTATTGATTATTAATTATTGGTGAGTGTTAAATTTCATTAACATCAAAAATTCTTTTGCTGGTTCCATGAGATTACATCTGACTAAAATGCAGTTGATTTGGCTGCAGCAAGCAGCATTTCCCATTCTGCATATGAAGCTTGCCACTGCTGATGATCCAAGCACTGCACAAAGAATCACTGGAGAAAGGGCACAATAATTGTTGATACTGTCTCTGTATGTAATGTTAACTTTTGCAATATATCTATTGTTAATCATTGGATAATGCCTGCTATGTATTGTTGATTATTAGCAATTAAGTTAAATTTCATTAATATCAAAAATTATGCATGGTGCACTGATTTAAGTTTTTTGTCGTAAAATAGGAAATTTAATTCATAATTAATAAAAAATAACAGAAGTGGTTCATTGTGCAGTTAATTAAAATTAAATTGACATAGTCTGTGTCATAGAAAATTAAAGATTTCAATTTAATTCATAGTTGGTTAATGTGTACCATAAAATGATCATCGTTAAACTCAGAATGTTTGAATGAGAATGTTAATTTGTTTTCATCTGTAACCAGTCACTGTTCATAAGATGTCAGTACTTTTTTTTATATAACGTAAATTTATTTTAATCGCTAATAGTAACTAATAATCAAATATTTATTGATGCATTGATTAATAATCAATATTTACATAAGTTCCACAAAATGCAGGAATTTATGAATTTTTGTAAGTGTTTTGATTTCCTCAAATTTTTTTTCTTCCAAATCGTATTTTCATTATGCATGGTTGGCAGCAGCTTTGGTAGCATGGCTTATTTCTGCTGATTAAAAGCTTGTTTTTTTTTCACTGAGTACAGTGGAAAAATGCTTGAGCTACCAGGTTCCTATCAGTTTTTCAGGCTGGACATGGAAAGATGAAGGATTTATTCAATTTTATTAAGTATCATGTACAGAAATTTCTTCTTGTTGCTTACCTCCACCAAGAGAAAGGTAATGTTACCACTGTGTGTTTATTTTTGAAACCCTAAATAATACTTCTCTGCCTCTTGCTCATAAGAACATTAGTGTTATACCCCTGAAGAGCTTAACTAAACTTATTATGAATACTAAAACACTTAGCAAGTTAGCCCTTTCTACAAAATATCATTCAGAATTAGCAAAAATGAACATAATTTCATGTGAACTGCTGAAAACACTCTTAGATGTAATTAGTAGAGTTTAGCATAACAGTTATTGCTTTAGGTTTTACTTGTTTTTATTACCTTTTTGAGAGCAATTGGTTAAATTGGAACTATTGCTGCTAAATATTCCAATTTTCTTTAACTCCAAATAGAGAATGAATATTGTTAAAAATCTAGGTTGAAATAGATTTCAGATCTTTAAATTGTCTTATGTCACACTTTTAAAAAATGGTTATTTAAGATGTTCCAGAGTTCTGTATTTCCAGAAATATACACTTGAATACCTTGGTTTGTTGTGTAAAACTTTAATTTTGTATAATATGGCCATGCATACATACATAATTTAAAAAGTTTGCCACTTGCCATGCTGGAGCGGGAGTGGCTCAGTCAATAGTGCACCAGGTTCATAATCTGTAGTTCCCAGGTTGGAGTCCTAGCTGGGTCAGCATTGAGATTTATCTCCACAAAACTCCCCGCCTTGCCCACTATCAGTAAGGGACACCAATGGGCTTCAAAAGGCCGCTGTCCATCAGATGGGATGTTAAGCCAATGCCCTGTGAGCGGGAGAGCCATATCCTGTGCACTTTAAAAAAACATGCTGGGTGGCCTTGACAGGAGGCTATCATATCTCCCAATAGCTGTTCCAGTGGGTCCCCTCCCCAAACTTTCTCTGAGTCTTCGAGGTCCTTGTGACCTGGCCATTTAGCCCATTGTGTGCAAAAAAAGTGCCGCTCAGAGGTAAAACAAACCAAACCACTTGCCATTCTATTTATTGATCATTTATAAAACATTATAGTGCATTTATAAAGCATTATAATGCAAATTTGAGATTTTTGTCTCTTCTGAAGCTAGCAGAGGAAATAAGCTAAAGCCCTTACCTTCAACTAATCATCATAGCACTTTCAAATGCATCTGGTGCTTTTCTTCAGTGATATGCTGATATTCCTCCTTTGTGAAACCAGCATAAATTTTGTTCCAATGAAATAAAACTATTCTGTAATATTCAATTTACATACACCTCTTCTAATGGGAGTGCTAATACAACACAGCCAGTAGTAAGTCAGGCTCACAACCTGAGATTCCCTAGTTTGAGACCTAGTTATACCAACATTTAGATTTTCTGCACTTTGCCCATAACCCTATATATGTTGCAAAATACACTGGATGCTTTATTGGAAGCTAATATCTGTTCTGAACCTCAAGCTCCTTATGTGATCTGGACAGAAGAAAAGCATCACTCAGCAGTGAAACAAGACAGCCTCCTGAAATGTAATTAGTGATTATTCTTTAATACGATATTGGTTGCTACAAAGAAACTTTCAAATGAGACATCATTGAAAGTAACCAGATTAAGAGATGAAAAGTGATATTAACATCTAAATGCCTTTTATGTAACATGTATTGCTTTTGCAAAGTGATTTTTTTTTTAATCCAAGGTTTAAGTTTTACTTCATAAGTAAATTGTAGTTTCATTTATAGTTTCAAACCAGAACTAGGCTAGCTTCTGTTTACTAAATTACCATTATTTCTTAATTAAGCATTATTTCTGTATTTATTACCATGATAATTTTTTCCTTTTCAAATTTCATTAAATGTTGCTGCTTTTTAGTTTCATAAACTTTTACGATTATTTGAAAGACTTTTTTCTAATATGCCATTGCATTCAAATTTAATTATAAAATAATTGGATCTTTAGGTGGTGGCCTTGGAGGAACTCGAAGAGGTGGGCCTGAAGTAAATGTGAAACATTCAGGACGTGAAGAGCCGAGACCAGATGATAGATATATGTAGGTTTTAATTTTAGTATAGTCTTTCTTAATCTAATCTGAACCCTTCATACTCTCCCATATATCTTGATAAGAATCTGGCAACAGTAAAAGATTCAAAGCCTATAACTATGCTAACCAGTTAAGTTATATGATGTATTGTGAAATTGTATATGATATTTTCAAAAGTTAAAAGAAGAACTGTAAAACTTTGCTACTTAAGAAAAAGGTAAATAATGACTGAGAGAGAGAGAATACCAGAAAATTAGCAAATCTGTACAGCAGAGATGTGCAATATATGACCTTTGGGTTGCATATGGCTTTCTGAGCAGATTTGGTAGAATGTTGGGTGAATTATAGATGGATATTTAGGGACTGGCATTTAATTTAAAGAAGTTTAATGGTATAATTAATGGGTTTATGGGTATTAATTAATAATAACCGACTTTTAATACATTATATAACAATATTAAATCTCATAATAATTGTTTGCCTGATTTCTTCCCAATATTTTCACATCAATTAAGTGGTATGTAAAGATTTAAAGTCTATACAGCTAAAATTCTGAACCTCATACTGTTTCCACTATTAAAAAATAGTTCTCCAATGGAAAGGTTGAGTACCACTTCTTTACAGTGAGTTAAAGAATTTTTTGCATTATTTAAATGATCAAGACCTAGATAAGTGAAAATAGCTAAGGATTCCTTATGCATATTCTTCAGTAAAGACAGAAATAGATTTATGTCAGGTGAAATCTTATGTGAAAGATTATTTTTCCTGGATAGATAACGAAAGTATATTTTTGCCTAGCTTCATTTGATTAGGCACAGTATAGTCCTCACTGCTCTTGCACTATAAAATTCCCAAACAACCTCATTTGATTATGGGAGGCCAGTAATCCTACTGAAAATTTGTGCTGCTTCATGAATTAGGATTATGAAGACTTTTATTTCTGGTAATGATAATATATTTTATTAATTCATTGAAATAAATCTTATAATATGGTAAAAAGTTATTTGTCTTGATGAAATGTTTAGGTCTGAGTCTTTCATATTAAATCAATATTGTAGACAACTTGTTGGGAAATTTTTGTGCCAAATATCCAAATCCATTTATGATTGCAAAATCATTGTAGAACATGGCTTGCTAATATGACTACTAAATGTTAAATTCTGAAGTGAAGGTTTCAAAAGATATATTTATACACTAAACCCTCTTATATAGCAAAGACAAGATTGTAGATTCACTCATACAATACACCCAATTCTGTTTTTACATGGTAGATAGGTTCCCGAAAAAACTGTGTTAAAAAAAATACAGTGAATATGAAAAGATTAGTTCCAGACATGAAAACCCAGTACAAATAATAAGTTGTTCTCAAACAAATCATTAAAATCTTTAATTAAATCTTTATTTGATTTTTATTCAAATACATTTTTTATTTTATAAAGATAATTATATGCACATATATAAAGTAAATTAACCTTCCTAAAGAAAATATGTCACTAATTCAAGAATACAAAAGTGCAAAAAAAAATATGACTTACCTATTCTTATTAACTAGATTTTATTCATAGTCACTTTCTGACAATACACATTTGTTTGCGTAAGACTGGAATTAAATCACTTTCATCGCTTGAAACATTTTGGCAGTCATGTTCATATTCCAATGGTGAAATGCTCTCTGTGGCATGGGATCCAAATTATCACTTGTTTCCAATGATTCTGAAGTTTGATTAGTTTTGACAACGAACTCTGTAATCAATCGTTGAGGTTCTGCTTTGACTAGATCTTTGTATAATTCTTGATAACACACCATACATGACTTCAGTTCATGTTTAAACTGCTCAGCTCATTCGACAATGGGATCATGTGTAAGAAAATGACTTTCTATTTTACTAAGCCCTTCTTTAAATAAGCCTGCAGTGAGTGGAATCTCTTCATCACCATCACTTTTTTCTTTTTCATCAGGAGTCTCATGGACAACTTCTATTATTTCGTCTTCGCTAAGAGCTTTGCCAACCAGCAATTCATCAATATCTGCAAACAATAAATCATCGAATCCTGTGCTAAAGTGATGATATTAGGATATTCAATCATATTTGGGGGTACAGGATCTTTGCTTTTTACAAATTTTGGCCAAATAGCTTTCCAGCATGCATTTAAAGTTGATGGTTTTAATTCTGATAATGTCAATCCAACACGTCTGATACAATCTAAAATAGAAAATTTCCCCCACACATCAATAACTGTTGGTGTTTTATCCTTATCTAGTTTATCCAAAATGTATTGGAATGTTCGTCTTATGTAGTAAGTTTTAAATGTAGCAATTATACCTTGGTCTAGTGGTTGTATTAAGGATGCCCTATTAGGTGGCAGAAAACAAAATTGCATATTTAGATGTTCCGAAACAGGATAGCCAGGCACATTATCTATAATTAATAGAACTTTAAATTCGAGATTTTTTTTCCTTCAAGTAGCATTTAACTTTTGGAGCAAAACATTTATGGAACCATTCATTAAAAATTTCTTTTGTAGCCCAACCTTTTATGTTTGCCATCCAATACACTGGCAATTTATTCAGATCTACACCTTTCATTGACCGTGGTCTTATGGATCGATTGATGAGCAGCAGTTTTAGCATACGCTCTCCTGAAGCGTTGCTGCAAAATAGAAAGGTTACGTGATCCTTAGCTGCTTTAAAGCCACCAACAGTCTTTTGTGATTTTGTTAAATTCTACTCAGCATTTTTTTTTTTCCAAAAAAGACAGTTTCATCTGCATTCCAAACTTGATCAGGTGTGTATCCACCATCTTCAATGATTTAGGCCAATTTTGAACAAAATTCTTGAGCAGCCGACTAATCTGCAGATACAACTTTACCTTTTACCTCTACATTATGAAATGCCTTTCTTTGAAGAAATCCTGCAAGCCAACCTGTACTTGCAGAAAATTCATAATTTTTGTTTAACTGAGCTGATGTGGTTGGTTCCATTTCTTGTATCTGCTTATATATTCATAATGCCATCTGTCTGATGGTATTTCCGTCTAGAGGTGTTCTTTTTTGTGAGTTATCTTCTATCCACATTACTAGTGCCTTTTCCATCTGCACTTTTACAATGTCTCTCATGTACGATGACTACTTAGCACTCAACTTTGTTCCAGAAAGCACAGATTTTCTAATAGCATCTTCATTTTCCATGATGGTTCTTATGGTAGCTTTGTTCAAACAGAAATATTTACCTGTGGATGTTGAGCCTTCTCCAGTTGCAAGACGATCTAAAATTTGGATCTTAGCATCCAAAAAGATAGCTTTTCTGTTTTTGTATAATTGAATTATCCGACATCGTGGTAAGGCTTACGAAAAATATTTGAATTGTAGTTAATAAATCAGATGATGAAAAATATTAAATTACCTATCAGCAAAATTTAATAAATTTATATTACGCACATAAAGTTTCAAAAAACAAAAAAGTTTTTCGATTTCTTCTATTAAACATCTAAACACTTCTAACTTTAAACACGAAATGAGAGACCAAGACTAACGTTATGTACTGAAGATAAAATTGAGGGGGAATTCCCAGAAATCAATGTTGCCACTTTAATTTGAATGAAGTAGATTTTGTACAATTTTTCCATAAAATAGAGAAAATTTGTTATGTAGTTATGTTAGTGTAGATTTTATTATGGGGATTTTAGTGCATAAAATGTGTATCTATAGTACATTTTCAAAGTTAAAACTACTTCGAAAAATGTGACCATAAAAGTGGCATCTTTGTTATAAATGTAAATTCTAGGAATTTTTAAATAGGAATATTTTTTCAGAATTAAATTCAAATGGAGATTTTTAAAAAGGTGCCATTTGAACCATGTTAGATCAAAATAAATCATGTAAAAAGAGAATTTGAATTTTTTTCTAAACCATGTTAAAATCATGTAAAAAAAATTCCTTGTAAAAACAGAATTGGGTGTATTTATAAATTGTGCCAGTTGATGTATACAGTTGGTGAGATTCCTCCATATGCAGTTTGAATTTCACTCATGCCATTCATTACCACCTGCTTTCTTGAAGCTAAATGAGAGCCCAGTGTCTTTCCAGTAATCATGCCTAAAAAGCTTCAGATTTTGAGGAGTCCTGCAATTTTTTTCCCTACGCTTTATCTCTTAAACATCATCACATACTATTTCCATTCCTTTAATCCCTACTATACTACTGGCCATTAAAAGTGGAACACCAGGAAAGACAAGAGATGTCAAAGCCATATTTAGTGAATACATGGCTATGTTACAAGGATCAAACGATTACAAATACAACCCGGTTAGACTTGTGGAATACAAAGAAATCAATATCTTGTGTAGCCACCATGAGTGGCAATAACTGCTGCTACATGGTACAGCATTGAGAGGATGAGACATCAAATATGTATTTGGGGAATGTCAGTCCATGCAGTTTCGATACGTAGCAAAGTTCATTTGTTGTAGCAGCTGCTGGTGCCTGGTGTGCTAGTTGTCGTGAGATCAGGACCAGACATTTCAATTGGGGACAGATTCGGTGAACATGCAGGCCAAGGCAGAAGTGTAATTTGGTGACTATCCAGGAATTGTTGGATGATGCGTGTCACATGTGGTCAGGCATTGTCTTTGTTGGTAAATGACACCAGAGAACCCCTGAAAATAAGGTACGACCACAGGCTCCAACACCTCAGTGATGTAATGCTGGCTGCTGTTCAAAGTACCTGTAATGCATACAATGCACATGTGTGAGTGAAGTCCAATGGCACCCCATACCATAAAACCAGGGCTAGACCTGTATGATGCTTCATCATGCATGTCTCACTGAGCTTGTTGCCACGGTACTACGAGATACAGATTCGTCCATCATGGTGCTGCATACTGAAGCGGAATTTGTCTGAAAAGATGATGAATGCCATTCACACATCTATACATTGCATTCTTGGCACCATTGCAGTCGCATATGCCTGTGTTATAGAATCAATGGTAGCCGAAGCAATGGCTACCTAGCAAAGATGCCCCAATGCTGCAGACAACAGCAAACTGTATGTGTGGACACTGGTTGATGTACAACACACTCTGTGTTGAGCTAAGGTGTTTGATGTGGCTGTATGATCATTCAAATCCTTGCGCACAAGATGTCTGTCCTCTCTATATAATAATAAATGAATATAACAATAAACGTTTGTTTCTAAGCATAAAATTTTGTTTCCACTAGAAGTAATAGTATTTAGACATATTTTCCTAACTTTGCACATCGTTATATGGCAAATGTTGTTCAGTATCATCCAAGGCTACTTGTTGTAACAGCCTATTATCACTAACAAATGAATGTTCATTCCGTAATTAAAAAAAAAAATTGCAAAAATCAATAATTTCATCGGAGATGGCTATTCAAACAAGCACATATCACTAAACAATGAATTGCCATTCTACAATTTAAGAAAACCCCAGTACAAAATTATCAGAGATAATCATTTTAACCAAAACATGCTGCTAAACAACAAAAAACCACTCATCCTTTTTTAGTGACCAAAGACTAAAAAGCAAAATTTGAACAATTCACCACCAATCTGCAGTAATAAAAAAGACCATGGAACTAAATAATCCCATCAAAGACAACAAGCCTGAAACACATGAATTATCCTAACTAACGAACTGCCGATCCACAGTATAAAAAAGCCTCCTACATATTGGTTCTTGAAACCCCACTGTTATTTTTCGGACAACCTGTAGTTAGGCTTAGGCACTTGCTTTGAAACAAATTCTTATGTAAACATATTTATTTTTGCACGTGTAAATGTTGTTTCACATTAGTTGCTATTTATATCCTCAAAATTTTTTCAAATTTCTTTTTGTGTAATATTCTTGTTCATTGTATATCAAAATATTAATATATAATTATTTTAATTATGTAATTAGTGACCGTGACAGAGAACGAAATGAAAGACCAGAACGGAGACGCAGTCGAAGCCGAAGCAGAGAAAGGCGTCGTCGTAGCAGAAGCAGGTATGATGGTATATTCTATTTGTAATTAATTCATTGTGAATAAACAGAGCAGTTGTCATAGGGAGTTAATGAATGGCTTTCCCCAGCCTTGTTTATATGTTTGATAATAAGGATAACTGTTGAAGAAAATTAGTTTTATTGCACAAAGAGCAGCATTAAATTTTTTGTTATTAGCATCTGTAATTTATTCCTTTTATATTAGCATCTGTAACTTCTTCCTTTTATAATAGCATAAAACTACTTTTTTTCATGTAATTTGCTACGGAAAAGTAATTGAAGCTACCGATTTTCCTCTGTTTGAACTATCATGAAAGTATAAAAAGTGTCTGGCTGATTCAAAGAATAAAAGCCTTATACAGTTGTATTTTATGCCTTGTGTCTTCAATGTAGAATTTGGTTAAACTCTGTAGATCTGAAAGTATTTTAATCTTTTGTAGGAGCAGAGAAAGACATAGAGATCGTCACAAGAGAGAGCGATCAAGAGATCGAGAAAGGCCTCGTGAACGTGAAGTTGGTCCTGGAGGTGATAAAGCTGATATTTCTGCTGACATTACAAATGATGTTGTCCCTGAAGTTGAAAGAAAAGAGCGAAGACGAAGTCGCAGTCGAGACCGGGAGCGTGAGCGTGACCGCAAACGTCGCCGTAGTCGTAGTAGAGAGAGGAATAAGAGACGTGAATATGATCGAGACAGGGAAGGTGGTAGTGGTCGAAGAGAACGGGGAGACAGAGATGAAAGAGTAAGGGAGGATAACCAAATGATGGGTGACGTTAATCAAGATGGCTACAATAACAATAATAATAGTTCTGGTTATGAAGGTGATTATAACTATGGTATGGATGGCGGAGGAGGTTATAATCCATATTAAATTACTCTTAAATATTGAAATAACTTGGCACCTGGTACATTTTTATCAGTACATACTATTTGAAAAGAAAGAAAAATCTATTAACCCTTCCATGGTCCAGCCTGAAAAACTGGTTTACATCCTAAGGCCTAACTATAACCAAATAACTAATGAAACAGAATATATTTCTATACCAAATTTATTGTCATTTAATTTTGGTTTTATGAAATGAAAATTTAGCAAAAATGATGCTAAGATTAATTTAATCAGACTTTTTTAGAGTGGTGTAATAAAAACAAGTATCTAACGATATAATAACAATTTATGTATTACAAAATTTAACCAAAATGACTATAATGCATTTGGCTAGAAAGTAAATTTCTTTCTGAATAACAGGAAAATGCATTTTTACTGCAGAGAAAAGTGCTCTTTTTTCGTGTGTTTGTTTTTTCATATATATTTTTAAAACATGGGCCAGAATTGCACAAGATGACTGCATTGTTCACACTCATAGTATTTTCTGTCATTATTTTATAAGTGGAGGAACATTGGTGTGTGTGTGTGTTTTTCTTCTGATCACCATGCATTTTTTTTTCCCTTGGGTCATGCATTTTGGGGGCCTTGGCAAAGTGCTGAAAAGTTTTGCACTAAGGCAAAAATATTTTAATATCAAAGTGGCACAGCCAAGAACTTTAGGAAGAGGAGGAGTAATTTTTTTTACGCCATTTAATATATAGACTAATATTTTCTGTAAAATATAATTTTGCCAAGAGGAGATGGTGGGGGGGGGATTAAATGCTCTTGGCAAAATTCTTTAATTATAGGAGTTATTTCTGTACCAAGGCAATCTTTTTTGCTTCTGTATCCAAGATCTCATTCTCTGGAAATGATAAAAGATTTACCAAGAAATAATTAAATAATCTAAAACAATGTTAAAAAAGAAACTGCCAATTTTTGCACAATACCAAAAGATCGCTGATGGTACATAAATCTACAGAAATAAAATCAAAATATATCTATAGAAATTGAAATGAATATTTAATTATAAAAGCATAAATAAAATACTAATTGAAAGAATGGAGATAATATCCAGTGTTGAGGAAATCAGGCCGATGCTGTAATCAAGCCATCATATGCACTTGTTTCCAATTAATGACATTTGTGTGTCTTGTACTCTGCTGTGACCTAGTTTCCCCAATAAAATTTTAGAAATGGTGGTGGTTTCATTTCTGGGAAATTATATACTTAATTCTGGGTTGAATCATAAAAATAATACTAGAAATATTGAAAAGTTTTAAGGCAGAAAAGATAGTAAAAACAAATATACTTCGTAATTGCTCCCAAAATCCTCCCATTTGAAAAAAAAAAAAAAGTTTTTTTGAAAACTTATGAAAATTTTGAAAATTCAAGGAAAAGTGTGTTGACAACAGTTCAGTTCAAGATCATGAGCTTAAATCAGAGGGTTGCTACAATATAGAGAAACGAAATTAACCCATAGGCAGTTCTGTATATGTTGTCAAAAAAAGGTGATCAGATTGCTTTAAAAAAATTATACAGATACTAAATAAAATGTATATGGTGATTTCTGGGCTCTCATTTCAGATTCTATTAATGTGTAACCCTGGAAGGATTAATACAGATTTCTATCACTTGTATGTACTTCTGTTTTCAAAGAGGTATCAATGATATTCGACTTTAAGTGTATCAGTTAAGGAAATGTTAAATAAATTTAAAGGACAATAAGTGAATCAATTTTTAATATTTTATGGCATATTTAAGATGATATATCACTGTAGACCACATTGTGTTATTTGCAGATACACTATACATATTGGAATTGTAAGTATCTTTATTTGGGCTGTATTATTAATTGTTGAATAAATTCGTTAACAAATCTAGAAAAAAAGGTTTGAAACAAAATCAGTGGAGCCTGTTCTGGTAACCAACTGTCAGGCATTATGAGTTCTATAAAAAATTTAAGATTGTTGCTGTATTTAAACTTTTATAATTCACAATAAGAACTAAAAACGTTTTACCTTTAACCTATGCAATATAACTGGTACCTAGAATAGATTCTAATGTATTCTACCTTGTTAAAAAATAGTGTGAAGTTTGGAAATACTTCAGTTTTAAATACAGAGTGGTCCAAAATTTTGTGAATTTTGTAAAACAATTTAACTTGTAAATATTCATTTTAAGAATTTTTTTAATAGAATATATAAATATAAACACTGGAAATTTTTCCCCCTTAAAATTACATTGACCAGGTGTCTCCCACCTCTCTTCAAACACTCAAGTCAAGTACTCATTATTGCCATCATGCACTTCAGCTGGAATTTTTTAGGTTTCCTCACATTTTTCTTGCTGTAAATATGTGACTGGATGATTGACAGTCACTGGGAGGTGAGGATACCTTGGTGGCCAGAGAATGTCACCACTCTTAGAGAGTAACTTTCCTGGAAACAATATTTTTGCAAAATGGTTTTATGGCAAATGAATGCTCTTTACACAACCATCCATGGCAACTAAATTTCCAACATATACTATACAGTGCAGGTAGCCTCTTGTCCTACCTTGGCGTATAATAGCCCACTAGCAGACCTGTTTTTAAAAAGCTATAACATTCTGGACCACTCTGTATTATCCTAAATATTCTATAGATTTGTAATTCATAAAGTCAAGTTCTAAAGGAAACCATTTTTATGCAACACCATCCTTCACATATAAGTATATAATGTGATGTTCATATAAATTTTAGTCTTTTCCTGGCAAAACATTTTTTTTTTCTTGTACTTGCTGAAATGAAGTAAATAAATACTAATTTAAATATTGATGTCTAATGAAATGTGACACATTGAAAGCTTGTCTAGGCCTCACCTTACAGAACATTATACAACGTTGATATTATTACAGTATTAAGGTGACATAAGGATGAAAAATGTATCTCTTTATATAGCATTTAGTTTTAAAGTTATTAGCTGTTTGATTTGTAGAATAAAATATATAAACATTCACTACAGTTTTTAATACTTTAGCAATGTGTATTGGACATCAGTTAAAACACTGGTGGAAAGAAAAATAAATCTGTCATGTTTTCAAATGCATGGGTTATTCTGCATTTTTGACGCACATTAAATATTCCAATATTGAATTCTTAAATTGTGTAGAAATGTGTATAAGCAGCCATTCCAATTGGTGAGTTTTCAGAAACATGCAACATTGTAGTTTGTTCTTTTTACTTTAGCATTCAAAAAGTGTGCACGGATACTGCCATTGTTAACTCTAAAAGAATGGTGCACTTTTATAGTTTAGCATATCATTATTTGCAAAGGAACTGTTTTCCAAAATTTTAAAGATTAACAACTGAATTCTGTATTTAGCATTAGTAAAGTACAATTATTTCTGTCCCATCATATTCATTGTTACAGCGTGTATGTTTTCAGTAAATCACAATAAATCATTTTCAGTTTTACTTTCATCCCTAAATCTTTTATTTTCATTTACTACATATAGAAGAATACTAGAAATTGTTCTTAGTGTGTACAAGCTTTCTCATGCAAACACGTCCCACTAAACACAAATCAGGTTCGCTGACCACTGCTTCAGCGAGATTAACACACCAAATATTTCCACTGGAAGAGCAGCCATCTTTCTAACCACTATATCAGTCAATGCATCTCTCCCCCTTATAAAAAAAAAACTCCAGGACACTTGGAATGAATTGAAAATTCTGGTTTCAAATTCCTAAAGAAGGCTTGAATGTTTTGTTGGCTTCCTACCATGAGCATTGGCATTTTTTCTGAGGGAAGACAGTTACCATCCTTCCTGGAAAAAAATTGAAAACTTTATGTAATAATGCAATTATCATTTTTTCCTTAGCATTTTTTTTTTGTTTGTTTTCTGGGGTATATTTTTATTTATTAATATGAAAAATCGTTTTTTACGTGCAGTTTTAATAAGCTTCCCTTTTTTTTTTTCCATGCATTCTTAGTTGTATTTTGATATAATGCATGATTCGTGTATTTGCAACTGTACTCATTAATCAATGACTCAACCTAAATATTTCTGCCTTGAAATTTTATTTTTTGCCCAAAGACAAAAATACATCACAAAAAAATTCTTTCCAATACCCATGCTTCTTACATATCAGACCAAGTTTTATGAGTTTGGAACTGAAAAAAAAAAAACGCCTGTGGAATTGTAAAAAAAAAACTGCTTAAAAATTAGACTATATTAGTACAGTTTTGTTACCATAGTTTTTAAATGACTTTTTAAAGATCGCCAAGATTTAAACAGTGATTTATTTTCTTACTGTTCAGCACAGGATGCAAATATTTAGTGTTGATGCTTGAATATTTATTTTCTTGATTATTTCTAAATTTCAACCTAAATCACAATAGCATGAATAGCATTTTTTACTAAAAGGTAATGATTTGTTTTTCAGAATTTTCAAGGATGTAACAGGTACATAACCTAGTTCTAGTGCAATCGAAAGGTGGCTATGAGCCAAGAATTACATAATCTTGTCAACATGTGTGCATTATTTTTTATTATTAAGCAGCATAAGAAAACATTTCCAACGGTTGATTTTTTTAATTTTACTCATATTTTTCCCATGGTTTTAGATCAGGTCCTATTGTTTATGGTGATATTACAGGAGAAAAATTGTCTCTACATTTGGTATATATGTCAAAATCCAAGACACTGGCAGAAGTGGGCTTCACAGGCATGGCTCCATAATCTTTTGTAATAGATGGCGAACCTTTTTAAGCTTTCATGCCAAAATTAGAGAAATAAGAATATTTTCTAGCTCCCATGCCAACATTACGAAATACTTTAAAATGTATAACTCATAATAATATTATTATTAATATCTAAGGTTACATATCTTTCGTCATACAGTATACAAAATACTAAGGATTTAAATATAAGGATATGGGACACTTAAGTTTTAGACTTGCCATTATACAAGGTAAAATTAAAAAATGAAACTGATATTTACTAAGCCAAAATCATTCAATCCCACGCTGCTTTCCACTTACTATATCCAATGCATCACAGACGCTAGGCCACCGTTATCAGAATGAAGCAAATTTTCATTAGCTGACAGAGTAAAATGGCTCTCACAGACAGTATTGAACTGAAACCTTAATTAAATTCTAAGATAAAACTGCTTTAAAGGAAATCAATGAATAGTTGATAAATGATAGATTTAGTACCCCTATTTTTGATACAGCTTTTTTGTGCAATGTTTAATCAGTTATTTGACAAGATCTTTTAAACCTATGGGCTCACTATTGAAATTAATAAGCAACTAATTTTAGTTTATGTAACATAATCACCATCTTGTATATATATACAGCTTGTTAAAAGATAGCTTGTTCTTGGATATAGTATGCAGCTTGTTAAAAGGTAGGAGTATACTTCTATTTTTCCTCATGTGGCATTGAAAAAAATAACAAAAGTTGCCAGTGTGTTTGTGCAACAATAAATATATGCCAACACCCTTTATCAAACTGTATTACATATGCCGCCCCTCACTCATTCTAGTAACAGCTGTATTTAGTTATTCAAGAACTATGTTTGCATGGCATCTGTCATTCATTCCTTGCAGAATGAAATATTTGAAGCGAAATCTGCCCCAAAGATGATTTAACTATGGGAATGTGTCTGTGCACTATAATTCTGTGGACACTTATCTGCCTTGTCTAACAAATATATATTTAACCATGTTTGCTTCTTCAACTATCAAAATAAAATAGTAACCCTATGGAAAAATATTTATATAGTTCTGAGTTGTTATTAATACATTTAATAAAAGCTTGTCAATGTACTGATACATCATAGTTAACTAAACTTATAGGTGTGACTTATTGCCATCAGAAACTATTCAGAGGTTAGAATACCTATAGCAGACTATCTGAATGAGTGGATATCTGTGAGTAGTTCACATACAACAGAGAAAATAATGAAAATAATAAAAATACTGAAATACTTTTTCTGATAATCCAAAATATGCATACAGAATTAAGGTGTACTGTCTCAAAAAATCCTTTGAGATATTAAATGCAAATCCAAGACATATAGTCATTCTGCGTTAACCCCCTGAAATTGGAGTTAGATTTTTATTATTTTTGAGACAGATCTTTCTCTGTTCTTTCTGATAATCGAAAATATGCATACAGAATTATGGGTGTACTATCTCAAAAAATCCTTTGGGACATTAAATGCAAATCCAAGACAGTCATTCTGCATTAACCCCCTGAAATTGGAGTTAGATTTTTATTATTTTTGAGACATCTTTCTCTGTTCTGCAGTTAAGTGTATATTTTTTTTATCTACTTTCCACACAAATTTATTATATGATGAACACTGTCATCGTTTGTTCCAATTCAGTTTTTATCAACATCTAAACATGAGCCTTTGTTAGATGTACATACATTTAGAATCAATTGATGTCTATTTTAAATCATGTTATTGAACTTGCATTATACAATTAAGGTAAGTGTTAAGGATTTTTATTTAACGTTAATCTGTGCACTGAAATCTGTTAAGTTTGCAATTCTAATAAAAATGAGTTGACGCCTGGATTTCATGGTAAAAGTGCAATCCGAATAGTCAAGTGCTTGAAAGCTGTTCAACTTAATAGCTGTCATTGTAATAAGAGAATATTAATTAATTTTAATGCATAATATGTTTGGTAACTTATTTTCCTTAACCCTGTTTTCCTTTCCCCTCCCTCTTTTTTTTTTTGGGGGGGGGGGTCTCTCGATCTTGCATATTTGATTTCAACGTTTGGATCACTTCAACAACCCTCGAAGCATGTAACTGATACACACACCGGCCAATGAATTACAAACCTTTATTCAATACCGAGTTGGATCTCCTTTAGCCCAAATTACAGCACGTATGCGGTTTGGCATAGATTCCACAAAGTGGAGTGCCTTTACATCTCCAGCATACCAGGCAGTCCTTTAACTAGCTCAGATTTGACGGAAGAGGACTTTGCTCCCGGATCTGTTTTTCTAAAATGCCCCATACATTTTCAATGGGGTTCAGATCCAGGTTTTGAGATGGCCAGGGAAGATGGTGGAAATCGCTGTAATGCTCGCTGAACCACTGCTGAACGTATCTTGCGCGATGGACAGTAGCATTGTCGTCATGAAACAGCATTACAGGATGGACTTAATCGGCAACAATGTTCAGATAATCCTTGGAGAACACCCGACCTTCCAGCAATATCAGGGGACCCTTCCTTACCAACAGAACGTGTCCTACATCATGGCACTGCCTTCAGAACCTTGAGTCATGTTTACAAGGCAAGCTGGGTCCATTGCTTCATGGGGCTCCTGTCCAAACTCTCTGGCCTACCATCGGTACAAAACAAGGTCGCGACTGGTGGGAGCACATGACTTTTTTTTCAGCGACCAGTCACGGTGTTCCTGACACCACTGTATACGAACTTCCCTGTTCTTCGCAGAAATCAGCGGTTTTCGTATAGGCATGCGACTGCTAATACTGATACTCTTTAATTCCCTCTGCATAATTCGCTGAGATATGGGTCGGGAACAGCCTTCATTGAAATCTTCAGTCAATTGCTGCACACAGGAAGTCCTGTTTCTCCATACAAACCTCACGACGGCGATCTCGTTCCTGTTGGATTGTCGTCGCGCCACACTCACGCCTCTTAGACAAGCAATGTGGGTTATTTTTCCACTGATTAAAAACCCCAGATATCTTTCCTTTTGAGAAGCCAGACAAGTACCCACAATAAGTCCTTTATCGAACCCCGAAAGATCCTTTGTTTTTCCCATTGTGATCAGCACTACTGACGAGCAGCAGCCTTAAATAGTTGCCTCGGTCACGTGATGATGCACTTGACGATGTATTTTGCATATACCCTGCGCAAGTGACGTTTACGTACATCTGCATAAAGGTTTCTAATTCAGTGACCGGTATTTGTAATGCTTTTGTCTTTGAGTGCATTGTTGAATGGGTTAAGCATCTGCTTAATCGGCGTTTGTGCTGCTTTAGAAGTGTAATGGGTTGTCTGAAAAAGGCACCTATCTGCCACATGCTTTGAAATGAAAATTATATTACCAGTATATGTTTAATATAGGGATATAGCTGGAGATCACTGGGGGGAAAGGAGAACAGTGAACAGCAAAATATTTGTAATAACTGATTTCAAACACAAGATAGAAATTTATGTTTCACATAGATGCTGTTTACCTCCTAAATATGGGGCGGGGGGTGGCTCAGTCGGTAGCGCGCCAGGCTCGTAATCTGTAGTTCCCAGGTTCGAGTCCCAGCTGGGTCAGCGTTGAGATTTATCTCCGCAAAATTTCCCGCCCTGCCCACGGTCAGTAGGGGACACCGATGGGCTACGAAAAGCCGCCGTCCGTCGGATGGGGCGTTAAGCCATGGCCCCGTGTGCGGGAGAGACATACCCTGTGGACGTTAAAGAACACGCTGGATGGCCTTGACGGGAGGCTACCATCTGTCTCCCAACAGCTGTTCCAGTGGGTCCTCTCCCCCAACCTTCTCTGAGCCTTCGGGGTCCATGTGACCTGGCCATTTAGCCCATGGTGTGCAAAAAAAGTGCCGCTCAGAGGTAAAACAACCCAACCTCCTAAATATGACCAATGTTAAATGGGTTTAAAGAAGTTATAAAAAGCATATTGCTCTGTGCATTAATATTCAATTGACGAAACTGACATATTTAACTAGTTGATTACGGTTAAGTGGGGGGGGGGGGTAAGCAAGTTTGGGAAAAGCGAAATCCTTATTTCTGATTATGGCGCCATCCTAGTTGTGTTCATGGATATGAATGAAGTAAGTGTTCATTGTTTTTTGTTCACCCTTTTTTCCAAATGTGAATTGCGAAGCAAGTGTATTTTTTGGATATGTGTGTGAAATTGCAATGGAATTTGTAATAAAATAAGCGTGTAATCTGATTTTTAAAGGGAAAGCGTTAATTGCTGTGAAATTCAAATTGCCATCTACCATTGTGTTGAAGATAAATACAGAGAAACCATTCAGAGATATTAGCAGTTTTAAAACTTTTGAGTTTTGCATATTTTAAAAGCTAGAATCGTGATTTCCAAGATTTTGTTTCGCCTTTAGTGAAGGTATCATTTAGTATGAATGTTTCAGGCATGTAAATATAGGTAACTTTTTACACTGTTCACCTCAACCAAGTGTATAAAGCATTTCATTCTATCACTGCTAAGCGTTTTTGTATCTTGAGTGAAAACCTTAAGTTTTTAAACCACTGAATGTTGTGTACATTATTTGAAGTGTTAAAAAAAATGTATCAGGTGCCTTTTCATTAGCAGCAGCCACCATAGTGTCTATCCTATTTCAACCAAATGTTTTCTTTACAAACTATTTTGGAAAAGAATTTAAGATCAGCAGTAAGCAAAGGTATTTTTTCTTCCTTTTTTGTGTATTATCTTTGTCTCACTTAAGCACATTCTATAGACATTACTTTGTGTAATAAATTTCTTGTGTGAAATAAGCCATGTATAGTTTTGACATTTTTCTCAACTAGTCCTGAATCCCAGAATTTCTATTTTTGATAACTTTCAATATCAAAGGGCCACGAGGCTCAAATCATTTACTGACCAAATCAGCAGTTACTTCTCAATATAGGGTAGATTACATGTTAAGCAATAATAAGAAAAACATAAATGAGTTACATGTTTTATTTTTTAAATTTTACCCATTTAAAATTTTCCAAGCCATTTGTGCTGTAGCGCGTGTCATATTTCCGCAGATTAGGAGCATAGGCAATGGTCATCGCCGCAAATTAACAAATTAAATTTCAATATTTTAAAAAACTAGAAATTGTTTGAAAATTTTTTGACACATATCTCATAAAAGTAAATAATTCAAGCTTGTAAATGGAAAATAATGCGCATCATTTCCTTTTCGTGCAGTTTTTTTTTTTAAATGCGATGTTAATAATTTCTTCCAGTGCGCAGATTGTCATTCCCTAGACGCAATATACGCTATTGCCGTATTGTTTCTTTTTGTTCCACCATTTTGAAGCAGCCCTCCGACTTTTTTTAACTCGCGAGTTTGAAATGAGCTGTTGTAAACAATCTTTCTTCAGTTTCGAAATTTCCCTCAAAAATTAACCAAACACTTTATAATCAGAAGATTTTAGAAGCGGTTACAACTCTCCCCCCCCCCTCGCCATTTTACTCTCTTTTCTGCTTTAACCTGTTTCTAGAATTATTTTTATGATTCAACCCAACATTATGCGCGTAACTTCCCGAAAGTGAAACTAAAACCCCTATACTCTACTTCCGGGAACCCTGAATGCACCTGAACAGCGCAGCAGTGCTGTGTTGTTCAATGCATGGAGGTAGTGTCCTGTGGCCGCTATGTAATTTGACACGTGTGTGCAAGTTGTCCAGCGCCCTGTCGTAAATAGTGGAAGAAAACTGCATTTTCTCGGTAGTTTTTATCGAACTCGTTTTATTTCCATAGATCTATAATATAATTATCGAATCTTTAGGAGTTACGATGCATCTTGGTCATTTTTTTTTTTCAACATCGCTTTAGTTTATTATTTTTTGAGTTTTCCTTTTAAAAAGAATCATGTTCTGCAGTTCCCTGAAAATGTGGTCGTGGATACAGAAGCGAAAGGAATTTATTTGGTTCAGGAATCGGGCATTTGGAGATGATGACACTATTTCGTCAAAGCACAAGATAAATATCTCCTTTACAGAATCAAAATATCCTGAAGTTGTCTATAAAACCTACCTTTTTCATTCTCATCAGAGTTCTCTGTGGGGGCATAAAACAGATGACATTCAAATCTTTAATTCAGTTATATCCCAGAAGAGCATCACTGGCGAGTCTTCTGAGAAACAAACCTACACCTTGGAGATGCCTTCCATCCTCCCTCCCTGAAAAGAGAAATTTAAAATTATTCTTAAATATCTGACTTTTTTTTCTCTTGCAAGCCTAGAATATTTAGGTTATAAGCGCTGGAATTCCTCTGTGAGGAGGGCGGGGGTGGCTCTGTCGGTAGCAGTTCAGACTTGTCTGTAGTTCCCAGGCTTTAAGCTGTGGCCCCGTGTGTGAGAGAGCCATGTCCTGTGCACACTAACACGCTGGATGGCCTTCACAGGAGGCTACCATCTGTCTCCCAACAGCTGTTGCAGTGTGTCCCCTCCACCAACCTTCTCTGAGCCTTCGAGATCCATGTGACCTGGCCATTTAGCCCATGGTGTGCAAAAAACTGCCGCTCACAGGTAAAACAACCCAACCATCTTCCAGTGGGTCATCTCCCCAACCTTCTTTGGGGTCCTTGTGACATGGCCATTTAGCCCATTGTGTGAAAAAAATATCGCTCAGAGGTAAAACAGCCTCTGTTTACTTAGGACTGGAAACCCAGAAGCAAACAAAACACGGCAGATTTCCCTCAACAGAGGTCTGCCAATGCAACAAGTCCAGGATCGATAATCAGCTTCAAAGCTGTAAACCAGTCAAGTTCAGTGGGTATAAATGGTCAGCACCAGGACCCTGTGAACTTGACTACTCAGCAGAGCAGAAAAAAAAAAGTGGCCATGGTTAAACAGTATGCCAAAATGATGTGGCAGCCTACCTTTTCAAAAGAGAATCTCTTGAAGCACAAAACCTATTTCTGATTGGTCGTTTAAAAAAATTTATTTGTCATCGTAGAGCTACATACTACTGGTTGGTCCCTGTGGCGCATCGGGATGCAACAACTGTCGGACGAATTTGGCAAAAGTAGTTGTAGGAAGGTAATGTGGGTCGTCTTAGTGGGACTAATGCACGTAGGCGGACGTTCAAACATCGATCACCGTATTCAAGCCGTAGCAGACATTCGACGTAGTGTACAGGCAACTATGGACATCCCTGTGTTGAAACGAGCTGAATCACAGATTGGCTGAGGCAAGTTTGTGCTCTCGCCGGTCGCAAGACTGCCACTCATCACAGCACATTGTCACGTTAAGGTTGCAGTGGTGTACCTGCCATTCATGACGGGATAAATGGAACCATAATATTCAGTGCCAATTGAGAATCTGGAGACGATGTGGTCGCTGGGCTGATCTTACTGCCATCCGTGAGGTCAAACGGCTCCTCAGCCTGGTATCATGGTTTGGGGCACTATCATTTTCAACAGCTGTTCACTGCTCGTATGCATATGGGTATAATGACAGCAGTATGATACGTCGATAAGATGCTTCAGACCATTTTGTAGCCATATCTGGTATCCCTGATGCCTAGTTTTAACACAATTACGCCCGCATACTGCCAACATCAGCAGACTGCCTACAAGGTGTCCAGTGCAATCCCCCAGACTTCTCTACAATATAGAATGTGTGGGACGTCATTGCAGACGACTTCGCCCTCTGCAAGACTCCCTCGCAATGTCGATGAATTATTGACTGGTCGACTTGTGGTTCGCGATACCTCAACACACAGTACCCGGACTGTGTTGAGGTACTGACGGGCCACATACCGTTTCCTCGCCCATCACATTCATGTAATCTCTAAGAAATTAAATCACTTCTTTCCACCTACTTGTCTACATGTGTGGTAATGAGACAAAATTTATATGTGGTAAGTTTCATGGTGTGGCATTTTCAATGTCGAGCAGTATACAGAAGAAATTATCAAATATTGATGCCATTTTTAACTCGCCTCACTTAACAAATAGTTGCACAGTTGCTGCCATTTCGGATAATATTAAATCCGTCTTTACATTGTTGGATGATGAAACAAGAAATGTGAATGTCGTGTATCAGATTTGATGTACTAACTGTAAGATCCATATTTTTAAATGTCAAGTATGGTCGATCATATGACTTTGTTTTACGTATGTTCATGAACTATGTTTTGATGGATTGGTCATACAGGATGTACCATTTAAAACGCATTCCAAGAGAACGGCTGTTAAATAATGAAAAAGTATTTTTAGGGGAAACCTGGTAACCATACTAGGTTTTGGGATGACCTTCGTACTACGAACGCAACAACTGCTTTCTTGCAGAACTTCTTTAGATGAGAGCATTGTGTGGCCTTTCGCAATTTGATTCCCAGACCTGAATTTTCTGGGCGGGGGTGGTCAGTCGGTAGCGCGCCAGGCTCGTAATCTGTAGTTCCCAGGTTCGAGTCCCAGCTCGGTCAGCGTTGAAATTTATCTCCGCAAAATTCCCCGCCCTGCCCACGGTCAGTAGGGGACACCGATGGGCTTGGAAAGACAGCCGTCCGTCGGATGGGACGTTAAGCCGTGGCCCCGTGTGCGGGAGAGCCATACCCTATGCACGTTAAAGAACACGCTGGATGGCCTTGACGGGAGGCTACCATCTGTCTTCCAACAGCTGTTCCTGTGGGTCCCCTCCCCCAACCTTCTCTGAGCCTTCGGGGTCCATGTGACCTGGCCATTTAGCCCATGGTGTGCAAAAAAGTGCCGCTCAGAGGTAAAACAACCCAACCCTGAATTTTCTTCTGTAAGGATATCATAAAGAAAGAGTCTATCGCAATAACTGAAGTCTGGAAGAACTTAAACATAACATTTAATAGAAATGCATGAAACAATTGCATGATACAGGTGTATCAAAAATTAATGTTTCTTCCTTAACGAAATGTTTACGTTTTTTTTTCCCACGGATTAATCTATTTTTATTTATTAACATGAAAAAAATTACATTAATTTTTAATAAGTTCCAATTATTCCTTCTTTTTTGTCAGGTATCAGATTCCTGGTGTTCTTTTTTGTCAGGTTCATGATTCCTGTAGGCACACTGCGCTGATCAGTTAACGACTTGACCCAAATATTTCTATCTAGAACCATTGATTTGTTTTCTCCACATCCTGAAACCATTTTTGCCCCCCCCCCCCCCTAAAAAATTCCTGCCGACGTCTGTGTATAAATAGGAACGAAAAATCGTTAGGAAACAAGTTAGGTTGTTTTACCTCTGAGCGGCACTTTTTTTGCACACCATGCGCTAAATGGCCAGGTCACATGGACCCCGAAGGTTGGGGGAGGGTACCCACTTAAACAGCTGTTGGGGAACAGATGGTAGTCTCCCGTCAAGGCCATCCAGCGTGTTCTTTAACGTGCACAGGGTATGGCTTAACGTCCCATCCGACGGAGGCGGCCTTTCCAAGCCATCGGTGTCCCTACTGACTGTGGGCAGGGGACCTACAGATTACGAGTCTGGCGCGCTACCGACTGAGACACCCCCGCCCCCAAAACAAGTGACATCTGTGAACAAGCAATGGGGAGATGATAGTGGCGGTTAATAATCTATCCATTGCTTCCCTAGTTTGCGGCTCGCGCTACGCCACTGATCACAGTGAAATGCAAGCAGGGTTCGACTTCTACCTTCTGAGGCCCTAAGCGATGGTGAATTTAAGCGACCCCAAAAATTTTCAAAGTCGAAATATATAAATCGATAGTAAATAAAGAGCCTTATTGACGTAGGATTCAACCTGACATATAATTGGAAGGCGTGGGTTCGAGTCCCACTCATCGGCGAAACTCGTATTTGACAAAATATATATTTCATTATTCCGAATGAAGGGAACATTAGAAAGTAAATATGAAATTGGTCTAATGAAAATATACTAGCATTGGTATACAATAATGATTTTAAAGCTGATTTAAATAGTGTTTGCATAATAGATTAAAGAAATTAATGGTGCAGTAAACCTCAAGTTTAAGTTTTGAGACCCTCATAACCATGAGGCTCTAAGTTGTAACTTATACCTAAGTCCGGTCCTAAATACAAGCGAAAAACAGTAATTTACCCGATCCATGCTGGGTGTAAAATCAAAATATTATTAACCCCTCTACTAGGAATTTGCATCAGAACGCCCCTTTGTTCTACTCTTATTCGGCCTGCTGCTCTCGCAACGAATGCCCCGAAGTATGACGACTGAAAGGCGTAAAATGACTAAAATCAAGGTTTGTATATATGTATTAAGAGATTTTCAAACTGAGGTACAATGAAACGTTTTCTGTGGTATAATACTTGAAGAAAAAACATCGTGGGTATGCTAAGGCAAAGTAAGGTAGGGAAAAAAAAGCGTTGCCATTTATTTATAAGTTTTTTTTTTTTCAAAAAGGTGATTGCAATTGTCAATTCATTAAGGCAGGGGTTCTCAACGTGAGGTACAGTCGCTTAAAAAAATATCCGAACACTATGGTTGATTACAGAATTCGGAAAAAAATATCTGGCAACGACTTGTTTTAGAAATTAGTGATCTGGCAACCTTCGTGTCACGATTACAGAATTCAGGAAAACTATCGAGCGTGTACAGCAACTGTACATGCTCCAGTTACCGTTCACAGCAAACTGGAGCGTGTGCAGTTACTGCACACGCTCCAGTTTGCTGTGAACGGTAACTGCACACGCTCAATATTTCCGTGAGTGAGCCCACACGATCCAATGTGCCGCAACCGCTCCAGTTTGCTGTGAACGGTAACTGCACACGCTCCATATTCATTGCATTATATATTTATACGCATTATATACATTAAAAAAATATCCGAACACTATGGTTGATTACAGAATTCAGAAAACGACTGTAAGCCGTGAGTCACTAGATCTAGTAACAAAGTCACTAAGTTGGCAACACTGCTGTGCAAAAATGTCATTTTTTGTGTTTATCGATATATGTAATTTATGAATACAAAATTTAATGCATTTATATATTTCATTCCCATTGTTATACTATAACTATAGTTTAATCTATATATACAAGGGGTACGCCAGTTACACATTTCTAGGGAGTACGTGAAGCATAAAAGGTTGAGAACCAATGCATTAAGGTGTTATACCAATGTACACTTTTAAGCAGTGACTTACCCATAAGGGGCGGGGGTGGCTCAGTCGGTAGCGCACCTGGCTCGTAATCTTTAGTTCCCAGGTTCGAGTCCCACCTGGGTCAGCGTTGAGATTTATGTCCTCAAAAATTCCCCGCCCTGCCCACGGTCAGTAGGGGACACCGATGGGCTTGGAAAGGCCGCCGTCCGTCGGATGGGACGTTAAACCGTGTTCGGGAAAGACACCCTGTGCACGTTAAAGAACACGCTGGATGGCCTTGACGGGAGACTACCATCTGTCTCCCAACAGCTGTTCCAGTGGGTCCCCTTCCCCAACCTTCTCTGAGCCTTCGGGGTCCATGTGACCTGCCATTTAGCCCATGGTGTGCAAAAAAGTGCCGCTCAGAGGTAAAACAACCCAACCCAAAACTTACCCATAAAATTCTGATGGGGTGAGTGGTTAGCGCGCTTGGCTAATGATCTACGGGATCTGGGTTCTAGCCCCGGGTAAGGCATGGCTGTTTGTGTCGTTTTTCTGCTGAGGTCCTGCCATCCTCAGACCTTATACTGTGGCATATAAACTGACAGGCTCCTGTCAGACCTCTGTGGCAAGTAGCTCTTGAGGGGGGATTTATTTTTTTTAGGGTAGTATTATCGATTTCGCAAATATTGTTTCCCCGAAGCAAAGGTATCGCTTGCTTCAAAAATCGAAAGCAATGATCATCTTCAATCCACTTTTTTTAAGTAAGTCCGAAATTAAATATCATTAAAGAGAACTAACAAAAAATACAAAATTTCTATTTTAGGCTAGTTATTTCTGAAGTAAGCATGTATCCAGGCATTGGGGGAGGGGGGTCTGATGGCCAGGTCACATGGACCCCGAAGGCTCAGAGAAGGTTGGGGGAGGGGACTCACTGGAACAGCTGTTGGGAGACAGATGGTAGTCTCCCGTCAAGACCATCCAGCGTGTTCTTTAACATGCACAGGGTATGGCTTTCCCACACACGGGGCCACGGCTTAACGTCCCATCCGACGGACGGCGGCCTTTCCTAGCCCATCGGTGTGGGGGAGGGGGGTCTGAGAATAAAACTAGTAGAGTTTCCAATTTCTAAAATATTTCACGGATAGGAAAGGTTAAAATAATTTTTCATATAGAATAAATATTTTAGTTTTTTAATCAATTTTTAGTGTTGGGCATATACTATGGAACTAAAAACTATAAAAAAGAGGATTGTTTTGGATTTCAAAGCAGGTAGACAAGTTCAAGTTTTCGTATAAAACAACTGGTTTTCAGGAAGAAGGGTCCTGACCCTCTAGGTACTTCCCAGTTCTGATAAGTAATTTTGGGGTCTTTTTAAAAGTGGTACTGCGATCCATTGCTTACATTTTCTGCGTTTTAGGCTTATTAAAATGGGCATGTTTGTACTTTCGTTAATAACATTTGGCAGCAGACCGTGTCACGTGGATTTATGAAGCTTTAAAGTTCGAAAGTATTGAGCTAAGCCCAGCTCCTTTTCTCTAACACTGCCAAGTGAGCCTCGGGTCCTTGTGACCTGGCCATTTATCCCATTATGTGCAAGAGGGGTCCCCAGAGGTAAAACAATCCAATCCGAATTATGCATTAGGGTCACAGGTATCTATTGACAGCACATCACGTGGATTTATGGGTTTCCTGCGTTATCAGGGTCAAAAGCGCATATTGTTTCAACAAAGGGATCATAGGTCATCAGCAACTAAATAAAGCAGTTTCACATCAAATCTTCTCTGGGAAGAATATGGCGGAAGGAAGTTATTGAAATTCGTAAATAACTTCTCCTTTTTACTGTATTGTTCAATGAGATGGAAAAATAAATGAAAAGTTTGCAAAGAACCTTTGATTTTTTTTTGGAAAAATTTTATTATGAATTCAAGCTGATGCCCTTACAATAAGCGTCTGCACGTTGTATGAGTAACTACAATAGTTTCCCTATATCAAAATCAACAAAGCACTTTCTCTTAACACAGGGGCGGGGGTGGCTCAGTCGGTAGCGCGCCAGGCTTGTAATCTGTAGTTCCCAGGTTCGAGTCCCAGCTGGGTCAGCGTTGAGATTTATCTCCGCAAAATTCCCTGCCCACGGTCAGTAGGGGATACCGATGGGCTTGGAAAGGCCGCCGTCCGTCGGATGGGAAGTTAAGCCGTGGCCCCGTGTACGGGAGAGCCATACCCTGTGCACGTTAAAGAACACGCTGGATGGCCTTGACGGGAGGCTACCATCTGTCTCCCAACAGCTGTTCCAGTGGGTCCCCTCCCCCAACCTTGTCTGAGCCTTCGGGATCCATGTGACCTGGCCATTTAGCCCATGGTGTGCAAAAAAGTGCCGCTCAGAGGTAAAACAACTCTTAACACAAGTTGTAACATGGGCGATTTCCCAACAAATGTTCATCCACACTTAAAGCAATCGGCAGCCAACACCTATTAGTGCAATCTGATGCACACCGAAACATTTGCCGGAAGGCCGAATTTGGTTTTAAATCTGCACTTAGTGATTTTAAGCAATTTTCATTGAATATTTAAAAATGTGTGACAAATGGAAAAATGAGTGCTCTAAAAATGGTGTAACAAAGAAGATTGTTACAGAAAAATGATATTGAACTCTGAAATTGGAGGACGGTGGTTAACGGAAATTGGACAACTGTTAAAGATCAGAATCATTTGCTGAAGAGGGGGGGAGATGGGGCTCAGTCGGCAACGTGCCAGGCTCGTAATCTGCAGTTCTCAGGTTCGAGTCAACTGGGTCAGTGTTGAGACATCGCGAAAAACTTCCCGCCCTTCCCACGGTCAGTAGGGGACACCGATGGGCTTGAAAAGGCCGTCGGATGGGACATTAAGCCGTTGCCCCGTGTGCGGGAGAGCCATACCCTGTGTACGCTAAAGAATACGCTGGATGGCATTGACGGGAAGCTACCATCTCTCTCCCAACAGCCGTTCCAGTGGATCCCCTCTCCTAACCTTTTCTGAGCCTTTGGGGACCTTGCGACCGGGCCATTTAGCCAATGGTGTGCAAAAAAGTGTCACTCAGAGGTAAAACAACCCAAAGCTGAAGAGGGCACACTTTGTAGCTGAGATTTTGCGGATTCAATATTCGGTCATTCTCAACACATTTCCACATTTTATAACCCCCATTTTGTTGCGAATGCCAATAAGCTTGAAATGACTGACCATATACTGGAGAGTCGTGGCTTGCGCGCATAAAAGAGCATTCTTATATACGAGGGCATGAAATGTACGCAGCGCAAGGATTCTGGTGTTATTTAACGAGCTATTGTGATTAACCTTGTCTGTAGATTCAGCATTTTTGTTTTTAGAAATCAATCAAAAAATCTTTTATGATAAGTAACTAATAAATTATTGCGATTCACATCAAATCTGCCTATAGTTATATTTCCCACTGTTACAGAATATAAAACGCTGAATAGTTGTTTTTTATTAATTACTGAAGACTAGTAAAAGTTTATTTAGAACACCTGGCGTGTATTAAGGATATGTGGGTTGGAGTCCCACTTAAGGTAAAACATTTTTTCAGTAAAATTATTTCTTGAATTCTGTCATTACAGGTGATCTGTGACTTGATTATTCATGAATAATTTTCTACAATTAAAAAAAATTACAAATTTGAAATGTGATTGGACCCTACTCCTCAAATAGGTATTATGCCACTGAAATTATAATGCATAAGAAGTTGCAATTTATAAGAATGGAACGTGTAAATATCGAATAAAGGTGCAGACGTTTCGCGAATTTCTTTTAGCTGATCTATTGTGAGACGACGACACTGGATGCTTCCGATAGCGGTGTTCCTGAAGTCACCATCACATCCTAATTATGAGGAAACCGGAAGTTGATATCTCTTTGACTGTACCATACAAGTAACAAAACAGTTTTAATTTCACAGCCGAAACTAGGAAAATTTCTTTAGTGGGAAGGTATAATTGATTTCTCTCTCATCCTAAATAATTTTACAGCCTGTGTAATTTACTGCGCTTAAAGTTGAAGAACGCAGTAAGAAATTTAAGTATAGCATTTGTATATGTTTAGCCATAATTCCTAGGGGCCAAGTCGGAAGTGTTAATGGCAAAATATTCGTTCGATAATTTAATTTATAAAACTGCTTTCTTTTAAGATATAACCACGTTTTTTATCACAGCATGCTGACTTTGGCCATTTTCTTATGGCGTCTGAAATTTATTAAAATATAAAACGGGGAGGGGAAAACAAGGTAACTAGATTGAACAGAGGGTATAAACAATACCATTTCGGTATTATTATGGTCGAATAGTACATGCTGAATGACCTTGACGGGAAGTTGCCATCTGTCTCCTGTCCAATGGGAGTCTCCTTCCACCAACTTCTAAGCCCTTTGAGTCCTTGTGACCTGTCCATTTCAGCCCACTGAGTGCAGAAAAATGCCTTTCAAGGTAAAACAAGAGTCGTATTTCAATAAAGCTCAGGATCACCCCACACTACCACCACTTTCAAATATATGTTTCAGAAGTGGTTTCACGTCCCATATTTCAGAAAGCTAAGAAAACTATCAGAAACATTTGGAATAATTAGTTAAAAACAAATTGGTTGTCCCGAGTGGAATTCGAACCCACGCCTCCCAAAACCATGCCGGAGGCCCAGCGTGCTTCTGGGAGAGACAAACCCACTCAGCGCAACCAATATTTTTCAACTAATTATTCCAAGTGTTTCTTGTCCACACGACGTCTTCCAGTGAAAATTTATCACTGAAACCGTCAGAATTTCGGATATTTACATTTCTCGTTTCAAAACAAAAGAGTTTCGCTTTGTCGTTTGTCTGTAGTCATGGAACCTTTTGGTTTATAGAGATAAATTTAAAATTCCTCTTGTGTTGGATAGGTATTAATAAAATATTTTAATTCGTACTTTCCGAATCTCCCAAGAGCCATAATTCCGCCCTCTAGCGGAGAAAAAAGTTGAAAAATCCGAAATTTCAAACAAATATTGAGATGTATTTATGCTAGGAATTTGAAATTTCAATTCATTGCTGCCAACGAAGTTTCCATTGGCAGCAATGAGTTCACCCCTTACGCCCAGGGTGAGTGGGAAACACAATTGTTTCGTTTTAAGAGATAATTGGAAAACACTTAGTTGAATTATGACTCATCATCATCATCATCCTCAAGCAGCCATGGGCTACGGAGGTCCAACCAGACCGTGCAGTTTAATTCTCCAAGCATATCTGTCCTGAGCTACATCTGCTGCATCCGGCCACTGTGCATCAATTCTAACAAGGTCCTGTTTGACATTGTCTGCCCACCGCATCTTAGGTCTCCCCTTCCTTCTGAGGTCTTTTGGCACACTGTTCATAACCCTATTCGCCAATCTATAATTATTCATACGGGCAACATGGCCAAACCAACGGAGTCTCTCTCTGCACAATATGCTGCTTAAAGGAGGTTGCAGACTCCTTTGCCTAACCTCATCATTAGTTACAAAGTTGAACCACCTAATGCCCAAGATACTGCATAAGCATCTGGAATCAAAAGCATCTAGTTTCCTGTTATCTTGTTTGCAAAGTGTCCAAGTTTCAGTACCATAACTAACCCTAGAAAGAACCAAACTATTATACAGTCTAATTTTAGTCTTTAGGTGTATACGCCTATTTCTCCACACTCTCCATAGATTCTTAAAAGTCCCGGCAGCAATCCCTATTCGTCTGTTAATCTCATGCCGCACATCACCATTATCTGTTACATAGCTCCCAAGATAATTAAACTGTGACTCAAGACTGCAACCATTCAGATTAACTGAATCACAGCTTGCCTGACCAATTTTCATCACTTTAATTTTCTCTCTGTTTATAACCAAACCTACTCTACTACCAGTCTCATCAACAGCTCGAATGAAAGAGTTCATCTCATCAACATCATTTGCCAAAAGGGCTAAATCATCAGCATAATCTAAATCAGAAATTTTCTCATCTCCAGCCCATTTAAGGCCAAAATCAGCCCATTTAAGGCCAAAAAAATTTTCAAATCCTTACACGATATAAATTATAATTTTAATTTATATCGTTAGAGATCACTAAATATGGAAATGGCGAAACTTTTAACGGTTATTGCAAGTGAACCGTTTATGGCAGAAACCTGAAATTTCGGTGTTGGAGGGTTAAGAGATATTCCACTGAAGGCAGTAATCTGTCTCCTTTTCTTAAAGGGGTGTGGAAAAGTTTTTTAATTTAAGACAAAAAAAATACTTTTTATGTTGTATAATTACAAATAAAATACTACCACTTACATTTTTCCCATCATCTATTAGGCCAAATTAAAACTTTTAAGGATTGAAAAAGTAGGTAAACGAAATGACCTTGATGGGAGACTTCTTTCTCCCGTTAGGGTCATCCAACGTCTTCTTCAAAGTATACATCGTATGGCTCTTCTGCAGAAGGAGCCATCCAACGGACACCAGTCTTGACCAAGTGCCCTTTCTCATCTACGGCAGGGCGCAGGGGTGGCTCAGTGGGTAGCGTGCCAGGCTCGTAATCTGTAGTTCCCAGGTTCGAGTCCCAGCTGGGTCAGCGTTGAGATTTATCTCCGTAAAATTCCCCGCCCTGCCCACGGTCAGTAGGGGACACCGATGGGCTTGGAAAGGCCGCCGTCCGTAGGATGGGACGTTAAGCCGTGGCCCCGTGTGCGGAAGAGAGCCATACCCTGTGCACATTAAAGAACACATTGGATGGCCTTGACGGGAGGCAACCATCTGTCTCCCAAGAGCTTTTCCAGTGGGTCCCCTCCCCCAACCTTCTCTGAGCCTTTGGGGTCCTTGTGACCTGGCCATTTAGCCCATGGTGTGCAAAAAAGTGCCGCTCAGAGGTAAAACAACCCAACCCATTTACGGCAGAACGGGGATTAACAAAAAAATTAAACGCACGTACACCGTTGGGACTCGAATTTAGGAACATCAAATTACGAGTCTGGTGTGCTATCGACTTACCAAACCCCAGATCTTACCAATAATATTTAGTGAACAATATTCCACTAGCGAAAATAGCTGGACAAGTTCAGTGAAAGCTGATCGTCTTAGCACAACCAAACTTTCTATGTCGATATATCCGTATCGTAATACTAACTCATGTCAGTCGACATATAATCGACACGGCATTTTATTATAGATTAGGAGTTACAACGTGGAGCGCTAAAATTTTTTGGGGGTACGCCGTGAGAGCTCGAAAGTCGCTAGATATATGTTATATATATATGTTTTATTCTCATTCTTATACTATAACTATCCTTTTATCTATCTATACAAGGGGTACGCCAGTTCATACACATTTCCAGGGGGTACATGAAGCATAAAAGGTTGAGAACCACTGATATATATGTTTTATTTTATTACCATTGTTATACTATAACTATAGTTTTATCTATCTATACAAGGGGTACGCCAGTTAGATACACATTTCCAGGGGGTACGTGAAGCATAAAAGGTTGAGAACCACTGATATATATGTTTTATTTTATTGTCATTGTTATACTATAACTATAGTTTTATCTATCTATACAAGGGGTACGCCAGTTACATACACATTTCCAGGGGGTACGTGAAGCATAAAAGGTTGAGAACCACTAATATATATGTTTTATTTTATTGCCATTGTTATACTATAACTATAGTTTTATCTATCTATACAAGGGGTACGCCAGTTACATACACATTTCCAGGGGGTACGTGAAGCATAAAAGGTTGAGAACCACTAATATATATGTTTTATTTTATTGCCATTGTTATACTATAACTATAGTTTTATCTATCTATACAAGGGGTACGCCAGTTACATACACATTTCCAGGGGGTACGTGAAGCATAAAAGGTTGAGAACCACTGATATATATGTTTTATTTTATTGCCATTGTTATACTATAACTATTGCTTTATCTATCTATACAAGGGGTACGCCAGTTACATACACATTTCCAGGGGGTACGTGAAGCATAAAAGGTTGAGAACCACTGATATATATGTTTTATTTTATTGCCATTGTTTTACTATAACTATAGTTTTATCGATCTATACAAGGGGTACGCTAGTTATATACACATTTGCAGGGGGTACGTGAAGCATAAAAGGTTGAGAACCACTGATATATATGTTTTATTTTATTACCATTGTTATACTATAACTATAGTTTTATCTATCTATACAAGGGGTACGCCAGTTACATACACATTTCCAGGGGGTACGTGAAGCATAAAAGGTTGAGAACCACTGACATATATGTTTTATTTTATTACCATTGTTATACTATAACTATAGTTTTATCTATCTATACAAGGGGTACGTTAGTTACATACACATTTCCAGGGGGTACGTGAAGCATAAAAGGTTGAGAACCACTGATATATATGTTTTATTTTATTGTCATTGTTATACTATAACTATAGTTTTATCTATCTATACAAGGGGTAGGCCAGTTACATACACATTTCCAGGGGGTACGTGAAGCATAAAAGGTTGAGAACCACTGATATATATGTTTTATTTTATTCCCATTGTTATACTATAACTATAGTTTTATCTATCTATACAAGGGGTACGCCAGTTACATACACATTTCCAGGGGGTACGTGAAGCATAAAAGGTTGAGAACCACTGATATATATGTTTTATTTTATTCCCATTGTTACACTATAACTATAGTTTTATCTATCTATACAAGGGGTACGCCAGTTACATAAACATTTCCAGGGGGTACGTGAAGCATAAAAGGTTGAGAACCACTGATATATATGTTTTATTTTATTCCCATTGTTACACTATAACTATAGTTTTATCTATCTATACAAGGGTACGCCAGTTACATACACATTTCCAGGGGGTACGTGAAGCATAAAAGGTTGAGAACCACTGATATAGGTAACTTCCATCTGGTAATAGATGAGTTTTTTTAATAGAAGATGACACAATTCTGTTTACCTTTAAATACTAAAGATCTTTCTGATTAAGCATTTTTCACAAAGAAATTGCAGTGGAATATAGGCAGGGCTTTTCGGGGAGGAGGGAGATTCCGTTCGGGCTGGGTCTCAGGCTCAAATTTAGACACTTGTTAATTTTTTAATATCAGATGAATAAATTTTGTAAAAGGGAAAATTTTGTTACTAATCGAGCCTCGGATAACATGGATGTGTCTTCTGCTGAGGTGTCACCTTATAGTCCTCCTCTGTGACGTATCATATTAGCAAGCTCCTGTCCAACATCTGCGACAAGCAGCTTACTTGAGACTTGGACCTGCTAGAAGCCCTGGCTATACATAAGTTGGAAAAAACAATGGAGTGGAAAACTTTAAATATCAGATCTTTTTTCGATTGCTGTGCATTTTCTAAAAATTCTTCATCCTAATTTTGTTCATATACCCGGATAAAAATGAATTTGAAACTAAATTAAAATACTTCTTATCAAATCTCGAAATCTCCGAATTTTGCAAAAACAGACTTGAAAAATAAACGCGCTTGAATTACATTTACGGTTTAATCTTGGTAACCGTGTAATTAAGTGTAGGCCGAGGAAGTAAAAGGGATCGTAATCAGTATTTTGAAAAAAGCAAAGTACTTTTTATGTACTTCGACTGCTGGTAATCAGAGAAAGCGTTTGTTGCGAAAGCGAACTTTGGTCGTACAAACTCGCCACTTGCGCATAACCTCAAACAATGATTAGATAACTCGATTCGGTGACGTTGCAAATGCTGTATGCCGAGCTCTCTACCTCTCGTAATTCTGAGGTTGTAAACAATAAATCTTCTCAATGCAAAGTCAAAAGGTTATTATTAAAATGTCTTTGAGCGTTTTTTATTTTTTAATTCATTTGCTAGATAGTATGTTAATAAAAATAAATAAATACCCCCTCAAGCAGCTGCTTGCCACAGAGGTCTGACAGGAGCCTGTCAGTTTATATGCCAGAGTAGAAGGTCTCTGAGGATGGCAGGCCCTCAGCAGAAAAACGACACAAACAACCATGCCTTACCCGGGGCTCGAACCCAGATCCCTTAGATCAGTAGCCAAGCGCGCTAACCACTCGGCCATGGGACGGCTGTATAAATACCCCCTCAAGCAGCTGCTTGCCACAGAGGTCTGACAGTTTAATACGCTATAGTAGAAAGTCTGTGAGGATGGCTGGGACCCCAGCAGAAAGATAACGCAAACATCCATGCCTTACCCGGGACTCGAACACAGGTCCCATTGATCAGTAGGCTAACCACTCGGACACGGGATGACTCATTTTTAATATAATTTTGCTGAAAGGCAAATTATATTAAAAACCTGTATGTGTGTGTTTGGGGCAGCCCTCCAAGATTTTGACAAGTTTCCTCGATTTTCGCAGGGTCATGGAAAGGTTCCCATCCTCCCTTCGAAAAATGAAATAATCGGAAATGAGGCGAAAGAAATGTAAGCATTCGGAAAATTACAATATAGATGTAATATAATTTATTTACTGTTGAGAAAGGGGCGGGGGTGGCTCAGTCGGTAGCGCGCCAGGCTCGTAATCTGTAGTTCCAAGGTTCGAGTCCCACCTGGGTCAGCGTTGAAATTTATCTCCGCAAAATTCCCCGCCTTGCCCACGGTCAGTAGGGGACACCGATGGGCTTGGAAAGGCCACCGTCCGTCGGATGGGACGTTAAGCCGTGGCCCCGTGTGCGGGAGAGCCATACCCTGTGCACGTTAAAGAACACGCTGGATGGCCTTGACGGGAGGCTACCATCTGTCTCCCAACAGCTGTTCCAGTGGGTCCCCTCCCCCAACCTTCTCTGAACCTTCGGGGTCCATGTTACCTGGCCATTTAGCCCATGGTGTGCAAAAAAGTGCCGCTCAGAGGTGAAACAACCCAAAACAACTGTTGAGAAAGTATATAGAAATTCACCGATCAGCCAAAACATTAAAACCACCTTCCTAATATGATGTAGGTTCTCCTCTCGCCACCAAAAGAGCTCTCACCCTATGAGGCATAGATTCAAGAAGATGTTGGTAGGTGTCACTTGATATTTGGTAGTATGACTGCAACAGAGGATCCCACAGTTCCCGTAAATTACGTGGTTCGGGTGACGCTGCTCGTACCCGTTTCTCCAACTCGAATCACAAATGCTCGATAAGATTCATGTCTGGTGAATTTGGGGGCCATGGGAATAAATGAAGTTCCTCATCATGTTCTAGGAACCATTCCTGAACCTTCTTCACAGTGTGACATGGGGCATTGTCTTGTTGAAAGACGCCATCTCTGCCAGGGAATAGTGTCACCAGGGCCGCCGAGAGAATTTATGAGCCCTTATGTAATATTATGCTCGGGGGGCCCCCCTTGAAAACTTCTTATCTTTACAAATCATTAATAGCAATTATTCTGGACACAATGATGACATACAGAGGAAAAAAATCCTGTTGCGCAGTCAGGCATGCAAAAACATAGGCCTACACAGTTTGTGTCACATAAAACTTTTTAGCATAGGATCGATATATAGCCTAACTAAGAATAATTTTTGCAAGAAAAAGTAGTCACTTAATCTGACGGGCCTTTATTGCTGATTGGCCCCTATGCACTAGTCCCCCTTGCCCCCCCCCCCCCCCCTGTCGGCGGCCCTGAGTGTCACCATAAAGGGGTGTACTTGGTCAGCCACGGTGTTCAGGTAGGTGACAACTATCAGAATTTGCTCTAGAAGGATAATTAGTCCAGGTGTTTCCCAAGAAAATATTGCCCAAACCATCATACTCCTTCCAGGTGAGAAGGCTTCTGTGGGTAAACGTCGCACACGAGCTTGTCCGTCCACCATGCGACCCTCTTCCAGTCCTCTATGGTCCAACATCGATGATTACGTGCCTACTGCAACCATTGACGGTGAACGGTTGTGAGCATAGGCACATGAATTAATCTGCGGATTCGGAGACCCATGTCCAGGAGCTTACGATGAACTGTGTGTTCAGACACATTGGGCCCTTTATCAGATTTGAAATTATGGGTAATGTCAGCCACAATAGCCCTCTTGTTGCTGCAGACAAGATGAGATGGCCTCCGCTGACCTCTGGCATGGATGGCCCACACCTTGTCGACGGCTGGAAGTGTCACCTCTTTCGGACCATCTTTGATAGGTACTAACTACTGCATAGCGTGAGCAGCCTACCAGCGTCGCAGTTTTGGAGATGCTCTTACCAAGGCGTCTTGCCATAACAATCTGGCCTTTGTCGAAATCAGATAAATCCTTTGCTTTTCCCATATTGAGACGAAATGAAATACTGCCTGCGAGAGCTCCGATCCAGATATTATATATAGGGTGTACCAAAAGTATAGATCCATAGGCAAAACTTTATTTAAAAGGTATATTACAGCACATACTCAAACTGACTGCCTTGCCCTTCGTGACACTTGTGGATAAACCTGAATACAAGAACATTGAACATTTCTCAAAGTATCACAGCCGATGTTGTTACATGCAGAGATGATTTCTTCGTTTAGTGCAGCGACTGTTCTTGGCCGATTCCGATAAACTACTGACTTTAGATGTCCCCAAAGGAAAATGTCAAGTGGTGTTAGGTCTGGAGACGTAGGAGGCCATTCAACTGTACCTCGCCTTCCGATCCACCTGTTTGGTAACGTTTCATTTAAAAATTTTCTCATATCAATATCAAAATGTGGTGGAGTACGTGCTGCAAAAATGTTTAGAACTTGCTATGGAGATGTCGGTGGAACCCTTATGCACAATTGACGCCTTATGAGAGAAAGCGAATCATCAATATGCGAAAGCACGAAAGTGATCGCTGCACACATGGGGCAGAATGTGAGCACAGTGCAAGGGTGCATTTCATGCAACATCATGGAGCACCAAAGGACGTGAAGATTGCATGCTCCATAGAAGGGCCATTTGCGACTCTTTCACCACAGTGACTATGCTGCAGAGTGATCGCTACAGGTACTGTTGTCTCCACGCAAACCATTAGACAATGTTTGTGTGATGCAGGAATGAGGACGAAACGTCCAGTCCGTCATCTGCCATTGCAGCAACATCGCCAGATATGCCACCTCCTTCAAATACTTTATTAATGGCAATGGTTAAAACAAGTACCTGAAAAGATGTACTCCAAGCTCACTGTCAGTCGTGCTGTGATACGAGGTCACTGGTGTTCAGTGAGGCAACATTGCGCTATGGAATGAGCGCAATGTTGTTCAAAGACGAGTCTTGATTCTGTTTCGGCTGCCAGACAGTCGTTTTGCGCATGGCGCAGTGGTGTCAACAACAAGAAGCATGTTCCATTAGCTACCATATGGCTCCTCACTGTGGTACAATGACATGGAGTGGCATCACATATGGCAGCCAGACACCTCTGCTCCCTGTTTCTGGCACATTAATGGCGAAACGTTGTATTAATGGGATCGTTAATCCTGTGGCACAACCCTTCCTTACCATGCATGGACCAATTCTGTAGCAGGATAACTCCACCCACACACTGCATCAACAGATGGTCTCCAAGGTAGACATTTTCCCATGGCCACCATACCACCTGAACTTGTCACCCATTGAGCATGTGTTGGATCTTACGGGTTGCTGCCTTCACCAGCTCCCTCTGGTGGCGAACCTGGTACAGTTGTGTACCCAAGTGGATGCTGTTTACAAAGCCATACCTCAGGACACCATTAATCAGGGGTGTAGCAAAGGAATATGGTAGGGGGAAGAGAACGAAAATTTTGGAACTTGGAAGTCAAATTTTCCCAACTGAAAAAATAAGATCTTTACATGTTTCTGTCATGGATGTACTCAGAATTGTGCTCCATGGGGGAAGGGGGGGTGTTGCCAGCTCCAAACATTTTTACCAGGTGCCTCATTTCATAACCTCACCGTCATTTCGTCGCACCTCCCTAATTTAGAATCTAACCTGAATTTTACCAAGTTACTGCTAGTTTCAGCAGCTCTCACAGATTTTTCCAAGTTGCCTCGGTTTGGCAACTTCCCTAGATTTTGCCAAGCTGCCTCGATTTTGACAACTACCCTAGATTTTGCTAACTTTCCTTAATTTACAAAAAAAATTTTTTTTCAGAATTCACTTGGATTTTAGAAAGTCGCTTCGAATTTTCCAACTGCGATTAACTTTGTGGGTAGCCCCCCCCCCCCCATAGCAAAGCTTTTCGAATTTCTATTCAGTCCATGGCCGAGTGGTTAGCCCGCTTGGCTGCTGATCTAAGGGACCTGGGTTAGAGCCCCAGGTAAGGCATGGATGTATGTGTCGTTTTTCTGCTGAGGACCTGCCATCCTCTCAGATCTTATACTTTGGAATATAAACTGACAGGCTCCTGGTCAGACCTCTGTGGCAAGCAGTTGCTTGAGGGGGTATTTTTTTTATACACAACCTTTCAAATTTCGTCTTCATATCCGCTAGCCTACCTCTACATTACCGACGAACATTTTTCGTGAACAAACGTAATGAATGAGAAATTAATGTAAGTCAGGGCCGGATCTAGCCAGCATGCTATTATAGCCAGAATATATATAGCCAGCATGGATTATAAACAGAATGCTAATAAGGATAATTGAAGTAAAAATTATTAAACTTATTTATATTTCATGCATTTTTCAAGAACTATTTGAAAGACTTGTAAAACCAAGGAGGAAATGCTATACTGCATTGGAAAACCGATACTGGAATAGGAGTTTCCAAGGTGAACGTTGCAGGTCTTTCCCGCCTACGGACACTAGATGTTCTGTATCGTTTTCACGTGCTGGACCTCTTTTACCTTCTTCTTTTTCTTTACTTTGGACAGTCATCGGAGTGTGCTGGATTGGTGCCACTACAATCTACATGGCTTACCTGATGAACATGATCTTCACTTTTGCAATGAGAACAGGTAAGCCTTTGCAAGTTGTGAGAACATGACCTTAATGCTGACACTGAAAGCAATGCAGATGATTGGACATGTACAGTCGTACCCCACAATGCAACTATGCTGCTGTTCATAGTCTAAGGAAGTTGAACAAAAATGCAAATATCGTAATAAATCCTTTTTGGAATTTAACGAAATTTTCAGAGCATATTTAGCGTGAAATAACTCACATTTAACGTCTATTAATTTTGCATTTCTCAATTCAAAAGACTGCGATATACAAATTAAGCTAGTGATAAAAGCAGCTTCAGGAATGGGAGCTTCTCATTTCAGATTAATAGTAGCTTTATTGAACATTTTGGATTATAGATTTGCTAAAATGCGGAGGGACCATCGGACGAATGAAGCAGGCAGTCACATAGAGAGATTGCCAGATTCATGTGTGTCCCGAAGTGTAATTTCCAGATCTGAAGTTGTTTTCAAGACACTGGAATGTGCTCTATAAGAATGAAGGGAAGGCCCAGAGCAGCAACAGTTCAAGATGATCATTTCCTGTCCCTAAGTACAAGGTGCAATAGAATTTCAGTAGCCAACTTGCATCAGAGCTATCAGCTGCCACAGGAAAGGCAGTAGTCTAGAGTAACTGTGTCCCAATGACATCACGAACTGTAGTGTGCATATCACTAATCTGAGCTCATTGGATGGTACGTCAGAATGGAGCAGGCAGCCTTTCAATTGTGCCAATGATCAATAGGGGACAGGTTCTCTTTCCAGATGAATCACAATATATTGAACGTAAGTAGTCATTCTCATTGCCAATGCATCTGGTTGTTGCTGTTTTACCTCTGAGCGGCACTTTTTTGCACACCATGGGCTAAATGGCCAGGTCACATGGACCCCGAAGGCTCAGAGAAGGTTGGGGGAGGGGACCCACTGGAACAGCTGTTGGAAGACAGATGGTAGCCTCCCGTCTAGGCCATCCAGCTTGTTCTTTAACGTGCACAGGGTATGGCTCTCCCGCACATGGGGCTACGGCTTAATGTCCCATCCGATGGACGGCGGCCTTTTTAAGCCCATCGGTGTCCCCTACTGACCATGGGTAAGGCGGGGAATGTTGCGGAGATAAATCTCAACGCTGACCCAGCTGGGACTCGAACCTGGGAACTACAGATTACGAGCCTGGTGCGCTACCGACTGAGCCACCCCCGCCCCACCAATGCATCTGGAGAGCATGGGACATGTTTATCAACCCCTGAATATCGTGGAAAGGGGCCATTTTGGTGGGAGTGGGTCTTGATAGGTATCACTACTAATGGCCATACTAACCTGCATATCTTCTCTGAAGGGACTCTGCCCTAAGATACTGAGACAAGATCATGGAGCCTTTCTCGACTTTTTAGAGGTGCCATTGGACCAAAATTAATTTTTATACCTTGAGAGTGAAGACATCCAGAGAATGGATTTTCAAGCGAGGTTCCAGTCCTAAATCTCATTAAACATGCATAGAATGCTTTGGGAAAGTGATTTGCAAGTCGTCAACCCCCTCCAAAAAAAACCCCTCTTTCTCAGCTTCATGAGCTGAGAAATGCTCTTATAGAGGAGTGGGATTTGCTGCCCTCTGCATTGTTCGATAACCTTATTAGAAGCACAAGATCTCGTTGTGCAAGCTTCAGGGCTGTTAGGGGCAATCATGATCTTTACTAAACAGCGTTTTCAATAACCATGTGCTGTGATTTAAAATTTTTCATAATTGGAAAATTTTTTTGTTGGAAAATTTTTCATAATTGGAAAATTTTTATGTTGTTTGATTTCAAATTTTATTTTATAATTGAACAAGTATTCCAATATATTAATATCCTCTGAAACTGTCGTTAAATTCGAAAAAAGGATCCCCCCCCCCCACATTTCAGAACGCAGTTAGATAATGGAGGCTAAGAATTATTAAACTTGTGCATATTTCAAGATTAAAAAAGAAACAATACTAAGATAAAGATGTTACACTGCAATGGAAATCCAATCTCTAGACCCACCTCTTTTAACTTTCTTTTAGGCTCGATTGCTTGCCCCCTCCCCCCATTTCCTTCTAAAACTGGCACCCAAATATGCCGAAAGTAAAATTTTATGAAAATGTGTATAATCCATTTCATTATACGTGAGTTTGTATATCAGGGGTTGCACTTTGATCTTAAAGAAAGGATCCAGCTCATTTTTATGTAATACTATAGTTTATACTATAATGTTAAAATCGTTTGAATATTTAAATTAAATAAATACGAAATTAATTTCTGCTCTTTTCCCTTAACATGAATTTCGAAAAGCAAGTGTACTAATAGTTAATTTTGAAAATTTGCGTAAACGTATTACAGGTGCTATAGAGTAGTGCTTGTTTTAAGCGTTTTATATTTCCATATATTTTGAAAAAATCTCAGTACACGCGCCCATTTTCAGGAACACAATTTCCGCATATGAGAGTCGATGTATATAATTTTCAAAACAAATCCCTGAAGCTTCTCCACCTCCTGTCTCTCAGCAACCTCGTATAGTTCTCATTTAAATATCTGTATAATGAGAGCAAAAATGTCATTGGAATCAGAGGCGTACTGATAGGCCCTCCGAAAGAGCATACCTGAAAAAAACATATAAAATTTATAGTGAAACTTGATATGCAACTATTTAAAGAAACAACAAGGAAACTTTTTCTATAGCTTAGAAGAAATAATAACAGATCCTGAACAATCAGCTTCGTTTTTCATATTAGAAATCCTTAATTCTTGTGAGCCAGCGTACCTTCTGTTCAACTCTAAAAGAATTATGCTTAAAATTTCCTGTTTAATGGGGAAATTATATCAAAAAGTTAGAAAATAAAACGTCTTAAAAAATCTGGATATATTTTTTTTCATCTACAATGCTGAAAACCTTTAATCTAGCACTGTCAAAGGACTAGAAAAAGTATCACGGAGACACTATATGGAAACAGCATTGTGCGATATGGCAGTGCAATACAGGCCACGACTAAAAATGTTTCCAATATTATCAATGTGTTATGCCTGTCTAATATATTTATTGTTGCATTTAATTATTGTAAATATTTTTATGTATTGTGTTTTTGGAAATGCTATTGTGACGATGTGACGCATTGATGTTATTTTCGGGTCTGAGCAGGCTGCCTGCATGCATGAGATGAGTGGTTCCAGAAGCCTTTTATGGCCTTTTTATAACTAGCGGGCGCGAGTGTTAGCACAGGAGAAGAGCCGCGAAGAAGGAAACAAGTCTTGAGCATAGCTGTTGAGCAGGAAGGTCGTTTGGACACACGTCAAGGGACGCTGCTCTTACTCAAAGAAAAACCAGTAAGGGTTTCATTCTATATGAGTTGGGTTGATTTACCTCTGAGCGGCCTTTTTTGCACACCATGGGCTAAATGGCCAGGTCACATGGACCCCGAAGGCTCAGAGAAGGTTGGGGGAGGGGACCTACTGGAACAGCTGTTGGAAGACAGATGGTAGCCTCCCGTCAAGGCCATCCAGCGTGTTCTTTAATGTGCACAGGGTATGGCTCTCCTGCACACGGGGCCATGGCTTAACGTCCCATCCGACGGACTTTCCAAGCCCATCGGTGTCCCCTACTGACCGTGGGCAGGGCGGAGAATTTTGCTGAGATAAATCTCAATGCTGACCCAGCTGGGACTCGAACCTGGGAACTACAGATTACGAGCCTGGCATTCTATACGAGAATCAAGGTTCTTGGTGAACTAGTGTAGGCAAAGGTGAAATGCCCTTTTGCCGACTTTGAGGTCTCTCAAGAAAGAATCTACAAATTGTGCAGTTGGGTTGTTTTACCTCTGAGCAGCACTTTTTTGCACACCATGGGCTAAATGGCCAGGTCACATGGACCCCGAAGGCTCAGAGAAGGTTGGGGGAGGGGACCCACTGAAACAGCTGTTGGGAGACAGATGGTAGCCTCCCGTCAAGGCCATCCAGCGTGTTCTTTAACGTGCACAGGGTATGGCTCTCCCGCACACAGGGCCACAGCTTAACATCCCATCCAACCGACGGCAGCCTTTCCAAGCCCATCGCTGTCCCCTACTGACTGTGGGCAGGGTGGGGAATTTTGCGGAGATAAATCTCAACACTGACCCAGCTGGGAATTGTGCAGTTCTCCAACTCATTGCGTAATTGTTTGCAGCAGCAAAGGCCTATGGAGTCGAGAGCATCCCCAGCACATAATTGTATATAATGTGAATAAACTATGTCGTCCCTATCTAACTCTCGTGCGTGAATTGTTGGACATATTTTTATACATTACTTGACGCAACAAGTCTGAGGCATACGTTGGTACCTCCGCAAAATTCCCCGTCCTGCCCACAGTCAGTAGGGGACACCGATGGGCTTGGAAAGGCCGTCGTCCGTAGGATGGGACGTTAAGCCGTGGCCCGTGTGTGGGAGAGCCATACCCTGTGCACGTTAAAGAACATCCTGGATGGCCTTGACGGGAGGCTACCATCTGTCTCCCAACAGCTGTTCCAGTGGGTCCCCTCCCCCAACCTTCTCTGAGCCTTTGGGGTCCATGTGACCTGGCCATTTAGCCCATGGTGTGCAAAAAAGTGCCGCTCAGTGGTAAAACAACCCAACCCATACGTTGGTACAGGTGTAACAATCCACGAACCTGTCATTTCAACCAAGTAAGGGTGAAGGTAATTAAGGGACAAATTCGTCTTCCGGCAGCCACAACATTTGGCCCAGCCCATCACATCCCGAGTCCATAACACGTTCCCCCCCCCCCTATTCCTTTGTTTCTTTCATATATTTTTTTCCAATAGAGAAGAATATGAATAACATTCAACGTCAGTTAAAACTATGTAAACATTTTACTGCAAATTTTGTTTATGCCCGTCCGAAAACTAACGCAATATTTTATAACGAAAAATTTACAAATAATTCATCCCCAAATCATATATATTAAGGAAACCGAAACATACGTGATATTTATTATGTACGCTTTCAAATTCAAGTGTATGATGCCCCTCCCCATTTCTTTCAGGAGTGAGTGTGATTTTCTGGTACGCCAATAATTAGAAAGGAGTGTTGTTAAAAATTAAATTTGAACATTTCTGCACATTATCACTTGTTTAATGTCTCCCTCCAAATCTATTAGTAAATATTTCTCATATTTTTCATGACACAGTAAAAAGAGTTCGCTGAAAATATACAGTTAATTTTTTTAAAAATAAATAACTTTAAAGTAACGCATTTTCTCACCGATATATTTGTTCGCTAGGTTTCAAGAAGTGCATAAAAAAATTGTCCCTATTGAATTAGTAGAAACCAAGATGGACTATTTTTAAAGAAATTTAGAATCAGAAATTTGTGGAGCAGTCCGAACTAGTATTTGCACTCAAACTATTAATAATGATATCGAAATTTTCAGTTTTTTTCCCATTGGAATTTCAGCAGAGACTAGCAGAGAAGCCGACCCGTATTACATTTTAGTGCAAACATTACAGATGTAAAATACTGCCATGCAATTTACCATCAAATTAAGGTGTCTGGAATAGAACGTGAGGCGTTCTTTCATGTGGTTACCTGTAGCAAGACGTCTTGATAATCGATCATTCTTTGGCAAAGAAATATGTGTTTTCTTTCTATTGTGTCGAAAGAACAGAAAGATTTGCTGCTATCATCTGTAAAACGCTCTTTCCAAATATTCAAAAACGTAATGTAGTAAATATAAGTATTAAAACAGGTTTTGGCTCTTAAAACGAACGAAACACACATGAAAAATTATTTTTTTTATTAACATATTACTAAATTGTCTATCTTCTTAGGAACTTGCAGCTGGAATTATGATTGGAAATCGTACCTTGTATCTACGATGACTAAAAAATATGAGTGTTCATATGATTTCAAAATTTACATAAATACCCGCCTACAGAAATTTCACAAGGTTTCTTTATTCAAATACCTTTCTTTCATCTTTGGTTTAGAGGTCTAAATTAGAATTATTTAAACCTTTTTAAAAAATATATTTCTCAAAATTTTCTTAACTGAGGGAAGTCGTGTAACATCATCTGTAACATCCGACGTTGTAAATTGATGACATATATTGTTATCAAAATAAAAAATTTTTTATTTCATCGTATAATACGAGAATGAGAGCACCGCCAGTGCCCATCAATACATTAGTCCAGGCTCCTTTGAAGAATGCGGCTCCACCTTCAGTCTTGTAGATCTTTCCCCAGCAGTGGATGGTACTCTTGTACATGAGGTCAACTTTGGCTCTGCCACTCTGCATCATCATTCGCCTCCTGACTGTGTCGAAGGGATACGAGACTAGGCATGCAAAAGTTGTTACAGCCTGGGCAATGCCGAAAGATACGATTATGGAAGTGTTCTTAGAATCTAGGAGCACGTCTTTTGCAGTATCGAAGAAACCAAAATACGCTGCGCGATAAATTATAATACCTTGCACAGAAACGCTGAAACCTCTGTAAAGACCGGATATGCCATCACTCTTGAATATTTTTCCGAGGCAGTTGCCTAGTCCTGAGAATTCTCGCTGACTAGCACCCTTGCCTATGTCGGCAGCAAGACGGGTTCGAGCAAAATCTAATGGATAGACAAAGCAGAGGGATGTTGCTCCTGCTGCTCCTCCAGATGCAAGATTGCCCAAAAAGTAGCGCCAAAATTGAGTTTTCTTGTCGACGCCAGAAATAAAAATCTGTTTGTACTTATCTTTTAAAGCGAAGTTGAGGGCTTGAGTGGGAAAATACCTGATGACATTGGCCAAGTTACCTCTCCAATAACTCAAAAAGCCTTGCTCTTTCGGAATTCTTACAAAACAATCAATCATACCTGCAATTAATAAAGTATTAAGCTTTATGTTAAAGTTTTGAATTTTTATTTTGAGTGTATTCAAGCTTTTAAACTTTTTGTCAGAAAATTTGAATCAATACTTTTCGTAAATTCCGATCTGTGATTGGCATACAAAGATGGTTAAACAAAGTCGATGAAACGACAATAATTATGGACCACAACGTATAAAATTTTAAGTAGTTGCAGCTTGGAATATTTAAAACTGTAGAAGCATAAGACTCTGCTGATATCAGTTATGTACAAAGGAACTTGATACGAAAATGTGTACAATATTTTTATAAATTTAGGCAAAAATAATCAGTTTGTTGCTTCAGCTTTCTAGTAATATTTATAAAATATCCCATTAATAGCTGTCCGGAAGTCTGAGAAATGCAACACTTCAGCAAGGCATCATGCCTTATCCGGAACTCGCATCCAGTTCATAGGCACATGCTCTAACCACACTGCCCTCCCTTGGGAAATTCAACTTAAATTTCTATTATTGAATGATACTAATTCTTCTCTGTAATGCAGCAACACAATAGTTGAAGACCCCTAGTACATTGAGTATGCAATCCTTTATTTTGAAGAAACTAAAATATTACACACCCAATGGTCAAATACAATTTTAGAAAAAACAAACTTGGCATGCCCAAAGCTAAAAAAAAACGAGACAGGCCTCCAATTACCTTTAACCTGCCAGACTAGCCCCGAGAGCCAAATTCAGCCTAATATTGTGTGAACTCGAGTTCTCAAAGATATTTTTCGTAAGCTTCTAAGCAATATTGCTAAGTGTCTTTTTAATTGTATTTCACGAGTCATTTCTTTTTCTCTTTATATGAAAGATTAGGTTTAGCATTATTAGTTGGTTTAAGACGAAGTCATGGGAGAAACAATTAGTCTAGTTTAATGGGTTATATCTATAGGGGTTCTCAACGTGGGGTACGCCGTGAGAGTTCAAAAGTCGATTAACCCAGTAAAATGATAATTTGTCTTTTTGTGTTTATCGATATATGAAATTTATCAATACAAAATTTAATGCGTGTTTTATTTCCATTGTTATACTACAACCATAGCTTTATAAAAGGTTGAGAACCACCGAGAGCAGCGATTCTCAACCTTTCATGTTTCACGTACCCTTGTATAGATAAAACTATGGTTTTATTCCCGTTATAGCGACTTTTCAGCTTTCACGACGTACCCCACGTTGAGAACCCCTAGAGTACCGATTTTAATTAGTAGGGATTTCTTTAGTATTGTAATCGGACTAGTGGTAGGTCATATAACTTTAAATTTATGGGGAGACTATCTTTGTTGGGGGAGGGGGGATTTAAGAATTTAAATATCCTTGTTAGCTTTTTATGACCGATTGAAATAATAGTATTCTCCTAGCATTCTTTTTAGATCTATTAAGATTCTATATTGCTTTTGAAGCGGTTTTAATTCCTACAGTATTGATCTTAGGGATAGGATGCCAATACCCCCTCAAGCAGCTGCTTGCCAGTTATGGTAGCTTGCCAGTTTATATGTCACAGTAGGTCTCAGAGGGTGGCGAGACCCCAGCAAAAAAAAGCACTAACATTCCATGCCTTACCTGGGCCTTGAATCTACGTCCCTTAGAACCAAGAGCGCTAATCACTCTGTCAGGGGACGTTTTAAGCAGCCACAAATGAATTTTGCTCTATAAAGCTAGCATGCTCCCCTCCAAGTTCGCGCCACTTGAATGCTTTCAGAAGCATCTATATGGCAGAGCGCCACAGTTCCTATATTCCAACACGCCAGACTGTCGTGAAGAATCATGAGCATACATATTATTAAAGGCAACACTATCAGCTCTAGGTGCGCCAACGGATCTCAGCTGTCCGAGTACTGAACGGATTAGTATCCAAAGTTTTATTCTATTTGTCTATCAGGTATTTCGAATGTTATTGCAAAAGGGCTGGTACTATGTAGTACCAAGCAACAGCTGCCGGAAAGTAATAGAGTATCAATTACGCCATCTGTAGTGTGAATATCAAGACTGAAAAACTGGGTTTATTTTTACATCCATATTTCAGTTGTTCAGATCCTGCTCATCATTACAGGTCTGTAAAGTTTTAAATTTCTGGGTTTGCGAAGTTTCCAGCTATGAAACACTTGTACGTTACACATTTACTGAAGGAATTGAAACACAGATAATTTTCTAACTGTGCCTCCGTAATGAGAGCACAAAAATTTTATTTTAAAAATAAGTAAAATCAAGCAGCTGATTGCCACAGATCTGTTTATACACCTTTGGTCTGCGAGGATAGCGGGACCTAAGCAGAAAAAAAAACATCCACGTCTTGCCTGGGACTCGAACCATGGTCCTGTAGCTTAGCGTGATAACCACTCATCCACGGGACTAGATAAAAAAAAAAACTGCTATTCGATATCTATCTTGATGGCAGGGCTTTATGTAATTCATCACCTTACAAATTTTTGAGATTAAACTCCTGCAATTGCTTTTTCAGGACAAGTTTCCGGTTTCTTTTGCGACAAGGCAAATCGACCCCATCCCAAGTTCTCATTGAAATATTGTTAATTGCTAAGCATACTCCAGATTTCCTACTGGAACCTCTCGGTGTACCATTCAGATCTACGAAAAGATACCGCAAACATTCATACATTATCCGGATCCGAACCCATTTCCCTTTACTTGTGGTCAAGCATTTTTTACTACAATTAATCTAGCATATGAGCAGTAATTTCCTTGCTAGCGGAAAAAAAATTTGGTACATTCTTTCAGTGTGGTTAACCTTGAAAACATAGCAGTATACGGAAAAAGATATGAAAATAATCCCCATCAGTTAAGTGAACTTTGATCGTACACAAGCAGCCTTTGGATACAACTAGAGATAAGGTGACCCAGTTTCATAAATATTGAATAGACTAGCGTTCCCCTCGTCCTCTGAACATTGCAGAAGAGAACTGATACCGTAGATATGAGATTAGCGCAAAAATTTTACTCGCATTTGTAGGCAAATATTTGCATACAGGGGATTTGATTTACACGTCCATATCCCATTAAAAGTTTCGCTATTGGAAATTCGTCCACGTTTCATTTATCATTTCGCATGGTCAGATTATCAATTGCATTCTAACATTTGATTAAACCTGTCAATAGGGAATCTGATTTAGCATTCCCACCCACAACATAATTTATTTCAATTTGCTTCGTTTCTCAACATATTACTTTTAATTCCTAAAGCAGACAAAACCAAATATGAAAATATTTCAGTTTATTAATGGTTCTCCGTGTGTAAATTGGTCCATTGTACAGGAATGTGTAGATGGAATCATGATTGAATAACAATACACATGCATCAAAAAATATCTATACAAAATAGATTATCTTCTAATAAACCTCAGCCTCAAAATACAAAGTTCTTAATTTCGTCGTACAATACAAGAACCAAAGCACCACCAGTGCCTCTCAAAACGTTGGACAAAGCTCCTTTGAAGAATGCGGCTCCACCTTCAGTCTTGTAGATCTTTCCCCAGCAGTGGATAGTACCCCTGTACATAAGGTCAGCTTTGGCTCTGCCACTCTGCATCATCATTCGCCTCCTGACTGTGTCGAAGGGATAAGAGATTATTCCTGCAACAGTTGTTACAGTCTGTGCAATGGCCCATGAAATGATGATAGGAGTGTTCTTAGGATCTGGAAGCATGCCTTTAGCAGTGTCGAAGAAACCAAAATACGCTGCGCGATAAATTATAATACCTTGAACAGAAACGTTGAAACCTCTGTAAAGACCAGATATGCCATCACTCTTGAATATTTTTCCGAGGCAGTTGCCTAGTCCTGAGAATTCTCGTTGACCAGCACCCTTGCCTATGTCGGCAGCAAGACGGGTTCGAGCAAAATCTAATGGATAGACAAAGCAGAGGGATGTTGCTCCTGCTGCTCCTCCAGATGCAAGATTGCCTAAAAAGTAGCGCCAAAATTGAGTTTTCTTGTCAACACCGCCGAGGAAAACCTGTTTGTACTTATCTTTGAAAGCGAAGTTGAGGGCTTGAGTGGGAAAATACCTGATGACATTGGCCAAGTTACCTCTCCAATAACTCAAAAAACCTTGCTCTTTTGGAATTCTTACAAAGCAATCAATCATACCTGTAAATTGAAAAGTTGTTAAGTTCTACAGTTAAAAAACTATGCAGGTTTAAATTTAAAGTACAATAGAATCGTAATATCATTTTTATTCTAGGTTAGTAACCAAATTAAAAGCTTAAACCTGCAATATTCCATAAATTAGTCACCTGTTCAGACCTTTAACACCAGAATATGAAATGTAAATATATCCTAGTCATTACTACCAATTCATTTACAATATATCTTGAATGGAAAAAACAATTTTATCATTACCACAAAGGAGTAATTTTATTGTTACCCACCCTCCAAAACAGTGCATGCCAGGTCTAATAGGATTCTCCAGAGTATATGCCACAGACAGCATCTGTGAAGTTGCGACCTGAGCAAAAAATAAACATAACGTCAATGCTTTATCTAGTCCTTTTGATCCATAACCAAGCGTACCATCACGAACAATCCACACTACATGGTCCTACACCACTGCAAATAATATACTTAGGCAGATGGGTCAATAGAATAACGAGGTTGGGTGTTTTTTAGTTCAATTTGAAGACACCAGTGGCAGTCTCAAAAGACCAGACAGAGCCATTGTGCTATTCCAACGAGTCCCCCTCCCCCCAATGTGCTCACTGGGACTGCAATTCATCAATTCATATTAACTAAATTCTTCCCCTACAATCCTGGTTAAAGCCAGGGCACCTATTCAGGAGTCCTAGAGCTTTATCAAGATATAATAGAAATTGAGGCATAATATGCAGCTAAGAATAAAATCAACACTAATCAGTAAGTGATGAAACTATCAGTGAATTTGATTTCTGAGCTAACAGCAGAGCGTTTTCAACCTTCGGAATGTTGGAGAACATTTCCTCTACATAAATCTGCTTCGAATATTTATATACACCCCCCCCAACCACAAACAAAATCTTGCGCATGCTACTTATGTGGCATGTTTTCAATGCAATCAAAATATACTTAGGGTCAGCGCAATTTAATAAAATAGTCACATTTTCATTTCCCAGATATGCGTATTCATTGAAATTTGTAATATATCAATCCGTAATTAAAAAAAAAGCCATATATGAATTTAGCATCCCAAAATTAGTTAAAAACATCCTATTTGACCAATGTTACAAAAAAAGTTAATTTATAGTCTAGTGTAATTGACCATTTGACAATTCATTTCACTGAACTCGAAAATCGTACAGTTGGTAAAGGCCATAAAGGTTAATTTTTCTCCACGTTTTGGTATCTTTTCCATTGCCATCCAATATTGTTTTGAGGGGAAAATTTGGAAGTATATTTTGATAAATTATAGTTAAAATAAAAAAAATAAATACCTCCTCAAGCAGCTGCTTGCCACAGAGGTCTGACAGGAGCCTGTCAGTTTATATGCCATAGTAGAAGGTCTGAGAGGATGGCAGGCCCTCAGCAGAAAAACGACACGAACATCCATGACTTACCCGGGGCTCGAACCCAGGTCCCTTAGATCAGTAGCCAAGCACGCTAACCACTCGGCCATGGGACGGCTAAATTATAGTTACTAAAGCCATATTAATTTACCCCTGAAGGGCCTCAATCGAGGCCATCCAGCATGTTAACGTGCTTAGGCTATGGCTCTCCTGCACACACAGATCACGATTTAATGTCCCATACAACAGGGGGGGGGGGGCATTCCAAGCATATATACATATGTGTCCCCTTTCTGACCAAGGTTAGGAATTTAGCAGAGTTAAATCAAATTGCTGGTGATGATTGGTGAACTGGCCATGTTTGAATTGACATGGAATAATCCTATAATCACAGCTTTCCACATCAACAGACCAGCAAGAACAGGCCATTTAAATTTAAGCATTTAAAATCCACCGATTAAAAGTACTCTGCAAAATTATCAGGAAAAAAATATGGGGTCAGTTAAGGTTAAAAAAAAAGTGCAGAGATTTCTCATTTTGGTGTATTGTTTGAATTGTTTTTCTTGTGGGTGATTATTAGATGTATGTTTTGATAAACTATTGACACCAAAGCTATATTATCTTGCATATAAAAACTTTTCTTTTGACACTCACTAATATAAAAGCTCTCTAATAATAATATAATCTCTAATAATCTCTAATATAAAAGCATCGTAGTATACAATAAGTAAAATTCCAAATGAACAGGTGGACAGTATGACAGCAGTGGCAGTTTACCTCTGGGGTCATTAGTTCTAACTCTGTTGGGGTAATAGATCAGGTTTTGTAGCTGCTATGGGTTGGGAGTGATCCCTCAAAAAGTGTCCAAAATTTCAGTCCACTGCCTACTTTGTGAATGTAGTAGTACACATGGAAAGCTGTAAATGAAGTTATCAATGGACATATTCGGTGCCAAACTTTTAGTGGGATTTAATTGACTGGAGTAGTAATGATGGAAAGCTGTGAATGAATTTATTGATGGGGATTTTACGAACTCTTAATGATATTGAATAAAAATAATTTAGAAACGCTAAAAGTTTTAATCGTAAAAAGACACTAAAATGATGCAAAAACGTATATGGCTGTATTTTGGAGCAAATCAATGAAAGCCTCCAATAAAAAAAATTTCCTTAGCACCTGACTTTTATTGAGAACATATAGGGTTGGAACTTTAGCAAACAAATCAGTTAACTTGCTGGATCTCTCGGCCAACTAGTGAGACTATTCTAAATAAGAAATAGCAGTTACAGCTTTGACACAATTGGAGATGTATTAATATATTTGAGCAAGAGAAATAAACTTTTGGTCTTAAAAAATAAATTAATAAATTGGGAAAAAAAAATTAAAAAAAATTTGCATTTTTCAAAAGCTCTGATATATAAATAAAAGTTCTAACTTAAAAAAAATTTTTGGGATGGAAATTTAGCAAATGTTTTTAAATTTGATACTCTGGTTGGTACCACAGCCACTAAAAACCACTGATTTGTGCTTGACAATTATTCACCGTCATCTATCATACACAGACAATGTTTCCCATCTGTGGTTATTGTAAAATATTCAAAAACTGCAGACTTCGTTGGAATTCTCTTTGCCATTACTTAAAAGTTTATAACTTAGAAAACTTACAAAAAACTAAATTAAATAAGCATTAAAAAACATTTTCTGAAAAGAGAAAACAATTAATGGCATTAGTGTCTAAAATGGAAAACGTGTTTATTATTTAAGTGGTTTGCTACCATTGATGTTACACAAAAATTTTATTAAAATTTATATTGAGGTCCGAGTAGGTAAAAAATGCGACTGACAGCATCAAAATTGCTTTCGACTCCACAGCACTGCTAGTCACATGGCATGAGGACAAGGAGCTCACTAACACTAATGGAGTAACTGATAGTCATAGCAGCGTGAAGTTTAGGTTCACCGCATTGATCTTACAAGGAGAACAAATCCAGAGTTGTTGCTTCTCACTTGTTGGTGTCACTGTCCTGGCAGTGGGGTGTGTTTGAAATGTGATGTGCTTGATCGGTGGGTGTACTTGGGGTCACCAAAGTCAAGATGTGGACTGGCATTCCCCTGAGGTGCCATGGCAAAAGATGCTTCAGAAGTGCTCTACGAGACATACTGGGAATGTTTGTTCCAGATTTGTAGAGAAAAAAAAAAACACGTAATTTTCATAGTTTAGGTAGAATATTATGGATGTTTAATAAATTTCTAAACCACATGTGCATCTACTGATCAAGTGCATCACATTCTGACACACCCTACTGCCAGGACAGTGCTTGTCTGATGAGATGCTGAAGTGGACACCATGAAACGCATAGCAGTGCCTAGTCACAAATATCTTGTGTAGGCAACCTACTCAGTACACTAATAGGAGTGTGAAGTTTACAATCCTATGACACTCAGTGACTATCCTCAGTGACAATCCTATGACACTCGGAGAGGCAGGGAAGTGTCGATCTGCATGGAAGAACACTTAGGTCACCAACAAGTTAAAAGTAACACAAGGCCTGCAAAAACACTAGCTCCTGTGAAGAACAGCACACAATCTGGACTTGTCCTCCTCATAAATCGATGCAGTGAACCTAAACTTCACACTGATCGACAACTATCACTCCTTTAGTGTCAATGAGCCGATTGTTCTGATACCACATGCCAGTCCAGCACCTATAGTGCTTATAGAGTTAATTTAATCTTTGTTTAATCCAGCACTGTTTTTACCTTCAATTTTTAATAATATATTGAAATTAAATATATTGGGAATATTTGATTTTTTTTTAAAAACCTTCTTTAAACTTGAATTTTTATCTATTCTCACTAGTTTTTATCTTTTTAAAATGAACCTAAATTTGGATATTCCAAATTATTTCTGAATATGCAATCGTTTACAAATGAATGATTAAACTTTGCAGATGTTGAAACCAAGGTCGTTTGGTAGTAAATTGTGGTGAATTTCCCCCCCCCTCCCATGTCTTTCTCAAAATAATTCAAGATCACAGGACACTCACTACCTCTCAAACAGCCCTATGTAATTTGTCAAAGACAATTAAATGGTTCACTCCTTTAAGGAATCTAGAAAATTTGAATGGATCATGATTTTCCTTTGGCAGCTGGAAAAAAAAAGCTATGTTGAGTGGAAGGTTCAAGATCAGCTAGACAAGTAGACAAAAGAATTCATTTGACAATCCATTAAATACACATGGGTAGACAAAAGACCAATGCAGAATCACTCCACAAAAAGGTAAAGTCGGCACAGATGAATTTAAAAAACTGAGCTACATTATAGTTCAAAACCAAAAAAATTGTCATTTTTAAATCTTTGTTCCTAGTGATTAAAATTATACTGCCCATGAGATTTCTTATAGCTTCATACAAATGCTGAAGAGACCACTAGTTCATTTCCAGCTATATGTCATGAATCCTCCACAAATGAATCAGTAAAAGTTAAAAAAAAAAATGCAGAATTCAAACTATTCAGTTAAAATTTTACTGCTTGTTACATATTTCAGTAGGCTTTGAAACATCTAAGATTCATTCTTGCCTGACTTATTAAATGCTATTAAAACATTAAAGGTAACCCATTATTGTAAATGATAAAGTATATACACATCATCCTCAAGCAGCTATGGAGATCCACAACCAGACTGCAATTTAGTTCTCCAAGCATATCTATCCTGAGCTATTACTACATCTGCTGAGATGTCCTGCTTGATATTGTCACCACTTCCGTCTTTCACAGTCTTTTTTTTCCGTTCTCACCGTCTTTCTGAGGCTTTTAGGCACACTGTTCATAACCCTATTCACCAACTTATAATTATTCATATGGGCAACATGGCCAAACCAAGTCTCTGCACAATATACTGCTCAAAGGAGGTTGCAGAATCCTTTGCCTAACCTCATTACTTATAAAGTTGAGACACCAAAGTCCCAAGATACTGCATAAGCATCTAGAATCAAAAGCATCAAGTTTCCTGTTATCTTGTTTACAAAGCATAACTAACCCTAGAAAGAACCAAACTATTATAGAGTCTAATTTTAGTCTTTATGTGTATACGCCTATTTCTCCACACTCTCCATAGATTCTTAAGAGTCCCGGCTGCAATCCCTATTCGTCTGTTAATCTCATGCCGCACATCACCATTATCTGTTACATAGCTCCCAAGATAATTAAACTGTGACACCACTCAAGACTGCAACCATTCAGAAAAATTGAATCACAGCCTGCCTGACGAATTTTCATCACTTTAGTTTTCTCTGTTTATAACAAAACCTACTCTACTACCAGTCTCATCAACAGCTTGAATGAGAGTTCATTTCATCATCATTTGACAAAAGGGGCAAATTATCCATACAACCAAAATCAAATTTTCAGATCTTTATACCATTTAAGCCCAAAATCTTTCCCTTTCAGTGAATTCCACATAACATGATCAATAACCAAACTAGAGAAAATGGGACAAAATGCACCCTTGTCGAACACCAGAAGTATTGCTACAAGCCTTACCAACTCTCACACACAACTCAATCTTATTATTGAGAATTCTCATTATGTTAACTAGTCTGGTATGCCATACAATCTCAACCACAAATTATGACGAACAGAGTAAAAACCTTTTTGAAATCGGCAAAGCTAGTAACCAAAGGTTTCTGAAACTCTAAACATTTCTCAAGAATCTGCCTCCTAAGTGAAAATATCTGATCCACACATCCCCTACCACTACTGAATTGACATTGCTCATCACACAGTTGCCTGTCAACCAGATTCTTTATTAAGCACAATCATGCAAAGAACTTTCCCTGGAACAGAGAGTAGGCTGATACCCCTATAGTTATCACAAGAACTGCGATTACCTTTTTTGAAAATAGGGATAATAGCTCTGGTAAAATCCTTAAGAACCATGCCTTTATCATAAAAGTAAAAATTTCAGGCATCCACGTGGTAACTGAAACATTCCCATCTCTAAGCATTTCCGTAGTAGTTTCATCTACACCTGGGGATTTACGTATTTAAGTTGAGGAACAGACAAAATAACTTCAGACTTGTGTTATAGGGCCAACATTAAAGCCAGTAATGCATCTATCGTTACAAACAATGGGAGTAGAACTAACCACATTGTTTAAAACATCACTGAAATGATCAGCCCATCTAGCCATGACAGAATCCTCACCTTCTATAACCTTACCTTCTTCATCCTTCAATCCCTGTATACCTGTTCGTTTTCTACCACACAAAACATTAACTATCTGGTACAGCTCTCTGCTGTTGTGCTGTCTAACTGCTTTCTTGGCTTTGTCAGCTAAGCCATAGATTCTTATCAGCAGCTAACTGATCCTTTACACATTTATCAAGCTATCTGTAATCCTTTCTATTAGGACTAATAGGGTATTAAGAACATTCCTGCAGTTCTTCCTTTTAGAAATAAGCTCAAGTGCTTTATCACTCAAATAATCCTGGCTTGTAAATGGTAACTAGGCATAAACTGGAAGGAGAGCTGTATACCAATCCCCAGCGATAATGCTCTGCCTTCTCATGGTGCAGGCCGTTAGTACCTTTCACGAGATATCCTGCTGAGGAGTGGTCGACTTTACAGGGTCCTGGTGCTGACCATTTATACCTAGACTGGTTTATAGATTTGAGCTTACTCGCTGCGCTGGTGGGCCTCTGTTGAGGGAGAATCTCCCAGTTTGCTTTCTGGGTTGCCAGCCCTAAGTGAGCAAAGGCAAGGGATACTTTATATCAGCTGGTGGATAATCCTAATCAGATGCCATCGCAGGTACCTGAACCTCACTTAGCTAGTTGTGCATAGTCAAGCCTAAACTGGAGTAATGCGTCTCAGGAAGGCAGTATGACTCTTGAAAAAGTCCACTTGAGATGGTGGTGCCTGATGTTCCTACCAGCATCAGTGACTTCAGCGAACGGGGAACAGGTCTTTGCCCGATGCCTGCGATCAAGGGGCTGTTTGATATTGTTGGCCCTACCTATCTCAATAAACCTAGTTTCTTTAAAAATCCTACTAATCATTTTCTCTCTGCAGGAACACGAGGACATTATATAGAGATTATTCTCTTGATGTCCTCACACAGGAATTCCAGCGCTATAACCTAGATATTCTGGGCTTGCAAGAGACCAGATGGACAGGTAAAGGTGAGATACTTAAAAATAACTTTTAATTTCTCTTTACAGGGAGGGAGGATGGAAAGCATCACCAAGGCATGGGTCTGCTGCTCAGCAGACATGCTAGTGATGCTCTTCTAGGATATGAGTGCATTAATGAAAGGTTTCTTACAGCAAAATTTCAGACAAGCATTAAAGACTTGAATGTTATTTGCTGTTATGCCCCCACAGAGGATGACGATGAGGAGGAAAAGGATATATTTTACGGATAACTTCAGGATATATTGAATTCTGTCAAGAAAGGAGATATTACCCCTGTTCTAGGTGACTTCAATGCCAAAGTTGGTACTGACTCTGACCTTTGGGGAGGGGTGATAGGCCCTTTTGGCATTAGTAGCAGCAATGGCAATGGGCAACATCTCCCTACAGGTAAGTGAACTCAAGAGTTTCAGAATAACTAACACATATTACAAACACCGTGAAATCCATAAATACACATGGGTTTCACCTGATGGGCTGCATAGGAATATGATTGATTATATATTAATTAACAGCAAATGAGCTAGTTCTGTTAGGAATACCAGGGCATATAGGGGAGCTGATATTGGATCTGGCCATTACCTTGTTAAAAGTGTCTTGCAACTTAAACTTAAAAAGTGTTGTGCTAAAGTCAAAAAATTTACCTTTAATACTGAAGCTCCGAAAGACCCAGTTATAGCTGAAGCTTACCATGATAGGTTACTTAGTCATTATGACAGTCATGGTTTGCTTACTACTGAAGTTGAGGAAGAATGGGACAGTTTTATTAAACAGGCTTTTTTGGAAACTAAGAGTACTCAACTTTTATAATTTTCTTAAAAAATAACCAATCAACAGAAAAAGGTCATGTTATATACTAAATTAAATATAATTTAATTTCAAATTTTATTAAAATAAATATAAACAAATTTGCAAACATTTATTTTAATAAGCCTTTTTCAATGTGATAGGGTGAAAAAAAGATCACACTATACAATTAAGGCTTCATTTTGGAAAACCTGATAAATATATAATTGAACTATTTTTATTCATCGAAAGGAAATTTCCTTCCGAATAATACATTAATCCTGAAATATTTTTATTTCTTTTAATCATTCTTTTTTCTCATTTTGAACATGGCGTGTTATACAACGTGATTTGAACTTCTTCACAAGATTTTCTGAACTGGTTATGAAATAAAAAACTTCCTTGGCTGCTTTTTTTGCTAAACAACGAATTTTTTCTTTGCGTGTTGAAGTTTGGTGATCTTGGCTAGTGCAGAGTTTGGCAGAGGGAATGCCTTCCCGAAATTGCCCACCCACATGATGGCTGATTTCCATAGCAAGAAAGCCTATTTTGCTGCCTTATCCAAGATATTCATTTTCAGAAAACAGTACAAGATCAAAGTTTTTTTTACTAAAAAATTACATATAACCTAATTATTAAATATTGTTAAATAAAATATCTGCAACAACTTTTAAGGCGGCCTCCGATCTGGCACTACTCGGAAAGACCGATTGAAAGATCGCTAACGGAAATAAATCTACAGAAATGAATTTGCTTCCATATTCAAGACCTCATTTATTTTCAGAAAATGATACCAGATCAAAGTTTTACTGGAAAAGTAATAATAAAATAAAAATTAACAGCCAGCTTAATGTGATGTTAAAATATCCACAGCAACAAGTTGTAAGCCAGCCATACAATGTAGCATATCTATGAAAAATCAATACTTTTCAATCGACCAAAAGATCACTAATTTCCGAAAATATATTGGTTTAAATATAAAAAAAGTAAATACTAACTTTACAGAAGGTATCCAATATGCAGGTCCAAAACACTATATAGTGTGTCAGCCACCTGCAGCTTATTTGACTCAGTAAAGCATAACTAATTAAATGCAGCTGCACCCAGAATTTCTAAGGATGTGTTTGCTTCCAGTTTCGATTTTAAGAGCAAGATGCATAGAATGCTGGGAAAAATGATTTGGGAATGCTGAAATAGGTTTACGACAGAAAAAGTGTGAAACTGAAAAGCAAAATCGCAGCATGCATTTTCTAATTACTTCCAAAATCTATCATATTTAAAAATAGTTTTTAAATTAATTTTTAGATTTTTGGAAATTTAAGAAAAAATTTGTCGATAATAGCTCAAATCGGCAATACCATTTATGCTTCTAAGAAATGGCAATCAGATAGCTTTATCAAATTATTTATATTGTAGTTTAAAATGTGAATCAAATTAAAAAACACAAAAAATTATTTTTCAAGACTGAATTATATATTTTTATAAGATATATAAAAAAAATTGCAATGGTAATTTTTATTTTTAAAAACTAAAAATTTATTCAGCAATTTTTATTTTAAAAAAAATCTTTTTTTGTTGTACTAAAAATGAATACATACATCCTTGGCATCTCAATTAAGATTCTTGGAACATATACAGACGACATGGACACTGGAAGGGATAAATCAGAGGTATCTAGCACTGGTAAATAAGTTGCATTGTAGGAACACTATGAGTAGTGGCATCCAAGAGATGTCAAAGACTGCATATATTGCATTACTTAGCGATGCAGTTGAATTAATAGTGTCTACTGGAGTCGGATCGACAGGCACAGATATATTCCTCCTCCCAAGAGTGAATTAGAGTAAAAGGCACCCATTCAATTTGCGAAGCAATCAGTTGCTGTTTTGAGTATGGCTCGAACGAACATCTTCATAAAGATTGTCCTCAATGGCAAGTAAAGAGGAAATTGCTCTGCCGAGATTAATTCAGCACAAACTGTGCGAGACGAGCCAGAAGATGTTATTTGCATGCATTTCAATGCATGTGTGTGATGCTCAAAACACTGAGCAGTTGGCCACAATTAGACTTGCTAAGCTTCAGACAGTAGAAGTGCAATATGGTCACCACTTTGATCGATTTCGGCATTGAAATATGTGTGTTTAGGAGAGATGTTCATGACAAATTTTCCATGCTGAGAGAGAGAATCATTTTGAGGTCAGCAATTGGCAGCTCAGAAACGGAAGACTTTATTCAGGCTTCAGTGAGGTTATTAGGAGGTGGTGAATTTTCCGACTCATTTGGTACAGAAATAAATCTCCCAATCGATCCTTCTTTAAAAGCTTCCTGCACTGCTGACCAAAGATTATTTTGAAGTGCTTCCTGCCATTAGTTTGGGCAGAAATCATACTCCAGTTTTGAATATAGTGACCAATTTGGCAGAGAAGGGTTTAGCTCGCAGTTCTAGGGAGTAACATGCCCTTAGTGATTCCACCTTCCGAGATATGAAAGAGGCAGTCTGTCTCTGCTATGGCAACCACCAACCAAAAGTGAATGAAGAGGCCTATTGCTATAGTTAAGAGTGGTGATTTATTGCCTGCGAGTGTCAGCCATACTACTAGAAGTTTTGGATCTGCACAAAAGAGCTCTTGCATCACAGGGCAAAGATTGGCAGTGTTGTAAGTGTGCATAGTGAGCTACCTGTGAATGAATGCGAGAACAGACAGCTTAGATGAAATAATTCATCAGAATTTGAGGATTAGGACTCTTTGTGACAGACAACATGTGGCAACTATCGGCTATGCCAACATCTGCAAGAGCTTGGAAATGCTTCCAGCAAAAGGAGCTTCTGCGCTTTCTAGGTTGGAAAAAGTCACAGAGGCAGACAGGCAGGGGAGTACAGTGTAGGGCGACTGTGGGGCATCGATGACTCAATGGGCTTCAGTTGAGCCGCAGCCCCAAATTCCTCCTAGCATGAATCGAAGCAGCATGGCTCGTTTACATTCAGTGAGGGGTGCAGTACACAAGTGTGAACTTTGTCACAAATTTTGTGTCATCATTGTGCAACAATTTGGAAAACTTACTGGTTTGGCTATATCTGTATTGTGCACAAATAATTTGTGAAAACCAGAGTGCTACAAATTGTTAATTCTTCTGGGCCCACATTAGAAAAAAAAAAGGGCTTTCATGATCATCTGCAATTTAAATTATCTGTGCACTATAAACGTTTGTAGTGTGACCATTTAAATGAACTTTACCTGGGAGTAGAAATGCAACATGTGTATTTGGTTAAAATACACAGTGCCTCCTTACATGAGAACAAGAATCAACATGCACGGGGAATTGTGCCCATATCCCAAGTTAGCCTAACAATCATGTCACAGCGGCGGTTCTTTCGAAAGAGCAAATGATTTTGGAACAGAGTGGCATGCCGATGAGACCTTCTGCTTGTCAGGTGGATTGTATTAGATTTGATTTAGCCATTTTCTTTCATCTAGCCTGCTCTTAGCATAGCAAGTGACTGTGGGTGGGCAGTCACTAATTTGATTTATATATTGAGTGAAAAAAAAAGTACACATACGAGTACACTTGAGTGTGTTATCAGCCACCTTGATAGTAGCAACAACCTGACAAGATTGAGATAAGTACACTTTTAAACATACACACAGTTGGTTAGAAAACCCAGCCAGGTCGAGAAGATGCCCATCTACACTTCCTATATGCACCCTAAAAAGTAGAAAATAAACCTGAAGCAGCAGTCCCATGGCCAAGTGGCTAGCATGCTTGGCTACTGATTGAAGGGATCTGGGTAAGGCATGGATATTTGTTTTTCTGCTGAGGTTCCACCATCCTCACAGACCTACTATGGCACATAAACTGACAGGTTCCTGTTGACTACTGTGGCAAGCAGCTGTTGAAGAGGTATTTTTTATTTTATATTGATGATGCAATCAGTCACAGAGTTTGTATTCATTTCAAAGTAAGATGGTGCACTGGCAATCTTATTGAGTAGGCAAACTGATGCCCTATTTATTTTCTACTTTTCAATATGCATATAAGATGAGCTATTTTTCAAAATTTTTTTTTTAAATTTTCTGGAACTCCAGCTTAGCTTCAAGAAGTTATTTATTATTATAAAATTGGAAATAATTTTATAAATGAATTTCATCGTGCTTTGTTTACATTAGCAGTCTCTGGTGTTTTTTTTTTTAAATCTAGAACGGAAGTTACTTGGGTTTTTAAGTGCAGAACTTGCATTCATTGTTAAAAAAATGGCCCTGGATGGCATTTATAACGGATTTTTAAAATGCATAAAGCAGTGTTCATTGTTTACTGATATTAATAAAAAAAAATAATAAATACCCCCTCAAGCAGCTGCTTGCCACAGAGGTCTCACAGGAGCCTGTCAGTTTATATGCCACAGTAAGAGATCTGAGAGGATGGCAGGACCTCAGCAGAAAAACGACACACATCCATGCCTAATATTAGCCATTGAAAAAAAAGTTTTACAAAATTTATGGGGAAACTTGATAAAATTAAAAGGAATAGATCAGAATATTCCTTATAGCTTTGAAAGAATAATTGTTCATGAACAGTGAATAAAAGGATCATGAGCAATCTGTGAAAAAAAAAAAAAGTGAGCATCAGCAAATAAAGATGATTGAACAATTGGCTTTGTTTTCCCTACTAGAAATTATTCTCACAAACAGGGCCATGGCTTAATGTCCCATCTGACAGATAGTGGCCTTTCCAAGCCATCAGTGTCACTTACTTACTGTGCACAGGAAGTTTTGCGTGGATAAATCTCAATGCTGACCCAGCTGGGACTCTAACCTAGGAACTCCAGATTACGAGCCTGGCACACTACTGACTGAGCCCAGTGGGCTCAGTCAGTAAATAATTTAATGGTTAGAGATGAGTGCATATATATAATAAGGGATTGGCCCGTGTAGCGATTATGGTCCTCAGCTGATAGATGGCATTGCTCAAGTGGCATGTGATGTCGAAGTGTAAAGATGACTTAGAAACGTAACTGTTGGTTGCCTATGGCTCTTTGATGTTTCTTTTGGGTGGGTAATATGGAGTCACGTTATGTGTGATTTGACGAAAGTGTGAAGTTTGGTTTTTTTTGCCATTTTTGCTCGAGGACTTCTTTGGATAACCTGCCTATATGGTTAGAGGTAAGTGTATGTGAATTGTATATTTAATTGGGGGGGGGGGGTTCTGTGATAGGTGGGATACGAATAATTAATGTGTTTTAGCTTTTTTTTTAAATTGGCTAAGTTATGGTTTATAATTAGTTATTCAAGATATTTTGGGGCCCGTGTAGTGGGGGAGTATACTTGGGGGAAAGAATGAAGTTTTTGCGTGTGGCATTGAAAATGGCGATAGTAACACACGTATTTCGTTAGAATAGTTTGGGGGTGAATTGAATGTTTTTTAGTAGTATGGTAGTTATTAATGTATTATAGTGATTTATTAATTTTATTGTATATTTAAGAGTCTTAAATTTAGTTATATGATTTATCGTTAATATGTGGAAACATTTGGCGACTTTTTGATGTAGTAATTATGGGTATTATAGAATTGTTATGTGAAAAAACGGCAGTTTTTGGAGTCAGGAAAGAATGAAAAAATTTATGGGTGGGGTGAGAGTGGCGGAGTCGGTAGCGCCAGGCTTGTAATCTGTAGTTTTAAGGTTCGAGTCCGAGCTGGGTCAGCGTTTAGATTTATCTCTGCTAATTTTCAAACTCTGCTCATAGTTAGTAGGGGACACCAATGGGCTTGGAAAGGCTGCTGTCCATCGGTTAGGATGTTAAGCCATGGCCCTGTGTGTGGGAGAGATACTCTGTACATTAAAAACATGCTGGATGGCCTTGAAGGGAAGTTACTGTCTCCCAACAGCTGTTCTAGTGGGTTCCCTATCCCTATCTTCTGTGAGCCTTCGGGGTTCATGGGACCTCTCCATTTAGCCCATGGTGTGGGAAAAAGTGGCGCTCAGAGGTAAAACGACAATGTAAATTAGGGGAGGGTTATTTGAGCTGTAAGATTTTTTGTGTCAGTTTTTTTTTTGTTTCGGGGCTTTTTTTTATAATTCGGTCGGCAGTGCATTGTTTCCGATTTTCATGGTTTTCCTTTGTGTGTTGTCTTGGGGCTTTTTTATTATTCGGTCGGCGGTGTATTGTGTTTTGAAAAGAGGGGAGGGGGAATGGTGGAAGTGGTTTACTCGTGGGAAGGCAATCTTTTATTTTTGTTGGATTTGGCACTTTTATGAGCTTTTATTCTGTAATTGACGGTTACGAGGTTTTTTTGCAGTAATTTAAATATTTTTACATTTGTTTAAAACGCAATTTTATGTTACTATGTGTTGCTTTTGACGTAAACTCGGGTTTTTCGTTACTACAGTAACGAAAGAAAATCTTTTTTTCTAGAAACCCCTGTTTGGGTTAGGGTCTCGGGAGTTGTGGGAATCAACTAATAGGGCCGTTTTGTTACGTTGCATCAAAAACAAAATGGCGGCTGAGGCCCATGATCTGTACTACTGCTGAGGGATTTTTAATGATAGGCAGAATAGGGGTAATTGATATGTTCCCATTGTTTTTTCAAAATTTGGTTAAAATATGGTAAATAATAAGTTAAGATATTATGGAATTGAAATTATTTAATATTAGGAGGGTTGTTGTGGAAAGTATTAGTCAAATGTTTTGTAATGTTATGGCCAAGTCCTTTGGAAGTGGGAGTTGGTAGCTTTTAGTAGCTATGTGTGTGGGGGAATGTTTTTTGCAAGTTCTATGTAGTGAAGGACATTTGAAGAGGAAGGGAGGAGTGGTTAGAATTCTTTTAATTTTTTTTTGTGTTTAGTATGATGTAGTTGTGTTTTGTTGTGAGTGGAAGAAAATGACAAAAGTTTATAATGTGGGGAAATTAAGTTACTATTTTTTAAAAATTAAGCTTTAAAAATTTTTATGTGGTGTTAAGATTTTAGTAGTTTTTGGTGTAATGTATAAAGTGAGTTTTCAGAGGATTCCAATGTACTATGTGTGTGTGGGGTATGTTTGGGGGAAAGCAGGTTGAAAGTTTTTACATGTGGGACTGAACATGGCTGTAGTAATGAACGTTTATTTCGTTAATGCAGTTTGGGATGAATAGTGATTATTAGTAGTATGGTAATTATTAGTGTATTATAGTGATTTATTTCTTTTGTTAGATATTTAGGAGTCTTAAAGTTACTAATGCGATTTATTGTTAATATGTGGAAGCATTTGGAGGCTTTTTGATACAGAAATTTTGGGTATTGTAGAAGTATTGCTGTGGAAAAATTGTAGTTTTTGATGGAGTCGGGAAGATTAATGAGTAATTTTGGGGAGTTGAGCTATAAGATGGGGGGGGGGGGGTATATATATATTTTTTGTCTCTGATGAGATTATTTTGTTTTGGGAGCTTTTTCATAATTCGCTTGGCTGTGCACTGTTTCTGATTTTCATGCTTTTTGGTATGTGTTGTCTGTGAGGACATTTAGTTTGGTTTAATTTGTAGAGTGTTTTAACTATTGGGAAAAGGGAGGGGGAGATTGCAGGAATTTGAAGTATATATGAAGACAAATGTATTGTCTTTGTTTATTGTTTCTTTGATAATTCAAAGCAAAATTAATTTTCTTCGATAATTTCAATTTTTTTTAGTAATTTGTGGTTGTGAGGGATGTTTTCTAATGGAATTACTTTTTTTTGTTACGTTGTTTGTTTACACGCAAAGTACTGTTACTATGGCAACTGTACTTTGGGTTTGACAAACTCGAGTTACCATAGTAACAAAAAAAATTTTTTTTTTCTAGACTCCTGTTTGAGTTAGGGTCTGGGGGGTTGTGGGAATCACCAAAAAGGACCATTTTGCTATGTTCAAAAAAAAAAACGGCTGTCGAGAACCATGATGTGCAATGCTGCCATGCATTGGTTTGTCCTCATAGCTGAAGTAATGGAAATTTAGAATTCACACACATCACACTGTACATTATTTTGGAGTGTCAAGGTTTGGCACTTTCTAGATCAACTTGGTATTGGCTGCAAGAAGCCTCATTATGCAGCTCAGCAAAGAAGCTTTGAATGAGTTGTTCATTTCAGTGTTGAAAATTTGTAAAAGAGCTTAAAGAATTCAAGAAACCAAATTGCCAATTTATCTTCGTAAAAGTTCACAACTCCAACTATAAAATAGCTCAAGGCCACTTCTGCATATTTACACGATATTGAACAATTTCCAGTTTAAGCCTTGGACAAATGTTCCAATTTTCCTTATTAACGCAAGTCTCAATCTAGAACAACTTAGGCTCAACTTGCACAAAACCAGATTACTGTCCAGGAGGGATATTAAAATTAGATAAGCGAAAGAAAAAATGCAAGTTTTAATTGTACTACTACAAAATAAAACAAAAATTTATTTCGGTTTTTTCCAAGTCTATATTTGAGTTTCATTTTAATGCAATCTAATTTAATTATAATTTATGAACTCTTTACTGTAGAAACGTGACGCACAGCTGGGGCCGAATATATTGCTTTGTTCACAGCTATGTTTATCTAATTTATTGTCAAGTTTAAAAACGCAGACTTTCTGCACTTGGGCATAAAAAAAAAGATATATCATTTCCCTTTGATACGGGTTTTAATGTTGCACTGCAAAAATATTGTAGCGACATACTTAACTGATCATCGGTAATATAGGAATTTAACTACAAAATGGCGACTGTAGGTTGGCTTACTTACCTTTGTAATGCTTGTCTGGAGATATCTGTTTTGATGCATGTTGAACCTGAAGAAGTAATTTTACACGTTCAATGGGTGCTACAGCTGTTTTTGATATTGCGGCGGCTACACCACCAGCAATAAAATCTTTCATAAACGATACTGGATCGAAACCTGCCATTTTCTCAGAGCCTAGCACACTATGCAAGCAGAACAAGAGGCGGTGTGGACGAAGTGACCGGTTTTATTGCTGACGTCCTAACTCTAGCATTAGACCTATATCTTTAACTTAAAAGAGTACATAAATAATTTAACTTTACAATAAGTTATATATTTTTATGGCAAAGTCTATCGGTAAAAATATTTTTAAAATTAAAGATGATAAGAAATAATTAATATTAAATACATCGTAATTTTATATTTTCTGCGACATCACACCCAGTACGGTTATTATTATACTTACAGATATTACGTGCCACACTGTCGTTTTCATGATAAATATATATATCGTGCAGTGCGCAAATATAAAGTTTTAGAGCCAACAAAAAATATTTTACCGATATGATTAAAGAACTTCAACATCACTCTGTTAGTTCATACCAATTAAGAATAAATGCATTTAAGAATAAGCAAAGACAATCTAGAAACAAACCATAACAATAATTAACTTAATCATCAACCTGTTAATCCATACTAATTAAGAATGAATGCATTTAACAATCTAGTAACAAATCATAATAATGAAATCGACCTGCTGACTTATACTATTTAAGAATAAATGCATTTAAGAATAAGCAAAGCCAATCTAGGAACAAACCATAACAATAATGAACGCATATTATGAATTTTCTCCAACAATAGGAAATATTTCTAACAATACGTGGATATGGTAAGGCGCACCTGATTTTGCACACCACAAAAGTTACCGATCAGGTAGCATTAAGTGAAAAGGATTCTTACTAGAGAATACTTTTGAAATTGTGTAGGTTTGATGTTAACAATAGCGTTACATGAACTTGATTTCACGTATACTTGATAGATTTTTCTATGTGAATAGGCAGAAAAAAGTGCATTTTTTGTTATCTTTAAGACTAACCAGATAGAAGACAGTCATTCATGGAGTTCTTATTTTAGAACTATTTAAATCGTTATTCAAAATGATGTTCACAAGCTGAATGGTAAATATCTCAACCTTGAAACCTTTCTTAACTAAAAGTGCCAAGCGAAACTGAGCTAGGCTTTCGTGAAATATTTGATAAATGAATTTTATTGTTGTTTTTTTACCTACCGGCGATGTAAAAATGTGGCTCGCAAAGTAGTTTAGAATTCCATTCCTCTCTAAAGGAATCAAATTGTAGTTTGATCAACAAACCTGCAAAGCTTTGGTCGATACAGTTAATAACATATATTACTTAATTTTTAGTTTCGGTACATACAGGCACATATCCAGGATTTAGTTTTTTTTGGGGGGGTTGAGAATAAGACTTGAGAAGGTTTTCCAATCAGTAGAATATTATACGGTACAGAAAAATTAAAAATATTCTGACTGGATATGGGATAAAATTTCAGTTTTTTTTTAAATCTAGAGTTAGTGTTCAACATGCACTATGGGGCTAAAATAGAATTATAGAAAGACACGTTTTGTATTTTAAAGAAGGTAGGCAAGTTTGAGATTTTGTATAAGACGACCGAATTTTTAGGGAGGGGAGGTGTCCGTATTCATGGTTACGTCCCTGTGTACGTTTTTTACCAGACACTATTAGCCGATAATTTTTCGAAAATATAAATGTAGCTAACTCACTGCTCCAAGACAAGGTGAGCAGATGTTCTGTTTTAATGGGATTGTCCTTTTTTCTACAAAATGTCCAGTTTGAAAAAAATGTAATAAAAAAAATAGAAATATTAACATCTGTGAAATGGATAATTCCTGGATTATTTTGACGAAGCACTTACAGATTATCTTGTAGAAAATTCCCTAAAAACTGGTTAAGGGGCACTATAGATATAAAACTTATGGAAAGAAGAAAAAAACTTTCTATTAATATGAGCAATAAAATATAATTTGTAGAATATGTAAAACAATAAGGAAAATTATAAGATATTCGAAGTAAAATATATCAGACGATTTGATTTTCATCAATCGTTAATAAATATTCGATTTATTTACGAGTGAAATATATTAAACAAATATGAATAACAGCAATACGAAAGTTCTAAAGGGAAACTCTAATGATGGGAAGGAAAAGAGATCATTCTATAAAGGATAAACGTAATAAGAGATAGAAAAATTCTCACTAGAATACAGGAAAACTATGCTGATTTAAATTAAGAGAAATTTCTGGATATATCCGGAAAGCAGAATTGATTTTTACATGTCCCTGATATTTTTAGAATCGAAGTGATACTTGTTATGAATCAAATGAAGGAGGGAAGATGGAGTGCAGTTGGAAATTCCAAAGATGGGAGGTGTAACTTTGGTCAATATTTTAGCAGTTTTAATTATTGTTTAAAATTGTGTAAACGTTTTGTGAAATGGAATAATGAAATAATAGTAATCATATTTAAACAGGGAATAAAGAGTGTAGCAAGATTATAGGTGTATTAGCCTTCTTTCAATTACAGAGAAACTTTTTACAAAGATAGTTACAGACTAAGCAATTATTTGATTTCAATCAGGAATATGAGCAAGATGGTTTCCGACGAAATTATAGTACTATGGGCAGGGGCATAGCTATGTAAATGGGGATGAGGCTCCACCCCGCTAAAGTAAATCAGAGTTGGCAAATTCGAAGATAATTTGTAAAATGCAGGTGAGTTGTGAAAATTGGGATTTTTTTTTTGAAAAAATTAGGGTAGTTAGCAAAATCTAGGGAAGATAAGCAAAATTGGGCCAACTTGGTAAAATCTTGGGAAGTTGGATAAATTCGGAATGACTTGGCAAAACTCATGTGATATGTAAAAATTTGCATTTTTTTCCTGTAAAATTATTGCTAGTTGGCAAAATTGAGACAACTTGGGAAAATCTAGGACAATTGGCAAAATTCGAATCCACTTGGTAAAATAAGCGCGAGTTATGAAAATTAGGATTGGTTTTGTGAAATTAAGGATAGTACAATCGCGACAACTTCGAAAAATCTTGGAAAGTTCAGAAAATCGAGACAGCTTGGCAAAAATCAGGTAAGATGCAAAAATTGGGATTTTTTTCTGTAAAATTATGGCGAGTTGGTAAAATTGGAAGCCACTTGGTAAAATGGAGGTGTGTTGTGAAAATTGGAATTTTGTGAAATTAAGGAAAGTTGGCAAAATTTAAAGTGACTTGGTCAAATTTCTGACCAAGCATTTTTTACATCTGGCATTTGTAGATTATAAAAAATGTTTTAATAATTTAAAAACCAAATTTATTTTAGAAGTCCCAAAAATGATGGGAATCAAGGAATAAAGGATATATATGCACAGCCGTATCAGAATAATATGACCACCCACGGAATCACAGTGTACATGACAAAGTCGACCACATAGAGATATATGCAGCCAGCCAGGACAGATGATCCATAGTGCGTGAGCACAATGGGCAGAGGTATTTGTTTGACAGACGTTCAAAAAGAAATGATCCTGGCTACCGTGCCAAGGGTGGGAGCATCTCGGAAACAGCAGACTTCGTGGGCTGATCGCGAGGTGCTGTAGTAAGGGTGTACCAAGAATGGACCACTGGCACACTGAGTACTTCCAGACGTCATAACTGTGGAGTTCCAAAGGCCATCGACCCCAGAGGAGAACGTTGCCTCTATTGATAGTTAAAGGGCAATCGGCACGCAACAGTGCAGCAATTTACCACTCAAATGAATGCCGGGGCACCCAGGTGCGTGTCCCCGATAACAGTAGAGCGAACACTTTTATACATGGGTTTCCAGAGTCGACGCTGTATACAGGTTATTCCCATTATTATGTAGGTGGTTATATTATTCTGATACAGCTGTGTATATATAAAGGGAATAGAGGATATATATGTCTACAAACCCTTGACTGTACCTATAAAAATGCTACATCAGTTAAGTTACATAAAAAAGTGGAAAATTTCTAATTCAAACAGTTATTAGGCAAGGAAATTCAAATTTTTCAAATTATTTAAAAAGGGAACTTGAGAAAATGATAGAAAAAGATTTGATAACCTTAGATTTGCTGAAAACGTTTTATTTTCAGAAAACCTATATACTTTGGAAGATATGCTTGTAGAGTAATATAATGAAAACAAAAAGGTAAGCCTTGCAATAGGGGAAAAAACATTCCGTCTTGCCAACATTTCCTACTTATAGGAGGTGTTGGTCTTGTTGTCTTGCTAGTGGCCGGCCATGAAATCTTCAGTGAGATATGTACAGGTGCAACATTCAATCTGTTGCCTTGTGTATTTATTTGGTGACAGTGCTTCCAGATACCGGACCATATATTTGTCGGATACACTGTATAGGTTATTTTTAAACATAGCAAATATAACTACACTCGTAAAATATCACGTTTATTTGTGAAATAAATTTTTCATTGTTGGTACAAATATCTTAAATTATAAAATTTAATTCAATTCACAAACATCCTTCTTTTAAATTCGCTGGTGTACTACATTAACGACGAGTATTTTTTTTGACCAAAATGAGAAATTAATTTAAGCTATACACTTCTCTGGAACAGTCGGGCGGTTAAGTGAAAGGTTGGCGATTCGAGATCAAGGTTCAAGCCCATCCATGTGCGATTTTCATTTTTGGGCCTTCCAGGTAGCCAAGTAGTTAGGTGCTTGGCTACTGATCAAAGAGATGGGGATTCGAATCCCGGTTAAAGCATGGGGGTATAAACTGACAGGGCTCTTGTCAGACCTCTGTAGCAAGCAGCTGTTTTAAAGACAAATTTATATTATTTATCGGAATTAGTGGAAAAAAAGGTACAAAATAATGTTATATAAAGGTTCGTTCTGGTAAAATGAAATTACTATTCCCTTTTTTCCTCTTGGTCTGGATTTGCATGGCGATTTTCCGGAACCTATTTACTGCATAAATCGAAGAATGGGTTTATATTCAACCTATAATTAATAATTTTTTTAAGCAGATATACACTGTAATTGTTTGTGCTAAGATTAACAGAAGCACAGAACAGGGTAACTCCGTACAAATAGGACACTAACGCAAAAACGCGACCAGACCGATCTCAGCGCCTCTATCATTAGTGATAGTTACTCAGTTCGTATTTGACGTCAGGGAGTGCACACGCCTTTCCTTGCGAATGAGCGTGTTGAACTGGTTCAATGCACCTGTCTAATGCTTGCGACTTTGATATAGAGAACCACATATTGGGGGCTAATTTCACCAACAGCTAATATTAACTTTAACTTAGATATATTGGCAAAGAAATGTGATTGTTTGAATTTCAATTATTTATGGAGTTGTAGTAATGTCAAAGAATATTCGTGTGTTTTTGAAGCTGTTTCATATACACTGCTCCAAATATTAGGGGATATTTCAAAATGAAGCGATAAAAAAAGGAGTATTTGATTTTTTTATTAAACAAGAACATCAGAAAAGCAAACGACGTCAAAGAAAGTTGTTCGATTATGCAAATGAGATGCAAAAACAACTTTTATTTCATTAATGAAAATGCACTATACAAAAGGCTGAAAGTACTGGAGTATCTGCACGTTCCCTAATTTTGAAAGTGCACATCCTGCAATTTCTCAGCCCTTGCAATGCCCCTGCAACACGATTTACCCGAATGCGAAGCCTGGAGAGCCACAGGACGCCTTGAAGCTGGTCAAACACCGACGACAGTGGCAACAGCACTTGGAACATCCCAAAGCGTGATTAGCAGACTGTGGAATCGCTTTCAAGAGACCACAGTACGAAGAAGTCGAGGGCAGGGTCGCCCATCTGCCACAACAGCAAGAGATGACCGCTACTTGACCTTATTGGCAAGAAGGAACAGGCGCAGCAATGCAACAGAGGTGCGGGGACAGTTTCTTGCTGCCACTAGACGACGGATATGCAGCCAGATCATACGAAATCGGCTCCGTGTTGGACTGCATGCCCGGCGACCAATGGTATGCATTCTGTTATTTGCTGAACACCGTAGAAGGTGGGCTGATGAGAATCGTCTTGGACCCGTGATGAGTGGTCAACTGTCCTCTTCTCTGATGAGTCACGGTTGTCTGCAGCCTGACAATCATCGTGTCCTGATCTGGCGTGAACGAGGAACACGGGAGATACCACGTTTCATGCGAGAAGGGATTCCTTCGGTGGAATATGGTGTGGGCTGGCATCAGCATTGGTGGTCGTACCGACCTCCACGTCATCAGAAACGGATCGCTTGACTGCTGTCAGATATCGAGATGTCCTGCACCCTATAGTGGTACCCTATGCTGGAGAAGTTTGAAACAACTTTCTTTTCATGGACGATAATGCAAGGCCCCACCGTGTGCATCTCAACAACATGCTTCATGAGGCAGGAATCGAACGCATGGACTGGCCTTCACGTTCTCCCATTGAATATGTTTGGGATGCACTGGGAAGAGGTCTGTCAAACCGTCCAATGCCTCCCACAACACTTCTTGAGCTGGAAGTTGCCCTGGAGCAAGAGTGGCAGAGGATCCCACAAGAACTGCTGCACATTCTGATCCTGTCCATGCCCCATCGCTGTCAGTGTTTTGGCAGTCTTGGGTGACCATACACCCTACTGAACAGTCAATGTGTGGCACTCTCGTCCAGTTTGACATGTTTCTGTACACCCCCACCAATATGCCACTTGCTACTCAATCACAATTGAGTTTGCATCTCATTTGCATAATCGAACAACTTTCTTTGACTTGTTCTAATGTTCTTGTTTAATAAAAAAAACTCCAATGCTTCTTTTTTTTATCGCTTCATATTCATTTTGAAATATCCCCTAATTTTTGTGAGCAGTGTAGTTAGTTACAGCAGTCCCAACACTGTTAGGATTTCCAAAGAATAATTCTATTGAATAAATTGATTTTGCGATTCGAAAACTCTGCTTTTGATTATAACTAAAGTAGCTCTTTAACCTAGTAATTGTAATGTATATCGAAATATTTCTTAAATGATTATTACAAATAAGATTATGTTGCTGAATGAAAAGAGAAGTTTATTTTCAAGTTACTTTACCTTGAGCTATGCCTATTTCTTTTTTGGTTCTTTTGAAGTGATAGTAATAGATAAAAAGTTCGATTAAATGTAAAGGCTGATGAAAATGGTGTAAAATAAGATTTTATCTTGAGTGAAAAATGTTATTTTGTATGGAATGTTTTGCCAAAAGATTAATGTACATATAACGTTTTAAAAATGCTTTTTAATTACCAATATACGGAAACAAAATAGAAATTCTGAAGAAAAAATTGATTTCGGCTTAATAGTTTTTCCAAAATGATTCATTAAAATAATACAACATAAATATAATATTTTTACCTCGGACTAGAATCGCAAGCGAGAAACCCTGGATAAAAAAATATGGAACTAAATGAAATGCTGAGCAGCAAACACGAAACTAAATGAGTAATAATGCAATAAGTAATAATAGTATGCCCATAACAGGTTGCGAGCGCACCTCCACAGTCTAGTTCTATATCACTGTCACTAATTTTGGCAAAGCGGTCGCTCGAAACCCATTATTTAAGCCGAAGTGTTCTATCTGTATGCAGTTACTCTAATCTGTGAGCAGAAGTTCCTTTAACATTAAAGCTCTGAAATATACTGCTCACAAAAAATTAGGGGATATTTCAAAATGAATATGAAGCGATGAAATATTCCCTAATTTTTGTGAGCAGTATATTCAGATATCACCAAAGCTTACCATGATAGGTTATTCAGTCATTATGACAATCGTGGTTTGCTTACTGCTGAAGCTGAGAATAGGATCAATTTAAACAGGTTTTTCTTGAAACTAGCAGTACTCTTTGGGGTAAAAAGGTAGAGGAGAAAACGTTATTGAGTGATAAGGTTATGGAACTTTTTTTTGAAAGAAGTGCAGGAATAATATGAATCAACATGAACCCTACTAGTTTTAATGGACAACATTGCAAAGAGCTTAATAAACGTGTGATGGATTAGTTAATAGCGTATAAGAATCTTTGGCTTGATAGTTTGGCTGACAAAGCAGAGGAAGCAGCTAGACAGCTGAAAGTTGTACCAGATAGTTAACCTTTTGTGTGGGAAAAATACGCACACAGAGATTGAGGGATAAACATGATAAAGTTGTTGAAAGTAAGGATTCTGTCACGGTTAGGTGGGCCGAGCATTTCAAGGTGTTCTAAACAATGTGGTTATTTCTAACCCATTGTAACGAGGATAGATTCATTACTGGCTATTTCTAAATTAAAACTGCATAAATCCCCAAGGGTGAATAAAATCACTGAAATGCTTAGAGCTCGGAACGTTGTTGTCACATGGCTAAATGAAATTTTGAATATTTTTTTCTTGATAAAGGTATTCCTAAGGATATTACTATTATTCCCATTTTTATAAAAAAAATTGGTCTAGTTGTTGCGATATTTATAGGGGAATTAGCCTACTTTCTGTTCTTTGCATGGTTATGCTTAATATAATTAAGAATTTGGTGCGATGGAGAACTACATGATGAACAGTGTGGATTTAAAAATGGTAGGGGGATGTATAGATCAAATATTTCCACTTAGGCAGATTCTTGAGAAATGTTTAGTTTTAGAAACTTGTCGTTACTAGCTTTATAAGTTTCAAAAAGGCTTTTGACACTTGATCGACAAAATTTGTGGTTGATCATTAGATCACATGGAATACCTAACTAGTTAGCCATAATGAGAGCTCTCCATAATAACACTGAGTAGTGTGTTCTAGTTGGTAACGCTTGCAGCGATTAGCGTTGTTAGTGGAGTTAGACAAGGGTGCATTGTCTTCTTTTTAGTTTGGAAATTATGTTATGCAGAACTTTTTCCATGGGGAAGATTTTGGCCTCAAATGGTCTAGAGATTTCATAAATTCTGATTATGCAGAGCTGTTTTACCTCTGAGCAGTACTTTTTGTGCACAACAGGTTAAATGGCCGATCACAAGACCCCAGAGAAGGTTGGGAGGAGGGGACCCACTAGTCAGTTATTGGGAGACAGATGGTAGCCTCCCATCCAGCATGTTCTTTAATGTGCACAGGGTATGCCTCTCCTGCTCATGGGGGAATAGCTTAACATCCCATCTAATGGACGGCAGTCTTTCCAAGCCCATCAGTGTCCCCTACCAACCATGGGCAGAGCGGGGGGTTATGTGGAGATAAATCTCAAAGTTGGCCCTGCAGGGATTCGAACATGGGAACTGCAGATTATGAGCCTGGTGTGTTGGAAAATGAGATGAATTCTTTCATTACGGGTTATTGAGACTGGTAATCGAGTATGTTCGGTTATAAACAGAGATAAAACTAAAGTGATGAAAATTGGTCAAGCAGATGGCACTTCTTGATTTCAACAGATGCACTCTTGAGCTAATATCTCAGGTATGTAACAGATACTGGTAATGTGCAGCATGATATAAACAGAATAGGGATTGCAGCCGTGACTGCTAAGAATCCAAGGAGTGGAAAAATAGGCATATACACCTATACTAAAATTAGGCTGTAAAATAGTTCGGTTCTTTCTAAGGTTAGTTATAGTAGCAAAACCTGGATTCTTTGTAAGGAGGACAACAGGAAAATTGATGCCTTCCATTTCTGCGCACTATCTTGGGCATTAGGTCATTTGACTTTTTACGTAATGATCAGGTTAGGAGTGGCAACTTCTTTTGAGTTGCGGTTTGGCCATGTTCCGGGATGCATATAGATTAGCGAATTGGATTATGAACAGTGTGCCTAATAGCCTCAGAAAAAAGTGGGAGACCTAGGATTTGATGGGCAGACAATGTCAAATAGTACCTTGCTAGATACAGTGGCCATATCCAGCCTGTAGCTCACGACACACGTCTGGAAACAAAATTACGCAGTCTTATAGGATCTCCATAGTCCATGGCTGCATGAGGATTTTGTATGTAGAATGCCCTCCATTAAAACTGCCTCACTTAGAATGCTTGCATATGAACCAAATTAGTTGCGGTGTCAGCTATACACACAAAGAAGCAATGATTATAGAGGCAGACACTTCTATGAATATTTAATGATGTACATATGATAAACAAGAGGTACATCATTAGGCAGTATGACTGCAATACGAGGTAAGACTCTGCAGCAGCGAGTCAAACAGGTGGCGAATGTGATCCTGCATGACCATGCAGTCAGTTTGGTGACAGTCATAGGCAACAGAATACTGGATGTAATGTACTGCCCATCATATCCCAGATGTGCCAGTGGGTGACATATCTGGTTAATGTATAGGCCAAAGATGAGAGAAGCTGATTTACCAATAAGCAGCTGCCTAAGGATCAACTTCTAAAGCCCTCCCTCAAATCGTTCTGCTTTATACATCATAGGGTCCCTAAACGTTGTTCTGTTTAGAGCTCTTGGACCTCAAAAACCACTACTGCTGAAAGACCACTACTGCTCAAAAAGCTCAAAAGAAAGAAATTTCGTCATTTCAATAATCTGGACCTCAAAAACCACTACTGCTGAAAACCACTACTGCTCAAAAACCACTACTGCTGAAAGGTGATCTGGGTGGTATGTGATCATGCATTATCCTGCTGGAAAATGGTGCCAGGCATGAAACTTAGATATGACAGCAGCAAAGCTTGCAGGCGTTTCAAATACTGTATCCCCATCGATAACCAGAAGTGACTGACTGTGTAATGGCTCTCCACATCATAATGCCGAGTGTCAGTCCCATGTCTCTCTGGAATATGCTTAATTACAACTGTTATCTGGTTGTCTCCATATGCACATGGTAGCCACTGCCACCTAAACAGAAATGAAATTCGTCACTGAAGACGACATGCCTCTCCAGTCCCAAGAAATTTCTCTCCCTACACTACTGTAGATGCACACAACAATGGGATGTAGTCAGAAGCCAAGAGTCAAATTGTGCTGGCAGACATGTAAACAGGTCGGGGTGTTACACTAGTAATCTGCCATACTGTTGTCAAGTATATCTTGTTGCCAGATCTCAGTCTCCTATGGACACCTGACCCTAGAAGCCACGTTGTGGAACCTTCTATTGTCCATTGTCGCACAACAGCATCCACAAGTTCCTGCATCATGATCCATAAATCCCGCAATTTTGTCAATTGAACAGCACAAATTTCGTCATTTCAATAATCTGTACCTTTCAAAGTCTGTAAAGTGCACATAAGTCTTTGGTGTCAAAAAAGTATGGTTACTTCACAGAGGTCTGCCACACACACTTCTGCTTGATAGCATGCTTTCACACAGCTCTTTACTTACATCACAGGAACAACCGCCTGGCTACTGGCTGCATTTTCGATCCATCTGCAAATCAGTGACATAGATATACGTTTCGTCATTCATGCAAATTTTCAGCTTTTACTAGCTATTCTTTCCTGGTGAGGCAATTTCAATGGAGGGTAGTGTACATCTTTCAGATTTGACATAGCCTATCCAATTTCCATATTTATTCACAAAATTTAATCTCTCGGGCATTTATTCTCAATCTTTATTTTGTCATATCACACCTAGTATTGAATCCACCTCATCATGAATTCTTAATTAAAATTGAAATACATAGAGGCATTTTTGACACGGATACAAATGTTTATCTTTGCATATCCATTTCCACTGTAATATAAATATTTGAATTTGTCAAAAACTCGTTTTGGAAAAATATTATATATATTATTTAAAATTATGTTTAAACAGTCGCCAAGTACCTCAGGATCTGTCGAACTTTCTCTTTTTTGTGTTGTTCACTCCTCAATATTGAACACTTAGATATTAGTGAATTTCCACCACCACCCAAGGAAGCTGGTAATGACTGGTGAAAGGTCATGCATAAAAGAATATATGTCCGAATACTTTTATTCCTACATTGCATAAGTGTGGAAATATGAAGAATTTAAACAAGAAACCTATATTACCTTGTAACTCATTAATTTTTAGCCTTCTCTCCCTCTCACAATTCTACAACTGTTACTTGGTCTATACTCTTAGATTATGGATGTGCGACTTGAGGTAAACAATAGAATCAGTATTTTGTTGGATCTTTTAACAATCGAGTTTGGAAGAGATGATTAAATCTAGATTTAATCTTTAAAACAGATTATCCTTTTTTAAATTTGGCTATGGTGATGAAACTTGGACTCTCTAGAAAGGTTAGTTTGCTTTACCACTGAATGGCATCTTTTGCACATAATGGGCTAAATGTTCAGGCTCAGAGAAAGTGGGGAAGGGGACCCACTGAGCAGCTGTTAGGAGATAGATGGAAGAATCTCATCAAGGGCATCCAGAGTTTTTTTAGAGTGCACAGTGAATGGCTCAAAGTGCCCACTTGATGGACGACAGTCTTTTCAAGCCTTTCTGACCGAGGGCAGGTTGGGGGTTTAGCAGAGGAAAATCTCAAAGGTGGCACAGGCAAGACTCGAACCTAGGAACTGTAGATTATAAGCCTGGTGCACTACACACTGAGACAATCCCTGCCCCATCTCTAAAAGGATAATAGAGATGCTTGTTTATGGTTTTATGGCACAATAGTCCAGATGCTTGATATCTCCAGTGCATTAATTTGGTCTGTAATGAAAGTTCAATTTTGTGATTAACGATGGGCTTCACTAATGAGTCAACTACTTATGAGCAGCATGGCATGTAATGAGATGTTAGGTCATGTTGCCAACATGCAAGGTAACAGGTTAGCAAACAGAATTATGAACAAAGTTCTTAAGGCAATGAGGAAAATGCACTGAATGAAAACAAGGTGTTCTGACAATGCTAAAACAGACGTAAGAATTGGTCTACAATGGTTGAATAATTCAGCTATTGTTTAGGGTTGGGTTGTTTTACCTCTGAGCGGCACTTTTTTGCACACCATGGGCTAAATGGCCAGGTCACATGGACCCCGAAGGCTCAGAGAAGGTTGGGGGAGGGGACCCACTGGAACAGCTGTTGGGAGACAGATGGTAGCCTCCCGTCAAGGCCATCCAGCATGTTCTTTAATGTGCACAGGGTATGTCTCTCCTGCACACGGGGCCACGGCTTAACGTCCCATCCGACGGACGACGGCCTTTCCAAGCCCATCGGTGTCCCCTACTGACCGTGGGCAGGGTGGGGAATTTTGCGGACAGCTATTGTTTAGAGTAGGTGGTTTGGGAGAAATGCAGCTTGATTGGATCTATTATGTAGTTGTCATATGAACCTAAGGGTTGTGTTCTTTTATCTCTCGGTGGCACTTTGTGCACACAGTGGGCTAAATGGCTAGGTCACAAAGACCCAAGGGTTCAGAGAAATTTTGGGAGGGAGACCCACTGGAGAGTTGTTAGGATGATGGCAGCCTTCTGTAATGTTATCCGACAGGTTCTTTAATGTGTACAAGGAATGGTTCTCCAGAACACAAGGTAATGGCTTAAAGTCCTATTCGACAGGCATGGCCTTTTCAAGTCCTTCAGTGTCCCTTTTCTCACTGAGGGTTAGTGGAGATTACTCTCAAAGCTGGCATAGTTGGGACTCGAACCTGGGAACTGCAAATTACGTGCCTGACATTCTACCAATTGAGCCAATCCCTGTCCCATGTAAACCTGGGGGGAGTAATAGTTGCTCTCATTTTCTCAATTTTTGAAAAATTACCTCTTACTTGTCAAGTTATCTTGCATTATTTCTGATACTGTGTATGTTTCCTTTTTCAATGTGAATTTATTTAAAAAAAAAAACATTCAGCTTCAATGGTATATAACATATAAGATCATCCTTTTCCAAAAAAAAACACCACGTAATGCTGCATTAGAGTGATGCTAAGCATATATTTTATTTTGTTAGTGATATGAGCATCCTGGATAGAAAAACCAAAGTGAATTCCTTATGAATAGAAGGGGAGAGACAATAAAATTGAACATATATAAAGCAGAATAATGAAAGCTCTCTGAAGATAACTACAGTGGAATGAGAATGTGGATCAACAGGCGCCCTAACAATTGAAGTGCTAGTATACAGTTAATCAGTTCTGAATTAGCCAGTTTTAAGGAGAAAACTTTTTATGTGAATTTGTTTCATTGCCTTCATACAGAGCCAGTTTATGTTTTCCATTACAGGGTGGTAATTTTTCTTTCTTTAGAACATTTTTTGTTCACAGGTACTTTAAAAATATAATTGGAAATACAAACTTACAGTGGTCACTCATATACATTATTTTCAGATAAAAAAAATGTCTTGAGTGGGCTGTGGTATGAACCCATGACCTACTAATAAAATCAGGTAAGTTCAATGAGCTATTAGCCACTGAGCAAACAATAACTCATAGTTGTAGAGCACCTGAAATATCATTAGGTTGTAGGTTTGCAAACTACCCAGCTCCAGACAATTTTTCCTCTAAACTTCGTAACAATGCATATGAGTGTCCACTCGAATGCTTGAATTAATAAGCATTCTGTATAACTCTAGATATCAGAAATGTGTCAAGGTTGTAAAACAAACTGATATCTGGTTGGATCAATTTGCAATTCAGATTAATGATTTTGAACAAAACTTGCACTCTAGAGGCAACAAAGTTTGAAGCTTAATTTATCAGATTATGAAATTATGCATATTTCTGTCATTTGGCCATGCAAATATTAATCATAGCTGCACTTAATACATAATTTCACAACTGTTCTATTACTTGAAAAGTACAGAAATTTCTATTCCAATTTCTGTTGTAAACAAATTCAACCTTGACTTCATAATACACTCTGATTTCTGATACCTTGACTACAATTATTAAAATATGCCAGTATCATATATTTATTACCTTAGGTTTACATACTATCACTTTGGAACACTGAAAAATATACTAGAATGCTTATGGTAGTTATTAAATTACAGGTTATCTTCTTTTAGCTTTTATTCAGATTATCATCAAAACTTATATATACTATTAAAACCCCTTTTCAATTGCTAAAAACTTCATATATTTTTCTCTTAAAAAACCACGAGTTAAATAATAATACATACATTAGGCAGTGATTCATTTGACATTGCATGATTATTGCCAAAAAAAAATATATCAAACTAAATGGTCAAAATTTCTTCATATTGAAATTTTTAGTGAGAATTCACTGGTTACCTAGTAAGGACAGTGTTACTTCAGTAAACAAAGTTTAAAAGGGGAAAATTCGATTTCTGAGAGTAAAAGGAAGTAATATTTTAGTTGCACTCTATCAAACTTTAATCTTATACAAATAACAATAACAGAAACTATTTAATCAATGAAATATTTTTGAAAGTTTTAAATTTTTTCTAAAAAACTTTATATCAAAAATTGTACTTTAAAATGTGAATAAGATCATTAGAATACAATTTCCAAAATTGTTGCATACTGTAAGAATGAATAAGTTGATGTATGTTGATACAATTACATAAAACTTCATATTATACTTATCAGCAGCCTAGACAGTAAAACAAGCAAGTATGAAAAATGTATTAATAGTTCATACAGTTTTTAGATTTAAACTGCATCATCAAGATGTACTGTCTTTAAATGACACCTTTGAGACACCTAAATGAAGTGGCATGTCAAAAAAATTTTTTTTTCCAAACCTGTTTCAAAATTAAATTTTTCTAGAGAGTGATAGCAGAACTCACTTTCCAGCATCTATTTCAATGATATGGCATAACAAATATTCTTCTATATATCAAAATGTTACTCACATACACTGAAGAAACAACTTCTACTGTTGACATTGTTCCTAAGCAGCCAAAATTTACATTATAGCAAGATTGAAAGATCCTGGGATCCAATATTTTAAATACGATATTAATTGAAATTAAAGGCCCTGGTTCCTAGGAATCTCTACAATTCAGTGAGAATCAAAAATCATGCAAATTTTAAATATATTACACAAAGATTCAACAATACCATTCAATTAATTAAGATATATCTGCTGGTAATTCTATTACTTGAGCTACAAAGACTGGTATTTTCACGTGGTTTTGGAAATTCAACTTTCATATACATCATTTTTAAATTGCCCTATTAGCAAATTCTATAAAGAATATAATGCATCAATTGCCAAAATTTACTATTTTATTATCAATGGGATAATACTTTTACACACAATCAAATGTTGATGTGAAAAGACCAAACTTAAAATTCATTTATACATTAAAAGCAGAGTGCACACAAGATGATTTTTTTTACACAAGCTACAATAATGCTTACTATTCTGGGAGCTAATATTTTGTTTTGACTCAATATGACGAAAATTTCACAGTTTCTGCTTAGATCATTAGCAGAAATTTATTTCAATATTGAATATATTAAAGAGTGAATTTAAGTGAAAGGCAATATGAATATTCAGTTGCTTGGGAAAAATGTGTACAGAATATTAACTAATAAAATAAACTACAACTAGTACAAAAACATTCATAACATCTTCAAGATGATTAAATTTTGAAACCTGTGAAGCAAAAACAGATAAATAGTTTTGAGTAACAGTAATTAGTACAAATAGCACTTGTAATGACATTTTGAGGAAGACAACAGATTCCTAAATAGCTTGCACTTTTATTTAGATTTTTGCAGTAGATAGTCTTTAATATACAAGGTACAATCTGCTGTCATTTGTAGATTTTAGTTCTTTAGGATAAAAAATATATTTTTAATTTCATACTATAGACCTGCTGGCATCTCCTGCAATTTTATCAACCACCTGTAAAGGAAAAAAAATATACATTTTACAAAGTTCCTGGAAAGATCTAACTTAACTCATTTCAATTATATTTTAAAAATTTTTAGTATATTTTCGTAAGAAGAAATGTAATAGTACAATAGTGATTAAATTAACTTACAATACGATTAAAAAAAAAAGCAGTTTACTGCATTGTTTCAAAGTTGTTTTACCTTAATATCACTTCTTAAACATTCCCTTATAATTTCAGTGTTGCTGCAAATTTACAGTTGTTTGGATCAGTGCCAAAAATGAGTACTGCTATATGCATCTCTGTTACACACGGTGTTTAATCAACACTAGTTCACTACTTTGGTTGGGGAAGTGTTCTGGACTAATTTGTTTGCATTTCATTTTGCAGTAGAAAATGTCCCGCTTTTCTCCCCAAGTTCGAGGAACCACGCTATTCTACTTTTAAATGATGTATATAATAATGAAAGAGTTTAAATTAGTTTCACCTATTTGCTACAGTTAGGAATGAATTTATGTCGGTAAATATTTAGTGGCAAAAATTTCGACATTGGAACTTGAACCCACATCTCTCTAGAAACATGCTAGAGTATTCTAACCATTGGAATCTCTCTGTCTGAGAATCAGCTCTGTCTTTTTCTACTATGTATGACTTTCACTCTTGTGATTTTTGTTACCTACATTTGGCACCATAGGTCCCATATGCCGGCAAAATTTTTTTCCACAAAACATTTATTGATTTATAGACATTAAAAAGTCAACAGGCAACTTTGAGATTGTCAATTATTGATGAATTTATGTTTCTGGAAATACTGTAAGAATCCCATTCTGTTTTGAAGACTGCACTATCCTCAGAAATCTCAATGTCCTTCCATAAAAAAAAAATTGTCATTAAATAATCTTCTCATAAAATATCATTCATTCTCGTTTAAGGAATTTGATATATTCCACATTTTTTTTTCAGAATTTATTACTTTTGGTATTGATTCTTCCTCTACTTGAATAATCATCTTGACTTACATGACGGATATAATGGAAATGGATACAAAATAATGGAAACATGTACTGTTTATGGAGAACATTTTATTAATAAGCTGTAGGCCCACCTCGGGCATTCAGAACAGATGCAATTCAATGTGGAATAGACTTGTACAAGTCATGCACATATGGTAATGGAATGTGGGACCATTCTTCCTGTAAAATATGGCCTAACTGTGCCAGTGATGCTGGAAGTGGAAAGTATGATCTGACCTTGTGCTCCAGATATACGCATAAATGTTCAATAATACTGAGGTCTGGAGATTGAGGTGGCCAGGATAGCTGCTGCACCTCATCCTCATGCTCTGAAAATCACAATTTGACACATTTTGCACAATGAATGGATGCATTATCTGCTTGAAACCAGGGATGGTCATTAGGAAACAATGCCTTGCAACACTGAGTGCAGATGGTTCTCGAGAATAGATTCGTACACTGCGGATTGACATGACCCTGCAGAATAACTAATTCTGCAGGGTGCTATCATATTCCTTAAGAAATGTCTATCATGACAATGTGCAGCATAATTCATCAGACCAGATGGCACACTGCAAGTCTTTAGCATCCCAGTTTTTATGTGCTTTGTGCCATCTTACACATTTCGTTGCATTGATGTTGGTAATCAGAGATTTGTGGATTGCAGCATGGCCATAAATATTGACACACTGAAGTTTCTGATGACTGTTATGATGGAAACAGGATCATTCTGACTGGTATTTACAGTGCCATGGTCTTGTGCTTCCACTGTACAATCCGTGCCAATTGAATTACCTATCCCTATCTGACAACTTCGTATGGCACCAACATTTGGAGGCAATGCCCTCTCCTTTTTGATAGGTAGTCATAATCTTCGATACAGTTTGTGTTACACCTACTATTTCTGCCGTTCTGGTTACTAAAGCTCCTACAAGATGTGCACCAATGATCATGCCATTTTGGAGGTCACTGAGATCTGACATTGTCAACAATTACACCACAACAGCTGTTTCACTTGTGCCTGTGGCACTACTATGTGATAGCCGACATCGTACTTCTCCCCCTTATATACCTCACATTGTGGTTGACATCGCCCCTGTGATATGCATATGGTACATTGCGTGTACTCCAGTCGCTGTTGATATTACGATTATTTTAATAAACCCCTGTATGTTAAACATATATTCGTCACATGTAATGCATGTTTAAGCATAACACAAGCCATAAAAAAAAGTCATTTTTAAATGCAAATTGACTTATATTACATATTTGGGTTGGTTTGGGTTGTTTTACCTCTGAGTAGCACCTTTTTGCATATAATGGGCTACATGGTCAGGTCACAAGGACCCTGAGGGCTCAGAAAAGGTTGGGGGAAGGGCACTCACTGGACAGCTGTTAGACAAATGGTAGCCTTCCATCAAGGCCATCCACACAGGAGTTGCATGAGAGGTTATGGCTCTCCTGCAACAGGGGGCCATGGCTTTATGTCCCATACAACAGATGATAGCCTTTTCAAGCCCATTGGTGTCCTCTATTGATTGAAGACAGGGTGGAGGTTTTGCAGAAATAAATCTCACTGCTGGCCTAGGTGGGCAGCAGTGAGATTTATACAAGCCTGGATAGTGCAGCAGTGTGATTAGATACAAGCCTGGCACACTACAGACTGAGCCACCTCTACCACTATTTTAGGATATATGATACTTGCAGGTATCTTTCAATGCTACCAATACACTTAGATTCTATTTAAACAAAACATTAATATGGTACTTATGTGCTAACTTCACAAAATAACCACTATACAAAAGACAAAAACAATTCTTGTAAAATGACAAAACTTATAATTGTATACTGTTTGTAGAACATGAAAACAGGAACTGTATCACTATGGGATTTGATTAAAAGGCTAAGAAGAACATATTACATTTAGATGACATTTACTAAATGAATAGTTCTATAAAAGTTTATTTTTACATTTAATGAGCAGAAATCTTAGATATTACAGAAAACAACAGAAGGCAGTTTTATGTAGAGAGGTTTTAAACAGAAAAATACCTTGACTAATGTTACTTCAAATTCATTGTGAATTCTTTGGTGTATCACCATATATTGATTAGAATGTTATTCCATTGCCTGCTGCATAGAGGCAACCTGTGAAAGAATTTCACAATAAATTTGAAGTGCTACAGCTAAATTTAATTAAAGTTATATCATTAAATATTGAATAAACTCGACTTACTTGGTATATACTAAATATTAACCACTTTGTAAGTCTATTTAATTTTAGAGGAAAAATTGTCTTCAGCCGGGTGGGATATGAAGCCACGACCTCCTGATAACGTGTCAGGTGCTCTAAACCACTGAGCTACCGGCCGCCGATCAAGATTTCCTCTAATTGATGATATGAACATTCTCGACCTAAAGTACATATTCCATTATATCACATATAGGAATATGTACTATAGGTTGAGAATGTTCATATCATCAATTAGAGGAAATTTTGATCGGCGGCCGGTAGCTCAGTGGTTTAGAGCACCTGACATGTTATCAGGAGGTCGTGGGTTCATATCCCACCTGGCTCAAGACAATTTTTCCTCTAAAATTAAATCGACATACAAAGTGGTTAATATTTAGTATAAAGTTATATCAATTTTACATTATGATCATTAAAACTTTCAATCTGGTTATCCCATATCATTTACAAATAATTTGATTTATAAATTAAAATTATTTTACATTATATTTTATTCTAAAAATCCCTATCTAAATTCATATTTTGCCATTATCACTCATAAGATGAAATTTTTTGCAATGCACACTGACATTATGTGGTTATTATGCCAAGTAATCAACTAAAAATTACAGTACTTAACAAATTATGAGACTACACTACTTAAAAAAAAAACCTAAGCATTGTTTTAATCTTTTAATGCATAATCTAAAATCAAGTAATCCAATCAATACCAATTTTACATCTCAAAGATGCACACTGTTAGCTGACAAAATACTATAAGTTTGTAGTATATGCTTCCATTTAACCTCTTAAACTCTTTTTAATAGCAATATCTGATTAGGATGCTATTTGTACAATGAAAGATTATCTTCCATATTTGCACCTTTTCATTTAAGTTTTACTGACAGAAATAATACAGCTAAGGACTTACCTTGTTTAATAAAGGTAAATTAAGAATAGCCCCTAATAAAGGAACCCTTCTCAAGAAGTTAACAGCTACTGGTAGAAAGCCACTAAAAGTAAAATAAATTTATATTAAAAAGCAATCAAGTGTGAAACTTTTATATGCACAAATGTTTTCACTAAAAAGAATCTAGCAAGTAAAATATATATTTAAACAAGAGTATCTCCAACTCCATATGTAAACAAAATGGAAATGAAATATTTTAACACATAAAGAAAATTTATAAACTATTTGAAATAAGCAAATTACTTTTTATAGTGCAAAACCTGAAAAATGTATCGAGTAAAATGATAAAATGAGAAAAAAGTGGTATCATTAAGAAATGAGAAAAACTGGCCTCATCTGGTCCACTGTTGCATATAACAAAAGGAAAAATTATTGTTTGTTTAATCACAAAAGATAATTCTTAAACATCCCAGGTATTTGTATGAAAGTTGGCAGTAACAAAGCAAGGCCAGGCTCTGACTCATTGCATTTACTGTGATTGATGAGACTGACAAAAGCAATAGTGTAACATGGTGTGGTCAGGATCTAATAATTAATTCATGTGACTAAATTTTTACCTAAGATGATCTTTCTTTTCCCTTACTAGATATGTTATCTTTCTCCACATGAGTACCAACAATAAATTTTCATTTTAATCCTGTCATTCTCTATGCTTCTTGTTGAAGAGGACATAACAGTGACTTATCTATTTTATACTTGCATATATATTTTTTATGCCAACTTCGTATTTATATCTAGGCCAGTATGTTATTAACTATCTTGAGCCAAATTTCATTTTTTCTAACCAAATATTATTTTCTGCATATACCAGTGTAAATTGATGCTGATTTTTCATGATGATCATTTTTTTTCTATTGGGGGAACAATGTTCTCATAATTATCAAATTGTGAGAACAAAAAACATTATATTGTTCTCACAATTATCAATATGGAAAGATATATGTGTATGATTTAGCCCATGAGATGCCAGCACCTATCCCATTTCTATCCCCTTTCATTAAGGTACCTCTCCTTCTATCTTCAAGTAATTGAGTGAAATAAAAAAATTACAAAAAAAATAAGTCTTAACAAGAAGAATAATACACTGCCTCTGACAAATTTGAAATGCTCCTTTTTAGGGAGATTGAAGTTTGTCATTTTTCAAATTTAGGAACCAATTCTAAAAGTGGAAATTCAAACTCTAATGATTTCAGAAAATTCAAATAGTAATCCTTTATTAGTACTAAATTCAAAAAGAATTTTTTATTTATCCCTTAAAACAAAAAAATTGCATTTTAATATCACCCTGAGGGTAAAGGAAAAAATAGCTGCTTTTAATGTACACTTCTTGATCACCACACTCTGCCATTAAATTTTTTAGCATGAATATTCCATTGCATTTCCAGCATATATTTACAATAGTTGTTCAGGTTTTTTTTGCCATTTTTTAACAATAATATCCTCTAATGATGGAAATTAAAACTATTGGGTGATTAAGAAAATGTGAATCCTAATATTTCACTAGTATCTATTCAACTCAAAAAATAATTTTTATCTCTAAAAACAAAAAAGCTAAATGTCTACAGACAATGTGAAAACTTTTAACAACTGTTTTTGAAAATGAGCTAAAAAAACATGCTCTTCTGGATTATCCATACCAGTAAATGGCAATACTGGTACATTGTGCCATTTGAGGGTTAAGTGTGTGGCCTGCTGCCAAAATAACTGTTCAGCTCTGCCTTAACATCGCATAACAAGATGGAACAGAATTTTTGCTATTTATTATTTTTACTCTTATGAGACAATGTCAATCTTGTGATATTTTTTTCAAAAAGAAGTCTTAATTATTTTATATTTAAATATGAGACTTATACTGAAGTTTTAACTGATGAAATGAATTTTTATGATTAAAGGAATTTCTAACATCCAGAAGTATGCACTTAATATTTACATTTCATCATTTCTTCAATTTTAAAATGGTTCTTTTTTTTCACTTTACTATTCCTAGGATTATTTTTTTTGTTCTTCATAATATATTGTGAGTCAAAAGAATAGTTTTTAAACTAGAACTGTAGCTAAATCGAAACTACAACTGGCAATAACACATTATGATCTGCTGCCATTAAATGGCAGGTACATTACTATATATTGAACTTGAAAAGTTTAATTTCTAAACAGTAGGGCAAATTTTAGTTACATTTTCACATTTTCTTCTCATTTATTAGTTACAAATAATAATTTTTAAATAAAATGTTTTCCTTTTAGTAATACTTTTTCATCATAGTTAGGCAAATTTGATTTTGATCTGAGCTTCAATACTTTGAATACGCTTCATATGCTGTGGAACATCCCCCCCCCCCCCCCCCACAAGTTCTTTAGCTCATTTTAGATAACAGGGTACTATATATCTCAGCTTTGGAATATACTTAAGTTTCATTTATGAGCCGATACTACTTTAACTTACAGTCAGGTCCAAAAGCCACCATATATGCTCATGTACTAAATTTCATTGTTGTGTTTTACAAACATTGCCAAAAGAACTGTGAACAACCCAACCAGCAGTATTCTTCAGATCACTGTAATTAATTAGTGAATACAATAAAATGTAGGGATTAGAAAGCATTTATGCCTTCATCTCTGAATAATCAAAGGCAGCTTAGGGTTCTATGCTACAGTATACATATATATATATACACTGCTGGCCATTAAAAGTGCAACACCAGGAAAGACAAGATATATCAAAGCCATATTTAATAAATACATAGCTTATGTTACAAGGATCAAATGATTGAAAATACAACTAAGTTAGACTTGTGAAATACAAAGAAATCAGTATCTTGTGAGCAGCAATGACCACTGCTACACGGTCCGACATTGAGAGGATGAGATGTCGGATGTGTGTTTGGGGAATGTCAGTCCATGCAGTTTCAATACGTAGTCAAAGTTCATCTGTTCTAGCAGCTGCTGCTGTCTGGTGTACTAGTCATCATGAGATCATGGACCAGACATATTCAGTTGGGGACAGATCCAGTGATGGCACAAGCCAAGGCAGAAGTGTCACATGGTGGTTATCCAGGAAGTGTTGGATGATGCATGCCACATGTGGTCGGGCATTGTTCTGTTGGTAAATGGCACCAGAGAGCCTCTGAAGATAAGGTATGACCACAGGCTCCAACACCTCAGTGATGTAACACTGGCTGTTCAAAGTACCGGTAATGGGTACAAGGTGCATATGTGAGTGGAGTCCAATGGCACCCCAAACCATAACACCAGGGGACGGTACTGCATCATGCATGTCTCATTGAGCCTGTTGCCGTGGTATCATCAGATAAAGGATTCGTCCATCATGGTGCTGCATACTGAAGGAGGATTCATCTGAAAAGATGATGTGATGTCATTCGCACATCTGTACACAACATTTTTGCACCATTGCAGTCGCATATGCCTGTGTTGTAGAGTCAATGGAGCTGAAGCAATGGCTGCCTAGCAAAGATGCCCCAATGTTGCAGACCTCAAAACGTACACAGGTTGATGTGCAACACACCCTAACTGTTGAGCTAAGGTGTTTGATGTGGCTGTATGATCATTCAAAGTCATGTGCAAGAGATGTCTGTCCTTTCATTCATTTGTGTGACAGGGCTCTTGAGATCCCTCACATTGGTGAGTTCGTTCCTCCTCTACCCACTGATGCCATATTCTCATCACTGTGGCAGCATTCCATCCAACACAAGCACTGGTGTCTCGGTATGATAATCTGCCTTCCCATAATCCCACAATTCTTCCTCGGTCAAAGTCAGAAACCTGGTCATATGGATGCCATGTTTTTCGACAGGGCATACTTGATCCTTTAGTGCGCAAGAACTGTGAGCAAACACAATTTTAGTGCTTTATACCAGCTCTTTGTAATCTCCTCTTATACCACTTCCAGGGGCATTAGTGTCACACATGATGTGTGTAAGTGTTGTGCTTTGAATCATTTATATGTTCTACTATGGGTCTTCTTGCACATTTTGGGACAATCTGATGGGTTCTTCCTGGTTGTGCATTTTTAATGGCCAGCAGTGTATAATTCATGCAGCTTACACTGTACTTAAATTTGACAGCCACAGCAAAGGGCTTACATCTGCCACTGTATTAAAATATATGTCTGCATGTTAAAGCAACCTGAATCAGCATGCAATTACAGACTCAGCATGGACATTTAACTATTAGGCCGTTGCATTTCAAATGGCCAATTCGAATGTGCATGAAGTTTTTGATGTTTTGAGGAGTGAAAATGTTATTAGATGGCACTAATGATATGCTATATTAAATCACAAAACCTATAAGTAGCCATTTTGCCAGTAGATCTTTTGGTTGGTAAGTGGATTGCAAGAGCTTAAAGGAAACAATGGATTGGAGTCAAATTCATGTTCTTATACAAGTTTAAACTGGGACACAAGGCTGTGGAGGCAGTGTTGTGTCCCATATTTGACTCCAACTCCCATGAATGCAGCACTTGAGGAAGGCACAGCTAGTGAATGGACAATATGAGGCTAGTTTGAAACATTTTGTTCAGGCGACATCAGTCTTCAAAATCAGCCATGTGATCGACCTGAAGAAGCGATTGATTAAAAGTTTTAATTGAATCTGATACACATCAAACTGTATGAGATATTGCAAGCAAATTAGGTGTGCATTATTCAGCAGTTTCCCAGCACCTAAAAGCCATTGGAAAAGTGAAGAAGTTTGATAAATGGGTTCCACATGAATTAATGGACATTCATAAGGCAAGTCAACTTACTTCAAAGAGAACTTAACAACTTTACTTCAAATAGAAGAAAATATACTTCAAAGTGTGCACTTCCCTTCTTACATGAAACCAAAGGGATCCATGTAATTACAACATATGATGAAAAACCAATCATATAATACAACAATTATGAACATTCTGATCAATGGCTGGACATTGCAGAAGCATCCAAAGACATGCCCAAGCCTAATCTTCACCTGAAGAAGGTTATGGTGACCATTCGGTGGTCTGTAGCCACCGTTATCCATTATTCATTTCTAAAACCAGGTGAAACAATAAATGCAGAGAAATAGTGTACAGAACTCCTAAAAATGCATGAAAAATTATGCAAGAAGCAGCCTGCATTGGTCAATAGACATGGCATCCTTCTGCTCCATGATAAAGCTCAATCTCACAAATAATGGTCTGGAAACTCCATCAGTTACAATATGAGACTCTTGCTCACACAGCATTATTCACCAGACCTATCATCAACTGACTACCAATTCTTCAAGCATCTTGATCATTTCTTAGTGGTGAAAACATTCAATAATGAAACAGCAGTTAAAAACACTTTCAAAGAATTCATGCTTCCAGGAACTCAGCTTTTTTTACCAACAGCATAACTTCTGCCACTTGTTTCACTGTGGCAGAAGTGTATTGAATATATTGGTGCATATTTTGATTAAGTAAAATATTTTTAACAAAGCTATAGCTGTTGAATGTTTCAACAATTTGGCCATTTCATTGCAACGATCTAATACGCGATGCTCAACAGCAAGGAATATATATTTACCCTTGGTAGTACTTATTAAATGCATTTTAATCATGAAATTATCCGACTGACTAACTTCCCAAAAATAATTTCATTGTGGTTAGTAAATTTTTACAGTGTATACAAAGTACTTCATTTTGCAATACTTAATATTACTTTTGCATCCATAATTTACTAAAATATACTTTAAAGGTTCATCCAAAAAGTATTACTGGATGCAATGGGAAAATTTAAACTAAAATATGGGGAAAACAGCTAATGTCAGAGTCATGCTATGGTCTTTTGGACCATGATTTTTCCACACAATAGAAAAATGTATTGCTCAAATGGCAAAATTGTTTGGGTCTTGCAAAATGTCAAGGATGGCTTAATGGGTGGATACATGCAGATACTGAAGAATTCATCTGTTTCAATGCAAAATTGCACATGGGTAGGTTAAAAAGACCAATATGTAAGTAGTTTTAGGTTAAGCAAATATGATAAACCAAGTTTCAGTTCAATTGGTGCATTATTACAATTTTCAAGTCTGAGTCTGGAAAAAATGTTTTTTTTTCTTTTCCTATTTATTAATTTCCAGATTATTTCCCAATTTCTGAACTCCAAATGAATTTCTTTTTACGTTCTCCATTGTGGAAAATATAGTTCTTATTTAAAACCATAACTTTCTATGTGCATTTGATACCTTTCCTTTTAAAATAAATCATGGCACATATTTTTAAACAATGTACTTGCATATTTTGATTGACTGTTGCAGTAATGATTACAATTTTTAAAAAATCTTTTGCAATACTAAACAAGTCTTCATTTGAAGAAGTAATAATAACAAAGGAACACCCTTTTTCCTTGTCAATGTTAAGATGCTATAATCTCCCAACTCCTTTCCACGGAACATTTTTAAATCCAAACACATTCATGACAGAGGATCTTTCAATCTTAAGGATAGCAATGTTGAATTAATCATTTCAGCAAAATAAATGAGCAAAATCATGCTATTAGTAAGCATTGTAATAACTTAATGACTGAACATACCTGAAAAGTACAACAAAGCCATATATTTCAACTATCATTCCAATAAGAGGCCAGCCAAACAGAACCACAAATATGCCTCCAAAAAATGCAGCTGATCCTCTTAACTTATGACGTTGAAAGAAAAAACGGAATGTTCGTTCTAAACCAATTACAAAAGATAATCCAGAAAGGAACAGGATCTAAAACATAAGACAAAAATTATTATTATTCAAAACTGGCAATTTAGGAAAGTTAAAAACTTTCTGGATTAAATATATATTTAAAATAAACTAATTTTTTTAATGCAGATTCAGCCATCATGCTGGTACTGTTTTGATTCAGTTCTTTTTGTGTACTTCAGCATTTTCAAAACATATTTTATAGCTTTTCTTACAGTTTAATCTATTTCATCTTGAGAGGCCAACTCAAGTCCAGATGCTCATCCTCTGATTACATCAAGGTAGTATGGAAATAAAAATCACTTTGCATTATAAAATTAAAAGTGTAAGGGTTAGGCTATTTTACCTCTGAGTTGTCACTTTTTCCATCATGGCTAAATGGTGTTATTACCAAAAAATGGGAATGAATTGTTCCTAATTATTTGGTGATGGATCTAACCACTGAGTCTGCAAACCTTATGACTTTAAAAAGTGTTATGAAATTGTTTGACTTTGTTTAATTTTGGTCAACAGATAGTACCTATATTACACTCCACACTTGTTAGAAATGCCACTTACTTTTAGTCAACAGATACCACCTACATTACATTCCACAAAAAATGAATATATTTTTTTTTATCAAGGCCAATTTTAATCAAGGAAAAAAAAAAGGGAAAAGTCTTTTTTTTTAATCAAGGCACTCAGTATGTTTTTTAATCTGCAGAGTGTGGCTTATTGTATACAGGATAATGGTTTAACACTCTTATCTCTATGTTGTGTACTGACACACCCCAAATTGTTTCATTGGTATTAATGTAAGAACAGCAAATGAAAAAATAGCAATTCTACAATAATAAAATTTAGTAATTACTTAAAATTATATTTAAAAGCATTTGTTCAAATATATAGATTATTACCCTCTTGTGTAATAAACAGTCACTTCTAAAAGCAAATATCTATCTTGAATGAAAATATTAAAAACAACTTACAAGTGCCATCCTAAGTACTTACATATACCCATTATATGTAACATGATTAAATGAAATGAAACATAATTTCTGTTTTTAAGTGATAATCTTTATCATAATCCCAAGCCACAAAATAAAGATTGTCACTTAAAACTAGAGAATTTGAGTTTTATCCATTTAATTATATCACTGACAAGGAAAGAGAAACCTTTTTATTGATCAAATATAATATGCTAGGCATTTAATGGTCTTTAGTCAGAGCCTAAATAAGTTTTATAGTATTAATAAGGAACTCATTTTTCACTAACACAGCATATAACAAGCAATTCAGAAATACATGGAATGTAGCAGCAGCCTCTTGAAGCTTTATTTGGCAGTCATAAATGATAAAAAAAAAATACCCCCTCAAGCAGCTGCTTGCCACAGAGGTCTGACAGGAGCCTGCCAGTTTATATGCCATAGTAGAAGGTCTGAGAGGATGGCAGGACCTCAGCAGAAAAACGACACATACATCCATGCCTTACACGGGGCTCGAACCCAGGTCCCGTAGATCAGTAGCCAAGTGTGCTAACCACTCGACCACGGGATAAGACTCAATAATATGTTCACTAGGAAACTCACCTGACTATTTGCAAGTTGATATAACTGCTGTGAAATGTTTTAAAGAACTGTAGATACATCATAAAATTAGAAATGTGAATCCCAAAGTTAGTGTATGTCCATATGACAATTTTTTTTAATGAAAGTACTATTACTTAAACTGCATAAATAACTAGAAAATAAATAAGGGGAATAATTGACAAAAATCTCTTTTTCTCACCAAAAGACCTTTTGTGTACAAAACTTCCATATTAACTTGTATACATTTCTCTGATTATTCTGAATTATGCTCTTCAGGATATACAGGTGGAAATATATAAAATAATTGTTTACAAATTGAAAGTACAAGACTTTGAAATCTGAATAGATTTCAGTGAGAAATAATCACTGTTTTTAATTAATAATTTTAAAGAATTTGAAAATCAAATGTAAAAGAATCCTAATGTATAATAAGCTTTTTTCCCCCTCATTGTGTTACATCATAGGACAAATTTTGTGTAAATATGAATATGAGAAATTCGTGGCATTTTCCTCTAATACATCTTGCAAAAATATATAATGCAAAAAAAATTACTTATCTTCCAACATGTGCACTAAGAAAGCAAAAAATGAAATTAAAAAATGCCAATGATGAAATTACCTAATCATTTCATTTTAACTTCAAAGGAAGCAACTGCAATTTTTTTCAGTTGGCAGTTTCGGCCCTCTTGATTTTTTTCAGTTGGCAGTTTCGTTCCCTTTGAAGTTAATACAAATTGAGTGTTTTCAACACTCAATTTATATTAATTTAATTTTTTAAATTCTTTTTTAATTTTCCATTCCATTAAATTTCTTTAAATTTTATGTTTTAGAGCACATATAAGAAGGTAAGTATTTTTTGTATTTTTTAATTTATTTCATTTTTTCTAAGGGACCTGGGTTTGAGCCCCAGATTAGGCATGGATGTGTGTGTCGTTTTTCTGCTGAGGTCCTGCCATCCTCTCAGACCTTCTACTATGGCATATAAACTGACAGGCTCCTGTCAGACCTCTGTGGCAAGCAGCTGCTTGAGGGGGGATTTATTTTTTTTTAAATTTTAGTAGCATGGGCTTTTTACTAAATGTTCCTATCTTTCCTCTGCTTCTGGCTAAGGAGAAAACTTATTATTCTCTATACTGTTTTTCATGTCACAAGCTTTCATTGGACATGTAGGATATTTCAAAACTCTCTGTACAAATTTCAATGGGAGATAGGGAACACCAAGACAAACCTTTTTTGTCTATGAATGTATGTCCACTGACGTAACCCTTAGATGCTAGAGGGTGCTGACAGAAATATCGGTGGAGCTGGTACATAAATGAATGTAAACAAGTGTGAACAACATGTTTATTTAAAGAAGGTGCTCAAAGTTGCAACCAGCAACAGCATTGCATGCATGATAGCATCGAAGCATTGATTCCCGGAATTTCATGAACAGTTGCAGCGACGACAGCGATTCTTGCCATGAGGTTCTTCATGTGTCCCCAGAGGAAGAAACTGATACATTAAATCGAGCAATGGGTCCACCCCAGCCTATCAATTGGCCCCCAAAAGTGTCATTCAGATAATCCCATACATCAATGCTGAAGTGTGCTGGTGCCGTCATGTTGAAACCACATTCATCTGCGAATAGTCACAGGAACATCTTCTAATAGTTTCAGCAACACTTCTTCAAGAAATACCCAATAAATCTGCCCGTTGAGTCAGGGAGGCAGCAGGCATGGCCCAATCAAAATATCATGGACAATACCCATCCAAACATTGACGGCGAACCATCATTGATGACCATGCGCCATGTGGATTTTCGTGCATCCAAACGTGAGAATTGTGCACATTAAACACACCCTCACATATGAATGAGGCCTCATCTGAGAAGAGCACAAGCTGTAAAATCAAGCTGTTCTGCAGTCTGCTGTAGAAACCAGTGCACGAATTCCACACGAAGAGGATAATCCTGAGGTTGTAATGTCTGGACGCTCTGACGATGAAATGGATGTAACAGCTGCTCATGCAACACTCTCCACATGAGGGTATGGTTCACACCAAGGTTACGTGCAACAGCTCACATATTTACATAATTCACAAATTTACATAGGCAAGTAAAAAATAGTATTGTCTCTATAAATGCTCTTGCTTGTGCCTGAATTGTCCTCAACCTGCCATAGGATCTCTTCTCCCATGTTGGGAGTGCGCACGGTTCTCTCCTGACCAGTGTAATGCACGTTTGCATGGAATTTTACAGTTTCTCGCAGTTGCCAGTGCAAATGCCCATATGTTTGGTGGTTTCACACACATCTGTTTGGGAAACACTGTTGGTACAATCTCACAGCAGCTCTTCTGTTTCCATTGGCAGCCCCATATGCCAGATGCGTGTCAGCCATCTCAGGAGTCATGAAACACTTCATGTTACATGTAATGTATCTGATTTATGAATGCTGATGGTAAAAACAAGTCCTTTCTCCATTTCCACTTCGCCCCACTAACCAATTGCAGCACCCTCTAACACCAAAGGGTTAAGTCAGTGGACATACGTTCATAGACAAAAAAGGTTTGTCTTGGTGTTCCCTATCTCCCATTGAAATTTGTAAAGAGTTTTGAAATACCCTGTATAATTAATTATGATTAACCTCCATTAAATTTCCATTCTCCTTTTGGGGTGAAGAAAGGAGGGATGGGGTATAATTTGAGGTACAAAATGACATTTCCTCATCACACTTTCATTTGACATATAACTCATTATGATCAAACTCCATTTAATTTCTCTTCCCTTCTGATTTTCTTTGTGTGAGAGAGGAGAGGATATAACTCGCATTTGGCCCTCACATTTGGCACATTGGGAAGATATAAACAAAACAGCTTTCCTTTTTTAGGGGGGAAAACTTTCTTCTAGCCTATGACAATTCCTACATCAGCTCTCATTCAGTACATAACTCATTACAATCTGTCAACAGGTGGGGAATATATGGTAGAAAAACTCTTTTTATAAACACACAAACTGACAAAGCCTTTGCCAAATGCCATGCAGAAGCAATAGGAAGATAGCTAAAAACATGAAAACTATACGCAAAAAATCTTTGCTTCCCAAATTTTCTTTTAATTGGCTAAAATGGTCCAAGAGATTTTGCACAAATATTTACACAATTCTCTGAATAAATATGCATTCAAAAAATACAAATATATGTTTTGAGTATATCCCTCACAGGAATTGCAAACATAACATTTTATCTAACGAGTTGAGTTGTTTTACCTCTGAGTGGCACTTTTTTGCACAAAATGGGCTAAATGGCCAGGCCATAAGGACCCTGAAGGCTCAGAGAAGGTTTGGGGAGGGAATTCACTGGAACAGTGTTGGGAGATAGATGGTAGCCTCCCATCAAGGCCATCCAGCATGTTCTTTAATGTGCACAGGGCATGGCTCTCCTGCACACGGGACCATGGCTTAACATCCCATCCAATGGATGGTGACTTTTCCAAGCCCATTGGTGTCCCCTTTTGACCATGGGCAGGGCAGGGAGTTTTGCAGAGATAAATCTCAACACTAACCCAGATGGGACATAATCAGCTTGACGTGCCAATGAAAGCAAGATTGCCTAGGATAGCTACACTGCAAATAGACTTGCACATCTTTTTAATGCATTCCTAATTTGCATATTCCAGCTTAAGTGCAGCAACTGTAAATGCGGGACAGTTTCCCATGTAATGCATTTTCCATGTTCACCCATTTTCAGTGCATTCTTTTACATATTGGCAGGTAAATTACATTTTTGTTGATTATCCTTTAATATTGAGCATCAGTGTACAATGAATCCCATAATAGATTATTTAAAATTTGCATGTCTGGTGACTGGGCTTTTGATAAACTTTTTCCATTCTTGTACATTACACTGAATGTGCTATTTTGCCACTAAATTGTAAAAATGTTCAATAAGCTGAGATTAGCATCATATTAAATTTAAGCATTTTGTGACTTTATTTTTCAGATTTCTTAAATTTACATAGGCAGGTAAAAAATACTATTGTCTCTATAAATGCTCTTGCATAATATATATATGTGGGCTAATAATAAAAATGGTTAAGAAGCAACACCACTTACATTTCCAAGTGCCAACAATCCTTTATCAAAAACCAAAAGCACCCCTAAAAATAGAAATATCAGCCCAAAGCCAGTAAGTCCAATTCCAATTTCTGTAAGCAAGAAATGAGACTATTAATAAAAGAAACACTTTAACATATTTGGCAAAACAATTTTTATTGCAAAATATATGTTGGAAAGTAAAATTCTAATTCTATTATAACACAACAACTACGTGTATTTTCTTACAAAAAAGCAGGTGACCAAAATGTATTTGCTATAATGAAATGCAATAAAAACATATTATGATAATTACTGCAAAATAATCATTATAAAAGAAATTTACTTTGTATTAGAGTTTAGTTCTTAAAAGGCCAATAATTTTTTTAGCTGCATGTTTTCCAACAGGCATCTCTCTGTGAATTCTTAAATGATGTTGCAACTCTGCAACACTATCCAGAAAAATTCCATGTCATTATGAAATGGCCAAACTTTACGCATTATTGGCTACTAATAATGAATCTAAACAAATTAACAAACTTAACTATAACAATAAAAATAAATAAATAAATACCCCCTCAAGCAGCTGCTTGCCACAGAGGTCTGACAGGAGCCTGTCAGTTTATATGCCATAGTAGAAGGTCTGAGAGGATGGCAGGCCCTCAGCAGAAAAATGACACAAACATCCATGCCTTATCCAGGGCTCGAACCCAGGTCCCTTTGATCAGTAGCCAAGCGTGCTAACCACTCGGCCACGGAGAAACAAATATAACAATAACTAAAATTTAACGAATGGGTTGGGTTGTTTTACTTCTGGAGCAGCACTTTTTTGCACATAATGGGCTAAATGGGTGTTCCATCTAATGGAAGGCAGCCTTTCCAAGCCCATCAGTGTTCCCTACTGAACAAGTGCAGGGTGAGGAGTTTTGTGGAGATAAATCTGTGCTGGCCCAGGCTGGACTTGAACCTGAAACTGCATTATAAGCCTGGACAGCTACCGACAAGACCACCCCTGATTCGTTTAATGAATGAAAATATAAAACACATAGAATAAACACCTTCGAAAGAATGTTTTTGCTGATGCAACCATTGCAATACAATCAGAATTGTGTAAATCTCCAAGCTGCTAGGTAATGAAACTTTAAAGCATTATGTCAGCAGCATATGTAGAGAGCATCTATGCCATACAGTGAGATCAGCAAAAATGTGTGCAAGTGATACAGAATAGTACCTGATGATAGTGCTGTGATTGGTTAGATATTTCAGTGTTTAAATCATTGCAGCATTTCCAGATGCTAAAATGTACATATTGCTTAAGGTATTGAGCCACTCTGGCCAACATTGGCAGCGTAGTTGAGTGTTGTCCGCAAGTTTTAAATTTTTTTCCATAAGTACCACACACATGGACTCTGAATACCTTAAGTACCATAAATACCATATCATAAGTCATACCTCTCCAATATGCTCCCAGCAACAGTAAAAGTCAGACTTTTGCAAGACATAGGCTTATTGTTACTGATGTGGTATAACTATGCAATGTTTACTTCGATGCATTTAGATTGGAGGAATTGTTTCTCCCACCTACTGCAAATTGTCCACCATAACTGCACTATTTTACAACTTTCTCTGAAGATACACTTCTGTGAAGAAATGTCCTGGTTTCATAAACTGAAGTTGTAACATTTACTAAACTGTCTATTTCAGAAAACTGAAACCAGTATATGTACTGAAATGTCCTAATTTTTAACAATAAAAATCTGGTCAGCCTACTCTAATGGCAAGTGTGTAACATAGTATTGGAGGAATCGATCTATTTTCTCTTAGCTTACACATAAAATGACGATAAATTATGTAAATTCCAATGTATTTTAAGCTTTTTCCTTATATTTTCGCAAATAATTTTTTAGATACCATTATAAAGTAATCTGTTGTACGGGTCAAAATATTTAAATTCTACCTAAAAGAAATGGAGTTGGTCAAGAGACCTGTAATTCAAGGTGTTAAGAACGATCTGAAAAAAAAAGGTTGTTTTATACACTGAAAATCATCTAGAAATAGAAATAAATTACATTAATTATTTAGCTACTAGAATCATACTTTAATAGAAATAACACTGAAATTTGATAATGACAGCCGGAAATCTAAAAAAAAATTACAGCGAGACATTTAGGAGGAACATTGATTGACTTACTTTGGAAATCTGTAACTTCGAACATTTTATAGTGTTTTTATTCAATATATACACAAAGAGGATATTAGCAAAGCAAATGCTTTATGAAGCACACGCTTAAAATTAAAAAGAAAAGAACTTCCACGTCATTCTCGGCAGCACATATTTGTCACCGTATGCTAGTAGCCATCGCCATTACGATATACACAACTGACCTCTGGTGAGTAATTCCTACAGTCGAAACAGAATTTATTGGTTTGTTGTTGGCCAAGCTGAAAACCTCGAAGGTCCCGTCCCCATATGCAATGTACTTTGCATCTGTGCAAAAAACCTATCCAGCTGAATTTGTGGAAGAGATGGACACGATCCTCTCTCCACAAAAAATATATATATATTCAAATGAGATAAGAAATCAATATCCGATGTTAAAATGTTGCTAAAATAGTTCACATAACTCTTTCAGAAAAGGCGGAGTGGCACACAAAATCCAATCCTTTACATTTCGAAACGTATTTCAAGTAGCATTGCCCCCCCCCCCCCAACACACACACACACAACACATACTAGAAGCATTGGTCCCCTTTCACAATGAAAAATTCTGGGTATGTCACATTCTTCAGTAGAGATGAAATATGGAGTTTGAAGAAGGACAGTTGCAGGTGAGGAGGAAATATGATTGACTGGTGTCACCCGATACTCCACTATACAGGACAATAGTACATCTGATGGGTGGCATTACAAATTACACTCGCGTGCTAATTTAAGCCTAAAACTGACGATAATTCTGCGAAGCAGCGGATAAGGGACCTATCGAAGAGAACTAGTACATTGTAGTGAAGATATCTAATTGTCTGTTCTAATCGAGTCATTCTCTATGAACGGAGTCTTCACATATGGTCAATACAGCTGTATGCGATAGATTTATGGCATGGGCTTAACATCTGAAACAGAGGAGAGATTGATCAGTGGTTTCTAGCATGACAACGCCCATGTACACACTACTAGGGTCTCCGGACAATGTTTGCAACATGTTCAAGTATTGCCATAGCCAGCACGATCTCCAGATTTATCCCCAATAGAAAATCTGTGGGATCACATTGGACGATGTGTGCAATCCTCTCACTGGCCGGTGTAGAATCTCGATGAATTATAGGAACAAGTCAATGCTGCTTGGTGTGCATTTCCTCAGGACCATATCTGTCAACTGTATGTCTCCATGCCACGTCATATTTCTGCCTGTATTGCCGTTCACAGCGGTGCAACCACCTACTGTGGCAGTCACATTGTGCTGCATTATCTCCTCTTCTAACGGCTGTAAGTAGCTGCAAATTAAATCATGGTATGCTAATATGTAATGCTATGTGTGTGCTATATTTCACCCCTATTCCTTTATTCCTTCTGGGTGTGGCAATTTCAATGTCGTGCAGTATAATTTCAAGAAAAAAAATATTATAAAACATTCAGATGTGTCCTGCTTTGAAACGTGCATACTCATTGTCTTTTTTCTTTTCTTTTCAATTTATGTTGAGAAACGTAAAATTTGTAAAATGACGAGCAAATTTGGGGCATATTCTACATTCTCGTATATTTCTACTTATTTATTTTTATGCTTTTTGCGGCCTGTAGCAAGTGCCTCATGTGCAGTAGTTAACTACATGGATGATGGCAGCCAGCCTTACATAACTTATTTATAAATTCCCCCCCTCAACTATATATATTGCCCCCTTTATTTTCCCAACTTTATATATTGCCCCCCTCAACTTATTTATAAATATATGATAATTGTAACATTTTATAAAAAATTTTAATTAAAATATTTATTTACTGTAATTTAACCTTTTTTTTCTCAAGAAGCACTAATAAAAAATAAGAAATATCAAAAAAAATTATATGCCTTTAATTAATAAGGTGGTAAAATACAATGTTCTTGAATATGTAAATAAATAAATATTGAATATGTCAATAAATAATGAATATGTCAAAAAAATCTATAATAAAATAAATATGAATTATGAATAATTAGCTGAAACAACTTAGTTTCGCCGTGAATGGGACTCAAAACATGTCTCCCAGCTAGGTATTCTGGCCACTAAAGTATCAATGACTTTTCTCAGCTAATGTAACTGGGAGATGTGGGTTCGAGTCCCACTCAGAACCTTTTTTTTTCATCTCAGATATTTGAATTTTTAATTTTATACATAAAATATAGAATAGCAACAGTTGCATTAAATTTTGCATTTTAATGAATAATTTTAAATATTTTTACAAAAACATTAAAATAAAAGTTAAAAAAAATGTTTTTACTAAAGGCTGCTGATCAAATGGGTCTATGGGCGTATTAAACTGACAGGCTCCTGTCGTAGATCTGTAGCAAGCAGCTGCTTGGAGAATATATCTTTTAGTTTTTTCAAAGTTCGATAGGCCCCCTTTAGGCGAACTATGTGCCGCAGTAGTCATAAGAAAAATATCTAAAGTTAATCTAAAAACGTAATTCAAAATTAATAAAGGATGATGCAAATACATAAAGCAAGAATTGATAGATGATATTATATACTGTTCGACGCTCGACATAGAAAATGTCACACCATGAAGAAATTCACGAAATGAGACGAAACTTTCTACACATGTAAGCAAGTAGGTGGGAAAGAAGTGATGTAATTTCTGAGGGATTACATGAATGCGATGGGCAATGAGACAGTATAATGTGGCCTGAGTCAATAAGTTGTATGACGGCATACTGAGGTATACGTTAGGCAGCATGGCGTGGCATACTCCCAAGATGGTGTGCTGAGGTATCATGGACCATGAATTGTTGACCTGTGTCCATAATTCATCAACATTGCGAGAGGATCGTGCAAAAGTGTGAAGTCATCTGCCAATGATGTCCCACACGTTCTCTATTGGGGAGAAGTCTAGGGATTGAGCTGGCCAAGGCAGCACCTGGACACCTTGTAGGCACTGTCTGCTGATGTTGGCAATGTGTGAGAGGGCATTCTTGTGTTGAAACTGGGCATCAGGGATACCATGGAGATAAGGCAACAAAACTGGCTGCAGTACCTCATTGACGTATCGTCATGTTGTCGTTGTGTCCACTATGCATATAAGTGGTGAACGGCTGTTGAAACTGATAGTGCTCTAAACCATGACACAAGGCTGAGGAGACGTATGATGCTCACAGATGGCAGCAAGATCAGCTCAGTGACCACATCATCTCCAGAACCTTGATTGCTGATCTTCTACGCTGAGACAGAAGCAAGACTCGTTGCTGAATACGACATTGTTCCATTTGTCCTGCCACTCATATCTGATATAGCACTACTCAACCTTACACAACGATGGCTGCAGTGAATGGCAGTTGTCGTTGCATTTATGTAAATGAGTCATCTCAGTCTCATATGCATAGTGGGGTTGGCGAGAGCACAAACCTGCCTCAGCCAATCTGCGATTCACAGTCCATGTCAACACAGGGATGTCCATAGCTTCCTGTACACCACATCAAATATTGTCTGCTGTGGGTTATGAGGCTGTTATGGCTTGCTGTAAATGCAGCGATCGAGGAGTTCGGACATTCGCCTACACGCACCAGTCGCACTATGGTGATGAACGTTACCTTCTTCCAACTACTGCTGCCAAATTCGGCCGACAGTTATTGCATCCTGATGCGTTTCCGCTGCGATGCGATGCAAGTAACCAACCAGCCATAAGTAGTCCTGGTAGCTGAAGCCTCTGGTAAAGGTGTCTGTGTGAAGGTAGGATTCCCAATGACGTGACCCAGCACTCTCACTCCTTACATGTGCTTTCGCCACCAAGATCACTACGAGGCAGTGGTCCACACAACTAGGTGAGGACGACCAGACTTAGCTAGCCAAGCTATTTTGCCCTGTTGTCTCCCTCATCTATCACGAGATTGGTTCACAACTGTACTCATTTACATGATTCAACTGTAGACACATACCCACCTATTTGCACGTCGTTCCAACAAATACTTCTTAGTGTGGTATTTTCTACGTCCAGCAGTGTATTTATTATTGGGTGATGTAATTGTGATTGAGTTGTTGAATTTTAGAAACGCTAGTGTAGAGGTTTCTAACTAGTGTGACGTGAGATACTAATATTACATAAATGACGATGAATTATGAGATGAGAGTATTTCAATGCTATCGTTAGAGAAATCTTTTATTAAAATGCATTACTTTTAGTCTGCCATGACGAAATGAATCCATTACTCTGTGCTACGACGAATTGAATTCAGAACCATATAGAAGTGCTGCGATAGGAAACAAGCTCAGCAGTTCAGATCTCAGCCCAAAAGTCATAATTCGAATGCAGGTTCGAATACACCAAGCCAATGTGGCGAATACACTAAGCCTTCATTGGCTTCTTTGCATCATATAACGTGGAAATTATGATGTCAACAACACTTAAATTTGAGCCCTACTCAATGGTTTATGTCCTCTTCTCAGATGAGTGAAGGTTTGTAGAATCGTAGGAGAAAGGTTTTTGGACTATTGATCAAAAGTCTGCATATTGAAAGAAGAGGAATCATGGTGTAGGTGGCATCTCTATCATGTTTTATGTCTGATATCTACCTCACACTGTATGGTTAGAGGAGTGTACATGGTACACTCCTCTAAACCCGGATCAGTACGACCATTGATCCTGTAAGTTTTAGAGAAGTGTTCATGAATGCAATCAGATACTGAGCCATTTGCAGCCATACTTGACCAATTTGTGAGACCATATACTGAAGTAATTGTCGATTCATTCCTTTTAATCTCGACGATTTGCTGCATCACAGAAGGAAAGGATCATTGATTACCTAGAAATCACTGGCATTAAAAGAATGAGTGGCTAGCTTGCTCCCGGACTTGCATCCTGTCGCCTCAGCATTCACTGGCCCTTGTTCTAGAAAAATTAACGAAATTCTGCAGGAGATTATTAACTCTCAACACCCAAGAATCCATATGATCTGACGTTTTCATTTCGTCGTCTACCTGTGTGTCCACTGCAGAAATTAAACTTTTTTTATTTTTAGAGATAAATGAAAAAAATTGGGGGTTGGATAGGTACTAATGAAATATTAGGATTTGCATTTTTCGAATTCCCTAAAAGGGATAAATTCTTCTAACGGTGGATAAAATTCAAAATGGCAAAACTTTCATCGAATATTGCACACGATCTTTTAAGGCAAGAAATTTGACATTTAGCTGGTGGATTGTGATGATCCAAAGGTATGATGAGTACAGATTTGTCCTTTTTCCCACAGGGGGCGGCGAAAGCGCAAATTTTGTTTTAAAAGATAAATGAAAAAAAAAAAATCCTTTTAAGTTGAATTGGTAGTAAAAATTATTATTAGTCACATATTTCGAATCCTCCAAAAGACTTTAATATGCATCGTTAGAGGGCGCTAAATGTGGAAAATATAAAACTTGCACTAATTTTGCAAATGATATATTTACGCTAGAAATTTGAAATTCTGGTAGCAGAATGTGATGGTCAAAGACACCCAGCTAAATTACTAGCAAAATAGTTGAAATCTATATTTATATTTAAAATGTAAATCATTATCCGAGCATTTAGTGATTCAAAGCAACATTTCGATCAGTGAGTATAGGATTGTTTTAATTAAATTCAGCTGTAAAATTTGTACTGTATTTATTTACATTTCATTTCAATTTACAATGTTTAAAATTCGACTGACTGTTATTTATTTCTAAAAATGTTAGTAATTAATTTCAAAATACTCACTAATACTTTAATATAGTATAGTAGTAATATAGGTTTTATTTTATAACATTTTAAACTAAACAGCTTAGAGTTAAATTTTAAAACATTAAATCACTTAAAATCTTCATACACATTTAAATTTTTCTTCTTTTAGTTTCTGTCACCTAAGTAAGACTGGATCAGACATCTGTCAGGACATGGCATTTTTTAAATGGCCCTGGTCAAGGGATTTACCTCGACTGATTTGTCTCTTAACCTATGGGATGAAAAACACAATTTTTTCGTTTTTACGAAAGAAATGAGAGATTCATTTTGTGTTTCATAGGACTAATGAAATATTACTGTTTGCATTTTCCCAATCATAAGTTAGTGCAAATCATTATTGTTAAAAGGTGCAAATTTCAGAAATTTAAAAACTTCATTCTCTTTGAAAACGAGCACCCCATATTCGTCAGAGACGATATGTTATTCTTCTCATTAATATTTTTCTTTAAATTTGGAGACTGTTCATTATAGCCATAAATATTTCATTTGTATTTTTAAATCTACTAGTGATCCCTAACTTTAATTTTTATGTGTCTAGAGTAGGGGTTCTCAACGTGAGGTACGCGGCAAAATTTTTTGGGGTACGCCGTGAGAGCTCAAAAGTCGCTAGATCTGGTAACAAAGTAAAAATGACCATTATTATACTATAACTATAGTTTTATCTATCTGTACAAGGGGTACGCTAATTCCATACACATTTCCAGTGGGTACGTGAAGCATAAAAGGTTGAGAACCACTGGTCTAGAGAAATGGACCTTCATTTTTTTTCTTCCATTTTACGAATTAAACAAGAACGCCGTCCGACAGATGGGATGTTAAGCAGTGACCCTGTGTTCAAGAGAGCATGTTAAAGAACACGTTAAGCATGTCCCCGAGTGTAGGAGAGCCATATCCTATTAAAGTTAAAAAACGCGATTGATTGTCTTGATGAGAACTTCTATTCGTCTCCTAACAGTTAAGCAGTGAATTGTATTCCCAAATATTTCTCTGCGACCGTGTGACCTGGCTATTTGCCATATTCCTCAAAGTACCACTCAGAGGCAAAGCAACCCTACCCATTCACAGCATCTTTCTCTAACCATAAATTTATTACTGAAAATACAACAAAGAAATGCAATGTTTTGAAAATTTAGTACATACAGTAAATGGTTAAAACAACACTTTTAACAAAATCACTCCTGACAAAACTACAGAACAGAGGCCACCAATTAATTTTTCGCAGACTGCAAGTTGATTTGATCTTGACCCAATATGTTTACACATGAAAATTATTTTACATTTAAAGTTTTGCAGGCCGTCTTGTTTTGACGAATATTATTTAAAAAATCAATCGCACAGTTTATGTGAATCGATTAGTGAATACCGGTTCGCAAACACAAATTTTAGATTCGGCGAACCGGCCAAGACCTATCTTCCAATATGTGCGTTAAAAAGTAGAAAACTAAAACATATCGATGGTGCCGTAAGTCACTGAATTCGTGTTCACTTCAAATAAACCTAGGGTTGGGTTGTTTTACCTCTAACAGTTTTTTTTGCACACCATGGGCTAAATGACCAGGTCACGTGGACCCCGAAGGCTCAGAGAAGGTTGGGGGAGGGAACCCACTGGAACAGCTGTTGGAAGACAGATGGTAGTCTTCCGTCAAGGCCATCCAGCGTGTTCTTTAACGTGCACAGGGTATGGCTCTCCCGCACAAGAGCACGGCTTAAAGTCCCATCTGACGGACGGCGGCCTTTTCAAGCCCATCGGTGTCCCCTACTGACCGTGGGCAGGGCGGGGAATTTTGCGGGGATAAATCTCAACGCTGGCCCAGCTGGGACTCCAGATTAAGAGCCTGGCGCTCTACCGATTGAGCCACACCCGCCCCATAAACATAGGGCGCGGGCAATCTTTTTGAGTAGGTAAATTGGCGCCCTATGTTCCTTTGAAGTGTATACGAATTCAACAACTGCTTTATGCTTGATAATGCGTTAGTTTTATTTTCTACTTCTTAAGGCGCATATGGGAAGTTAGGTATTTTTAAAATTTTTTAATTTACTTATTTTTTTGTCACTAAAAATCTACTTTCAGAAACTTTTATATGATATATAAATAAAAACATAGAACACGTTTTTCCTCCCCCTGTTTTTGGAGTCGTGTTTAAAGTAGGACATGACATTGGTGACATCACAAGCTTTAACTTGGGATATATCTCGTTAAGGTATACCCCCACGAAAGTCAGCCCCTTTTTTGGGGGAAGAGAATGGTGAGGAAGTCAAAATTCGAAATAGCCTACGACGGTTCTCATGTAAGCTTTCATTTGACACCTAACTCGTAATTGTAGGCCCTCGCATTCGGAAAATATAGTAGAAAAATAGTTTTCATATTTCTTCATTTTTAGGGGGAAAGCAGGGGGTCAATTTTTTTTTATAGCCTATGACACTCCCCGCGTTACAAGCTTTCATTTGACAGATGAATCGTTAAGTTTCTCCATCGCGTTCGAAAGATATGGTGGAAGAACTGTTTTGACAAACATACAAGCCGACAAATGACGAGCAAAAAGCAATAAGAAGACAAGTAAAAAGGGGACAGGTTCCAAAAAAAATCTTTGTTATGAATAAAACGTACATTGAAAGTTTTATTTAGATACATTTATCACAAATTTTATTTCAGCAGTAATAATAAACATTAATGTAACATTATTTTATTCTCTGTTCACGTAAGGGTTTGGCCCCCAATGTTTTTCCTCTCACCCAAAAAATACCCTGATCCCTTTAAAAAGTGATAGGCACTGCTTAGAAACAATAATTGCTAGAACCTCCAAACTAAGTATACTGTTTCCTATAATCGTAACTTAGTCCAACGTAAGGGTTTTGACCCCCAAAACGTTTCCCCCACCAAAAAATTTCATCCCCCTCCTTAAATAATTGTAGGAATTGCTTCTAAATGGTAAGCGCTAGAAATTCCAAACTCAATATACTGTTTCCTCTAATTGTAACTTAAATCAACGTTAGATAGGACATTCAAAAATTTTCATCCCCCAAAATAATTATCCGCTCTCCCTTGAAAAAGTGGTAAGAATGTTTTCTAAATGATAAGAGCTAGAACCGCCAAATTCAGTATACAGCTTCCTCTAATCGTTATTTAGAGCAATGTAAGGATTAGGATCCTTAAATTTTTTCCTCCCCAAAATATGTCCCCACCCTAAAAATGGTAAGATTTGCTTCTAAATGGTAAGAACTTGGGCCCTAAATTCAGTATGCAGTTTACTCAAAGAGCAACTTCAAGCAGTGAAAGAGGTTGGACCTCAATTAAAAAATGGCATCCTAGAAGTTCTCTCGATTTTTTTTCTCTAGAAAAAGCGGGGAAGGATTTTTTTTTAAGTAAAAAAACAAATGGCAATAGCTTTACCCCTCCACACACACCAAAATACTGGGAAATTTCTCCTAAATACCGAGGGGGCGGAGGTGGCTCAGTCGGTAGCCCGCCAGGCTCATAATCTGCAATTCCCAGGTTCGAGTCCCAGCTGGGTCAGCGTTGAGATTTACCTACGCAAATTTCCTCGCCCTGCCCACGGTCAGTAGAGGACACCGATGGGCTTGGAAAGGCCGTCGTCCGTCGGATGGGACTGCAAGCCGTGGCCCCGTATGAGGGAGAGTTTAACATACCATGTGCACGTTAAAGAACACGCTGGATGGCCTTGACGGGAGGCTACCATCTGTCTCCCAACAGCTGTTCCAGTGGGTCCCCTCCCCCAACCTTCTCTGAGCCTTCGGGGTCCATGTGACCTGGCCATTTAGCCCACGGTGTGCAAAAAAGTGCCGGAGGTAAAACAACCTAAATACTGGGAAATTTCTCCTAAACGATAAAATGTAGGATTGCCGAATTTGGTTACAGCTTCCTCTCATCCTCGCTTTAATAAGCAATAGGCAGTTTCACCACAACCCCGCCAAAAAAATAATAATAAAAAGTCTACATAAAACAGGAAAATTATTTTTTTCTAAACGGTAAGATCTACGATCACAGAATTTGACATACAGTTTCCTCTCATCACGGCTCTAAGTAACGTAAAGGTTGCCTCTCCGTCTCCCTGGAAAAAATACGAGGATTTACGTAAACTCTTATCGAGCCTAGCGAATCTCTTAAAATAAAAGGTTTCATTTTTCTCACCCCTCCAGGTAGCAAGATAGAAAAATCATTGCTGCCGACACGATCATCAAATCCTACCACAAAATTTCTAATGTTAATCGACATCCACTTTTAGAGGGCGCTACAGAGACTTTTATTTTTAGAGGGCGCTGCTGAGATTTTTTTTTTACCTTTAGTTTTTTTTACCAGTGAAAATTGAGCTAGAGGGGGTGTTTATAGAAATGCAAATAATAATATTTTACCAATACCTTTGTAGCCGCAAGGAATTCTCAATCATCTCTGAAAAGTTGCGTTTTACTATCCCCACTGTGGGTGCTTTACCCCTAAGGGACACTGTTTTCACACAATGGGCTAAATAGCCAGGTCATAAGGGTTGGCGGAAGGGAACCCACTGGACAGTTGTTAGGAGCCAGATGGTAGCATCCCATCAAGGCCATCCAACGTGGTCCTTTCGAAGCCCATCAGAGTCGCCTACTGACCGGGGACAGGGCGAAACGTTTTGCGGAGATAAATCTCAACGCTGGTCCAGCTGGAACTCGAACCTGGAAACTGCAGATTATGAGACTGGCTCGCTACCGACTGAACCACCCCCACCCTCCATAGTAGAAGGTGTATGAAAAAGGTGAGACCTCAGCAGAAAAACAACACAAACATTCATGCCATACCCGCTGCTCGAACCCAGGAACCTTTGATCAGTAGCTATATATACGATCAAAAAATACATACATATTGCAATTGGAGTGGGGTTTGGCTCACTTTGGAGAGCGTCAGGCTCGTTATCTGATATTTCGGGTTAAGTCCCAACTATGCCTGCGTCGAGATTTCCGCCGCTGATCTCTGCCTTATTCTCGACGAGAAAGAGGACACCGATATGTTTAAAAGGCGGTGTTCCGTTGGATCGGAGTTAGGCCGTGGTTCCGTGTGTAGGAGAGCTGTACACGGTGTACTTTAAAGAACACATTGGATGGCCTTGATGAGAGGTTTCCATCTGTTTCCTAGAAATTCTCTAGTGGATGGTCTTCCTCTACCCACTTCTGAGCCTTGAAGTTCTTGTGACCTAGCAATTTAACCCACTGTGTTTGGTTGGGTTGTTTACCTCTGAGCGGCACTTTTTTTGCAGACCATGGGCTAAATGGCCAGGTCACATGGACCCCGAAGGCTCAGAGAAGGTTGGGGGAGGGGATCCACTGTAACAGCTGTTGGGAGACAGATGGTAGCCTCCCATCAAGGCCATCCAGCGTGTTCATTAACGTGCACAGGGTATGGCTCTCCCGCACACGGGCCACGGCTTAACGTCCCATCCGACGGACGGCGGCCTTTACAAGCCCAGCGGTGTTCCTATGGAGAGTTTTGCGGAGATAAATCTCAACTCTGTCCCAGCTGGGACTCGAACCTGGGAACGACAGATTACGAGCCTGGCGCGCTACCGACCGAGCCACCCCCCCTCCCCCCCTGCCCCTCAACATATAAAAGTGTGCATATAAGTTCAGCTCAGAGGTAAAACAACCCAGCCTTAAAATTTTTTCGTACACAAAAGTCGTCAGCGATAGAGGGCAGAGAAATATTTAAGATTGTGTGTTTATATACACAGTCGTATCAGAATAATATGACCACCTACCATACATATACTATGGTATGGTATATATACTATGGTAGGTAGTCATGTTATTCCGATACGACTGTGTATATTGCAATTTATAGTCCCCATCCCTGATCTTCGAATCTATTCATCCCGGAATAGATTTTTAATCGCTCATATTTTTTGATCAGCGATAAATTTTATGTAAATCCGATCTAACAGCAGACAAAATTAAAATTTTAATCCCCACAGAATAAATGAATGGGAAGAGAAAATACGAATAACTTTCATCAGGAAATCTTACTCCGCGTGGATGTATTATTAAACGACTGGGAGCAACAAACACGTCACATTTAATACTCCACCAAGCACGTAGTGTTAAGACGTTCCCTCACACGCACGCACACCGTTAAGTACACATACGTACTCACATTTCTCGGTCTCCTCCGTGTAGCGGTATCGGTGGTGCTGCTGCACAGTGCGCGCGCACCTCTCCAGGCGTTCCCTTCCGTTAGTGTGTGTGAGCCCGCCGCCGTGTTGCCGCCGCTGATCCGTCGGCTGTGTTGGTGCCGAGTTCCTGCAGCAAGCCGTGTGTCTCCTGCAAAACGTTCCGTACATCCCTGAACATACACAACCGATCTTTTTTTTTCGTGCTCTCCCTCTCCACTTTCTACCTTTACGGACTACCCAGACAACGTGTGGTGCACTGCAATGATGTTTCTTCCCTGGCAGCGATTCGCTTACGATGTCGTTTCGCTGCATTCGTTCGGATCCTAACGGTTTTCTGTGATCCCAGTGACCTTGTGGTGGACGAGTGTGGCAGTGAGAGCCCGATGCTGAACCCCGGAAGCAAAAGCCGGCATTGAGACGCAGAGGGAGAGACGCTCCTATGGGCAGTGCCCCGGATGGACTGTTACAACAGCGGCAGTGGAGGTGGTGGAGGCCAGCAACATCATCAAGGGGAAGTAACCTCAACGTGCTGGCCCACCGACCCGGGGGAGGACAGTGCACCCATCCCAACCTCCTCCAGTGATTCATCTTCCTCTCCGGGAGGCAACCCATCCACCCCCGGCTCCCAGGGTAAGTGAATTATAAAAGTAATTCAGTCTTAATTTTATTTACTTTGAATTAAAAAAGAAAAACTACAGCAAAAAATCGATTATCCGGAGTGTTTTTCTTTTCGTAGTTTTATACATATTTTTACTGTAGAAAAATAAAAAAATATTCAATAGTGAAAGTAGATCACGTTCATGACAATTTATTTATCTTACATTCGTCATGAGACTAAAACTTTACAGATGTGAAGCTGAAGAGCAATTTCAGTTTCAAGATGTGAAGAAAAAATTAATTTGAATTTTAAGTTTCGAATTGCAATTATAAGATGTGTAACAAACAAAAGTAATTCCGGTTTTAAACGAAAAACGTTTTTTATTTATTATATTCGGATGAAATGAAAGTTCGTGCATTCATATCTGTAACTGATCAGAGAACAAATAATGGAAAAGTCTGATGAAAACCTAATGAGGATGCAATGTTTCTGTGGTCTCTGTAATATCCAGAAATACGACTATTTGGCAGTAGGAGAAATTTAATGCAAAAGGTTAATTTTTTCCACCAACAGATAATGAAAATAGACATGTTTGTTTACATTTCATTATCGAACACTCGTTAATTCAAGAATGATTTTATTAGCTAAATTTTGCGGGTATTGCATTAGATTAATTTACTTTATTACGTTAATTAACGAGCAACTCTCTACGGCTTGATTTATGAAAGAATGCAAGAAAAAAATTCTTTTACCTTTGTATGACAGGAAACTAATAAGTGAAACAGTTTTGTATTAAAATCCAGCAAACGTTTACTGTTTTCTGTTTATATTGCTTGAAAGCAATGAGAGACGGGAATAAATATTTTCGAGTGGCGTGAGTGGAAATTAGAGAGCTTATGAGACTGCGCAGTTGATGCTTCGACAGTTCTCACAGTTCATAGGTTAAAAAGTGATTGATAATTCTTTGACCAATAATCTACAAGAACTGTCAAAACGTCAACTGCGCAGTCTCATTGTCTGATGCCACTGATATGTTTTAAGTAATAAATACATTTCTAAACATTGTATTTATATTGGAGTTCTTATCGTTCGTAAAAGGTTAATCTAGCACGCAATTTGAGCGGGTTTTATATACATAATGACCATGATATTAAACGTAACTATTAAGTAGGTAATTTTAATCAGCAAAATATTTTTTGAAAATTATCGGTGTTTAATTTTTTTAGAATGATACGCATACATTCAGCGATCACTTCATTAGGTACAGTTTCATGTTATATCAACAGCAACTTGGATAATAAGTAATTTCTTAATAAGCTTTTTATAAAAAAAATCTGACTGAAGATATTTTAAAAATCTCAATCTAATTGGCTTGAATCTCGATTTCCAGCAATATGCGTTTGGTATTTAAAGAGTTATGGAAGCTGAAACATTTTAAAAATTAGTTCGTCCTGCAGAAAAATCCTTCGAAAATAATAAAAATTAGTATAATTATCACGCGAACTGCTAAAAATCTCTTGAACGTGTTATTAAAGTTGAGTACAATGGTTATTGCTTTCGTTTTAACTTGTTTTTAATTCTTCAGAGCGATTAGTTTATTGGCATTGTCGTTGTTAAATATTTCAATTTCCGTTATTCTCTAAATATCAAACGAACAGTATTGAAAATCGAGATGGAAATTGATTTGATCGAGATCTTTAAATTATCTTCAGTCACATTTTTTTTTCATAAAAAAGCCTATTTAAGGAATTATAAGCTCTGCATCTGAGTTACTTATTGACACATCATGGAACTGTACGTAATAAAGTGACCGCAAACTGTATATAACAGTAGATCATCTCCCTTTTCCCATTTGAACTGTACTGGAAAAGAACCAAAAAAAAGTAAGGATAATTCCATTTGTTCCTATACACTTTTATCTACGTTAGCTGTAAGAAGGGAGAACAATACCCTCTTCGGTAATTTCGATCAACGTAGGTTAAAAAAGAGGAAACATGTACATTGTACATATTTTGCTAGAATATTTTCTACAAAATATCATTAGAACTTACGGAAAAAAAGCATGTTGCACTATTTGGTGAATATTGATATTGAAAATTTTTAAAATGTATCTATTGTGTGGAAATTATTAGAATGTTCTTTAAAAAGAATAAAACTGAATGGAGTTCGATTCTGGTATCCGTCCCTGCATATATACAGGGTGTCCCATAAGTCCTTATACCATTATACATAGGCAAAGTAATTATTTCCGTTATACACAGGCAAAGAAATAATATTCAACTGTACACGTATTCATACATTAACTTTATTTAATTGTACCGAATCTATCTAAGACATCAAATGCTCAAAGAGCCCTCCTGTGTTTCTTGCACATGTCAATTCTGTCTCTAAGTGACTGATGGACATTACAGAGAACGGAATACGTTATCTTGCGACATTCACTGCGGATGGTCTCCTTTAGTTCATCCAATGTTCGAGGGAGATTTTGGTACGTGTGAGATTTTAGGTGGCCCCATAGAAAAAAAAATCCAAGGGAGTCAAATCTGGACTTCGAGGTGACCATTCCACCGCCCCACATCAGCCTATCCATTTGTGGGGTAGTGTTTCATTCAACGAAGTTCGGACAATTATGGCATTGTGGGGCGGTGCCCCATCTTTAGGCATCGGTCTTATGAGACACCCTGTATATAAATGATATAATATTCACTTCCCCCAAAATCAATTTATTAAGCATCCCTGATAAAAAAAAATCTAATGGACAGCTTACCAGGCTATGTGTCCTTTTGCTGGTACTGAGTACAATGGACCGTTGTCTGGCCATTCACTGAACTCTTGAATTGGCAATGACCACACTAGACAGTTCTCAGAGAAATTCGACGTGCTCTTTGGCTGGCATTGAGCACGACTCACTATTTTCCGCTTTTTCGTTATGAAAGCCAAAGTGTATAAAAGAAATGAAAATCCTAATTCGGCAGCGGACTTAAGTGGCCAAATAGTGAAGGAAATTGTGAAATTTAACAGCTTCAAAATACTTGAAGAAAAACGACTCACCTGTCTGAAGACGGTGTTCGACACATTGTAAACATGCGAACAGTTCCCTTTTTTAGCATGAGGCTTTCCCTTGCAAACATTTCAAAGACATGTGGGCTTCCCGCCAAGGGCGAATCCAAAAATAGTGGTATGATGGGGAGAAAGTTAACATCAAAGTGTGACGATACACTCAAAGAAAGATTCTTTGTACTAGTGACAAAAACTGAGTAAAAAAATGGGGAGATTCGCTCCATAATACTACAACAATATAGTACGTGTGGTGCAATCGACTGATTAAAATTCACTAATGAATAATTTCAGAGATGCGGAAGTTCAGTCTCTTAGTCCCATTTCGTTACTCGGTTGTTTCCCATATAACGAAATTTTTACACACAGAAATACCACTCAGGTTGTTTTATTTCTGAACGACATTTTTGTGCACACAATGATTTAAAAGCATAATTCATAATTTCTGATTCGGATAAAGTATATAATAACCACAAGGTGCCCAGGGATTCAAAGCTGGATAGAAGAAGGTGATCTATTGGGCAACCGCTAGGAGATATATGAAAACCTCCTTAAAGGCCACCTACTACTATATTCTTTAATATGCATATGGGTATATCTCTCTCACGGTTAGTGTAGAAAAGCTCAACACAATCATAGTGGAGATTCGAACCTGAAACACCATGTTGTCAGCATGGTGCACTACCGATTGAAAAAACCTTGTTCCTTACTCCAAGGTATGATTTAGATATCGTTAAGAGGCAAGAAGAGAGGAGGGGGGGGGGGCTGTGCAGCTTTTTTTCGCGATAGATTCCTTTGCTCTTCAAAAGAGATAATACTCCAATTGAAGGACTTCGCTTTAAAATCATCTACATGAGATGGCAATGGCTGATCCTTAGAAGGGTTGGGTTGTTTTACTTCTGAGCGGCATTCATTTGCACACCATGGGATAAATGATTAGGTCAAAGAGACCCCAAGCGCTCAGAAAAGGCTGGGGGATTGATACCCATTAGAAGCTGATAGCTTCCGATAAAGGCCATCCAGCATGTTGTTTAACATGAATAGGGTATACAGTAAATCTCCTCTCACCAGTCTGCTGGCCGCACTCAGCAGAACTTTTTACATCAACTGAGTAAACGGGGAAAAAATAAGTTAGAAAAATATTTACCTTATGGTCAGATAACAACAGTTCGGTTGAATGTGGTAAAGGGACGAAATAGTTTTTCAGAAACAACGCAACTCGAAAAAATATAGTTATTTAACAAGTTGGTTTGGCCATGTTGCCCGTATGGATAATTATGCATAGATTGGCGAATAGGGTTATGAACAGTGTGCCTAAAGGCCTCAGAAAGAGGGGGAAACCTAGGATGCGGTGAGCAGACAATGTCGAACAGGACCTTATTAGAATTGGTGTGCAGTGGCCAGATGCAGCAGATGTAGCTCAGGACAGATATGCTTGGAGAACTAAATTGCACGGTCTGGTTGGACCTCCGTAGCCCATGGCTGCTTGAGGATGATGAGGATGAACAAGTTTGGTTTATTAATTATTGATCCTATTATTGTGTATGTCTGAAGTGATATTTCTAAGAGTTGTATTTACTTCATGCTACACTTGAAATGTATTTTCATGTAAAGATTTTAGTTATTTAAAATGTGAAAGATCTATGAAATCGTTCTAAAATTATTGTGAAGAATAAAAAAACCCGAGGAAAAAAAGCCAGCACGCGATAAGAAAATATTTTAAGGGGAGAGAAAATAACTAAACGTTCATAGGAACCAAAAAAAAATGTTGGTGCAATATTTTTAATTTGATTCTGATAAAGTATATATAAACACCGCAATAGAAAGAATAATAAACTGATTAAAAGCAAAATAATATACTCCAGTAGAGAAGCGTGTGTGGAAGTAGTTGAGGCGCGAAAACTGTGCAGTTGATGCACAGGGTTCGCATAAGTCATTGGTTGATTGAGCTATCGATTACTTGTCAATCAGTCAATGATCTCATAGATCATTGGTTGATTCCTAGGGTTCGCATAAGTCTTTGGTTGATTGAGCTATCGATTACTTGTCAATCAGTCAATGATCTCACAGATTATTGGTTGATTCCTAGGGTTCGCATAAGTCATCGGTCGATTGAGCTATCGATTACTTGTCAATCAGTCAATGATGTCACAGATCATTGGTTGTTTCCTAGGGTTCGCATAAGTCATCGGTCGATTGAGCTATCGATTACTTGTCAATCAGTCAATGATCTCATAGATCGTAGATCATTGGTTGATTCCTCAACGATTGATAGCTAAATTAATTTCAATGATGTACGAGAACAGTCGCTGCTTAAACTGCGAAGTCTCATTGTCTCAATATTTTTTTGCACGGTTTGTCACTGATATGTACTGCAGATGAGTTCGAGCTTAAATCATCGAGCCCGAAATATTGAGTCCATTTCTGTTATTTCGATAATTAATGAGCCCGAGCCCTATCAAAGGAAAAGATTTCTTTAAAGCATTTTCTAACTCTTCGTAGTTTTGGTTACTAGAAGAATTGCCAGGCGCTGCTCAGGAAGGTAGTTGCTCTGATGTCATCGCTCTGTCTCATTGCGCGTGGCTTTGTTTCTACTCAAACTATCGTTAGTTTTATCATTTCTGTTTCGACAGTTTTTGGTCCCTTTGGTTGTTATTCCCGAGATACTTGACCGAATGGTGCCAAATTTCATACGCAGTTTCCCCTGTGTAACTCGGTGTTGGGTTAAAAAAAATTAAGTCTCCATCTGAAATGGGGTGGCTCAATAATGCCTTTGGTAATGTGAGGAATCTGGCAATAGTTGGTGGCTTTCTTAATTAGAAATTTCTGAACGAAGAAGCTACGAATGGAGAACAGAGGAGAAAGACGTTTTTATTTAATATACCAATTTCTAACTACTTATTGAACCTATTGAGTTAATATTTTGTAGTGGCAGAGTGGTTAGCGCGCTTGGCTACTGATCTACGAGACCTGGGTTCGAGCCCCGGGTAAGGGCATGGATGTTCGTGTTGTTTTCTGCTGAGGTCCTGCCATCCTCTCAGATCTTCTACTGTGGCATATAAACTGACAGGCTCCTGTCAGACCTCTGTGGCAAGCAGCTGCTTGAGGGGGTATTTATTTTATTTATTTATTTTATTTTATATCCTCATGTGCTACTCTTAATCTTCTGCCAAAATTCCAGGTTTCTAGCTCATTTTTGTGAAGAGTTATGATTGTCACAGATAGACACACAGATATCTCATTTTATTATTGTGAATTATAAGCTTTAATAATAATTAAGATTACTTAATGAGAAATAAAAATTTTAATGTTAGAACGAATTATTTCTGATATATATATATACCAGAAATAATTCGCACAGACTAAAAATTAATGAAAGAGACAGAACACTTGAAAAAAAAAATCAGACTGGATATTGCTTATTTTTAATTACTAGACCGATTAAAAGGATGAAATCATATTCAAAAGATTTTTTTTTCTCGACGATTCCAAGAAAAAAAAAATTAAACGATGGATGAGCCCGAGACCAAGTTTATATCTAATATAGACACAAATTAATTTCTTAAATCTTAATCACTTAATAAGTTTTTTTTTTTTGGAAGTGCAAAAATTTTGACTGGTGGTCCTGCCTGGTGCTATGATGTTGGCAAAGTGCAAAATTTCTTCAGATAAAGCCTTTCATTATTAGATGTAAATACGGTTTCATCGAGTATTATTCCTAATCAAAGATGGGTTTTTTCTTTTACTGTATCCTGTTAAGCTACACTTGTCCTTTAATGCTTTCTTCTGAAGTTATTTCGGATAAACAGCTGATCGACGCTGACGCGTTGCTAAGGGAAAGTTCTCTCTCCTCTCGCTAGTTAGCGATTATGCGCGTGCGCCTGGTGACGTCAAGTGACATCTGAAACTGCTCTTAGAATACTCGCTTTCTTTCATCCAGTTAGAGAGAGAGGGCAATGACGCTGAGAAGGAACTTTTACCGACTGAGGAGGAATTAAAAAAAAGAATGATTTACTATTTTGAAAGGGAAGACGGCTTTTTGGATAAGTGCTTGTTGAGACTCGGGATTTTCTCCTCTGATTGGTTGAAGTAATAGAACTATGGTATATTTGGGAATGTTAAAATCAGGCAGTTAAACCTCCCCCCACAAAAAAAAAGATATTTATTTATCTTCGGACATAACACCTGGTGCTCGTAATTTTTAAAATGTGCTTCCTTTATACCCGCAAATCGCAGAAACGAAAACGCATTAAGTACTCGCAAATTGTAATGAGTACTCGATTTTCAGATGATGCATTTTCTAGAATGCAAGCCTCTTAAAAACGCAGAAATTTTTTCACGCAGGGAGGCAAATTTCTTGTATTTGTTAAAGCTTCGGAAGCTTCTAATAACGATTATGCTGATTAGAGCGATTATTTTAACAACAGAGTTTCAGATTTTTATCGTGTCCACGTCATAGCTGAAATCTATTATTACCTATGTTCAAGCCCAGATCTAGAAAAAATAATAAGGAAGTGGGGGTGGGGGTGGCAAGAATGGGTTGGAATGAACCAGAAAGCAGTTTCGGTGCAAGTTTTTTCCTTCATTTACCCGGATCTAGGAGGAAAATATGGCCTCCTCCTCCTAGATCCGCTCTGCCTTTTTTTCACCAGTTTCAAATTCAAATTTATTTCCAAAGTATCATTTGTAATACGATTATTTTGCATACAAAAAATCCCACTAAGCGAAGCTTATCAGCGGAAGTGCATATGATTTTTAACAAATTATGAGCTCGATGACATCAATATCGTAACGTAAAAAGGAAAACAAAAGAAAACACATGGAAAAAAATCAAACAATAAAACGATAAACTCTGATTTATTTAAAACATCACTTTTTCATCAATCAATAAAATAATTTTTCTTAAACATCAGAAATTTTTCTTAAGTTGACAATTTGTCTAGTAAACATGTTAAAATAAGTACGGTATTTAATATTCTTTGGAATTTCGTCCATAATTATTAGCAACTGACATTTATCATCAGCCTGAGTATCTGTCTTCAGTTGGGTTGTTTTACCTCTGAGTGGCACTTTTTTAGCGCACAATGGGCTAAATGGCCAGGTCACAAGTGCCGCAAAGGCTCAGAGAAGTTTGGTGGAGGGGACCCACTGGACAGCTGTTGGGAGACAGAAGGTAGCTTCCCGTCAAGGCCATCCAGCATGTTCTTTAACGTGCACAGGATGACTCTCCCGCACACGGAGTGATAGCTTAACTTTCCACCCGATGGTCGGCGGCCTTTCCAAGCTCATCGATGTTCCCTACTGACCGAGGGCAGGACAGAGTTTTATGGAGATAAATCTCAAAACTGATCCAAGTGGGAATCGAATTTTACAGTATTTAAAGGTAATACTACAGTACTGTGCGAATTAGTTGGGACAAGCGAAGGAATGCTAAGTCCCTTCCGCAGCAGAGTCTAAACTGTTACAAGTCTAAACTTGTTCGTAACCTTCTGCTGCAAGTCTAAACTAATCTAACAGACGCTTCACCCCATTGAAGGAACGATGGACAGCAAAAAGTACATACATAGGCGTTCTGGAGGCGAAAATGGTCCCAACACTGCAGAAGCTGTTTCCTAACGGCGATGGGATATTTCAACAGGATCTGGCTCCATGCCTCAATTCTAAGCTTGCTAAGAGCTTCTTTACCCAGCAACATTTGAAGGTATTGGAATGGCCAGGAAATTCACCCGATCTAAACCCCATTGAAAATTTGTGGGCCATTATTAAAGCGCGCATATCTAAGATGGATTGCACGACGAAAACCAAAATGATAGAAAGTGTCATGAAAGTGTGGTACCACGACCGTGAAGTGAAGGAGATGTGTGGAAAGTTAGTGGCATCAATGGTTGAGAGGGTGGAAGAAGTAATTTATGCTAAGGGGGGTCATATTCACTATTAACTACACTATTAAACAAATAAATATTTTAGTTGTGTCTTTGTTACTGCATTTTCCTATTGTCCCAACTAATTTGCACAGTACTGTATAAGACATTAACTAATTTCTGTCGTCAAAAATTGGATAAAAATTGCTAATTGCAAAAATAAGTAAATCCTTTTAGCGTTACCTAACACCATTCCGACTCCCCTTCCTCCATGCAATGCCATATAACACAAACACTAATCTCCCCCTCCCCCCTCTATTTCCCCTTAAAGTGTTATGCAAGCTATGGACGACTGAGTCTTTTGGAAAATTCGTGGTCGCTTGGAAAAGGTCACAAACAGATAAACACTAATCAACAACTATGTTGCTAATGTTTACTAACGAAACGTCTTAGCTGTTACAATCTACTAAATTCTAATAATCAATTCTCTATCATAGTAATGAGACTAGATAAAATGTAATAAATATGATAACTTAATTAAATAAAGTAGGTAAATTAATTTAAGAATATAAAATCTAGTGATTGTCCCTTTCCCATTTTGTCTCTTTGTCTGTTACGCTCGATTTCTAGAAATCTGATGATTTGCAGAAGCCCAGTTGAACTTTTACTTCTCCAATACTTCCGATTTTAATTGTTCGTTCCTACTTTCGTTGATTTTAATATCTATAAAAAGTATTTAAACAGGCAAAATTGCTGTAATTATGGTTTTTTTAATAAACTGCATCTTAGCATGTTAATGCTAATGCACTCAATATATGTATATATTAAAATTAATTATAAACTGTTGCAAAATACTAACATATACAGTAGTTAATATTTATTAATTTGTTTCATGTAGCTATTTGCATATAATAATATATTTTAATAAACGTCCCGTCCCGGTGACCGAATGTTTAGGATATTTCACTACTGATCAAAGCGGTGGGCTAACAATGTCAAACAAGACCTTATTAGAATTGGTGTGTAGGGGCCAGATGCACACTAATTCTAAGGAGGAAGTCGAGTCCCAGATGAGGAATGGTATCTTTCCTCTGTGGTTTCGCTTCACTCACATATCTTCTTCTCTATGGGAGCTTATACTGACAGGCAATTTTTCAGACCTCTGGGGCAAGCAGCTGCTTAAGGGGAAGATGATTTTCTAATAAGGGTACGAGCCTCATTTGTTATTTTTATAAATTCATCGTTATTGCCATTAACTGACTAGGATTAGTATTCGATTGCTCAGTGCCGATCTACAGTGCAAAGGGGCCGCATGGGTTCGAGCCAGGATAAATACATTGATATCTGCATTTCCTTTCTGCTGAGGTCTGGCCTTTCTCACAGATCTATATAGCAAGTTGCTGCTTGAGGGGTAATTTAATTATTCAAAATATATTCATTTATATGTATATTTATTAATAAGGGGTTTGTTATAATTATAAGTGGATTAAAAAATAATAAAAAATAAGCACCATGCAGCTTTTGATTTTTTTTTAGGATGAAATTTTTTTGATGAAAAAGTGATGTTTTTATTTGGAAACTTTCATCATTTTGTCGGTTTTCTTTTTCATTTATTCTTTTTTTAATCTCCTTCGTTTTATGTACTACTGATGTAATCTAGATCATATCTGTAAAACCATATATGCACATTCCCGCTGATAAGCTTCGGCTTAGAGGGATTTTTTATGTAAAATAATTATAGATAATACTTATTGAAAATAAATTTGAATTTGAATTTGAAACGGCCTTTGCGCTTAAATGCGGACATTCACGAACTTTCAGTTTCTACTAGTATTTCTAATATTTTTCATACCACATAACGTTAACATTTTAATTTTGTCATAAAATGATTATAATTAATTTAAGAATAAAATAAATGATTAGTGATACGCATTTCTGTATATGTGTTCTATGATGCATCAGAGAAATGTTTTTTCCAAATCGGGGCTCGGGCGTCAGAGCCCGAACTCATATCTATTCAGTGTATTGATGATTTGTTGTATGAGCAGCAAGTTCTTCTGTAATGAGCCGCTGTAGGCCAGGCTGCTCTAGAGCTGACGCTAGTGAGAACAGAAGAACCAAGAGTCAAACCCAATCACACTGTTATTGTAATCGGGAAGAAACGTAACGAAAATTAGCTATCGTTATCAACCGCTTATCGTTCTTGAGTACGTGAGCTAGCGTTTATGTGTCTCTCAGTTAAGCAAAGCTTTCTATAAACAGTGGAATCCATGTTTCTGCCTGCTTATCGTGTCCGCTTCTATAAACCTCTACCATTAATTGAGCCAGGAAGAAATAACATCATTCCGAAAATATTTCGAAAAAAGTTGACATTGAATGTCTTTCGCAACAATGAAAATGGAGAGTGGGTGTGAAGATAACAAACACACACAACAGGGGCGAAACTACCATTGGGTTGGATTATTTTATCTCTGAGTGGCACTTTTTTGCACACCATGGGCTAAATGGCCAGGTTACAAGGATCCCGAAGGCTCAGAGAAGGTTAGGGGAGGGGACCCAGTGGAACAGCTGTTGGGAAACAGATGGTGGCTTCCCGTCAAGGCCATCCAGCGTGTTCTTTAACGTGCACAGAGTATGGTTCTCCCGCACATGGGGCCACGGCTTAACGTCCCATCCGACGGACGGCGGTCTTTCCAACTTCCATTGGTGCAGGCTGTGAAATGTACTGGGGCCCCATGGGGTTGAGGGTAGGAACGATAGATTACGATAGGAACCCAGTCGAATATTTTGCATCAGGGCTCATGACGATGAATTTCACGCATAAAACTAATTTCCATGAACAGTTTGATCACGATTAACACAATCCATTGTAAGCTAAACGTAACCATGATAAATTCTGAGGGTTGTATTTTTTGAAATTGAGTATAATTAAATGCTTTAGTACATATCAGATGTTGTGACGGAGCAGTCTTCAAATCTCTTTGATACCAACCTTAAACCTCACAAAAGCTTACCATCCGCCGATGCAAATTTTATACTATTAAAATTATAAATGTTAACTGATTTAATAAATTTTTCCATATTTTGAAAATATCATCAGTGGGATGGATGATGTTTCGAAGCATGATTTTATATTTACAAATATTTCCATGAGGACTCTGCAAATATGTAACTTGTGGCCAATAATTAGGGTTACTGTCCAATGCATTATACAGGGTTGATAGCATACACAATCTTGTTTTACCTCTGAGTGGCCCTTATTTGCATACAGTAGTCTAAATAGCCAGGTCACAAGGACTCCAAAGGTTCAGAGAAGGTTGGGGGGGGGGGGAGCCCACTGAACAGTTGTTAGGAGACAGATAGAAGCTTCGCGTCAAGGCTATCCAGCGTGTTCTTTAACGTGCACTGGGTAATGGCTTTCCTGCACACAGGGTCATGGCTAGACGTCCTAACCGACGGACGGCGACCTTTCTAAGAATATATCCACATCTATGGAATATCCACACCATTCCACAGTTGGGACTCCGAGCCAAACCCACCCGCTGAATTATCCAGGAAGTTTTAACGGAGTGAGGCGCGTGTGTAGGGAGGGGAGGGGGGATGGATTTGGCATGATTTAGTCTCTGATTTTCGGGACTGCCTTAGAAAATATATATTATTCAAATCCTCAAGGTGGGAATCCCCCACTCCCTCTTTGAATAAGCCACGCAGGATATCGTAATGGAACGATTTCAACGAAGATGATTTAAATGGTTTTCATTGAAATATTATCTATTTATAAAGAGTACAGTTCCAAATACTATGGTATAGGTCGAGACAAGGATCAGGAATAAATTTAGGGGGAGGGGTATGGGGAAAGTGACTGTATTGATGCGGTACCACATTCAGGTGTATAGCATTTCCATTCGTTTAAGTGGTCTTTTAAAGTAATATTCTTAGAAAATATGTGTAATACTGAAATTTACTAGCTTTTCGCATCCTTTCCGTTTTGAAATTTCTCAGAGGAAAAAGAGAGGAGTATGGCTCCCCCCCCCCCCCCCGCCACCTCCTAGAACATATTTCGCCCTATTTCGAATAACCGTGTAAAAATCGAGCCAGTCCTGTAGAAATCACAAGTTTTTAAAAACATAACTATACATTTCTATTGAAATAAAGTTACCGTAGCAATTTTTCCCTCTAAAGAACCACGTGTTAAATTACTTCACTACAGATCCTTTACTCTGAGGGACTGCATTTTGTGATGATTGAGAACATAAATGGTTGAGAAGGCTTGTACAGTATAAATTGCACCTGGAGTTTACTCAGTTACCACGATTGTTTAACTTCTATTTTTTAACTGAATCGAGTAGGCAGATAATATCGAATTCCTAAACTTAATATTAGAGAAATAACTTAAATATTCATTTTTCCTTACTTCTCTGGAGTCACAAAACATTGACACGCAACAATACTCCAATATACCCACGAGGAACTGCACTATGCTGTCACGCACGTGGCCACGTTTCTCGCTTTTGTGTGTGAAGCTGGATAAGTTTCGTTTACTTAGTGGCCTGGATGTTCAGCAGCCTTGTAATGAAGGCTTCGTAGATAATTGTGTTTCTAGCCAATTCGCAAACGGTGGAATAGGCCAGTTTATAGAAGGAGAAGCGATTTCAAAAAGTTCTTGAGATGTATCTGTAGATTTTCACTCGTTCTACCGAAGTTAACCGAGCTACGACTTGTTTCAAAACTTGTCTAAACTTGTCATTACGTATTAAAAACAAGGGCCATATCATCATTTCTCTCTTCCCTGGCGGCGCATAAGTTCGGTCTGCGAAATCTGTGCGTTGCGTTATTGCTATGGTGCCTACTAAAGACGGGTTTGGGTTGTTTTACCTCTGAGCGGCACTTTTTTGCAGATAATGAGCTAAATGGCCAGGTCACAGGGATCCCGAAGGCTCAGAGAAGGTTTGGGGGAGGGGACCCACTGGAACAGCTGTTGGGAGACAAATGGTAGTCTCCTGTCAAAGCCATCAAGTGTGTTCTTTAATGAGCACAGTGTATGGCTCTTCCGTACACGGAACCACAGCTTAAACGTCCCATCCGACGGACGGCGGCCTTTTAAAGCCCATCGGTGTCCCCTACTGACCATGGGCAGGGCGGGGAATTTTGCGGAGATAAATCGCAACACTGACTCAGCTGGGACTCGAACCTGGAAACTACAGATTACGAACCTGGCGCGCTGCCGACTGAGCCATCCCCGCTCCCTAAAGACGGGGAAAGATTTAGATTTTTCACAAGGACGCGACAAAAATTCATGCCGATTTATCACAAGTATATGGGGATCACACCTGTTCATATGGCACTGTTATGGATGAATCAAGGCGACCTCGATGGTTAAGGCCATGATAGCTATCTGAATGACGTCACGAATGGAGGGATTTTTTTCAAATAAATTTTTGGTATGATATTACAGAAGGTAGTTGCAGGATACACCTAAAACTTAATAAAATATTAAAGATATTACTCTTAATAATGCGAAATAATAATTTTTTTAAATGTTTTTGTTATAATACTTTCTCTAATACAGAATAAAATTTTAAAAAATATTTATGTGGAAAAAAATTATTGTCGACGATGCGGGATTCGAATCCACGATTCTATCCGACGATAATTTGTTTCCACAATTTATTATTTATTTCCACATTTTATCAATTTATCAATTTATTAATTTATTTCCACAATTTATCAATTATATACAGTTTATGTTTTTCGCTGAAAGTGGAGGACCTTACGCCATCTATAATCACGAAAGGCAACTTATTTTCCAATTATTGCTAATGAAATTATATGTTAATGAGAAAGTCATTTACGCTTAAGCGTTATTAATTAAAAAAATCGTTCCTAAGAAAATGCACAGATTACCTGTAGATATAGAATTAAATAAATAATTATGTGGAAAAAAATTATTGCTCGACGGTGAGGGATTCGAACTCCCGACTCTCCACATACATGCCAGAGCGGGTCCGAATCCCGCACCGTCGGCAATAATTTTTAATAATTATTTATTGAATTCTATATCTACAGGTACAGTCGCTCAAAAAAATATCCGAACACTACGGTTGATTATAGAATTCAGAAAAACTTAATATTAGAGAAATAACTTAAAATATTAATTTTTCCTTACTTCTCTGGAGTCACAAAACATTGGCAACCTTCGTGTCACGTGACACGAAGGTTGCCAGATCACTAATTTCTAAAAAAAAAAAAACCGTTGCCAGATATTTTTTCTGAATTCTGTAATCAACCGTAGTGTTCGGATATTTTTTTGAGCGACTGTAATCTATGTATTTACTATGGATTGACAGAATAAAGTTTTTCATATACATATATATGTTTTATTTGTAATAGATTACTGTGATTTTCTATTACTTGAACTACGTACATCCCCAATTAAACCAGATAATCGAGTTTTACTGTACTTCTTATTATTTCCCTTGTTTCCGTGGACCCTTCGCCAATCGTGTGTGCCTGTAACGGGCCATCCGTTGTTTATGTTAAGCTGATAACGCCTGTGAAAGCAAAATAATACTAAACGAATTCTCTCTGCTACCTTACTGGCTTTAATTGACTTCTTCTTTAGATAGCTTAGATATAACATATCATTCTGTACATCAGGGTAGAAATGACGACAACAACTTTGCGTGGCAGCAAATACAAGAAGAGACAAAACTGCATCATCATCAGCAGCACCGAAGCGTCGACCACGTACTCTGCCGTCAAAATGCGATGGACCACACACTCAAAAACTTGGCGTCTTACCAGAGAGAAGTAGGCGGTCTGTTTCTTCTGCCGTTGCTATGGTGACCGAGGGTAGGGGAAGCAATACTTTCGTCCCTAGTGCCCCGTCCGTCCAAGAGTCGATAAGACTATTGTATACTCGGCGATAATCGTTGGCACCCTTGTCTTGGTCGCTCAGCTGCTTATTTGATACTCAGCTGCTGCTAAGGCGACGAATTTTCAATAATGTTAGCCTCTTGACGTTGAGGCTTCTTTCATCTCTCGCACTTTCTGTTTTCTTGTTTTGAACACATTTCCAATATTTTAGGAACTCGAAGACAATATATATACTACATTACCCAATGTATTGGGACTCTTCCATGTCATGGGGGGCGGGGGTGGCTCAGTCGGTAGCGCGCCAGGCTCGTAATCTGTAGTTCCCAGGTTCGAGTCCCAGCTGGGTCAGCGTTGCGCAGCAGACGATGCTATTTCATCTCTTTTATACACTCTGTTCTTTATCCCAGTTCTGGGGCGGCCTTTTTGAGTTCGCCGTGCACTTTTGAGAATCCAAAAGTGCATAGTGTACACCAGTAAAAAAAAAACAATCATAGCTGTTTGTTTAAAAATAATAATTTATTTTATTAGTTAATATAATCGGCAGTTGTTTTAATGGGACAGAGGTTAATTACTGAATACTCTAGGTACAGTATAATACATAATATAAATAATGATAGATAAATAAATAATTAAATGAGTACAATAAATGAATATTTTTCTTTTCTTCATTTTATATTCACCCGAGAAAGCCGATCAGCTAAATCATATATATTTTTTTAATTTCAGTAAAATTTGCAAAAGGAATAAAATTTTTACAACAAATCTTTTTGATCATAAGATTAAAGAAACATTTCGAATGATTTGGAAAAAATGAATTAAAATATTACAATGAAAAGAATAGGGAGATGAAATTTTTACTTAAACGTCAATATTTCGCAACAAAGTGTTGCAAAACGCTGCGCTGTCTGAAATTTACACTCTACATCAGAATTGTTTACCTCCTCTAAATAAAAAGCATTCTTTACTTCAGAATTATGTACCTTCTCTATCTGATTATTACCTTTAATTTCCAATTTGTACGCATTTTCTACCTCATAATTACTCCTTTTTTTTAGAATCACCAATATATTTTCTATCAGAAAATTGTCTATAATCTCAGAATTATCTATATACTCCATATACATATTAATTTCTTCTTCTACCTTATCATTATTAAGCATTCCAAAGTAATTATCGCTTCATCAGATAAACCTATGTGTAAAATTATTTAGCTTGACCCTTTATCACGTGTAATTTTATAATTTACACACATGATTTTTTTTTCCATTGCTCTCAACTTGCATCATTTGTCTATTTCTCCGTTTTGCTTTATCGTCTATCTTAATATCACTCTTTTTCTTACTCTTGTAATCTGCAGTTCCCAAGTTCGAGTCCCAGCTGGGTCAGCGTTGAGATTTATCTCCACAAATTTCCCGATCTGCCCACGGTCAGTATAGGACACCGATGGGCTTGGAACAGGCTGCTGGGATGGGACGTTAAGCCGTGATCCGGTGTACGGGAGAGCCATATCCTGTGCACGTTAAAGAACACGCTGGATGGCCTTGACGAGAGGCTACCATCTGTCTTCCAACAACTGTTCCAGTTGTTCCTCCCCCAACCTTCTCTGAGCCTTCGGGGGCCTTGTGACCTGGCCATTTAGTCCATTGTGTGCAAAAAAAGTGCCGCTCAGAGGTAAAACAACCCAACAACAAACAACCCAACCTTTTCTTACTACGTACATTCAATATTATTTTAGTCTTATTGTTTCAATCAATCATTTCTGGGTCGGACTTAAGAATCCCTAAAATATGTAATTATTCACGGTTCTCTTATTTGCTTTGGATTTATCAATTATTTATATGAGGCATATTATAAATGTTTGATATAAGTAATTGGTATATTCTCATACAAGTAAATGTAAAAATGCCTCTCACATTAAATTGAAAATGACATATATAACATGAAAAATGAAACTCGTAATAAAAAGGATATTCAGCAGCTTGTCAAAGAGAGGATATTTGACAGCTCGTAACATAAAGGATATTTGGCAGTTCATGAAAGGGAATACACTTGGCATTTCATAACAAATAGGATATTGGTCATAGCTTATTTGCTATGAACTGCCGAATACATTCTTTGAGTTGTCGAATATCCTCTCTGTTATGGGCTGTTGAGCATCCTATCTTATGAATTCCACAATATCATATCTTTATTATAAGCCGCCCATTATCCTCTTTGATATGAACTGCCGAATGTATTCTCTGAGTCGCTGAGTATCCTATCGAATGGATTCCTCAATATATTCTTTATTGAAGCTGCCCAGTATCAGCAGCAACACAGAGAATATTCTCTAAGTTCGTTGGCATTATCCTTATTTGAACAATTTATATGTATATATATATATATCGATGACTTCATGTAAAGCACAAAACATTACCCAAAATATAGCCATAAAATTAAAAATATGTCATTCTGGTTAGGATTCTGGAACGCATTCATGAACAAGTGTTGTGCATGCTATTGTATGTAACTTTCTGTTTATTCATCATTAAATTACTGAGTGAAATAATCAGATGACTACCAGAAATTCTCAGCTTTTCAATCGTTATTAGATCAAAATAAGATACATTTAATTTTGGAAAACGTATATCACTGAGTACATTTATCAAAAAATTCAAATAAGGTGAAATGGCGTTAGTTGGACACGATGCAGAATCCGATACGTATGTATAGATGATTGTCGAGTAATGAAGACCGAAAATGTGAAATTGATTGTTGTAAAAAATTGTTGCCGTGTAATGAAGACTGAAATGAGAAATTTGTTGTTGTAAAAATTGCTGCCGGGTAATGAAGACCGAAATTAGAAATTGATTGTTGTGAAAATTGCTGTCGGAAAATGAAAACTGAAATTAGAAATTGGTTGTTGTAAAAAGTTGTCGTCGAGTAACGAACACTGAAATGAAAAACTGTTGTAAAAAATTGCTGTGGGGACTGAAATGAATGATGAATGACTGAAATGAGAAGTTGATTATTGTTAAAAAAAATGCTGTCAAATGATGAAGACTGAAACGGAGAAATTGGTTGTTGGGGAAAAAATTGCTGTCCAAAATTTTTATGTCCAGTAATGAAGACTGAAAATTAGAAATTGATTGTTTAAAAAAATTCTTGTTGGGTAATAAAGACTGAAAATGAGAAACTGACTGTTGTAAAAATTGTTGTCTGATAATGAAGATTTTACTTATTTATTTAATACCTGACACACCATGGTGAGTTTAGTGTTAAACTCTTCTACACCAGGGGTAATGAAGATGACTAACTTCAAGTTTAAAGCTTTTCCATTATACGCGTAACAAATTATAATCTTTAGCCAATCAGGGTGAATTTGCAATGCATACATTGTAAGCGGTCAAAAAGAATTAAAATGTTCTTTAACGTGTCCGTAAAATATTACGTGCTACAGTTGTTTAAACACGCTAATTTCTATAGGCATGTGTGGAAAATCTGTTAGGAATTAAGATAGGTCACGTAGGTTAGACATGGAAAGCATTCAAGACGTCTTCTATAATACAGTGAATACAATAATATAAAAGATCGTAAAGAAGTAGCGGAGAAATGGTAGTAAAGCGAAGAACCTGTCGTGTTAGTCGAAAACTAGCCCTGCTTTAAAAATCGTGTTGGTAGAATTCGTGTTAATAGGAGATTGGATGTATTAAGGTCAATGATCAGTTCTCGCATAATGAGATCGCTGACTACTTTTGCTTTACTGCTGAAGAAAGGCCAAAGTGATTTATAGCATCCTTATAACTAATCCGCATCTCTTCCTACACAGTGATGTGGGTGTCTGATAACGCCTTAATCACCACCGACATCGGGATCATGTGTAGACATCAATTTTCCCACCGTCCAATGATCGTAGCAAATGAATTTGTGTTTTTCGAGTTTTTAACTATATTTTCTTTCTACATTTTCTACATTTTCTTTCCCTCGATTTATGGAAGGGTTAAAATCCAAAAAAGTTGGCCATAAAACGAATTTCCGTGTAACGGATCGTAATTGAATCCCATTACGAGTTGAGTAGTTTTACCTCTGAGCGGCACTTTTTTGCACACCATGGGCAAAATGACCAGGTCACAAGGACCCCGAAGGCTCGGAGAAGGTTGTGGGAGGGGACCCACTGGAATAGCTGTTGGGAGACAGATGGTAGCCTCCATTCAAGGCCATACAGTGTGTTCTTTAACGTGCACAGGGTATGGCTCTCCCGCACACGGGGTTTATAACGTTCCATCCGACGGACGGCGGCCTGTTCCAAGCCCATCGGCGTCCTCTACTTACCGTGGGCAAAGCAGGGAAATTTGCGGAGATAAATCTCAACGCTGACCCAGCTGGGACTCGAAACCTGGGAATTACAGATTACGAGCCTGGCGTGCTACCGACTGAGCCACGCCCGTCCCAATCCCATTACGAAATGAAAGTTCTGTTCTCAGAGAAAAATTTTTCTGATCTAAAACCTCCTATAAGCGTTAATTTCGATCCTTTTAGGTCATTTGAATAAAAAGAAAAGTAACAGTGTTAACATTTTCAATGCTGATTCAGTTTTCGAATGTTTATATTCACCGGATTTCAACCGTGACCTTCAACCCAGCGATCAGTCGTGACTTCAATGTAGATTTTGTTCACATTTTTATGTTTTTTTTTTTTTCAGTTTTTTTAATGTATTTGAAAGTTTTTATCTGTTGTAATGCTTAATTGTTCAATAAAATTTTTTAACTTACACTTCATTTTATTCTGTGTGTTGTATGTAATTGTATCCTGGTCACATCTGCGCTTTCGTCAGAAAGTATGATAAAAAATACAATAACTTATTTTTGAAAAAAAAATGCTAGTGGCTCGCGGAATTGTAATAAAAAAAAGACTCTCGCCTTATTTAAAAGGTTAAACACCATTGGTTTATACAATACTTCACCTCACATCACAAGTATGGAAGGAATTATTTGTCTGTACAGTCGCTCAAAAAATATCCGAACACTATGGTTTATTACAGAATTCAGAAAAAATATCTGGCAACGATTTTTTTTAGAAAATAGTGATCTGGCAACCTTCGTGTCACGTGACACGAAGGTTGCCAGATCACTAATTTCTAAAAAAATTGCCAAATATTCTTTCTGAATTCTGTAATAAACCATAGTGTTCGGATATTTTTTGAGCGACTGTACGTCCAAAAATATAGATAATATAAATAACATAAAAAACGTCAATAGAATAATATATAAAGTTTTAATTTAAAATAAAAATTAATTCATCCTGAAACGCACTGCCATGCTGTTTTGACCTATTCCAAAATAAAAAAAAATAACTGAGCAGCTGCGGACCAACCAGTAATGAGCAATGGATGTATTAATAGATTTTTATAAATCATATTGTACTTGAGAAATTAGCTACATAAATAATTCTACTCACTCCCAAAACTACTGAACAATGCTTGAAGTGGATTTCGGTCATGGAAATAAGCTAGAAGGTGGTTGAGGAAGGGTTGTCGTGGTAAAGGTGATGATGTCTGTTGGCGAAGAAAATAGTGTCTGATTTCCAATTATCGTCTTCTCCTTATACAGCTGTTTATAGTTACTGAGCAGATCAGTCAGCCCTCTACAGATCGGCAGACTTCGTTCACGATTAGGATCATTCCGCGTAAAGATATCCATCATTTGATCTGCATAGACAAAAGCTTAGTCGTTAACTGGCGTTGAGGCTCTGCTTCCAGTTCTGATCATTTTGAGCTGATGCTTTCTCTTGTTCAAGCTCGACCAAATCCTAATTTGAAAGTTCTTTTCCATGAGAATCTACTAATTCCTCCACGTCTGACACTTTAGTCTCACCAAAGCCAATAGAGTGTGCTATGGCTACAATAATTTTTACTATAGTGTACCCATCTGGAAATTTATGAGAATTATAGATACATTCTGGCCATATTTTACGTCAAAGATGATTCTTATTTCAGGTTGTGATCTCAACCCTTGCCTCTGCATTATTGTCTATTGCATTGCTGATGTTATAGACATAAACAGCATTCAGTATTATTTAATCGTGAAATCAGTCAAGTTATGCATGAAAAGAGCAATATTTCACTTCGTTGCAGTGTACGCCTGTGTGAAAAGAAAACCAGCATTCTGTCTCTCTGAAACTGATAGGAGAAAGTCTCCAAGTGGATTAATGAAACCTTTAAATAGTAGCGCAGCCGTCATTAGCGAAGTGTTAAGCACAGCTAAGGCTTACAGTCCAGCACGTTCCCATAACATCTATATATGTGCAACTGTAAATAGAAAAATTAATGTTCATATCGTTCACTGCACAGTGCAGTGGACATTTGCTTCATTATATCACCTCTAAAGCACATCGAAGCACGGATGTAATAGTCCGCGAATCTGCGCCTGCCTTCACCTACAACCACAGGTGAAGAGGAATCGATATAAATAAAAAAATTACTCCCTCGATTTTTCTTTGCCATACAGGTTTGCTTGCGTAAAAGGAAGTTCCAATCTTTTCCAGTGGGTTCCCTTCGCATAACCGGCTCTGAATCCTTGAAACCCTTGTAACCTGGCGAGTGAACAAAAGTGCCGCTGAAAGGTAAAAAAAAAACAACTGAACTCAGTAAAATTGATATTGAAACAGATAAATAACCTAAGGATATTCAAATGTATGTTCAGTTCAACCACGAAATTTTCCACCTATTGCTAAGCTAATTTGTCCATATTGTCCCTATACTGCAAGTCCAAATACTATACATAATCACAAAATAAGTCCTCTCAGTCAGTAGGGGATACCGATGGTCTTGGAAAAGCCGCCGTCCGTCGGATGGGAAGTTAAACCGTGGCCCCGTGTGTGTGAGAGAGCCATACCCTGTGGTCATTAAAGAACACACTGGATGGCCTTGACGGGAGACTACCATTTGTCTCCCAACAGCTGTTCCAGTGGGTTCCCTTCCCCAAAACCTTCTCTGAGCCTTCGGGATCCCTGCGACCTGGCCATTTAGCCCATTGTCTGCAAAAAAGTGTCGCTCAGAGGTAAAACAATCCAAACAACCCCATAACCCGTCAAGACCATCCAGAGTATTATTTAAAGCATGTGTAGAAGGTATGACTTTCCTGCACATTGAGCTACGGATAACTTTGCATCCGACAGACGGTGGCCTCTCCAATCCCACTGGTGCCCCTTTTCTCACTGAGGGCAAGGTGGGGGTTTATTAGAAGAGATAAAACATCTGAAAAAAAATTATCGCTAACGCGGAGGGAAACCAACCCGCAATTCTCTAGATAGAGTCGCTCAAATAAGTATCCGAACACTATGGTTGATTACAGAATTCAGAAAAAATATCTGGCAACGATTTTGAGCGACTACATGCCAGAGCTCTCTACCAGTTAAACCACGCATCGGACGCTAATTGGTAGAGCGCTCTGGCATCAATCTGGAGAGTTGCGGGTTCGATTCCCTCCGCGTCAAGCGATAATGTTTTTCAGATGTTTTTAATAATTGTTGAAGTCTATTTCAACAGGTAATCTATGTATTTATTATGGCGAAAATTTCATTAGCACTTATCTATCCCTTCACAGCGAAAAACATGATAAAAATTATTTTTAAAATAAGTTGTTTCCTCCCCTCGCTATGGAGGGAGGGGCAAGTGTCATCTGTCTGGTGATCAATGCAAATCCCTTGATCACCAGACCGTACTAACTACATTTATATGACATTCATAGCATTTCTCGTTTACAATATTAGTTAAAAATATTGCCATTTTTTTAAAAAGAAAAAGCAAATTTGGCTTTAAAAAAACAAGTTGAATGTTTATAGGAAGATCAGACGAAAAAAGGAATAGTTCTTTTAAAAAAAAAACGATTTAAAAACTGGAAGAGTAGATATCATTTCTAGAGAATATGAGATGGTTGTTTTCAAAGAAGTTTTCAAATTTTGCGCCTTTTAAAAGTTGTAATTCGGACTAATGAATGATTGGGAAAATATATATAATAATAGGAAGGAGAGCGCTTGGCGAATGATCAAAGAGACCTGGGTTCGAGCCCAGGGTAAGGCGTGGATGTTTGCGTTGTCTTTCTGGGGAGGTGTCGCCATCCCCACAGATCTTCTCTATGGCGTATGAACTGACAGAAGGCGTATAATCGGAAGAAGGCTCATCTATGGCGTATAACCTGTCAGACCTCTGTGGCAAGCAGCTGCATTTTCTTTTAATAGGAAAAAATGAATCTCGATAACAATACCAGTCATTTTGAAGTAAATGTGCAAGAGGGAAAAAAATCCACCTCTACGTCTCCCAGACTCGAACACGGCTGTCCTGGATACGCTTTACGGCGAGTAACCAGGAGATCCGGTTTTCGAGTCTGGGAGGCTAATGTGTGGGTATATAGTAATATTTTATTAGTACTTATAACACATAAAAAGTATTTTTAATTTACTCTTAAAACAAAAGTGTCGCATTCCTCCCCCCCCCTCTAGGGGTAAGGGTTCGGTTGGGTTGTTTTACATCTGAGCGGCACTTTTTTTGCCCACCATGGGCTAAATGGGCAGGTCACATGGACCCCGAAGGCTCAGAGAAGGTTGGGGTAGGGGATCCACTGTAACAGCTGTTGGGAGACAGATGATAGCCTCCCGTCAAGGCCATCCAGTGTGTCTTTAACGTGCACAGGGTATGGCTCTCCCGCACACGGGCCACGGCTTAGCGTCCCATCCGACGGACGGCGACCTTTCCAAGCCCACCGATGTCCCCTACTGACCGTGGGTAGGGCGGGGAAGGATATAATACCATGTTTCATCGCATAATTTGATACTGCGTCGTCTAATGCTCCGCCTCTTCGCTATAATATTCAGTCGGGAACATACACTGCTCGTAATCGGATGCTTTCAGTCACAAAGTAATAGACACAGAGAAAAATTTCCCACTTTTAGGTGCACCATGAATGGTAAGTCATGGAATTAATTTCATAAGTCGTGATCCTGTCTACTGCCACAAACGGCTACAATCCATGAAGTTTAAAAAATATATGAAGTAAAACAGTTTATTTATTGCAATAATGTAAAAATATTATAGAGTAGTAAAGTATCACAGGAATATCCTGTAGTTGGTTGGTTGTTTTACCTATGAGTGGTACTTTTTTGCACACCATGGGCTAAATGGCCAGGTCACATGGACCTCGAAGGCTCAGAGAAGGTTGGGGGAAGGGATCCACTGTAACAGCTGTTGGGAGACAGATGGTAGCCTCCCGTCAAGGCCATCCAGTGTGATCTTTAACGTGCATAGGGTATGGATCTCCCGCACATGGGGCCACGGCTTAGCGTCCAATCCGACGGACGGCGACCTTTCCAAGCCCACGGTGTCCCCTACTGACCATGGACAGTACGGGGAATTTTGCGGAGATAAATCTCAACGCTGACCCAGCTGGGACTCGAGCCTGGTAATTACAGATTACGAGTCTGGCGCGCTACCAACTGAGACCACCCTCTGCCCCTAAGGGGTAAGGGAGCAAATCTTTGTTGTTAGTGCAAATGTCTTTATCTTTACATTCCACCACCAAAATTTCAAATTTCTAGCATAAATACATCGTTCGCAATATTTATTCAAAAATTTACCAATTTTTAACTTTTTACACTGTTCACACGAATCTTAATATTTCTTTATTTCTTCGATACCTATCCAAACCCAAAAAGTGAATTTCTAATTTATCTCTAAAAACAAAAAGGCATCAACAGACAGACGATAAAGCAAAAATATTAACTCGTGTTTTTGTAAACGTTTAAAAATGGAAAACACCGCTGTATACAGATCAAAAGTATCCCTAAAAGGAAGACAAAAATCCCTACGCAAGAAAATCTGTTCTCGCTGGTGATGTAAGAGATTCCTTTTAGCGTTTTCCAAAGCAACAAAGAGTGAAACCAAATATCACGCTAGGTTGAAACTCACGTTCATCATCGTACTCAGAACGGGCCAACACCCACTCACATCATCCACCCACCCATGTGGGAATGGGACTTCCCCCTCCCCCACTTCATCTTCCCTTTCTTTAGCTCCATCTTTCCCCTCTTTTTTTTCTTCATTGTTTCTTCGCCTCGACCACGCCGCCTGGAGAGAGAGCCGTGCACGTGAAGATGTGCACGTGATACCGTTACTCCGTCTACTAATGGGCAGCAGCAGGCACCGAGCTGACTAAGCAAGTGACGAAGGGGGGTCATTGCCCCGTCACGTGACCGGGACCAGTGACGTCACAGCACCCGGACATCTCGCTCTTTTTTTTCTTACCTCCGTTCGGCGGATGGAGATCTATCAACATCACTCCTACTCACGTAAACGTACAGAGACCACGAGATGATGAGAGAATACAAGTTGAGCTATAAAGTAAATAAGAAGATGGAGAAGATTGGGAGGAGGAGAAGATGCAGATAAATATAGATTTCGCTTCGTCGTTTTTTTTTCCTTAAACCGTTCTCGATTTTCGTCCAGAAAAATTTTTCTTTCTGTTTCCATTGTTTGTTTTTTTTTTTTCATTCCTGGTTTTTCTCTTTGAGTACCATCGAGCGCTTTTTTTTTATTCTCACCCTTGCAAAGAGTTGCTTCGAGGAGCTTGCTAATTTAAGGAATGCAGCACCAGCAACAGCGCTAGTTGTGCGCGTTACAGAAGTCGTTCTTGTCCTTAAATAAAATGAAGACGAATGGCACTCAGATCCCCGAAAATCTATTCTTTTTTTTTGCCGCTCTCTCTGTTCTCGCGATATTGTCTTTTCCCCTCCTCCTCAGAGGAGCTTTATTCCTTTGATGTTTTTTCTCCTTTTCAGATTCTCTTCGAGCTTTGTTAGCAGCACCAGGATGTGGATGTTATGTTTAAGAAAGACAGGGGGGGGGGGCGACGAACTGAGGGAGTTAAAGAGTAAAGAACAGTTACAATAATTGGAAATTTCGAACTTTTTTTATCCAAAGAGACAAAAAACGAAAGATTTTAAATGGAATGTTAGTTTCCTTTTGAATCAGTGGCTTAGATACATTTTATCCAGAAACAATTTTCGAGAGGGAGGAAGTAAGGAAGTTTTATTTCAAGGAGGGAAAAGCGGGGGGGGTGAATTTAAATAAATTATAGGATGAAGAAAAAATCGAGATGGAAGTGCAGTTTTTTTCAATCAATCAATCAGTTTTATTTCATCATCATATTCAATTTATAACATAGAAAAATATGAGTGACCCAAAAACCACATGGTTTGTCTGGGTCACTAAAGGAAATTAATATAAAAATCAATAACGACTTACTCACTACAAAGATTACAAACAATGTGTGTCATTTTTCCGATATATGTACAATAGATTTTTACTTTACACTTGATTATTTAACATAGGCGTAACATCTTCCAAAGAAAAGAGAAAGCTTTTTAAATTCTGCTTGAACATATTAAAATTTTTTCACTTCTAATTTCAAGAGGCAACTGATTGAAGATTTTAGGTGCGATATACGAATAATACTTATGAGCAATTTCTTTTTTAGTCAAAGGAACTGATTATTTTGGACCTTTCTCTCTGAAGTTGTATAAATCCGGCTGAATGTGAAAATTAAAGCAATTTTGCTTAAAGAATATCATCACTCTAAAAACAAATATATGTGTAATAGGTAGAATTTTTAGCATAGAGTATAAATAAAAAAAATAAATACCCCCTCAAACAGCTGCTTGCCACAGAGGTCTGACAGGAGCCTGTCAGTTTATATGCCACAGTAGGAGATGAACGACTGAAATTGCTTAAAATATCAGTGTTATTTTTTGCAATTAATTTGATAATTTCGTTTTGCAGCTACACCAGAGGTTTAAAAACCGAGACATAAGTTCCACCCCAAAAACTATACCGTATTGAAATGCAGCTTGTATTCATGAGAAGTACAATGTTCGCAGCATATTAAGATTAACATTTTATTTCAAGTGGTGTAATTTGAGTAGTTTGTAACGTGCTTTATCTGTGATGTAGTCAATATGTTTCTTCCATTTTAGATTATTATCTATGAAAATACCTAAATATTTAATGCTCTCAACCTGTTCTATGTCATCACAACGGCAATCAATATGTTTATAGCATTGAGGTGAATGCAGTTTAATGATAAAAGTATTTACAGCATTTTGATTATTTTTCAACTTGTATAAAACAAATTTAATTTTATTCTTATTAATTGAGAGTTTATTATTTTCGAATCACATATTAACTTTCTCAAGAACGTTATTAACATTGGGCAATAAATCTGCAATAGTTTGGTTACTAAACGTCAATGCAGTGTCATCTGCAAAGGTAGTAATATTACAATTAATGTCATTTCACAGAGGTCATTAATATAAATATTAAACAATAGGGGTCCAAGAACAGAGCCCTGCAGAATGCCATATTTAGTTTGTTTAGGGTTATTGAGGCAGTTTTTTAATTTAACTAATTGCGTTCTATTTGTTAAGTAACTGATAAACCATTCTAGAGCAATCCCTCTTATACCCAAATGCTCAAGTATTTTTCAAAAGCAATGAATGAGTTACGGTGTCAAAAGCTTTTTCAAGATCTAGAAAAACTGATAATTAAAGATCCATACCCTATGCACGTTAAAGATTAGATACCTTTTGATCCCTAAAACTGATAATTAAATTTCCTTGGTCAATTGATTTATAAATAAAATTAGTAAATGACAATAACGCATTATCAGTGCCCTTATCCTCAGTGAAGAAAAACTGATTTGACGAAAAGAAATTTATTTTATTTAAATAAGTCAATACTCTGACTTTTACCAGTTTTTGAAATATTTTGGAAAAAACAGGCAAAAGCGAGATCGGTCTGTAGTTTGAAAGGCAGTTTTTATTTCCCTTCTTGAAAATCGGAAGTACAATAGAGGTTTTGAGATCGTCTGGAAAAATCCCAGTTTGAAAAGAAAGCTCAAGGATATAGACTAAGGGATGAATAATGAAATTTTTGCACTTTTTTACTGTAGTTACTTCTCTTAAAGTTATAATTACATGTAATAGAGTAATAAAAATGATTAAAGCAAATTAATGTACACAAAAATTTGCTTATGAAATCTTAATTCTTTAAAAATTTTCTTCATCAGAGTAGAATTTCTGTGGTGGGAGGTATGTCCTGTGCTTTCATCTTAGCTACGTGCTAGCTTAAACAAGTCTAAATGTGAAAACAATCAGTTTCCTTTAATTATGAAATTTATTGACCGCCGACTGTTTGATGTGGTATTAAGCCGTGGCCCGTGTACAGGAGATCCCATATCCTATGCAAGTTGAAAAAACGCGCTGGATGGCCTTGACAGGAAGCTACCCCTTGTCTCCTAACAGCTGTCCAATGGCTCCAAAACCTTCTCTGAGCGCTCTAGATTCTCATGACCTGGCCATTTAGCCCATTCTGTGACAAAAAAAAAGTGCAACTCAGAGGTAAAACATACAATTCTACCACTCCACTGTGGCAACGTTGAGATTTCTTCCCTTTAAACCTCGCTTTGTCCTCAATGAGAAAGAGAACACAGATGAACTTCGAAAAGCTGCTGTCCGTCGGAATTTAGCGGATTTAAGTCGTAGAATGTAAAATGACACGTTGGTTGGCTTTGACGGGTGGTTTCCATTGGTTTCCTAACAGATGGATCTGCTTTCCCTGACCAGCTGTGAGCCTTTGGAGGCATTGTGACCTGGCAGTTTAGCCCATTGTAGGCAAAATAAAACAGTGCCGCTCTAGAGTTAAACAACCCAAGAGAAAGCGCCATCAGAATAACTTTGACTGGTCAATAATACATAGGTCCTTCTAAAGGTTTCTTCGCTCTTCATTTACAGTAAGTGAAAAAAAGAAAGAAAATTATAATAAATGCTCCTTCATCTGAATAATTCCCAAGGAACGTGCCACAAGATTGCTTCGAAAATGACGGCTCCTACAAACATCCTAGCAAAGCCTGTTTGCTAATTTTTCACCCAAACAACAAATTAAAGTTTTTATTTCGTCCAGCGAAAGTACCCTTCTGATCACTGTACACATAATGACGACGTTAATCCGTCATCTACATCATTAGACGTCATCAGCAGCATCCCTGCATCATCTCCACCCCTTTCGTGTTTCGTACTCTGTCCCTCGCTTCAGCCCCTCCATCTCCCTTGCAACAGAGCTCAAGACAATGCTAATGATCGCACACAAGACTTCGTTCTGATCATCACTCCGGGGCAATGTTTCTCATATTTCCAAATACAATGTGCTGGTCGAGATAAGTGTATTGTTCTGAGGATACCAGTGATGAAAAATGATGCTTCCGATAACATTTTTGTTATCATCTGTCTCGTTAGTATTGCTAGGAAAGAAATAAGATTCGCTAGAAGTTGAGCTTTCAATGTAGAGTCATTAAATACGGTTTTTTTTTTCTTGGTATTTTTCTGCTTTCAATTCTTTAATAGATTGAGAAAAAAATTGCTAAATGAAACAAAAAAAATCATGAGTATTTTTCATATGACATCAAGCTTTTTGCATTTGAGTGATGCAAAAATCGTTTCCAAAAAACGTGTCCTGATGCTGTAAGAAAGAGTGACAGAAAGTAGTGGTGGCAAAAATATTAGTCACAGAAAGTAATGGAGGGAAAAGTATATTTGCTGAAAGTAGTTAGGTTGTTTTGCCTCTCAACAGCATTTTTTTTTCACAATGGGGTCTAATGGGGCAGGTTACAAGGTTGTTTTGGGGCTGTTTTGCCTCTGCGGCACTTTTTTTAGCACAATGGGCTAAATGGCCAGATCACGAAACCTCAAGGGCTCAGAGAAAAAAAAACTGCACAGGGTATGGATAGCTCTCTCCCTTCTGTGCCACGGCTTACGTCCAATCCGATGGACGGTGGTCTTTCCAAGCCTGACTGACCAAGGCAGGACGGGGAATTTTGTGTAGATAAATCTCAACGTTGGCCCAGGTGGAAGTCGAACCTGGGAACTGCAGATTACGAGCCAACCCGAGTCCTTGAAAGTTGTTAGCTTTGTAACTTTTCTCCTCAAATGATTTAAAGATGGCAAAAACCGCAATCGAAAATAACAAATGTATTTTCTGGGCTTTCTACCATTTGGTTTTGGAAAAACCTGTCTGATGAGGTCCTCTCAATATATATTATCGTTCATTATTATCATTGAGTTCATTGCTATCATTGAGTATAACCTTCATTATTATCACTGAGTTGGTAATTCAATGATAATAATGAAAGTTGATTCATTATTACCATTATTACCATTGAGTAATCATATTCTATTTAACGATAATCAAAAGGAGGACCCCATTTTTAGAGGTGGTGCCCGGTGCATCATCTTCTGCAACCTCCATGACACTTGGCCTGTATCTGATGCTCAGATTATTAAATTCACCAAGCAACTGAAATATGAACGTAGTAGTGGTAGAAAGTGATAATGTCAAAACAGTAGTAGCAAAAAGTGGCAATGAGTAAAAAGAAATAGTGGCAGAAAAATAGTAGCGACAAAAAAATATAGAGAACAGCTAGTGGTAAAAAAGGGTAGTAGCAGAGAAAACAATAGGGATAGACTAGTTTTAGTGACGGAAAATAGGAGTGGCAGAAAGCAATATAAGAAAGAAGAGCAGTGGCAAAAAATAGCAGTAGAACAGTAGCAGACACTGTTTAGTGGCAAAGAGGAGTAATAGCAGTAAATAGCGTAGACAAAAAATAATAGCAGCAAGAAAAGTACTGGTAAGAGAGTATTAGTGGCAGAAAGTAGTATTTGCGAAATAGTATTGGTTCAATTTATTTTATAATGCCACATATTAATCCGCGCCCCCAAATTAGAAATACAAAAGGGAATACCGATGGGCTTAGAAAGGCTGCGGTCCGTCAGATGTGGCTGAGCTCTAATTTCTGAATACGGATCTTTGTGACCTGATGCATGCACAAAAGTGACGCTCGGAAGTCAAACAAACCGACAAATGCAAAAATTTATATAAAATTATAAATAAATTTAAAAAAATGTAATAAATATGTATTTTAACATTAGGGTTAGTGCTTATATTTAATACAATGATTGGGGTTACTAGAATAAATCAGGACTTCTTTTAATACCAAAAAAAATCAGATAAAAACTAAACAATTCCGAAGCAATCTTTGCAAAAGGACATTAAGATTTTTAACTCAATAAAAATTCTACACAGCTGTAAAAAATCTTAAATGCCTCGGTATATTAGAGAAATTACCTTCCCTGTGGTATTATCTTTATTCCTAAAACCATTTCAGCGTTTAACAAATTGAACTATTAGAAGCCCACGACTACGATGTGCAGTATTTTAAAAAACTTTACGGGAATAAAAAAAAAAGGACTGTGGCTTTAATCCCGTTAGTCACAGAGTGATGCTCCCACAATTTTGTCTTTACGATGCCAAGCTGAAGGCAGGATGTTTCCAACGATGCAGCCTTAAGCAGACACACCCACTGATAGAAATGATATGGGCAGTAAAGAAATTGCTGTTGGAAAGCAATTAGGAATATCGACCGGCACGGAAAGGCTTAACACGATAAAAATAAAAGTAGAAAAAAAAAAGGTGTTGCTATAGGAACTGTGTGCTCTGTCGCATGTTGCTTTGTTTGATACTAAGGTGTTCGGTTAGATGGGGACAATGCAATGTTTTAGGCTAGGAGAACAAATGAATGGAAAGTATTTAAAAGTGTATTTAATTGACTGAGCAAAACTCACTTTCGTAAAGCGCTAAAAGATTTACAGTCAGTACTTTCAAGCGCAAGGAAAAGCAATTGCATAGAAATAAAGCTAAGTTATTGTCGCTTTTCTACAGATGTTCATGCACGAAAAATAATCGAAACTAGAAAGTTCAATGGCCTCTGGCGAATAGGCAATTATCATTTTCAAGGGGACACAGTTTGTCATTTTCAAACTTTAATGATTTGTAAGCTAATGGACGGAAATTCGTACTAATGGAAGATTTGAAAAATGTAAATACCTAGGTTCGAGCCCCGGGTAAGGCATGGATGTTTGTGTTGTTTTTCTGCTGAAGTCCTGCCATCCTCACAGACCTTCTACTATGGCAAATAAACTGACAGGCTCCTGTCAGACCTCTGTGGCAAGCAGCTGCTTGAGGGGGGTATTTATTTTATTATTATTTTAAATACCAATATTTTATTCATGTATCAAACCAATAAAGAATTTTTTATCTCTTAAATCAGAACGATTGGATATCTGCTGATGGACAGAAGAACTAAGAGTAAAGTAAAACAATAGTTTGTTTCTTGTTTTCTCTCACAAACAAGCTAAGAAGGCAGAGGAGAAACGTAAAAATATTCTCGATTAAGTTGCTAGGCTTTTGCCAGTTAATTTTGATTTTTCTACAAATTTTATAAAATATTTGCAGAAATTTTTATATTCAGTCCATGCTGCAGAGATCGAATGTTGTAAATCATTAGTAATAAATATCTAAACCAGGGACAATGAGTTTCCAACATGCAACTCACGAAGACGTAGTTGGGAATCCCCGATTTAGAATTTAAAATTTTCTTATTTCCGTCTTTCAAAAGGTAGAAATTGAATTTTCTTTTTCTAATTAGACCTATAATTCATCTGACTTATCTGTAGGTTATGACAACAAACGATATGTCATCACAGAACTCAAACCCCAGAAGTTGCAGTCACCGCGATTAAACTCGATACCACTGCACTATCAAGGCAGCAGAAATGTAAAATAGTAATATTCATTAGCACTTATCCAAACTTAAAAGCAAAATCTTGATTTATCTCTTAAAACAAAAATGTTGAATGTCCCTGAACGAACAAATAACAAAGCGAAAACAATTGTACTGTTTTTGAAAACCAGCCGAAAACAAAGATGGGTTTAAAAGGCACAGCTGAAATCACATGAAAAGAATGCTGCAATAAATGCACTCTGTGGCCACTTTATTAAGAATTAGGCGGCGTCAGTTTGGGGTCATTGCTCCCAACCAATATCAAGAAGCTTCAGACTTTCCAGAATCAAATTTTGAAATCAGCTGTGGCAATACTATGGTTTGTGAGAAACACATCATTGACCGAGATCTCAATGTGCGCCAATTCATGAATACAGTCCAGGCAGTAAAATTCTTCAATATCTATTCAAAAAAAACTTTAAAATCAAAAACAGTTGTCTTTGTACAATTTTATTTTTGCCCCATACCATGGGCGTCCGCAGAAAATTTTCCAAGGGGGGGGGGGGCAAAGCTTGGAGACAAATAAGTACATCAATAAATTTTTATTTAATTATTTAATTTTTTAGGTTTTTTTTTTCACAAGTAGAATATAGAATACAGTATTGCATCAATACAAAAGCACATACATAATGTGTATAAATTAATTACGTTTAAATTGTTACGATTATAATTTGTGGAATTTTTTATTCGATCCCAGGGTAGGTGGCAAGTGCCCCGTTTGCCCCCCTCTGCGGACGCCCATGCCCTATACTATATGTCCGACCCTAAAAACAGATTAACAAAAAAAAAAATTATAAAATTTTATTCCATATAGAATATCATTTTAACTTTTTCTCTCCTTTGGAATATTTAATTACTTTAGTGATTGGTAAATCCTACTCAAGTCTTATTCTCAGCGGCCATTCTCAGTGACACTGCAACTGCCTGGGTCCGGGATCTGGCCTTGGATAAGTGGTCATTTGTTCTGTCATAACCTGCAGATAAACTAGAAGTTTTGAGAATCTGAATACAAATTGAGAAGGAAAAAAGCCTGGAGTGCAACTTTACTGAACGAACCCCTGCCCCAGAGCGGGGGAGGGAAGAGGAGATTGTCATAGGTAGTTATTCAAATGAGGGGGGGGGGATGATAACAAAACGGGCGCGCCACCGAAGGTAATCACTTTAAGGAAGATACTGACACTAATTCTATACATGTTTTTTTGTCTGATGTCATCCTGACACTGAACAAGTTGATTAAATGGCCAAAAAACCTTTTCTTCACTAAAGTACCGCTGAGAGCCCAGCACCTCAATAAGCAACAGGGAAATGTGAAGAGGAAAACGTTCTCCACGTTCTTTCCTGGTGACGGTTGCCAAGCCAATGGCTCCCCATCTTCTTCTCTTTTGTATGCGGATGTCTCTTTTACCGTTTCGATGGGCGGAGAGAACGAAAGAGAATGAAGGATTCGTGGTAATGACGAGAGCCTCTTTCTTCTTCCCACACAAACCTCTTTTATTTCCTACCACTGACAATAAGCCGTAATGAATGACTACGAAGAAAGCAACGCGAATCTGTTATTTCTGTTTTCTTCTTTTGGGTAATGTTCCTCTAACGGGAGTGACAAAACATTTTGAGAACTAAAACCAAGAGCGAAGCAAACATGGCATCGACTAAAATCGTTAATCGACTCAAAATGCATTCTCGTAGTTCGCATTTGCATTAAGTTATCAGATTAAGGGATTTCCAATGTTAAACTTAACGTGCGGTCCCCTAAAATAAAAGATTACCAAAAGGTAAACTTATCGTTGGAGACATATATGGCCCATCTGTGTCTTCTTTTCTGACTGAGGGCAAGACGGAAGTAAATCTGAAAGCTGGTAGAATTGAAATTCGAACTGAGAACTGCAGATTACCAGACAATTTCCCTTCTCCCATTTTTGTGTGTGAATTAGCTAGTTTCTAACACATTCATTAGTCAATTACTAGCAAGATTCCCATTGAAATTCGAAGATCCTTAAAGTGGAAAAATTAAAGCAGTTTTAAACCCAAACTCGCATTGTGCGATATGTAGAGACTTGAATTTTTTACGCAACACTGGATGGCCAGAGGAACCCATAATAAAAACTTCGGACCGTGTAGTCAAGTATTTCAGAAGTTACGGGGGTGGTAAGAAAAAGCATTAGGAGTGTACAAAAGAGTATTAAAATTAAATGAAGATTTCAAATGGTAAACTAATATGAAAAAAGGGTGAAAAATGAGATTCGAGGCTCTAAGCCAAGTTTACCTCAACGGTTAAAGGCCGTGACAGCTATTTTAATGACGTCACGTATGGAAGGATTTTTTTTATTTCTTTTTCATAAATTTTATTATAATATTATAACAGGTAGTTTTGGGATATACCTAACAAGTGAATATAATATTAAATATATTACTCTTATAGCAATAATGCAAAATGAAAAATAGTAAAACTTTTAATAGAACATATATTTTATTATGTTTACATTAATTACGCTGGGAAACACACAAAAAGGCTTTGAAATGAAAATAGCCAATCTGTACTAATTTCGAGGTGCTGAACACGAAAATGACATTAAAATTTGTTTATTGCCTCTTGTTTAGGAGAGACAGAGATGGTCATGTATAAACGACTCAGTCTGCATTGAGTACATAGGTAACCATTTCGCAACTTTTAAAACTCCAGATTGCAACATATTGTGTTGTATTGCATCAGCCCGCCATACACATAACCCCCGGAGGTATTGCATAATTGTCTGATGCAATGTAGTTGAGTCATGACATCGCGGCTTTACAATCGCGGACAAAGGATGATGCAATCGTTAGTTGTAAGCGAAGTCTCGTAGGGTGAGCAAGTCTTTTGAGCTACTCCCATTTACCTCTGAGTCATAAGTACAACACAAGTGATCCTTGCAGTTTTAATCTAGCATAAGTGATGCCTCGTAACTGTGTTAATAGTGCAGATTCATTTTGTTACCTTTGCAAGCCAGAAAAGGGCCATCAATCCAATAGTGAAAGCGATGTATGAGTTTTATTTTGGATGCAAGATCGGGGACCAGGATAAGGCTTGGGCCCCACACATATGCTGCAGTACGTGTGCAAGAGATCTTCCGAAGTGGCTGAAAGGCGAAAAAGTGGGGATGCCGTTTGCTGTTCTTATAGTTTAGAGACAGCCAAGCAATCACGCAAATGACAGCTACTTCAGCATGGTTCCACCTGTTTCTGGAGGCATCACAAGGAAAAAGAAGTGGACAATAGCGTACCTGAATACAATCTGCTTTCCGACCAGTTCTTCACGGCGAAGGCTTTCCCGTTTCCGAACCTCCAAAAGAATTTTCCATCGATTCAGACGATGAAGAGGGAGGCGAACCGATGTCGGGTTCTCCGCAGCCTTCGGTGTCTAATGATGATCCATACGTCTGCCACGGTGCGTCATCTCTGCCACACATTCTCACCGAAGAAGAAATGAACGATCTTGTTCGTGATCTGGAGCTGTCCAAGGCCAAAGCAGAGTTACTTGGATCAAGACTTAAAACAATGGAATCTTCCCAAGGCAAATGCCCGAGTGACCGTTTCGAACTCGTCATGAGCAGTTTGCACCTTACTTCAGAAAGGAAGATGACCTTGTATTCTGCTCTGATGTAGATGGCCTAATGAATGCCCTTGGAATCAAACATGACCCTCAAGAATGACGACTATTCATAGACTCTTCGAAATTGAGTCTATAGGCGGTGTTGCTGCATAATGGGAATCGACTTCCATCCATTCTGGTCGGACACGCTGTCTACGCGAAAGAAACCTACGACAACCTAAAACAGCTGTTGAACTGTCTTCAATACAGCAAGTATGGCTGGCATCTCTGTTGTGATATACAAAGCAGCTGGGATATACGAAGTAGTGCTCTTTCTTATGTGAACGGGGCAGCCGAGCAAAGACTTTGCACTACGTAAAGAGAAACTGGCCTCAGAGGAAATCTCTGAAAGTTGGAGAGAAGAATGTGGAACACCCAACACTGGCAGAAATGCACAAAATCTTGCTACCGTCCCTACACATCAAACTCGGTGTGATGAAAAATTTCGTAAAAGCCATGGACTGGACTGCATCAGCTTTCAAATACTTGGCTTACAAATTCCCTCGACTCAGCAAAATGAAAATTAAAGAGGGAATTTTTGTGGGTCCTCGGATCCGCTAGCTGTTCAGAGACCAGATGTTTGACAACATGCTTCAGGGGTGACGAAAAAAAGGCTTGGGACGCGTTTCGTCTGATGTCAACTAAATTCCTCGGGAATGTCAGGGCAGACAACTACAAGAAACTGGTTAAGGACGTGTTATCTCTGTATCACAAACTTGGCTGCAATATGTCCTTAAAGATCCACTTTCTCCATTCCCACTTAGATTTCTTCCCCGACAACTGCGGCATAGTTAGTGATGAGCACAGTGAACGTTTTCATCAGGACATTGCAACGATACCAGGGAAACTTGTCCACTTCAATGTTGACTGACTACTGTTGGACGCTCGCCAGAGATAATCCTGAGCAGCTGTACAAGCAACGGGCAAAGCGACGTCAGAAGTAGAAGCGGAGTTTTACCGATACATGCCATATGTACATATTACTCTATTACATAAGAAACTATAGCAGATTTCTCAGAAATCGTATCGAAATTTTCGTTTTCATTGTCATATTCGTGTTCAGCACCTTGAAATCTTTAAGAAATGGCTACTTTTATCTTAGAAGCATGACTTTTATGAAAATTTGTTGTCCAGTGTTATTGAAATTAATTAGTTTTATTCATATGCTAGGTACAAATTAAAGGACCTGAAATAATATTATATCAAAATATATTTTAAAAATTTCCCTCATTACGTCACGTCATCAAAATAGTTGTCATGGCTTTCATTATCAAGATCACTCGTGCTCTATTATATGCAGGGACTTGAATTTATAACTCAACACTAGGTGTAATAGAGAAAACTCGTGTAAGAAATTTGGAACAAGGAGGTTAAATATTTGACAAATTATAGGGTGGGGGGATCCAATCTGTTGGAAAATAACAATTTTCTCAACAATTAATCAAGCAGAACGCAAGGCGTCCAGTAAAAATTATCGTGATGTCAACATGCATTGTTCGAAGGAAATGACGCTGATGAAAGCCCTCCCGAAACGAATTACATCTTTTATTTACATTAGGGTTGGGTTGTTTTACTTCTGAGCGGTGCTTTTTTGCAGACCATAGGCTAAATGGCCAGGTCACATAGACTCCGAAGGCTCAGAGAAGGTTAGGGGGAGGGGACCCACTGCAACAGCTGTTGGGAGACAGATGGTAGCCTCCCGTTAAGGCTATCCATGTTCTTTAACGTGCACAGGGTATGGTTCTCCTCCACACAGGGCCACGGCTTAACGTCCCATCATACGTACGGCGACCTTTCCAAGCCCATCGGTATCCCCCTACTGACCGTGGACAGGGCGGAGAATTTTGCGGAGATAAATCTCAACGCTGACCCAGCTGGGACTCGAACCTGGGAACTACAGATTACGAGCCTGGCGCGCTACCGACTGAGCCACCCCTGTCCCTTATTGATATTAAATGTGTAATTACAAAGAAGCTAAATGGTACCATCAACTGTATTTTTTAATAATGAAAGCGGTAAAAATTGTTTTAAATAACCTTTGTTACTTTATAAAACTTCGTGAAATGAAAAACGTTTTTGGGTGTAAAAATATTAAAATATTTCACGGAACACTGAAATTGTCCGCTGAACATGTTGAAAAAAAATGCTGCGTTAGTGTTTGGGACGATACTCGATATAAAAGGACAAAATGGGATGAAAATCGTTAAAAAAATTTTTGAGAAAATTAAATGTTATGAACTCGCTCAAAAAAAGTATCCGAACACTGTGGTTGATTACAGAATTCATAAAAAATATCTGGCAACGATTATTTTAGAAATTAGTGATCTGGCAACCTTCGTGTCACGTGAACGTAGGTTGCCAGATCACTAATTTCTAAAAAAAATCGTTGACGGATATTTTTTATGAATTCTGTAATCAACCATAGTGTTCGGATTTTTTTTGAGCGACTGTACCCGTATTTAAGTACTATCAGAAAAAAAAATGATTGTTCCGAAATGCCTCTGTCCTTGGGATGGAATGTTCAGCCATGGTTCCCTGTTGCAAAAAAGCCATACCCTGTGCACGTTAAACAACACGTATCCAACGTGTTGTTTAACCAGACCATCCAGGTCTTGAAGCGAGGTTTGTATGTCTCCTCACAGATGTCCATTGCATTCCCTGCCCCTCCTTAGCTCTGAGTCCTAGGGGTCATTGTCACTTGACCACCTAACTTCATGTGTGCAAAAAAAGTGCAGCTCAGGGGTAAAATAACTAAGCAGCTTTTTTTTCGTCATCTCGTTCTGTCTGCTTCCTCTCCGCGCGAAAGTAGCGTGCAGCTCTTTCGCAGAATTTAACGAGTGAGATAGAGTCGCGTCTCTCGTGCCCAGCAGCATTCTTTTCCATTGCCACTGAAACGCAAGAAGCACACTTTACTCTTACCCTTATTGCATCCCTCACAGGAAGTGATCTCTCAGGCGCACGGAAAGCATCTCCTTGGGTGTCTTTGGAAACTTTCTGGAGGATGTAACAAAAAAGAAAAACTTCCGTGCGCGGGAGGATAGTGGGGTGGAGTGGGGGCGTGCTTGGAGTGGGGAGAGAAAGAAAATGAAAGTTTCAAGGGGAAGTAAACGAAAGTAAAAACCGCGTCACCTAAACTACATTCTTTCGCCCCTTGTGCTCAAATAAAAAGTTTATATAACACCTCACTATAGCTCTCTGCCCCTTCCTCCTCAACTTTACTTTCACCCACCGGCTCTTCTTCTCTCATCCACGTTTCTGTCTCCCTCTCTCTCCCTCGCAGTGCTATTTCGGGAACTTGGCACGATTCCAAGTTTCTCTCTGTCCTCTCTCTCCCCCCCCCCCATTATCACCCTCCCTTCTCCTGCTCTGCCGATCGTTCCTTTTCAACGCTAGCAAATGGGCAAAAAGGAGACCGCACTTTCACCCATTTCAAGGGAAAGCCATTCCTTAAATTTGGAAGACTTTCACCTTTTCCCACGCAGAAGCAGCAGGTCAAGCGACTATGTCTGCTGTAAGACGGAAGACATCTGGTTCAGAGAGTGTAAACGAACGCAGGTCGAGGGTGTGTGGGCGATTTTAGAGCTGAACGAATGCTGACAAATAGTTGAAACACCACCTCCCTCTTAAGGCTGCGAATATTGTCAATTTAATGGTTTCCGATAAATAGCATAATGTTGAATTGCTCTCTAAATATTTTATATTAGGTATTTTGCCTATCAGTAATTTGTTTGCTTTTATATATTAAACGATTTCTTTGTGAATAGAAATGGTGTAGCCTTGCAAACAACACCTTATTCGTTGCGAAATGATGGCAAAATGTTTCTTTTGCAAATAAAGATGTCTTACCTAATACTATGAATATTTAGCACCGAAATTATATAATTGAATTCCACCTATTATTAAATGTAAAAATCATTTCTTCAAATTTAAATCACTCATTGCTGATTATTTAATGACTTTACATGATAGTGATGGCTTATGAAGTGACAAGACTACTGCTATTTTGTTTGCGGATTCTCTGTAATTTGATTGTCTTGATTTGGTAGGAGATGAAAAAACAGTAAAGCCTCGTCGCTATGTCTCACTCTGTGATCTGGCCATTTAGCCCATTGTGCACCCCTCAGAGGTAAACCAACTCAATTTACTAGAAGAAAAAGCTAAATGAAGATACGAGTTTGAAGTTCGCTGCCAATAATGTAAAAGAGGATGCGAGTTTGCAGTTCGCTGCCAATATTGTAAAAGAGGATGCGAGTTTGCAGTTGCTGCCAATATTGTAAAAGAGGATGCGAGTTTGCAGTTCGCTGCCAATATTGTAAAAGAGGATGCGAGTTTGCAGTTCGCTGCCAATAATGTAAAAAAGGATGCGAGTTTGCAGTTCGCTGCCAATATTGTAAAAGAGGATGCGAGTTTGCAGTTCGCTGCCAATAATGTAAAAAAGGATGCGAGTTTGCAGTTCGCTGCCAATATTGTAAAAGAGGATGCGAGTTTGCAGTTCGCTGCCAATAATGTAAAAGCAGATGCGAGTTTGAAGTTCGCTGCCAATAATGTAAAAGCAGATGCGAGTTCGGTAGTGATTGGTTAATACGCGAAAATAATATGTGAGTTTGCCAATACTTGATCAATATGCAGAAAGAAGAATGCGAGTTTGGACAGTGATTGATCAATATGCAAATAGAAGATCTGAGTCCGGCATTTATCAAAAGATAAATGAAGGAATGTATCTAGCTTATCTCGGTGAAGAAGCTTAAATGGAGATGTGAGTCACACAATGCATGGTTAATAATCTAAAAGAAGATGTGAGATTCGCATTGATTTTTCAATAGGGGAAAAGATTTGAATTTCGCATTGCATGAAAAGCAGGAAAAAGGCACCGATGATATCATGAATGACGTAGGTGGCAGCTGCCGCGTGGACATAACGGCAGGTGGGGGGATCCGAACGCTATAAAAAAATAAAGGTATATAAAAAGAAATGAATATGGCATTCAGACTCATGAAGATGTATTATTTATTGTCGTGTATAACTTCGGCTTTTTACTATCGGAATATCGGTTTCAAATATTGTTTTTTTTCCTACGTTTATGCTCTTTCGAGCATGACTTTCTCATTATTCTTCGATATCAATACATAGTTTCTTATTTATTCCTATGAGATTAATATTTCATTTGTCCCTAGAATCAGAAAGTGGTAACTTTGCCAATGTCGTTTTACTTCTAGGTTTAGCATGATAAAAGGACTAATAAATATTGCATAATCATTGTTAAACATTCTTTTATTTATACGATTTTAGAAATTACTCAAAATTTCACTTCCCTCTCAACGAAATGTAATAAAATACTGTGGCACTCAATATTATGTTACTGTTGATCGCTGACCGGTTTAAACAGGAACTAATTGAAAGAAATATTTCGCTTTTATTATTATTTGTCTTTTATCTCCAGTAGGATGGAAAAAATGCTTTTTAGCATGAGCTTTGCGTTGTTAAAATGCTACTCAATTGTAAAACAGCGTACAGTGTGATTATTGTGTCGCGTCACAGCGATAATGAAACATCCACAATCCCTGGTTCGAATCCTATATGATGACGGACATTTATGTTCTGTATTTTAATATAAAGAAGCCTGCGTAGGTTTGAAGAAAGCTTCTGGGTTTTCCAGTCTTTATGGTACAGCAGAAATATAATTAAGAAATTGCGAAAGATTAATTTAAAAATTTCATTTTAAAAGATTAATTTTACATAAGACGAATGATGGGATTCAAGAGAGATCTGGATTACCTCTGCCCTCCCACCTTGGTGAAAAATTTGAACAGCCAGAACGGAGCCTTAAAGAATACTCTGCAATATTTTCCTAAAAACACTACTGGAACAGAGGGGAGAAACATATGTTGCAGTATTTAGGGTGAAATATTTTTGAAAAAAAAAAAAGAAAAACGGAATGATGTTTTTGTCTATTTGTCAATTGCAATTATGCGCAAAAAATTAGGTCAAATTCGTAAACTATCATATATTCCTACTCCCTGAAAATATGAAGACTAGCAATTTGCCTCTCACTGGAAAACCACGTAATAGTATTTCATCTGAAAATGTTTCTCCTGGCGTTCATGGTGACGAATACTATAGTATATTGGGGCGGGGGTGGCTCAGTCGGTAGCGCGCCAGGCTCGTAATCTGTAGTTCCCAGGTTCGAGTCCCAGCTGGGTCAGCGTTGAGATTTATCTCCGCAAAATTCCCCGCCCTGCCCACGGTCAGTAGGGGACACCGATCGGCTTGGAAAGGCCACCGTCCATCGCATGGGACGTTAAACCGTGGCCCCGTGTGCGGGAGAGCCATACCCTGTGCACGTTAAAGAACACGCTGGATGGCCTTGACGGGAGGCTACCATCTGTCTCCCAACAGCTGTTCCAGTGGGTCCCCTCCCCCAACCTTCTCTGAGCCTTCGGGGTCCATGTGACCTGGCCATTTAGCCCATGGTGTGCAAAAAAGTGCCGCTCAGAGGTAAAACAACCCAACCCTATAATATAAATATTTAGCACATCCCTTAAAACGTGCTGTTGATCATTGCACTAAAGCTTTGGAAGATTGCTGAGGGAAAGAACTTATTCGACGCTGTTTTTACCTATGAGTGTCACTTCTGTGAATACAGTGGGCTAAATGTCTAATTCACAAGGACTCCAAAAGTTCAAAGCTGATAGGTCAATTATAAAAATAATAAATACCCCCTCAAGCAGCTGCTTGCCACAGAGGTCTGGGCAGGAGTCTGTCAGTTTATATGCCATAGTATGTCTGAGAGGATGGTAAGACCTCAGCAGAAAAACTCTGAGAGAATGGCAGGACCTCAGCAGAAAAACAACACAAACGTCCATGCCTTATCCGGGGCTCGAACCCAGAGTCGCTTAGATCAGTAGCCTAGCGCACTAATCACTCGGCCACGGGACGGCCTTGGTCAATTATGCATATTTTTAAAAAAAATGTATTTTTTTTAACATTCACATGGTATGATTTTCCTGGTCACAGAACCACGGTTCATCATCCCACCCGACTGACGGTGGCATTTCCAAGCAATCGGTATTCACTTTCTCATATAGCGTCGAGAATATAAAAGCAGGCTAAACTTTACTCTTCCAACCTGGAAAGGTTATATTACCAGCTTGACGCGCTACCGACTGAGACAACCTCCGCCTTCAATTTGTCCTATAGAATTATCAGGTTTTTTATTTTAGGGATTCTTCAGTGATGATCAGAATCGCCTTTAGATTCCATGGAGTTCATCGGTACGAAACTTTCCGCAGGCACCTCATGCTCGTAAACGATTGAAAAACCTTAATGTGTGCAAAATCGAGCCCATTTTGAAAAGAAACCATTTACACGTTCTTGAAACTGTCTGATCGTAAAAACTGAGGTTAAAAATAAATGTCATGCATTTCCCATCATGCAACGGGATTTTTTTCTTTTGGGATTACCCGACAGCAAGAGTATTGTTTTCCGACACTAGATGGCAGCAGCTATTACATAGTAAGTTTTCGTGTCAACGTAATACCGGTCAGGAATCGCTGCTGAAGTATCTAAAAGGAGCGTCTTATGCATGTGACAAACTGATTCTATTCATTCGATTTTTTTTTAAATCGTTTTTATAATTATCGCTGAAGTATCATATCAACTTTGCGACTCATGTTGCTGCTAAGGTTGGAAATTAGAAAATATTTTGCCAATTAGACGAGATTTGGAGTTATAACTAGTGGAGTGTTGTTAAAATTTCTGAAGATTGGCGAGCCGCTGAACAGAAACTAGAGTTTGCCATATGGAATTTGTATTAAATAAAATTAGTATATTGTGACTTTATTATAATTATCCATATATTTTCAATAAAAAAAGATTCATTCTAAAATAACATTTTTACAGTACTCAGATTTTTCTTAATAGAACGAACCGGTTGTTAAACATTTGGTAGCACACCCCTGGCTATAAATCTCCCAACACACACTTTAGGTCTTGAGAAGAATATATTTTCTATATTTTCTATGGAAGTCCTTGATAATCTGAGATTCCAACACGTCAACCGCCTCCCCTACCCACAACTACCCTCTTTAGGTTCAAACGTATCAAAAACCAAAATATGGCTCTCCTGGACACGGCTTAATGACCCATAGAGGCCTCTGAATACTGAATGAACAATGCTGAAAAAAAAGACGATTTCATGAAATATTTCATCTCAGTGATATTTTTTTCATAAAAAGGTTATTTTAAAATTTTTAAGTTTTAAAATTCCGTTTTTCATTAACACTTGAGCTTTTTGTATTAGAATTCCATTTGAGTGTGGATACAATGGAAATTATTTATTTTGAAACTGAACAGATCGAATTTCTCAATAAATATGAGATCAAAATTTTCTCTAATTTTGTAAGTAATTACTACTTTTTTATCCCCGAAATTCGAACGAAAAAAACCCTGGTAATTGGAAAATGGAATTTTTGAGATATTTCGGCAGCGATTTAAATTGCAATTTCAATAAATTTAAAAAATAACTCTTTTAGACTGTTTTTTCCAGCTACACTTTAAGAAAAATGTAGAAATTGCATTCATTGTTGGAAAGAAAAATTCCTTAATATTCCTATATTGCAATTAACAATACTCTTGTAACCTAGATATCAAAATCAGAGAGAAACCCAGGAAAATGCTGATTCAAAAAATTTTCATGTTCTGGATCTATGCTGTTCCCCCTACTGAGATTTTCATGGCTCCTTTCTGGTTATTAAAAGTTTCCAATTGGAAAGACTATTTACACCCTAGGCCAGCTCTGTTTTCATTTATTATGGAATTATGCATTCCACCGATTCAAACTATCCTACAAAACATCTGTGAAGATTGATTCTCCCCATGTGTGCCAACTCACAGTGTCTTTCCCAATAAAATTAGTAGGTTCCATTTTTTTTCAGAAAAGTCAAATTAAAGATGAAAATGACTAAATTAACTCTTAATGAGTTATTTCATAATTAAGCGGTTGTCAAGAGAATTCCGAAGGGACTATTGATTATCTTTACATCAGGTTAATAATTAGTGTAAGAGGGAGTAACGTAGATGTGCTACATAGAAATCTGTGGATTGTTGCTTGGACAAAGCAACATTTTAGCTCTTTTGATAACGAAAGAAATCCAACTATTTCACAAAACTATTTGCCCGTCTTTGGACCTTTAACTTTTTCGTTTTAAGAGATAAAAGAAAAATTCTTTTGGGTTAGACAATCCATGGTTAAAGGATCCTAATATATTCGAAATGGCAAAACTTTAATCTTTTATTTTACTTACGTTGAAAATTTTATATTTAGAGTTTGGTGATCAGGTTTACATTGAGTGCTGTTAATGTTGCCCCCCCCCCCCCAAATACACGCACACTCTATTTTAGGTGTGCTCGGGAGAAATCTTTCGATTTAAGAGATAAAAAAAATTTTGAATTGGAAATTAGTATTACAAATAAAAAATTATTTTCCCATAACTTCTATTAGTTTAATTGTTTTCCGTTAATCTCTATATTTGTAGAAAGACGTTTTTGATTCTTTAGGTTATTTTATCTCTGAGCGGCATTTTTTTATTGCACATAATGGCCAGGTCATAAGGGCCCCAAGGACTCAGAGTTTAGCAGCGGAGAGGGATCATCCACTGCACAGCTGTTAGGAGACAGATGCAGCTCACGGCTTAACGTCCCATCCGACGGATGACAGTACTCAATAAGATTATGATATTGTTTTAAAGGTTTTAGCGGAGTTAACCCCCAGGGTTTAGCGGAGAATATCTCTACGGAGGAGGCACAGTGGGGACTCGAGTGTGGGAATACCAAATTAGAAGCCTAGCGCGCTACCGATTGAGCCAATCTCCTGACCTTTTTTTAACCATCTTCCTATTGCTTTTCGCTCCTCTGTCGGTTTACGAATTTATCAAAACAGTTGTTCCACCCTATCTTTCGAACGTGACGGAAAAACTTAATGATTTTTGTCAAATGAAAGTTTGTACCGTTGGAAGTGTCATAGGATGTAAAATATTTACCAGCCATGTATTCTTCCCTCCTAAAAAGAGGAAATACGAAAACGATTGCTATTATCCGCAGAACGCGAGTGCCGAAAGTAACAAGCTATGGTCAAATGAAAGATTGTGACATGGGGTGTCACAGGTTATAAAAATTTTATCCTTCCTTCTTGTCCCCCCCCCCCCCTAACTTTAAAAAGGAGAAAATATTAAAACGATTGTTCTGCTATTTCTCCGGAACCCAAGGGCCGATTATAACAAGTTGTATGTCAAGTGAAAGCTTGTGACGTGGGGAATGTTGGTGGCAATAAAAATATACCCCCTCCCCCTGTATTTCTTCTCCCCTAAAAAGAGGAAATGTGAAAGTCATTCTTCTGCTCTATCTTCCTAATGAGAGGTCCTACAATTATCTAGTTAGGTGTGAAATGATAGCTCATAAGAGGACAGTCGTAGACTTCTTCGAATTATGCCTCTCAGCATTCGAAGCTTCGAATATGCCTCTCAGGCCCCCCAAAAGAGGGCCGAAATTTAGGGGGGGGGTCGACCTTAAAGAGTTGTATTTTAAAATAAAGCTCGTGATGTCTCCAATGCCATGAGCTACCTCAAACGCGATTCCCAAAAAAAGTGGAGGAAAAACTTGGTCGATGTTTGTGAGTCATATATTAAATGAAAATTTCTGAAGGTAGGTGTTTTTAGTGACAAAGAAAAAATATGAATAAATAAAGAAATTTAAAAAATACCTATCTTCTTGTATGCGCCCTAGAAAGTAGAAAGTAAACATAAAACATATCGATGGTGCAATCAATCACTGAATTCCTATTCACTTCAAAGGAAGATAGGGCGCCGATTTACATACTGAACAAGATGGTTGACGTCCTTATCTTTCTTCGAAGTGAATGCAAATTCGGTGACTGAGTGCATCATCGATGTGTTTTAGGCTTATTTTCTACTTTTTAGGGTGCATATATGAAGATAGGTATTTTTCAAAATTTTTAATTCATTTTTAAAAACAAATACATATTTGCCAGAGATGATTGAATTTCCTAATTTTTTTCTACAACTCGACCTGTCCTCTCCTCTGTTTAATCATTTAAACAATCCTTGTAAAATATTTGAGCTCAAAATTTACACGAGAATGGGGAAAAAAATGCATGCTGGGGGAGTGGGATGGTGAAACATCATCCCCCCCACTTTTTTTTGCATCGAACAAAAGTTTCGTGAGAAAAGGGCGACAAATTTCTTCCGGACGAAAACATCTTGACCTGCAGAAAGCACCTTGTGCCTTCACTTGCTGTTTGTGCAGAAAGGTTCTCCCCCAGGTGCGCAAAAAGCAGGGTTGTTTGCTTCGACCTCCCATGACCTCTTTGACCCCCCAGTGCCTTCTGTCTGGGACTGGACGGGTGACCCTTTCCTGTTTACTGCCGTAAGGTGGGGAGATTAGACCTACGAAGGCGAGGGAATGGCTGGAGGGGGGGGGGGAGAGAATCTAAACTAGACGGTGACACCCCTTTTACTCTATTGTGCAAACAGCGACCTCTAACAGAAAGTAGTCAGACAAATGCTAGAAAGAAACGCAAGAAAGGTGTAAAAGGATAGCAGGTTCTTCCATCTGTTTCCATCCCCGTGGGGTGGAGAGAATGTAGTTTTGTTGTGCAAGAAAATTTTACCTTTCTTGCTTACGCGGTTTTTCTTCTCTTCACATTATTCTTCGAGTTTTATTTTTCCTTTTTTTTTTCTCTCGCTTTTCTCCATTCTGACGGTGTTTGTCGTAACCGTAAGAGGAGCGCTCTGAGGTAAACAGGGAATTGGGTGGGGATTGCAAACGAAAGAGATGTACTCTCTGGGGAAAAACCTAACTTAAACAACTGCTGAATGAAAGCTGTAGAATGAAATAAACTCACTTCCGCTTTCGAAAATTTACTTCTTCTTCAGCTCCACATGTTCAGTGAAGTGGTGATGGCTGTAACGCATAATAATTTTGAAAAAATAAAGTACAATAAACCCTCAACATTCGCGAGGGTAAACTGTTCAGTTCCTGCAAATTCTCGCGAATTTTGTGACCATAATTCAATTGAAAACGGGTGTTGGTAGATTCATAGCCCGACAAAACGCAATAGAAAGTAAAGAGGTAAATATATGAGAACATAGACAAAAATCAGTAAATAATAATATGATTCGTAGAGTATAATACGATTCGTAGAGCTCAACCCGTATCCTCCTCCATGGAGGACAACTGAGACGAGTTGTTGCCGTTTCACATCATTATAATAGGATGAAAATACTTTGTGATAGTCCTTTGTTTTTTGTAGTTCATTTTGCATTTAAATGTAGGCAAGGGATGTAGCCTCAATTTCCTTCTTAAATTTGAGGCTTCTCTTCATTACAGGACTGTATTCCACCACTTTGTCTATCAACTTCCGCTGCAGCTTTAATATTTCATTCAAAGCTCTGAATTTGAGAGTAGCCATTGCAGCAAGCTCCTTTTCCTTATTACTATTCTCATTAATGACTTCGGCAAGGTCATCTTCAGTCAGTTCCTTGGTTTGTGTGAATCGATCTTCTGTAGTACGCTATGAATATTACAAACCATTTATCGTAATTTTGCATTTCAAACTATGTCCATTACATTCATAAAAGATACTTCAAAGATATTTAGTTAGTCAAATAGTAGTAGTTAAATATGCGAACCCGCGAATTTGGAGGGTGTACTGTATACATTATATTCATCACCAAATCTTGGGGGGAGGGAGAGGGGGCTCAGTCGGTAGCGCGCAAGGCTCGTAATCTGCAGTTCTTAGGTTCGATCCCAGCTGGGTCAGCATTGAGATTTTTCTCCGCAAAATTCTCCGTCCTGCCCACGGTCAGTAGGGGACACCGATGGGCTTAAAAAGGCCGCCGTCCGTCGGATGAAACGTTAAGCCGTGGCTACGTGTGCGGGAGAGCCATACTCTGTGCACGTTAAAGAACACGCTGGATGGCCTTAACGGGAGGCTACCATCTGTCTCCCAACAGCTATTCCAGTGGATCCCCTCCCCCAACTTCCTCTGAGCCTTCGGGGTCCATGTGACTTTGGCCATTTAGCCCATGGTGTGCAAAAAAAAGTGCAGCTCAGAGGTAAAACAATCCAAACAATCTTGGGAGGAGCAAGGAGGACATGCGTCCCCTCCTTTGAGAATATTTAGTAACCTAAATGGAGGTGATAAAAATATTAAACACAGATAAATTTTTTCCGTGGGTGAGTGGTTACCATGCCTAGATACTGATCACATGATCCTGGGTTAGAGCCCCGGAGATAATGCTTGGATGTTTTCTTTTGTATTGTCCTTCTGCTGAGGCTCGCCTTCCTTTCCTCCTGTTAGACCTCTGTGGCAAACAGCCGCTTAAGGGGTATTTTTATACTAAAAATGCGATCAAGGCACTTTCCCACTCCTTCAGTTTTTTTTTTTTATGAGGGCCAGATTATATTATCAAAAGTATTGGGACATTGCAAAGTTATTATTGGCCACGATATTACTCTTTCCTGCAGAGCAGCAGAATTTGTAACTATTCTTGGACACATTTTAAGGCAGAATCTGATGGCAATCTTTTTGTCTCCATTTGTGTGCATTATATGTTTCGTATTTTGTTGGCAGTACATTTGTGGATAATTACGCATTATCATTTTAGACTGTGTCAGGACTCTCTTCTCGCAAAAGTTACTGCTGAAATTGCGAAATCAGTCGCGTAAGACACTTGCGTGAGAGTCAGTATGAAGGTTCAAGGATCAAGTGGATCCTCCGGAAAAAGTTGCGCGAAAAATTAATTTGTTGAATGATATCAGGCGTACCAGAAAGTAATATCATTTTTTCGTTAACAAAATGTAATCATGATTTTTTAACGTTTTCTTTTGCTTTCGGAAGCATATACTTTATTGATTAATATAATCATCATCATCCTCAAGCAGCCATGGTCTGAAGGTCCAACCAGATTGTGCAATTAGTTACCCAAGCACGTCTCTCCTGAGCTACATCTGTTGCATCTGGCCACTCACTATACATCAATTCTAACATAGTCCTGATTGAATTGTCTGCCCACCGCATTCTAGGTTTCCCCCTCTTTCTGCGGTCTTCAGGCACACTGTTCATAACCTTATTCACTAATCTATAGCTATGCATACGTTTTTACATTTATTTCCAATAAAAAGTTTCACTGTTCTCATTTTATTTTGGGTATTCTTAGTTGTATTACGGCATGATACATGCACGAGTGCCTTCATTCCCAACTGCGTAGAATCATTAATGAGCATTTTTGACCTAAATTTTTTTTTTATCTTGAAACACCGATTTGCTCTCACCCCCCCTCCCTCCCCCCGAATTGAAAAAATTCCTGCCGAGGCTTCATTGCTTTTAATACAGAAGGAAAAAAGGTTGTCTCAGGGTAGACCTAGACAATCAGAGGCTCATTGCAAACGAAATTGCACTCATAAAAGATATCATCACTACACTGAATCTGGCTCATTTCTTTAAAATATCTTGACCAAACATTTTTTGGTGCATAATTAAATGATTTTGCCATTTCATATTACTCATTAAAATGTATATATATATATATTTTTTTACAATAAAGGTATTTACTTAATTCTTTAAAAATATATATATTTTTTTAATTCATTACTCATTAGAAATGTGTTTTCGTTTTTAGATAATTTTTTCCTATGGCTCATTAATAATTTAAAATTCCTTTCTTAGTGGCTAATTTTGGGCTGGCCAGCGCAGCGTTAAAACAAATGAGATATAATAAATATTTTGCAAAACTTTTTTAATTTCTCTTTGTACATTTAAAATTTTTTGCCCTAGACCTCATGAATAATTTTCGTCATGGGGTCTCAAAATTAACATTTGCCTGGTCATTAAAGAATGATTTTTGTCATTTGGCCTCAACAATAAATTTTGCCCTGGACTTCAAAAAACAACTTTTGTCCAGGTCTCAAGAAAAAAATTTTTTTTTCGGGCTCTAAGAATAATCTTTGCTCTGGCTTTAAAAATAACTTTTGACTGGAGCTCAAGAATATTTTTTCTATCGCGCTCTAAGAATAACATTTGCTTTGAGCTTCAATAACAATAGTTGCAACAAATTAAATAATTAATTAATAAACCCGACTTTTTAAGTAACATCTTGTTCTCAGCTGAATTTACATTTCACGTAACTGGTTCTGTGTTGGGTTGGGTTACCTCTGAACGGCACTTTTTTGCACACAATGGGCTAAATGGCCAGGTCACAAGGACCCCGAGGGATTAGAGAAGGTTAGGGGAGGGGACCCACTGGAACAGCTGTTGGGAGACAGATGGCCATCTAGCGTGTTCTTTAACGTGCACAGGGTGTGGCTCTCCCACATACAGGGCCACGGCTTAACGTCCCATCCGACGGACGGTGGCATTTCTAAACCTATCGGTGTCCCCTACTGACCGTGGGCAGGGCGAGGAGTTTTGCGGAACTGGTTCTGTGAATCGTCATAATTGTAGGATAGGCGGTATAGAAAATTCACAAGTTATTCAGGAGTGCATGAGTGATATACCAAAATTAAGCGAGTTCAATTGGTAAACGTATTGGATGGACCATTTGTTGGACGAAAAAATCGATAAAAATGTTATCGCGATATGCTCGAAAATTTCTTCTTTTCATAACTCGACGAATTTGGAAGCGGAAATAAAAAATGTGTTTCGGCAGAATGGTGCGCCATCTAAATTCAGCCATAATAAACCTCTTTTGTTTGCGTCCGAAGTTTCTTGCAAGATGGATCGGTTTTTCCTATGGGTATATATGACGTGGCCGAATGGTTAGCGCGCTTGGCTACTGATCTACGGGACCTGGGTTGGAGCCCCGGGTAAGGCATGGATGTTCGTGTGGTTTTCTGTTGAGGTCCTGCTATCCTCTCAGATCTTCTACTGTGGCATATAAACTGACAGGCTCCTGTCAGACCTCTGTGGCAAGCAGCTGCTTGAGGGGGTATTTATTTATTTATTTATTTATTTATATATGAAGAACATTGTTTACTCTCTGAAAATGCGAAATCTAAGGCGTTTGAGAAACAGAATAGTCGCTATTATGAAAACCGTAACCATGGAGATGCTCGATCGCGAATGGTATGAAATCAAACAACGCTTGAATGTTGTATATAAATAAATAAATACCCCCTCAAGCAGCTGCTTGCCACAGAGGTCTGACAGGAGCCTACGCACACATTGAGATTTAATGAGTTTATAAAAAAATACGTTTGAGATGCCGAACCTCGTAAAACTAAATATTTCATTAAATGTGCTTTATTTTTTTCCTAATAAAGTTCGAAACCCCAACATTCTCTTTCGAACATCCCGTAAATTGCTAAGTCATTGCCCCGGCAGATCCAAAACTTTCATTCGGTATGAATTACAGTTAATCACTATATGGTACGCTAATTACGAAGCTGCAGAGTCAAAAAAATTAAAAGCCGAAATAACGACACCTTTCGGGGGAAAAAAAATGCCTCCGAAATCCTAAATAACAACCTCGTGCATACCAGAAATTCTAAAACGTAAAATAACAGCGAAACAAAACAAAGAATCCATTTCTTTCATCTCCACGACAAAAGACGAGACCGTTAGTCACTGTTTAGTGCTCCTTGTTCCTTCGCTCTTATTTTTTATCAGGAACTTCAGCGGAGCAGCAGACCTTGAAACTTGCATCTTCCTTGAGTAGCTGGGTATCATGTGCAACCAGCGATGTGAGTTGACTGCTACTCGACTATGCAAACTGTGAAGAAGTAAGCGCGCCCCTCCCCCCTCCCAATGCCGTGAACCTGCCACCAAACACTAAACAACACTCATGCGCGACGTCAGGCTTCATCGCCAAAATTCTCTTCCATACACTCTCGCAGCTAACGGTTTCATGTTAGCTTCGTACAAACTTCGCGCGGCCGAACCGACCACTGACTGGCTGCAGGTCTGGTTTGGGGGTAGTGGGGGGAGGGGGGTAAAGAGAGGGAGTGGAGGGGGGGAGAATAGAGAGAGAGAGGGAGGACAGGTTGGTTTCCGAGTCCTACCTGGTTCATCGACCGGCAGGTAAACAGGGCCGCAAGCTTGCAGTGCGCCACTTGCTGCCCGGCTTCAGAGAGGGAAAGTTGTACGGAGGACGTCCTGTATAGGAAACGGTCCGGTGCCGGTTGGTAGTAGACAAGCAGGCTGAAACGCAGGCAAGGAGTGCGTTACGGCGGTGCCGAGGTGTGTTGTTGTGTGGTGTGTGCATTAGTGTTCCGTGGAACTCCGTATGGAATTTTCGTGTATTTTTGGGGAAGACCACCATCCCGTTTCGTTCATTTTTTGACTGTGGAAAGGAAAAGGACGCTGAAGAGTGTTATTTTTTTGTTCAGCCGATTTCTGTATGACGTCAGAGAAGAGGAACACGACGAGGACCACTTGTGGAATTTGGCGTCGGTTCCTGAGGTCGATGACCCCGGGCCCGCCGTAGCAAACAGAAGAGTACCTGTTCCCTACGTAAAATCGATTGGGATTTCAGACAGTTGATTTATTTTCTTTTTATTTCTTATCGGTTGTGGAAAAATAATTGGTGATGGATATGCACAGAACTAGCTGATGATCATTTAAGGTTTTATTTTACGGAATTGCTGATTTTTTTTTAAGTGTTTATTATGGGAGGTCCCCCTGTTCCAAAGCCGCTCTTCGTAATTTAATCGCCCAACTAAGGAATTTCTCTTTCAAACAATCTCACATCGGGCTATGGACGTATTCAAAGTGGAAGAAGGGACATGTGGGGACTTGACCTCTCCCGTGACCTCTACGGTCCCTCCAATGGGTCCAGCAGACTCTCAGATCACCAATCTGGGATTCAGCCCAGGGCCTTCGGACTTCAACATTAATCTGTTTGGCGAGAAGAAGCCATCTTTCTTCGGCCCCGCAGCACCCATGGCGGAACCAGTGTCCGCTTACCAAGTGAAGAAAGAATACACATCCCTACCGAACTATCCAGGCATTGAACCGATTGTGACCGCCGTGACCCCAGCTGCAGTGGTCAGTAGCGGCGGCGATGTCGGAGGATTTATTACTTCCCCTGTAGTGACCAGCGATCCCAGCCCTTCGGACATGCTCGGTGGGAGTCCGCTGTTCTCCGGACATTCACCTTCTATCACCATCCTTTACGAGCAAAAGAACGTAGAAAGTAGTACCAGCCCACATCGGAAGTACATCCAGACGAAAGGATTATCTTCGTCAAAATCTAGCTCAGGTAAGAAGTTCCCATCCTTTTCTCCTCCTAAATAAAATCAAGAAATCTCTCACAAAGTTGGTTTCCATTTTTGCTGCCTCACCGATTCATCACTTGTTGAGTTCTTACCTGTTTTAACTTCATTCTGATTCCGATATGCTATTTGGCTGTAACCTTGAAAAATTACTTAATGCCATTAAAACTAGTAAGTTGGCCACTATGCATTTCCTCCTCCACCTTGAAAAACTCATCATCATCATCAAGATCCCCTCCTTCCTCCCCCCAATGCAATTACACCTGTAGAGCAGGGTGGGGAAGCTCTCCAAGTTCAATGACCCCTGCTCGTCGAGCCCGGCGATCATCACAACACCGCCGGCGATGATTCCGGATACGAAGTGGAAGATACAATGCCAAGATATTATTTCTCTAAGTTAAAACTTAAACGACGACTCCTTAATAAAAATAGATGCCGTGGCATTGGCAGAGACGGAAAAGGGCAGAACACGTGGCTCATCGTGAAGCGACGAGTGGCAGTAGCAACAAGCATGGCTACCAAGGTCAACGAACTCATTTAATTCCGCTGTCGATACGATGTGTGGTTTCAACCACATCTCTCTTGCCAATGTGATAATGCGTTATCATAAGTTATCGTCTGTAGTAAGCAATTCTTCAATCAACTTTGATTCTGTTTAATGTCTATCAGAATGACTGGAATTCATCACGCCTGCTTGTGGGATAGGGGAACTTGGACTGCTAGGCGGCTTGCTAGTGGAATTCCTACGTAAGGTCGTTGACCTTGAATTACTATGGGGCTAATCATAGTTAGTTTTAAGTCAATTTATCATGTTTTCCGTTTATTTACAACATAAAGTGAATAAAAATAACTTCAACATAGATTTATTATTTAATTTCCATATCGTGTCATTGACCTTTGTTAGACTGGGCAACAGTTTGGGCAAATTTTGGAGTTTCCTATTCAGTCATTGAGTGCCAATTAATTATTTCTAATATAACATCATTTTGTGTATTTTTTGCTTTGTTAATGCCTTTTAATATGAAATTCAGCTTCAGTTTTATTTGACTTAAATTTTTACCTGGCAGAAAAATACTACTAAAGCTGTATCAAAATATCTTTATTAAAAATATGCGTTATATCAACCTGTATGACAAATACAATGAAATATGACGAAATATTGAGCATGAAATTAAAAAATGATCTGTTGTACCCGAAGTGTCTGTATAAAAGTCCTTCGATTTAAGCAGCAGTCATTTTTTCCATTGTTTTCTTATGAATTTAAAGAATGCCAAAATGTGTGGGAAGCTTTATAATAAGTTTTTGAAGCCATATGCATAAATTTACCTTAAGTTAGTTGGAATTCCACGAAGCTATAACTAAAGGTCATTGACCCTCAAATGCAACAGAATTTGAGTTAGGACCAAAATGAATTTAATTCTTTTCTCTTAATTCTAAAAAAAAGGATCTCATATGGACAAAAGTAAGCTTCTTGAATTTTAATATTTTTAATTTATACGAAAATGAATTAAAAATATTTTTAGCAATTAATGGAAATCTGCGCCCGATTTAAATTAGAAATTATTATAATTATATTGTATAATTCTAACAACTTATATCTTTATCAAATATACCTAACTAAAAACACTCTGAAGGTAAACCGGGAATCATAGGAAAAAGATACAAAAATTCAAATATCCGTTATATACACTTTCGTTATAACGAAAATAAATTCAATTCTCTTATCTACTTTTATCATTCCTCTAACGCTGTTAAGAGAAAATTCTTTTCATGCCAATGTTGAAATTTCAGTACAATTAATAAAAAGATATATGTCAAAGTAGCTCATTTATATTCCATTATTATTACGTTATATTAATTATTTTTTTTTATCCCATAGTGGTTTTTAAAAAAATAAATTAATGATGCAGAAAGTAATATTTTTAATAAATACGCATTATTCAACTTAACTTCATTTCCACTATTTCGGAACTTCTACTGCCAATAATAACATGATTCCAACTATCAGTGAAATCATTAAAAATTATTACTTCTATCATAGGGAAAAAAATCGTTTGAATGAGTAACGAAATTCTTTTGCATAAATGGATAAATTAAAAACAGTTGAAAATTCGAGAATGGTAACAAAGGTCATTGACCTCCATGACTGAAGGAATCAAACTAAACTTGGGCTGTAAATTTATCTAGTTTCAACTCTTCTACGAATTTCTTTACTTGAAGTAAAGCATTCGAAATGCAATGTAAAAGATTGTGGATGGAAACTAAAATCAAAATCTCAGTAACTTGTAAAATATGCAGTTTATGGGAAAATGCGACATGACTAGAAAAACAAAATCTTGAAAACTGAAAGAATCAAGATACAAACTTCTAGAAGTACTTTAATTTTAGTAAAAATGTTTGAAATAATTTTGCTTTAATCGTTTCATTTCCTTTTAAATAAATTTTCAGATGACTCCTTATGACCCACAACAATGCTGTTAAATATTGGTGCTTTTATAATTCTCTAAATACTGAACAAATATAGTTGAAAATCAAGATTCAGATAGATTTGAGATATCAATTTATCTTAGCTCGTTTTTCCACAGAAAGCTTATTTTAGAAGTTAATCACATTTTATTCAATTTTAGAAGTTAAGTTTGAGAATGTATATACTACGTTTTAATATTTTGAAACTGTTATACAGCTGATATTATGAGATGTTATTTATAAAAGTATTTTATCTCTGATTCATAGGCAAATGTTTATCATATCATAAAAATATGCATCACTTATTATGGACGTTAAATAATTCTACTTATGATATAGTAGGAAACTTTCAAGCATCATATTTTTAAGGCATGCAAAATGTTTTTTTTTTATCTGATTCATATTCACTTCTTTAGCAGCTTGAAATTATATACTAAAAATATATAAAAATGTTACTTCCATTTCATTTCTCTAAGGCGTATTATACTAACAGACTACTAAGTGGGATGCCTAAGGGGTAATTTATGTTTCATAATCTTATTTTTGAACTGGCTGTAAGAAATTCCGGTTAATACCTAATGTCTACATTTCTGTCATCATTTTTAACAATCACATTTTTACAGTTAGGTAAAAATATTATTAATGACTTCTTAAAACAATTGAAAAAGGTAATTTAAAGTTTGATTGACAATGAATGAAACAGAGATAGATATAGAAAAAAATCCCATTGTGATTGTTCTTTCTGTTACTGACTCTTAAAAATCGTTATAAGTTAAAAACATTAATAATAAAATGGAATTACAATTGGAGAGAGCAAATTGTCAATGAATTGGGATGATGGATGGGCTCAAGGTATCCCGATGTAAAACAATATGGGATGTAAATCAGAGACCAGGAGTTCCATGAATTTAGAATCATGGCTGTTCTTAGTTTCAAAGTGGAATCAATCCAACTTCTGCATTAATGGCGTCTTCTCAAATAAAGCGAATGAAATGAAATTTTAAAGATAATTAAATATATTTAACTAATAAAATGCCAGTTATTGCATAAAAATATCATAATAACATATGTTTAAGTTTATTATATATATATGTACAGATAATTTAACTAATATTGTATATTAATGCATAATTTTCATATACATTCGGTATCTTAATATTCAGTTATAACATATTCCTCTCTTACTTTAGTCCTCATTAATAAAGAAACTAAAATTGCCACTCATCACTCAAAATAAAAGTCACAATTCGTCAACTACATAATTGTTACATCAACCACCATTGTTGCGCTTGTGAATCAGATTAAACATACAAAAAATTTACAATATTTAACATTAAATTAATCGTTAAAATTCAATAACTCCAAAACGTTTACAGGCTAAAAATTAAACTGCTTTAAGTTTACCGACTAAAATTTAAGCTGCGTAAAAAATTACTTCCGCATCGTGGAAGAGACGACACTTTGATGTGCAGAGACAGTTTTGGAAATATCAACAGTCATCAAGCATGATTAGCATTTTGATATCCTGGTCATGTGACAATGACAATGGTTTGGCTTCTGCCAATGTGTTTTTGTTGTTTGTTGTTGCTGGCCGTGAGGAGGAACCAGCTGCTTGTTGTTGCTGGAACTTGTTGCTGCTGCTGAAGCGAATGCTGACTACATCGAGAGCCCGGCGATGCTCACCCGTAATGTAGGCCAAGTTCAGGGACGACCCTTGCTGCCGGTGAGTTCAACGACCGTTCACTGAGTGGCGGCGGTTCATTGCCTGGATACAGCAAGAACGACGACGGGCCCCAGTGGTGCTTCCTCATGCCGAGCAGCCTCTTCCTCACCTTCAACCTTGGTGGGAAGAGGAGCGGGAAAAGCGTTATCGTCGCTATTCACGATCACCCTTCGCTGCTTTCTAAATTAGCGATGTAAAAGTGGGCAGGGATTATTTAAGATGGGAATTGTCTCTCTTAACGGAAATATAAGTGGATAATGTTTATTTTAGTTTTGGTTTCTTTAGCTCGTTGTTGGGTAGTTATGTTTTTTAACGTTTTGAATGGTGATATAGCTTGAGAGGTAGCGGGGATGTGCAGGTAGCCTGGGAGTTGAGGTCATTGACCTCAGTCATCGTGCAAGTGTTGGCGCGCATCTGTTAAAGAGCTGAGATATCAGATAGAATTTGTTTTTCTTTTGTAAATTATTGTAACGTGTGAATGTTTAAAAAAGATTTATGAAATCATGAATACTTTGAAACTTATACGAATACTTTGAATACTTTGAAAATTGAATACTTTGAAATTTGAATACTTTGAATACTTTGAAATTAATTAAGCGATAAAAACAAAAGAAATGTGAAGTGTCGGCCGAATACACAATATAGGATAAGAAAAAGAGGAGGGGCATGACTCCCCCCCCAATCTTCTGGCCAACCTCTCCCCTTTACCCGAACATAAGCAAAAGAAAAAATTGGGAAACACTAAGACAGAGCGGAAAAACACATACTGAACTGTTTATTAAGAATTAATTTTGATAAACCAATATTACCGGGAAGATGCTCCTGTCCTTTCGGATGGAATCTAGTCACCCCACCTCATAATTCTTTTTACTAGATCTCGACCTACCCGTTGATAATATATCAGGTGCTCATATCATAATATATCAACTGAGCTATGCTTGCCGTTTACTATTCAACTACCGGTAGACTATAAAGTTCCGATGTTATCAGGAGATTGTGGGTTCGGTCCACCCTCAACAAAAGTGAATAATTTCAACTAACTGTTTGCATGTCCTAAATGGAACTATTCAAACTGTTCATGCAAAGGGCGAGATAAATCGAACAGCAGAAAGTTGGGCTGTATTTCAGAGGTCCCGCCTTTTTGAAATTACGAAACAGATGGAGGGAACTTAAAGCATCAGTAAAGACCCTCTTTTAATGAATTCTAGGTAAAAAATATAACACAGAGATAAGCTACGAGTCTTGTGATACCCCTCCCCTTACATTAATTTAATTTAAATGTATTTTTTAAAGTAAAATTAAATTATTTTCAGTACAATATATATTTGCAAAGGTCGCCTACCATAACCAGGATAAAGATCTAAGGGTAGGCATAGGCCCTTTGTTTAATAATAATAATAAAAATAGAAAATGAACATTTTTGAAAAATGTTAGTAAAAAATTTCCATTGTTCATTTGTGTTTACTTTATTTCAATAGTTATATTTATTTTGACAACTTAAGAATCTACTTTTATGGCTCAACTACTTATGAATGTCTACGATTACGATCCCCTAGTGTTAAAAGGCGGAGGCTACTTAAGCGAATTCCCGCCCATTACTTTTACAATGTGGAGGTTGCATATGAATATCCCTCGTCTATAGTTTTATTGGGGTGGGGGGGGGGGAGAGAATATGAATGTCCTTCGTCCATAGTTTTAAGAGGGGGTTACTAATAAATGCTCCCCCATTCCCTAGTTTTAGAGGCGAATACCATTCATGAGAATTATCTGCCTATCAGTCAACTATATAAAGTATTTTTAAGAGCGTGAGGAAGGACTACTCAAACTTCTGAGTGTTCTCCATCTCCATTATGTTGAACAGCTGGAGTTAATTTAAGCCAACTTTCCCTCTTAAATCCGTGGATTTTATAAAGTTTCCCAGTATCTGAACGGCTGTGATATTTGACTGAGAGACAAAGGGATCTGCTACCGAATCTGGGATGAGGAATGGATTTTTGTGTTTTCTCTCCACTAAAATCTCACCTCCCTCATAAGTCTATTTCTGTGGCGCACTGATTGGCTATATACACCCTCTGTGGCAAGTCAGCTGCTTAAAGAAAAATTGGAAATGAACTGGAAATTTTAAGGAATATGAATGCCCGTTTTAAAAGATAATTTTTCAGTTATTTTTCACCTTCCGAGCTCTCTGACAATAGAATTTTGAAACTAAGAGTGAATTCGGAAAATGCGAATAGTTAAATTTTGTTGTGATATACATCCAACACAGAACGAACTTGTTTCCTGTTTTACATCCGAGCAGCACTTTTGTGTACACAATGGGCTATATGGCCAGGTCACAAGTACCCAAAGGATTCAGAGTTGGTTGGGGAAAGGGGATCCACTGGACAGTTGTTACGAGAGAGAGATGTAAGCTCCCGTCAAGGCCATCCAGTGTGTGCAGGGTATGGCTCCCCTTGCAAGTGGGGGCCACGGCTTAACATCCCTTCCGAAGGACGATGCAATTCCAAACTCGTCAGTGTCCTTTTTTTCGCCGAGGGAAGAACTGGGGTTAGCGGAGAAAATTTTCATAGCATGCCCAATAGGGATTTGAACCTGGGAAATCAGATTACGAGGTTGGCGAGCTAACGACGGAGCCAACTCCCTGTGCTCGTCATTAAGACGACATAGACAAAATTCAAAATACAATGAGCAAGTTATTCCTCAAGCATCCCACTTGTCGTGGAGGTCTGACAGGAGCCAGTCAATATAATGTACAGAGAGGATCTGTGAGAAAGGAGAGACCTTTGAAGAAACACAGCATACAGCGGAAAGAGAACGTTTATGCTTTATTTGGGATTCGAACCAGCTCCTTTACTTCGCAGCCATCTTCTTAATCATACCAAAGGGGTTTGTCAAGATTTCCTCTTCTTTAGATGGGTGAGAAGATGGAGAAGTATAATTGAAATACGTACGGACTACCACAATGTCAAGATATATAATTTTAAATTAGAATCATCCTTTCACATTTTCGTGGGGACAAGGTTCAAACAGAATTATTTGTAAAAATAAACTTTTATCACAAATTTATGGTTAATATTAGTGGCTTAGCGTGAGTGGGTTGGGCTGTTGTTAGGTTGTTTTACCTCTGAGCGGCACTTTTTTGTACACCATGGGCTAAATGGCCAGGTCACAAGGACCCCGAAGGCTCAGAGAAGGTTGGGGGAGGGAACCCACTGGAACAGCTGTTGGGAGACAGATTTATTGCAACGCAGAATTTTATCAGAATACTTCCCCTAACTACACATTAACATTCTTTAAAGGTCCATCGGATCATGAAAGGCAATAGGTTGCTTTCAGTTATGAATATATTTTCAACTGTTATTCACGAATGTTTTTTGACTTTTGTTCATTCTTTTGCATTTAATTATTGGATGCAAACAAAGTTTTTTTATTTCGCCTCCGCGAAATGTTTGTGCTGGGGAGAAAAATTACGTTCAAGGGAGTGAGCACACGAAATTAAAGAGCTAGAAGGACATCTCCATTAGGGTGTGGCGTTAACTCTTGGAACAACATTGATTAGGCCGCTGCTCGATAGGAGCGCTAGCGTCGCTTTTGCTCTACAATGGGCATACATTGAAATCGTCTATCTGTGCTAGCTGCTTAATCGTGGTTGGTTCTCTTGCATAAGGGCTTACTATTTTACATGTCATCCGATGGACGATGGCCATTCCAAACCAATCGGTGTCCCCTTTCTGATCGAGGTATGTAGCCGAGATAAAGCTGGGACTCGGACCTGGGAATTACAGTTTACGATCCTATCGCGCTACCGATTGTGCCAACCCTGCCCTGTGGAAAAGCAAACCGATAATAAATGCCAATTTACCTTACGGTCAATCACCCATTTCATCAGTGGCGGCTCGTCATTAGGAGCCAGAGGGGCCGTCCCAGCCGTCCCCACCAACATTTTTGTAATATATATATACTGTAGCCGAGATAAAGCTGGGACTCGGACCTGGGAATTACAGTTTACGATCCTATCGCGCTACCGATTGTGCCAACCCTGCCCTGTGGAAAAGCAAACCGATAATAAATGCCAATTTACCTTACGGTCAATCACCCATTTCATCAGTGGCGGCTCGTCATTAGGAGCCAGAGGGGCCGTCCCAGCCGTCCCCACCAACATTTTTGTAATATATATATACTTAAACATTAAACTCCGAATTGGAAGAAATAGAAAAATAATATTTTAATGGATATTTGTTCTCTAAAATGTCTTGCCCGCTATATTTCATTTCAATAAGCATTTAGCGAAGTAATACACTCGAAACTGTCTTGCGCGCCTTAATAAAGCTTTCTCGTATATTTCTCGCTGATAATTAAGGCGCGCAAGACAGTTTCGAGTGTGTACTTAAAGCTTTCTCGTAATATATCTTGCTGATAAAGTCCCGCCCCCACCCCAGAGGCTAAATTCTCGAATCCTCCCCCTGAACTAAATTCTCGAACGCTGCTTGACATAAGCCACAAAATATATGTGGAAATTTATTACGCGTATATGTGTTCCTTTCCAATCGATGTTCCTTTTCACATCGAGGACCGAATTGAGGTTAGCGGAGGAAACGCGCCGACGTTGCGCACTACCATCTGAGTCATCCCCCCCCCCCTGCCTAGTTGGTTTTTCTGCATACAATATTATGCTGGACCCAACTATTTAGAAACTCACGAGTCGCCACTGTATTTCATACTTATGGAGTTGGGTTGTTTTACCTCTGAGCGGCACCTTTTTGCACAACATGGGCTAAATGACCAGGTCACATGGATCCCGAAAGCTCAGAGAATGTTGGGGGAGGGACCCACTGGAACAGCTGTTGGGAGACAGATGATAGCTTCCCGTCAAGGCCATCCAGCGTGTTCTTTAACGTGCACAGGGTATGGCTCTGCCGTACATGGGGCCACGGCTTAACGTCCCATCCGACGGACGGGGGAATTTTGCGGAGATAAATCTCAACGCTAACCCAGCTGGCATACTTATGGAGTAAAAATGATTAGCCATTTATCTTCCATGAACCGCCTCCCACGATTCTAACCACCATAGTCTTACATTGATTACTAGTATCTCTCTACTAGAACCTATTGCAGGTTCAACGACCTGCAATAATTAATATATGAAAACCAAAAACAATTGTAATATTACATTAACATCTTAAAAATCACTTTTAGTTTGAGTGAAAAAAAAAACTTTTCTAATAACTTTCACTCAAAGGCATTTAAAGGAATTCGCAAAACAAAATATTTTTAACAAGATCCCTTTCTTTCGATTGTTTACTGAACAGAGAGACAAATTAACTGCTCCTTTTTCTTCCATCCATCCTTTTGTGCTGCGCTGTCACGTTTTCTCGCAAGAAAAGGCTTTATTATAGTTCTAACAAGAAAGCAAAAGAACGCTCTTCCTAAGCAACAGCTTTTTCTGAATACGCAGCAAGGAGTGTCAACGACCTTGAATCTCATTCTGCTATGTTAGCGTGAGTTTGTTCTTCCTAAAACAAGCTAAGAGATCCAACAACGCAAAAACTGGATATTTCTCGTACGCTGGCGTTTCTCCGATATAGATCGTTTCTTTGTTGTTTTCTCAGTGAAATTCTACACTTTTCTGAATTTTTATCGTCTTTCTTTCTGCCTTAGAGTGTCAGTGGTTCTTTGAGTGTGTGTGTGGCGATGTCGTTGCCCTGCCAGTTGCTGGATCTGTGTATCAAAGATGGCAACAACATTTTTGCTGCAGATCTGCTCTTTATAACGCAGAGTGAGAATTTATGAGTACTTTGAGCTTATGAAGGGTTATCATTGTGTTTCAAACTCAAGGGTTTTGCTGTGTTGGCGAATGTTAAGACTTTTCTGGATATGAAGATATGGAGTGGGGTCATCGTCCTCTTTGGGTTAGAAATTGCTTGCACTCCTCTCAGTTCGGGAAAATTTTTCTGTTCTATGATCGTTATTTTGTGCTTTATTTTTCCTTAACCGTCCCGTTGCCGAGTGGTTAGCGCACTTGGCCTCTGATCAACGGGACCTGGGTTCGAGCCACGGGAAAGGTATGGATCTGTGTGTTGTCTTTCTGCTGAGGTCCCAACCATCCTCACAGACCTTCTACTATGGCGTATTAAACTGTCAGACCTCTGTGGCAAGCAGCTGCTTGAAAGGGTATTTTTTTTATATTTATTTTATCTTAAAAAGCGAGTTGATAATATTTATAATTTTAAAGCTTGTTTGAAATTTTCTTACGGCACTTCCTTTTCAATTCGTTTTCAGAAAAAAAAGACGAATGTATTCGCTTTGTCGTTTATCTGTCTGTATTTTATTTTTGTTTCTAGAGAAAAACCAAAAAACCTTTTGGGTTGGATAGGTATTGATGAAATATTACGATTTGCATATCTCTCTTTCCCAATAGCTTTAATAGCGCCCTCTAACGGTTAAATTTTTGGAAATTGTCAAAACTTTTTAAACGATTTATTTATGCTAGAAATATGAAATTTTGGTGATAGTGTGTAATGGTCAAGAAGTTTTTATTGGCAGCAATGATTTGACCTCTTACCCCAATTGTAAGGTGAAAGGTGCGAAAAACACAACTTTTTTATTTTTAGAGCAAAATAAAAAATTTATTTTTTGTGTCATGTAGGTATTAAAAATATTACTATTTGAAATTTTCGACTCATTCATTAGTTCCAATTTCTACTCTTAGAGGATGCTAAAGACGGAAAATTAAAAACAATTCATTCTCTTATTTGTATAAATATCCTAATATCTCAACTCTTGACTGGGGTCATCATCCGAGGAGGTTGCAACTCTGAATCTTCTCAAGTGACGATCCCAGTCAAGGATCGAAATATTAAGATATTTACTAACAAGTAAGTGAATTGATTTGTCTTAAGTTTCAACGGATATTAATCTATCTGTTTTAAAACAGCCATGAATGCAATTATTACTGGAATTAATTCTCTTTCAAAATGAGCATCCATATTCGCCACCGACGCTATGCTATTCTTCTAGTTTTATTTGTTTACTTGCTAGGATATTACTATTTTGATGGGGGTCTGGGATACAGGAAAAAAAAAAAAAGAAAAAAAGTGGATTTTTATCTGCGAAGAGAGAAATTCAGTTCTGAAATTTCAGCTTTTCCTTTTTTATACATTAACTTGACTTTTTTTTTTTTTTCATAAACTTGAAAATATTTTTAAAAACGAAATTAATTTAAATTATATTTCCTTTCTTATTAATGCTTTTCTTTTTCTTCAGATAACAGAATTTCTCCATAGCAAAGGTTTCCAAACATTTCGCATCACACCATCCTTTTGATTCTTTGAAAAATCCTCCCAGTTCCCCACCTCACTTTTATTATAAGCCAATAATTACCGACAGTTTCAATTCATAATTAAAAATAAATATAAAACATTTCACAACTTCGCGCACCCTTTAGAATGTTTTCACGCAACCCTCCCCTCCCTCCCAGTCTGGGAACCCTTGCTCTACAGCATTTTATAACGACAGGCTGGGTCAACTCTAGGATTTTGGTTCCGACATAATGGAAAAAATAGTTACATATCTAAATTAAAATTTTTCAGGGGTACCCAGGAAAGATATTTTATCCCATTATCCGCATTCCCCTAGGGATGAAACTAATGAAAGATTTCTTTTCAGATTTCCCAAAATGTAAATAAAAATTAAATTTTAAAAGAATGGCTACTCCATTAAAGTCAAATTTTAAGGGTCTTCTTTTTTATGAAACTTACCTCCGCAAAACTCCCCGCCCTGCCCACGGTCAGTAGGGGACACCGATGGGCTTGGAAAGGCCGCCGTCCGTCGGATGGGACGTTAAGCCGTGGCCCCATGTGCGGGAGATCCATACCCTGTGCACGTTAAAGAACACGCTGGATCGCCTTGACGGGAGGATACCATCTGTCTCCCAACAGCTGTTCCAGTGGGTCCCCTCCCCCAACCTGGCCATTTAGCCCATGGTGTGCAAAAAAGTGCCGCCCAGATGTAAAACAACCCAACCCAACAAGGCTCTCTTCCCTCTGATCTAGCATTAGGTCCTTGTGACCTGCCATTTAGCCCACAGTGTGCGAAAAAGTGCCGCTCAGAGGTAAAACAACCCAACTTCCTATTCAACTTGGGAGGAGGGAGACATTCACAATACCAAAATATAATTAGCATCAATCACAGTGTTAAAATATAATCTTTTTCTGGGATCTTAACAGGGCCACCAATAAGTATGTACCAGTTCTGGCCAGAAGCTATAAAAATGTACCATCCCCTGCCTGATCATTAAGAAAGCACAAAAGCTGGTCCAAGGAGATAAAAACTGTACCTATCCTGGTCAGAGGCAGTGAAAATATACGAAGTCTGAGTAGAGAAGATTTGAAACGATAATGTGCCAGGCTTGACCTGAGGCAATAAAAGTATACCAAACCAGATCCTCCTACTAGGAAACTTTGAATAGACTCGGCCGAGACGATAATGGAGACGATAATTTAGACATGAATTTATATATAATATTCTACAACGTAATTTTTAAATATTTTACATTAATAAGAATATATTTATTCAGAAAGTACCCATTTTATTCCTTGTAGGAAAAAGTTTTTTTTTTCTTTTTTTTGGGACCACGTGCTTTTGGACAAATCCGCCTAGCCCAGAAAGTCAGACCTCTATTTTTAACTTTGTCTTAATCTATGAAACGAACAGAATCAAAACACTCAAGAATTTAAAGACTTCTCAAACAGTTGTATACCAAAGGTCAGTGACTCCTTTCCCAGACACACATTCTCTCTCTATTCCTTAAATGTCAGGATAAATGGAATTCAGACAGTACTGCCCTGTTCTTGCTTACCCCCCCCCCCCCCCCAACACACACACACCCTCCCACTTTCCCTCCCGGAAAGTGCAAATGGGCAGGAAGGGAGAACATTTAGAATTCTCGTTGGCAGTAAAAACCGCACGACTCCGACCTGTAGGGACATTTATTTACAACGGGCGAAACCCAAACAAGTGGAACAGCTAGAGTGGGGGGGGGAGGGGGAGGAAGAGAGGGTGTGTGTTAGGACACGATGGGGGCGACATAGGGAGAGTTGTAAAGGTGGTGATGGTGGGTGGAACACTATTGCTTCGACGATAAACATGGGCATATGGAAGCTCTCTTTTTAATTTCACCACAAGTTGCAAAAAAGACCGTTTTTTCTGTAGAATATCAACAAACGTGTTTTTGCTACCACAGTTTCGAAAGCTAAAACACCATATACTGTAACTGAAAAGGATGTGTGAATTTCTAATAAATATTTGTTTTCTCATATCGACGAATGCAGACATAATACATTTTACATAATCGTTTCTTATGTCTTTTGTGATATACATTTTGCATGTCTGTTCAGTAACTTGTCTGCAGGGCATAAAGTATTGTTTTTCATACCCATATACATATATACCATATACCCATAACATAAGGTTCAAATTGTTAATTACAACGATTTCTCAAATTAACCACTAATAAGGTGTAGTCTATAACAATTACTGAAAAATACCTATTTGTGGAGAATAATATCTGCGAAAAAAAAATGGCGGAATAGCGTCGAAATACAATAAGCCAATATATCCAAATGCAATAAGCCATATGTATGGGTTGGGTTATTTTACCTCTGAACGACACTTTTTTGCACGCCATGGGCTAAATGGCCAGGTCACATGGACCCCGAAGGCTCAGAGAAGGTTGGGGGAGGGGACCCACTGGAACAGCTGTTGGGAGACAGATGGCAGCCTCCCGTCAAGGCCATCCAGCGTGTTCTTTAATGTGCACAGGGTATGGCTCTCCCGCACACGGGGCCACGGCTTAACGTCCCATCCGACGGACGGCGGCCTTTCCAAGCCCATCGGTGTCCCCTACTGACCGTGGGCAGGGCGGGGAATTTTGCGGAGATAAATCTCAACACTGACCCAGCTGGGACTCGACCTGAGAACTACAGATTAGGAGCCTGGCGCGCTACCGACTGAGCCACCCCCGCCCCGCCATATGTATCTTCTCCTTCCCACAGCCCCTTCTTTTCTAATCTATACATGTGAACAGTATGAAGATTATACACCGAAGAGCCTAAACGTTAAGACCACCTGCCCAATTTGATGTTGTTCCTGCACGTGCCGCCAAAACAGCTCTTACCCGGAGAGGTATGGGTGCTACAAAATTTTTAAAGGTGTCTTGTGGTATCGGGTATCGACACGCTACCAGCAGATCCTTTAACTATTGTAAGTTACATGGTTGAGCCACCACAGATCGGATTTGCTGTTACAACACAAACCGAAGATGCTCGATTGGATTGATATCTAGGGAATTTGGAGGCCAGGAGTAGTCTATAACAACAATATACCTGGAAGTCTTCCTCATGTTCCGCGAACCATTCTCGAACAATCTGCGCAGTGTGGCATGGCGCATTATCCTGTTGAAAGAAGGTACTACTAGTGGGGAATACCTTTGCCATGAAAGGACGTACCTGGCTGCAATGATGTTTAGGTAGGTGGTATACGGTGATAGTTTCTTGCACATAAATGCTGAATCCAGGATTTCCCAGCAGAACATTGCCCAAAGCATTACACTTCCTCCACCGACTTGTTTTCATCCCATGGTGCATCCTGGTGCCAACTCTTTCCCAGGTAAACGACTCACATGTACCCAACTGTCCACATGGTGCAACAGGAAACGAGATTCATCAGACCAGACGACCTTCTTCCAATCATTCAAGGTCCAGTTTTAATGCTCGTGTGCCCATTGTAGGCGCTTTCGACGGTGAAACGAGGTTAGCATGGGCACTTGGAACGGCGTGCAGTGACAGAGCCCCATTTTTGGCCGGGTTCGATGTACTGTCTGTTGTGACACATTACTCCCGTCACCAGCATTCAAATTATGGGTGAGTTGAGCCACAGTATCCCTTCTGTTGGCTTATACCATACGGGAAAGCCTTCGCTCACCTCTAGCATCGATGAACTGTCGTCGGCCCACACCTTGCCGGCGGTTCATGGTTTTTTCTTCCTCGGACCACATTTTGAAGATACTAACCATGGCTGACCGTGAGCACCCTACTAGTCTTGCTGTCTCGGAAATCCTCTGACCCAGTCGTCCGGCCTTTACAATTTGGCCTTTGTCAAACTCACTGAAGTCCGCTGCCTCTCCGATCTGAAGAACAAGAATAACACTGATTAACAGAGCTCAGTATCAGGTGTTATTTATACCGTTTCATGACCTTCACACGCACCGTCGTTTACCTGCAGTTGCTTCGATTTGCATAAAGACGCGCTGGTCATAACGTTTTGGCTCTTCGGTGTATGATAATGCTGTAACAATGGCAACCCAAAATTATCAGAAAGACCACTCAAAAATTGCATCTTAATTCATGGATGTCCCCTTCAAGATAGAGGAGTAGCAAAAAAATGCAATTCTCCCATTTGAAATATATATATACATTTAAAATATTTTGAATAAAAAAGAAACATAAAAAATTACAATATTGCTTTTTAAATGGAAACATAAGCTATAAACTTCAATATCAAACTGAATTCACGAAATATTTTTTTCCATAAATCAAGATACTTATATATCATCACTTCTGAGATATTGAAAATTACATTTTACAATTTTATCACATCGCATGCCCACTGATACTTAGGTTATAATTCTATCATATCAGATTCAAATTTCTTCTGTTATCCGAGGAATCGAGAAAAAAATTCTACGTTGATACAATGTTTTGGTCGAGTTTATAGTGGGTGTGTGACGTAAAACGGAAAAAAAGAACTCTTCCAAATCTAGACAAAGGCACCTTAAATTTTAATCAGTACAAATTCAACGGTAGGAGGGGGCTAAGATATTTTAAACCTTGTGAAATCCCTTCTATGGCATTCTTGTGATTTTGGTAATATGTATATCAAATACTTTCTCAATCTCGAGTTTCTCCTAGGAGATGAACCTAACATTCTGTTCAATGTTTAGCGTCTATTACTCATGATTAGCCCTGAAAATTACAGAATTTGCAGCCATTATCATGTTTCTTGGGCGTTTTCAGAGTTTTTGAATATGATTAAAATAATCCTGAAAAAATCTGGTTATCTAATCAAAGTTATTTAAATACAGCAATATCAGTATACATATCTGGAGACATAAATTTCATTGTTCGTCTTGCTTAAGCATAATTCAAATAAATAATAATTACCTGAATATAACACAAATAACCACATTATTTCTTCATCCTTCTTTAACTATAACTTATTTAGCAAAACGGACTTACAAACAATAAGTTTCGATCAGATTTTCTCAAAATATAAGGAAATACAAAAATAATTACCACTGAAAATGCCATTAAAGTTCGTCTGCTTCTAATTGCGGTTACGGTTAGGTCACAGTCACGCACCTTTCACCAGTTTTATCACTTCCGTTCTATACAATTCGATGGCATTTTTTGGTTCGTAACTTTCGCTTGATTAAAATAATTTCTGCCTACGATCGACACTTCTCACAGTCCAGCGAAATGTCTTAGTCCGACAGCATGATAATGAAACAGACTTCAAATTTCATGAGAAATAATACGTACAGTAATGAATGCTAGTCTCGCATTACACCATTCAGTCACGCAAGCTCACGGTTCTTCATTTCCGTCGGATCAGTCAGCCGCAAAATTCATTTTTTTTATCTCCTTTTGCAGCTACGATTGAACCGTGAAAGATTTATGGCCCACTTTTACTCGCATTTATGAAAACTTTTAGGAGATAAAAATTAAAACGTGTGATTGGAGGTGAAATTATGTAGTTGGAACTACATAAAAATTTGCACATATAAAATTATTAATGAATCACGAACCAGGATGGAAGTGCGGGAAGGAGATTGCGAAAATCCTGTTAATGTAAACTGATGAATTAACTATAATATTACAAAGCAATGTTTATACATTACCATGGCCTAGCCATTTAATTAACGACGAAAATATTGCCGCTGGCAGTGCAGTGGTTCCAGAAGCTTTAACAATATGTAATGGCTTTAAGACTGGAAACGTATAGAACATTCACGAAGCAAATTATCATATATAACGGTAAGTTTGCAGTTGATCGTTGCTTGATTTATCATTGAAGGAGTCCAGTGTTCAGTAAGTTTTGTGCTGCGATTATAATTCTGTGAATCTGTAAATGTTGGTTTCTGTTGTTGTAGTTACTTGTGATCTCGAATTCTAACTGGTATTTACTGCGGGCCCCCTCAACAGCCATAGATATGTATTACTCATGTATGTTATGTTTATTATGTTACTTATTTTTATTTTGTTTATTTATGTTTATGTTAAACATGTTTGGAAAGGTAACCTATAGGCCTGAGTAGGTAAACCTGTAGTTAAATATAACGTATTAATTTTCTTCAAGTAAACATTGCTTGTTCAAAACTATTTTTTGGGTTGCAACCAATGAGATAGAATACATAGAGTGAACAACCGTTGTGTTACAGCGCCCCCAGTCTGAAGCTAAAGTATGCTCGTTAATACCCACCCTTTACATGGCCGCCAGCATGTGAAGTATAGGTAACATGTAGCAAGCGCCTTTTCTTAGTATTGTGTTTACATGCCTTAATAAACAAAGGAGTTTCTATTTTCATTAAATTGTAGTATCAGACAAAATATTTACTTTAAAAAATGTCTGTCTGGAAATAACGCGATCTTTCAACTGATAATTTTTTTTATTAAATACAATACTTTTATAGGGTATTAAAGGTTCAACTAACATGACTGATTGGATTTTATCCCAAGAAAGAAAACGTAATTTTCAAAAAACAAATGTTTAACTACTTAGGCTTAGTGCGTTAATGCCCATACTTTACATTACGGCGGCCGTAGGGTGGGCAAAACGTCGCTCAAATTGTTTCAACTTTTGAAACCGGTTGCTCACTCTATCTACTTTACCTCGTTGGTTGCAACATCTTGTAACTTCTATCTGTAGCAGTATGTAGTTAGCCTAATACGAAATTATATGCAAATTATGCATACGTAGAATAATAAATAAAAAAATAATAAATACCTCCTCAAGCAGCTGCTTGCCACAAAGGTCTGACAGGAGCCTGTCAGTTTAATACGCCATAGTATAGGGATCTGTGAGGATGGCGGGTCCTCAGCATATTTTTTGCCAACTGCACGCGATATTCCCAGGTGGTAGTTGTCTATAAATAGAAACCTTGTTCGTAGATAATATCTAAGTTGAATTTTGTGTTATTTCTGCAATTGCAATATTTCATTGCTGGCATTCTTCATAATTTTAAAATAAAATGAATATCGTATTTATTTAACCTTTTCTTTTAATTTGTAGCAATATCATTTTTTTAATACAATTATAAAAATAACTTTAAAAATTTTAATAGAAAATATTAATATATAAATATTTCGTGTTCTTAAGAATGAAACTCGCTTTCGCGATAGTAACAATAAAATTGAACGTTGATAACTAGGCATAGTGATCATCTAACAAGATTAGTGATAAACAAAACGATTCTAGAGCAACTGGCGCATAACCAGAAAATCCCAAGTTCTAGTCCAGGATGCGGATTGGTGGTATATTTTTCACACTTTTCTAGTTATTAACACATGCTCTATTTATTAATTACAGATGAGTTCAAGCCGGTAATGCAGTTCAAGTTATATTCTCATCTCCTGGAAATCCAATCTATGTAACATATAATTCTGAAACCCATCGTTCTCTATGCGACTCCAGTTTGAGGTCATTGCTTCCAATATGGAATGGCTTCAGACTTTCCAGAGTCAAACTTTGCTTTTGTAAGATACAGTCTTTCAAAAAAGTATCCGAACACTATGGTTGATTACAGAATTCAGAAAAAATATCTGGCAACGATTTTTTTTTGAAATTAGTGATCTGGCAACCTTTGAGACGTACAGTCACTCAAAAAAATATCCGAACATTATGGTTGATTACGGAATTCAGAAAAAATATCTGGCAACGATTTTTTTTTGAAATTAGTGATCTGGCAACCTTTGAGACGTACAGTCACTCAAAAAAATATCCGAACACTATGGTTGATTACGGAATTCAGAAAAAAAATACGGCAACGATTTTTTTTAGAAATTAGTGATCTGGCAACCTTCGTGTCACTAAAAAATCGTTGTCAGATATTTTTTATGAATTCTGTAATCAACCATAAAAAAAAATACCCCCTCAAGCAGCTGCTTGCCACAGAGGTCTGACAGGAGCCTGTCAGTTTATATGCCACAGTAGGAGATCTGAGAGGATGGCAGGACCTCAGCAGAAAAACGACACACACATCCATGCCTAAATCCGGGGCTCGAACCCAGGTCCCTTAGATCAGTAGCCAAGCGTGCTAACCACTCGGCCACGGGACGGCTTAGTATTCGGATATTTATTTGAGCGACTGTACATAAGTTTTACCATGTGTTAGAATGATCCCAAACTAATCTCTAAATTAATATTTAAAAGCTGATTAAATGTCTGCCAGGTAAGAAGGATCTCAAGGGCCCACAGCTGGTAGGGATGGAGAGGAAACAGTTGAAACTGCCAGTCATGACTAATCGGCTTCTTCTTTAAGCGAACAAAGTATCGCTTTCTTGTACCCGGGGACACGGCTTAACGTCCTCCAGCTTTTGAAACTCGGCGGTGTCCCCTTTATCATCAATGGTAGAGTGGCTTTTAACGAAATGCATAAATGTCCAGTAAAATCTCAGATTTTATGTCAGCTAATAATGTGAATGTCTTAAATGGAAAGACGGAGCGTATGAGGAACATGCTAAAAAGCTTCGCAGGACCTGATAACAGAACCTTGAAGCTGAAAATATCGTAGGGGCGGGAGTGGCTCAGTCGGTAGCGAGCCTGGCTCGTAATCTGTAGTTCCCAGGTTCGAGTCCCAGCTGGGTCAGCGTTGAGATTTATCTCCGCAAATTTCCCCGCCCTGCCCACGGTCAGTAGGGGACACCGATGGGCTTGGAAAGGCCGCCGTCCGTCGGATGGGACGTTAAGCCGTGACCCCGTGTGCGGGAAGCCATACCCTGTGCCCGTTAAAGAACACGCTGGTTGGCCTTGACGGGAGGCTACCATCTGTCTCCCAACAGCTGTTCCAGTGGGTCCGCTCCCCCAACCTTCTCTGAGCCTTACGGGGTCCATGTGACCTGGCCATTTAGCCCATGGTGTGCAAAAAAGTGCCGTTCAGAGGTAAAACAACCCAACCCTGAAAATATCGCAAGTAGGAAATGCACTACGGAAATTTGACCGTAAATATTCATCACAATGGTTCCTCTGTTCACAAACCCGGATGGATATCCCCAAATGACGAAATTTCCGCGTTTAGCATTACGACGGTCATATATCATCTGCGATATCGGACTATGGCTTCATCTCGATGCCAGGGCGTTCCCCTGGAGGTGTTCACCATTCCCGGAAGCGATAATATCGCCAATTAGACGAAGCTAATAACACGTTACGAACGGCAACGCGAAGGGCGCGCCCATGAGGAAAGAGAAGAGCTCAAGAAACTTCTTTTTTGTTCTTGCTAATTCTTTTCGCAGATTGTTTTTCAACAACATATCAACCAGCAAAATAGAGAGAAGATCGTTGCAACAACAGCAGATGGGGATGGGGGGGGGGGAGGGATAAATAGCACGTGCAGTGGACTAACGTAATCTGCCTGTTGTTGTGGAAACAATAGGAAACGACAGGGCCAAGGATGGGAGGGGGGGGGGTGTCAGTGGACGAAATGGCCCATGCTCCTAATGAAAGCCGGTGATGTTTCTTCAGTTTATGAATGTTGATGAAATGGTGGTCGGTCGATTAGTGAGGAAGAGAGGAGGATAATGAGGAAGCTGACGAACACGGAAACGAGAAGATGATGGAGATGGTGCTGGCGATGCTGAAGGTGACAGTGGGGAAATCTTCAGGTATCCGAGATGTGTGTTGAAATTGAGAGAGGCACAAAAGAAAGAGAGTGGCGTGTTGGAATCAGTTTCTTCTATTTTCGTGAGTGATTCTTTTCGTTTCGTTGGCTTCGAAAAATTGAAACATTGTTCATTGTATCATTTTTTGTGTAATACATGTCAGCACGGCCGGAACTGGGAGGGTCCATGCACTCCAGCTGAAGGGTTTCAATAATCGAAACTCTGGAGACAAAGGAAAAGTATTTTAAACTAATAAAATGGAGGGTAGGAAAACATATTTACATTTTGAGAGAATAAAACTAGAAGGAAAAAAAATATCTTCACTGCGTTCCGATCTGTTCCTTTTTAATAATCTCGAACTTGGACTTCACCGGTGCGACGAGATCGGTCCACTTCCCAACAGTCAAGCGATTTGAAATTTAGCATTTAGGATATTATAATGCGATCCTCACCCTACGACGTCATAACAATGAAATTTTGAGATTTTCTTGATATTTTTGACATAATTGCTTTTGTCATTTATTTATTTAATGAAATATGTTTTTTTTTTATAATGAGCCTGTATTTTTTAGCCATCAGTTTTACTAAGCACTGTCAGTCTTACTAACCACTGTTGTTAAGACACAAAGAGAAGGAGGAGGTGGTGGTGGTGATGAGGGGGAGGGGGTCATGATCCCATTCTTGGGGCAACGGAAGCGAAAAAATAGCATCTAAATCAGTAAAACGAAGAGGAAAACCTATATATTGCGGTAATCCTACAGAGATTTCCACCTTGGGTTGGGTTGTTTTACCTCTGAGCGGCACTTTTTTGCACACCATGGGCTAAATGGCTAGGTCAGATGGACCCGAAGGCTCAGAGAAGGTTGGGGGAGGGGACCCACTGGAACAGCTGTTGGGAGACAGATGGTAGCCTCCCGTCAAGGCCATCCAGCGTGTTCTTAACGTGCACAGGGTATAGCTCTCCCGCACACGGGGCCACGGCTTAACGTCCCATCCGACGGACGGCGGCCTTTCCAAGCCCATCGGTGTCCCCTACTGACCGTGGGCAGGGCGGGGAATTTTTGCGGAGATAAATCTCAACGCTGACCCAGCTGGGACTCGAACCTGGGAACTACAGATTACGATTCTGGCGCGCTACCGACTGAGCCACCCCCGCCCCGATTTCCACCTTACTCTCAGGAAAGGTGGTAAAACGGAATGAAACACTTTTTGGCGTTGGATAAAGCATTACTAATAAAGCATTAATATTTTCAGATTCGTACGTTGGTTTGATTTTCCAATTAAAAAAAATGCCTAATGGCGTTATCGACTAACCAATGTTTCGGTTTAACCCAAACCAGTTTGTCCCCCAACGGTTTTAAAAAAAGGTTTTTTTTAAAAGTTTACCGTTTTAAAAAAAACGAGCTATTGTTTTCACTTTGTTATCTCTGCCCGTTTGTAGACATTAAACTTTTCTGTTTCAAGAGAAAAGGAAAAATTTTTTTACGCTAAATACCTACTAGTGAAATATTAGGATTTTAATTTTCCGATAGTTTTAACTTGCACCATTACAGGATGCTAAATTTTGAGAATGTTTACTAGGAAACTATGCCAGTTAAGGCATAGTGGTTAGGCAGCTAGCGACTATTCCAGCAAGGCAAACTTTGTGTGTTTGTGTTAGCTCATACAGAGGCAGTGGTCAGCTGGGTTGGGTTGTTTTACCTCTGAGCGGCACTTTTTTTGCACACCATGGGCTAAATGGCCAGGTCACAAGGACCCCGAAGGCTCAGAGAAGGTTGGGGGAGGGGACCCACTGGAACAGCTGTTGGGAGACAGATGGTAGCCTTCCGTCAAGGCCATCCAGCGTGTTCTTTAACGTGCACAGGGTATGGCTCTCGTCCGCACACGGGGCCACGGCTTAACGTCCCATCCGACGGACGGCGGCCTTTCCAAACCCATCGGTGTCCCCTACTGACCGTGGGCAGGGCGGGGAATTTTGCGGAGCAGTGGTCAGCAGTGACTTCGGTCGTAGTAGGGAATGTCCTTCTATGAGAAGGCCTGAAAAGCTAGGTGTAGCTTCTAGGATTCTTCTCTGTCCTATAGGTCGCAAATCAAAAAAAAAATAAATAAATAAATAAATATAACTTATTCAAGTGATAGTCATAATTGAGAATTGATAAGAAGACATATGTGAGTATGATGACCAAGTGTTTTTACATTGACAATAGCGATTTCCATCTTACTCTCAGGGAAGGTGGTAAAATGTAATGAAATATTTTTTGGCGTTGGATAAAGCATTACTAATAAAGCATTAATATTTTCATTTTCAGATTCATACGTTAATTCGAATTTCCACCGTTAGAAGGCGCTAAATTTGTAAAATGATCGACATCATTCTCTTTGGAAACGAGCATTCCATATTTGCCAGAGAAGATTTTGCCTTTCATTTCTTTCTTTTAATCCGGCGTCGCAATACAATAATAGCACTGCCTGGGCCTCAAATTAAGGCATTAACATAAATAAACTAAACGTCCCTAGGTCTTTTCGTCCGTCAGTAAATAAGAAACACTTATCAGCAGACGAAGCAGGCTAATGACATCACAGGACGACTAACATCATCAGAAATATTTTCGTTCTTTGTTGTCTTTTTTCATTTTTCTTCCGTATTTCTTCCTGAAACCTTGTCACTATCATAAGCCGCCTCGTCTCCCAACCCCATAAATATTCCCCCGCGCCAAGTCAAAATGTCTCCTAAATAGTTCCCAGAATTCCCTTGACCTCCATAAAACGGCAGAGGGGGGAATAATCCCTTTTCCCTGCACGACCATTCCGTGAGTATTACGCAGATGGGGAATAACGGCATCTCTCGTATTTAGCCTTCGCTTTTCCGACATGCCTTTCTCCCCCCCCCCCCCACCTCTCAGTTGATCTCCCTCCTCAGTCAGCTTCTCTCCCTCCTTCCCTGTTGCTGGTGACAGGGAGGAGAGAGGAGTTGATTTTGCTCTTTCTCTTCGTTTCAGCATCCTTCTAACTATTGGAAATATTTTCTTTGCTAAACTCTTCAGTAAAGATCTAGCTAACACTCTAATAATAATAAATAAATAAATATCCCCTCAAGCAGCTGCTTGCCACAGAGGTCTGACAGGAGCCTGTCAGTTTATATGCCATAGTAGAAGATCTGAGAGCCATAGTAGAAGATCTGAGATCTTTATATGCCATAGTACAAGATCTGAGATTTCTGCTGAGGCAGGACCTCAGCAGAAAAACAACACACACAGCCATGCCTAATCCGGGGCTCGAATCCAGGTCCCTTAGATCAGTAGCCAAGTGTGCTAACCACTCGGCCACGGGACGGCTCGTTAACACTCTACTGAGTTTAAATGCGATGTTCGACTTCATAGAGAATAAAGTTTGTCATTTTTCAACTTTTTGAAATTAGTGATTTTTAGAAATTAGTGAGCTGGTGATAGCTTATTGTAATTATTAACTCCCTCTCTATTACAGTCGCTCAAAAAAGTTTCCGAACACAATGGTTGATTACAGAATTCAGAAAAAATATCTGGCAACGATTTTTTTTAGAAATTAGTGATCTGGCAACTTTCGTGTCACGTGATTACAGAATTCAGGAAAAATATCTGGAGCGTGTACAGCAACTGTACACGCTCCAGTTACCGTTCACAGCAAACTGGAGCGTGTGCAGTTACTGCACACGCTCCAGTTTGCTGTGAACGGTAACTGTACACGCTCAATATTTCCGTGAGTGAGCCCACACGATCTAGTATCAAAATAATATGACCACCTACAATCGCTCAAAAAAGTATCCGAACACTATGGTGGATTACAGAATTCAGAAAAATATCTGGCACCGATGTTTTTATAAATCAGTGATCTGGTGACACTGATCTGGCAACCTTCGTGTCACGTGACACGAAGGTTGCCAGATCACTAATTTCTAAAAAAAATCGTTGCCAGATATTTTTCCTGAATTCTGTAATCACGTGACACGAAGGTTGCCAGATCACTAATTTCTAAAAAAAATCGTTGCCAGATATTTTTCCTGAGTTCTGTAATCAACCATAGTGTTCGGATATTTTTTGGAGTGACTGTACACTTACGAATTTGAAGACGAAATTTGAAAGTAGGATATTTATGAACTAAATATTCAACTGAATATAAATTAGAAGCATTCGTACCAACACTTACGTAAAATTAGCATTTGTATGATATTTTATAAAGCAGTGTACTTACGAATCAGCTGTATTTAGCCTATGTAACAGTCTACAAAGTTGCTAAAAATAAAATAAAACACGTTTCCATTAGTCTGAAAAATTCAGTCAAGGAAAGTCAGATCTCGCTGCCGATTCAAAACAGACTTCATTTCATTAAGACGTCGCGAGACAGACTGCACTTTGCAATGGCAAGAATATAATTTTAGCAGAAAGGATATAAATATAACATTACAGATGACGTTTTCATTAATATAGGAATTTACTCTTATCTATTTATTCTTCAAAATAAATGATATCAATTAAAACCATTTAGTTGATTTTTACTTTGGGATGACATTCTAATAATCTCCCTTGATTGGGATGGGGAAGGCTCAGTCGGCAGCGCGACAGGCTCGTAATCTGCATCTTACAGGTTTGAGTCCCAGCTGGGGCAGCGTTGAGATTTATCTCCGTAAAACTACCCGCCCTGTTCACAGTCAGTAGGGGACACCAGTGGGCTTGGAACAGGACGCCGTCCATCGCACAGGACGTTAAGCCGTGCCCCCTTGTGCTGGAGGGCCACATCCTATGTACTTAAAGAACAGATTGGATGGCCTTGACGGGAGGCTACCATCTGTCTCCCAACAGTTGTTCCAGTGGGTCCCCTCTCCCAATCTTCTCTGTCTTCGGGGTCCTTGTGACCTGGCCATTTAGCCCATTGTGTGCAAAAAAAGTGCCGCTCAGATGTAACCCAACCCTCGATACTATACCAGTGCTACTTCATAATATGTATTATATCTACACAGAAAAAAAAAAATCTCAATTCGTACAGTGTAATGCCGAGTCTATTACCGTGTAAAACAAAACTGGTCGCATTTTGTTGGCATTGTAAAACCGAAACCGTATAAATCAAGTACCGTGTAAATTGAAGAACAGGTGTGTGTGTGTGTATGTAATGTGTGTGTAATTGGTATTTAATATAAAATGTATAATATACACTATTTACCAAACATTTCGCAACAATTTCATGCTATGTGAAATGCTGTATATCGCGTCTCTTGTAAGAACAGCCCCCTACGAAACGAGCGATATTCAGCGCCATCTGTTGAGCGAGAATCAGCGTAGAATCGCCTTTCGCTTCACATTAAGGGTCGAAATCTCGCTTGGAGCGAAACCTTGAAGATCGTCTCTAAGTTGACGCTTATGTTAAATAATTCCCACAAGTTTGAGCTATTGGTAAAGTAACTATCGAACCACATTGTTTGGAAATATTCACCTTCGTTTTCGTTTTGTATGGCAGTCAATCAATTTGCTGTCACATTTGCAAGGGCTTTATAGATAGAGAGATAATTTTTATTTCAGATAATGTTTTACAGTATACAAAAACTTTTTGAGGTCTCATAAGAGTAAGCTCGTTAGTGAGATCTCCATACAGAAACAATTTCAATTGAAAACATCAGTCGTCACATTGAATATAATACACAAAAAATGAAAACAACTCAAAACAAAAATTTCTAGTAATCCAGAAGTGTGAAAGTCAGAAAGGAAGAATAATTCAATATCTATGCTACATACAAACAGTTCTAGTAGTATAATGCAAAAAGTTTCCACAACATCCAGTTTCAAAATGTAGTTCTTGAGAATTTCTTATAATTATACACGTAGCACGGTGTTCGAGCGTTTTACGACCAGGAAGGACGCTGCCAGTCGTGGTCACCGCCTCGTGCAAAGTTTTCGTGAGTAATCGCGATTCTTTTTTAGACTGAGAATCTCCATCTAAGAGAGCAACGGTTAGTTTCGGGAACTAACGCACATTCGCACATTTCAACGCACAGATATGGACTAAGGACATAACGATCGTTAAGAGTTTTGATGCGACATCAAAACTTTATTCTAAACAATGTAACAGTGCAGTATGAGAAAATGGAGAGACACCATTCAAAATTCTAAATACAATAGAAACTCTGAAAACCGAAATTTCTCCAAACAACACTAATGCTTTTCTCTTCCTTATATATTCATCTATTCTTCAACATCTCCGCTATTTTTCTTCTTCACAATAACGTCAATCTGAAACACTCTCTCTTCAGCCCCCTCCCCCCCCCCCTCCATCCGATAAACATTTCTTCACCTCCCCGCCCATCGAAATGCCCCTTAAATAGCTCCCAAAATTCTCCTGGTCCCCATAAAACTGCACTTGGTGAATAATCCATCCCAGGACCCGCTTGCCATTCTCACCACATTACCCGGAACGTGAATACCTCCATCTCTCTGCATTTAAAGTCACTCTTCCCTGTTCTCTTCTTCCTTTCATTTTCCTCCGTGGATTCTTTTTTCTTCCTTCACCCCCCTCCCTGATTCCCCCCTCCTTCCCTCTCTCGTACCCTAACGTAGCCCAGGATACCGCGAGTGAGAATGGCGGGGGAGACGAGAATCATTGTTAAAGCCCCGCCTCACTTTTGCTGTGATTCTTTTACCGTTGTCGTGCCTTGGAGAGCATGTCTGGCTTAGGGAGGACGGCCACGACAGGCGCGGCAACGCCTAAGGATCACCGTTAACCTTGGGAGATCGGGGTGAACGACCGACCTTGGCGACTCTCGCTGGTTTAAGTGTCCGATCGCTGAGTGAGTGGTGGTGGTTCGCTGATGGCCATGTCCGTGGCGTCGGCAGCAAGTAAACAAATAGGAAAGGAAAAGCTTCGATGCACGGATCAAGGCACGAAAATAAAGGGAGGTTTTGTGATATCGGATTTTGCTTCTGAAGGTGCTATGAAAGTTAGAAGTGAAAGTTCAGATGGGGTAAAGTTTAAAACACGAGTAGAGATGGTGGCATCACTAGGATGGCAGCATTGATGGGCGGTTGTATGTTGGATAAAAGCTAGACCAGTGGTTCTCAACCTTTTATGCTTCACGTACCCCCTGGAAATGTGTATGTAACTGGCGTACCCCTTGTATAGATAGATAAAACTATAGTTATAGTATAACAATGGCAATAAAATAAAACATATATATCAGTGGTTCTCAACCTTTTATGGTTCACGTACCCCCTGGAAATGTGTATGTAACTGGCGTACCCCTTGTATAGATAGATAAAACTACAGTTATAGTATAACAATGGGAACAAAATAAAATATATATACACATTATTAGTGACTTTTGAGCTCTCATTGCGTACCCCATAAAATTTTACCGCGTACCCCACGTTGAGAACTTCCTAAGCTAGACTATCGCCTTCCTAAGGCGAGTCCATAAGTAACGTAACGCTATTTTAACTGAATGTAGCCCATTCCCTATGTAACACCACGTAACATTTAGCTGGACTCTTCCCTTTTTTTGGGGGGTGGCTCAGTCGGTAGCGCGCCAGGCTCGTAATCTGCAGTTCCCAGGTTCGAGTCCCAGCTGGGTCAGCGTTGAGATTTATCTCCGCAAAATTCCCCGCCCTGCCCACGGTCAGTAGGGGACACCGATGGGCTTGGAAAGGCCGCCGTCCGTCGGATGGGACGTTAAGCCGTGGCCCCGTGTGCGGGAGAGACATACCCTGTGCACGTTAAAGAACACGTTGGATGGCCTTGACGGGAGGCTACCATCTGTCTCCCAACAGCTGTTCCAGTGGGTCCCCTCCCCCAACCTTCTCTGAGCCTTCGGGGTCCATGTGACCTGGTCATTTAGCCCATGGTGTGCAAAAAAGTGCCGCTCAGAGGTAAAACAACCCAACCTTCCCTTTTTTGTTAGATAACAGTTTTCTCTTCATAAAGGTTTTCAGTTTTTTGTACTGTAATCAGTACAGTGAGTGTTACCATGGTAATAGTTTTTATAAACGACAATAAATTATTTTTGCTATCAGTGAACAGAAATATTCTAATTGAAGAAATAAGTAGAGCGTTTTAATCCCTCTATTTTCTATTCGTCTCACCTCTGTGTAATGTAAAAATAAATAAATACACCCTCAAACAGCTGCTTGCCACAGAGATCTCAGAGGAGCCTGTCAGTTTAATACGCCATAGAGAATCTGTGAGAAAGGCGAGACCTCAGCAGAAAAATATTACAAACATCCATGCCTTACCAGGGGTTCGAACCCAGGTCACTTTGACCAGTAGCTTCTCATCCCTCCTTGATATTTCACGTAATTTATGGACGACCCCTAGGTTCCCGTTTCATTTTACTTTAAGCTGACTTTGAGCAAAGAATGTGTAAAAGAAAAAATTACACTGATTGGACACTTTATTACGAACAGGGGCATGCAATGCAAAAAAATTCGGAATCTAAATTAATGCATAAGTTATTTTTAAATAAGGTTTTTATAGAAAATGCGAATAACGATAAATTAAAGATCTCAATGACATACATTTTTAATATCGATTTCCAACAATATTTATTTTCTGTTTAAAGAGTTATGGGAGCTGAAACATTTCGCAAAATTTTTGCTCGTTCAGTCGAAGCATTCAAAAATTTTGAAAACTGAAATAATCGTTATATTAAAATGCTAATAACACGCTTATACATATTGGTTGGGTCGTGATACTTCATTTTGCACACAATGGGCGAAATGGGCAGGTCACAAGTACCCAAGGGCTCAGGGGTAGAAGATACATTTGTACTCAGGGGTAGAAGATACATTTGTACTCAGGGGTAGAAGATACATTTGTACTCAGGGGTAGAAGATACATTTGTACTCAGGGGTAGAGGATACATTTGTACTCAGGGGTAGAGGATACATTTGTACTCAGGGACAGAAGATACATTTGTACTCAGGGGTAGAAGATACATTTGTACTCAGGGGTAGAAGATACATTTGTACTCAAGGGTAGAAGATACATTTGTACTCAGGGGTAGAAGATACATTTGTACTCAGGGGTAGAAGATACATTTGTACTCAGGGGTAGATGATACATTTGTACTCAGGGGTAGAAGATACATTTGTACTCAGGAGTAGAAGATACATTTGTACTCAGGGGTAGAAGATACATTTGTACTCAGGAGTAGAAGATACATTTGTACTCAGGGGTAGAAGATACATTTGTACTCAGGAGTAGAAGATACATTTGTACTCAGGGGTAGAAGATACATTTGTACTCAGGAGTAGAAGATACATTTGTACTCAGGGGTAGAAGATACATTTGTACTCAGGGGTAGAAGATACATTTGACAGCTGTTAGGAGACGGAAGCCTCTCTTCAAAGCCACCCAGCGTGTTCTTTAATGTAGATTGGGTATGGTTCTCACGCACACGAGAGCCATGGCTTAATGTAACATCCAATGGACAGGTGTCTCCTTTCTCATAGAGGATAGGGGGGGGGGGATAGCGGAGATAAATCTGAATGCTGGCATATTTGCGACTCGAACTCAGTGGCTCGTCATTTGAATAGGTGAAACGTAGAGAGATCTTTATTTGCACAGGTGAAAAGTTAATGCGATCTTCATTTGCATAGATAAAAAGTTAAGGTGATCTTTATTTACACACGCGAAGAGTTAAGGAGATCCTCATTTGCACAGATGAAACGTTAGGGAGATCTTTATTTGCACAAGTGAAACGTTAGGGAGATCTTTATTTGCACAAGTGAAACGTTAGGTAGATATACATTTGCACAGGCGAAACGTTATGAAGATATTCATTTGCGTATGTGAAAATTAAGGTGATCTTCATTTGCACAGATGACACGTTACAGAGATCTTCATTTGAGCAAGGTGAAACATTAGGGTGATCTTCATTTGCGTAGGTGAAAGTTAAGGTAATCTTCATTTGCACAGATGACACTTACAGAGATCTTCATTTGAGCAAGGTGAAACATTAGGATGATCTTCATTTGCGTAGGTGAAAGTTAAGGTGATCTTCATTTGCACAGGTGAAACGTTAGAGAGATCTTCATTTGCACATTGGAAACGTTAGGGCAGTGGCACACCCAGAGGGGGGGGGGGGGCAAGAGGCTCTGGCACCCCTCAAAGAAAAAGAAAAAAGAAAACACTAGAAAATTTTCCAAAAATCTTTTCCTAATTAAAATTTATTCTTTATATTTATGTTGTGTCGTATCTTCTATTTCTCTATTACTTATGTATTAGCGGTCACATAAGGCGGGAATACACTAGAGCTCTTGGTAATCATGGCCGCTGTGAACACAAGGCGACGAATCGGAGGACCGAGCCCTACTTCGTTTGCCAAAGCCGGACCAGCGGGCACTTCGCCCCCCCCCCCCCCCACCAAGATTAAATCCTGAGTGCGCCGCTGTGTTAGGGAGACCATTTTCACAGGAGAAACGTTAGAGGATCTTTATTTGCACAGATGAATAGTTAGGGGTTTCTCATTTGCACAGATGAAATGTTACTATTTCATTATTTGCACACGTTTTAATGGCTTGTCGTTTGTATAGATGAAGTTTTAGTGGGTAGTCACTCTTAGCAGATGAAGTCAGTAGTAGAAGCATAGAGAAGCATAGAACCGGCGAGGCCGAGCACCTAATGTCCGACCATGCCTTCTGGTGGTGCAGACCGTTAGTACCTTTCAGAAGAGATACTCTCATGTGGAAGTGAAAGGAAGTGAAGGGTTGCCAGATTAGTGTATCTTACTGATCTGGACAACTATGGCTACTTTTCTTTCTTTTCCTAACCTGCTGAGGAGTGGTCAACCACACAGGGTCCTGGTGCTGACGATATAAACCCACTGGACTGGACTGAATTATGGCTCTGAGCTTGATAATGGATGCTTATTTTGCTGCACTGGTGGGCTTCTGTGGAGGGAAAATCTTCCGCTGTGTTTTCTGTTTGTTTGTGGGTTGACAGCCCCAAGTGAATAGATTCACAGGATATGTTTATCAGCTGGTGGATAATCCTGAGCAGAGGTCATCGCAGGCACCTGAACTCTTTGCTTCTATTGGCATCGTCAAATTCTACATTGGAGGAAGTCTTCTGTAGATGGCTTCAGCCTTTAGTGGTGGGGGAACGGGTCTTTGCCCCATGTCTGCGATTAGGGGGCTGTTTGATATTGTCGGCATTCCCTCTCTCAATAAACATAGTTTCTTTAAACATCCCACTAACCATTTTCTCTCCATAGGTAGTTGGAATGTGAGGACTCTGCATAAAGCTTTTTCTCTTGATGTCCTCAGACAAGAATTCCACCATTATAATTTAGATATTCTCGGCTTGCAAGAGACTAGATGGACAGATAAAGGTCAGATTCTTAAAAATAATCTTAAATTTCTCTTTTCAGGGAGGAACGATAATAAACATCACCAAGGCGTGGGTCTGGTTCTCAGCAGACACGCTAGTGATGCTCTTCTAGGATATGAATGCATTAATGAAAGGTTTCTTACAGCAAAATTTCAGACAAGCGTTAAAGTCTTGAATGTTATCTGCTGTTATGCCCCCACTGAGGATGCCGATGAGGATGAGAAGGATAGGTTTTATGAACAACTTCAGGATATTTTGAATTGTGTCAAGAAAGGAGATATTACCCTTGTTCTTGGTGACTTCAATGCCAAAGTTGGTACCGACTCTGACCTTTGGGGAGGGGTGATTGGCCCTTTTGGTATTGGTAGCTGCAATGGCAATGGGCAACGTCTCCTACAGGTAAGTAAACTCAATGGATTCAGAATAACTAACACTTATTACAAACACCGCAACATACATAAGTGCACATGGGTTTCACCCGATGGGCTGCATAAGAATATGATTGATTATATATTAATTAACAGCAAATGGGCTAGTTCTGTTAGAAATACCAGGGCATATAGGGGAGCTGAAATTGGATCTTACCATTACCTTGTTAAAAGTGTCTTGCAACTTAAACTTAAAAAGTGTTGTGCTAAAGTTAAAAAATTTACTTTTAATACTGAAGCTCTGAAAGATCCAGTTATAGCCAAAGCTTACCATGATAGGTTACTTAGTCATTATGACAGTCATGGTTTGCTTACTACTGAAGTTGAGGAAGAATGGAACCATTTTAAACAGGCTTTTTTGGACACTAACAGTACTCTTTTAGGGAAAAAGGAGAAGAGGAGGCAGAATTATTTGAGTGATAAGACACTTGAGCTTATTTCAGAAAGAAAGAACTGCAGGAATGTCCTTAATCAATATCCTACTAGTCCTAATAGAAAGCATTACAGAGAGCTTAATAAACGTGTAAAGGATCAGTTAGCTGCTGATAAGAATCTTTGGCTGTCAAAGCCGGGGAAGTAGTTAGACAGCACAACAATAGAGAGCTGTACCAGATAGTTAATGTTTTGCGTGGTAGAAAACGGACAGGTATACAGGAATTGAAGGATAAACAAGGTAAGGTTATAGAAGGTGAGGATTCTGTCATGGCTAGGTGGGCTGAGCATTTCAGTGATGTTCTAAACAATGTGGTTAGGATCATACTCATCATACTCCCATTGTTTGCAATGATGATAGATGCATTGGTGGCTTTAATGTTGGCCCTATAACACAATCTGAAGTTATTTTGGCTGTTTCTAAACTTAAACTTCATAAATCCCCAGATGTAGATGAAATTACTACGGAAATGCTTAGAGCTGGGAATGTTTCTGTTACCACTTGGATGACTGAAAATTTGAATATCTTTTATGATAAAGGCATGGTTCCTAAGGATTTTACCAGAGCTATTATTATCCCTATTTTCAAAAAAGGTGATCGCAGTTCTTGTGATAACTATAGGGGTATCGGCCTACTCTCTGTTCCAGGGAAAGTTCTTTGCATGATTGTGCTTAATAGAATTAAGAATCTGGTTGACAGGTAATTGCGTGATGAGCAATGTGGATTCAGAAGTGGTAGGGGATGTGTGGATCAGATATTTTCAGTCAGGAAGATTCTTGAGAAATGTTTAGAGTTTCAGAAATCTTTGGTTACTAGCTTTGCTGATTTCAAAAAGGTTTTTACTCTGTTGATCGTCATAATTTGTCGTTGAGTGTGAGATCGTATGGCATACCAGACTAGTTAACATAATGAGAATTCTCTATAATAACAATGAGTCGTGTGTGAGAGTTGGTAAGGCTTGTAGCAATTGGTTTAGCATCTATACCATCGTATACCTATCGTATCTATGAATTTCTAAGGCTTTTCTGTCGAAACATGCATAACTATATTAAATAAAATACCCCCTCAAGCAGCTGCTTGCCACAGAGGTCTGACAAGTTTATATGCCATAGTAGAAGGTCTGAGGATGGCAGGACCTCAGCAGAAAAACGACACACACATCCATGCCTTACCCGGGGCTCGAACACAGGCCTCTTAGATCAAGTATATAATTTAATCAGTTTCTACCGAAAAATGTCCCCCAAAATTTCTAAAATGTCTCTATTGGGAACCACTCCTCTACTCAGTAGCCATTTAGAGACGAAGCTTTGGTGGGTCGTCATTTGTGAACAGATAAAACTCATGGGCCGTCATTTGTGAGTAGGGGCGGGGTGGCTCAGTCAGTAGCGCGCCAGGCTCGTAATCTGTAGTTCCCAGGTTCGAGTCCCAGCTGGATCAGCGTTGAAATTTATCTCCGCTAAATTCCCCGCCCTGCCCACGGTCAGTAGGGGACACCGACGGGCTTGGAAAGGCCGCCGTTCTTTGGATGGGACGTTAAGCCGTGGCCCCGTGTGCGGGAGAGCCATACCATGTGCACGTTAAAGAACACGCTGGATGGCCTTGACGGGGGGCTACCATCTGCTTCATAACAGCAGTTCCAGTGGGTTCCCTCCCCCAACCTTCTCTGAGCCTTCGGGGTCCATGTGACCCAGCTATTTAGCCCATAATGTGCAAAAAAGTGCCGCTCAGAGGTAAAACAATCCAACGTTAAAGAACACCCTGAATGGCCTTGACCAGAAGCTACCATCTGTCTCCCAACAGCTGTTCCAGTGGGTCCCTTCCTCCAACCTTCTCTGAGCCTTCGGGGTCCTTGTGACCTGGTCATTTAGCCCATGGTGTGCAAAAAAGTGCCGCTCAGAGGTAAAATAATCCAACGTTAAAGAACACACTGGATGGCTTTGACTGGAGGCTACCATCTATCTCTCAAAAGCTGTTCCAGTGGGTCCCCTCCCCCAACCTTCTCTGAGACTTCCGGGTCCTTGTGACCTGCCATTTAGCCCATGGTGTGCAAAAAAGTGCCGCTCAGAGGTAAAACAACCCAACCCAACCCATTTGGTTAGGCTCTATGAAGGGACCGAAATTCCCACAGCAACGCTGGTACGCGCTTTTGTTTCTTATGGCAATGCATCCGGAAGCGAATCAAATTTCCTCTTTCCATCATCTCACCTTGGGAGTTTTGTCACTTTTTCCAGAAAGTTTTATTACACGAGAAAGGTGTAAAAAAAACAATGGAACATCGAGGATCTCTGCTTCAGTGATCACTCAACATCAGTCGCTCACCTCTTGATGAGGAAAAAAATCGCAAAGTTAACAACGCTTTGTTTTGATTTCGGGATCTTATGATATATGGACACTTACGACACTTACACATATCATACCGAGAACTTCATTCTCTTATTCGGTGTGTGGGAAGTTTCCATTGTGCTGCAAGACACACGCTTGTGATCCGATTCAAAAGTATTTCGGGATAGTTCTCAGTAAAAGCATGTCATTATGATCAGCAAACCAAAAGGGCGTTTAAACTGCGCAGACACACGAAGTTTGTTTCACGATTCTAAGCGATGTGATCAATTCACGAATGGAAGCTTTCAAAAGAAAATATTTCCTTTTTTACTCCAAAACGTTTAATTCTTGATGTTCTTATTGTGAATTGATTTTTCTGATGTGACTCGCTTTTTATGGGGCTTAACTGAGAGCGTATTATTTTACGACCGAGCAAATTCGATTTGAAGGGTTCAGCATTAACAACAATAAGAAAGTTTTTGCTGTTTTGAAACAAAACTATTGAAGTAGGTGGTCTCAAAACAAATTGGAAACATCCTGGCGTCTTGAAATCGTTGAAGGAATTGGCCTCACAGAAAACCGGATATTTTCTGTGGTCTTAAAATCAACGAAGGAGGTGACCTCACAGCAAACTGGAAACTTTCCGGAGTCCTAAAATAAACCAATTGTGGCAGGTGGCCTAACAGAACTTTCTAGCTCCTAAAATACACTTTTGAAGGAGATGGCATCACACCAAACTAGAAACTATACATATAAAATAATAAAATAAATACCCCCTCAAGAAGCTGCTTGCCACAGAGGTCTGACAGGAGCCTGCCAGTTTATATGCCAGAGTAGAAGGTCTGAGAGGATGGCAGAACCTCAGTAGAAAAATGATACATACATCCACCCAGGGCTCGAACCCAGGTCCCTTAGATCAGTAGCCAAGCGCGCTAACCACTCGGCCACGGACGGCGAATTAATCAATATGGGGTCCTAAAATGAAACCATTGAAAGAGATGGCCTCACAGGAAACTGGAAACTTTTTGGCTTCTTAAAATACACCGTTGAAGGAGATGGCCTCACCACACAAAACTAGAGACTTTCCAGGGCCTTGGATAAGGTGGCCTTAAAACAAACTGGAAACTTTCTAGCGTTAATGGAGAAGGTCTCACAGCAAGCTGGATTCTTTCTGGCGTCTTAAAACAACACAAAATGCAGGAAAAAGTTTTATAAATTACTAGCTGAACGTACCCGGCGCTGCCCGAATGTCACTTTTATTCTGTATACTGCACTAAAGGTTTTGCACACCATGGGCTAAATGGCCAGGTCACAAGGACCCGGAAGGCTCAGAGAAGGTTGGGGGAGGGGACTCACTGGAACAGCTGTTGGGAGACAGATGGTAGCCTCCCTTCAAAGCCATCCAGCATGTTCTTTAACGTTGGATTGTTTTACCTCTGAGCGGCACTTTTTTGCACACCATGGTCTAAATGTCCAGGTCACAAAGACCCCCCGAAGGCTCAGAGAAGGTTGGGGGAGGGGACCCACTGGAACAGAAATTGGGAGACAGATGGTAGCCTCCCGTCAAGGCCATCCAGCGTATTCTTTAACGTGCACAGAGTATGGCTCTCCCGCACAGGGGGGCCACGGCTTAACGTCCCATCCGACGGACGGCGACCTAACCAAATGAGTCACATCTCGCATTTTCACTGCACTAAAGGTAAATTTTGTAAGTATCGCCCCTCCCCCCCCCCTCCTCCCGGACATTTTAGTACAAATTTTCAACAGGAAGAAATTTGCCCGGTGTTGGCATCTGCATATTCTGTTGTTTCCTGCACTAAAAGTTAGTTACAATCCCCCCCACCTCCGTCATTTTAGCACAGTTTGAACACGAAGAATTTCCCGGTGTTGATCTCAGAGCAAATTGCGCTCTCAGAGCCCGTGGCAAATGATCGAGATATTTATTTCGTCAGATTTGGCATTCTGTTATTCGCGACGTACTTCACCGAAAGTCCCAAATTTCGTTGGCGGGTTCTCCCTGCCAGACCCCATGTTTGATTAGAAAATCAGCTAATAAATCCTAGAAATTCAGCAAATCCTAGCTGCAATGGAACGCCTAAAAAAGTCTTTGCAAATGTGGGGAATCTGACAACGGCAGCAGATTTAAATACTATTTTAACTCTTTACGTTCACAGTTAGGGAGCAGGAAATGGCAACAATAAATTTGACGACAAATTCTCGTTCCCCGTAGGAATAGCATGGTAAATGTTTTTGCTTCTATCAAGCCCCCCGTTTAGACTTTCGACTTGAAATTTGGCACTGCAACGCAGACCACAACCAAAAACATTCCCTGAAAATTTTAAACGTTTATGTTAATTTCCCGATGAGTTATGGCTGCCACAGACACACAGATATCTTCTTTTATTATATAGACTAGCTGAACCTACCCAGCGCTGCCCGGGTGACACTTTTAATCTGTACATTTTTCTTTTCACTGTACTAAAGGTAAATTTCGTAATCCCCCCCCCTCGACACTTTAGCACGGATTTTCAACAGGAAGAAATTTGCCCAGTGTTGGCTTGGATCGTTGTTGACGTCAGCGAGCTTTCTCATAGCCCGTGGCTTAGTTTCTGCGTAAGCTATGGAGATTTTTATTTCCGTTACCACAGATTTTGCCGCCCTATGGCTCCCGTGATATTCGTTCGCACAGTCGAAATTTCCTGCACAGCGTCCCCCGTGTACCCCAGTGATTGGTTTAAAAATCAGGTTCTCACTTGACCCGTGGCTTCGTTTCTACACAAATTGTGACAGTTCGAGTCTCACTTTTAATCAGCATATACTGTTGTTTCCTGCACTAAAGGTTAGTGAGTATCTCCCTCGACATCTCCCCCTCGACATTTTAAATCGACATCGTAAAACTCCCCCTCGACATTTTATCGCAGTTTGAACACGAAGAATTTCCCGGTGTTGCAAAGGTCATTGCTGACTCGGCGCGCGCTCTCAGAGCCCGTGACAAACGATCGAGTTGTTATTTCGTCAGAATTTGGCATTCTGTTATTCCCGACGTATTTCACCGGAAAGCCTCAAATTTCGTAGGCGGGTTCCCCCTGCCCGACCCTATACTTGGTTAGAAAATCAAGTCCCTAGCTGCAATGGAACGCCGAAATAATGCCTTTGGAAATGTGGGGAATCTGGCAACAGCAGCAGATTTAAATGCTATTTTTTTTTTAACTCTTTTCTTTCTGAGTTAGGGAGCAATAAATGGCAACAATAAATTTGACAGCGATTCTCGTTTCCCGTAGGAATAGCATGGTAAATACTTTTGCTTCTAGCAAGCCCCCCCCCCTTTTGGACTTTCGACCTGAAATTTGGCACTGCAATCCGGAACACAACCAGAAACATTCTCTGAAAATTGGAAGCGTGTACGTTGATTTTCCGATGAGTTATGGCTGCCATAGACAGATACACAGACAGACAGACACCTTCTTTTATTATATAGATTATTCAGTTTCCACCTGGTTTAAATAACACATGGTAACATATCGACATTATGAACTATTTTACAGTGTCTCTAAAAATCAGCTATGTTCCTTCATTATTTAAATATCTACCGAATCCTGACAGTGCTAACAGTTGAGACTGGTAGCGCAGTCAGGATAAAGTCGGGTTGGAGTCCTGCAGCCACTTCAAGAGTCAACAGTCTTTTCAGTTGTCGTCCAAGTTGCAGTGGCCAGTTTCAAGTCGAAATTCCAAAAGGTGGGTTCGGTGAAAGCAAACATGCTTACCATATTATTCCTACAGGTAATGGGGCGGGGGTGGCTCAGTCGGTAGCACGCCAGGCTCGTAATCTGTAGTTCCCAGGTTCGAGTCCCAGCTGGATCAGCGTTGAGATATACCTCCGCAAAATTCCCCGCCCTGCCCACGGTCAGTAGGGGACACCGACGGGCTTGGAAAGGCCGCCGTCCGTCGGATGGGACGTTAAGCCGTGGCCCCGTGTGCAGGAGAGCCATGTCCTGTGCACGTTAAAGAACACACTGGATGGCCTTGACGGGAGGCTACCATCTGTCTCCCAACAGCTGTTCCAGTGGGTCCCCTCCCCAACCTTCTCTGAGCCTTCGGGGTCCATGTGACCTGGCCATTTAGCCCATGGTGTGCAAAAGAGTGCCGTTCAGAGATAAAACAACCCAACCCAACCTACAGGTAGTGGTAATCGCTGCCAAGGGGTTGGGGGGATGTCCCCCCCCGAAAATCTGGTCGTCTTATACTAAATCTCAAAACTTGTCCACCTATTTTGAAATCCAAAACAGTCGTCTTTGCATAATTTTATTTTATCTCCATAAGTATATATCTGAAGACCTGGGTTCGAGCCCCGGGTAAGGCATGGATGTATGTGTCGTTTTTCTGCTCAGGTCCTGCCATCATCACAGACCTTCACAGCCATCATCACAGCCATCATCACAGACCTCTGTGGCAAGCACCTGCTTGAAGGGATGTTTATTTTTTATTTAAGTATATGTCCGACACTAAAAAGAGGTTTAAAAAACAACTCTAAATTTTTATTCCATGTAGAATATCATTTGAAACTTTCCTGTCTGGAAAAATATTTCAGTAACTGGGAAACCCTACTCAAATCTTATTCTCGCCCCCCCCCCACCCCAAACTAAATTCTCGAACCCTACCACCAGAAACTAAATTCTCAAACCTCCCCCCCCCCTCCAAACTAAATTCTGGGCACAAGCCTGGGGAGGGGGGGAGGGCAGGGAGGTTCAAACGCACAAAAAAGTATCCGAACACTATGGTTGATTTCAGAATTCAGAAAAAATATCTGGCAAAGATTTTTTTTTTAGAAATTAGTGATCTGGCAACCTTCGTGTCACGTGATTACAGAATTCAGGAAAAATATCTGGAGCGTGTACAGCAACTGTACACGCAGTTGCCGTTCACAGCAAACTGGAGCGTGTGCAGTTACTGCACACGCTCCAGTTTGCTGTGAACGGTAACTGCACACGCTCCAGTTTGCTGTGAATGGTAACTGCACACGCTCAATATTTCTGTGAGTGGGCCCACACGATCCAGATTTTTGTCAGTCGCTCAGAAAAGTATCCGAACACTATGGTTGATTACAGAATTCAGAGAAAATATCTGGCAACGATTTTTTTAGAAATTAGTGATCTGGCAACCTTCGTGTCACGTGATTACAGAATTCAGGAAAAATATCTGGAGCGTGTACAGCAACTGTACACGCTCCAGTTGCCGTTCACAGCAAACTGGAGCGTGTGCAGTTACTGCACACGCTCCAGTTTGCTGTGAACGGTAACTGCACACGCTCAATATTTCCGTGAGTTAGCCCACACGATCTAGTATCAAAATAATATGACCACCTACAGTCGCTCAAAAGAGTATCCGAACACCATGGTTGATTTCAGAATTCAAAAAAAAATATCTAGCAACGATTTTTTTTTTCATAAATTAGTGATCTGGCAACCTTCGTGTCACGTGACACTGTACTCGCAAAACTACCTTTAGTCAGTAAAAATCAGAATCTGCAGGTTGCATCTTAAAACCGCCAATGGGGCAGCATCGGATTCAGCTAGTATTTTAATAAGTCTTGAGTCAAAAACTGAGGGATACTTATTTGCCACATTGGTTGCATCTGATACTTTCCAAAAAGGGAAAGCCTAGATGCCTGCGAAGAAAAGATAAATGCCTGTCTACGTCTGTCGCTGGACAATCTGGCATCTCTGTGCACAGCAGGGGAGAGGGGGGACCCCACAGTAAAGGGCATGGGAACTGACATCCATACTCCACTGGAAGCTGAAGAGGACCAGGAGAGAAAGAGGCCTTTCTGAGAAGCTCAGCAGATCGTATGTGACTCTTATCAATCACGTGGTTGCGAGTTATTCGCTGCGAGCTGACGGAAACAAGATGCAGCGACCATGAAATGTTTTCAGCAATGCGACCGTTACTAATTTTCAGGGGCGGGGGTGGCTCAGTCGGTAACGCGCCAGGCTCGTAATCTGTAGTTCCCAGGTTCGAGTCCCAGCTGGGTCAGCATTGAGATTTATCTCCGCAAAATTCCCCGCCCTGCCCACGGTCAGTAGAGGACACCGATGGGCTTGCAAAGGCCGCCGTCCGTCGGATAGGATGTTAAGCCGTGGCCCCGTGTGCGGGAGAGCCATACTCTGTGCACGTTAAAGAACACGCTGGATGGCCTTGACGGGAGGCTACCATCTGTCTCCTAACAGCTGTTCCAGTGGGTCCCCTCCCCCAATCTTCTCTGAGCCTTCGGGGTCCATGTGACCTGGCCATTTAGCCCATGGTGTGCAAAAAAGTGCAGATCAGAGGTAAATCAACCCAACCCAACTAATTTTCAACCATTGTCGGTGTGCCTCCACAACACACAATATATCATTACCGAGCTAACTGTAACAACAACACACATATTAGGGGGTGGCGGTTGGCTCGTAATCTGCAGTTCCCAGGTTCGAGTCTTACCTAGGCCTGCGTTCAGAATTGTATTCTCTAACCCCGTTACACTCTCTATAAGAAAGGGGACACCGATGGGTTTGGGGGCGGGAGTGGCTCAGTCGGTAGCGCGCCAGGCTCGTAATCTCTAGTTCCCAGGTTAAGTCCCAGCTGGGTCAGCGTTGAGATTTATCTCCGCAAAATTTTCCGCCCTGCCCACGGTCAGTAGGGGACACCGATGGGCATGGAAAGGCTGCCGTCCGTCGGATGGGACGTTGAGCCGTGGCCCCGTGTGTGGGAGAGTCATACCCTGCGCACGTTAAAGAACACGCTGGATGGCCTTGACGGTAGGCTATCATCTGTCTCCCAACAGCTGTTCCAGTGGGTCTCCTCCCCCAACCTTCTCTGAGCCTTCCGGGTCCATGTGACCTGGCCATTTAGCCCATGGTGTGCAAAAAAGTGCCGCTCAGAGGTGAAACAACCCAACCCAATGGGCATGGAAAGGCCGCTGTCCGTCGGATGGCACGTTAAGCCGTGGCACCGTGTGCAGGAGAGCAATACCCTGCGCATGTTAAAGAACACTCTGGATTGTCTTGGAGGTTTCCATCTGTCGCCTAACAGCTGTTCAGAGGATCCCCTTCCCCAACCTTTCTGAATCGTTGGAATCATTGTGACCTAGTCATTTAACATATACAGTAGTCTGCAAAAAAAAAAAGTGACGCTTAGAGGTTAGGTTGAGTTGCTTACATCTAAGCGGCACTTTTTTTGCACACAAGGGGTTACTAAATGGCCAGGTCACAAGGACCCCGAAGGCTCCGAGAAGGTTGGGGCAGCGGACCCACTGAAACAGTTGTTAGGAGACAGATGGTAGTCTCTCGTCAAGGCCATGCAGTGTTTTCTTCAACGTGCACAGGGTATTCTCTCCCGCACACGGAGCCAGGATTTAACGTCTCATTCGACGGACGGCGACCTTTCCAAGCACAGCGGTGTACGCTTAGAGAACAACCCAGCAATAGACACACATATCATACCTTACCACAGTTCTCATATATACATCATCATCGCTCAAATTATAGCAACACCACATATATAAACACTCACTACCATCAGTTATTACCGATTATAATTTTATTTCCAATATTTAACAAATAACTTTGTTCGAATTAAGTTACTAAAAGCTTCATGATATATATTTTTTCCCCCTCGTATTTCTAATACTGTAGAATCGCTCAAAAAAATATCCGAACAATATGGTTGATTACAGAATTCAGAAAAAAATATTTGGAAACGATTTTTTTTAAATTAATGACCTAGCACCCTTCGTGTCACGTGACACGAAGGTTGGCAGATCACTAATTACAAATATACTTAATATACAAGATACGGTTCTCTTAGCCAGGTCACAAGGGTCCCGAGAACTCAGAGGTTATCCACTGAGTAGCTGTTAAGAGTGAGATGGAAACCTCCAGTCAAGGTCATCCAGTGTGTTCTTTAACGTGCACAAGGTACGACTCTCTTTGCCAGGTCACAAGGGACCCGAGAACTCAGAGGTTATCCATTGAGTAGCTGTTAAGATTCAGATGGAAACCTCCAGTCAAGGACATCCAGTGTGTTCTTTAACGTGCACAAGGTACGACTCTCTTTGCCAGGTCACAAGGGACCCGAGAACTCAGAGGTTATCCACTGAATAGCTGTTAAGATTCAGATGGAAACCTCCAGTAAAGGACATCCAGTGTGTTCTTTAACGTGCACAAGGTACGACTCTCTTTGCCAGGTCACAAGGGACCCGAGAACTCAGGTTATCCACTGAATAGCTGTTAAGATTCAGATGGAAACCTCCAGTCAAGGACATCCAGTGTGTTCTTTAACGTGCACAAGGTACGACTCTCTTTGCCAGGTCACAAGGGACCCGAGAACTGAGGTTATCCATTGAGTAGCTGTTAAGATTCAGATGGAAACCTCCAGTCAAGGACATCCAGTGTGTTCTTTAACGTGCACAAGGTACGACTCTCTTTGCCAGGTCACAAGGGACCCGAGAACTGAGGTTATCCACTGAGTAGCTGTTAAGATTCAGATGGAAACCTCCAGTCAAGGATATCCAGTGTGTTCTTTAACGTGCACAAGGTACGACTCTCTTTGCCAGGTCACAAGGGACCCGAGAACTGAGGTTATCCACTGAGTAGCTGTTAAGATTCAGATGGAAACCTCCAGTCAAGGACATCCAGTGTGTTCTTTAACGTGCACAAGGTACGACTCTCTTTGCCAGGTCACAAGGGACCCGAGAACTCAGAGGTTATCCACTGAGTAGCTGTTAAGATTCAGATGGAAACCTCCAGTCAAGGACATCCAGTGTGTTCTTTAACGTGCACAAGGTACGACTCTCTTTGCCAGGTCACAAGGGACCCGAGAACTCAGAGGTTATCCACTGAGTAGCTGTTAAGATTCAGATGGAAACCTCCAGTCAAGGACATCCAGTGTGTTCTTTAACGTGCACAAGGTACGACTCTCTTTGCCAGGTCACAAGGGACCCGAGAACTGAGGTTATCCACTGAATAGCTGTTAAGATTCAGATGGAAACCTCCAGTCAAGGACATCCAGTGTGTTCTTTAACGTGCACAAGGTACGACTCTCTTTGCCAGGTCACAAGGGACCCGAGAACTGAGGTTATCCATTGAGTAGCTGTTAAGATTCAGATGGAAACCTCCAGTCAAGGACATCCAGTGTGTTCTTTAACGTGCACAAGGTACGACTCTCTTTGCCAGGTCACAAGGGACCCGAGAACTGAGGTTATCCATTGAGTAGCTGTTAAGATTCAGATGGAAACCTCCAGTCAAGAACATCCAGTGTGTTCTTTAACGTGCACAAGGTACGACTCTCTTTGCCAGGTCACAAGGGACCCGAGAACTGAGGTTATCCATTGAGTAGCTGTTAAGAGTCAGATGGAAACCTCCAGTCAAGGACATCCAGTGTGTTCTTTAACTGCACAAGGTACGGCTCTCTTGCACACCAAACCACGGCTTTACGTCTCATTCAACGGAGATTTGTATGCGTGAGAAATAGTGCATTTTTGTTTCGATTCCGTCGTCTCATTGGCTGAGTTATTAGAATGCTTGACTAAAGAGCTACGTGACCTAGATTCGAACCCGGATCAAGCTATGGATGATTTTTATTTTACCTCTGTTGAGGTCTCACCTTCCCCGCAGTCGATTTCTACGCTTTGTCATACCAATAGGCTCATATGAGACCTTCGAAGGCAACTTTCTTTTTTTGCGGACGAAAGTCACAGCAACGGTTATGAAGAATAACGAACGCCTGTCCCTGTACAGCAAGCTTCAAAACATGTGAAAAGTGCTGCGAACGCATTTCATTGCTCGGATTACTTGCCCGCTATTTTCTGATCCGTTTTGGCGAATGTTTTCTCGCTGCGTTTGCGATCTTGTCTGGCTTCAGGGCAAGCGAGAGAAGTGGGACGCCCGAGCAAGAAGTGGGTGCCGCGGTGGTCAGCCGCGGAGACAAAGTAGCGAGGGAGTGGGGATGTGTAAGGGGAAACGAAATTCGCCACACTTGCTTAATGCTTCACGTTGTTTAAATAGGGAAAGGGAAAAAATTAAAAGATTCCTTGCAAATGTCTCAATGTTGACTTCTTTCTTTTTTTGAAGGGGGAGGGAATAGTTGAAATGCCGCGGAAGTCTCGGATTTGGGATTGGTTTTCTCAGTGCTTTGTCTTATTTTCTCGGTATTTGCTTTTAAATGCAGGGTTGGGTTGTTTTACCTCTGAGCGGCACATTTTTGCACACAATGAGCTAAAGGGCCAGGTCACAAGGACCCCGTTGGCTCAGGGAAAGTTTAGGGAAGAGGACCCACTAGACAGCTGTTGGGAGAGAGATGGTAGCCTCCCGTCAAGGCCATCCAGTGTGTTCTTTAACGTTGTTTTACCTCTGAACGGCACTTTTTTGCACCCCATGGGCTAAATGGCCAGGTCACACTGGGGCGGGGGTGGCTCAGTCGGTAGCGCGCCAGGCTCGTAATCTGTAGTTCCCAGGTTCGAGTCGCAGCTGAGTCAGCGTTGAGATTTATCTCCGCAAAATTCCCCGCCCTGCCCACGGTCAGTAGGGGACACCGATGGGTTTGGAAAAGCCGCCGTCCGTCGTATGGGACGTTAAGCCGTGGTCCCGTGTGCGGGACAGCCATACCCTGTGCACGTTAAAGAACACGCTGGATGGCCTTGACGGGAGGCTACCATCTATCTTCCAACAGCTGTTCCAGTGGGTCCCCTCCCCCAACCTTCTCTGAGCCTTCGGGGTCCATGTGACCTGGCCATTTAGCCCATGGTGTGCAAAAAAGTGCCGCTCAGAGGTAAAACAACCCAACCCAACCCAAAACTCCCCGCCGAGCCCTCGGTCAGTAGGGACACCGATGGGTTTGGAAAGGCCACCATCCTTCGGATGCGACGTAAAGCCGCTGCACGGTGTGCGGGTGAACCTGTGCAAAGAACCCGCTGTATGACCTTGACAGGAGACTGCCATTTATCTCCTAACAGCTGTCCAGTGTGTCCACTTCAAAAAACCTTCTCTGATATCTCGGAGTCCTTGTGACCTGGCCATTTAGTGCAAAAGTGGTGTGCACCAATCCTCCGTTGAGATTTCCTCCGCTATTTTTTTGGACAGATTTGTCCCCCGTTTTATCGAAGAGAAAGGGGACGGGGGGGGGGGGGGCTCAGTCGGTAGCGCGCCAGGCTCGTAATCTGTAGTTTCCAGTTTCGAGTCCCAGCTAAGTCTGCGTTGAGATTTATTTCCTCAAAACTCTCCACCTTGCCCATGGTCAGTTTGGGCCACCGATGAGTTTGAAAAGGCCGCCATCCGTCGGATGGGACGTTAAACCGTGGTCCCATGTGTGGGAGAGAGCCATACCCTGTGCACGTTAAAGAACACGCTGGATGGCCTTGACGGGTTGGGTTGTTTTACCTCTGAGCGGCACTTTTTTGCACACCACGGGCTAAATGGCCAGGTCACATGGACCCCGAAGGCTCAGAGAAGGTTGGGGGAGGGGACCCACTGGAACAGCTGTTGGGAGACAGATGGTAACCTCCCGTCAAGGCCATCCAGCGTGTTCTTTAACGTGCACAGGGTATGGCTCTCCCACACACGGGGCCACGGCTTAACGTCCCATCCGACGGACGGCGGCCTTTCTAAGCCCATCGGTGTCCCCTACTGACCGTGGGCAGGGCCTTAACGGGAGGCTACCATCTATCTCCCAACAGCTGTTCCAGTGGGTCCCCTCCCCAAACCTTCTCTGAGCCTTCGGGGTCCTTGTGACCTGGCCATTTAGTCCATTGTGTGCAAAAAAATGCCGCTCAGGGGTAAAACAACCCAACCGAAGAGAAAAGGGACATCAATTGGCTCGGAAAGGCTGCCGTCAATCTGATGAAACTTTTGATTCGTTTGTCCCTTTGATTTATCGGTGATTGATAGATCATTGACCTACGCTTCATTAGAACTATGAAAGTATCAGCTGCAGAATCTCATCTACCATCTTCACCTCACTTGCATCAATTGAGCAATCCCCATCTCCAAGGTTATCCCTAGTCATCTCACTCCTATGAAAAGCAGCAGGAAACTTTGCTAGAAAAGATCAAATTCCGGTCAGTTATTTCATAATAACAAATTTACCGGAACTAGGAGAAAGGTTAGAGGAAGGTCAGGGTGTTTAACCATCTCTCAAACATAAGGAACAAAGCTTTTTCCCCCTTTACGAATCACGTGACGGTTTTTTTTTGCTTAGTGTAATGATGATTTTTTTTTTCTCTTGGTAACGCATCATCGAGGTCAAGTCACGCAAGGATAATTCAAACCCGTGACGTGGCGCCGTGTCTATGACGTAATCCACGTGCATTGACTGAGTAAGACGTCACAAGCAAAGAACTTTCGTCTAACGGTCTTTGTGGCTGGCGTGGAATAAAATACTTCGAGCGAAGTCGTTTTTTTTTGTTAATGGAACCACAGCGATTGTTTATCCTTATGAGTTAGGTTGGTTCTGGACCTTTGCTTTTGTTTGCTAAGGAGTAACCCCCGCCCCTTGGATAATGGGACCCACTTGATAACTGTTGGGAGAAAGACCGTCCAGACCCATCAAGACCATCCGTTGTGTTCTTTAACGTGCAATAGTGTATGGTTCTCCTGAAGACAGAGCCACGACTTTTAGCCAACAGTACCTTTAAATGGCACCACCTGAGAATATTGGTTCTGGGATTGCATCATGTTTCCATTTATGTATACGGTCGTCAAGGTAACGTCTTGGTCTGTAATAGCTAACGTGTGTGTTTTTCTAGAAAAAAAATAAAGGGGGGTGAGACGGGGGAAAGAGATTGGATTTCCATTGCAATATTTTCCCCTTCGTGTTAGAGGTTTTTAAAAGATTCTTGAAAAATGCGTGCAATATGCCCGTTTAATAATTTTTGGCTTCCGTTACCCTTACTACCATTCTCAAAAGATTTGGATTGAGCTCTTTTACCTCTGAGCGGGGGTGGCTCAGTCGGTAGCGCGCCAGGCTCGTAATCTGTAGTTCCCGGGTTCGAGTCCCAGCTGGGTCAGCGTTGAGATTTATCTCAGCAAAATTCCTCGCCCTGCCCACGGTCAGTAGGGGACACCGATGGGCTTGGAAATGCCGCCGTCCGTCGGATGGGACGTTAAGCCGTGGCCCCGTGTGCGGGAGAGCCATACCCTGTGCACGTTAAAGAACACGCTGGATGGCTTTGACGGGGGCCTACCATCTGTCTCCCAACAGCTGTTCCAGTGGGTCCCCTCCCCCAACCTTCTCTGAGCCTTCGGGGTCCATGTGACCTGGCCATTTAGCCCATGGTGTGCAAAAAAGTGCCGCTCAGATGAAAAACTCAACCCAACCCTCTGAGCGGTGCTTTTTTGCACACAATGGGCTAAATGGTTAAGTTACAAGTCGCCTGAAAACGAGGGTAGGGGCGGGCAGTTTGTCTAAAAGGGGAGCGTCCCCCTTGTCCCCTATATCTTACCCTGGTATTTATGTTAGCTTTAATAAGATTTGTGTGTTTATTCTGGTGATAGTTTTAGACGTAAACTTTTTTTTTTGTACGATTTTGATTTTCATTTATAAAACATATTTGTAACATTTTAGTTTAAACCATAGGCGGTTCCTATCATTTATAGAGAACTGTTTCGACTTTTATAATGCATTTTTGTGGACTCATTATTGATTTATTATATGTTTTAATTTTAATATTTTTCATGGGATTTTTCGATATAAATAAAATATACAATGCTGCCTGCATAAGTGATACCTTACCATTCACGTTTATTGGCCTTTTATCAGACTAATATTATTTTTTACAGCATTTGAGACTATGTGTGTAGGCAGGGCTGGATCTAAGAGGGGGTGGGTGGCAAAAGGGCCACGCCCACGAGGCCCTTTCAGAATGCTAATAAGGGTAATAGAGGTTGGGTTGGGTTGTTTTACCTCTGAGCGGCACTTTTTTGCACACCATGGGCTAAATGGCCAGGTCACATGGACCCCGAAGGCTCAGAGAAGGTTGGGGGAGGGGACCCACTGGAACAGCTGTTGGAAGACAGATGGTAGCCTCCCGTCAAAGCCATCCAGCGTGTTCTTTAACGTGCACAGGGTATGGCTCTCCCACACACGGGGCCACGACTTAACGTCCCATCCGACGGACGGGGGACTTTCCAACCCATCGGTGTCCCCTACTGACCGTGGGCAGGGCGGGGAGTTTTGCGGAGAGAAGTCTCAACGCTGACCCAGCTGGAACTCGAACCTGGGAACTACAGATTACGAGCCTGGTGAGCTACCGACTGAGCCACCCCCGCCCCCCTCAAAAACAGTAAACCAAGTGCAAACATTTCCAGTAAAATAGTTCAAAATAAAAAAAAACCGAAATCCTACAAAATAATTTATCATTTACTTAAGAAATATAGACAAAAATCACAACCAGCCAGAGCGGAGGAAACGAGCGAGTTAGTTATTTCTCTATAGCTGGCAACCATTTTTTCTTAGACACAACAGAGTTTCTGCGATAACGACGAGAGAGGCGCCAAAACACTCCTTCCATTGTGCGAATGAAAACGATGATTTTCGGGTCACAGATCATGCAATCCCTTTACATGTTGAGTTCCTTTGTGTCCAACGTGTGTGCTCCATTTTTAATAACATCTCCATTTTCGCCAGCGCGAAATCAAGAGGCGAAGAAAATCTGTTGAGAAGAGAAATTGAAGCCATTCTCACCTCGAGCCTTTTGCCGTCCTTTGCAGCTAACGATTGCCCTTTATTGTTATTCGCCGCATGGCAGAAGGAGGTTAATATGGCCTCACTTCATAAGCAATAACTACCTTAGGGCGCATGCTCAGCTCGGGCTCACTGAAACAGGGCCACGAGGACGGCGACGATCTGTTGCCATTAAGAGATGTAGAAATTTACGTCGAATGGGAAATATTGTAAGTTTAAGGAATTGGGAAAACTTTAATTGTAACAGCTTCAATTTATTTCATTATTGAAAAAACAGTAGCCATAGATAGAAAAACACTTTTTTTACATGGAATATTGTGCCGGGGGTAGCTCAGTCGGTAGCGCGCCAGCCTCGTAATCTGTAGTTCCCGGGTTCGAGTCCCAGCTGGGTCAGCGTTGAGATTTATTTCCGCAAAACTTCCTGCCCACGGTCAGTAGGGGACACCGATGGGCTTGGAAAGGCCGCCGTCCGTCGGATGGGACGTTAAGCCGTGGCCCGTGCGGGAGAGCCATACCCTCTTCACGTTAAAGAACACCCTGGATCGCCTTGACGGGAGGCTACCATCTGTCTCCCAACAGCTGTTCCAGTGGGTCCCCTCCCTCAACCTTCTCTGAGCCTTCGGGGTCCTTGTGACCTGGCCATTTAGCCCGTGGTGTGCAAAGAAGTGCCGCTCAGAGGTAAAACAACCCAACGTTAAAGAACACGCTGGATGGCCTTGACGGGAGGCTACCATCTGCCTTCCAACAGCTGTTCCAGTGGGTCCCCAACCTTCTCTGAGCCTTCCGGGTCCATGTGATCTGGCCATTTAGTTGATGGTGTACAAAAAAGTGCCGCTCAAAGGTAAAACAACCCAAAGCCTATGGCCTGTTCAACCAGCTGTTGTTCAGGGTTACGATGTTTTACCTCGGAGTGGCACTTTTTAGCACCCAATGAAGTAAAGGACCATGCGATAAGGACTCCAAGGGCTCAGAGTAGTTGTGGAAGAGAACTCACTAGGCAGCTTCAAGGAGTTAGAGGGTAGTTTTAAGGAGTTAGAGGGTCCCCCATCAATGATCCAGCGTGTTCTTTAACTCACACAAAGCATGGCTCTCTTGCACCTGAGGCCGCGGATTAACATTCCCATCCGAAAAACTCAAAGGAACCCTCGAACATCACTGAATCAAGTTTCAGGGAAGGATGCGAGATCGTTTTGAGCGGAAAGCACGAAGACGCCCAAAGACGGACTTAGAGAGCACAAACTATTTTTGACAACCTTTCCTTCCGCCATCCCAAGTAATGATATTCGTATTTAGGTTTTTTGCAGCTTAAAAGAGCTATTTTACCCATGCTGCACCGTAGATAGATTAAAATACGGTGCGAAGGGTAGAAGTCCCTCAACTTTGGCTTCCTGCTGTCCTCAAACAAATAAAATAATAAATAAATAAATACCCCCTCAAGCAGCTGCTTGCCACAGAGGTCTGACAGGAGAGTATCAGTTTATATGCCAAAGTAGAAGATCTGAGAGGATGGCAGGACCTCAGCAGAAAAAAAACACATACAACCATGCCTTATCCGGGGCTCGAACCCAGGTCCCTTAGATCAGTAGCCAAGCGTGCTAACCACTCGGCCATGGGACGGCAAAAATACTGTCGTGACCAGGATACGAACCTGGGTTATTGCAGACACAAATATAGTAGGATATAAATCACAAATGTAGGAAAATATTAAATTAAGATTAAAGTTTATCGGAATTTTTAGAAGTTCCAATTTTAACAGAGTAAAACTTTCTGTGATCCAATACTCATGAATTCCTGTTTACTTTCCTTTCTGCACCAAAATAGATTCCAGAAATCAACAGATCAAACAAGGTAAAAAAAATAACAATCACATTTTTTTTCTCCTCAGTCCCACAGCCAAAAATAGCCGTGAGGTTATCACTTCAGATGCTTGTTTATATAAAACAGATTTTTCTTGAAAAAAATCAATACCGCACATTGCAGGTTTTTTTTTCTCCCCCCTCCCTTTTTCCCCTCAAAAGCGAAATCCTCAGAAAAGGGTGAATTTAGATTCTGTTTATTTTAGAACTTTCCTCCAGGAATCTGAGAAGCAGAGTTTGAATTTTGAATCTAGTTCTTTTAACTGTAGCTTCTGTTGAGAAGAGATTTCACTGAGAATTGGCCATCAATAATCCTCTTCTTTTTTAAGAATTTGTCTTTGAAATTGATAGAGAGGACAATGTAGAATACGTGAGAAATATTTTCTGGAGTTTTACAGACGACACAGTGGAGAGCCGTCCCATGGCCGATGGTTAGCGCGCTTGGCTACTGATCTAAGGGACCTGGGTTCGAGCCCCGGGTAAGGCATGGATGTTCGTGTCGTTTTTCTGCCGAGATCCTGCCATCCTCTCAGACCTTCTACTACAGCACATTGGATCGTGTGAGTTCACAAAAACCTCGATCATGTGGGCCCACTCACAGAAATATTGAGCGTGTGCAGTTACCGTTCACAGCAAACTGGAGCGTGTGCAGTTACCGTTCACAGCAAACTGGAGCGTGTGCAGTAACTGCACACGCTCCAGTTTGCTCTGAACGGTAACTGGAGCGTGTACAGTTGCTGTAAATGTTCCTGAGGTCCTGCCATCCTCTCAGACCTTCTACTATGGCATATAAACTGACAGGCTGCTGTCAGACCTCTGTGGCAAGCAGCTGCTTGAGGGAGTATTTATTTATTCAAAGTGGAGAGGGCTTTTCATTAATTTTTGTGAGCTTTTCATTAAAGCACAATGATCAAGGTTAATCCTAAAATGAACTCTTTCTTATCTTGTGCTCAGGTAGAAACGTTTGAAGTCAAAGTTGCTGCTGTAAAATATGCCAAAGCATTTATAATACTATTTTGATAATGTTTAAGCCATTCACAATAAATTATTCTATTTTCTTTATTGCAGAACTATTTGTATCTTATGATGTTATATGGGTTGGGTTGTTTTACCTCTGAGCGGCACTTTTTTGCACACCATGGGCTAAATGGCCAGGTCACAAGCACCCCAAAGGCTCAGAGAAGGTTGGGGGAGGGGACCCACTGGAACAAGCTGTTGAGAGACAGATGGTAGCCTCCCGTCAAGGCCATCCAACGTGTTCTTTAACGTGCACAGGGTATATCTCTCCCGCACACGGGGCCACGGCTTAACATCCCATCCGACGGACGGCGGCCTTTCCAAGCCCATCGGTGTCCCCTACTGACCGTGGGCAGGGCGGGGAATTTTGCGGAGATAAATCTCAACGCTGACGATGTTATATGTGCTTAGAGTTTTTTGTAAGCTCTCTCCAGCAGTTTTGTCTGTCTCTTCGTTTCATAGATTCCTATGCGGCTTCGAATTCATTGGAACACGACACGGTGTTTATATTCTTTATTTTATGTATTGCATTGCCATAATATTTCTGAAATTAAAGAACACCTTCGAAAGTGGATCAGCCAGAAGAGCTTGGAGTGAAGACTTTTCTGTCTGAAAGAATCAGGATTTTTTCTATGCTGAACTGTATTCATCTAAGGACGATAAAAAATTAACCTTTGCATATAAAATTACTGGCTGTTTCATAAAAATTAGTTAAAATATTTTTAACGTATTTATTAGCTATTTTCTTTATAAAGAGAAATAAATTTTATTATCTCTCATGATATAGATTTGCTGAAAAAGTTATTTTTATCTTTTTGTACAAGTACTATAAATTTTTAAAAATATATTTCTCTTGCGACAGCACGCTGGAAGTTGAAAATCATTGAATTTTCGTTGTGCAGCAAGTTAGGTTACTGATCAGAGGGGGGGCGGGGGTGGCTCAGTCGGTAGCGCGCCAGGCTCGTAATCTGTAGTTCCCAGGTTCGAGTCCCAGCTGGGTCAGCGTTGAGATTTATCTCCGCAAAATTCCCCGCCCTGCCCACGGTCAATAGGGGACACCGATGGGCTTGGAAAGGCCGCCGTCCGTCGGATGGGATGTTAAGCCGTGGCCCCGTGTGCGGGAGAGCCATAACCTGTGCACGTTAAAGAACACGCTGGATGGCCTTGACGGAGGCTACCATCTGTCTCCCAAAAGCTGTTCCAGTGTGTCCCCTCCCCCAACCTTCTCTGAGCCTTCGGGTCCATGTGACCTGGCCATTTAGTCCATGGTGTGCAAAAAAGTGCCGCTCAGAGGTAAAACAACCCAACCCAACTGATCAGAGGGACCTGGGTTCGAGCCCCAGGTAAGGCATGGATGTTTGTGTCGTTTTTCTGCTGAGATCACGCCATCCTCATAGACATTCTGCTGTGGCGTATAAACTGACAAGCTCCTGTCAGACCTTTGTGGCAAGCAGCTGTTTGAGGGAGTATTTATTTTTTTATGATCGGCAAAAACTTTTCTTAAAAAAATAAAATTAATCACACTTGCACAAAATGATAAATATGGCATTTTCAGCACACCTGTATGATGAGAGTTGGGTTGTTTTACCTCTGAGCGGCACTTTTTTGCACACCATGGGCTAAATGGCCAGGTCATAGGGACCCCGAAGGCTCAGAGAAGGTTGGGGGAGGGGACCCACTGGAACAGCTGTTGGGAGACAGATGGTAGCCTCCCGTCAAGGCCATCCAGCGTGTTCTTTAACGTGCACAGGGTATAGTTCTCCCGCACACGGGGCCACGGCTTAACGTCCCATCCGACGGACGGCGGTCTATTCCAAGCCCATCGGTGTCCCCTACTGACCGTGGGCAGGGCGAGGAATTTTGCGGAGATAAATCTCAACTCTGAACCAGCTGGGACTCGAACCTGGGAATTACAGATTGCGAGCCTGGCGCGCTACCGACTGAGCCACCCCTGCCCCGTATGATGAGAGATACCCAATTAAATTCATTTTCACATATAAAGAAAATAGCTAATAAATGTATTAAAATATTATATCCATAGTTTTATGACATTACCTGTCATTTTATATGTAAAAAGGAAATTTTTTTGCGGACTCGTACAACGAATAAGAAGCGACGCGTGTGAAGGCATCCTAACTGTTTATCACAGCAGTTATCAAAGCAATACAGCGATGTTCAATTAATAAACATTTCTCAACTAGAAGCATTCGCTTTTTCTCATGTTCTCTCTCTATTCTTATGATACTTATTGTATGAGGAATGGTAAACTTACATTTTGGGGGGGGGGGGGGTGGCTCAGTCTGTAGCGCGCCAGACTCGTAATCTGTAGTTTCCAGGTTCGAGTCCCAGCTGAGTCAGCGTTGAGATTTATCTCCGCAAAATTCTCCGCCCTGACCACGGTCAGTAGAGGACACCGATGGGTTTTGAAAATATTCCGTCCGTCGGATGGGACGTTTAAGCTGTGGTTCCGTGTACGGGAGAGCCATACACTGTGCTCATTAAAGAACACACTTGATGGCCTTGACAGGAGACTACCATTTGTCTCCCAACAGCTGTTCCAGTGGGTCCCTCTCTTAAACCTTCTCTGAGCCTTCGGGATCCCTGTGACCTGGCCATTTAGCCCATTATCTGCAAAAAAGTGCCGCTCAGAGGTAAAACAACCAACCCTAAACTAACATTTGATAATCCGACATTACATTCAGTCATTAAAAGATCCCTCGTTGTGAGGGATTAGCATGGAAATGAACCTTGGGAACACCATTTGGTGTTCGTTTAAGCGATCCGAGTCATCGAGTGCATCTTTCCTACGATTGTTTTATAAACTTGGTTCTAATTATGATTTGATTAACAAATCATTAACTGCAAACAACTGTTCTATTACAGATCAAAACTTCGCTGCGGCGGATTCGAACAGCAGTTCCACGACCAAGTCTTTTGTGCCGTGTAAAGTATGTGGAGACAAAGCTTCCGGATACCATTATGGCGTCACTTCCTGTGAAGGCTGCAAGGTGAGTACCACCATATGACAAAAATGTAAAAATTAATTAAAGTTTCTGAAATGTGATACTTTCTAAGCCTTCTGAAATGTTACTGTTGAAATTTTATTATAATTATAGTTCCTTACTATTTCATTCAATGATGTGGTCCAGGACTTTCAAATCCAACACGGGATGGTGGGTTTGACATTTTGAGTCTGATTTTGGAGGGACTTTTTTAGAAAATAAACTTATTCGAGCCCTGAAGGTAGAAGGTTATAACCCTTGTGTGTACAGTCGCTCAAAAAAATATCCGAACACTATGGTTGATTACAGAATTCAGAAAATATATCTGCAACGATTTTTTTTTTAGAAATTAGTGATCTGGCAGCCTTCGTGTCACGTGATTACAGAATTCAGAAAAAATATCTGGAGCGTGTACAACAACTGTACACGCTCCAGTTACCGTTCACAGTAAACTGGAGCGTGTGCAGTTAATGCACACGCTCCAGTTTGCTGTGAACGGTAACTGCACACGCTCAATATTTCCGTGAGTGAGCCCAAACGATCTAGTATAAAAATAATATGACCACCTACAGTCGCTCAAAAAAGTATCCGAACACTGCGGTTGATTTCAGAATTCAAAAAAAAAAATATCTAGCAACGATTTTTTTTTTATAAATTAGTGATCGGGCAACCTTCGTGTCACGTGACACGAAGGTTGCCCGATCACTACTTTCTAAAACAAATCGTTGCCAGATACTTTTTCTGAATTCTGGAATCAACCATAGCGTTCGTATATTTTTTTGAGCGACTGTATATGTAATTATACATCAAGAATCCGTAGCTATGGAAATCAGTGATTGATTGGTGAATATTTTTTTTTTACTACAGGGATCTACTCGTACCCTTGAAAAAGTATATTATTATCTAAATTCAATTTGATCATTTTTCATTAGGGACTGACATTAGGTAAATGTGAAATATTTCTATTGAGAAAAACATCTGCTGCATTCTGTCAGCTTGAACAAAATCCAGTAACTTATTATTGTGCCAGAAAAATACAATTTCGTCTAGAAAAGATGAAAATAGCATCGAATAACAACAAAACTCTCACATTGTGACTTTTTAGACCGACTCTGTGACCGCTAGACCACACCCATCCCATTTGGAAGGGGAAAACGAAAATCGGTTACTGCACACGCTCCAGTTTGCTGTGAACGGTAACTGGAGCGTATACAGTTCCAGAAGCGTGTACAGTGGAGCGTGTACAGTTCCAGAATTATTAGTTGTTGTCTCTGAAAACGTAGCAAAGCATTTCCTCGACTTCATAATAATGTCTACACTTCCATCTCTCTGTGAATCATTGGGGGGGGGGGGGGGGGGGGGGGGGGGGGGCTCAGTCGGTAGCGCGCCAGGCTCGTAATCTGTAGTTCCCAGGTTCGAGTCCCAGCTGGGTCAGCGTTGAGATTTATCTCCGCAAAATTCCCCGCCCTACCCACGGTCACTAGGGAACACCGATGGGCTTGGAAAGGCCGCCGTCCGTCGGATGGGATGTTAAGCCGAGGCTCCGTGTACGGGAGAGCCATAACCTGTGCACGTTAAAGAACACGCTGGATGGCCTTGACGGGAGGCTACCATCTGTCTCCCAACAGCTGTTCCAGTGGGTCCCCTCCCCCAACCTTCTCTGAGCCTTCGGGGTCCATGTGACCTGGCCATTTAGTCCGTGGTGTGCAAAAAAGTGCCGCTCAGAGGTAAAACAACCCAACCCAACCTGTGAATCATTGAGTATGAAACAGAAGGAGAAGAAAGTTAGCCAATCAGATTCGCTTCTGCGTGATATATAGGATGACGTTCTGGATAGACAAGAATCCAAGTTAGGGAAATATAAACTTCTCGACCGACATCATAAAGTTGTCGTTTGTGTTTAGCGTATGTGCTAGTTGGCATACGGTTGCGGTTATGAGGAAACAATGCTAATTATTAGTTGTTGTCTCTGATCGACGAGGAGAAAAAGGTTTTAAAAAAGTGGGTGGTTCTTTTCCACAGAAGTCAGTCAGAAGCGAAAAAGTGACAGGAAGACCGGTTCAAGCAAATTTTCTTCCGAAATCAGGTCATTCATTAGGAAACTGAGACAATGGCCATTAACTTAAAAGTGTATCCATGACATTTCAATTTTCATTCTACTCTCAGTCATATTATAGCAGATGATGAATTGATCTCTGTCGTTCCCGGTTTCTTTAAGTGTTCTCTTATTTAGAATCAAGAAAGTTTTCTGTAGTTCCTGTGCCATCTAAAAAGTTTTTTGTGGTTTTAGGATTTTCTCTTGTAATAGTTTCGTATAGCTCTTATGCCATCTGGGGCGGGGGTAGCTCAGTCGGTAGCGCGCCAGGCTCGTAATGTGTAGTTCTCAGGTTCGAGTCCCACCTGGATCAGCGTTGAGATTTGTCTCCGCAAAATTACCCGCCCTGCCCACGGTCAGTAGGGGACACCGATGGGCTTGGAAAGGCCGCCGTCCGTCGGATGGGACGTCAAGCCGTTGTCGCGTGTGCGGGAGAGCCATACCCTGTACACGTTAAAGAACACGCTGGATGGTCTTGACGGGAGGCTACCATCTGTCTCCCAACAGCTGTTCCAGTGGGTCCCCTCCCCCAACCTTCTCTGAGCCTTCGGGGTCCATGTGACCTGGCCATTTAGCCCATCGTGTGCAAAAAAGTGCCGCTCAGAGGTTTATCTCTGAGCGGCACTGTTTTTCTTTTTTTTTTCTTTTTCTTTTTTTCACAACCCAACCCAAATCTTATGCCATCTACCAGATTTTCTGCAAGTACCCATGCCATTTTGGTGCATAAATTCGTTATGATTGGTCCCCATGTTAGGAATTTATGACGGAACAATTGTTTTGACATTCACAAACAAATTGACACGTGAAAAAACTAAAAAAAAATAGAAAATTTTCACGGATTATAATAATATCACTGGAATTTGATAATTTCAGAGTAATATAGGACGCAGTAATTTCTTTAGGTCGCAAAACGAAGCGTTTAATCACTCTAGTTTTGTCTAAAGTGAAGAGATTTTGAGTAATAATTCGCAAGTTTGCTTCACTTTAATTTCTAAACCACAAATAGAGAAATTCATTTTTTTAAGCTGAGTACCCTGTGCACGTTAAAGAACACGCTGGATGGCCTTGACGGAAGGCTACCATCTGTCTCCCAACAGCTGTTCCAGTGGGTTCCCTCCCCAAATTTCTCTGAACCTTCGGGTGTCCTTGTGACCCTGCCATTTAGCCCATAGTGTGCAAAAAAGTGCCGCTCAGAGGTAAAACAACCCAACAACTCAACCTTTGAGTGGCCCTTTTTTTTGCACTAATAGGCTAAAGAGAGAGATCACAAGGATCCCCATGGGCTCAGAGTTAGATAAGGAAGAGAAGTCACTGGACAACTGCTAGGAGAGAAGTGTAAATCCTCGTCAAAGCCATCCAGCGTGTTCTTTAACATGCAGTGGGCATTGCTCTCTGTTGCACACACAACCACGGCTTAACGTCCAAGCTCATCGGTGGATTAAACGTTAAGCCGTGGCATCCCTCCTCCTCCCCCCAACGCACACGCACACCTTCTATCCTGCAGACGTTCACGCCTCTAAATGATATGTCAGGCATTCTGAGGGGCGGGGGTGGCTCAGTCGGGTAGGGCGGGGGTGGCTCAGTCTGTAGTTCCCAGGTTCGAGTCCCAGCTGGGTCAGCGTTGAGATTTATTTCCGCAAAATTCCCCGCCCTGCCCACGGTCAGTAGGGGACACCGATGGGCTTGGAATGGCAGCCGTCCGTCGGATGGGACGTTAAGCCGTGGCCTCGGTGTGCGGGAGAGAGCCATACCCTGTGCACGTTAAAGAACACGCTGGATGGCCTTGACGGGAGGTACCATCTGTCTCCCGACAGCTGTTCCAGTGGGTCCCCTTCACCAACCTTCTCTGAGCCTTCGGGGTCCATGTGACCTGGCCATTTAGCCCACTGTGTGCAAAAAAGTGCCACTCAGAGGTAAAACAACCCAACCCAGGCATTCTGACATGTCTGTTTTAACCTGTTGAATTTTAACTTTTCAGATCAATTATTTCAATAGACATTTCTCCAAATGTCATTTCTCAGATTCATGTGGCTCGGTCGGTAGCGCCCCATGCTCGCCATCTGATGTTCCCAGATTCGAGTACTCACCGTGCCTGCATTGAGATTGTCTCCGCTAAACTATCCCTTTATGGGCGAGGTGTTGGCTCAATAGGTAGCATGCCAAATTCGTAACTTTCTGTTATCAGGTTCAGATCCAGGTTCAGCTAACCGTTGCTCTATCCTGAGTAAGATGTACAGTCGCCCAAATAAATATCCGAACACTATGGTGGATTACAGAATTCATAAAAAATATCTGGCAACGATTTTTTTTAGAAATTAGTGATCTGGCAACCTTTGTGTCATGGGACACGAAGGTTGCCAGATCACTAATTTCTAAAAAAATCGTTGCCAGATATTTTTTATGAATTCTGTAATTAATCATAGTGTTCGGATATTTTTTAATATATATATAATGCGTATGAATATATAATGCAATGAATATGGAGCGTGTGCAGTTACCGTTCACAGCAAACTGGAGCGTGTGCAGTAACTGCACACGCTCCAGTTTGCTGTGAACAGTAACTGGAGCGTGTACAGTTGCTGTACATGCTCCAGATATTTTTCCATCAATTCTGTAATCTCGTGACACGAAGGTTGCCAGATCACTAATTTCTAAAAAAAAAAATCGTTGCCAGTTATTTTTTATGAATTCTGTAATACACCATAGTGTTCGGATATTTATTTGGGCGACTGTACACACATGGAAATGCTGTCGTCCATCGGATGTGACGTAAAGACGTGTCTCCGTTACAAGAGAGCCATAAATTAGGAACGTTAAAAAGCACGCGAACTGACCTTGAACAGAGGCTTCCATCTGTTTCGTAACAGCTGTCCAATGTATCCTCTTACCCACCCTTCTTTGAGATCTTGGGGTCTTTGTGTCCTGGGAGGAGGGGGATGTCGGTAGCGCGCCAGTCTCATAATCTGAGGTCCCTAGGTTCGAGTCCCACTTGTGCCAGAGTTGAGATTTCTCTCCCAAAATTCTTCCTCCTTGTCTTCGGGTAGCTGCAAAGGGTTGTGCTTCGATAACCAATGCACGAAGCTAAACAATCATTTGTTTGGGGCGGGGGTGGCTCATTCGGTAGCGCGCCAGGCTCGTAATCTGTAGTTCCCAGGTTCGAGTCCCAGCTGGGTGAGCGTTGAGATTTATCTCCGCAAAATTCCTCGCCCTGCCCACGGTCAGTAGGGGACACCGATGGACTTGGAAAGACCGCCGTCCGTCGGATGGGACGTTAAGCCGTGACCCCGTGTGCAGGAGAGCCACACCATGTGCACGTTAAAGAACACGCTGGATGGCCTTGACGGGAGGTTACCATCTGTCTCCCAACAGCTGTTCCAGTGGGTCCCCTCCCCCAACCTTCTCTGAGCCTTCGGGGTCCATGTGATCTGGCCATTTAGCCCATGGTGTGCAAAAAAGTGCCGCTCAGAGGTAAAACAACCCAATCCAACCCTTGCCTTCTGACACAAAGGGAACACAGGTGTCGGAGAGAGCTCGCTGTCCGTGTGATGGGACGTAAAGCCGTGGCACCGTGTATAAGAAAGCCATCACGCTGAATGGCCTTGACGCGAGTCTTCCATCCTCACGGCAAAGACCTTAAGACCTTGATTTCTTTTGACCTGGACGTTCGAGCTTATTGTGCGCAGAAGAGTAACGCTCAGAGGTAAAACAACTGAACAATCTCAAGTTAATGAGCTTTCGTTTAATAAAATGATCGATCTTCTGATTAGAGAGATATGCATATTGGATTTTGGGTTGGGTTGTTTACCTCTGAGCGGCACTTTTTTGCACACCATGGGCTAAATGACCAGGTCACAAGGACCCCGAAGGCTCAAAGAATTTAGGGGAGGGGACCCACTAGAACAGCTTTTGGGAGAGATTGTAGCCTCCCGTCAAGGCCATCCAGTGTGTTCTTTAACGTTGGATTTTTTTACCTTTGAGCGGCACTTTTTTCACACCATGGGCTAAATGACCAGGTCACAAGGACCCCGAAGGCTCAGAGAAGGTTGGAGGAGGGGATCCACTGGAACAGCTGTTGGGAGACAGATGGTAGCTTCTGGTCAAGGCCATCCAGGGTGTTCTTTAGCGCTGGATTCTTTTACCTCTGAGCGGCACTTTTTTGCACACCATGGGCTAAATGACCAGGTCACAATGACCCCGAAGGCTCAAAGAATTTAGGGGAGGGGACCCACTGGAACAGCTTTTGGGATATAGATGGTAGCCTCCCGTCAAGGCCATCCAGTGTGTTCTTTAATGTTGGTTTTTTTTACCTCTGAGCGGCACTTTTTTCACACCATGGGCTAAATGACTAGGTTACAAGGACCCCGAAGGCTCAGAGAAGGTTGGAGGAGGGGACCCACTGGAACAGCTGTTGGGAGACAGATGCTATCCTCCCGTCAAGGCCATCCAGTGTGCACAGGGTATGGCTCTCCCGCACACGGGGCCACAGCTTAACGTCCCATCCAACGGACGGCGACTTTTCCAAGTCCATCGGTTTCCCCTACTGACCGTGGGCAGGGCGGGGAGTTTTGCTTAGAGAATTCTCAACGCTGACCCAGCTGGGACTCGAACCTGGGAACTGCAGATTACGAGCCTGGCACGCTACCGACTGAACCACTCCCGCCCCATGCACATTGGAAGCATGGGCATCCGCAAGGAGGGGTATTGGGAGGACTTACCTGCCGTCCCCCCTGGAAATTTGGCTATGTGTTTTTTTGTCATGAGAAAATTAAAGGACTTAAAAGTAACGCCGCTCTTTAAAATCCCTCCCCCCCCCCTCCTCCCCAAATTTCTGCGGACGTCACTGACTAGAAGGACTCTTCCGACAGAGAAAATGAAAGTGAAAAGCAATGGGGATGGCAGCGCAGATTTCGGAAAATGCCATTTTCAAGAAACTATTAATTCACGAATTTCCATTACAGAAGGTTTTTTTTTTAATCCTCCGTGAAATGCGTTATTTTTTTCTTCCTGAAAATTTCATTATTTAGATAATAAATAAATAAAATTGTCATCGCTGTCGATCTACGTTCCACTATCGAATTTTAAAGAAAAAAGAAAATTCAAATATTAATTTATTTAATTTTAGTGGTCAGAGGCCGATGTGGCCCAACAGAGTCATAAACGTCACTTCCTGAGTTTTGAACACAGTGAATTATGTCCAGATTCGCTCTGCAGGGTTCTCATGAATATCAATTCCTTTTTCTTACTTCAACTTGTACAGTCGCTCAAAAAAGTATCCGAACACTATGGGTAATTACAGAATTCAGAAAAAATATCTGGCAACGTTTTTTTTTAGAAATTAGTGATCTGTCAACCTTCGTGTCACGTGACACGAAGGTTGCCAGATCACTAATTTCTAAAAAAAAAAATCGTTGCCAGATATTTTTTTATGAATTTTGCAATCAACCGTAGTGTTCCGATACGTTTTTGAGCGACTGTACGTGTGTGTCAGTCTAGCAAAAGCTTGCAGGACGAGTTTTGAAACCTGACTGGAAAAGTTTTACAATGTACACATATAAAGTGCAAAGTCACGTCACGTAGTAGCCAGATGAAACGGCGATGCTTTATAATTGGGTGTAATTGCATTTAAGGCGGTGTCAGCCGTCTCTCCTCTCTGTGATACGGAATCAGATTCATCACGAGAAATTAATTAATCGTTATTAAGAAACCCACAAGGAAGAGACGAAATTGAATCAGTTGCCCAACCGAACCCTAATAAAATATCAAGCGAGAGAGAGGGTTGGGTTGTTTTACCTCTGAGCGGCACTTTTTTGCACACCATGGGCTAAATGGCCAGGTCACATGGATCCCGAAGGCTCAGAGAAGGTTGGGGGAGGGGACCCACTGGAACAGCTGTTGGGAGACAGATGGTAGCCTCCCATCAAGGCCATCCAGCGTGTTCTTTAACGTGCACAGGGTATGGCTCTCCCGCACACGGGGACACGGCTTAACGTCCCATCCGACGGACGGCGGCCTTTCCAAGCCCATCGGTGTCCCCTAATGACCGTGGGAAGGGCGGGGAATTTTTGCGGAGATAAATCTCAACGCTGACCCAGCTGGGACTCGAACCTGAGAACTACAGATTACGAGCCTGGCGCGCTACCGACTGAGCCACCCCCACCCCTAGCGAGAGAGAGAAATAGAAAAATGAAAGAGCCCACATAGCAATGGGCACGAGAATTCTGTCAGTAGAATTAATATTATTATTAATACATTGTGGCTGGAGCATCGTCCACAGTTGTGAGACCACGCCTGAACCCATAAAGATTGTACAGAGCCACTCACCGACTCTGATGTGTTGTTCAGTTGTGCAAAATGCCAGTTCTGCAACTGTGGGCCACGCCTGCAGAGCGGCTTTTGTTGGCTAGGCATGCAGCAGTTGGGATGGACAACGGCAGACCTCATTCTTCATTCCCTACAGGTTGGCCCGATTGAAACGGGGAAAGTGAAAAAAAAAAACATACACAACAGTTGAGGGGGGGGGGGGGTTATCGACAGTGTCATCTGTTCCAAAAAGCTTAGATACATTTGTGTCACTCTTTTATTATTGTTATTTTTTGCGGTATTTTATTCGTTTATTGAGGTTAGCGGTTATGCCATATTTTATTCTCTTCCAGTTTTTATTTATTATCTATTTATTTTTTTTGATAACCAGTAGAGTGGGTAAGCAGAAGACAGCATTATAATTGTTTTTTTCGCTAAAACGAGCTTTTGTGCTTTAGGATTCATTTTTTTTTAAAACATTCACAGAATTTAGTTAAAAGTGTCAGTCCAGTTTTTATGTACTTTTAAGTAGTTTGCAGACCGATAGACAGACCATGTATTAAGGATCCCTGGATGCAAAATCGATTTCTAATAGTATCAAAACAGGGCCAGATACATAACGGCTATAAAGATATATACAGCTTTATAGCCCGTATATACATACGGGCTATAAAGCTGCCCTGGTTCGAGTCCCAATTGGGGGACACAGTGAAGTAGGGGACAGCGATGGGTTTTGAAAATATTCCGTCCGTCAGATGGGACATTAAGCCGTGGATCCGTGTGTGGGAGAGAGCCATACTCTGTGCACGTTAAAGAACACGCTGGATGGCCTTGACGGGAGGCTACCATCTGTCTCCCAATAGCTGTTCCAGTGTTCCAGTATATCTCCCAATAGCTGTTCCCCTCCCCCAACCTTCTCTGAGCCTTCGGGGTCCATGTGACCTGGCCATTTAGCCCATGGTGTACAAAAAAGTGCCGCTCAGAGGTAAAACAACCCAACCCAACCCGTGTGCGGGAGAGCCATACCCTGTGCACGTTAAAGAACACACTGGTTGACCTTGACGGGAGGCTAACAGCTCCTGTCAAGTGTGTCCTGCAATCCCCCTTATATTGGGCTGAATCCTCGGGGTCCTTGTGACCTGGCCATTTAGTCCATTGTGTGCAAAAAAAAAAATGCTGCTTCACGACCCAACTTTTTTCTATTGCGAACTATCCTGCTCCGGACCTGACTCCCCAGTCTCCTTTTTTGTTGCAAATTACAATAATACCTCTTTGTAAGTTGTCCCGTTGAGAACTAATTCTTCTTCAAGCTCTTATAGTTCTTATCAAAAGTGATCTGTTCTCAAAGAACGTAAAGAGGAAAAAATTGAATATTGCTCGTTGTAAATTTAAGGGCGCAATCAGTTTTAAAGCCTCTGATATTAAGAGTTGAAACGTAACAGTCGATTGAAACGAATTTTAGAAATATGCATCCTTTTTCTGCAATTGGAAAAATAAGAGGTCAAGTGATTCGAGTACAAGTAGGAACTTCCGTTTAAGTGGTTTTAATAAATTTCTTGAAAAACACGGGAAATTTATGTTTCATTTTTTTCGCCCCCGTTCCGGTTATTAGCATTCTCAGGAGAGCATGATCCCCTTAAACTTTCTCTCCCCGAAAACAAATTACAAAAGTAAAGGAAAAATGGGTTGGGGAGGATCGCCTTGTTTTTATGGCCTGACCCCCCCATATTGGGCCATTTTTTTTTGGGGGGGGGGTCTCACCCTTCTCTCCTCCCCCTTATATTGGGCCTTTTTTACCCTCCTCCTATATTGGACTTTTTTTCCTGACCCTTCTCTCCCTCCCCTTTATTGGGCCTTTTTTTTGGGCCTGACCCTTCTCCCCCCATATTTGGTCTTTTTTTTTTCTGACCTTTCCCCCCTTTATTGGGTCTTTTTCGAGCCTGATCTTTCTCCCCTCATATTGAGTCTTTTTTCTGACCCTTCCCCCCCTTTTTTTTGGGCCTGATCCTTCTCTCCCTATATTGGGCCTTTTTTCTGACCCTTCTCTTCCTCTCCTTTATTGGGCCTTTTTTGGGTCCTGACCCTTTTCCCCCCTATATTGGGTCTTATTTTTCTGACCCTTCCCCCTATATTGGACTTTTTTTCCCTGACCCTTCCCCCTTTATTGGGCCTGATCCTTCTTCCCCTATATTGGGTCTTTTTTCCTTCTTCTGACCCTTCCCCCCTATATTGGGCCTTTTTCTTTCTTTCTTTTTCTGACCCTTCCCACTATATTGGGCCTTTTTCTTTCTTTCTTTTTCTGACCCTTCCCCCTATATTGGGCCTTTTTCTTTCTTTCTTTTTCTGACCCTTCCCCCCTTTATTGGGCCTGATCCTTCTCCCCCCTATATTGGGCTTTTTTTTCTTCTTCTTCTTCTGACCCTTCCCCTATATTATGTCTTTTTTTCTTCTTCTGACCCTTCCTCCTATATTGGGCCTTTTCTTTCTTTTTTTTCTGACCCTTCCCCCCTTTATTGGGCCTTTTTTGGGCCTGATCCTTCTCCCCCTATATTGGGCTTTTTTTTCTGACCCTTCCCCCCTTTATTGGGTCTAATCCTTCTCCCCCTATATTGGGTTTTTTTCTTCTTCTGACCCTTCCCCCCTATATTGGGCCTTTTTCTTTCTTTTTTCTGACCCTTCCCCTCTTTATTGGGATTTTTCTTTCTTTTTTCTGATCCTTCCCCTCTTTATTGGACATTTTTCTTTCTTTTTCTGACCCTTCCCCCCTTTATTGGGTCTAATCCTTCTCCCCTTATATTGGGTCTTTTTTTTCTTCTTCTGACCCTTTCCCCCTATATTCGGCCGGGTTTTTTTTTCTGACCCTTCCCCCCCCCCCATATTTGGTTTTCTTTCCTGACCCTTCTCCCCCCCCCCCTATATTGGGCCTTATCCTTCTCCCCCAATATATTGGTCTTGTTTCCAAAGCAATTTCAAAAATAAGCGGAAAACGGCTTAAACTCTGGCTAAATGGCCAGGTCACAAGGATACCAAAGTCTCGGAGAATGGCGAGAAAAGGAGACCCACTGGACAGCTATTATGAGACATACGGAATCCTCCCGTCGAGACATCCAGAGTGTTCTTTAACTTGCGGAGGGTATCGCTCTCTCCTGCGCACGCAGCCACGGTTTTCCCCTTCCTGGAGCCGGCGGCCTTCCCAGCTCATCGGCGTTCCCTCTCTCACGAAGGAGAGGGTTTTAGCGGCGATAAAACCTAAAACTGGCAAAATTGTGATTCGAACCTGAGAACTTCAGATTAGGAACCTGGCGAGCTACGAAATTGGGCCAACCCCCTTCCCCCACGAGAAAAGGGATGATCCGATTAAAAATGGGATGTCTTATCACTCTAAAAATAAATAATAATAAATACCCCCTCAAGCAGCTGCTTACCAAAGAGGTCTGACAGGAGCTTGTCAGTTTATACGCCATAGTACAAGGTCTGACAGGAGCTTGTTAGTTTCGTGTCATGTGACACGAAGGTTGCCAGATCACTAATTTCTAAAACAAATCGTTGCCAGATATTTTTTCTGAATTCTGTAATCAACCATAATGTTCGGATACTTTTTTGAGCGACTGTAGGTGGTCATATTATTTTGATACTAAGATCGTGTGGGCTCACTCACGGAAAAATTGAGCGTGTGCAGTTACCGTTCACAGCAAACTGGAGCGGTTGCGGTTAAAGTTCACAGCACATTGGATCGTGTGAGCTCACAAAGACCTGGATCGTGTGGGCTCACTCACGGAAATATTGAGCGTGTGCAGTTACCGTTCACAGCAAACTGGAGCGTGTGCAGTAACTGCACACACTCCAGTTTGCTGTGAACGGTAACTGGAGCGTGTACAGTTGCTGTACACGCTCCAGATATTTTTCCTGAATTCTGTAATCACATGACACGAAGGTTGCCAGATCACTAATTTCTAAAAAAAACTTTGCCAGATATTTTTTCTGAATTCTGTAATCAACCATAGTGTTCGGATATTTTTTTGAGCGACTGTAGGTGGTCATATTATTTTGATACTAGATCGTGTGGGCTCACTCACGGAAATATTGAGCGTGTGCAGTTACCGTTCACAGCAAACTGGAGCGGTTGCGGTTAATGTTCACAGCACATTGGATCGTGTGAGCTCACAAAGACCTGGATCGTGTGGGCCCACTCATAGAAATATTGAGCGTGTGCAGTTACCGTTCACAGCAAACTGGAGCGTATGCAGTAACTGCACACACTCCAATTTGCTGTGAACGGTAACTGGAGCGTGTACAGTTGCTGTACACGCTCCAGATATTTTTTCTGAATTCTGTAATTAACCATAGCGTTCGGATACTTTTTTGAGCGACTGTACACTAATTTGTATACATAGACCTTATCAATGACTTATTACACTTGATTCATTCTGTAGCGCTCCAGACTCGAAATCTGCAATATCCAGGTTGAAATAAATGTTTAAAATAAAACCATCGAAATACTCTTTTAGGATGATTTTTCTGAAAGGATAATTGATGGCTCTATAGTTCATCACTTAAGTGTGTTAATACATTTCAATCTTCGAGCTCCAGAAAATTATTGCAAGAGGATGACGAATTTGATTATGCATTTTTTTTTTTGGAATTGCCGGAAGAGTTGGGTTGTTTTACCTCTGAGCGGCACTTTTTTTGCACACCATGGGCTAAATGGCCAGGTCACATGGACCCCGAAGGCTCAGAAAAGGTTGGGGGAGGGGACCCACTGGAACAGCTGTTGGGAGACAGATGGTATCCTCCCGTCAAGGCCATCCAGTGTGTTCTTTAACGTGCACAGGGTATGGTTCTCAAACACACGGAACCACGGCTTAACGTCCCATCCGACGGACGGCGGCCTTTCCAAGCCCATCGGTGTCCCCTACTGACCGTGGGAATTTTGCGGAGATAAATCTCAACGGTGACTCAGCTGGGCCGGAAGAGTAATTAGGATTAAATGAAAAGAATCAGCAAGCAGGTTTTAAGCTTGGCTTCGCTTTCTCTATGAAAAAACTTGCCAGCCGAAGGGAATTTGAAAGTATTTGTTTTAATTCCCCCTTCCACCATTTGGTTTTTAAACATAAACAAGTTATCATCAAAACCCGATTGCGTTAATAGCGCCAGACATGTCTACATTTTAGGGAGAAAAACATCTCAAATTTTAATCTCAGGATATTTCTTTATTGTGAATGGCACCATGCGTAGAGAAAAGAGTGGCTCAATGGTTAGCGTGCTCATCAGAGGGACTTGGGTTCGAGCTCCAGATAAGGCATGGAAGTTTCTTTTCCTGAGTTGTCTTTCTGCCGAGGTCTCGCCTTTCACACACATTTACTCTGTGCTTGTTATACACTATATTGCAAAAAGTATCCGGACACTTTCATGTTAGGGGCGGGGGTAGCTCAGTCGGTAGCGCGCCAGGCTCGTAATATGTAGTTCCCAGGTTCGAGTACCAGCTGGGTCAGCGTTGAGATTTATCTTCGCAAAAATTTTCCGCCCTGCCCACCGTCAATAGGGGACACCGATGGGCTTGGAAAGGCCGCCGTCCGTCGGATGGGACGTTAAGCCGTGGCCCCGTGTGCGGGAGAGCCATACCCTGTGCACGTTAAAGAACACGCTGGATGACCTTGACAGGAGGCTACCATCTGTCTCCCAACAGCTGTTCCAGTGGGTCCCCTCCCTCAACCTTCTCTGAGCCTTCGGGGTCCATGTGACCTGGCCATTTAACCCATGGTGTGCAAAAAAGTGCCGCTCAGAGGTAAAACAACCCAACCCTCTTATCGGATACGATCTCCTGGTACTAATGGGGGAAAACCCCCCCAAAAAACAAGAGAAGGAGGGGGGTGAGAAATCCTGAAACAAGTTTCGTCTTCAGAAGACATTCATCATCTGGATTTACTTTTCATTACGAATGAATTGCACAGTAATCTATCACGGAATAAAATGAATGGTATAAGTGAACCGACTCCAAAAAAAAGTAGCTAAGTCGAGCTATATATTTTTTTATCTTTCAGAAATCGGATCATTTCGGATAACAGATCGTTTCGGAGTTTTGCTCCTCAGCAGGCAATTTCTGTCAAGAGCGCCCTCTCTGCGGGAGATGGAAGAGGGGATTAGGAGGGGTGTGGCGCACTTTGCGCGCCGCCTCCTCGCTCCGCAGAGACGTAAACGAGACTGGCGGGAGAGCGGGACTTTGGGAAAATGATCAACGAACAGAGGAAGGCAAATGGGCGGGAAAAGACCTCAGCGACGGACAAGGAAGTTGAAGAAGCTGCTGATCGACATTATATTCTGAAAGTGTTTGAGCACGTCCAGGTTATGTGGGTTGGGTTGTTTTACCTCCGAGCGGCATTTTATTTTTCACACAATGGATTTTTTTTCACAAGGACCCCGTCGGATCAGAGAAGGTTGGGAGATTGGGTTGGGTTGTTTTACCTCTGAGCTGCACTTTTTTGCACACCATGGGCTAAATAGCCAGGTCACGTGGACCCCGAAGGCTCAGAGAAGGTTGGGGGAGAGGACCCGCTGGAACAGTTGTTGGGAGACAGATGGTAGCCTCCCGTCAAGGCCATCATCGTGTTCTTTAACGTGCACAGGGTATGGCTCTCCCGAATATGGGGCACGGCTTAACGTCTCATCCTTACGGATGGTGGCCTTTCCAAGCCCATCGGTGTCTCCTACTGACCGTGGGCAGGACGGGGAATTTTTGCGGAGATAAATCTCAACGGTGACCCAGCTGGGACTCGAACTTGGGAACTACAAATTAGGAGCCTGGCGCGCTACCGACTGAGCCACCCCCGCCCCTAAGGTTGGGGGAAGGAGACCCACTGGACAGCTATTAGGAGACAGATGAAAGCCTCCCGTTAACATCATCCAGCTTGCTCTTTAATGTGGAAAAGGCACTTGGGGCACGGCTTAACGTCCTATCCGACGGACAATGGCTTTTCCAAGCACATCGGCGTCCCCTACTGACAGAGGGCAAGTCGGGGAGTTTTGTTCATAACCCTATTCGCCTATCTATAATTATCCATACGGGCAACATGGCCAAACCAACGGAGTCTCTCTCTGCACAATATGCTGCTTAAAGGAGGTTGCCAACTCCTTTGCCTAACCTCATCATTAGTTACAAAGTTGAACTACCTAATGCCCAAGATACTGCGTAAGCATCTGGAATCAAAAGCATCTAGTTTTCTGTTATCTTGTTTACAAAGTGTCCAAGTTTCACTACCATAACTAACCCTAGAAAGAACCAAACTATTATACAGTCTAATTTTAGTCTTTAGGTGTATACGCCTATTTCTCCACACTCTCCATAGATTCTTAAAAGTCCCGGCAGCAATCCCTATTCGTCTGTTAATCTCATGCCGCACATCACCATTATCTGTTACATAGCTCCCAAGATAATTAAACTGTGACACCTGCTCAAGACTGCAACCATTCAGATTAACTGAATCACAGCCTGCCTGACCAATTTTCATCACTTTAGTTTTCTCTCTGTTTATAACCAAACCTACTCTACTACCAGTCTCATCAACAGCTCTAATGAAAGAGTTTATCTCATCAACATCGTTTGCCAAAAGGACTAAATCATCAGCATAATCTAAATCAGAAATTTTCGTATCTGAAGACAATTTAAGACCAAAATCTTTCCCTTGAAGTGAATTTCGCATAACATAATCAATAACCAAGCTAAAGAGAAAAGGAGATAAAATGCACCCTTGTCGAACACCAGAAGTAATGCTAAACCAATTGCTACAAGCCTTACCAACTCTCACACACGACTCAGTTTTATTATAGAGAGCTTTCATTATGTTAACTAACTTGTCTGGTATACCATACGATCTCACATTCAACCACAAATTATGACGATCAACAGAGTCGAAAGCCTTTTTGAAATCAACAAAGCTAACAACCAAAGGTTTCTGAAACTCTAAACATTTCTCAAGAATCTGCCTAAGTGAAAATATCTGATCTACACATCCCCTACCACTTCTGAATCCACATTGCTCATCACGCAATTGACTGTCAACCAGATTCTTAATTCTATTAAGCACAATCATGGAAAGAACTTTACCTGGAACAGAGAGTAGGCTGATACCCCTATAGTTATCACAAGAACTGCGATCACCTTTTTTGAAAATAGGTATAATAATAGCTCTGGTAAAATCCTTAGGAACCATTCCTCTATCATAAAAGATATTCAAAATTTCAGTCATCCAAGTGGTAACCGAAACATTCCCAGCTCTAAGCATTTCCGTAGTAATTTCATCTACCCCTGGGGATTTATGAAGCTTAAGTTTAGAAATAGCCAAAATAACTTCAGATTGTGTTATAGAGCCAACATTAAAGCCACCAATGCATCTATCATCATTGCAAACAATGGGAATAGAACTAACCGCATTGTTTAGAATATCACTGAAATGCTCAGCCCACCTAGCCATGACAGAATCCTCCCCTTCTATAACCTTACCTTGTTTATCCTTCAATCCCTGTATACCTGTTCGTTTTCTACCACATAAAACATTAACTATCTGGTACAGCTCTCTGCTGTTGTGCTGTCTAACTGCTTCCTCGGCTTTGTCAGCCAAACCATCAAGCCACAGATTCTTATCAGCAGCTAACTGATCCTTCATACGTTTATTAAGCTCTCTGTAATGCTTTCTATTAGGACTAGTAAGGTATTGATTAAGGACATTCCTGCAGTTCTTTCTTTCAGAAATAAGCTCAAGTGCCTTATCACTCAGATAATTTTGCCTCTTCTTCTCCTTTCTTCCTAAAAGAGTACTGTTAGTGTCCAAAAAACCCTGTTTAAAATGATTCCATTCTTCCTCAACTTCAGTAGTAAGCATACCATGACTGTCATAATGACTAAGTAACCTATCATGGTAAGCTTTAGCTATAACTGGGTCTTTCAGAGCTTCGGTTAAAGATAAAATTATTAACCCTAGCACAACACTTTTCAAGTTTAAGTTGCAAGACACTTTTAACAAGGTAATGATCAGATCCAATTTCAGCTCCCCTATATGCCCTGGTATTCCTAACAGAACTAGCCCATTTGCTGTTAATTAAAATAGAATCAATCATATTCTTATGCAGCCCATCAGGTGAAACCCATGTGTACTTATGTATGCCGCGATGTTTGTAATAGGTGTTAGTTTTTCTCAAACCATTAAGTTTACTTACCTATAGGAGACGTTGCCCATTGCCATTGCAGCTACCAATACCAAAAGGGCCTATCACCCCTCCCCAAAGGTCAGAGTCAGTACCAACTTTGGCATTGAAGTCACCAAGAACAAGGGAAATATCTCCTTTCTTGACAGAATTCAAAATATCCTGAAGTTGTTCATAAAACCTATCCTTCTCATCCTCATCGGCATCCTCAGTGGGGGCATAACAGCAGATAACATTCAAGTCTTTAACGCTTGTCTGAAATTTTGCTGTAAGAAACCTTTCATTAATGCACTCATATCCTAGAAGAGCATCGCTAGCGTGTCTGCTGAGAAGCAGACCCACGCCTTGGTGATGTTTATTATCGTTCCTCCCTGAAAAGTGAAATTTAAGATTATTTTTAAGAATCTGACCTTTATCTGTCCATCTGGTCTCTTGCAAGCCGAGAATATCTAAATTATAATGGTGGAATTCTTGTGTGAGACATCAAGAGAAAAAGCTCTGTGCAGAGTCCTCACATTCCAACTACCTATGGAGAGAAAATGGTTAGTGGGATGTTTAAAGAAACTATGTTTATTGAGAGAGGGAATACCGACAATATCAAACAGCCCCCTAATCGCAGACATGGGGCAAAGACCCGTTCCCCCACTACTAAAGGCTGAAGCCATCTACACTGGAAGACTTCCTCGTCGATCGAGTTTCAACGCTTTGTCTTCGGTGAGAATGGGGGACACCGATGGACTTGAAAAGACCGCCGTCCGTCGGATAGGATGTTTAAGTCGTGGTTCCTTGTGCTTGAAAGCTATATCCTGTGCATGTTAGAGAGCCCGCTGTATGCCTTACCGAGAGGCTGCTATCTGTCTCCTAACATCTGTCCAGTGGGTCCCCTTCTCTTAACCTTCCCTGAGCTCTTGGAGTATTTGTGACCTGGCCATTTAGCTCATTGTGTGCAAAAAAAAATGCAGCTCACAGGTTAAACAATTTAACCCACCCAAAGACCATAACCTCTTAAGGCTAAAGGGGGCGGGGGTGGCTCAGTCGGTAGCGCTCCAGGCTCGTAATCTGTAGTTCCCAGGTTCGAGTCCCAGCTGGGTCAGCGTTGAGATTTATCTCCGCAAAATTCCTCGTCCTGCCCACGGTCAGTAGGGGACACCGATGGGCTTGGAAAGGCCGCCGTCCGTCGGATGGGACGTTAAGCCGTGGCCCCGTGTGCGGGAGAGCCATACCCTGTGCACGTTAAAGAGCACGCTGGATGGCCTTGACGGGAGGCTACCATCTGTCTCCCAACAGCTGTTCCAGTGGGTCCCCTCCCCCAACCTTCTCTGAGCTTCGGGGTCCATGTGACCTGGCCATTTAGCCCATGGTGTGCAAAAAAGTGCCGGTCAGAGGTAAAACAACCCAACCTTAAGGCTAAAAATATCGTCAGTCTGCCAAATTGCACATAATAATGAGAAATAAATAATCACGAAGATTTCTAAACAGCGAATGAATAGTATTTAAAATCGAGGTTTAGAAAAATGTGATTCAGATCGTGAATTCATCTCCAAGTCACGTTTTAATTTGTTTTCACTCTCAACTATTCTACTTCGAATTAACACTCTGTCGTATTATTTTGAATGATCAACGTTTTTATTTTCGGTTTCTATTATTTTATTTCAACGCTTAAAATACAAAATCCCATAAAATAAAATTATTCTTTGAAATTAATTTTTTACTACATTAGCAGAAATTCATATTTGTCTGGAGGAGAAATTTCACCGTGAATATTATTTAAGAAATTATTGATTTCTAAAATTTTTTAAGTTGGATGCTGGGACTTATAGCTATTATTGATATTATTATATATTATTATTATTTTATATACACAGTCATATCAGAATAATATGACCACCCTCCATTCCCATTATTAGATAGGTGGGTTGGGTTGTTTTACCTCTGAGCGGCACTTTTTGCACACCATGGGCTAAATGGCCAGGTCACACCCACTGGAAGAGCTGTTGGGAGACAGATGGTAGCCTGCCGTCAAGGCCATCCAGCGTGTTCTTTAACGTTGGATTGTTTTACCTCTGAGCGGCACTTTTTTGCACACCATGGGCTAAATGGCCGGGTCACATGGACCCCGAAGGCTCAGAGAAGTTTGGGGGAGGGGACCCACTGGAACAGCTGTTGGGAGACAGATGGTAGCCTCCCGTCAAGGCCATCCAGCGGGGCCACGGCTTAACGTCCCATCCGACGGACGGCGGCCTTTCCAAGCCCATCGGTGTCCCCTACTGACCATGGGAAGGGCGGGAAATTTTGCGGAGATAAATCTCGCTGACCCAACTGGGACTCGAACCTGGGAACTATAGATTACGAGCCTAGTGCGCTACCGACCGAGCCACCCCCGCCCCTTAGATAGGTGGTCATATTATTCTGATACGACTGTGTATATATATATTATTATAGCCATATTTGTGTCCCATTGAATGAACATAGATTTTTCTGACATGTCGAGAATTGAACAATTGATATTTTACTGAGGAACAATCACAACAGATATGACAGGACAAAGATACAGGGACTCGAACCCGGACCATGACAGTCGCAGTGCCACAGCGATACCGCTGAGTACCACGAGTCAGCAGATTTCTAACTATGACTCCTAATGACTCAACACGGATCCGTAGGGGAGGGGGTGGCTCAGTCGTTAGCGCGCCAGGCTCGTAATCTGTAGTTTCCAGGTTCGAGTCCCAGCTGGGTCAGCGTTGAGATTTATCTCCGCAAAATTCCCCGCCCTGACCACGGTCAATAGGGGACACCGATGGGCTTGGAAAGGCCGCCGTCCGTCGGATGGGACGTTAAGCCGTGCCCCATATTCGGGAGAGCCATACCCTGTTCACGTTAAAGAACACGATGGATGGCCTTGACGGGAGGCTACCATCTGTCTCCCAACAGTTGTTCCAGTGGGTCCTCTCCCCGAACCTTCTCTGAGCCTTCGGGGTCCATGTGACCTGGCCATTTAGCCAATGGTGTGCAAAAAAGTGCCGCTCAAAGGTAAAACAACCCAACCCAACAACACGGATCTGTTTTCTAATAAAATGGCCACAGACTTTAAGCAGAACACCATTTTGACTTCTTCACTCAGTAAAAAAAAATCAATAAAATAATGGAATGAAAGCAAAAATATAAATGAAATTCACAATAATGTAAAACGAGAAAGTTTTAAAAAAAACAGTCAACACCCACGCTTAAATTATGCCGTGTGAAAAAAACATGTATCGATGCATCTAACATTACTCGGCACCATTTATCCAATACGAGTGTTTGGGACTTAACCTCATTCGACAACGCACCTGAAAAAAGGCCGCGATGACTAATAATTTAACCGATTCCTTTTTCATTAGCCACAATCAGCCAAACACTTTTCTCCATTCTGAAAAGAGCTGGAAAAACAGAAAAATTCCTTTGACCATTTGCAAACAGAAAAGAAAAATTCGTGACGATGCTACAGAGCCGTGACATCAAGAAAGTATTAACAATAATAACAAAAGTAAAAAACGGGAGTGGGGGGGGGGGGAATGAAAGAGAGTGTCACGTGATCACACACACTCTCTCTCACTCGCGCTGGTGCTCAGAGCGAGCAACAAGAGTCCTAAGCTATACTTTCCCTCCAACTCTCACTTTCGGTGCAGGCCGCCGTGGCCTCATTTTTGGGCCTGGTGCACGTGTGTGTGCGCCGGACTCTAATGTGCCCGTTCCATTTACGGCAAAAGCAACGTGTACCTGGCTTGCCTGCTCGATGGAATCGGGAACAGCGAATGTAGGACAGAAGCATGCATGTCAACTATTGTGTCATTAAAAGAGAGGAAAAAAAAAACACCTCAAACTGGAACCGGCACACGTGTTAAATAATTTTGCACGTGGATTGAAGGGATTTGCTTCTTTTTTTTTTTCCCCCTGCCTTCCCAAAGAGTTTTGTGTTTGTTTAGTTATCGACATGCGAAGACTTCTTCTTTAGATAAAGAGAGAGAAAAAATAGCGTGTTACGTTATTGCGTTCTCCCGCAGCGTAAAACAGGTAGGTTTAGATGACACATTTTGACTCCGGTACTGTTCGAGGAGCCGCCATTTTGTCTTTTGTTACTGTTACGTCACCTTCTGGATGAGACCATTAAGAAGAAAGGGGTTTACGCTTTTCTTTTTCAGCTGAAACTCGAATAAATAGCAGAAGCTAAATATAAGTCTCAAACGTAGTTTAGGATTGTATAATTTTTGGGATTTCTTATGGAAATCAACGATTCTGTAACTAGGAGCAGAAGGATTTGTGATGAAGCTTTTAAGTTCCCTAAATCAACTAATTTTGCGGTTGATTTGAAAGCACTAAAACGTGTTTTTATCTAATTTAATACATACTTTGCTCTTTAAGAAACAGTTATTTGGTGAAGTATAGTAATTTATTAAAATATACATACAAAATCGGTATAACTAACATAAATAGGGCGACCTAGGATGCGGTGGGCAGACAATGTCAAACAGGACCTTGCTAGAATTGGCCGACAGTTGCTGTTGTTGTTGTTGTTTTACCTCTGACCGGCACTTTTTTGCACACCATTTTTTGCACACCACCATTTTATGGGCTAAATGGCCAGGTCGCATAGACCCCGAAGGCTCAAAGTAGGTTGTGGGAGGGAACCCACTGGAACTGCTGTTGGTAGACAGATGGTAGCCTCACGTCAAGGCCATCCAGAGTGTTCTTTAACGTGCACAGGGTATGGCTCTCACGCACACGAAGCCACGGCTTAACGTCCCATCCGACGGACGGCGGCCTTTCCAAGCCCATCGGTGTCCCCTACTGATCGTGGGCAGGGCGGGGAATTTTTGCGGAGATAAATCTCAACGCTGACCAAGCTGGGACTCGAACCTGGGAACTACAGATTACGAGCCTGGCGCGCTACCGACTGAGCCACCCCCGCTCCACTGTTAGCATGTAAATGTAAAATGAAATTTATTGACATAGTATAACAATTTTTGTTTTCATTTTACTCTGCAGTACAAAAATGCATTATTAGTTATTGTAATACAATTCGCATATAACAGAAAAAGGAACACCTAGCTGAAAAAAACAACAACTCAATACAGAATTTGACAAGATTGAGTCTGTAAGAAAAACTTTTGAAAAATCTTTCCCATTTTTTTCCTTGCTTTCAATTTCGCAAAATGATCAATGATTTCAGTCGAGTTCGCCTTAATCTATGCCAGTGGTTCTCAACCTTTTATGCTTCGCGTACCCCCTGGGAATGTGTACAGTCGCTCAAAAAAGTATCCGAACACTATGGTTGATTACAGAATTCAGAAAAAATAACTGGCAACGATTTTTTTAGAAATTAGTGATCTGGCAACCTTATTGAAAGGAACGTGAAGCATAAAAGGTTGAGAACCACTGCACTAATGAATAATTGAACAAAAAAATGCGAATAGTAATATTTTATTAGTATCCATGATTTAGCAGTTGCTCTACCCGGGAAAACTAATAAAAAAAATTGTTCATATGTTCAATAATATCAGTCTATCAAAAATGAGATTTATCTCCGCAAATCTCCTCTCTCTGCCTTTGTCAGCCAATAGGGGACACATATGAGCTTGGAAAGGTCGCCGTCCGTCGGATGGAACGTTAAACCGTGGGCCCCGTGTGCAGGAGAGCCATTTCCTGTGCCCGTTAAAGAATACGCTGGATGGCTTTGACGGGAGGCTACCATTTGTCTCCAAACAGCTGTCCACTAGGTCCCCTCCCCCAAAGTTCTCTGAGGATGTCCTCGGGTCCTTGTATACCTGTACTGGTCATTTAGCCCATTGTGTGCAAAAGAAGTGCCGCTCAGAAGTAAAACAATCCAACCATATCAAAAATCAGTGTCATTTTTTCCTTGGCGAAATGTAAGTTTTTTTTTTAAAGTTTTCTTCCGTTTTCAAAAGCATTTCATTTATTTATTTTATTAATATGAAAAACATCGTGTGTTTTCAATAACAAGTTCCCTTTTCTTCGTTTTGTTTCCAGTATCCTTAGTTCTATTATGGTAAATATATGCATGATCGCTATATTCGCAGTTGTGCTTATTAATGAACGGCTCGACTGGAATGTTTCTATCTTGAAACATTGATTTTCCTGCGCTCCCTCCTTTGAAAATGCTTCTGCCCTTCACCCCTGAAAAAAATTCTTACCGACCCTCATGATAGTCAACGAAATCGCCTATCTAACCAAAGCAGTCTCCTATCTAATCAAAGAAGTCTCATATATATATAACCAAAAGTCACCTCTTTGACCAAAAGAATAGTCTCCTATCTAATCAAAGAAATCTCATATATATATATAAAACCAAAGAAGTCTCGTCTTTGACCAAAAGAATAGTCTCCTATCTAACCAAAAAGAATAATTGCCTATCTAACCATAAGAATAATCGCCTATCTAACCAAAGAAGTCTCCTATCTAATCAAAGAAGTCTCACACACACACGCGCACACATAACCAAAGAAGTCTCCTCTTTGACCAAAAGAATAGTCTCCTATCTAATCAAAGAAGTCTCACACATAACCAAAGAAATCTCCTCTTTGACCAAAGAATAGTCTCCTATCTAATCATAAGAATAGTAGCCTATCTAACCAAAGAAGTCTCCTATCTAATCAAAGAGGTCTCATACATAATCAAAGAGGTCTCCTATCTAATCAAAGAGGTCTCATACATAACCAAAGAAGTCTCCTCTTTGACCAAAAGAATAGTCTCCTATCTAATCAAAGAAGTCTCCTATCTAATCAAAGAAGTCTCCTATCTAATCAAAGAAGTCTCCTATCTAATCATAAGAATAGTCGCCAATCTAACCAAAGAAGTCTCCTATCTAATCAAAGAGGTCTCCTATCTAATCAAAGAGGTCTCATACATAACCAAAGAAGTCTCCTCTTTGACCAAAAGAATAGTCTCCTATCTAACCAAAGAAGTCTCCTATCTAATCAAAGAAGTCTCATATATAACCAAAGAAGTCTCCTCTTTGACCAAAAGAATAGTCTCCTATCTAACCAAAAGAATAGTCTCCTATCTAACCAAAAGAATAATCGCCATCTAATCATAAGAATAGTCGCCTATCTAACCAAAAAAATAGTCTCCTGTAAATAAAGAAAAATTTCGTTTTCCTTCATCCATCCCCTGAGGTAAGGTGAGCAAATGATTCCTGCCAAATGAAACTCCTTTGATCACACACTCTTATCATCAAACTTTCTAGCATGAAGTGATCATTTTGAATATTCATTTACGATTCTGCCAACCTTTGTGCTCCCAAAGAGTGGAAAGAAGGTCTATTGGAAAATGCGAATCATAATATTCCATTAGAACCTATCCCAACCCAGAAAAAATGTCTCCTCCGTCTCTTAATGAAAAGAATGTCTATAGATGGTCAGGTGACTTTGAGTACTTCTTTATACCACTAAACCTTTAAAAAAATAATCCCTCAAACAGACGCTTGCCACAGAAGTCTGATAACAGCTTATCAGTTAATACGCCATAGTAAGTCTGTTCTATCTCAATTCATCGCGATTACAGAGAAAGGGTTTCGTTGACTTTTTACATCTGTGCTCAAATGAATTATTCAATTTCGACTTTATTAGGTGAAACAAGCTTCATAAGAATTTATCTCAGAAATTAATGACAACTACTGTTTCAAACCATTTAATAAAATAGGCAATTTAAAAGTTTGCGTAATGATTTTTTTCAACATTAGGACATTGCGAACGATTCTTGTGAAAAATAATTTATTGTTAAATATTCCAGCTTCTGTAATTCTTTAAATACTTAACGAATATTATTGAAAACTGAGATTGAAACAGATTTGATTATGATCTTTAATTTACATTCAGTAATATTTTTCCATTTAAATGCAAATTTTATAATAGAGCTTCAAAGTCAGAATCCCATTGAGATAACATGGGAATTCCACATTTTGGAAGATTTCAGTTTTATTGTAAATTATTATGCCTAAAAATAAGTCCCCCCCCCCCCGTGTAAGGAAAAAAATCATTGCTCTCAGCGTAATATCCCTTGGTACAGTCGCTCAAAAAATATCCGAACACTATGGTTGATTACAGAATTCAGAAAATATATCTGGCAACGATTTGTTTTAGAAATTAGTGATCTGGCAACCTTCGTGTCACGTGATTACAGAATTCAGGAAAAATATCTGGAGCGTGTACAGCAACTGTACACGCTCCAGTTACCGTTCACAGCAAACTGGAGCGTGTGCAGTTACTGTACACGCTCCAGTTTGCTGTGAACGGTAACTGCACACGCTCAATATTTCCGTGAGTGAGCCCACAGGATCTAGTATCAAAATAATATGGCCACCTACAGTCGCTCAAATAAATATCCGAACACTATGGTTGATTACAGAATTCAGAAAAAATATCTGGCAACGATATTTTTTTTAGAAATTAGTGATCTGGCAACCTACGTCGTGTCACGTGACACGAAGGTTGCCAGATCACTAATTTTTAAAAAAAATCGTTACCAGATATTTTTTCTGAATTCTGTAATCAACCATAGTGTTCGGATACTTTTTTGAGCGAATGTACCTTGACAATGACAGTCCACCAACAAAATCTTAAATCTCTAAGGTAAGTAAATCGTTTATAATATTCATTTAAAAATCTTGTCATTTTCCAAATTTTTTCTACCGTTATAGAGAGTGCAATTTAAGCTGGTGGAAAATTTCGAAAATGCGAAAATAGTAACATTTCGCCAATACCTATCCAACCAAAAATAGTTTTCATCCCTTCAAAAATGAATATCTGTTACGCAATATGTATATAATTTATTTTTTGAAAAAAGTTGCCGTTTCGAGAAAATGGCCATTGGAAAAAAAAAATGTTATTCAGTATATTGACTTTCGAGAAACTCACGCCAGGCTCATAATCTGTAGTTCCCAGGTTCGAGTCCCAGCTGGGTCAGCGTTGAAAGTTATCTCCGCAAAACTCCCCGCCCTGCCCACGGTCAATAGGGGACACCGATGGGCTTGGAAAGGCAGCCGTCCGTCGGATGGGACGTTAAGCCGTGGCCCCGTGTGCGGGAGAGCCATACCCTGTGCACGTTAAAGAACACGCTGGATGGCCTTGACGGGAGGCTACCATCTGTCTCCCAACAGCTGTTCCAATGGGTCCCCTCCCCCAACCTTCTCTGAGCCTTCGGGGTCCTTGTGGCCTGGCCATTTAGTCCATGGTGTGCAAAAAAGTGCCTCTCAGAGGTAAAACAACCCAACCCAACTCGAGAAACTGCGGCATTTCAACGAATGATTTTCGAGCAATTGACCTAGAACCTATCAAAATGCAGATTTCCCATCCTCGCAGCTCTGTAACATCTTAAATATGCATTTAATGGAAAAATGTCATTGAAGATAAATTAAAGATCATAATCAAATCTATTTAAATCTCGATTATCAACAATATTTGTTAAGCATTTAAAGAATTACGGAAGCTAAAATATTTAACAATAAATTATTTTTCATTAGAATCGTTCGCAATGTCCTAATATTGAAAAAAATCATTACGCAAACTTTTCAATTGCATATTTTATTAAATGGTTTGAAACAGTAGTTGTCATTAATTTCTTAGAGAAATTCTTATTAAGCATGCATAGCTTTATCAAGCAAACACGAAGCAAATGTGGTTAAAATATTATATTGGCATTGCTAAACAATGATGGCTGTGTACTGCTGCTATGAACAGTGCTGCCACAATAGATTAAATTAAATATTAAAAGAAATTGTGAGAGGGTAAATTTCAAACTTAATTTTCTGAGACTCCTCATAATCATGGGGTCATAAGCAGTAGCTTAGTTAGCTTATGCGTAAGTCCGTCTCTGGTCTGAATTGACACTGTAATGAATTAAGATATGCGATGAATTGAATTTGCAATGAATTGGCGTCGTCATAAATTGATGCTGCGATGAATTGTTATTGTGGAGAATTGAGGTTGTAACGAATTTACGCACGATGAATTGACATAGTATATGAAACGACGTCGCAATGAATTCACACTACGATGAATTGACATCGCAATCAATTGATGTAGCGGTGAATTGACGTCACGATAAATAGACACTTTGATGACTTGAGGTTGCAATGAATTCACGTGGCGACGAATTGACACATGAATTGACGCTGCGATGAATTGAGGTTGCAATGAATTGACATTCAGATAAATTGGCATCGTGATGAATTGATTCTGTCATGAATTGACAATGTAATGAATTGACTTCATCATGAATTGATGCTGTGGTGAATTGACAGTGATGAATTGATGCCACGATAAATTGGCTTCGCGATAAACTGACGTCACATGAATTGACACTGTGATGAATTGCCGTTGCGATGAATTGACATCGATATGAAATAACGCTGCGATGAATTCACATCGTTATGAATAGACTCTGTGATGAATTGACGTTGCGAAAAATTAACGGCACTATACATTGACGTTGCAATGAATTGATGTTGCAATGAATTGATGTTGTAATGAATTGACACTGCGATGAATTGACGATGCAGTGAATTGATTTTGCGAGGAATTGACGTCATGATGAATTGACATTGCGATGAATTGATATGCGAGGAATTCACGTAGCAATGAATTGCGGCTGCGATGAATTGATGCCAAGATGAATGGACATCATGATGAATTGACTCTGCAATGAATTGACGTCATGATGAATTGACATTGGGGCGAATTGAGGTTGCAATGAATTTACGTTATGATGAATTGACGTCGCAACGAATTGACACTGCGATGAATTGATGCCAAGATGAACGGACATCATGACGAATTGACTCTGCAATGAATTGACGTCATGATGAATTGACATTGGGACGAATTGAGGTTGCAATGAATTTACGCTATGATGAATTGACGTCGCAACGAATTGACACTGCGATGAATTGATGCCAAGATGAATGGACATCATGATGAATTGACTCTGCAATGAATTGACGTCATTATGAATTGAAATTGGGGCGAATTGAGGTTGCAATGAATTTACGCTATGATGAATTGTCGTCGCAATGAATTTACGCTACGATGAATTGACGTCGCAATGAATTGACACTGCGATGAATTGATGCCAAGATGAATGGACATCATGATGAATTGACTCTGCAATGAATTGACGTCATGATGAATTGACATTGGGACGAATTGAGGTTGCAATGAATTTACGCTATGATGAATTGACGTCGCAACGAATTGACACTGCGATGAATTGATGCCAAGATGAATGGACATCATGATGAATTGACTCTGCAATGAATTGACGTCATTATGAATTGAAATTGGGGCGAATTGTGGTTGCAATGAATTTACGTTATGATGAATTGACGTCGCAACGAATTGACACTGCGATGAATTGATGCCGCAATGAATTGACACTGCGATGAATTGATGCCAAGATGAATGGACATCATGATGAATTGACTCTGCAATGAATTGACATTGGGACGAATTGAGGTTGCAATGAATTTACGCTATGATGAATTGACGTTGCAACGAATTGACACTGCGATGAATTGATGCCAAGATGAATGGACATCATGATGAATTGACTCTGCAATGAATTGACGTCATGATGAATTGACATTGGGGCGAATTGAGGTTGCAATGAATTTACGCTATGATGAATTGACGTCGCAACGAATTGACACTGCGATGAATTGATGCCAAGATGAATGGACATCATGATGAATTGACTCTGCAATGAATTGACGTCATGATGAATTGAAATTGGGGCGAATTGAGGTTGCAATGAATTTAGGTTATGATGAATTGTCGTCGTAACGAATTGACACTGCGATGAATTGATGCCAAGATGAATGGACATCATGATGAATTGACTCTGCAATGAATTGACGTCATGATGAATTGAAATTGGGGCGAATTGAGGTTGCAATGAATTTACGTTATGATGAATTGACGTCGCAACGAATTGACACTGCGATGAATTGATGCCAAGGTGAATGGACATCATGATGAATTGACTCTGCAATGAATTGACGTCATGATGAATTGAAATTGGGGCGAATTGAGGTTGCAATGAATTTACGTTATGATGAATTGGCGTCGCAACGAATTGACACTGCAATGAATTGATGCCAAGATGAATGGACATCATGATGAATTGACTCTGCAATGAATTGACGTCATGATGAATTGACATTGGGACGAATTGAGGTTGCAATGAATTTACGCTATGATGAATTGACGTCGCAACGAATTGACACTGCGATGAATTGATGCCAAGATGAATGGACATCATGATGAATTGACTCTGCAATGAATTGACGTCATTATGAATTGAAATTGGGGCGAATTGAGGTTGCAATGAATTTACGCTATGATGAATTGTCGTCGCAACGAATTGACACTGCGATGAATTGATGCCAAGATGAATGGACATCATGATGAATTGACTCTGCAATGAATTGACGTCATGATGAATTGAAATTGGGGCGAATTGAGGTTGCAATGAATTTACGTTATGATGAATTGACGTCGCAACGAATTGACACTGCGATGAATTGATGCCAAGGTGAATGGACATCATGATGAATTGACTCTGCAATGAATTGACGTCATGATGAATTGATATTGGGGCGAATTGTGGTTGCAATGAATTTACGTTATGATGAATTGACGTCGCAACGAATTGACACTGCGATGAATTGATGCCAAGATGAATGGACATCATGATGAATTGACTCTGCAATGAATTGATGTCATGATGAATTGAAATTGGGGCGAATTGAGGTTGCAATGAATTTACGTTATGATGAATTGACGTCGCAACGAATTGACACTGCGATGAATTGATGCCAAGGTGAATGGACATCATGATGAATTGACTCTGCAATGAATTGACGTCATGATGAATTGAAATTGGGGCGAATTGAGATTGCAATGAATTTACGTTATGATGAATTGACGTCGCAACGAATTGACACTGCAATGAATTGATGCCAAGATGAATGGACATCATGATGAATTGACTCTGCAATGAATTGACGTCATGATGAATTGACATTGGGGCGAATTGAGGTTGCAATGAATTTATGCTATGATGAATTGACGTCGCAACGAATTGACACTGCGATGAATTGATGCCAAGATGAATGGACATCATGATGAATTGACTCTGCAATGAATTGACGTCATGATGAATTGAAATTGGGGTGCATTGAGGTTGCAATGAATTTACGCTATGATGAATTGACGTCGCAATGAATTTACGCTATGATGAATTGACGTCGCAATGAATTGACACTGCGATGAATTGATGCCAAGATGAATGGACATCATGATGAATTGACTCTGCAATGAATTGACGTCATGATGAATTGACATTGGGACGAATTGAGGTTGCAATGAATTTACGCTATGATGAATTAACGTCGCAACGAATTGACACTGCGATGAATTGATGCCAAGATGAATGGACATCATGATGAATTGACTCTGCAATTAATTGACGTCATGATGAATTGAAATTGGGGCGAATTGTGGTTGCAATGAATTTACGTTATGATGAATTGACGTCGCAACGAATTAACACTGCGATGAATTGATGCCAAGATGAATGGACATCATGATGAATTGAATCTGCAATGAATTGACATTGGGACGAATTGAGGTTGCAATGAATTTACGCTATGATGAATTGACGTCGCAACGAATTGACACTGCGATGAATTGATGCCAAGATGAATGGACATCATGATGAATTGACTCTGCAATGAATTGACGTCATGATGAATTGACATTGGGGCGAATTGAGGTTGCAAACAATTTACGCTATGATGAATTGACGTCGCAACGAATTGACACTGCGATGAATTGATGCCAAGATGAATGGACATCATGATGAATTGACTCTGCAATGAATTGACGTCATGATGAATTGACATTGGGGCGAATTGAGGTTGCAAACAATTTACGCTATGATGAATTGACGTCGCAAGGAATTGACACTGCGATGAATTGATGCCAAGATGAATGGACATCATGATGAATTGACTCTGCAATGAATTGACGTCATGATGAATTGACATTGGGACGAATTGAGGTTGCAATGAATTTACGCTATGATGAATTGACGTCGCAACGAATTGACACTGCGATGAATTGATGCCAAGATGAATGGACATCATGATGAATTGACTCTGCAATGAATTGACGTCATGATGAATTGACATTGGGGCGAATTGAGGTTGCAATGAATTTACGCTATGATGAATTGACGTCGCAACGAATTGACACTGCGATGAATTGATGCCAAGATGAATGGACAGCATGATGAATTGACTCTGCAATGAATTGACGTCATGATGAATTGAAATTGGGGCGAATTGAGGTTGCAATGAATTTACGTTATGATGAATTGACGTCACAACGAATTGACACTGCGATGAATTGATGCCAAGATGAATGGACATCATGATGAATTGACTCTGCAATGAATTGACGTCATGATGAATTGACATTGGGGCGAATTGAGGTTGCAATGAATTTATGCCATGATGAATTGATGTCGCAACGAATTGACACTGCGATGAATTGATGCCAAGATGAATGGACATCATGATGAATTGACTCTGCAATGAATTGACGTCATGATGAATTGACATTGGGACGAATTGAGGTTGCAATGAATTTACGCTATGATGAATTGACATCGCAATGAATTGACACTGCGATGAATTGATGCCAAGATGAATGGACATCATGATGAATTGACTCTGCAATGAATTGACGTCATGATGAATTGACATTGGGGCGAATTGAGGTTGCAATGAATTTACGCTATGATGAATTGACGTCGCAACGAATTGACACTGCGATGAATTGATGCCAAGATGAATGGACATCATGATGAATTGACTCTGCAATGAATTGACGTCATGATGAATTGAAATTGGGGCGAATTGAGGTTGCAATGAATTTACGTTATGATGAATTGACGTCGCAACGAATTGACACTGCGATGAATTGATGCCAAGATGAATGGACATCATGATGAATTGACTCTGCAATGAATTGACGTCATGATGAATTGACATTGGGGCGAATTGAGGTTGCAATGAATTTACGCTATGATGAATTGACGTCGCAACGAATTGACACTGCGATGAATTGATGCCAAGATGAATGGACATCATGATGAATTGACTCTGCAATGAATTGACGTCATGATGAATTGAAATTGGGGCGAATTGTGGTTGCAATGAATTTACGTTATGATGAATTGACGTCGCAACGAATTGACACTGCGATGAATTGATGCCAAGATGAATGGACATCATGATGAATTGACTCTGCAATGAATTGACATTGGGACGAATTGAGGTTGCAATGAATTTACGCTATGATGAATTGACGTCCAACAAATTGACACTGCGATGAATTGATGCCAAGATGAATGGACATCATGATGAATTGACTCTGCAATGAATTGACGTCATGATGAATTGACATTGGAGCGAATTGAGGTTGCAATGAATTTATGCTATGATGAATTGACGTCGCAACGAATTGACACTGCGATGAATTGATACCAAGATGAATCGACATCATGATGAATTGACTCTGCAATGAATTGACTCTGCAATGAATTGACGTCATGATGAATTGAAATTGGGGCGAATTGAGGTTGCAATGAATTTACGTTGTGATGAATTGACGTCGCAACGAATTGACACTGCGATGAATTGATGCCAAGAATGAATGGACATCATGATGAATTGACTCTGCAATGAATTGACGTCATGATGAATTGAGGTTGCAATGAATTTACGCTATGATGAATTGACGTCGCAATGAATTTACGCTATGATGAATTGACGTCGCAATGAATTGACACTGCGATGAATTGATGCCAAGATGAATGGACATCATGATGAATTGAGGTTGCAATGAATTTACGCTATGATGAATTGACGTCGCAATGAATTTACGCTATGATGAATTGACGTCGCAATGAATTGACACTGCGATGAATTGATGCCAAGACGAATGGACATCATGATGAATTGACTCTGCAATGAATTGACGTCATGATGAATTGACATTGGGACGAATTGAGGTTGCAATGAATTTACGCTATGATGAATTAACGTCGCAACGAATTGACACTGCGATGAATTGATGCCAAGATGAATGGACATCATGATGAATTGACTCTGCAATGAATTGACGTCATGATGAATTGAAATTGGGGCGAATTGTGGTTGCAATGAATTTACGTCATGATGAATTGACATTGGGGCGAATTGAGGTTGCAATGAATTTACGCTATAATGAATTGACGTCGCAACGAATTGACACTGCGATGAATTGATGCCAAGATGAATGGACATCATGATGAATCGACTCTGCAATGAATTGACGTCATGATGAATTGAGGTTGCAATGAATTTACGCTATGATGAATTGACGTCGCAATGAATTTACGCTATGATGAATTGACGTCGCAATGAATTGACACTGCGATGAATTGATGCCAAGATGAATGGACATCATGATGAATTGACTCTGCAATGAATTGACGTCATGATGAATTGACATTGGGACGAATTGAGGTTGCAATGAATTTACGCTATGATGAATTAACGTCGCAACGAATTGACACTGCGATGAATTGATGCCAAGATGAATGGACATCATGATGAATTGACTCTGCAATGAATTGACGTCATGATGAATTGAAATTGGGGCGAATTGTGGTTGCAATGAATTTACGTTATGATGAATTGACGTCGCGACGAATTGACACTGCGATGAATTGATGCCAAGATGAATAGACATCATGATGAATTGAATCTGCAATGAATTGACATTGGGACGAATTGAGGTTGCAATGAATTTACGCTATGATGAATTGACGTCGCAACGAATTGACACTGCGATGAATTGATGTCAAGATGAATGGACATCATGATGAATTGACTCTGCAATGAATTGACGTCATGATGAATTGACATTGGGGCGAATTGAGGTTGCAATGAATTTACGCTATGATGAATTGACGTCGCAACGAATTGACACTGCGATGAATTGATGCCAAGATGAATGGACATCATGATGAATTGACTCTGCAATGAATTGAAATTGGGGCGAATTGTGGTTGCAATGAATTTACGTTATGATGAATTGACGTCGCAACGAATTGACACTGCGATGAATTGATGCCAAGATGAATGGACATCATGATGAATTGACTCTGCAATGAATTGACGTCATGATGAATTGACATTGGGGCGAATTGTGGTTGCAATGAATTTACGTTATGATGAATTGACGTCGCAACGAATTGACACTGCGATGAATTGATGCCAAGATGAATGGACATCATGATGAATTGACTCTGCAATGAATTGACGTCGTGATGAATTGAAATTGGGGCGAATTGTGGTTGCAATGAATTTACGTTATGATGAATTGATGTCGCAACGAATTGACACTGCGATGAATTGATGCCAAGATGAATGGACATCATGATGAATTGACTCTGCAATGAATTGACGTCATGATGAATTGAAATTGGGGCGAATTGTGGTTGCAATGAATTTACGTTATGATGAATTGACGTCGCAACGAATTGACACTGCGATGAATTGATGCCAAGATGAATGGACATCATGATGAATTGACTCTGCAATGAATTGACATTGGGACGAATTGAGGTTGCAATGAATTTACGCTATGATGAATTGACGTCGCAATGAATTGACACTGCGATGAATTGATGCCAAGATGAATGGACATCATGATGAATTGACTCTGCAATGAATTGACGTCATGATGAATTGACATTGGGGCGAATTGAGGTTGCAATGAATTTACGCTATGATGAATTGTCGTCGCAACGAATTGACACTGCGATGAATTGATGCCAAGATGAATGGACATCATGATGAATTGACTCTGCAATGAATTGACGTCATGATGAATTGAAATTGGGGCGAATTGAGGTTGCAATGAATTTACGTTATGATGAATTGACGTCGCAACGAATTGACACTGCGATGAATTGATGCCAAGGTGAATGGACATCATGATGAATTGACTCTGCAATGAATTGACGTCATGATGAATTGATATTGGGGCGAATTGTGGTTGCAAGGAATTTACGTTATGATGAATTGACGTCGCAACGAATTGACACTGCAATGAATTGATGCCAAGATGAATGGACATCATGATGAATTGACTCTGCAATGAATTGACATTGGGACGAATTGAGGTTGAAATGAATTTACGCTATGATGAATTGACGTCGCAACGAATTGACACTGTGATGAATTGATGCCAAGATGAATGGACATCATGATGAATTGACTCTGCAATGAATTGACGTCATGATGAATTGAAATTGGGGCGAATTGAGGTTGCAATGAATTTACGTTATGATGAATTGACGTCGCAACGAATTGACACTGCGATGAATTGATGCCAAGATGAATGGACATCATGATGAATTGACTCTGCAATGAATTGACGTCATGATGAATTGATATTGGGGCGAATTGTGGTTGCAAGGAATTTACGTTATGATGAATTGACGTCGCAACGAATTGACACTGCGATGAATTGATGCCAAGATGAATGGACATCATGATGAATTGACTCTGCAATGAATTGACATTGGGACGAATTGAGGTTGCAATGAATTTACGCTATGATGAATTGACGTCGCAACGAATTGACACTGTGATGAATTGATGCCAAGATGAATGGACATCATGATGAATTGACTCTGCAATGAATTGACGTCATGATGAATTGCCATTGGGGCGAATTGAGGTTGCAATGAATTTACGCTATGATGAATTGACGTCGCAACGAATTGACACTGCGATGAATTGATGCCAAGATGAATGGACATCATGATGAATTGACTCTGCAATGAATTGACGTCATGATGAATTGAAATTGGGGGAATTGAGGTTGCAATGAATTTACGTTATGATGAATTGACGTCACAATGAATTGACACTACAATGAATTGACGTCACGATGAACAGGCACTGCGATGAATTAACGGCACAATGAATTGACTCTGTGATGAATTCATACCGCGGTGAATTGACATTGTGATGAATTGATGTTCGTGATGTGATGCCGTGATGCATTGACGTCGCGAGAAATTGAAGTTGTGATAAGTTAATGCTGCAATGAATTGACGTTGTGATAAATTGATGCTGCCATGAATTGACACTGCAATGAACTGTTATTGTGATGAATTGACGTTGCAATGAATTGATGCTGTGGTGAACTGACGCCGCGATAAATTTGATGTCGCAATGAATTGACACCATTATGAAATGACGCTACGATGAATTGACATCGCTATGAATAGGACACTGCGATGAATTGACGACGTGATGAATTGACGTTGTAATGAATTAACGCAGTAATGAATTGACGTTGTAATGAACTGACGTTGTGATGAATTGACGTTGTAATGAATTAACGCTGTAATGAATTGACGTTGTAATGAATTGAGGCTGCGATAAATTGACCGCGATGAACTGACCTGACACCGAGTAGGTCTGTGAGGAAGGCGAGATCCAGCACAAAGACATATAAAGAAACATCCGTACAGTTGCTCAAAAAAGTATCCGAACACTACGGTTGATCACAGAATTCAGAAAAAATATCTGGCAACGATTTTTTTTAGAAATTAGTGATGTGGCAACCTTCGTGTCACGTGATTACAGAATTCAGAAAAAATATCTGGCAACGATTTTTTTTTAGAGATTAGTGATCTGGCAAACCTTCGTGTCACGTGATACGAAGGTTGTCAGATCACTAATTTCTAAAAAAATCGTTGCCAGATATTTTTTTATGAATTCTGCAACCAACCGTAGTGTTCGGATACTTTTTTGAGAGACTGTACCATCATCAATAATCAATATAACTAACACTTCATCCTCCTGATGCATCTTCACCAATAGGATGATATTAGTCAATTCTTTCAACGAGCAGGGTCAATTCATCCCAACGCCAATTCGAATTGAATCAATGCCAGAGAATTTGGACAATGACGGCGGGTTTAATTCCGACCTCTGAACCCTAGGTAGCCAGAACTAAGTGGGACCACCGCACCAAATTCGGGACTGAGCGGACGGGTATCTTCGGGATTTCAGCGGAGAGCAGAAAACTTCGGCCACCCGTGACTTGAACTAGTATCTGGATGGTATTGGAGAGAGGCTTCCATCTCTCTCTGCTAACGGCTATCCAATGATCTCTTAATTAACTCCTAGCCTTGGGGTCCTTGTGACCTGGCCATTTAGCCCATTGTGCGCAAAAAATGCCATTTACACACAAATTTATTTACAGAATTGTAAAACAACTCAAATCCTCACCTTCTCTGAATTTTTGGGGTCTTTATGACCTGGAAATTTAGCTCATTGTGTTCAAAAAAATGCCTCCCAGAAGTAAAGCAACTCAAATCCTAACTTTCTCGGGGGCGGGAGAGGCTCAGTTGGTAGCGAGCCAGGCTCATAATCTGCAGTTCCAAGGTTCGAGTCCCAGCTTGGTCAGCGTTGAGATTTATCTCCGCAAAATTTCCCCGCCCTGCCCACAGTCAGTAGGGGACACCGATGGGCTTGAAAAGGCCGCTGTCCGTCGCATGGGACGTTGAGCTGTGGACCTGTGTGCGGGATAGCTATAACCTGTGCACGTTAAAGAACACACCAGAGGCTACCATCTGTCTCCCAAAGCTGTTCTCATGGGTCCCCTCTCCCAACCTTCTCTGAGCCTTTGGGGTCCTCGTGACCTTGCCATTTAGTTCGTTTGTGCAAAAAAAGTGCCGCTCAGAGGTAAAACAACCCAATCCTCACCTTTTCTGAATCCTGGGGGTCCTTGTGACCTGGCCATTTAGAAAAAAGTGCAACTCAGATGTAAAACAACCCACTTCAGTGTCGTGACTTTCAGTTGTTTTACTCCGAGCAGCATTTTTTTTCACAATGGGCTAAACGGCCAGGTCACAAGGACCCCGAAGTCTCAGAGAAGGTTAGGGAGGAGGAGATCCACCGGAAGTGTCGTAACTATCAGAACCCAATTCCGATTCTCTATTCACAAGTCATTTATTTCAAATTAATTATCGGGGCGGGGGTGGCTCAGTCGGTAGCGCGCCAGGCTCGTAATCTGTAGTTCCAGGTTCGAGTCCCAGCTGGGTCAGCGTTGAGATTTATGCTCGCAAAATTCCCCACCCTCCCCATGGTCATTAAAGGACACCGATGGGCTTGGAAAGACCGCCGTCCGTCGGATGGGACGTTAAGCAGTGGCTCCGTGTACGGAAGAGCCATACCCTGTGCACATTAAAGAACACGCTGGATGGCCTTGACGGGAGGCTACCATCCGTCTCCCAACAGCTGTTCCAGTGGGTCCCCTCCCCCAACCTTTTCTGAGCCTTTGGGGTCCATGTGACCTGGCCATTTAGCCCATGGTGTGCAAAAAAGTGCCGCTCAGAGGTAAAACAACCAACCAATCAAAAGCGGAAGAGCAATACCCTGTGCACGTTAAAGAACACGCTGGATGGCCTTGACGGGTGGCTACCGTCTGTCTCCCAACAACTGTTCCAGTGGATCCCCTTCCCCAACCTTCTCTGAGCCTTTGGGGTCCATGTGACCTGGCCATTTAGCCCATGGTGTGCAAAAAAGTGCCGCTCAGAGGTAAAACAATCCAACCCAAAAAACGAATTAATTATCCATCATACTCATATTTTTTACTCATATTTTTTTTTCACCTCCGATGTTCAGATTGCGTTATTATGCGTTTTCCCAACAACGTTAAGAAAAATGGCAGAAACGAAAAGACATTACATCGAACGAGTAAAAGAAATTGAACCCGAAGGCTGCAAAAATATTAAATCCACCGCTGCTTACGAATCATGCGAAGCCAAAAGCATGGAACTTTGATAACAACGAAAAAAAAAAACGAAGTGTAAAATAGAACATAACAAAAATTAGTTCACTAATTTTTACCTATTGGTACACCTTAGAAAGGGAAAGGAGTTTTTTTTTATTTCTGTTACACTCCTTCTAATGGTTGATTATAGATCACCACCAACCAGCCTATGGACAAGGAGTGGAATTTAGATCGTTAAAACTGGACTGGTAACCCTTTTCTCTTTCTTTCTGAGAGTCTCTCGAGCCCACACACACTCCTTTCGGTACTACGGGTTGTGAGACAACCGAGGAATACATCGCAGTGCGCTGCCCTGTCTGCGCAAAGCTTAAATCCACTGCTCTGCGCATGATGTTATTAACGAGATCCAGTGTGTGATTACGTGACTCGAGACATTAAGTCAACGCGACCTAAAAAATCGACTCAACATTTTAAAAACGTGCTTGTTGTGAATGTCAGAGACACACACACTCACACTGCCGACGAACCGCGTATTTAAAACAGATCTTTACGTATTAGGAGAGTTTTTTTTTAAATTTTGATTCTTTACAATGAGTTTCGAATGCGCTATCAGAAGTTTAAAAATAGCGGAAGATTTAAATTAAGCACTTTGCCCTCCAGTGTTGGTTTTTATGATCTTATTTTCTCGTTTAAGGATTTTGCCGCTCTCGATTGAGGACGTGAGCTCATTCTCCACTTCAGATCGAGCAATTTAAATGTTTCGCTCTTTGGGCAGACTCCGCTTCAATGAAAGGCGGATCCAGAATTATAAATATACATTAAATGTTGCACGGTTTTGCTCACGAATTTGAACCGTTTTAGTTTCGTTGACACGCTCATTGTTTCCATTTCTGGAGGAAAGAAGAAAGAGGGTTCGAAAGAGCCGAAGAATATTTGGGAGTTAAGTGCACGTGTTGGGTTCACTGTAAAGTTCTTTCGAATCTCTGCTATTCTGAGTCTAAGCTTTTGCATCGAAATATTTGACTGAGTTGGGTTGTTTTACCTCTGAGCGGTACTTTTTGCACACCATGGGCTGAATCACATGAACCCCGAAGGCTCAGAGAAGGTTGTGGGAGGGACCCACTGGAACGGCTGTTGGAAGACAGATAGTAGCCTCCTGTCAAGGTCATCCAGCGTGTTCTTTACGTGCACAGGGTATGGCTCTCCCGCACACGGGCCACGGCTTAATGTCCCATACGACGGACGGCGGCCTTTCCAAGCCCATCGGTGTCCCCTACTGACTGTGGGGAGGGCGAGGAATTTTGCGGGTTGGGTTGTTGGGTTGTTTTACCTCTGAGCGGCACTTTTTTGCACACCATGGGCTAAATGGCCAGGTCACATGGACCCCGAAGGCTCAGAGAAGGTTGTGGGAGGGGACCCACTGGAACGGCTATTGGAAGACAGATAGTAGCCTCCTGTCAAGGTCATCCAGCGTGTTCTTTACGTGCACAGGGTATGGCTCTCCCGCACATGGAGTCATGGCTTAACGTCCCATACGACGGACGGCGGCCTTTCCAAGCCCATCGGTGTCCCCTATTGACCGTGGGCAGGGCGGGGAATTTTGCGGAGTTATTTGACTGAAGATGAGTTAATAATAAAATCGACCATATCTTTCTGAATCACCATTGTTGATTTACTATTTGTACTTTTTGTACTTTTTTACAAAGTTGGTTAGGTTGTTCTACTTCAGAGAGGAACTTTTTTGCATACTTTTTTTTGGCTGAATGGCCAGGTCACAAGGATCCCGAAGGCTCAGAGAAGGTTGGGGGAGGGACCCACTGGAACGGCTGTTGGGACACAGATAGTAGCCTCCCGTCAAGGCCATCCAGCGTGTTCTTCACGTGCACAGGGTATGGCTCTCTCGCACACGGGGGCGGGGGTGCTCAGTCGGTAGTGCGCCAGGCTCGTAATCTGCAGTCCCCAGCTGTGACGTTTTTTGCACACAGTGGGCTAAATGGCCAGGCCACAAGGACCCCGAGGGCTCAGAGAAGGTTGGGGGGGGGGAGGAGATCCACTGGTTACAGTTGTTAGTTATCTGCCACAGTTGTTGGGAAACAGATGGTATCCTCCCGTCAAAGCCATCTAGAGTGTTCTTTAACGTGCACAGGGTATTGATCTCCCGCACACAGGGCCACTGCTTAACATTCCATCCGACGGACGGCGGCCTTTCCAAGCCCATCGGTGTCCCTTATTGACCGTGGGCAGGGCGGGGAATTTTGCGGAGATAAATCTCATTTTTGACAGACATTACTGAACATAAAAATAATTTTTCGATCCATTTTTTCGGATGGAGCAAGTGCTTCATAATGGATGGAGTCTTGATTACTGATGCACAACAGAGACGATGCATTGTTTTGTCGATTCTTGATCATGATGCACAAGAAAAATGAAGTGTTAGTCATACTGGTTCTTGATGATGATGCACCAGAAGGATGAAATGTTATTTATACTGATTCTTGATCAATGATGGGCAAGTAGGATGAAGTGTCACTTATTCTGATTCTTGGTGATGATGCACCAGGAGGATGAAGTGTTAGTTATATTGATTATTAATGATGGCACAAGAAGGATGAGGTGCTAGTTATGCTGATTCATGAAAATGATGCATCAGAAAGACGAAGTGTTAGTTATACTGATTCATGATAATGATGCACAAGAAGGAAGGAAGTGTCAGTTATATTGATTATTAGTGATGGCACAAGAAGGATGAAGTATTAGTGATACTGATTCTTGATCAATGATGCATCATCATTAGATAAGGAGGATGAAAGGAAATAAGTGAAAAAGAATGGCTATCATGGGTTGGGTTGTTTTACCTCTGAGCGGCACTTTTTTGCACACCATGGGCTAAATGGCCAGGCCACATGGACCCGAAGGCTCAGAGAAGGTTGGGGGAGGGGACCCACTGGAACAGCTGTTGGGAGACAGATGGTAGCCTCCCGTCAAGGCCATCCAGCGTGTTCTTTAACGTGCACAGGGTATGGCTCTCCCACACACGGGGCCACAGCTTAACGTCCCATCCGACGGACGGTGGCCTTTCCAAGCCCATCGGTGTCCCCTACTGACCGTGGGCAGGGCGGGGAATTTTGCTTCTGGTTCGAGTCCCAGCTGGGTCAATCAGCTGGGAATTTTGCTTTTGGTTCGAGTCCCAGCTGGGTCAGCGTTGAGATAAATCTCAACGCTGACCCAGCTGGGACTCGAACCTGGGAACTACAGATTACGAGCCTGGCGCGCTACCGACTGAGCCACCCCCGCCCCATGACTAACTAACTATGATACACGCTCAGATAATCAGAAGCTAAAAATAAAAATAGCTTTCAGGCAGTTCTTGGACGTTTTCCGTATTCATTTTAACAAAAATCGGAAAAGAAACAATTTTACGTTGATCTGGGAGCGATCTCGAGAGAGAGGAAAAGCAAGCGAGCTTTCGTGTCTGTCAGGAGCTAACGAGCGTTATTTATTGCATGGGAGTTTATTTAGCCGAGAATCAGCGAAAGCTCGAGCAGAATAACAAGCGTTTATTGTCCCTTTTACATGCGCGAGAGAAAGGCGAAACTGAGAGCGCATCTATTTCATCGCTTTCCATATTCAAAAACAGACCACAATGGCAAAGCGACCTCAAAACCGATTTTTACCACAACGGCCGTGTTGCAAGTCCTTAATCATCCGATGCATTGTATGCAAGATGAATGTTATTCTTTCCCCCCAAATTACTCTCCCGAACATCTTGACACAGCCTCTGCAAACAACGATGTCAGCAAACGACTCTCAGAACCGTTGCTGGTGGACTTGCGAATTGTCAGAATGCTTCAGAGTGGCCCTAATGTGGCTCCATCAACAGCGAAGGAAGTACGGAAAAAAAATGATTAAAACTGATCTGTTTTCATTTTTTATTATGTACACATATCTGGCAAAGATGTTTTTAGAAATTAGTGATCTGGCAACGTTCGTGTCACGTGACACGTTTCATTTTCATTTTTTTTTTATTTTTTCATCGTTGTGTAACGAAAAGATCAATTCTCTCTGTGACATAATATTTTATGAGACGATTTCCGAGCGAGTTTTATAGCGTTGGTAATTTCCACGCTTAAACCGAAAAGAACAGAGATTGGGTTAGGTTGTTTTACTTCTGAGTGGCACTTTTTTGCACACCATTGGCTAAACGGCCAGGTCACAAGGACCCCGAAGGCTCAGAGAAGGTTGGGGGAGGGGATCCACTGGAACACCTGTTGGGAGACAGAAGGTAGCCTCCCGTCAAGGCCATCCAGCGTGTTGTTTAACGTGCACAGGGTATGGCTCTCCCGCACAAGGGGCCACTGCTTAACGTCCCATCCGACGGACGGCGGCCTTTCCAAGCCCATCGTCGTCCCCTACTGATCATGGGCAGGGCGGGGAATTTTGCGGAGATAAATCTCAACGCTGACCCAGCTGGGACTCGAACCTAGGAACTACAGATTACGAGCCTGGCGCGCTACCGACTGAGCCACCCCCGCCCCAAAAGAACAGAGAGATGATGATCTTTTTAATTTTGCAGTTCAATGGGATTTGGAAGTGTCCAGGCATGACGAATGCAAATGAGCATTTCTGTGTTAATGACCACGTTGAGCACGATATTCCAAGCTCTGTTGCGTCTGATATAAGAAAATCGTGGGAGAAAATGTCACACATGTGAACGGATAGATTAAAATCGAAAATTTTGACACTTCAAAATATTTGATCAGTGCGTGCAGATTTCATCCGTGAATTGCATTTTTTTTTGCCCTATAATGGCTTATTTAAAAAACAAATATTCCCTCAAGCAGTTGCTTGTCACAGAGGTCTGACAGGAGCCTGTCAGTTTAATACGCCATAGTATAAGGTCTGTGAGGATGGCGAGACCTCAGTAAGAAAACACTCGGGCTCAGAACCCAGGTCTCTTGGATCAGTGGGGCGGGGGTGGCTCAGTCGGTAGCGCGCCAGGCTCGTAATCTGCAGTTCCCAGGTTCGAGTCCCAGCTGGGTCAGCGTTGAGATTTATTTCCGCATAACTCCCCGCCCTGCCCACGGTCAGCAGAGGGCACCGATGGGCTTGGAAAGGCCGCCGTCCATCGGATGGGACGTTAAGCCGTGGCCCGTGTGCGGGAGAGCCATACCCTGTGCACGTTAAAGAACAGGCTGGATAGCCTAGACGGGAGACTACCATCTGTCTCCCAACAGCTGTTCCAGTGGGTCCCCTTCCCCAACCTTCTCCGAGCCTTCGGGGTCCATGTGACCTGGCCATTTAGCCCATGGTGTGCAAAAAAGTGCCGCTCAGAGGTAAAACAACCCAACCCACAACTTGGATCAGTAGACAAGCACGCTAACCACTCGGCCACAGGACGGCAATGGCTTGATTAACCAAGTCGTAAGAACCCCAAATGCTCAGAGAAGGTAGAAAAAGGATTCACTAGACCAAGGGTTCTCAACGTGGGGTACGCGGTAAAATTTTTTGGGGTACGCCGTGAGAGTTCAAAGGTCGTTCGATCTAGTAACAAAGTCGCTAAGTTGGCATTATTATAGTACAACTATAGTTTTATCTATCTATATAAAGGGTACGCCAGTTACATACACATTTCCATGGAATACGTGAAGCATAAAAGGTTGAGAACCACTGATATATATGTTTTATTTTATTCCCATTGTTATACTATAACTACAGTTTTATCTATCTATACAAGGGGTACGCCAGTTACATACACATTTCCAGGGGGTACATGAAGCATAAAAGGTTGAGAACCACTGATATATATGTTTTACTTTATTCCCATTGTTATACTATAACTATAGTTTTATCTATCTATACAAGGGGTGCGTCAGTTACATACACATTTCCAGGGGGTACGTGAAGCATAAAAGGTTGAGAACCACTGATATATATGTTTTATTTTATTCCCATTGTTATACTATAACTACAGTTTTATCTATCTATACAAGGGGTACGCCAGTTACATACACATTTCCAGGGGGTACGTGAAGCATAAAAGGTTGAGAACCACTGATATATATGTTTTATTTTATTCCCATTGTTATACTATAACTATAGTTTTATTTATCTATACAAGGGGTACGCCAGTTACATACACATTTCCAGGGGGTACGTGAAGCATAAAAGGTTGAGAACCACTGATATATATGTTTTATTTTATTCCCATTGTTATACTATAACTATAGTTTTATCTATCTATACAAGGGGTACGCCAGTTACATACACATTTCCAGGGGGTACGTGAAGCATAAAAGGTTGAGAACCACTGATATATATGTTTTATTTTATTCATATTGTTATACTATAACTATAGTTTTATCTATCTATACAAGGGGTACGCCAGTTACATACACATTTCCAGGGGGTACGTGAAGCATAAAAGGTTGAGAACCACTGATATATATGTTTTATTTTATTCCCATTGTTATACTATAACTATAGTTTTATCTATCTATACAAGGGGTACGCCAGTTACATACACATTTCCAGGGGGTACGTGAAGCATAAAAGGTTGAGAACCACTGATATATATGTTTTATTTTATTCCCATTGTTATACTATAACTATAGTTTTATCTATCTATACAAGGGGTACGCCAGTTACATACACATTTCCAGAGGGTACGTGAAGCATAAAAGGTTGAGAACCACTGATATATGTTTTATTTTATTTCCATTGTTATACTATAACTATAGTTTTATCTATCTATACAAGGGGTACGCCAGTTACATACATATTTCCAGGGGGTACGTGAAGCATAAAAGGTTGAGAACCACTGATATATATGTTTTATTTTATTCCCATTGTTATACTATAACTATAGTTTTATCTATCTATACAAGGGGTACGCCAGTTACATACACATTTCCAGGGGGTACGTGAAGCATAAAAGGTTGAGAACCACTGATATATATGTTTTATTTTATTCCCATTGTTATACTATAACTATAGTTTTATCTATCTATACAAGGGGTACGCCAGTTACATACACATTTCCAGGGGGTACGTGAAGCATAAAATGTTGAGAACCACTGATATATATGTTTTATTTTATTCCCATTGTTATACTATAACTATAGTTTTATCTATCTATACAAGGGGTACGCCAGTTACATACACATTTCCAGGGGGTACGTGAAGCATAAAAGGTTGAGAACCACTGATATATATGTTTTATTTTATTCCCATTGTTATACTATAACTATAGTTTTATCTATCTATACAAGGGGTACGCCAGTTACATACACATTTCCAGGGGGTACGTGAAGCATAAAATGTTGAGAACCACTGATATATATGTTTTATTTTATTCCCATTGTTATACTATAACTATAGTTTTATCTATCTATACAAGGGGTACGCCAGTTACATACACATTTCCAGAGGGTACGTGAAGCATAAAAGGTTGAGAACCACTGATATATATGTTTTATTTTATTCCCATTGTTATACTATAACTATAGTTTTATCTATCTATACAAGGGGTAAGCCAGTTACATACACATTTCCAGGGGGTACGTGAAGCATAAAAGGTTGAGAACCACTGATATATATGTTTTATTTTATTCCCATTGTTATACTATAACTATAGTTTTATCTATCTATACAAGGGGTACGCCAGTTACATACACATTTCCAGGGGGTACGTGAAGCATAAAAGGTTGAGAACCACTGATATATATGTTTTATTTTATTCCCATTGTTATACTATAACTATAGTTTTATCTATCTATACGAGGGGTACGCCAATTACATACACATTTCCAGGGGGTACGTGAAGCATAAAAGGTTGAGAACCACTGATATATATGTTTTATTTTATTCCCATTGTTATACTATAACTATAGTTTTATCTATCTATACAAGGGGTACGCCAGTTACATACACATTTCCAGGGGGTACGTGAAGCATAAAAGGTTGAGAACCACTGATATATATGTTTTATTTTATTCCCATTGTTATACTATAACTATAGTTTTATCTATCTATACAAGGGGTACGCCAGTTACATACACATTTCCAGGGGGTACGTGAAGCATAAAAGGTTGAGAACCACTGATATATATGTTTTATTTTATTCCCATTGTTATACTATAACTATAGTTTTATCTATCTATACAAGGGGTACGCCAGTTACATACACATTTCCAGAGGGTACGTGAAGCATAAAAGGTTGAGAACCACTGATATATATGTTTTATTTTATTCCCATTGTTATACTATAACTATAGTTTTATCTATCTATACAAGGGGTACGCCAGTTACATACACATTTCCAGAGGGTACGTGAAGCATAAAAGGTTGAGAACCACTGATATATATGTTTTATTTTATTCCCATTGTTATACTATAACTATAGTTTTATCTATCTATACAAGGGGTACGCCAGTTACATACACATTTCCAGAGGGTACGTGAAGCATAAAAGGTTGAGAACCACTGATATATATGTTTTATTTTATTTCCATTGTTATACTATAACTATAGTTTTATCTATCTATACAAGGGGTACGCCAGTTACATACATATTTCCAGGGGGTACGTGAAGCATAAAAGGTTGAGAACCACTGCACTAGACAGACGGAAGTCGCCCAACCATGGAATATGCCAGATGACCTTGATAGAAAGCTTTGATCCAATGTCGTGTTGGATTGTTTACCCCTGAGCGACACTTTTTTTCACACAATGGGCTAAATGGCCAGGTCACAAGGCCCCCGAGGGCTCAGAGAAGGTTGTGGGAGGAGACCCACTGGACAGTTGTTGGGAGACAGATGATAACCTTCCGTCAAGACCATCCAGCGTGTTCTTTAACATGTATATGACTCTTCCGCACACGGGCCACGGCTTTACATCCCATCCGACGGACGGCGGCTTTTCCAAGCACATCGGTCTCCCCTACTGAGCGTGGGCAGGGCGGGGAGTTTTCAAAAGATAAATCTCAAAGCTGGCCCAGCTGGGAATTACAGATTACGAGCCTGGTGCGCTACCGACTGAGCCACCCCCGACACTCTTGCATGCAGACTAAAGCAATGCAATCATGATTAATTTTGTGACGCAATAGCACTGAAAGGCATTCTGGTACTTATTTTTTAATAAAAAAAAATGAAATAATTCGGAAAAGTGAATCATTTATATCGATGGGAGTGAAAAAAAGCAATTTATTATGAGCAAGCTTATGAAAAGCGGAAAGAAATCATAGTGACTTTATTGAAACTTGAATCGTTACGATTAATGTTGGGATGTTTGTTTTATTTCCGAACGGCACTTTTTTTTGCACACAAGGGCTAAATGGCCCAGTCACAAGGACCCCAAGAGCTTAGAGCAGGTTGCGGTGAGGGGGGGACCCTCTGCAGAGCTATTAGAAGACAGATCCCCGTAATTCCACACTTACTGCACCGGTCAGTGTCGAATTTGGTGTGCTGGTTCCACTTGGTTTTCCCAACGTAGGGTTTAGACCAACACCAAGAGCAGAAGGCCAGCGGACCATGTTATGACGTCAACATAAGTAGTTCTAACATCTAGACAATTCTTATAATTCTTATATTTTAAATACTGTTATTATTATTATTGGTAGTCCCTTGTTCTAATCTACTTATTAATGTTTATCTATAAATATATTTTATTTGGAAAGAAAATTATTATTGTTTATTATCAATGATCATAATGCTAATTAATTCAGGGGCGAGGGTGGCTCAGTCGGTAGCGCGCCAGGCTCGTAATCTGTAGTTCCCAGGTTCGAGTCCCAGCTGGGTCAGCATTGAGATTTATCTCCGCAAAATTCCCCGCCCTGCCCACGGTCAGTAGGGGACACCGATGGGCTTGGAAAGGCCCCCGTCCGTCGGATGGGACGTTAAGCCGTGGCACCGTGTGCGGGAGAGCCATATCCTGTGCACGTTAAAGAACACGCTGGATGGCCTTGGCGGGAGGCTACCATCTGTCTCCCAACAGCTGTTCCAGTGGGTCCCCTCCCCTAACCTTCTCTGAGCCTTCGGGGTCCATGTGACCTGGCCATGGTGTGCAAAAAATTGCCGCTCAGAGGTAAAACAACCCAACCTAATTAATTCAATAATTTTTGTCCTAAATAATATATATAGATAAACAAAGATTGATACCACCAGTAATAAATAATATTAGAATCAAAAATATACGAATTGTTTATATGGTAGAACAATTTATGCTTACGTCATAAATTTGGTCCACTAGCCTTCTCTTATAGGAGATATTATTTAGATAGCCTAAGCCCCCACCCCCCCAAAAAAAACAAGTAAAACAGATGCAAGAGGCCATCGTTTCAAGAAACCCAATAAATACTTTGAAAGAGTTCGCTTTAAACAACGCGTGCATTTTTTTTTCTCGAGAATATTTATTTCATCCTTAATCCTTCATACCACAAAAATCGTGTTGCGGTTGAACGTGACACAACAGCACGACAATGATCCACGCGACACGTGATCAAGTGGCGGTTAAATCCTCGATGGGCTGCAGCGATTAGCAGACGTCTCTTTCGTGTCCCACATAAACCGTAACCGCTGTGAGTTTAAGAGAGATGTTTGAAGCACACAGATTGTAAACGTTTTCCTCATAAATAGCTTCTGGGATTGTTTATATTTTGCCTCATCTGAAGCGCAGTTATGTTGCTGGAGATGCGAAATTTCTTTAAAGCCGAATTGGAAAGAGCTCAGCTAATTTAAATGCTGTCGTCTAGTCACGAAGAGTCGTAAATCTGGGTCGCAGAAGGGTATTAAAAGCTTCTGGCGCTTTTACTGTTTAGATCTGACTGTGATTAATTATAGCTATTATCGGTCTGGTGTGGTCAATATCGTACAAACAAAATTTCGAGGATTCTAATCACCTAATTCCTCTCAAGCAGAAGTTAGACCTAATAAATTTCGTTTTGTGAGGTTTGGCTTTTTTTTTTCGAATTTTTGTGTGTGAATCTGGTAAATTGGGCATAATATTATTTTTCGTTTTTTTTCTCCCATGCTTATTTAGAAGTCTATGCTTACGAAACAATTGTTAACTTATTTGGATGGGAATATATGCATTTTTTAAATTTTTTTTTTTAGGTCAGAGACGAGAAATTAAAAAGTTTTTCATGCTACTGATTGTTGAAATCAGGCATATTTTAGACTTCTTTTTTTATTTTTCTTGGGGAGAATGAATGTGAAAAAGGAATAGTTCTCTAGTTCAGGGGTAGCCGACCCAAATTTCGCGAAAAGCCACTAGAATGAAAAAACAACAACCTATATTCTTAAAGAGAAGCAGAAAAGTTCTCAACTTAAAATTTAAAATGTACAGTCGCTCAAAAAAATAAAAGAGTTATTCTCCCACCCACCCCGCCCCCCTTATAAGGAAGAAAAATCATCTCAGCATAATATCCCTTGATACAGTCGCACAAAAAAGTATTCGAACATTATGGTTGATTACCGAATTTAGAAAAAATATCTGGCAAAGGTTTTTTTTAGAAATTAGTGATCTGGCAACCTTCGTGTCACGTGAAACGAAGGTTGCCAGATCACTAATTTCTAAAACAATCGTTGCCAGATATTTTTTCTGAATTCTGTAATCAACCATAGTGTTCGGATATTTTTTAATATATATGATGCGTATGAATATATAATGCAATGAATATGGAGCGTGTGCAGTTACCGTTCACAGCAAACTGGAGCGGTTGCGGTTAATGTTCACGGCACATTGGATCGTGTGAGCTCAAAAAGACCTGGATCGTGTGGGCTCACTCACAGAAATATTGAGCGTGTGCAGTTACCGTTCACAGCAAACTGGAGCGGTTGCGGTTAATGTTCACAGCACATTGGATCGTGTGAGCTCACAAAGACCTGGATCGTGTGGGCTCACTCAAAACTTTTCTGGTAAAAATATCTGGTAACGATTTTTTTTAAAAATTAGTGATCTGGCAACCTTCGTGTCACGTGACACGACGTAGGTTGCCAGATCACTAATTTCTAAAAAAAATATCGTTGCCAGATATTTTTTCTGAATTCTGTAATCAACCATAGTGTTCGGATATTTATTTGAGCGACTGTAGGTGGCCATATTATTTTGATACTAGATCGTGTGGGCTCACTCACGGAAATATTGAGCGTGTGCAGTTACCGTTCACAGCAAACTAGAGCGTGTGCAGTAACTGCACACGCTCCAGTTTGCTGTGAACGGTAACTGGAGCGTGTACAGTTGCTCTACACGCTCCAGATATTTTTCCTGAATTCTGTAATCACGTGACACGAAGGGTGCCAGATAACTAATTTCTAAAAAAAAATCGTTGCCAGAAATTTTTTTTGAATTCTGTAATCAACCATAGTGTTCGGATATTTATTTGAGCGACTCTACGTCAACGTCTTTTGGAAAAGATTCGAGGTTCTAAATCGGTTTCTGTTGTTTTGAATGCAACACGGAGTGGCACGGGGAAACTAGTTTGTGAAATTTGGAGTCGAGCGCTGAAGTATTTCGTAAATTATGGGTTATCGAAATCTGTCAAGTGAGATAAAATCATCTCAGCAAATCAAGGAAGTTCTTTTACGTGTTGGTAATCTGGCAAGCGTTTGGTCAACGTGTATTGTTGAGAGCTTTACCTAGAGGAAATATTGACGAAAACAATCTTGAAATCTTTAAAATCTTTTGAATCTTTAAATCATTAAGGATGCAAAAAAAAGGGGGGGGGGGGTTCCAGGACTGATACGTGTAAGTTTTATGAAAATCTGGGAAAAAATAGCACAGTCCATGCAAAAATTTTAAAACGACTGGACTAAAAAAAATCATCGTTCTTGTACTAATAATTTCCGAGATCTCGCTCTACAAAGAATCAGCACATTATATATATTATATGCATTGTTCTACTCAAATATTAGAAAAGCCCGTGTTATGCCAATGGGAATTAGGGCGGGGGTGGCTCAGTCGGTAGAGCGCCAGGCTCGTAATCTGCAGTTCCCAGGCTCCAGTCCCAGATCGGTCAGCGTTCAGATTTATCTCCGCAAAACTCCCCGCCCTGCCCACGGTCAGTAGGGGACACCGATGGGCTTGGAAAGGCCGCCGTCCGTCAGATGGGACGTTAAGCAGTGGCCCCGTGTGCGGGAGAGTTGGGTTGGGTTGTTTCATTTCTGAGCGGCACTTTTTTGCACACCATGGGCTAAATGGCCAGGTCACATGGACCCTGAAGGCTCAGAGAAGGTTGGGGGAGGGGACCCACTGGAACAGCTGTTGGGAGACAGATGGTATCCTCCCGTCAAGGCCATCCAGCGTGTTCTTTAACGTGCACAGGGTGTGGCTCTCAAACACACGGACCACGGCTTAACGTCCCATCGGACGGACGGAGGCCTTTGCAAGCCCATCGGTGTCCCCTACTGACCGTGGGAAAAGCGGGGAATTTTGCGGAGATTTCACGCTGACCCATAATAATCTCAACGCTGACCCAGCTGGGACTCGAACCTAGGAACTACAGATTACGAGCCTGGCGTTCTACCGACTGAGCCACCCCCCGCCCCCTGTGCGGGAGAGCTCATATCCTGTGCACGTTAAAGAACACGCTAGATGGCCTTAACGGGAGGCTACCATCTGTCTCCCAACAGCTGTCCAGTGAGTCCCCTCTCCCAACCTTCTCTGAGTCTTCGGGGTCCTTGTGACCTGGCCATTTAGCCTGGTGTGCAAAAAAGTGCTGCTCAGAGGTAAAACAACCCAACCAATGGGAATCTTTAGAAGCTACGAAGCCTCGAAGTTAGATAACTTCTAAAATATGCATTTAATGAAAAAAATGTGGCTAATTATGCACAGTCGTATCAGAATAACATGACCACCCCTCATTCCCATTATTAGGTAGGTGGTCATATTATTCTGATACGATTGTGTATATCAAAGAATATAAATCTGTTTAAATCTGATTTTTCAATAATATTCGTTCAGTGTAAGAGTTACAGAAGTCAGAACGTTTAAAAACACCAATATGTTGTAAGAATTTATACCTCATAATTTAATTAAAACTTTAATATCGAATAGTTTCAAACCATTTAAATAAAATAAATGTACATTTTAATAGTTTAATAAAAATGAAATAAATACCCCCTCAAGCAGCTGCTTGCCACAGATTTCTGACAGGAGCCTGTCAGTTTATATGCCAGAGTAGAAGGTCTGAGAGGATGGCAGGACCTCAGCAGAAAACAACACGAACATCAATGCCTTACCCGGGGCTCGAACCCAGGTCCCGTAGATCAGTTGCCAAGCGCGCTAACCACTCGGCCACGGAAATAGTTTGCGTAAGGAATATTTCAATATTAGAGAATCATGAAGGATTTTTAGGAAACGAGATAATTTATTTTTTAAATATTCCATCTTCCATATCTCCTTAAATACTGAACGAATATTGTTGAAAATCGAGATTTAAATAGATTTGATTATGGTCTTTAATTTATCTTCAGTCATATTTTTTCATTAAATGCGTATTTTAGAAGTTATAGAGCTTCGAAGTTAGATTCTTATTCACATAAGATGGATTGGGTTGTTTTACTTCTGAGCGGCACTTTTTTGCACACAATGGGTTAAATGGCTAGGTCACAAGGATCCCAAGGGCTCAGAGAAGGTTGGGGGAAGGGACCCACTGGATAGCTGTTTAGAGACAGATGGTAGCCACCCGCCAAGGCCATCCAGCATATTCTTTAATGCGCACAGGGTATGGCTCTCCCGCACACGGGGCCACTGCTTAACATCCCATCCGATGGACGGCGGCCTTTCCAAGCCCATCGGTGTCCCTTACTGACCGTGGGCAGGGCGGGGAGTTTTGCATTCACATAACATGGAAATTTTCTAATATTTGGATAGGGCAGTGTAATATTTGGATACGGTAATGTAGAATAAACATAAAAATATAAGGTAAAGAATATTTATATGATAGATTAGCGTAAACACACGATTAATGGGTTGTTTTACTTATGAGGGGAACTCACAAGGACATCAAGAGCTCGGGGTGGGGGTGGCTCAGTCGGTAGCGCGCCAGGCTCGTAATCTGTAGTTCCCAGGTTCGAGTCCCAGCTGGGTCAGCGTTGAGATTTATTTCCGCAAAATTCCCCGCCCTGCCCACGGTCAGTAGGGGACACCGATGGGCTTGAAAAGGCCGCCGTCCGTCGGATGGGACGTTAAGCCGTGGCCCCGTGTGCGGGAGAGCCATACCCTGTGCACGTTAAAGAACACGCTGGATGGCCTTGACGGGAGGCTACCATCTGTCTCCCAACAGCTGCTCCAGTGGGTCCCCTCCCCAACCTTCTCTGAGCCTTCGGGGTCCATGTGACCTGGCCATTTAGCCAATGGTGTGCAAAAAAGTGCCGCTCAGAGGTAAAGCAACCCAACCCAACCCATCAAGAGCTCAGGGTTGGGTAAGCAAGGGGACTCAACTGGATGACTATTATGAAATAGATGGAAGCCCTCGTCAAGGACTTTTAGTCATCTTTAATGTGCACAGGTGATTGGCTCTCGTGTACACGGGGTAAACGGATTAACGTCCCATCCGACGAATGGACGGTGTTTCTTTCTCAGCGAGGTCAGGGTGGGGGTTACTGGAGAAAATCTTGACGAGGGCAAGTGAGGGCAGACTCGAACCTGGGAGCATCAACATCAACTTACGAAACCCGGGTTGTTGGGTTGGGTTGTTTTACCCCTGAGCGGCACTTTTTTGCACACCATGGGCTAAATGGCCAGGTCACAAGGACCCCGAAGGCTCAGAGAAGGTTGGGGTAGGGGACCCACTGGAACAGCTGTTGGGAGACAGAAGGTAGCCTCCCGTCAAGGCCATCCAGCGTGTTCTTTAACGTGCACAGGGTATGGCTCTCCCACACACGGGGCCACGGCTTAACGTCCCATCCGACGGACGGCGGCATTTCCAAGCCCATCGGTGTCCCCTACTGACCGTGGGCAGGGCGGGGAGATTTGCGGAGATAAATCTCAACGCTGACCCAGCTGGGACCGTGTACACGGGGAAAACGGGTTAACCTCCCATCCGACGAATGGACGGTGTTTCCTTTCTCAGCGAGGTCAGGGTGGGGGTTACTGGAGAAAATCTTGACGAGGGCAAGTGAGGGCAGACTCGAACCTGGGAGCATCAACATCAACTTACGAAACCCGGAGTAGTCAGGAAGGGTATTCTGATTTTTGAGCAGATGAAATAAGAAATGACTGACTCAACAACATGCACGAAACTGGTTGATGTGGAGTGCGTTAAGGAAATTCGGCGACTTTTATCAGGGTTAGGCACCCTGATAAAAATGTATTCGCATTTTGAATTTGAACAAGTTTCTTTTTTACCCCGGAGACAAATTTTTATATTGCACAATTGTGTTAATAGACAGATTTTAGAAAAAAATGGGTCGAATTGTACCACTATTAGAAGAAATAAGTTGGGCCATGGGTAATTTATTCGAGATTTTTTTAAAACCACGAAAAAAAGTTTGAGAAGTCCAGCTGAATTTTAGTTTAAGGTTGAAGAGTTTGTCAAGTCTCGACTTGACAAATTCCTTCAGAGTTCCTATAATTGGAACTTTCACTCGAGGTTAAGATTATTAAGCTTCAATGAAGCGGGTTGTAAGAAACTAAATTTTAAAATGAAATTACTTTTAATTGTAAGAAAAAAAATTTAGAAGAAACACTTCTAACCAGCAATGAGTCAAGTGAGGAGATATTTGGGTTTAGCCCCCCTCCCCCCTCCCCCTCCCGAAGAACTTTTTAAAGAAACAGTTATTAGTTTATCGATTTACGCTGACAAAAAACATTCAACACAATTTTTCAACCTTTCGAATTATTCTGGCTATGTCACTGCTTCTCACCATTGCTATAATGAGTAATATCTGTAAAACAAATATCCCCTCAAAGTTTCTTGCCACGGAGGTCTGACAGTAGATTGCCGGTTGACAAGCCAGAGTAGAAGGTCTGTGAAGATGTGTGAACATCAGCAGAAAAACAAACATCCAGCTCGAACCCAAGTCCTCTTGGATAGAAATTAAATTAATTATATTAGAAAGATTAGAAAAAATATTTCAAATTTGATTAATTATATTAAGAGGATTAGAAATGTATTAGAAATTTAATTAATTATATTAGAAAGATTAGATAAAATATTACAAATTTAATTAATTATATTAGAAAGATTAGAAAAAATATTTCAAATTTGATTAATTATATTAGAAATATTAGACAAAATATTACAAATTTGATTAATTATATTAGAAATATTAGACAAAATATTGCAAATTTAATTAATTATATTAGAAAGATTAGAAAAAATATTTCAAATTTGATTAATTATATTAGAAATATTAGACAAAATATTACAAATTTGATTAATTATATTAGAAATATTAGACAAAATATTACAAATTTAATTAATTATATTAGAAAGATTAGAAAAAATATTACAAATTTGATTAATTATATTAGAAATATTAGACAAAATATTACAAATTTAATTAATTATATTAGAAAGATTAGAAAAAATATTACAAATTTGATTAATTATATTAGAAATATTAGACAAAATATTAGAAATTTAATTAATTATATTACAAAGATTAGACAAAATATTAGAAATTTAATTAATTATATTAAGAAGATTAGAAAAAGTATTAGAAATTTAATTAATTATATTAGAAAGATTAGACAAAATATTAGAAATTTAATTAATTACATTAGAAAGATTAGAAAAAATATTGGAAATTTAATTAATTATATTAGAAAGATTAGAAAAGGTATTAAAAATTAAATTAATTATATTAGAAAGATTAGAAAAAATATTTTAAATTTGATTAATTATATTAAGAGGATTAGAAATGTATTAGAAATTTAATTAATTATATTAGAAAGATTAGACAAAATAGTACAAATTTAATTAATTATATTAGAAAGATTAGAGAAAATATTTCAAATTTGATTAATTATATTAGAAATATTAGACAAAATATTACAAATTTAATTAATTATATTAGAAAGATTAGACAAAATATTAGAAATTTAATTAATTATATTAAGAAGATTAGAAAAAGTATTAGAAATTTAATTAATTATATTAGAAAGATTAGGCAAAACATTAGAAATTAAATTAATTACATTAGAAAGATTAGAAAAAAATATTACAAATGTAATTAATTATATTAGAAAGATTAGAAAAAGTATTAAAAATTTCATTAATTATATTAGGAAGATTAGACAAAACATTAGAAATTTAATTAATTATATTAGAAAGATTAGGGAAAATATTACAAGTTTAATTAATTATATTAAGAAGATTAGAAAAAATATTAGAACAGCATGATACAATGGGAGGGATAGCAAGTGGGGGGGGGGTAGTGAAGCCTCCTCTCTAATAAAAAACAAAACCATTGGTTCGTCAATTTGCATTAAACAACATTTGTATGTGTCCAGTATCAATTTCATTTCTGATGAGCCTTCAACAGGGCCGCCGACAGGGGGGGGGGGGGGGGGGGGGGCAAGGGGGACTAGTGCATAGGGACCCGTCAGCAATAAGGACCCGTCAGATTAAGTGACTCTACTTTTTCTTACAAAAATTATTCTTAGTTAGGCTATATATCGATCCTATGCTAAAAAGTTTTATGTGACACAAACTGTGTAGGCCTATGTTTTTGCATGCCTGACTGCGCAACAGGCTTTTTTTCCTCTGTATATCATCATTGTGTCCAGAATAATTGCTATTAATGATTTGTAAAGATAAAAAGTTTTCAAGGGGGGGCCCGAGCATAATATTACATAGGGGCCCTTAAATTCTCTGCGGCCCTGGCCTTCAATTAGATTCTTAAAACATTACAATATTTCGTCATAATATTACACACGCTAAAGTGTGGAATTATTTCTATAATCAGTGACTGTCGTTAAAACCATTTATATAATAAAACATTAATTTTTTTTTAACTTTCCAAAAGTCCTAGTTACGCTTTTGATGTAACAGAACTTTCAAGTGTTATCTCTACGAACCTGGGGCGGGGGTGGCTCAGTCGGTAGCGCGCCAGGCTCGTAATCTGTAGTTCCCAGGTTCGAGTCCCAGCTGGGTCAGCGTTGAGATTTATCTCCGCAAGATTCCCCGCCCTGCCCACGGTCAGTAGGGGACACCGATGGGCTTGGAAAGGCCGCCGTCCGTCGGATGGGACGTTAAGCCGTGGCCCCGTGTGCGGGAGAGCCATACCCTGCGCACGTTAAAGAACACGCTGGATGGCCTTGACGGGAGGCTACCATGTGCCTCCCAACAGCTGTTCCAGTGAGTCCCCTCCCCCAACCTTCTCTGAGCCTTCGGGGTCCATGTGACCTCGCCATTTAGCCCATGGTGTGCAAAAAAGTGCCGCTCAGAGGTAAACAACCCAACCCAACTCTACGAACCTAATACCCATACAGTAAACAAAAATCGTTCATAAAAGTACAGCATTCCAAAATTAGAATGTTGTGTTCGATGATATCGCCTGTGAGACCCACTTTGCACTTTTTAGATCTCAATTCCAGTTTCTGCAGAAATCGAATGAATGTATTTTCTACGCTTCACCGACCAAGTAGCTCATCGAAAGGAAATAAAACTTCTACCTAACCCACATCTATCACAAGATGTCGACTCTCAAGGACTTCGCAGCGCTTGTAACCTCCTTTGTCTTGTCTCCTCTGCTAAGGCCTAATTAATGACACTCCTGGCCGCATCATTTATTACGTAATTCGCATTAGTACCAGGGGAGGAAAAAAAAAATGGTCTGTAAAAAAAGAAGACTAGTTTGATTCTGGTTTTTAATTACAGAAGAGGGATTCGTGTACTTATCTCCCAAATGAAATTTTACTTACAGTATACTCGTAATTTACCATTAACAATTTTCGACATTATATTTAAATTATTATATATATACACTTACAGTCGCTCAAAAAAGTATCCGAACACTATGGTTGATAATAGAATTCATAAAAAATATCTGGCAACGATTTTTTTTAGGAATTAGTGATCTGGCAACCTTCGTGTCACTGACACGAAGGTTGCCAGATCACTGATTTCTAAAAAAGTTGGTATGGTTAAAAAGGTTGGGGAAGGGGACCCACTGGAATATCTGTTGGGAGACAGATGGTAGCCTCCCATCAAGGCCATCCAGTGTGTTCTTTAACGTGCACAGGGTATGACTCTCTCCCGCACACGGAGCCACAGCTTAATGTTCCATCCGACGGACGGCGGCCTTTCCAAGCCCATCGGTGTCCCCTACCACCGTGGGCAGGGCGTGGAGTTTTGTGGAGATAAATCTCAACGCTGACCCAACTGGGACTCGAACCTGGGAACTGCAGATTACGAGCCTAGCGCGCTACCGACTGAGCCACTCCCGCCCCTAGTATAGATAGTGAGCCACCCCCGCCCCTAGTAGATCGCACAAAAGGGCCTCTCAGAAGTAAAACAACCAACGATTAAGTTAGACAAAACCCTGAACAATCTGCAGTGTATTTCAGCATTCTAAAAATAATAAATCTCGAAACCAATTTCCAAGTGGAATGAAAGCGATCCAGTTAAAAAAAATGGACACAATTTCTTCGCGTTTTACCACAACATCAAAATGAATTGCGACATATTTAGCAAAATATCAGAGCAGTCAAAGCCACCCACCCCTCCCCCCCCCTGCAGAAAAAAAAAATGCTCCATTTGAGCACAGCCACCGAAGTAAAAAAGCAAAAATACTCTAGTTACAAATATAGGCTTAACGATGTTTGCTCGTGTTCCACATAACCAAGTAAAGTTACTAAGCACTTTTCAACCCAACTTGCAATTTAAGAGTATCGTATGTGGGTCGTTTATGTCTTTTAAGCTTGTGGATATTTAATGCTGTATTACCTACTTTGTTGCGCCGAAATCACGAACAGTGGAATATACCTTGCTATTTGAGAGAAAAAATCCCAACTCCTTAGCAGCAATTACTATAGGGACTGCATTGCAGCCCAACCAATACTTTGGAATGTCCCATTTTTTTGGTCTTCAGTGCTAAAGCCTTGGGGCTAGTGACTGGCCTGGGCAAAACTATCACACTGCTGTTTGTTTTTTGTGGGTGGAGTGTAAACGAATTCGCCAACGTTAAATTAAAACGGACGGTTGTGCTTTGCCTTGTTAAAAAGCGGTTATTTTACAAAGGGTTTGGGTTGGGTTGTTTTACCTCTGAGCGGCACTTTTTTGCACACCATGGGCTAAATGGCCAGGTCACATGGACCCCGAAGGATCAGAGAAGGTTGGGGGAGGGGACCCACTGGAACAGCTGTTGGGAAACAGATAGTAGCCTCCCGTCAAGGCCATCCAGCGTGTTCTTTAACGTGCACAGGGTATGGCTCTCCCGCACACGGGGCCACGGCTTAACGTCCCATCAGACGGACGGCGGCATTTCCAAGCCCATCGGTGTCCCCTACTGACCGTGGGCAGGGCGGGGAATTTTGCGGAGATAAATCTCAACGCTGACCCAGCTGGGACTCGAACCTGGGAACTATAGATTACGAGCCTGACGCGCTACCGACTGAGCCACCCCCGCCCCCATTATTTTACAAAGAGACTAGCTAGGTAACAGTACGAATATTACAATTATTAGTGACATATATACATATTTGTTAGGTAACAGTCTATTATTCTTCATAATAGGTAGAGCTAATTAATAGAAAGATGATTTCTTTTTAACAAGAGATTTTCTTTTTTGCAAAAATAATGAATCTGTTTATCGTGAAATTCAAGAAAGGGAATTTCGAATAGGTTTTGAAAATGAATCTTGATTTTTGCGGACGGGTTTGTTAAGAAAATGAATATTCCTTCAAGCAGCTGTTTGTCACAGAGGTCTGACAAGGATCTGTCAGTTTATACATCGTAGGAGAAAGTCTGAGGAAGGAAACACCTCAGAAGAGAAAGAGCACAAACATCCATGCCTTACCTGGGCTCTAGGGGCGGGGGTGACTCAGTCGGTAGCGCGCCAGACTCGTAATCTGTAGTTCTCGTGTTAGAGTCCCAGCTGAATCAACGTTGAGATTAATCTCCACAAAACTCCCTGACCTGCCCACTGCAGTAGGGGGCACCGATGGGTTTGGAAAGGCCACCGTCCGTCGGATGGGACGTTAAGCCGTGGCTCCGTGTGCGGGAGAGCCATACCCTGTGCACGTTAAAGAACACGCTGGATGGCCTTGACGGGAGGCTACCATCTGTCTCCCAACAGCTGTCCCAATGAGTCTCCTCCCCCAACCTTCTCTGAGACTTCGGGTCCATGTGACCTGGCCATCTAGCCCAAGGTGTGCAAAAAAGTGCCGCTCAGAGGTAAAACAACCCAACCTGGGGCTCTAACGCAGGTCCCTTATTATCACTAGCCAAACACGCTAACCACTCGGCTACGAGACCTATTATTATATTATCAAAAATATCCCACCCTTCCTAGATCCTGCCCTGCCAACATACGTGTTGACTTGTTTGAGTCATCATTAACGGTCAATCAGCTTATCGAAGTCCTGCCCAATAGAACGATACTTCCTGATCCTGAAGCCACTTTTTGAATTCCTCTCCGATGACGTCATTCGATGGAAAGCGTCATCCTCAAAGATGCTTCTTCAGCTTCCGAAAAAAGTAAAAGTACGATATCCGATAGTGCCAGGTTTGGGCTGTAATGGTGGTGGCGAATATTGTTCCTGGTGACGAAAAGACCTGTTGTAGATAAGCAGGATAAAAAAAATCAAGCAGGCCCACCATTTTTTTCACTTGTTGCATTCGCAGAACATTCGAGCTGTACACAGGTACAGTCGCTCAAAAAAGTATCCGAACACTACGGTTGATTATAAGATTAAGAAAAAATATCTGGCAACGATTTTTTTAGAAATTAATGATCTGGCAACTTTCGTGTCACGTGATTACAGAATTCAGGAAAAATATGTGGAGCGTGTACAGCAACTGTACACGCTCCAGTTACCGTTCACAGCAAACTGGAGCGTGTGCAGTTACTGCACACGCTCCAGTTTGCTGTGAACGGTAACTGCACACGCTCAATATTTCCGTGAGTGAGTCCACACGATCTAATATCAAAATAATATGACCACCTACAATCGCTCAAAAAAGTATCCGAACACTATGTTTGATTACAGAATTCAGAAAAAATATCTGGGAACGATTTTTTTTAGGATTTCCACCATTTGGATCTCCTGTTTCCACAGAAACCGAATACTGCTCGGATATCCAGCTTCGTATACACGTGCAGTATTTCACCACGTTCGTACCAACTGTTTCCTTCATAGCAAGGGCATGTTTACTGATAACTGCTATTACTTAATTGCACAATTTGGCCCTAACAGGCAATGATGAACCCCAGATTTTCTTTGACACGGAAGAAATTGAGAAACTTACTTTCTCACTTAAAAATAATAAACAAATTACCTTTCAGGAAACTGCTTGTCATAGAGATCTGACAGTTTATACTGCCAAAGAATAGATCAGTAACGAAGCGAGTTCGGTTGTTTTACCTCTGAGCGGCACTTTTTTGAACACCATGGGCTAAATGGTCAGGTCACAAGGATCCTGAAGGCTCAGAGAAGGTTGGGGGAGGGGACTCACTGGAACAGAGGTTGGAAGAGAGATGGTAGCCTCCCGTCAAGGCCATCCAGCGTGTTCTTTAACGTGCACAGGATATGACTCTCCCGCACACGGGGCCACGGCTTAACGTCCCATCCGACTGACGGCGGCCTTTCAAGACCATTGGTGTCCCCTACTGACTCTGGGTAGAGCGGGGGAATTTTGCGGAGATAAACTTCAATGCTGACCCAGCTGGGACTCGAACTTGGAAACTGCACATTACGAGCCCGGCGCGCTACCGACTGAGCCACCCCCGCCCCAGGATCCTGAAGGCTCAGAGAAGGTTGGGGGAGGGGACTCACTGGAACAGAGGTTGGAAGAGAGATGGTAGCCTCCCGTCAAGGCCATCCAGCGTGTTCTTTAACGTGCACAGGATATGGCTCTCCCGCACACGGGACCACGGCTTAACGTCCCATCCGACGGACGGCGGCCTTTCAAGACCATTGGTGTCCCCCTACTGACTCTAGGTAGAGCGGGGAATTTTGCGGAGATAAACCTCAATGCTGACCCAGCTGGGACTCGAACCTGGAAACTGCACATTACGAGCCCGGCGCGCTACCGACTGAGCCACCCCCGCCCCATTTAAATTTAGATTTTATCGCTATGTTGAAAATAACATCTTAAGAAACAAAGGGCATTGTGGGTATTATCTGTCATTCTTGAACAAAGCTTAGATTAAAAAACAGGCCCGCAGCCGAAAAGCCTCTTTCTGATTCAACACTCGTTGGTTTAACGGTAATTAACGCATTATGTAAAAGCTCTAAATTTTTACTATTTTTAATGTGGCTTCAAAGTATTTAAATTCAGCGTTCACATTATAATCTCTGGAATTTTTCATAGGCAGCATTTCTAATTTATTCATTTTGCTGAAATACTCGTGCATTAAGTCGTCATATTAGTTCGTTTTAGGGGCTGGGGTGGCTCAGTCGGTAGCGCGCCAGGCTCGTAATCTGTAGTTCCCAGGTTCGAGTCCCAGTTGGGTCAGCGTTGAGATTTATCTCCGCAAAATTTCCCGCCCTGCCCACGGTCAGTAGGGGACAACGATGGGCTTGAAAAGGCCGCCGTCCGTCGGATGGGACGTTAAGCCGTGGCCCCGTGTGCGGGAGAGCCATACCCTGTGCACGTTAAAGAACACGCTGGATGGCCTTGACGGGAGACTACCATCTGTCTCCCAACAGCTATTCCAGTGGGTACCCTCCCCCAACCTTCTCTGAGCCTTAGGGTTCCATGTGACCTGCCATTTAGCCCATGGTGTGCAAAAAAGTGCCGCTCAGAGACAAAACAACCCAACCCTTTACGAAATCTTGAAGCCTGTCCTTATTCAAAGGGGATTTGCGAAAGATTCGGCAGATTTTTCTGACTTTTTTAATTACTCTCAAATAGTCTTCACTAAGTCTCGGTGCCTCATTTGTGTCAATATTTATCTCAAACATGGGATCCAAATATAGGCCTTGATTAACATCATATTCATGATTAACATCATATTCATCTTCAATGTCAACATCAGTTGCTTCTTCATTGAGTTGGGTTGGATTGTTTTACCTCTGAGCGGCACTTTTTTGCACACCATGGGCTAAATGGCCAGGTCACATGGACCCCGAAGGCTCAGAGAAGGTTGGGGGAGGGGACCCACTGGAACAGCTGTTGGGAGACAGATGGTAGCCTCCCGTCAAGGCCATCCAGCGTGTTCTTTAACGTGCACAGGGTATGGCTCTCCTGCACACGGGGCCACGGCTTAACGTCCCATCCGACGGACGGTGGCTTTTCCAAACCCATCGTTGTCCCCTATTGCCCACGGGGAGGGCGGGGAGTTTTGCGGAGATAAATCTCAGCGCTGACTTAGCTGGGACTATAGCGTGAATGACAAACGGAGAAATAAATGGGGGGGGGGGAGACTATGAGACTGCGCAATTGGAGCATCAACAGTTTTCACTGTTCATAGGTTATTCACTTATCAACCAACCAATGATAGATGAGAACTATCGAAGCTCTAACTGCGCAGTCTCAAAGTCTCCCCTTTGTTTCTTCCATCTGCCAATCATGCTACTCCGCGTGTTCTTTAACGTGCTTAAATATGATTGAATGATGCCATCCGACGTTCCACTATACAGGACAGTACTACATCATATGGATGGCACCAAAAGCCACCTTCGTGTGCTGGTTGAGGCCTATCGGAACGCTGACACTGAGGCTGCGAAGCAGCGGAGACAGTACCTATCATCTGCATTACTTTTATGTTATCAGAATCTTCTGTTTATTCATATCTCTAATTTTGGTACTTTCGAATTTTGAGCCTTGTGTGCTGGTTGATGCCTATCAGAACGCTGACATTAAGGCTGCGGTGCAGCTGGGAGAGTTCCTATTGTCTACATTAGTATAATATATGTAATCAGTCAGTTCATTCCTATCTCTTATTAGTACGGAACTTTCGAATTTTGAACCGTGCTGATGATTTATTGCCAATATGGTTAGGTAGCATTACGGTCTAATTATTACTGCAACTCTGCACATGAAGTGTGCCGAAAGTCTACCATTTTTAAGGGTAAATTAGAGCTCTTTTAATTTTAAACATGATATTCGCTACTTAAATATCAGTTATTGGGACAGAAGTCCAAGTTCGAGGCTCTCGTGGTGTCGTGGATCGTTGGGTGAGGGGACCCACTGGACAGCTGTTAGTAAAAGGGTGTCAGCCTCCCGTCAAGGCCATCCAGCGTGTTCTTTAACGTGCGCGGGTGTGTCTCTCCCACACACGGGACCACGGCTTAATGTGCCATCCTACGGACGGTGGCCTTTTCAACTCAACAGTGACCCCTATTCACTGTAGGCATGGCGGGGAGTTTGGCGGAGAATAATCTCTACACTTGCGCAGCTGGAACCCGAACTTCATAATTACAGGTTACGAGTCTGGCACACTACCAACTGAGCCTCCCCTCTTTAACGTGCACAGGGTATGGCTCTCCCGCACAAGAGCCACGGCTTAACGTCCCATCCGACGGATGGCGGCCACACATGTGACGGTGTTACGATGCCGATCAAAGTAAATTTTGTATCCATAGAGCCAACTGGTGAATTCTGCTTCTAAAACTGATGTCGTCCTTCTGTTTCAGGGTTTCTTCAGGCGGAGTATCCAAAAGCAGATCGAATATCGTTGTCTGAGGGACGGCAAGTGCTTGGTCATCAGGTTGAACAGGAATCGCTGCCAGTACTGTCGCTTCAAGAAATGTCTAGCTGTCGGCATGTCTAGAGATTGTAAGTATCTTTCATCCAATTCACTTTCTTACGATATATGTCCATAGGTGTCAGCATAAAACGATTAAGTAAATGCCCATCTTATGCGTTTCGCAGAGGGGATGGTTGTCGGGTTGTTTTACCTCTGATCAGCATTTTTTTTTGCACACCATGGGCTAAATGGCCAGGTTACAAGGACCCCGAAGGCTCAGAGAAGATTGGGGGAGGGGACCCACTGGAACAGCTGTTGGGAGACAGATGGTAACCTCCCATCAAGGTCATCCAGCGTGTTCTTTAAAGTTGTGTTGTTTTACCTCTGAGCGGTACTTTTTGCACACCATGGGCTAAATGGCCAGGTCACAAGGACCCCGAAGGCTCAGAGAAGGTTGGGACCCACTGGAACAGCTGTTGGGAGACAGATGGTAGCTTCCCGTCAAGGCCATCCAGCGTGTTCTTTATGTTGGGTTGTTTAACCTCTGAGCAGCACTTTTTTTGCACACCATGGGCTAAATGGCCAGGTTACAAGGACCCCGAAGGCTCAGAGAAGATTGGGGGAGGGGACCCACTGGAACAGCTGTTGGGAGACAGATGGTAACCTCCCATCAAGGTCATCCAGCGTGTTCTTTAAAGTTGGGTTGTTTTACCTCTGAGCGGTACTTTTTGCACACCATGGGCTAAATGGCCAGGTCACAAGGACCCCGAAGGCTCAGAGAAGGTTGGGACCCACTGGAACAGCTGTTGGGAGACAGATGGTAGCTTCCCGTCAAGGCCATCCAGCGTGTTCTTTATGTTGGGTTGTTTAACCTCTGAGCAGCACTTTTTTTGCACACCATGGGCTAAATAGCCAGGTCACAAGGACGCCAAAGGCTCAGAGAAGGTTGGGGGAGGGGACCCACTGGAACAACTGTTGGGAGAAGATGGTAACCTCCCATCAAGGTCAATCCAGCGTGTTCTTTCACGTGCATAGGTTATGGCTCTCTCTCGTAGACGGGGCTTAACGTTCCATCCGACGGACGGCGGTTTTTCCAAGCCCATCGGTGTCCCCTACTGACAGTGGGAAGGGCGGGGAATCGCAGAGAGGAAATTATATGCTCCATTTATGTGATTTCGATTTTCCGACTTTTGCAATTTATAACAGTGGAAATTTGTACTAATCGATGATTGCGAAAATTTAAATAGAAATATTTTATTATGACATATAAAACGCTAGAAAATTGTTCATGTATCTCTAAAAAAAAAGTTGTTTTTCCACTGCTTTGTGCCTACGGGCTTCAGAAGGAGGGGGAGACCACGGATGCGGTGGGCAGACAATGTCAAACAGGACCTTGTTAGAATTGGTGTGCAGTGGTCAGATGCAACAGATGTAGCTCAGGGCAGACTTGCTTGGAGAATTAATTGCACGGTCTGATTGGACTTCCGTAGCCCATGGCTGCTTGAGGATGATGATGATGATGGGTTGGGTTGTTTTACCTCTGAGCGGCACTTTTTTGCACACCATGGGCTAAATGGCCAGGTCACATGGACCCCGAAGGCTCAGAGAAGGTTGGGGGAGGGGACCCACTGGAACAGCTGTTGGGAGACAGATGGTAACCTCCCGTCAAGGCCATCCAGCGTGTTCTTTAACGTGCACACGGCTTAACGTCCATCCGACGGACGGTGGTCTTTCCAAGTCAATCAGTGTCCCCTACTGACCGTGGGCAGGGCGGGGAATTTTGCGGAGATAAATATCAACGCAGACCCAGTTGGGACTCGAACGTAGGAACTACAGATTGCAAGCCTGGTGCGCTACTGACTGAGCCACCCCATTGAGATATCCTGAATTGCGTTTATGCGAATTAGCTGAGTAGCTAAGCGGAGGGGGGGGGGGGAGAGATTAAACCCTATAGTGAAATTCTATTATTAAGAAATCATTATTTCCTCAGTGTTTACATTAGGGATCACGTGAACAAAATTCTTCACATACACATCTCTTCACCCCGCTTCCAAAATCCTATTACGCCAATTCAACAAAAAATCCAGGTTAGGTATTAATATGAGTTGAGAACACTAAGGGATTAATTTATAGAGCCGATCACAGAATTATCCACTACTACGAGGGGCGGGGGTAGTAAAGATACCTGGCGGGGGTACTAAGATATCCTGGGTTGGATTGTTTTGCCTCTGAACGGGCCAACGGCTTACGCTACCGACTGAGCCACCCCTGCCCCGCCCCCTATGATGATGATGATGTGGGGATCGTTGGAGCAAATCGTTGTTGAAAGGAGCAAATCGTTGTTGACATTGTAAGGATGATGATGATTGTAAACCATTTGACCCTCACACTCTACCAACAAAATTTCTAGCATAAACAGATCGTTTGCAATATTAAGGTTTAACCACTTTTCAAAAATTTCTACCGCTAGAGGATTACAATTATTGAGACATTTTATTTTTTTCAATATATGATGCTGGGACTTAGAGCCAATTTATCTTCTTTATGTCCCAATGAGAAAACATAGAATTTTTTGACAGGTTGATAATTGAACACTTTTTATATTGAGGGACAATCACAACAGATAGGACAGAACAAACGACCATGCCATCCATACCGGGACTCGAACCCGGACCTTGGTAGTCGCAGTGTCACCGCGAGATCACCGAGCCACCGAGGCGGCATTGAGAGAGTCTAAAAGTGCGAATTCTTATATTTCATTAATTCTTTCTTATTCAACTAAAAACTAAGTTTTATCTCCAAAAATGAAAAAGTTCAATATTTGCAGACACACAGAAAAACACACATTATTTTGCTCGGGTTTTTTTTTAATAAAACGACTAAACAATAATGACAAATAAAAAAGATATTAATTTAACCTCGAGAATAAGATTAACTAAGATATCCTGGGTTGGATTGTTTTGCCTCTGAACGGCACATTTTTTGCACACCATGGGCTAAATGGCCAGGTCACATGGACCCCGAAGGCTCAGAGAAGGTTGGGGAAGGGAACCCACTGGAACAGTTGTTGGGAGACAGATGGTAACCTCCCGTCAAGGCCATCCAGCGTGTTCTTTAACGTGCACACGGCTTAACGTCCCATCCGACGGACGGTGGTCTTTCCAAGTCAATCAGTGTCCCCTACTGACCGTGGGCAGGGCGGGGAATTTTGCGGAGATAAATATCAACGCAGACCCAGTTGGGACTCGAACGTAGGAACTACAGATTGCAAGCCTGGTGCGCTACTGACTGAGCCACCCCATTGAGATATCCTGAATTGCGTTTATGCGAATTAGCTGAGTAGCTAAGCGGAGGGGGGGGGGGGGGGGAGAGATTAAACCCTATAGTGAAATTCTATTATTAAGAAATCATTATTTCCTCAGTGTTTACATTAGGGATCACGTGAACAAAATTCTTCACATACACATCTCTTCACCCCGCTTCCAAAATCCTATTACGCCAATTCAACAAAAAATCCAGGTTAGGTATTAATATGAGTTGAGAACACTAAGGGATTAATTTATAGAGCCGATCACAGAATTATCCACTACTACGAGGGGCGGGGGTAGCTCAGTCGGTAGCGCGCCAGTCTCGTAATCTTCAGTTCCCAGGTTCGAGTCCCAACTGGGTCAGCGTTGAGATTTATCTCCGCAAAAATTCCCCGCCCTGCCCACGGTCCGTAGGGGACACCGATGGGCTTGGAAAGACCGCCGTCCGTAGGATGGGACCTAAAGCCGTGGCCCCGTGTGCGGGAGAACCATAACCTGTGCACGTTAAAGAACACACTGGATGGCCTTGATGGGAGGCTGCCATCTGTCTCCCAACAGCTGTTCCAGTTGGTCCCCTCCCCCAACCTTCTCTGAATCTTCGGGGTTGGGTTGGGTTGTTTTACCTCTGAGCGTCACTTTTTTGCACACCATGTGCTAAATGGCCAGGTCACATGAACCCCGAAGGATCAGAGAAGGTTGGGGGAGGGGACCCACTGGAACAGCTGTTGGGAGACAGATGGTAACCTCCCGTCAAGGCCATCTAGCGTGTTCTTTAACGTGCACAGGGTATGGCTCTCCCCCACACGGAGCCACGGCTTAACGTCCCATCCGACCGACGGCGGCCTTTCCAAGCCCATCGGTGTCCCCTACTGACCATGGACAGGGCGGGGAATTTTGCGGAGATAAATCTCAACGCTGACCCAGCTGGGTCTCGAACCTGGGAACTACAGATTACGAGCCTGGCGAGCTACCGACTGAGCCCCCCCCCCCCAAGAGTCTTCGGGGTCCTTGTGACCTAGCCATTTAGCCCATGGTGTGCAAAAAAGTGCCGCTCAGAGGTAAAACAACCCAACCCACTACTACGATGCAGCATTTTGTAGCTGTAAATCGTAGAGCAGTGACCATACCTAATTATAACGATGTCGGCAAACCTGACGTATTAAAAAAGAGGTTTTCACCCAAAATTGGATCGGAGCTTCTTCGAGTGCAGGAAAATGCGCCATCGTGATATTCATAAAAAAATGCACTGTGTAAGAGAAAATGCAAATTCTTGGAATCCAAAGCGCACTTTTCTCCCTTTTGCTCCTAACTAGGTCAGAAACATCTAACGGACAGTTGTTTCCATCCAGTTTTCAACTACTGACCTACGTTAAAGTGGACCAGAGAAATTAGTTTTCTTCCATAATTAAGGTTTGTGGCGTGGCACGACCAAGAACATTCGAGGGTAAAGAGTTAATTTTCTCAGAATGAAATCGTTTCTGGACTCTTGCAATTATCAATAACACGAATATTCATGGCTCCAGAAATGTCTGTTAAGTGATAGTAATAAACAAGTGACTCTAATCTTATGGTTTCGGGTTGGGTTGGGTTGTTTTACCTCTGAGCGGCACTTTTTTTCACACCATGGGCTAAATGGCCAGGTCACAAGGACCCCGATGACTCAGAGAAGGTTGGGGGAGGGGACCCACTGGAACAGCTGTTGGGAGACAGATGGTAGCCTCCCGTCAAGGCCATCCAGCGTGTTCTTTAACGTGCACAGGGTATGGCTCGCCCGCACACGGAACCACGGCTTTAGGTCCCATCCTACGGACGGCATCCTTTCCAAGCCCATCGGTGTCCTCTACAGACCGTGGGCAGGGAGGGGTATTTTGCGGAGATAAATCTCAACGCTCACCCAGCTGGGACTCGAGCCTGGGAACTACAGACTACGAGCCTGGCGTGCTACCGACTGAGCCACCCCCGCCCCGCACACCATGGACTAAATGGCTAGGTCACAAGGACCCTGAAGACTCAGAGAAGGTTGGGGGAGGGGACTCACTGGAACAGCTGTTGGGAGACAGATGGTAGCTTCCCGTCAAGGCCATCCAGCGTGTTCTTTAACGTGCACAGAGTATGACTCTCCCGCACACGGAACCACGGCTTTAGGTCCCATCCTACGGACGGCATCCTTTCCAAGCCCATCGGTGTCCTCTACAGACCGTGGGCAGGGAGGGGTATTTTGCGGAGATAAATCTCAACGCTCACCCAGATGGGACTCGAACCTGGGAACTACAGACTACGAGCCTGCCGTGCTACCGACTGAGCCACCCCCGCCCCGCACACCATGGACTAAATGGCTAGGTCACAAGGACCCCGAAGACTCAGAGAAGGTTGGGGGAGTGGACCCATTGGAACAGCTGTTGGGAGACAGATGGCAGCCTCCCGTCAAGGCCATCCAGCGTGTTCTTTAACGTGCACAGGGTATGGCTCTCCCGCACACGGGGCCACGGGTTAACGTCCCATCCCACGGACGGCGGCCTTTCCAAGCACATCGGTGTCCCCTACTGACCGTGGGCAGGGCGGGATATGGTTTCAGGAGAAATCTTGGGGTTTTCTGTGAACTAACTTTAATAATTCCGGCAGAAGCATTTTTTCGGACAGAAAGAATGAGAAGACAGAAAGTCGATTTATGATTTCTACGAGTCTGTTTTCGTCAATCCTCGAAAACCGAGTTTTGATACTTCGATTATCAGTATTATCAGTACTAGACATAGGCTAGTTCGCTACATCGCTAATGGTAACGTTCCCCCAATGTTAATTCTCAGAGCCATCGAATTTTCAACCATCATGGAAATTTTAATCCATTAACCTATCCCCTTTTCAGCCATCATAGATTATCGATGTTTCTCTTTTCCTCAGCTGTACGGTACGGCCGGGTGCCGAAGAGATCCCGAGAGAGGAACGAAGAGAACCGAGTGACGCAATCAGAAGCTGACCAATCAGCGAGGGACATCGAGAATAAGCAGCTCGCCATGTACGACATCATCCTGACTATCTCCCAGGCCCACCATGCAAATTGTGCCTATACTGAAGAGAAAACCAGGGGCCTTGTCAGGAAGCCAGCAATCTTTGTAAGCAATACATTGATACTCTATTCTAGGGGTTCTCAACGTGTGGTATGCTTACCCTTGGGGGTAAGGGGTAAAATTTTTGGGCTACGTCGTGAGAGCTCAAAAGTCGCTAGATGTATGTTATATATATATATTTTGTTTTATTCCCATTGTTATACTATAACTATAGTTTTATCTATCTATACAAGGGGTACGCCAGTTACATACACATTTCCAGGGGGTACGTGAAGCATAAAAGGTTGAGTTCTTGGGTTGTTTTACCTCTGAGCGGCACTTTTTTTGCACAACATGGGCTAAATGGCCAGGTCACATGGACCCCGAAGGCTCAGAGAAGGTTGGTGAAGGGGACCCACTGGAACAGCTGTTGGGAGACAGATGGTAGCCTCCCGTCAAGGCCATCCAGCGTGTTCTTTAACGTGCACAGGGTATGGCTCTCCCGCACACGGAGCCACGGCTTAACGTCCCATCCGACGGACGGCGGCCTTTCCAAGCCAATCGGTGTCCCCTACTGACCGTGGGCAGGGCGGGGAATTTTGCGGAGATAAATCTCAACGCTGACCCAGCTGGGACTCGAACCTGGGAACTACAGATTACGAGCCTGGCGCGCAGGAGCCACCCCCGCCCCATAAAAGTTTGAGAACCACTGCTCTATTCCTTATTGTCGATTAGTCAAACATTCATACAAACTTGAGTCGAAGTTCGTGAATCTTATTTTCAATCTTTAAAATACTTTTTTTTTCACATCAGAATCTTTATAATTGAGGAGAACGGTTCTTCTTAGTAAAATGAGTAACTATAGTATTGAACTAAGGTTGCCACTTGCGATAAGTTCGGGCTCAAATTTTCGAGCTCATGCTGTCTAGAGCTCGAACATATCTGAACCAAAGCTCCAAGTATTTCAATAATTGTTGAGCTCCAGCAGAACATGGGAAAAAATTTCTCTAACACATCATAAGACATATATACAAATAAATATGTGGCGCTAATAATTTGTTTTATTCTTAAATTATTTATTATAATCATTTTCTGAAAAAATTAAAATATAATTAATTATTCAGAAGCTAATCGAAATTAATGCTATTCAGAAGAAATAAAATATTAGAAATACTAGTAGAAAATGAAAGTTTGTGGTGACGTCATTATCAATGCAAAGAGCCATTCATTTATCAAAGTTAGAAAATAAGTAAAAATAATCAAAAGCCGTATGGCGCTTATTTTTAATTACTAAAAACTAATTAAAAGGTTGAAAATAAAATAAAAAATATTTTATATTATAATTACCTATTATTTTCTTAACACGAAATATTTTTACAATAAATGTCTGAAATTTAAATTATTTTGAGCCTGGCCCTGCTCAGACAAAGCCCGACATTGTTAATCGCCATATCTCATGAACTAATAACCCGAAAAAATCTGCTAGTCGCAATTTTACGATTTCCCTCCCACTCTAAAAATATGTCAAATAATGAAAAAATTATAAATAAATAAATAATAAAAAATAAATACCCCCTCAAACAGCTGCTTGCCACAGAGGTCTGACAGGAGCCTGTCAGTTTATATGCCAGAGTAGAAGGTCTGAGAGGATGGCAGGACCTCAGAAGAAAAACAATACACACAACCATGCCTTACCCGGGGCTCGAACCCAGGTCCCGTAGATCAGAAACCAAGCTCGCTAACCACTCGGCCACGGGACGGCTATAAAGCATTGTAAAATAAATTCTGGCACCCAATTATTTTTTTTTTGGAATTCCCAATACAGTGGACCTTCGTTATAGCGCTGCTCGCTATACCGCGCACTCGGTTATAGCGCGGGCGATGTTCGCGATAAGTTCAAACATGTTTATAGAGGTCCGTGCGGCGTTAGTGAGTATTGCATTTTATTGTTACTGCGTATTGAGTAATTGTGTATGTATTGAGTTCCTGCATGTATTTTGAATAGTGTTTAATTATTGTATGCATGATGAGTAAAAGAAAAGCTTACAGTGTGAAATTTATTGTGTTGCCACCGCGCCGCTCGGTATAATGCGGTTCACCTTATAACGCGGGTGTTGTTTCCCGCCCGACATGCGCGTTATATCGGGGGTCCACTGTATTTAAAAAAATTGAAACAATGAATTGAAAAAAAAAATGATAGTCGTGACAGGGATTCGAACCCAAGTTTTCCAGAAGCATGCCGGGCATCTTAACCGCTAAACCACCAAGGAACTGACCATTTCTTCAACTAAGTGCTAAGTGAAAATTCCCAATTTTTTCATCTCACCTTAATTTTGCCTTAATTTCACCTTAATTTTGCATATTTTTCAAAGCTGACCAGATTTTGCCAACTCTCTAAGTTTTTCCCCAAGTTACCTTGATTTTGCCAACTCTCCTTAATTTTGGACAAACAATCCCAATTTTCACAACTCACCTGTATTTTAACAAGTGGATTCGAATTTTGCAAACTCGCCATAATTTTACAGAAAAGAATCTCAAGTTTTACATCTCACCTCAATTTTACCAAGTCACTTCGAATTTTGCCAACTGCTCTAGATTTTGCCAACTCGACATAATTTTACAAAAAAATCTCAATTTTTACATCTCACCTCAGTTTTATCAAGTTACTTCCAATTTTGCCAAGTTGTGCAGATTTTTCCCAGTTTTCTACATTTTGCCAGCTATCTTTAATTTAACAAAAACAATCCCAATTTTCACAACTCCCCTGTATTTAACCAAGTGGCATCGAATTTTGCCGACTGCCCTAGATTTTTCCAACTCGCCATAATTTTACAGAAAAAATCTCAACGTTTACATCTCACCTCAATTTTGCCATATCACTTCGAATTTTGCCAACTCCCCTTAATTTTATAAAAAAGAAATCCCAATTTTTCCAACTCACCTGGATTTTATCGTCACTTCGAATTTTCCCAACTCTGATTTTTTTTGGGAGAAGCCTCCCCCCATAGTTGCGCCCCTGAATACATGTGACCAAAATATGTAGAAACGGAAATAACACTTTCGATAATTTACGTAGAGACGAAGCCACGGACTATGAGAGCGCGCGCTGACGTCAGCTACGACCTGAGCAACACCGGGCAATTCTTCTAGTCGCCAATGTAGCGGTGGAAAGAAAACTATGCTGCATTGTGTACTTTGCAATATTACGAAATTAAAAACAGCGTTTTTAAATCCTCACTTCAATAAAGTATACATATTAATAATGTATGAGTAAACTAGAAAAAAAAATTTTATTTCTCGCATAAGGTGTGGAACTTTTGCTGTGACGGAATTACATCTGCGAGTTGTTCTTGCAAGAACTCACATGGATATGGCCTCTTTTCATTGGTTGATTGCTTTCTCTGATCTTCAGATATATCGCTCTGTTCTTTATCTGGAACGTAGTATAGTTCAGTAAACAAAAACCAAAACCTACTTTTAGTTTTGTTATCGAAAAGCTTTTCTGCAAATGAAAATAAAGCTCGTACAAAACAAAAAGTGCATAGCATGATGAATTTCGAATCTGTTGCTAAAACGCAGCTGAACTTAGCATTCATTGTACTGTGAATGGCAACAGAGACGACTCAATAATTTCGCGCCATTCTCAGGCACGTGGAGATCACCAGCACTTGTTTACATTTTGCGTCTAAGTGACTAGTGTTTTTGTTCCTCAAATCTTAACGTTTTGAATAAAAAGAGTAACATTGATAATTAAGTAATTTATATTTTTCGTGAGCAATTTTTTCAATTTATCATAAGTTTGAAATTATTTAATTATTTAATTTTTTTAATAATTAAATAATTTAATTATTTAATTAATTATTTAATTGTTTTCCTTGACGAAAAGAAATGGTTTTCTTCGATATTTGATTGAACAGACTGACCTAATTAGCCAACTGATCCAATTATGTACGTGATTCTAGAGCCTCGACGAGTTCCAGCCTGGCACAATAGATGCAAGCGGGAACACCCAGATAGCCCCAGACAGTTTGGAGCAGCAAAAGATCGTGATGTGGCAACATTTTGCAGTCCTCCTCACACCTTCTATTCAGAGGGTTGTGGAGTTTGCGAAACGAGCGCCAGGATTCCTCGATCTGACTCAGGACGACCAGCTCATCCTCATCAAGCTGGGTTTCTTCGAGATATGGTTGGTGCATATTTCCCGTTTGATCAATCCTTCAGACAACACTATCACCTTTAGCGACGGCAGCTACATCACCCGGCAGCAAATGGAACTCATGTTTGATGTACGTAGCGATTCTTTATTTACTTATATATATATATGATTTATTTCTAATACTGAATGTTTTTTAAAAGCTTACATGAAATTGTTTTAAAAGTCTTATGTATTCGATATTCTGTTCAATCTACTTTCTCTGAAAAACTCAAGAAAATGCCCGAAATATTTCTAAAACGTACCCATTTGGAACCACTGTTCTAAGGGTAAAATTAGAGCCAATGGACGAATCGGAAAATGTAAATGGTAATATTTCATTAGTAGTTATGCAGCCAAAAAAAATGTTTCATTTATCTCTTGAAGCAAAAAAAGTGGCGTTTTGCCACCACCATGGAGGTAAGTGGAAAGTTCACTGTTTTCAGCGTAAGCTCCTTGTCAATTACACTTCTTTACCCAAATTTCTACTTTGGATAGGTTGTGTACCAAAATTGCTTAAAGTTTCGACCATTTTCGAGAATTTTCCACCGTTGATGGCGCTATTAAAACTATTGAAAGAATCGGAAAAATGCGAATCCCAATATTAGGGGATCATAAGAGATATTTTCCCAACTAACTATTCACTAGTGAATCCAAATATTACATTAATATCTGTATAACACACAGAAAAGAAAACTTATCATTTTTCTCCAAAAACAAAAAATCAATACTTACAGACAGGCCGTCAGATGACAAACTGAAACAAGCCAGTCAGGTTTAACTGACTACTACCACGAGAATAATAGATATTAAATATACCCTTCTAGAACAGCAGCAAGCTTCCTAAACACTACACCAGTTAAGACATGCAGTATGTAAATTTTGAAGTACAATTGCTTTGTGCAGTACAGTATATTACACACGACCGTATGTAGTGTGTGTGTGTGTGGGAGGGGGGTGAGGCTTGGTTTCTCTCTTTGAGAATGCTAGTAAAGGTAATAGATGAAAAAAATTAAATTGAAATATATTTCATGCATTTTTAATAAATTTTTTAAAGACCTCTGAAACGGATCTAGAAATCGAGGTGTTCTGAATAGAATTCTGGTGTAAGTATTTTTATGAGTTTATGTAATGTTTATATAATTCCAGAGGAATAGTTAGGTTTAATAAGACTCCTAAGACCCACTACCACTGACATGACAAAAAAAAAAGCAAACCAAGCTTTAAACCCCCTTATTGATTACTTCTATTTAATCCTTATTTTTTTCACCAATTCCAAAGGTGCATAATCAAACGCTAACTTCTGAAATGTCAAAAGACGAGAAACATGGAGAGATACCTCACTATTGAAGAAAAAGCTCAGCCAATGTGAATGAAACGCATTGACACATTTAGATGATGAGCTGTACCGACATCATAAAAGGGGGGCGGGGGTGGCTCAGTCGGTAGCGCGCCAGGCTCGTAATCTGTAGTTCCCAGGTTCGAGTCCCAGCTGGGTCAGCGTTGAGATTTATCTCGGCAAAAATTCCCCGCCCTGCCCACGGTCAGTAGGGGACACCGATGGGCTTGGAAAGGCCGCCGTCCGTCGGATGGAAGGTTAAGCCGTGGCCCGTGTGCAGGAAAGCCATACCCTCTGCACGTTAAAGAACACGCTGGATGACCTTGACAGGAGGCTACCATCTGTCTCCCAACAGCTGTTCCAGTGGGCCCCCTCCCCCAACCTTCTCTGAGCCTTCGGGGTCCATGTGACCTGGCCATTTAGCCCATAGTGTGCAAAAAAGTGCCGCTCAGAGGTAAAACAACCCAACATCATAAAAGTCACTGTAAATTCCACATGAATGGCGATGATAGGGCTCTGACTTCGAAGGGTCATGACGTGTTTTCGCATCGCTCCTGGATTACTTCAAAGTTTATTTATTAGCTAACTATTTACTTAAATTTCCTACTAGCCTTGGGCAAGACTGGGTGAAAATCCCAGTGGAGCCCTTGGCAGGAAGGGTAGCTAGATTAGCATAAATTTTTATTTAAACTTGTAGTATCTTAGCTAGGGTTTTCAGATTTATTTTTTCTACAATGTTGTGTGAATAAAGTCTACAGTGGATACTACTTTGGATACACATTACTACATTTGATAAGTATTAGTACAATAGCCAACCTGAGTTGGCCGCTGTCAGTATAGGAAAAGTACGCGCCAATAGCCGACTTTAAGTTGGCCGTTATTGGCGTTGGAAGAGTACGTACTGATAGCCGACTCAGCGCTTGGGCGTTATTGGCTTGGAAATATACTATTTAAGTATGCTTCCTATTTTAAAAATCCTCCGTTTAGGTATTTTAGCTCTAAGTTTTTGTATTTTATTCGATTCTAGTTGCTACTGAAAAGTAGCTTTTTTTTTGTATTTCATTCCTTATTAGTTTTGTAAATTTACATTTATTCTCATATATTTTTACTCATTTTGAGTTATAATATTGGTTTTGGATTGATTACTGTTAGTTTACAGTAATCCTATCCTTTTGCAAAACCGGTCTGAGCCGGTTCTTTCAGTTACAGTCGCAACTGTTCGAAACTTTCAAAATTTAGAATTTTTGTGATATTGTTCTATCTAATTGATATATATATACTTATATATATCCTTTAACATTGTTTTACTATCATTCATTGCTTTTTATTTAAAAAAATATCAAATAGTAAAGCTGTTTTGAAAATGTCAAGTTCTGACAATATGGATTCTCAATCCGTTCCGGTCTTGACAGAGAGCTTGTGTCATAGTGATGTCAGACCGGACGGCACAGAGACCTCTGCAGATCAAGTCTCGTTGGAAACTTCTCAGATGATTTACAGTGCACAAATTTGTGCTTTTCTCTCTGAGAAAAATAAAATATTATTCGATTTTAACTCTACAATTGCCAAAATGCCTTCCATGAAGGACATACACAGCCTTCTTCCAGAAGACCGTTTGAAGTTTAATGATGTAATCTTGGATCGATTTTACATCGAAAAAGATATTAATGAGCATGTTTGTAATGAGCATTACTCTAGCCAGACTATCGTTTTGGAGTCTATCCAAAATTTGAATCTTATCCCAAAGCATGGGATGGACATTTATCAAGATGAAACCAACATACATACATTATCCTATCAAACATACCAGGACTTTACCCTATCAAACAAAAAAAGAAGGGGGTTGGAAAGAATTCTAAGAAAGGGAAAGAACATAAGTGGGCCTTATCTCCAAATACAGTGTCTACATTCGCCTCCAAGACCAGATTTTCGGCCTTGGAGGAGGAGTTTTTGGATACACCAGCCTCCGAAATGGAAGCTACAGATTCTATTTCTACTCCCAAGGAGATTAGGAGTAATAAAGGAAAAATTCCTCCAATCATTATACGTTCACCCAAGAACTGGACGAACACCCATAAGGAATTGACAAAAATCGCTGTAGAGGCATTTACTGCTAAGACCTCTGGCGAAACAGTTAGATTACAGACTAGATGTTCAGATGACTACAGATCATTTGTTCGATTCTTTGAAGCCTCAAAACAACAATTCCATACCTAGAAATTGAGGGATGAGAAAAATCTCAGGGTAGTCATAAAAAATCTACCCTATGACATAACTTCCGATTATGTCCGTATTGCTCTGGTTGACTTGGGTTTTACAGTCATAAAGATTTCACAGATGAGACGTGGCAAAGATAAAAGTCCAATCCCTGTTTTCTTGGTAGAATTACCAAAAGACACTGCCAACAAAAAGATATACGATGTCACTGACTTCTTTCATTTGAAGATTCACATTGAGAGCTACAGGACTAAGGAAACACCAACGCAGTGCCATAATTGCCAGCGCTATGGCCACGCACAGAGTGGTTGTTTTAATCATCCACGGAGTGTGAAATGCACTGGTAGTCACGTAACAAAGGACTGCCTTAGGAAAAAGGATGAAAGTCCGCCCAAATGCGCCAATTGTGGCCTTGGCCATACGGCCAATTACAAAGTTGTTCCTATTATCCTACTGAAGAGGTTGTGACTACTCCAAAGGAAAAATCTAATAGTGCCCCATCTTTAAAGGCTGTTAGTACTCCTGTCACACCTCAATTATCTTACGCAAGTGCTGCTGCGAAAAGCGCACCTGCTCCCAAATCTATTGGTAAAGACATACCTTTACTTAAGAGAAAGCATCGTACTGCCGTACCTCCAATGCAAGCTCCTTCTACAAGAGAGCAGTTTGATGCCACCATCTTAAACGACTTGAAGGAAATCTTTTTGATTTTCAAAAATCTTAATGTTGCTAATATCTTATTAATGGCTAAGTCATTAATTAATGAATATCAGAATGCCAACGGCCTTATGGGCAAACTCACAGTTGGGCTGAAAATGTTCGACTATTTACTCTCTTCGCTGTCCTCAAATGGAACACAACTGTAAGAAGAACTATCTCAAGATTTTTTCTTGGAATGCGAATGGCATTCTCACCGATTTATGGGAGTTCAGTAACTTTTTGTCTGACTCCCAAGCTGATATTGTCCTTTTGGGCGAAACACACCTTAGAGCTTCTGATAAATGGAAGTTTCCAAACTTTGAGGCCTACAGAACGGATCGACAGCATAACAGAGGTGGAGGTACTGCTGTTATCATCAAGAGATCCATCAAACATGTTACCTGGAACTCCAGATCCTGCAACAAAATGGAAATATTCTCTTCGACTATGCCACAGTCAATGGCATTATTGTGGACGCTCCCAGTGAGCCCACCTTCTATCCTTACAACTCCATGCACAGACCAGATGTATTAGTTCTGGTCATGTTCGGAAATTTTTTACCATCCTATGAACTTTGTGTTCATGATAATCTGAACTCTGACCATTTACCAGTTTGCTTGACTCTGTTTTCGTCTGTCACCCTTGTCCCAGACAATTTTAGAGTCGTAAACTGGGAACTCTTTAAAACTACAGTCAACGGAAAAGTCTCCGGATCTTGTAATCCTCTCTCTCAGGAAGATTGATGATACAATTATCACCTTTACTGATCTTTTGAATCAATCTAGAATTGATGCTAGTACCACTCATAAACCTCGTAAGGACTTCTACATCCTTCCAAGATTTCTTTATGATCTTGCTAAAGAGAATAAAGCCAGACCTAAATGGCAGAGATCTAGAGAGAGACATGATAGGAATGCTTATTATGCACTCAAGATCGATGTCAGACAAAAGCTCCTGGACCACCCTAGTTTTACGTGCAACAGGAAAATTACCCCACTTTCTACAAGTGATGGCTCCATCTGGATTTGGGTTGTTTTACCTCTGAGCGGCACTTTTTTGCACACCATGGGCTAAATGGCCAGGTCACATGGACCTCGAAGGCTCAGAGAAGGTTGGGGGAGGGGACCCACTGGAACAGCTGTTGGGAGACAGATGGTAGCCTCCCGTCAAGGCCATCCAGCGTGTTCTTTAACGTGCACAGGTATGGCTCTCCCGCACACGGGGCCACGGCTTAATGTCCCATCCGACGGACGGCGGCCTTTCCAAGCCCATCGGTGTCCCCTACTGACCGTGGGCAGGGCGGGGAATTTTGCGGAGATAAATCTCAATGCTGACCCAGCTGGGACTCGAACCTGGGAACTACAGATTACGAGCCTGGCGCGCTACCGACTGAGCCACCCCCGCCCCCGCTCCATCTGGAAGATGGTTAAAACCTTAAAGAATTCTTGTGTTAACTACCCTCCCATCCATGGAAAGGATGGATTGTGCTATAATGAGGATGATAAATGTGAAGCTTTTGCGGATGCACTTGAGATTCAATTTCAAGAAAATTCTGATCTTTCCAATGATAACACCTGTGATAAAGTGGAGGAAACTCTTTTCCGTTTCTCTCAAGTGGACAGATCTAGAATTCGCTTTACATCTCCATCTGAATTGATTCAGGCCATCTGCAAGTTGAAACCTAATAAGGCATCAGGTCCTGATGACATATCAAACAGGATGCTGAAGAAGCTCCCGAAAAATGCTATCACGCTGTTGTACAACATTTTCAATTTCCTCCTCCGGCATCACATCTTTCTGGAGGTATGGAAGAATGCCTATGTTAGACTCATCCGCAAAAACCGGGTAAAGACCCTTCTTTAGCTGACAGCTATCACCCAATAAGTTTATTATCCTGTTTAGGAAAGTTATTTGAGAGAATTCTGCTCAACCGACTGGATGAATTCCTTTCAAATCATCATATTCTACCTGAGTCACAATTCGGATTCAGACGAAAAAGATCAACTCAGCATCAAGTCCTCAGAGTAGTCGAAAATATTGCTGGAGGCACTCAACAAAAAAGAAACTGTTGCTGCCGTCTTTCTGGACGTGGCCAAGGTTTTTGATCGCATCTGGATGGACGGCCTCATCTATAAACTGATCACGATTGGAATTCCTTCGGATTGGGTTGGGTTGTTTTACCTCTGAGCGGCACTTTTTTGCACACCATGGGCTAAATGGCCAGGTCACATGGACCCCGAAGGCTCAGAGAAGGTTGGGGGAGGGGACCCACTGGAACAGCTGTTGGGAGACAGATGGTAGCCTCCCGTCAAGGCCATCCAGCGTGTTCTTTAACGTGCACAGGTATGGCTCTCCCGCACATGGGGCCACGGCTTAACGTCCCATCCGACGGACGGCGGCCTTTCCAAGCCCATCGGTGTCCCCTACTGACCGTGGGCAGGGCGGGGAATTTTGCGGAGAATTCCTTCGGACCTTACCCCCGTATCCTTCAATCTTATCTTTCAGATAGAACCTTCTAGGTTCACATTAAATCCTCTATTTCCACAGAGTGGTGACCGCTGGAGTCCCACAAGGCTCTCTCCTAGGCCCCACTTTCTGGAGGTATGGAAGTTATTTGAGTTCCATACCTCTCTCTTCTCATTGTATCTTTTTGACATTCCTTCTTTTGACCGGATTGTCATTGCTCAGTATGCTGATGATATTGCACTCATCTCTTCTTCTTTGGAAGTTGAGTATGCAATAAGAAGACTTCAAAATTGCTTGAATGAGTTAGACTCATGGTACGATAACTGGAAGATGAAAATAAACACAGATAAGAGTAACGCCATACTTTTTAGTGGCAGGAGGATTAATAACCCTCAAACCTTACTTTTTATGAATGAAGACATCAGATGGCAAGATACTGTGAAATGCCTTGGAGTCACCTTGCTTCAGAAACTCAAGTGGGATCCCCACATTCATGGGATCATCACTAAGGTGAACACCGTCGGATGTCAGCTGGGACCTCTTCTCAGACGAAATTCCGTCTTGTCCATTGACCACAAGCTTTTGCTATACAACACGGTCATACGTCCCATCATATCATATGCTTCCCCTATTTGGGCGAACACTACTCCCACCAATATCCACAAGATTCAGGTCTTGCAAAACAAGATCTTGAGATGTGCGGTCGATGCCCCACATTGTTTGTAACTAACAGACAAATCCATAAAGGTCTGGGCATCGACCATATTTACTCTTATATTTTTTTTCACGTGGCTTTTTTGAATCAGTTCAAAGCAATCCACATGGAATCATATCCTGCTTGCTTGACTGCAACCATGAAGTCATGAATAGTTACAAGAGGCCTAAAACGATGGCTTTCAGCAAAGATAGTCATCCATTTTAGGTCTCTTGTGCATCCTTACTACTTTTATATTGATTTTTATTGCCCTTCGGGGCCCACCACTGGTGGTTTAAATTTTTATTTGTGTTTACACTGATGCCAACTACGCACATGTTCAGATGGAAGAGGTTAGGGGTACCCAAGTACCTGGTACTCTGATAATAATTTACCGATCTACGATCTACTACATTAATGGCTCGCTGGTTAATGAAACCTCACACAATTTCATTTATGTAGTAGATCTTCAGATGAACAAAGGAAAAAGTTTCGTCTTAACGTCATTTCGTTCGGTCGTCCACGAAAATGGAAATTATTCATATGAACCTCTATATGTCTGATCTGAATTCTTGGGAATTCTCTCAAAATCTAATTGTACAGTCGCTCAAAAAAATATCCGAACACTATGGTTGATTACAGAATTCAGAAAAATATCTGGCAACGAATTTTTTAGAAATCGGTGATCTGGCAACTTTCGTGTCACGTGATTACAGAATTCAGGAAAAATATCTGGAGCGTGTACAGCAACTGTACACGCTCCAGATATTTTACTGCACACGCTCCAGTTTGCCAGTTACTGGTTACTGCACACGCTCCAGTTTGCTGTGAACGGTAACTGCATACGCTCAATATTTCCGTGAGTGAGCCCACACGATCTAGTATCAAAATAATATGACCACCTACAGTCGCTCAAAAAAATATCCGAACACTATGGTCGATTACAGAATTCAGAAAAAATATCTGGCAACGACTTTTTTTAGAAATTAGTGATCTGGCAACCTTTGTGTCACGTGACACAGATACTTTTTTGAGCGATTGCGCATAAAATATTTTTTTCTTAGATTTTTCTCAAATCTTTTGTTAAAGAAACTAAAATTAAAATACAATAAAATTGTAAATTATAAAGCAATCATTTGTGTGTTTATTATATTTATTATTAAACAAAACTATTCTCTGATTTATGTTCAGTTTTTAATAGAACAATTTTAGCTAAAATAAGTACATATGCATTGTAGAGTGACACTTTAAAAAACATAAGGCATCGATCGTTGCATGAAAACAAAATATGTAAGTCAAGACATTTCTTTCTGATATTGGTCTTATAGTTAAAAGAAGTTTTATGTTTGGTGTTATGTTGTACACTTCATAGGTTGGGTTGTTGGGTTGTTTTACCTCTGAGCGGCACTTTTTTGCACACCATGGGCTAAATGGCCAGGTCACATGGACCCCGAAGGCTCAGAGAAGGTTGGGGGAGGGGACCCACTGGAACAGCTGTTGGGAGACAGATGGTAGCCTCCCGTCAAGGCCATCCAGCGTGTTCTTTAACGTGCACAGGGTATGGCTCTCCCGCACACGGGGCCACGGCTTAACTTCCCATCCGACGGACGGCGGCCTTTTCAAGCCCATCGGTGTCCCCTACTGACCGTGGGCAGGGCGGGGAATTTTGCGGTGTACACTTCATAGAAACTGTCACCTACTAAATTAAGAGCAGATATAAGTGTCAACACGATATTTTAAAATAATTTTTTATTATAGCAAAATAATAATCGAAATCATAATAGTGAATTTATTGAGGAAAAAAATATATCTGGACAAGCTCGCATTTTGTAAATCGTATATTTCACGAGAAGAAACGTAATATATTTATCATACGTAAGCTCAACCAGTCAGCATTAGCTATTTTAGTCTGAAAAATAATATCAATACATAACTACAAAAACTAATCATTTCTGGCAAAAATTTTCTCCTCTATTTCAAACAAATCTTATTCATATTTAAATTCAGAAGGATGGGTCATGCAATATCGGAGATCGTGCAGGAATCGGTTTTCAGTTTATCATATTCTATTGATGATTATATTCTATCGATCATATTCTATTGATCGGTCAAGAGTTTATCATATTCTATTGATGGCATTTCCACACATATAGACCAGTCAACCACATGCAACTGACGAACGGAACTCGTGTCAGATGTCACGAATGGTAATGACCAAACGATGGCTACAGTGCATGAAATCACTGTCAATTTGAATGCGGGCCAAACACGAAACGTTTTTGAAAGAACTGTCTGTCGCCACCTGCACTCCATCGGATTTGGTAGCCGAAGACCCACTCATGTCCCATTGCTTATACGTCGTCACAGAGCTCAATGACTGGAATAGGCCCAAGACATCAAAATTGGACAGTAGAACAGTGGCGTCGGGTAGCATGATTCAATGAATCAAGGTTCCAGTTGTTTCGCACTGACGGGCACTTCACAGTGCCCGTCAGTGCGAAAGAGAAAAACCCGAGTGAAGTGCCCGTTCAGGGCGTTAGAGTGTGACGTAGGCTCTGTGAAGCCATAGACCCTTCCTGTCTGCAAGGTACTGTTCAGGCTGGAGGTGACTCTGTGATGGTGTGGGGCTTGTTCACATGGTCTACATTGGCTCTCTCGTCCGTTTGGAGCAATCGCTGACAGATATGAGATACGTGGACATTCTCGCAAATCAACTGCACCCCTTCATGATTCTCAAGCACCCTAATGGTGAAGGGGTATTCCAACAAGATGAATTAGCCCCCATGGTTCCAACAAGATGAATCAACCACCATGAATTAGCCCCCATGGCCTCCCGATATGAACCCCTTGGAGCATCTGTGGGACACAATAGAAACAAGCTTACGATCCATGAATCCAGCACCATCCAATGCAACACAATTTCGGTCTACACTGCAGGATGTGTGGGCTGCCATCCCTGCAGAATGGTACCGGCAACTCGTTGACTCCATGCCTTGACGTATGGCTGCACTGCTGAGGACTCGAGGAGGACCAACCCATTATTAGGCACATATCCCATGATTTTTGGCCTCTCAGTGTATAATGAATAAAGTCAATGCTACGATATTTTCTAAACATTTTGAAGTTTTTGTACGTCTTATATGGATAGCAGATTAACCGAGATTTTTTTTTCAAGTGGTATGGAGGGAGTGTGTGTGTGGGGACTAAACTTCCCATCACGAGATATTTTTCTCCTTTATTTTAGCAAAAACGTTATGATAAAAATTTCCTCCTTAGAAAAGTTCTCACTTACTGTTGGACTGTTTTACCTCTGGGGAGCACTATTTTGCACACAGTGGGCTAAATGACCATTTTCAGAAAATAAAGAATTAAATGCTGATTAATTTGGCATATAACATAATTCTTTTTATTAGTTATCTTGCAAAAAAACAAAGTTCTAAAGTTAAATTTGGCCTCTGGGTATAAACCAGTTTTTCAGGTTGGACACTGGTAGGGTTAACGTGCACAGAGTATATTTATTTGATTTAATACCTTATTTTTGGTCGCTATTGATTAAAAGTTTTAGCCAAGAAATAAAAATTTTTCATGATGGGAGGTTAAACTCCTTCTTCCCTGCCATTTGAAAAACAAAACAATCCCGGTTATTTCGCCATCCATATAGAGCGTACAAAAACTTCAAACTGTTTAAGAAATATCGTAGCAATGATTTACTTTATTCATTATACGGTTCTCTTATATATGGGGCTACGGCTAAAAGTCCCATTCGACGGGCGCGGCCTTTCCATCAGCGTCCTCCTTTCTTACCGAGGGCAGAGATAAATCTGAGCCTGGCTTGCTACAAAATGAAGAACTTCCGCTCCACTAAGCTACCGTGCTAAGATACGAATTACAGCATTAGAGAACAGAGATAATGCATTAAAATAGCATTTTATGGTTTCGGAATCGATTTATTAATAAGCTTTGTTTAACGTTGTTTCGCTTAACATAGCGTTTTTCAAAAGGGATTTGGGTTGTTTTACCTCTGAGCGGCACTTTTTTGCACACCATGGGCTAAATGGCCAGGTCACATGGACCCCGAAGGCTCAGAGAAGGTTGGGGGAGGGGACCCACTGGAACAGCTGTTGGGAGACAGATTGTAGCCTCCCGTCAAGGCCATCTAGCATGTTCTTTAACGTGCACAGGGTATGGCTCTCTCCCGCACACGAGGCCACGGCTTAACGTTCCATCCGACGGACGGCGGCCTTTCCAAACCCATCGGTGTCCCCTACTGACCGTGGGCAGGGCGGGGAATTTTGCCGAGATAAATCTCAACGCTGACCCAGCTGGGACTCGAACCTGGGAACTACAGATTACGAGCCTGGCGCGCTACCGACTGAGCCACCCCCGCCCCCATTTTCAAAAGGGAATTAATGACGTTAAATGTGTATGCAGAACCCTAATCCGCATATGTAAAATACCCTCCTAATCTTGAGGCTTTCTGTGCCCTATTTAGGGAGGGGGAGGGAAACATGTACGAGAGCACGTGATTCTCAAGACAAGAAATTATTTCTACGGAATCATAATTTTTTTTTTCAGAACGAGTATAACTTCCTTTTAAAATATTTAAAGGCCAGCCAAAAATAAGATATTAAACCAAATCTATGAGGTAATAAAACGAACTGGCTTGTGGTTAGTGTTGAATTGTCACCAGATGATTACGTATTGGCCTGTTGCATTTTTGGGCTGTGGTTTGCTTAACCTTTGGCTTTTATATATATATAAGGGCTGTTCAAATGAAAAGTGGACAGGTAGGAAATGAAGAGTAAATCATATTTTAACCTGTTCAGTTTCATCATGGCTATTGAGACATTTGCCCCAACAAGAAATTAGCAACATGATACCCTTTCCTAGAGCGACTTTGGTGTTGCATGAGGAAATCTGATAATACACTGCACCAATATGCGACGTAAACTTCCTTCTTTTAATGGGAAAATTTAACAGAGAAATGCCAGGACTATAGGGAGGTTGTTCCATGCATTCCCAATCATTCCCGTTCAACGTTGTTATTCTTACTTGGGCAGTTATGGGAGTGGATGTTATCATGTAACAAAACAACAGTTTTTCTCAAAAGTTCCTGGACGCTTCGACTTTATTGCCCTCTTGAAATGGCCAAAGTTTCGCAATATCATTGCAAAATTCCCCGCCCTGCCCACGGTCAGTAGGGGACACCGATGGGCTTGGAAAGGCCGCCATCCGTCGGATGGGACGTTAAGCCGTGGCTCCGTGTGTGGGAGAGCCATACCCTGTGCACGTTAAAGAACACGCTGGATGGCCTTGACGGGAGGCTACCATCTGTCTCCCAACAGCTGTTCCAGTGGGTCCCCTCCCCCAACCTTCTCTGAGCCTTTGGGGTCCATGTGACCTGGTCATTTAGCCCATGGTGTGCAAAAAAGTGCGGCTCAGAGGTAAAACAACCCAACCCAATCCGTGTGCGGGAGAGACATACCCTGTGCACGTTAAAGAACACGCTGGATGGCCTTGACGGGAGGCTACCATCTGGTCTCCCAACAGCTGTTCCAGTGGGTCCCCTCCCCCAACCTTCTCTGAGCCTTTGGGGTCCATGTGACCTGGCCATTTAGCCCATGGTGTGCAAAAAAGTGCCACTCAGAGGTAAAACAACCCAACGCAATATCATTGCAAATTGTTGGTGTCACCGTGGCCCAGAAGCTAAGTCAATAGCAGATCCTAATAGTCAAATTAAAACATCAGCGTACCGTACATTACTCAACTTTACATGCTTCCATGCATTGTCTGGAATCCAGAAGACAATGTCTATCAGGTTCATGATGTGCCACTGATTCTAGTGTTGATGAGCTCCTTCTATACATACCCATTTCCTTGTGTAAGAATACAAAGATTACTCAGTACATTACATAGATACAGAAGTTGTCCACTCTTCATTTGAAAAACCTTTATATATTATCACACTGCTAAAATACTGCATTGGAAATAATATTGAATATGTGCTGAGTGGTTAGCGTGCTTGGCTACTGATCTAAGGGACCTGGGTTCGAGCCCCGAGTAAGGCATGGATGTATGTCTTTTTTCTGCTGAGGTCCTGCCATCCTCTCAGATCTTCTACAGTGGCATATTAACTGACAGGCTCCTGTCAGACCTCTGTGCCAAGCAGCTGCTTGAGGGGGTATTTATTTTTTCATTTAAATATTTTTCATCGTGTTTTGAAAGGGACGTAGAAGATTGATGATATTGGGATGATCCATAAAAAATTTACCTTTCTATGTGGTGTTGTAGAAAGGTGGATTTCTAATATTAATGCCAGTGACTGAAAAAATAAAAATCGTAATGAAAGTTTTGAATCGTAGATCCGAAAAAATAGTGGGCTCATAGAGAAGACCAGTGTGGTAGACAAGACCTCAGCTGAAAAACCACATTAATACAGTATTTAAGTAGCATTCTTTTAATAGGATCCTTTAGTTCTATAGTTAAACATGCTGATCATTTGGCTCTTGGGAAAAATATCTGAAAACCAAGTGATAAACAATGTTTAAATCTAATACATTAAGTTGGATGCAATTACTTTATTACTTTTAGTTTTACTATTTAGCTTATTATTCACGATGCGCCATTGACCAACCATTTTGGCTTGAACTGACATTTTCTTTTTGAACAGTGTTAAAAGATAAGAAGAAACTCTTATACTTATAAATGTAGAATGTGAGACATTCTTCTAATGCAAATTTTATGCACTTTTACAGTATGAATTTGTATCTGCAACGTTTAATTTTGTGGTTACATTCAACAACCTGCAATTGAATGACACAGAAGTTGGGCTATTTTCTGCAATTGTACTGCTCATGTCTGGTAAGTATGAGTATCGCATAATCTCTGAAAAGATTTTATCTACTCAGAAATTTGATTTAAAAATTGAGGATAGTGAATTATAAAAACATCAAAATACACATTTTTAGCACCAAATAACCCACTTCCAAGGTCTATCATTTTTATTTTGCCATAGTCAATCATGGGATCTATTCGGTTTCACAGGATTATTTTTGACAAAAAACCAAAATTTTACAATTCCTTACCAATGGATATGAGAAATAAAAACAGTTTGTCTTCAAAAATAAATTGCATACACATATATTAACTGTAATGAATCCTACTTTAAGGCCAATCGTTTAAATCTTATTATTTACAATTAATGAATACTACTATACCCCTTTCTTTTATTATTGATGTATTAAGTTATATTAAGAACTGTTATTCCCATTATTGGTTGCATAAAAATAATGTTGGAACTTAAACCAGAATCTGTAAGGGCAGTTTAGTCCCTTGATCCTGTCTGAGTATATCAAAAATTACGTTTGCGTTTTATTTTTCTTGCTTTTTTTTTTACGTTTTTACTATTTATATTTTTACATGTATGAATTTTTTCTGATAGATATGTATTGATTATAAGTGGAAATAAAATACTACTACTATTTATTAATGCCAATGACTGAAAAAATTAAAATCGTGTTTAGCAAAATATATCCCAAGAATGTATGTATACAAAACAATGAAAGTACCCCCACCTGGAAGCAGTGGACGGATTCGTATTGAATTCAGCATGGAAATATATGCAAATGATCATGTTATCAGGACAAAATTATGGTATCAACCGAAGCTAAAAGAATGAATGTCTAGCGGCAAGCAAAATGCTGCATGAGCTCATCAATGGCAGGCAGCTATAGAAGCCAATGCAGGCAGTGACTACAAAGTTACCAGATACAGGACAACTTTCTTGTGTGACATACCAAGAGTTGCACTAGGCTAATTGTAGGACTGCACGAAATCGATTGGTCCATCCCGATTGTGGAACACATGGGCCACAGTGCAAGGATAATTAGCTTTCGTTAGTAATAATGGGTCTAGGATGAAACGCACCCTTGTTTCAAAGGTCTCATCATCAGATAAATAAAATCATGTGTGATGATTGCCAAGCAGTAACAATTACAACAATAATGTTATCAGTCATTTGGTGAACTTTTTTAATGGGCACCACAGTAGCCAAATGAGTTTCAGAAGCCACAGGACTGCTGCCAGGCAACTTGCAGAGCAAAGGCTTTTTGTGTGCCATTCTGTTGTGCAGTTGTTTCTGACCATGCACCGTCATAAAGAACTAGGATTCCAGGCTTCTACAACACTGACACCAGTCGGTGTAAAGAAGCCTAAGACTCAGAATGGTAACATGTCTTCACTGATGAGTCTTTTTGTCTGAGTGCAGACAACCACTGCATCTGTATATGGAAATTACTTGGGGATAGGTCAGAGGAATCTGATTGATTTATCATCCATATACAATAATACTCCATACGTATACATTGATTTCAGTTTTGTTGTGCTTCATGCCTGGTAAATGCCACACACAAAGTTGCAGCTAAAGATTTAAGCTCTTTATATAGGAAACACGTCAATGATTCAGTCTTTGAGGATGTTTACACTGCAAGCTCTTCTAATGAGATTAAAAACATTAGCTAGGTAATGGTATAACCTGTTCCAGTAGAAAAACACTCAACCATATACCATTATCATCTCTGGAGCATGCGTACAACATTCCAAGACTGTATCAGTCCAACACAAATTGCCAGTTGAACACGTGCAGGACATAATTTGATATCATTTACAAATGCATCTTCAACTGGCACACAATTTATCATCTTATGGTAAGAAGGTTGTGATTGGTACCATGGGATGCTAAATCATCCAAGTCATGGTAGTACATCCTGTGGAAGATATGAAACATATTATGACTCTATGCCATTGTGTGTTACTACATGTATTATCAGCCATGGTGATTACACAACATACTAACTCGATGGGTTGCTTTCTGTAGGAATTAATTATCACTTTGTCCCATAAATGGAAACACTTCATGGCCATTTTACAACCTGCCCCATGCACCTCCATATCCAGTTTGCATATTCATCACTAGATGGATACTAGATGGATATATCAGTTTCCAGTATATCCATCTAGGATGATACACTAGATGGATATATCAGTTCCAGTATATCCATCTAGTGTTTCAAGGTGGCAATTCACGGATTCACAGAATGTACAAGATTCTTTAAATGAACTATTTAATAAAATATTTCCATAACAAAGTTTCTGAACATTTAAATGAATACCCACTGAATTGATATGGCCGTACAGAAAGCATTGCTTTGACAGCACACAAATATATAACCACCTTTTCTCCTCCACGTTATGAAATATTTCTACAAACTATATTCCATCACTTATTGTAGTGAAGATAAAAAAGAAAAGCCCAGGTACCATTCTACTAATACTGAACATAAAGTTGCTACCTTATGGAATCTCTCCCTGAAGTGCTTCATGGAGACAAATCCCACAGAAGACGAACTTACTCTTATAACACTAGTATATTTTTACAGAAATTCTCAGTAATCTGAATATGTACTTATTTACAGGGTCGAATTTACCTTCTGTGTAGGACCTGGCCTAATATTCGTAACTGTCTGCTCATAACCAAATTAGGTCACACAAGAACCCTTGCTGCAGATGCTGATGGTTTATCAAATTCTTAACTTCACTGATTTAACAGTTTAATAGATGATTTGTAAACTCAAAATCAGAGAAAGTTTTTCTTATTGTATTATGCAATAATTCATTGACAATAAAAAAATGTAATTTCTATCAAATTAGAATGAGAAAATGATTTCTTTCATATTTAGAACCCATGCAAAGTTTGGACTACATGAGCTGCCTCCTTTATCAGAGTTGCAGCATTATTTAATTTGTCAACCTAGGCCTGATTGGCTTATGTACAGATTGTTAGTTTTAAACTGCAACTTGACTTTCTTTATCTAAGTATTAAAACAATATAAAAATAGCAAAATGGGTTTTAACATTCTTAATTTTTAATGTGTTCGAAGAATCAGGAGTCCAAGAGTGAATTTCAGTCTTTTGGCCCCTACCTAAGACCCCACTGTTCCCAAAGTACTATATCTCTTTTCTACAGCAAACGTTTTGTGGGTTGTAACAATGACTGCTCTTGATCTGTTGTAAAACTTCGCTTAGGGGTTGTGATGAAAGACTTAGATATTGTTCCCGAAGCAGCTCATTAGGAAATCAGGGTTCTTCTTGTAATGCGATTCATTTTTTACTGCACACTGAAGGAATGGTTGTGTGGATCAGCATATAATGGATTCCAACTTAACAGAATTGTTTTTGCAATACTTCACAAGAAGAGGACTAATGCTTTAACGTTCTTAACTAAACTTTTCTCCCTGATTACATTAATTTCAGATAATATATATCTCATAGAAAAATTCATAATATTGGATCATTAGTCCTTTAAAATATATGCATTTTCAAACGTATCTTTTTTTGAGTCGTAGGGGAATATATGAAAACTATGCTGCAAGTTATATTATTTCTAGAAAGAAATCATTCTTTTAAAAGTATTTTTTACTTAACCCTGTAAATTTGCAAATCACTTTATTCATATTTCTGCTAACTTCAGAATAAGATTGTAACATTTTTTTTTTCTGGCTGAAAACACCTCAAAATCAAGTCGATTACCAAACAGTTCAATTTTCAAAACTTGACACTTTAAGGTTAATAATGTTTCCTGCAAGAAATTAAACTAATTCGAAATAGAATGACTTAAGTAACTTACTTATTCCATGTATCAATATTTAGTCTTCTCTTTCAATTTATTCCACAGAGCGATCAGGGATTTATGACCACAAAACCATTGAGCAGCAGCAGGAAAAATTAATGGAGGCTTTGAAGCTTCAAGTGGCCCGAAACCATCCTGGTGAGCCTCACATGTTTCCCACACTCATGATGAAACTGCCAGAACTAAGGTCACTTGGTACGAAGCACATGGAGCATCTGGAATGGTTCAGGGCTAACTGGACTCGGCTCAAGCTTCCACCACTTTTTGCTGAGATCTTTGATATCCCAAAGTGTGAAGAGGACATACAACAGTAACAGTGTAAGATAAATTAGAACTGTTTTTTTGTAGTTTGAAATTTGTTATCATATTAATGCCATTTTCATATAAGGGGTGGTATCATCCAAGCCAATTCCGTTGAACCGATTTTTAGAAATACATTGATTTCCAAACTAGTTAAAAAATGAAAAAATAATTTGAAATTTCAAAATAAACAATTATTGGTAAATTAAATATATGTATATAAAGATAACTATGGTTCCTGGTTCCTACTTCTTTTACTGGCTCTTAAAAAGGTGATTCCTCTAAATCGATAGTAGACATTTGGTCCCCAGAACCCTAGGGGTCCACAAATGTAATAAAGGTGGTTTGCAACTATTTTCAATATTTCAGAAGTATATTATCATGATTACATAAAGGCATTAAATTTTATTGCTTTGATTGAAATTACACCAATAAGGCAACAGTTGTTACCTCATGTTGATCACAAAATACAAATGGCTGTTGATGACATAAGAATTTCTGGAGCATCGATATTCTCCACTCATATATTTAGATTCAAATTACAAAACATCCAATAAATGAACAGCAAATAAAGAACTAGAAATATAACCCCTTCTTGGAGCTTTTAAGGTGTCCAGTTACAAGGATCTGTATTTTAGTTAGAATGTAGAGGTAATAAAAATGTCTGCAGAAAGAGTTAGGCTTGCAGAAAGAATAATTCCTAAGGGGTCCTTGGGTGGAAAAGGTTGGGAACCACTGCTCTAAATGTTCACATTGTTGTAGGTCAAAAATAATGGTAAAATAGAAATTACAATTGAAGGGAAAGATTTAAGAATGGTTATTAATAAATTGGAATGACACAACTGCTTATAAATGGCACTATGCATGATTAATTAGAAATAGTAGGTTATGTTCATTAACATTTATATGGGTCTCAAAATATATATTTCATTAACATTTGAAAAATGTTAATGAAATATATATTTTGGGAAAAGCAAAAGAAAGGTTTGTTCCCACAACTTTTTCACTACCCCCCACCTTTTCCAAGAGCCATGGTAACGAAATTCGGACACAACTTCCTCTTATTAATATTCAAAGCAACTTAAAGATTTCACCTCCTAAAATTAAAAGATGTGCTTGTAAACGTCAAGAGCTATGGTCAAATTCAATAAATATCTTCATCTTACCATAATTTAAAGTGACATAAAAGTTGACCCCCCCTCCCCCTAAAAAAGTGGGGTTGGGTAATGTTCAGGTCACAAGGACTTAAGATTGGAGAAGGGGATCTAGAGGATAGCTGTTAGGTGCCAGATGTGTCTCCTATCAAGGCTATCCAGCGTGTTCTTTAATGTGTACAAGGTATGGTTCTCCTGCATACTAGATAAAAAGGGGGTCTCTAAGCTATAAAGTGTATTCACCTCAAGCCTCAGCTATACCCTGGAGAATTTCATTGAATTCCCATAGTCCAGTAATAACTTTTAACCAGGTCTGTCCAACCAAAACTTAATGAAGAGCCACTAGAAAAAATATTATATTCTTAAATAGCAGCAAAAATTACATACTTAAAAACATACATTTCTAATGGGTTGGTTAGCGCACTTGGCTACTGATCTACGGGACCTGGGTTCGAGCCCTGGGTAAGGCATGGATGTTCGTATTGTTTTTCTGCTGAGGTCCTGCCAGCCTCTCATATCTTCTACTGTGGCATATAAACTGACAGGCTCCTGTCAGACCTCTGTGGCAAGCAGCTGCTTGAGTGGGTATTTATTTATTTTTTTTAATGAATTGGGGGGGGGGGGACTACAATTTTCAGGATTCAAAATAATATCTGTACTAAAAAGCAAATATACACATTTCTAATGAGAATTGCATGAGAATTTACTACAAATTGCAGAAATCATTTAATTAAGCACCTAAAAATGTTTAGTCGAAAAATGGAAGAAATGAACCAGATTCAGTATAGTGATTATTTGTTTTATGAGCTGCGGGTTGGACGTGACTGCTTTAAAACTTACCCCCATAACATTTAAATAAATAAGCACATTATTTTACTAAGCACTGAACACTAATTATTATAAAATGTATATACACTGAAGTGCCATTGAATTAGGGATAGGAGACATTATTCAAATTCAGTACCACAAGTCCCACATTTGTCTGCATGCATGGCTGAAACTGGTCATATATAGCTGTCAGCTTTGGCTTCCCCAATCATTCGTCGTGAGAAGCGTAATGGAAATGCACGGGATTTAGATGCATTTGACAGAGGGTAGATCGTAGATGCCCAACAGATGGAACACCCGATCTCCGAAATTGTCAATGAACTTGGATTTTCTCATGTGACAGTTTCAAGAGTGTTCCGGGAATATGAAAATTTCGGCAAAAAAAAAAAGCACCCAGACAAACTGAAAAGGACAACCAGCATTGAATAATAGTAGTAATAATAATTGAATAATTGTCTGACCTGCATCGTACATACCAATAGGGGCCAGACATTATCTGAAATCACCTCCCATCTGAACGTGGGTTCCATCGGCTTCAGGAGTCGCCGACCTACAAGAGTCCCACTTCTAATGGCATGACACCAGACTCAACACCTTGCCTGGGCTAAAGAACATCAAAACTGGATCATCGAAAATTGGCAACGGATAGCCTGGAGTGATGAATCCCGATTTAAGCTTCATCACGCCAATGGAAGACTGACGGTATGGCGCCAACCCCATAAATCCTGCATGTCAGGTAGAAACAGTACAAGGTGAAGACACCCCAGGTAGCTTGGGGTGTCTTCAGTTGGATGTCTATGGGACCTTTGGTATGTGTACCGACGACTCTCAATGCATCCCGGTATGTAAAACTCATGGCTGACCCATTTATGGCCATCATGCATCCCAATGAAGATGGAGTCTATCAGCAAGACAACTGTTCATCTCACAGATCCAAGTTGGCTACTGCATGGTTGCAGGAGCATTCTGCTGACTTTGAAATAATGAATTGGTCACCTAGAAGCCCAGATTTAAATCCCATTGAAAATCTTTGGGATACCATTGAGCAGAATGTTCGAGCCCATGTCCCATCAGTGATGACCTGGAGAGAATTGTGGACAGCTCTGGAGGATGCATGGGTTGCTATACCTGTGGAACATTTACGCAAGCTTGTGAAGTCCTTGCCTTGTCGTGTGCCAGCCTTTATCAGGGCCAGAGGGGGTCCAACATGTTACTAGGTTGCTATCCCTAATTCAATGGCACTTCAGTGTATTCACACCTTTGAATTCAAATGGTATCATTGAAATATTAAATATATTATACTTGAATCAAGTTTAATACATCGCTAAATTTCAAGTGCATTTTTCAAAGTAAGATCATATCACAAAAATGGGCCATAGACAAGTTGGTAAGAAACATTGACCTTTACTCTCCAGGTAAAATTCGCTAATTGAACCCTATATGGAAAGGCATTATTACACTGTATGATGAAATCAAGGTCAGGCTATTATCTTATTATAGTTTCTGATCAGTAAATTGAAAGCTTTGGGAATTTGTAAACAATGATAAAAGTGGTAAGGAGGAGATTAATATACTTAAGAATTTAACTGAAAGCTGGGGGAGGATTAAATAAAAAAAAAATAAATACCCCCTCAAGCAGCTGCTTGCCACAGAGGTCTGACAGGAGCCTGTCAGTTTATATGCCATAGTAGAAGATCTGAGAGGTTGGCAGGACCTCAGCAGAAAAACGACACATACATCCTTGCCTTAACCGGGACTCGAACCCAGGTCCCTTAGATCAGTAGCCAAGCGCGCTAACCACTCGGCCACGGGACGGCTGGGGGAGGATTAGGGTTACTGATAACTGGTTCATCTTTTTTTTATTAAGTTCTCACAGATGATCATCCTTTGACATTCTGATCTAACGATTTCCAAAATAGTTCTGATACCACTGATGGTAAAAAGGAGTGTAGAATGCCCACATTTTTTCACTTACTTGAAAAATTTTGATTCAATTCCAAAATTTACAGTGTCCACAATCCTTCATTACTTATGTGTGCCCAACAGTTGCTCAGCTAGTGGTTACCTGCATAAATAAATTACTTTAAAAAGTGTTCTCAAACATGTACAAGGTTTAAAGTGCCAATAAACATTTCTTGCTTAACTGCATAATATCCCAATAGCTGTGACTCTAACTTTACAGATTTTTCTAACATTAAAAATGTGAGAACTGAATGACAAGAAGCAAAGAATTTTTGTGAGTAATAGTTTTTGTACTGTCTTATATGCAGTCTAAAGTATTGTGAGTACAAAAAAAAGTGTGAAAGGTTTGGTTAAGAGCATGTCTCAAGGGTTGGGTTGTTCACCACTGAGAGGTCCCTTTGTGCACACAATGGACTAAATAGCCAGGTCACAAGTACTTGGAATTGGGGGGAAGGGGAAGGGGTGAACCACTGAATAATAATGCTGATAAATATTTTTAATTCTTATAGTTAATGTGAAATTTTATACATCTTTACATAAAGCAAGATCACTGTTGTTCAAAATATGTTATTTATTTTCCAGATTGTTTATATGAAAGATGAGCCATGTCGTGTGAAATCCTAACAAATGGTTGCTGGAATTACTTTATGCCGATCTCATATAGTACTTTCAAGATGTGTACAGTTAATGTGTAATAAAAATGCTTCATAAGCAAGCAGCTGAAACTGAAACATATAAACTCAAAATACCTACACATATGGAAAGAAAATAAAACACTAAGGCAGCAGGTGCATTCCGTGCCGAGTGGTCCAGATCAACCATGTTTCAGGTAGAAGAATCTCACTCATCTGGGACCACAATTTCTGTTTATATTTATTTGACTCATTACTTTTTTTCGTTTGTTTGTCCATCACAGAGTAAGTTTTGTTGTGGCCTCTCGTTATGCTGAGTTGCAGGGACTTGGCAGTTGTTTGTTGTCTTCTTGTAGTTTGAAACTGGTGGTGACTTGCCCTCAGCACTCTGGTTACCTGTTGATGTTTGTTGGGGGTAAGGAGGGGAAGTTGCAAGTGGTGGTTTTATTTTTTATACATTGTTCACTCGACTCATTGTTTGTACCCATCACACAAATCATGGTGTATTGTGGTTGGTAGTGTCTTAACCAGAGTTCGAATTGTCACTATTTCAGTGGGGACTTAGAGAATCATAAGTAGTTTTTTTAACTGGGGGACATAATGCAATAATGTATTAGCAACTTGTAAATATCAATGCTGTACACAGAATCTGTTTTGTATAACGTTATGCATTTCATGTTACTAGCTTTTTAGCTTAATCAGGGAACTCGCTTAATGCAACCCTTCTCAGCAGTAGTTAGACTGACAGAGAAAAAGTAGAAGAAAACATACATAAATAATTCACTTATTTGTAATGAAAAATTTATGTATATTTGTCATGTTTATTTTCTTTTTATCAAAAATGTGAATAGATGTTATTGATCTTTTAAAGAACTCCTCAAAGAGAGACAAATTTCTGAAGCCTAATGATTTCAAATAAAAATTTTTACACTAAAATTATTTTGCAATTAATACACATGAACAATAAAAATTTAAAGTTTCTCCTAATAATTCTTACTTTTTAAAATAATTAAAATAAACTCGGGTTTTTGGAGTGAGAACAGTGGGAATGAACAACACAAGCAAAAGCAACACTAAAAGTAAAAACCAAAGTAATGGAACTGTTAATTCAATCAAATATTATGATAGTAATAATTCACAAAAATTAGGATAAATTTAGAACTTCATTATTTAGAGATAGAGAACTCCATTAATTTCTGCAATACTACTGAGCAAAGTCTAGTTAGATTATTTTGATTACTAATATGAATTAACTACTATATTTACAGAACAAAAGTAACTTATTCAAATAATTTCAAGTAAACAAAGTATGTCCAAATTACACTGAACCAAGAAATTAAAAAAACCACCAAATTATAATTCATAAACATAGTAGTTTGCATTCTCCTTTTGTGAGTCTGAAAATAATGGGAGTGCTGTTTCAAACTTTAATATAAATCATTATATTAAACAAAATGTATAAAATTTCTTAAGTTTCAAAAGAAGTTTAAAATTGGGAATATACAATGGGTCCCCAACAACTTTAAATATGATCCATTCACAAAGATTTGCAGTGTGCATTTTTGTAGTTTTTTATGCTGTCTACTCATGTTTTCCCATACTTGTTAAATACAGGTGCTTAAGCAGCCATAAAATTTTGTGTATAATTTTTAGATCACTGCTCACAAGCCTAGCTCAAAGCATGTGCAATTAGCTGGTACACAAAATCCTATAATTTTCGTAATATAAGGAGCCATGTAAATACATTTTAAGTTTTCATTATAAAATGTTAATCTTCTATAAGCTTACTTTTTTCTAACTATATACGTTTTAGAAATTATACATGCCTCATTTACAGCACTTAAAATCCAAATAAACCCCAATCATTCAAACTTAGTTTACATAATTATGTAATTTTTTTAATAGAAAAAAATCTTTCAAAACAGAAATAAATTATAATGAATATATAAAAAACTGTGTACAATTTTAAATTATTTTCATTAGGCTGCAGAAAAACCATCTTGCATGCAACAAAATAAAGCTATAAGCTCAGCTAACTGTTGATACTTTTCAAAAGTTTGCCATAAACATACTGGTTTTAAGGCTGCGTGAACAATACATTACATTAGTCCCATACTTGTAGTTGTTAAAAATATAACATAGATAACAAAAGTGCAGAGGCCTATATTATATTTCATATTGGGTCCATCAAAGCCAGCTTGTTTCATAACTGTTAAACTTTCCTAGAATTAAAAAATTTCTTAACTTCTGGTCATAAATAAGAATTTTTTTTATCACAACTTAATTTTAACATTAGGAAAAAAAATTATCAGTGAAAAATATTTTGTCATTTCTTAATGACAAATTTTTGCACTTTGCTTTTTGATCATAATTAAAAATATTCCACGTAATCTGATCAAAATTTCAGTCACAAGTTGCTTGGAATTCACATTTTTAAAATTTAAATGACAAATTGCCCATCTAAAGTTTTCAGCACTGCTCTGCTGCACTTGCACATTAACAAGAGGTTTACTTCCAAGTTCTATTAAAACACGAAAAAAAGTTATATTTAAATACATTATAGCTATATAAAACGTTGTACAATACCAGTTAGAAATATAAGGAAATTTTTGTCTGTTTCAAACAGACAGGATACATGTTGCACTTTTTAAATATTACTCGTATGTTAATAGATACTCATATATGTTCAGGCTTCTACTATTATAACTTCAAATTACACTGTCAATTTTCCTCTGTAATTGTTCAGGTTTACATTTCTCTGTAATTCCTTCAGTAATTGTTCAGGTCTTTTTAAACAGTTTAAGTTTAAAGTTTAACCATGCTTCACATTTTATACTTATTTCTTAAATGTGTTTAGTGAGTGTTTTGATATGTTTAAACCACAAACTTTTTGTAAATTGTATATTCAGAGTGTTTTAAACTAAGCCCTCCATGAACAGAAAATTTGCTACTAATGAATGGGTTGTTCTTCACCTTCAAACTACTCCTGACAACTCGAACACTGGTCTTAATAGTGGAAATTTGTTAATACTTGTTGAATTGTCACCTCATGTCTCTTTACACTCCCCCTGTTAGAAAGGGATGACTGTAGATCAAATGCGTTTTCTTTTATGTTAACAATTTTAGTAGCTGTAGTTTTATATATATTATATATATTTCTTGGATATATATTTTATGTTCAACACATGGTTGAATGCCAGTGTTTCCTAGTCTTCACTGCCAAAATTTTAAGGCTAGGACCTGGCTGGTTCAGTTACAAAAATCTAATTCATAACTCAGTGGCAACAAGAGGTATGAAGACAGCTGTAAATTAATGAATAAAAGATGTTACAACAAAATTTTGTCTTTTGTTTTTTATTAATTCTGTGCTTTAGATACCTTTTATGTACTTGTCTACAGTGTATACTGTAGACAAGTAATTTTAATGTCTATAGTGGTATACCGTATGTGGTTCTACATATTCAGAAATAATTGCCCTAATTTTTTAAATATTAAATATATTTCATCAGCAAAAACTCAAACTTCAGCATTTAATTCCCCATCTCTGGTTTAATCCTATTCTAAATTAGCTGTAAAAAACTGTATCATTAATGAAGTCATATCTCAGAAGAGTATCACTAGTATATCTACTGAGAAACAAACCTACACCTTGAAGATGCTTCCCTTCCTCCCTCCATGAAAAGAGAAATTTCAAATTAATTATTTTTAAGTATAAGTACCTGTCCATCTGGTTTCTTGCAAACCCAGAATATCTAGGTTATAATGCTGGAATTCCTGTGTGAGGATATCAAGACAATAATCTCTATGCAGAGTCCACACAGTCCAGGTACCTGTGGAGAGAAAATGGTTAGTGGGATCTTTAAAGAAACTATATTTATTGAGAGAGGAAGTGCTGACACTGTCAAACAGCTCCCTAATTGCAGGCATTGGGCAAAGACCTGTTATCCACACCACTAAAGGCTGAAGCTACCCAGACTGGCAGACCAGTGTAAAGTATTGGTAAAAAAAAAAATTGTATTGGTTTGATAATGCCTGTAGGAATAAGGGTTAAGGTAGTCAAGTATCACAGGGGATAGTAGATATATATATATAGATATATATAGTCCTGTAGACAAGGGACTCATTAAATAGCTGAAAAAAATTAGTTTTGCTATAAGTGGGATTTGAACTCACACTTCCCAGGTAACTTAGGAAGTGTGGGTTTGAATCCCACTCAAGCTGAAACTAAATTTTTCCAGTTAACTATTTCAAGAGTTCAGGTACCTGTGATATCTGTTTAATTCACTTGGGCTGTCAACCCACAAACAGAAAACACAGTGGTAGATTTCTCTCAATATAAGCCCGCCAGTGCAGTAAGTTTAGGATCAATAATCAAGTTTAGAGCCATAATTTCGTTCAAGTTGGTGTACAAGTCAGCACCGAGACCCTGTGTGGTTGGCCACCTCAGCAGGGTAGAAAAAAAATAAAAACAAATTAGTTATAGTAGTCTAGTTCATTAGGTCACAGTGATCAGGCAGCCCTCCCTTTCCACAAGAGAGCATCTCTTTTGAAAGGTACGAAAAGCCTGCAGACTTTAGGTGTTTTGCATCATTACAGGGGACTGGTGCATAGCTTTCCTTCCAGTTACTCCTAATGTCAGTTCTCTATGTCAGAACCTAAGAAATCTCCTGGACTTAAACATGGGATCTCCAGATAACAATTATAAATTTGAACTCACTGATATGAATCCAATGATAAAAAAGCAGAACATTTCTAAATATTAAGAAATGTCTCCTAGACCTGAATATGGAATCTTGACATAAGACGCAAAATTACAAGTTAAATATAAGATGAAGAATAATTTATTATATTACATATATATATTTACAAAATAGAAATACAAAAACTATACACCAGATATGTTATTCATAAAATAAATATATATATAATCGTGCAACAATTTTTTAGAAGAAGAAAAAAAATACCTTCAGATGAAATATTACATATATATGAAAAAATATATCTTACAATTTCAGGAATCGAATAAGGTATAATAAAAATTCATATATCACAAAGAAATTTAGGATAAGAATTGTTCATGAACTCTCAAGTTATAAAAATACTGGTGTTCCCAATCTAAGGTACAATTCCACACTATATCAATGGGAAGCTAAATTTGAAGATCTGTAATTTTTAAAGTATCTGCAAAATATCTTTAAGTTAGAAAAACCTTAATCAATTCTAAATCTTGATTTTCAACATTATTTGTTCAGTATTAGAATAGTGTGGAATCTGGTACATTTAATACAGTAATCTTAAAAAATGTTTTTACAGTTAACAAAAAAAAAATACTGGTTTAATGTAAGTTTTAGTTTTAATTAGCTTTTATGAAATATTCAATGATCGGCAATGCTGCTGTTAAAATATTAAAACTTTCATAAGTCTTTAGATAGCTAAAATCATGATTTAGAGATTTTATTCATATCTTTACCTTATCTTCAGTCTGATCATTTCATAAAAAAAAGCTGTTTTGAAGATATGTAACATCTAAATAAGCTTTTAATTTTGACTTATATTTGGAATAAGGTAATTTATCTTCCCATTAGTCTAATATGGAATTGTTCCTTTAATTTTTAATTTGATTTTGGATATCAAGTGCATATAGTCAATTCTTTACATTAGAACTAATCATGTAAACCCCAAAAACAAGAAATGCTTGTTTTCACAATTAAAAGAACCTTCTTGCTCAGAAATTAATTAAAAATAACTTAAAAATCTCGGTCATTGAGCAATAAAATTTTAAAGTTTATCCTTCAAACTATTTGCCTAAAATCTTTTAACATGCAAATAGTTTGAAGGATAAACTTTAAAATTTTATTGCTTGAGACTTTTATTGACAGAGAATTTTGTTATTTTTAATGCTTGTTTTCAGCAGAGAAATATGAAACCGAATGTATCGGTAGAAACATATAAATATAATTTTTTAGGAGGAGGGATCACTATTCATCTCTGGCCCATGAAAAGATCTGGGGGAAAAAAACTGGCCTGTCTGAAAGTATAATTGAGTAGCCCTGCCCTATGTATTATTATTAATTAAGCATTCTTAAATTTTTACAACAGAACATATCTTTTAAAATATGGAAATAATAAAAAGGACACATATTTTATGTGTATGTAAAGGGATATAATTTCCCTAAAGCATACAAAAATTGCCAAATCTACACATGCAAATGCATCAAAGGCCAGCAAGAAAAAAATCTATGGGGGGGGGGGGGGGCAAATGCATTTGGAATCATACATTTGGAATCATAGACTGCAAGAGCTGAATTAAGCATTCATAATTTTTTACAACAGAATATATTTTAGATTGTGGAAATAATAAAAAGCATGCACATTCAATGTGTATATAAATATAAAGGAATATAATTTCCCTAAAGCATACAAAAATTGCCAATTTTCCAAAGGATATCTGGGTTGTAGTGAATGCTCTATTTTCACATGATAGTCAGTATTATTCTACCCCATATTTCTTTGTCATTGCTTTATCACATTGTATTCATGTGAAACAAAGGAAAATAATTTCCTGTTGGAAATTTCAACTGCATCGATTAATCAATCACTACTGCTATCACTATAACCTATTTAACATAGCAAAAATACCTTACTTTTCCAAATGTTGCATAGCCATACAAAGATGTATTTAAAGTTTAAAATGCCATTTCTTTGAGAAAGGCTTTTTTGTTCTTATATTACATCGGTAATGTTATTTTTTAGCATTCAATAATTCACAGATATATTAATCTTTTCAGATACACTGTTTCATGCTGCCCTTACTATTTCTCCCTCTTTTCAAAAGTCAAATGTTTGCAATGTTGACTAGAATTAGCTTTTTTTTTGCTTGAGATACATATTAGAAAAATTCATCACACTCACTTTGTCATTTACCATGTGAACTACAAATTACATAGGACTTCGACAAGTTCAGTAGCTTCGTTGAGTGGTTATTCTCATGCAGTACTTTTTTGTTTTCTTTTTAATGCACAATTTACTAATGGTATGATCACAATCTCTTTAGGCTTAGGGAAGATTGGATAAGGAGGCCATTGGACAATACACAAGTTAGAAACAGAAACTGTTGATTACATGAAATGTTTCAATAATACTGAACACACATATATGTATATATAAGGGACTGACGCTTTTCTGCATACAATGGATTAAATGCCCAGGCTTAAAGACTCTAAGAGTTCATTGTTGGGTAGGGGAAGGAGACCCACTGGACAGCTGTTAGGAGACAGATGGAAGTCTCCCATCAAGGCTATCCATATTCCTTAATATGCATAGAATATGGTTCTCCTGCACATGAATTCACAGCTTAATATCCCATCCCACAGATGGAAGCCTTTACAAGCCAACAGTGTATCATTTTTTTTAACCAAGAGCAGGGTGAGAGTTTATAGTAAATACTGATTGATTAAATGTAGAAATATTAAAACACAATTGACAACTATAATACTGTGCTGAATAAAAGGGCTGTAGGCATATATAATCAATAGGTACTAGCAAGCATTGAACGTCACAAGACAGTTTAATAACATAAAACTACTTAGTGTTAAAGCCTGTGCTTTTCTAGTTATTTGTACATTGCAGTAGTAATATCAAAGTACAGCAAACTTACTCTCTTTATGTATGATATCAGGTTGTTATTCTTTAAATCCTACAATGATCATATGTGCTAGGGCTCCAATATTAATATTTAAGGATAATGTTTCAGTATTTTTCCCCAGAAAAAGAGGGGGTTCTATTTTTTAAGGTGGGGGTAGGTAAAGTTTAAGGGAATGTACCCCAATTTTTAGGAAATGATATAAGTGATGAAAACAACTTGATTGACAACAATGAACAAACAGAAGATCACTAAGGACAGTGGTGTATATTCCATTGGTGCAACTGCACCTGAGCCCATAAATACAAGAAGTTCACTTGGGTGATTTTTTTGCTTTAGAAAATGTCACTTTGTAAATAAAAGGAATATATTTCACAAGATAACTAGTTTTGTTAATACCATTCACATCATATGAGGCAATTCAAAAATTTTTTTTGAGAAAGTTTAAAATTATATTTTCAGACAGATTCAAATTAATTAATTGTCAGTATCCATTTGTTACTGAAATGGAAGAGGAATCTTTTCACTTCAACCTATAAAAACTTATTGAAATGGAGAAAAAAATGAGGGCTAAAGATTCCCTTTATTTGGGCCTACTAAATAGGAAAATGGATTGTAGGAAGATCCATTTAGCTGACAAACAGGGCTAAGTGGTGAAACTGACTAGCATCATTGCAATTAATACTGATATTTGTTTAATACAAGGGGTGATCATTTAATTCCTGGACTGATGCCATAAGTACTCATATGTAGCGCTTTTTCCAAATTAACACTACATGACGTTGTGCGTGACCACTGCGAAGGACACTCCACGTGCCAAGGTCATTTGGTGCTGATGGCTGTTGTGTTAAGACTGTGATTTGAGTTGCATGTCATAGACATTTGTTCAGAATGTCGGAAATTCAGATGGTACAGTGGTATGTCATTCGTTATTGTGTTAGGCGAGGCCGAAGTGCTGCCAAGACTGTTGAAGAGGACCTAGGTTCGAGTCCCGGGTTAAGGCATGGATGTTCGTGTTGTTTTCTGCTGAGGTCCTGCCATCCTCTCAGATCTTCTACTGTGGCAAATAAACTGACAGGCTCCTGTCAGACCTCTGTGGCAAGCAGCTGCTTGAGGAGGTATTTAATTTTTTTTAATAAGCGATTCAAAGGACGCAAATCTGTTGCGATGGCCCAAGATCCGGGCAGCCTTCTTCCTCAATAACTCCTGAGCAAATTGAAAAGGGCTCTGGTAAATCTGAATTAAGACAGACGAATAATACTTCGTGAAGTGGCTGTGTAAATGTCAGTTTCATATGGAAGCGCTCACGCAATTGTGAAAACCCTTCTGAAAATGTCACAAATCTGTGCTCAATGGATTCCACACAGACCCCAGAACAAAAACGAAAAAGGATATAGCTGTGCAAGGAGATGCTCAATCGTTTTGAAATCCTGGGTCCAACCTTCATGATTTGAATTGTGACTTGTGATGAAACTTGGATCTTTCACTATGATCCCGAAACAAAACAACAGTCAAGTCAATGAAAGCATTCCAATTCACAGAGACCCAAGAAAATTTGGGTTTCTCATTCAGCTAGGAAACAAATGGCTCGTGTTTTTTGAGATCAAAGGTGTTCTCATTATTCACTTTGTGCTTTGGGGAACAACCATGAATAAGGAAGCCTACTCGAAGGTTCTCAGACCAAACTTCAGAGTGCCATTCATGAAAAATGTCTGAAACTTTCTGGTGTGACTTGGTTTTTCCATCATGATAACGTCATACGGCTAATATCATGCAGCCAGTGATCACTGCCATAGATGCTGAGGTTCTGCCACATCCTCCAGACCTAGCACTCTTCGATTTTTTCCTCTTTCTGTGACTGAAGAAAGCTTTGAAAGGGAAACATTTCCCCTCTGATAACAAAGCTTGCAGAGCCACAATGATAATACTTTGTACATTTTCGAAAAATGGCTTCAAAGATACTTTTAATGCATGGGTACAACGATGGCAAAAATGTGTGAAGTTCAAGGGAGAGTATTTTAAGAAAGACAAATGCCAGGAAGATTCAGAGGATGATATTTAATGTAAATTTTTGCTTCTGTCCACAAATTAAATGATCACACTATGTATTGACGATTTTGTTCATTTGGGTTGTTTTACCTCTGAGCGGCACTTTTTTGCACACCATGGGCTAAATGGCCAGGTCACATGGACCCCGAAGGCTCAGAGAAGGTTGGGGGAGGGGACCCACTGGAACAGCTGTTGGGAGACAGATGGTAGCCTCCCGTCAAGGCCATCCAGTGTGTTCTTTAACGTGCACAGAGTATGGCTCTCCCGCACACGGGGCCACGACTTAACGTCCCATCCGACGGACGGCGGCCTTTCCAAGCCCATCGGTGTCCCCTACTGACCGTGGGCAGAGCGGGGAATTTTGCGGAGATAAATCTCAACGCTGACCCAGTTGGGACTCGAACCTGGGAACTACAGATTACGAGCCTGGCGCGCTACCGACTGAGCCACCCCCCGTCCCAATTTTTTGTTCAGTCATCAGGTAAAAAAATCCATTTGAGTGAATAAGACAAGGCTAGTTTTTCTCGTTTGAACTGAATATGCTATTCAGTTAAAAAAAAATCTAACTGCCTAATTTGCTCAATTGTAAGACTGAGCAAAATTTTCAAATTGAAAAAAATTATCATCATGCACCACAGTGATATATCTTCCAATTATCCATACTTCAGATTTCAGCCAAATGGATCAGGGATATCCTTGGACTCATACTTGAATTTCCCCTTTGCCACCGAGTTATCAACTAGCAGCATCACAGTGCTATCCATCTAATCATTTTTGCCCTCACGTAACTTCTTTAAATGTTAGAACAACCATTACCCCTCCATAATAATTTAAAACATTTCCTTTAAAACTGAACTATCTAATTTTAATATCTGAGGAAAACATTGAAACATATTATTTTTTAATTATTAATATTGAAGCTCTAGCACAATTTTTAGTATTGCAGCATTTAAAAAGAATACTAATATAATGTGGCACATAAAGAGGTTTCAAAGGTGAGTGCATTTTCACTGAAAACTGCTGAATACTTTACTTATAAACTTATAATCCTTAACATATCTGTTAAAAAAATGCAAAGATACAAAGATGTGTGCCAAGGGATCTGTATCATCTACAAAGATCTGTGCCAGCCAAGGGTGAAAATCTTAAGGGTGCTTTCAGTCATCAGTTTGCATTATTTTATGATTGAAAATTATGTCTATATAAACATGAAAAACTCGACTGATTTAATTTCAAAATAAAACTGTACATGTAATGGAATTAAGCACCAGTTAAAGTTGTATATGATAATAAATGGTGGATTAGAGATGCTCATAGACTACATATACATATCATATTATTGCAAAGGGATAGTAGCACTGGTTAATGTAAGGTAGCTTTAGCCTGGGTTAATGTAAGGTATGGCTGTTACAAGTGTAGGCACCAGTCTTGTGATGAAAAGTTCAGTAAGTGATGGGCCGTAGATATAATTATTGGGAGGGATATTACTGATCCAGAATCCGGTGAAGTGCAGGTTAGTACAGTTGTAAAGAGTTCATAATATATCTAGTGTGAGTTGTATGAGGGGATGTTAAAGCCAATGGTTGTGGTGCAACTTCTACTATGGCACTCATTATGGCTTTAAAGAAATTTCTATATAGTCTATAACATTAAACTTTCATATCAAAAATAAAATACTATTCTACTTGAAGGCAGGAGGAGAGGAGGGTGGCTAAAGCCACCCAACTCTCCATTTACCTTTGCCTTGTGTAAAAAGAAAACGAGTTGCTGCATGAATTACAATAAAAATAATAAAAGATATACTGATTGCTAACACTGTCCCACAATAAAATCTGCCTTTCCCAGACAGAACAATTTCATTGATAACCAGCATGCATATAACTCAATTACAAAATAAAATTTTGCTTTAATATAACATATATATGAAATAATAATTATATATGAAAATATAACAGCAGATTTGAATATACCATGGATCCTCACTTAACAGTAGGGTATGGTTTTGAGAATTATGTAAATTATTTGAAAAAGCATTAGATCGTTTTCTATAAGAAATAATGATGTAAGGCAAAAGATTTCTCAACTTGTTATAAATAAAGTTAATACTATACATAAACGTGTTTATATGAATATCTATCTATCCTATGTCTAAAATAATGCACTCTAAACAAAAAAAATTATGTACGCATAGTAGTAATAATCTCACTAATAAAATCCTAATTTTAAATACAAACTGGTTTTTAACAAACACTGTATATGATAAACAACCAATGCACGTGTCCAACAAGGAAATGTTAGTTGCGTATATTGGAGGCAGAGACAAAACAGTTTGTTTTGTACTGAGAGCAGACAGCATAAATAACAGTTTGGCAAGTGGTCTGTCCTGCAATAATTGAGTAGTGTGTAGACAATAAAAATCATAGAAGCCTAAATAATTTTATACTCTCCCTTTTCAAAATTAATATTTTTCATTTTGTGTTGTTATATCATAAAATTGATGCCTGTTATTGAAAAATTCACCAGTGTCTTAATATCAGAAAGTCATTAAATGAAGGTGCTCTAACTGCAACCTATCAGCCATTGTGTTCACATTGGAGAATGCATGGATTTTGTCATATTTTAAATAATAGCATGATATCTGTAAATGTGATTGCTTTCTTCACTCTTAAGCTTTGCATATTGAATATTTCTATTATATTTTTTACTAATAATAAACAGGACAAAAAATTAAGATACTGTACTAGGCTTACCAGGTTGTCTTATACAAGAATATGTTAGTGTAATAATACCTGACTACTGCATTACACAGATTAGACACAATTTCTAAACATTTAGAATGTAAATATTTGTTTGAGAGGAAAAATATCTCCACAGAATTTTAATAACTCATGTACATTATGACAAATGCATTACTCATCAAAAATTAAGAATGGATCAGCAAAATGTAAATAAAAATATAATCGTTAGATATTTTAACATACCTAGGAAAGTTAATGTATAGTTTGGAAAAAATCGACATGTAGATCCTGTATATAGTCACAGAATATGCAAAACAGATATCCTATAAAAGGAGTCTTTCGTTGACACTCAAACTGAAATGGAACATTGTCAGTCTGATATAGTTTATTACCCATGATGCCTCAAAGAAAATCAAAGAAACTATTTGGACAAGTTAATATGATGGGGAGCTGTTGGAAGGTTGGAGGCTGATCATATAATCAAGGAGGTGGCCATATTCTTTGTTATCTCAGAGTTATTGAAACAATTCCAAATAACACAAACAGGTATCAGACTTCTTCAAGAGCACCATAGGATTACACTCCTTAAGGTGCTTGAACTTTGTCCTAATAGAACAGAACAGCATCATCATAGCATTCAGACCCATGCAACCACAGGAAGGCAAGTACCGTATTTCCCCGAAAATAAGACCTAACCGGAAAATAAGCCCTAGCATGATTTTTCAGGATGCTCGTAATATAAGCCCTACCCCAAAAATAAACCCCAGTTAAGATCGTCAGCCAGACGGACACATTTAGTACTTCCGTTGCAACACACGACGGACGTATTGAATTATAAAATAATAATATTAATATATAATTAAATATAAACAAATAATATTATTGACATTAATACTTAAAATAAATGATAATATAAATTATAATTAAGTATTTGTAAATACCCAAGCGGGCACCTTTGGACGAGAGGTAAAATAAGACATCCTCTGAAAATAAGCCCTAATGCGTCTTTTGGAGCAAAAATTAATATGACCCAGTCTTATTTTCAGGGAAACACAGTATCTGTTTCAACCTATGACCAGAAGGTTCACAAGGCCAAACTATGCCTATTAACCCATTGTATGCCCCCTTTTAACTTCCAGACACAGAAGGCCTGCTTGAAATGGTGTCACAATCCTGTAGCCTAGATTGGAGTCACATCCTTTTCATGGATGAGCCAAAATTTTCTGTACAATAGGACAGCAGACATATACTGCTCTGGAGAGAGAGGTATAAACCACAACCACCATAATATCATCGAGAGAAGTGCATTTCAAGGTGGAGGTCTGATTGTGAGGGCTAAGTGTTCATTGGGTGGCCATACTAACTATTATGTGTTTAATGGAGGTTCTGTGAATGCACTGAGATACTGGAATGAAATCTTTGATCCATATGTCAAGTTCTCTGCTGGTGCAATAGGTGATGGTTTCATCCTAATGGATGATAATGCTTGTCCATACAGAGCAAAACTATCAGTCAATATCTTGAAAAAGGTAGCCAACAAATGGCGTGGCCTGCATTCTCTCTGGATCTCAACCTGACAGAATATCTATGGGATGACGTGAAGAGATATATTGCTATCCTTCAATACCCTCCAGAAACCCTCCAGTGTCTCTGTACTGCTCTTATTTTTTTTAGTGAACTCCATTGTCCTCCCCTTCTCTGGATTATCTTACTGAGGGCATGAATAGGACATTGTCAGGCTTGAATTAGTGCTAGAAAAGACCACATCCCCTTTTGACTATACATTTTGTATTCAACCCTCCCTCCCTTTCACAAACTTTCTTCTATTCGTATATTTTGGTATATGTAAATCAGTTTGGACTGAATTTTCATGACTAATCACATTATCTTTGTATCATCCAGTGAAATTTGGCAAAATGTATTCAAATATATTTTGATATATGCACATTTTATTGACCTGCGCTTAATTTTTGATGAATACTGTATAATGGCTTGTAACACTTTCCACAATTTGAGACTTTTAACTTATTTGCCCTAAACAGAGCATATGCAAGTATGTTCATATACTGAGATAAAAGGTATACCGTGAAATAGCAATTTCATTTGGAAGACTATAATATTCAATGCGAATGTTCGATGCTTCCATATTGTGAATGGGACAACATATTCAAAGTTCTCTAACTGTGAAGATAAATTTTTTATGGATTGTCACTGATATAAATTGATGATCATTCTAAATATTTTTTTTTTCTAAAATATTCAATTAGTATCTATAGTTAGTGAAGCTGAAACATTTAACAGAAATAGCTGACAGTCATAAGATTTTTACCTCAAAAGTTGATTAAAACATAAATAATTATTGTAACACATCATTCACTAAAATAAATGTAATTTTAGAAGTCTGTGCAATGATAATTTATTTTCTTTAATTTTAAAATAAAGTGTTCAGGATGAGATTTAATAAAATAGTATCTGCTGTTAAATGTTCTAGTTTCAATAATTTTAAATATTAATATTGTTGAAAATTAAGATTTAAAAGATTTGAGTGAGATCTTCAATTTATCTCCTATGGCATTTTCCCATAAAAGGTTTATTTTCAAAGTTCAAGAGATTAAAATATGGCATTCCATTCATAAAACATAGAAGTGACTGAACAGTTTATGTAATAGTGTATAAAGATACAACACTGGATAGAAATGATACAATCCTGGTGTATGGATAAAAGGTGTTCTGAGTTTGTTTTAAGAAGGCTGTAAGGAATAAAATTGCACATTTGGTTGAAGAAAGTGGAGCACAATTTGATGATGTCAGATATATATGCTCAAAAAGTAAGTGGATATATTCAGATAAAAGCATTTGAGACTGTTTCACACACTAATTTTAATCACTGTCATTAATATTAAATATCATGATTAATGAAATTAATATTTGGCTATATAGATGAAATTAAATTAAGTTTTTTATGTAAAATAATTATAAAAATACTTATTGATGATGAATTAAATTAATATTTGATTATGTAGATGTCACCCATATAGGTAGACTAGTGAGGGAAATTAGTTATGATGATTCATATTACCACCATGTAAGATGCACAATATTATAATTTCAAGAATGTAATGAATGCTGAAAGAAAAAATATATATTAAAAATATATTCTAAATACATGTATTTTGTTCAAAGGTTTTAAAAATCCAATTTGTTGCAAGGTAGAAGCATATTCATACTTTCTCCCACATACAACTACTAAATTCAAAAGCATATCTAAGATGCCATCAGTCTAACAAAAACCATATGGCTGTAGAATTCTCAGTGGAGTAATGTAGCATATATGTATAGAACCACATACATTTTGGTATAAGAATATAGTAACTGCATCAGTAATTTATATACAGCAATAAACGTTAAGCAAGAATATTCACTGAAAGTTCAAACTCTTATCAATTCACTAGTAGTTGAGTTCAGATATTTTGTTATCCATGAACAAGTTTTTAAATGCACACTATATATATATACAACAGATGTATAGGTAGTCCCTGAATAATGGAAATCCAAGTAACATGAATTTGTTTTAATGCAATTCACATAGAAACTTTTACATAGTGTGATCACTTTTAACACAATTCTCATATGGGGACCATGTGTGGGATGAGACTTTGCTTTGCCCATTGCTAGTATAGATGTACAACTTACAATTTTGCATGCCATTGTTGTACGTCACCCATCTTTCTGCTTCTGTGTGAAAACTAATACAATTTTTTTTATTTACAAATTTAAAATCTTTTATTATTAGGATACGTTAAAAATTCATGCAAAATGTGTAGGTGAACTTTGCCATTATCTCCTATTTTTTTCTTATCACACTTAAACGACCCGAATTCCCTTTTCAATTTGTTTCCTTTCAGAGTAAATATCTTTAACAAAAAATATATTTAAGAAATTCACAAGCATAATTCATTAATAAAAATACTAATTGTACAGCAGCAGAAACAAAAAAATGTTGATTGATGGAGTTGGGAATGCAACCCCTAGTTATTCTTATGTGAGGGCAACTACCATATTATTCAGAGACTATATATAGTTATTTAGAAGATAATCTTTGAAAACTTTATTAAGGTTACACTTAGTTATGTATTTAATGTATGCATCATACATATTAAAGTTTTATGATGTGGCTGTGAGGTTTAAATTTAGGTTGCAGAAGTAATAACACAAAAAATTGACTAATTTTTACAAAAATATTGCTATTTCATTAAGATGTCTTTGCAGTAAATATTGTTTTTTGGGTAGGACAGGATCTTATTAGAGGCCTGCAGTGGCCAAATGCAGCAGCTGTTGCCCAGGATAAATGCATTTGAACTAAATTGCATGTCTAGTTGGGGCTCCCTAACCTATGGTCAATTGAGGATTTAGTAACAACCCAAAAGATTCATTTTTAATTATTGGCTACTCTTAGTAACAACCCAAAGAGTCATTTTTAATTATTAGCTACTCTTAGAAAATTTTAGAGGCACCTATCAGACTACTGAAAAAATACCTTCCAGTTTGCATTTCAGATTAAAAGCAATAGGATAGATTGAAATAAAACAGAAAACATCTTAAAATGATCACATTTCAAATTAAAGTGGTGCAACATTTCATTTTTCAAATTCAAAATCAGTCCAAGTTTTTGTATTATGCATAGATTGATGAACTCCACATTTATAAATAAGTATTTTCTTCAAATGTACAAAAATATGACACATCAAATGCCTTATTACCAATCCGATTCTTCTTCTTTAAATTGTTCTAACTGTTCACTTCCTGCTGAAAGATTAAAATCGCTAAGTTCATTTGGAGCATTCTCACTAAGTTCTGATTGTTCTTCCTGATCCCTCTTGGCACTGTTTTGTAGTTCTTTATCACTTTTGACATTACTCAACAATTTTTTAACATTTTCAAGTTTCAAACTACTGTCTAAATGAGACTGTATTTCAGTTTTATTTTCCTCAGCTTTATCCTCTTGCAAATTCATTGCATTTGACACTTGAGACAAAACAACCATCTGAGTATTATATTCTATATTTTCTGAAGTGTCAACTTGTACATCAGACTGTTTTGAAAAACTGATTTCTGCACTAGCATCTTTAATTGCATAACTGACTTCAGTAGGATCTTGAGTATTATCAACTTTATTTTCCTTTGTTTTATGAGTGCAATTTGGGATAACTGATATTTCATTTGGTAGCATCTTTCGATTTTCTAACTCAGTTCTTTTGGTTACCATTGTTATATCGTGGTGATTCTTAGGCTCATTTTCAGAAGCTCCAAGAATATTTTTATTTTCCTTCTCCCTCAAAGTGTGTAGATCAATAGCATTGTATTTGTTTGGATCTAACACTTTAGAAAATAACGATTTTTGTTCTTTAATGCCTGATGGATGATCACTGTTTGAGTCTGATAAAACAATTGGTTTCACGATATCATCTAAATCTTCATTTTCTATTTCTAACTTAGTCCCATCATCTACATTAAAACTAATTTTTGAAGGGTGAGGTTCTGCTTCATGACAATTTGCCTTCTGCTTGTTACCTTCAGCAGTTTCAGTAACTTCTGTAGCATTATTACTTGATGATGATGATGATTCTGCAACTGGGGCTGAAGTTTCAACCTGAGAAGTTTGTGTATTTACAGACTCTAATTTAAGGACAGGTAAAGCCCTAGATACATGAAATATTTTTGTTGTAGATGGTACTTTTTGCTTCCACACAGCATCAAGATCAACTGAAATTCTTCTGTTATCAGTTACTGAAGGAATAACTTTCCTGTTTTCTGCTGAAGGTTCTGGTGGTTCATTTTCCTTTTCAAAATGTGAATTACCATCAGTATTTTGAGGAACTGAACAAATATTTTGTGCTTCTACAGTTTCACCTATTTGGTCTTTATTTTCAACCTTTTCTACATTATCAACACTTTGGACTTTACTAATTGAAGTTTTATGGTCTAATGATTCATGATATTGTATGGGTTTCTCACTGACACTATCAGTATTGCCATACACTTTTTCACTTGAAGAAATCTCAGGTTTATCAGAAAATGCACTACCTTCTGACCAATTTTTTTGCTTTTCCTGCATATGTGAAGGTTGAAAGGATTCATTAGGGGAGTTAAGTTCTGTACATATTTGATCTTCTGGTTTTTTAATATTTGTTTCACCCAATTTATCAAGATGAACTGACAGCTGAGGCTGTATGCCTGTAGAACTGGAAGATACAACCTTTGAATGATCTACAGATTGCATTGTTTGTTCTACAGTTTCATTTAACTTTGGCTTGTAAAGGAGTGTATTTGATGAGGATTGAAATAGTTGCTGGTGCTTTGTTTCTTCAATGCTAGGGGCAATACTTCCAGGATTTGAACTCTTCAAAGAATCTGGTTGAATAAGTGTAGTAGGACATGCAACTTTAGAAGAAAGTGAATCAAAATTTGATTTTAATGGATCATTTAATGTCTTAGCAGCATTGGCTTTTGATATTTCCATAAATTCAGAGTTTGAAAAATGTAATTTTCCTGAAGCCAAATCCCCCTTGTCATCTGAAGTAAGTGCATTTTCCTCGACTGATGCACTATTTTGCAATTTCTCAAGATCATTTTTCAATCTTAGATGATACAGTTGAAGCATTTCATCATGATTACCCCTTATTACAGACTCTTTGTTTAATTCAACCATCTTCTCACTACTTATGAAATATTTATTTCGAAAATTTACAGAATTTGAATATATTTGTCCCTTATCACCCAATGCAAAATTTCCACCTTTTGGCTTATCAGTCACAGTTTGGAAAGGTGTATTGCTAACTGCAAAATTTTCAGGTGTGCTAGTTACAATATTGCTGTCTGTTCTAATTCCACCATGCAACTTTGTTGCAAAAGTTGATAAATTAAGCTGTTCATTAACATTGGCTGCTTCACTTTGAATGAACAAAGATGGCTGGTGTTGATAACCTACAAGAGAACTATGGTTATTTGCAAAGTGGGGCAATAAATTTGCATAATTATTTTGAAATTCACCAACAACATTTTGTGGATTAAAAAAATAGTTTTTAGTCACCTCATATGGTACAGAGTTCCCTGTGAACAGTTTTGACTGAGTTGAAAGAAATGCACAATATTTATTTTCCAAAGTCTGAGCTTCTTGTTGAAGATCATCAATTCTTCTTTTAGCTTCTGCAATGAACTTTAGTGGTTCATCTTTGTAGCTGTTTCGGACATAAGCTGGTGTGTAGTAAAGTGATGGTTGCCGAGTGTCTAAAGAAATATTAGCAGGGAGACTAGCTGAAGGTTTTCTTGTTTCATCTATTTCTTTCTTACTGTGAACTGGTGTATGTTTTGGTGTAGTTCGATGAGAATGTACAAACTGATCCTTTCCTTTCACTGCATTCTCTGCCATTTGCTTTGTTTCCCCAAGTTGATACTGCAAGATGTGTATGGACCTATGCAATTCTTGAATGTCTTCTCTCTGTTCTTCTGTCCTAGAGGGTGAAATATGAGATAGTTAAAAAACAAACTAAAAAGAACTGACTTTCTTTTACTTTTGCAACAAGTATATTGCAAATCAGAATCATGGCTGAGCTATATATTACATTAGCTACAGTATGCTTTTCAACTTTGAGCCACAGCAAAGTAGGTTGGGTTGTTTTACCTCTGAGCGGCACTTTTTTGCACACCATGGGCTAAATGGCCAGGTCACATGGACCCTGAAGGCTCAGAGAAGGTTGGGGGAGGGGACCCACTGGAACAGCTGTTGGGAGACAGATGGTAGCCTCCCGTCAAGGCCATCCAGCGTGTTCTTTAACGTGCACAGGGTATGGCTCTCCCGCACACAGGGCCAGGGCTTAACGTCCCATCCGACGGACGGCAGCCTTTCCAAGCCCATCGGTGTCCCCTACTGACCATGGGCAGGGAGGGGGAATTTTGCAGAGATAAATCTCAATGCTGACCCAGCTGGGACTCGAACCTGGGAACTACAGATTACGAGCCTGGCGCGCTACCGACTGAGCCTCCCCCGCCCCAGCAAACTAGGAGAAGTGAAGGTTTTGCTAGGAAACTGCTACAAAGCTTTCCTCCCATTTGATTACTAAAATGCAGTTAAAATGCATTTGTATTATTATACTATTTTGACTATACCACCGAGTTGTGATAAACATGTAGTTTGACACCTAGAAAAGATTAAGATTAAAGGTGTTGCAAAATTTGAAGACCATACTTAAAGGGAGCCATAAATATAAAAGTTTGAGAAACACTGAGCAAATATATTCTGTGACAGATTACAATTACTAATAAAGATTATTTTTAATGTGTAGTTCAGATTTGAATAATTTCAGATAAATAGAATGGACATGTATTCTTATACATTCACAATAAATTTATTGCTACTATCTAATTAATATATCATTTTAATATAATTAAAACTATAAAAGTTAAAGAGCTGAAGGTTTCATGTAAAATAGGACAAATTAATATATTTCAAGTTATGCATGTGGAAGGTTTCATGGTGCAACTTTATTCAAAATAATATTTATAAACATTAAAAATTACACATGTAGGAGAAAAACATATAGATTTTATCCAAGGCATGGTAAATGTTTAATCTCCCTGTTGAAACACTTAAAATATCTGTTACTATTTCTTTTCCTTATACAATGTTAAAAATGTGCATATCACATATTCTTTGGAAATACATAAAACAAGCATATTAACTGCCCCTAATACTTCCTAGAATATATGTCAAACTAGCATTTGCTTACCCTTGAAAAAAACCTTCTGCTGATATCAAGTTTGCATGAACTACAGCAGAAACACATTTAAATACACTGATTTGTTCCTGATTGTCCAGTCCATTCACAATTTTTTTTAGCCATGCAACAAATTTTTATTAGTGCAAATAATAAAGCATATATTTGAGTCTGCATGGTAATTACCTTAAAAATCTTACACTAGTAAAGAAAGTTACCATGTAACATTCCATGCACAGTTTAATGACTAAAGATTTTCTAGCTGTTGGTAGCATATATTAAGCAATAACACATGGTTAGACTTGCACATGCTGTGAAGTGCATGTATAATGTTTGTATGTGAAATGGCAGTAGTACAGTTCACGGTCCTCAGCCGCCATTTTGTTTTTGACGCAACGTAACAAAACGGTCCTTTTAGTTGATTCCCACAACTCCCGAGACCCTAACCCAAACAGGGGTTTCTAGAAAAAAGATTGTTTTTTTCGTTACTATAGTAACGAAAAACCCGAGTTTACGTCAAACGCAACGCACCGTAACCATAGTAACAAACGCAAACAAACGTAAAAAAATTAAATTACCGCAAAAAAAAAACCTCGTAACCGTCAATTACAGAATCGAAGCTCATAAAAGTGGCAAATCCAAAAAAAATAAAACGATTGCCTTCCTACATACAGTAAACCACTTCCACCATTCCCCCTCCCCTCTTTTCAAAACACAATACACCGCTGACCGAATTATAAAAAAGCCCCAAGACTAAATAATGTCCTCCAAGACAACACAAACCAAAAAACATGAAAATCGGAAACAGTGCCCCACCGACCGAATTATAAAAAAGCCCCAAAACTAAATAATGTCCTCCAAGACAACACAAACCAAAAAACATGAAAATCGGAAACAGTGCACCGCCGACCGAATTATAAAAAAAGCCCCAAAACTAAATAATGTCCTCCAAGACAACACAAACCCAAAAACATAAAAATCGGAAACAGTGCACCGCCGACCGAATTATAAAAAAGCCCCAAGACTAAATAATGTCCTCCAAGACAACACAAACCAAAAAACATGAAAATCGGAAACAGTGCACCGCCGACCGAATTATAAAAAAGCCCCAAGACTAAATAATGTCCTCCAAGACAACACAAACCCAAAAACATAAAAATCGGAAACAGTGCACCGCCGACCGAATTATAAAAAAGCCCCAAGACTAAATAATGTCCTCCAAGACAACACAAACCAAAAAACATGAAAATCGGAAACAGTGCACCGCCGACCGAATTATAAAAAAGCCCCAAGACTAAATAATGTCCTCCAAGACAACACAAACCAAAAAACATGAAAATCGGAAACAGTGCACCGCCGACCGAATTATAAAAAAGCCCCAAGACTAAATAATGTCCTCCAAGACAACACAAACCAAAAAACATGAAAATCGGAAACAGTGCACCGCCAACCGATTTATAAAAAAAAGCCCCAAAACAAAAATCTGACAAAAAAAAACATCTTACAGCTCAAATAACCCTCCCCTAAATTACATTGTCATTTTACCTCTGAGCCTCCACTTTTTTCCCACACCATGGGCTAAATGGCGAGATCACATGAACCCTGAAAGCTCACAGAAGGTACGGGACCCACTAGAACAGCTGTTGGCAGACAGTACTTCCTGTCAAGGCCATCCAGCGTGTTCTTTAAGATACACAGTAACTCCCACACACAGGACCATGGCTTAACATCCTAACCGACGGACAGCGGCCTTTCCAAGCCCATCGGTGTCCCCTACTATCAGCCGAGTTTGAAAATTTGCCGAGATAAACTAAACGCTGACATAGCTCAGACTCGAACCTTGGAACTACAGATTACAAGCCTGGCGCGCTACCACACCACCACTCTCACCCCACCTCTAAATTTTTCATTCTTTCCTGACTCCATCAAAAACTGCCGTTTTTTCACACACCGACAATTCTACAATACCCAGAATTACTATATCAAAAAGTCACCAGATGCTTCCACATATTAACGATAAATCATATAACTAAATTTAAAAGACTCCTAAATATACAACAAAATTAATAAATCACTATAATACATTAATAATTACCATACTACACGTAACTACTAAAAAAACATTCAATTCACCCCCAAACTATTCTAACGAAATACGTGTTCTTTACTATCGCCATTTTCAATCCCACACGCAAAAACTTGCATACTCCCCCACTACATCGGTCCCTAAATATCTTTAATAACTAATTATAAACCATATCCTAACCAATTTTCAAAAAAAAAGCTAGAACATATTAATTATTCCTATCCTACCTATCACTGAACCCCTCCATATTAAATATATAATACACACGAACTTACCTCTAACCATATAGGTATGTTATCCAAAAAAGTCATCAAGCGAAAATGGCGAAAAAAACCAAACGTAACTTCACACTCTCGTCAAATCACACACATAACACGTGATTCTACATTACCTACCCAAAAGAAACAAATCAAAGAGCCATAGGCCACCAATAACCAACAGTTACGTTTTTACGTCATGCTTTACAAATCGACATCACACTTTACACTTCGACGTCACACGCCACTTGAGCAATGCCATCTATCGGCTGAGGACCGTAATCACTACACGGGCCTGTGAAATAAATTATTGTCCAAGCAGGATCGGATCTGGGGGTGGGTGGGTGTTGAACCCTTGCAAATGTTGATAAAAGTAATGGAAGCAAAAATTATTAAGCTTGTGCATATTTCATGCATTTTTTTTTTAGTTTAATGCATTACCTGACTCTTCCACCGCCCCCCCCCCCCCCCCACCCATCCCACTTAATTTTTATTTTACTAGATCCGGTCCTTCATACAAGTAATTCAAGATTAGAAGGTTATCTTGCTCACTTATGGAAATCACTGACATGGATCTGATAAACAGTGAATTTAGTTCAATTATGAAAACATAAATAGGTGTGCATGTTACATTTGGATATTTTGCCATTTCATCTACATTAGCCATTTCTCCCCAACTTTTTTTCTTTGAGCCAAGTCAAACTTCCTTTTCGTATCTGCTGAAAGTTGGTATTTATAGTGTTTTCTAAAAACTTAACTCTTCCCTTCCTGAGCAACAAGGGCCTACTGTATTTGTTTTCAATTGTAAATATAACAAAAACGTTTTCTTGATTGATATGATACATACCTAAGAATAACTGTATGATACAATTCTTTAGCTTCCTTCAGTTCCTGCTCCAGTCTCTCTCTCTGTTGTTTCCATACAGATTCTTGAAGTTTACGAGTATCTGCAGCATAGCTCGATTCCTCTTGCACACTTAGCTACATATTTGCATATGTATAAAATTTTATATTATTGTACAAATGTTTAACAATTATTATTTGTATGGACAAACAGATAATAAAAACAAGTTTTAATGACATTAAGACTAGCAATCAAATCGAAAAAAGTTTTTCTTTCACCTAACTATATGTACTGACTTATGCAACGATAGATCTAAGGAGGTGGCACCTGGGCATGTACCTCCTGAGAAAACTGACTAAATTACTTATTAGTATTCACAATGAATAACCATTTAACATGACTGAAGTGCTTTTATTGTGTTTCCTTTGTTAAAATTTCCTGAAACTGCCTGTGAAAATATGTATTAATATGGGTTCAAATTCCAGATTGATGGGCATGAATGTTTTATTGTTTTCCTGCTGAGGATTTGCCTCTTTCAGAAGTCTTCACTGTGGCACTGTCATAAGATAAACTGTTTCTTCCACTAAGAAACACAATCATCAAATTCACACATAAGTAATTTACATTCTATAACAAGACATGCTCAATATGTCTGCCCTTTGTTGATTTAGCTGTAGTAACCATCTGGCAAAATTGTAAAATACAGCCTATGCATTTGATAAAATTTATTACACTTATTCTTAATTTATGTGCTCAGAGCTTTCCAAAAGTGTGAATTAGGCTTAAATGTTTTGCTTCTGAGATTTACATGTGATATAATTGCGAGTTATATATTCATTATTTATCATTTCCAATAAAACCCAATAAGACATGCATCTGGCTTGTCAAATTGTATCCAGTACAATTGGCAAATTGTACCCAGTACAATTTGGCAAGCCAAATGATCTCTTAGATGTCAAAAAATTATGCTCCATTGTATTCTGCAATTTAAATTTTTGTTTACCAAGTCTAAAATAACACTGCTGTGTGGCACAGAGTCCTTTGTTTTATATTATTGTCCCTTGAATTACAAAAGAACCAAGTCATATTCACATTTAAATAATAGCTCATGAGAATAACAGTGATATTATCCTTCAAGAAGTATATTATATTTTCTTATGGGTGTCAGAGCTGAACTGGCCAAAATCCCAGTAAGTAGCAGTCAAATGAAGGACTAAAGCATCAGTGGGGACATAAGAAATTTACACTGATGTGGAATTCTTGCCCTGCTGGCTGTAATAAATTGTTAACAAAAGCATGAAATGCTTTAAAATAGTATTTTATTTATTAACCATAAAATCAAAAGTGCATTCTATTGCAAAACCACTTTTAAGCTTTAAAATCAAATTTTTAAGCTGCACAAAGTACACTGGTAAACATCAGTTAAATGAGAATTGAGATCATAAATCTTCCTCACTCTAATAGAGCTAGAGTTTGATGACAGTAATCATAATCTTCCAGAGTTTCTTCATTAGCACTGCTTATGGATTCTTCACTATTTAAAGAATGCATATTTTAAAGCAGCCATCAAAACTATTTCTTTAATTGATAAAAAAAAAATGCAAAACATTGTAATTACCCAGTACATTAAGTTTTAAGTTTCCCCTTAGTGTAATTTCCAGCACAACTACTCATAATGGATATTTTATTCTATGCTTTTTGCTAAAAAAAAAAAGCCTAGTGTTCCCAACTTATGCAAATAACATATAATTTGCCTCCTGCACGGGCGGGGGTGGCTCAGTCGGTAGTGCGCCAGGCTCGTAATATGTAGTTCCCAGGTTCGAGTCCCAGCTGGGTCAGCGTTGAGATTTATCTCCGCAAAATTCCCCGCCCTGCCCACGGTCAGTAGGGGACACCGATGGGCTGGAAAGGCCGCCGTCCGTCGGATGGGATGTTAAGCCGTGGCCCTGTGTGCGGGAGAGCCATACCCTGTGCACGTTAAAGAACACGCTGGATGGCCTTGACAGGAGGCTACCATCTGTCTCCCAACAGCTGTTCCAGTGGGTCTCCTCCCCCAACCTTCTCTGAGCCTTCGGGGTCCATGTGACCTGGCCATTTAGCCCATGGTGTGCAAAAAAGTGCCGCTCAGAGGTAAAACAACCAAACAACAGCCTCCTGCACACTCTTTCTTATATTGAAAAAAAACAACACTTTTAATCAGATGAATACAATTCACTCTTTATATTACTGAGAGTAAAGCTGCTTTCCATAGTAGGTGTAAAGTTTAAAAAATTAATCCCTGGTTCATTTCATGCTAAAATGTTATATTCCAAACACCATAGAATTCAGAGAGGAAAACAATGGCCTGCCAGACAAACTAAAATTTTCTTCACCATGACATTGCCTTAATCAGGTTATATCTTTGAGTCTAAAACGTTTTTGTCTTTTGTCTTGCAGAACCTTTAAGCATAATTTTTCCCACTTGGAGTGCATTTAATTGGAAAATGTTACACTAAAAAACATGATATTAATTGAATATTCATTATTTATCATTTCCAATAAAACCCAAATGGGAAATTCTTTTCAAACTTGAACAATTAAAATAATCAATATTTTTTGGCCAATATTAATAAGTAATCATTCATGTGAAAGGTTTCTGTGAGCTGATATCATCCTAAAAGTAAGAAAATATTACAGCATCAAGAGGATAAAGGTCTCCTCCTTCATGACAAACATTGGGCTCTAATACAATGGTCTGCCAGAAAGAATTAATATTTTCCCAAACATGTTAATTATCTACATTATAAACTTACTTTTAACTAAATTCATAATGACATTTCACAAACTAGAAAACAATATATATATATGAGTTATGAATGTGTTTAACAAGAGTCAACAATCACATAACTTCAAAAGATCTTGAAATTATAAAATCTCAATCTATCAGGTTTTTTCCTATCAATACCTTACTTTTAGTGATACCAGTTTATGTTCCAGTCATTTCAACCTTTAGACATCAAACTGTACACCTTTCCTGAATTACTTTATTAATATGAATTTCTATGAATTTTTTTTTGATGCCCACTATAGGGATCACCTTCAATTAATTTTTTAACACCTTCCAGAAGGAAGGGGAGGGAATTTGTGCCAACAAACCCCTGTCCATTTGTCAGAGCCTTTTTCCTCCCACATTTACTCTGACTGGTGAATGTTTTCTGAGACCTTGGCCATTCTCCATACCCTTGAGATATAATGCCACATTATCTTACATCACCTCCATTATGGATGCTCCTGTCCATTGCACTTCAATTCAGTCAGTTAGATCAGCCTTTCCACCCATGTCGCATTTGACTTTGTTTTCCACCATGCCTTTTATGGCTTGTATAGGACTTCATGGTGATATAGAATACTTACATCAATAAGAAACTTTGCATATACTGGCATGCTTTATGGTACTTCACGCACAATAGTGTTCATAATAATTTAGTCATGCAGTTTATTTGATTCCAAATTTTTCATTTTTTTAATTCATACATTTAAAAAAGTAACAAAAAATTCCTAATTTTCATGCTAAAGCAGCACAGTAAATTTCAAATTATTTAAGTTACACAATAAATATCATAAATTTTTATGGTCTAATTTTTAATTTATGTGATCTACTAAAAAAAAGCTGCAATAAACAAATTTTCAATGAAAAGAATACTTAGTATGAAATGCATCTAGAATTTAAACTTATGCATTATAAAATGCAAGAAATATCAAAGTAAATAATATATATGATTTAGTAAAAAAGCTACCTTTTGAGAAGACTGATTTTGCTGAAGTTCTAGTTCAGATATTTTATTTTGAAGTTTTTGATTTTCAGCTTCTGCTTTAGCTTTAATCTGTATCATTGCTTCCTTACAGCACTGTACTTCTTTTATTTTAGTATTTAGTTCTTCTTTTATTGCTGAATAGTCACTAACAGCATCAAGTTTCTTTACAAGAGAGGCATTCTAAAAAGAATTTAATTAGATATAATTAATAGTACAGAGCAGTATTTCCACATTTTTTATTTATAAATTGATTATTAAATGCAAACATATTGTTTTTAATCTTTTTTTACTTTTTCTGTTAAATAATATGAAAAGATATTTTCATATATATATATATCAATTTAACTACATAATATTTAACTCATATAGCTATTCAAATACTAAGCAAATGCATTAAGTTGAGGACACAAGTCTTCTCACTGACATCATTTTGCTAACATGGTTAAGATGGCAGAGAGTAAATAAAGAAAATTTAAGCTCAAACTTCAACTTGAACTATTATTAAGATTATAAATTTTCATGTTATTAAATATATATCAAAATCTTTTCTTGTTGAATTTAAGGAATTTCTCAAAATAGAAGCTACTTTGAAATTAATAAAAACATGCCGATTTTAAAAATTAGTAACATTTAAAAATGAGTGGATTGAAAAAATTTCTCATTACTGTTCAATTATCCTACTTAAATTTACTTTTTGCGCAATATATACATATATTATTCTCAGCAAAAGGCTACTAAATTGCTAATATAATTATATTAGCAATTTAGTAGAGTGCTAAAGTATTAAATGCTCGACTGCATAACAAAAGAGACTTAGTTTAAATACTAGTAAAGCACAGATTTTTCTTTTTGATATATGTTGCTTTTCTACTGAAGTCTTGATTCTCTCACATATCTCATCTATGCTTTACTGACTGGCTCTTTTGAGATCTTGTGACTAGTGAGCTGCTTGTGGAGCAATTGAGAGGTATGAAAGAAAATGTTAATATTCAAATTGTTGAAAATTAAATAAATTTCATTTTTAACTAACAACTGAAGTCTAATTGTATCTCTATGAATAAAGCTGATCTGTCAGTTGATAGCACTGAAATGCACAACACTGATAACCTTATCCTCCCCCCTCTCCCCACAAACAGACACATAAAGATAAGTTTATAAACCCTCATTTTCAAAATAGCATCAACACACCTTCTGTTTAAAAAACAAAAACTGCAGAAAAAGCTTTAATAAATTAATAAAATATGTGCACAATATTGAATGCCATTTGAAGACTCCGATGAAAGTTTACAAGACCCAAACTGTGGATTACACAACTATTCAACTTCAATGAGTGAGGAGGCAGATGTTTCTCAGGCATTTGTAATGGGAGGTTAGTTGATAAATTTTTTTAGAGCAGTATTTCCATTCTTCACACTATTCAGCTTGCTCATTGCACCTGGAGTGGGGGTGGCTCAGTTGGTAGCGCGCCAGGCTCGTAATCTGTAGTTCCCAGGTTCGAGTCCCAGCTGGGTCAGCGTTGAGATTTATTTCCGCAAAATTCCCCGCCCTGCCCACGGTCAGTAGGGGACACCAATGGGCTTGGAAATACCGCTGTCCGTCGGATGGGACGTTAAGCCGTGGCCCCGTGTGTGGGAGAGCCATACCCTGTGCACGTTACAGAACACGCTGGATGGCCTTGACAGGAGGCTACCATCTGTCTCCCAACAGCTGTTCCAGTGGGTTCCCTCCCCCAACCTTCTCTGAGCCTTCGGGGTCCATGTGACCTGGCCATTTAGCCCATGGTGTGCAAAAAAGTGCTGCTCAGAGGTAAAATAACCCAAACAACTCATTGCACCACTGCAATCTGGCATGCCTGTGGCTTCAAATGAGTGGTATGCAGAAAAGAGGGCACCCCCCCCCCCCTCATATACCAGCTTCATGCAGGTGTTGATGGATGATAATAGAGATACTGCAGGTGCTTCATCAGTTATTATATCACTGGATATCTGTTGGGCAGTTGCGTTTCTGGTGCTGACAGCCACCCAGCAATTCTGCCAATCATACTGATCTGTAATAACTTCAGGAACCTGATCTTGAATGACAATATGAAACACCTTCCAGTGTCCACTGCTGCCAGTAGTGACAAACTTTTCTTGCATCATGTCCCAAATGCAGTGTAATTTATCATGTAGACATCCTGCTTCACATGGACACATGATGAGATCTTGGTCAAACTCACTAAGTCAATTAAACATCCATCTATGATGTATAAACAGTATTACACTTTGAGGTAACCAGATTTACAGGACAGGTTTTTTTATTAATCTAATCTACACTGTCCATTTTCCCTCAACATTAACCTTTCCTACAACTAACAGAATCCATGTCATCCAGCGCATTTTAAATGTAGCCAGATCTGTGATTTTCCCTTCATTTTTCGTTTGCGTATATCATTATCCCATACTTATTTACTAATTTGCATAAATGTAACTCTACTCCTTCTGGGTGGGGCAATTTCTTTATGAGAAGTGAATAAAAATGTCATATATTTAAAGAAAATTTTTATTTTATCCAATACCATTTGTTAAATTAAATTGTTTTCCCTTTAAAGTGTATATTACTCATAAAATACATTTTTGCCACTTATCAACTTTTTTCCACCAAGGGAACTTCCTCTCAAGTACAGTTTCTTTGAATGGAAATAAAAAGCCTCTAGATTATCTAGAATTGCAATACCTCTGCTTTTAAGTTAAAACATCCAGATGAGAATTAAACTTAAAAAAAACTTTTTCCCCCCTGAATACAGAATGCAGAATGGCTTTCATGTAAGGTAATCATATTCTCATTTCTAAACTGAAATACATTTTTGCTATTTGTTTTGCAATTTGGTCACAGGCATTAGATCTGTTAAGCAATCTCCTTCCAAAGCAAAGATTCAATATTGTAGTCACCAACAAAATGTTTAGAAACCTATTGCTGATTTCCATTTCAAATTATTGTCTACTACATCCAAATAAAGGAATACCAGGAACATTTGCCAAATTTACTAACATTTCATGATGAAATATTAGCTTTTTGGTGTGGTAAATGGATACAAATAGTTTTTCCAATACTTATATTGAGTTCATCCTAAAATATATATTCATTTTGCATGCTTTCAATATCCCACCCCCAAGTCATTTGTACAAATATAAACTAGATATCACTGAAGTAAAAATCTCTCACTTTACTTCAGTTATTAATAAAGATAAAATAATGAGGAGAATCTAGAACTACAATTCTTTTGAATATCTTACTTTGCAAGCAATAGACTATTTTTAATAGTGTATGGTAATTTTTCTTAATATCTATTAAACATACCTCTAGCAACAGTGCTGAATACTTATTTTGAATGGATTTCAGAGAATCTTCTACTTTCTGTAATTTGGCTGTGGTTTCCTCTGTTTCAGTCTTCTGACTTTCAATAAGAATTTTGTCCTTATCTGCACTAAGAAGAAAATGCATGTTAACTGAAGTAATCAAAACTTCTTAAATGTCATAATTAAATATTAAACAGGGTAAATTTTTTTTAAAAAAGCTCAAAAAAGATTATTATTTCTAAATATATCAAAGCTAGATAAGATAATCAAAAATATATACAAATTATACAGGGAGGCCAAAAGTCCGCAGACAATTTGAAAGTGCAAACATGTGGCAAGCTGCATTTGAAAGTTCAACTAAAGATGTTTTTAGTTTTTTATACACATTAAATGAACAATAAATTGCATGACTGTAAATGCACAGCAACCAAGATAGATAAACACGCTTACCTAGAAATAATAAGCTGAAAAAAATTGGTTTTGCCATGAATGGGATTTTTCAATTTATTATTTCATTAGTTCCATATTTACAGGACATATCCTGTGATTCTTTATTACTGAATGTTTACCTAGCTTTTGATATCTTTTGATAACTTCATTATAAAGTCTGAAAATAAGGGCACAATCGGCAAAATAAAATGTTGTGCCTTAAGCAGTTGGTATATATTAGTATCCAGGGGGCAGAACTCATCCTAGGCATATTTGTATTCTGATTTAAAGATTAAAAAAAAAAGATATCTTTTATAAACTAGCCCTTGTTTTCTGAGTCTAGGGATATTGTAAAAGCAATATTTGTTATGCAGAAGTTATCTTTTTTTTATTAAAAAAAATACCTTTGTTGTTGTTTCTTAAGATTATTTTCCCAGGCTTTAAGTTCTGCTTCTTTTTCTCTGTAGGACAAAATATCTTCTGAACTTTCTTTCATTTTGCTCATCACTTCTTTGTCTAAATTAGTTATTCTCTGCTCCAGTTCAAGTTCTCTAGTCTGTTAACACACACACACACAAAAAAAAAAACTGATTTATAATATTTTTAAAGAATAAACAATTATAATAAAATACAAAATAATGTTTAATTTTATCCCACTATGTACAATAGTCACTTTAATAAGTCATTAAAACAAAAATATACCATCAATAACAAAGAAATTTTCAAAAATTCAGCACAGATCCCTTATGAAAGCATAAGGAATAAAATAAAATATTATAAATAAAATGAAATTATACAATTGCAAATTCGTTATTTTTAATACAGAACTAACTAATGAATTACTTTGTAAAGATAACATTCAGAGACTAAATACTGAAGGAAAAAAAAACTCAAACTGGAGAATATTCATAATCAACCTTCAATCCAGTTTCGCATCCTACTTCAAAGATGCAATCTTTTCTCATAAAGTTCAGGTTTTCTAATGAATCTTCATGAACTTGTTAATTCATAGTCCTTAGGATACATCAACATGGTATAAAACTGGCTATACAAACAGAATTAACTATCAACAAGATACTCAGGAAGTGGAAAATAAAAATTAAAATACCAATATTAAAAAGAGAAAATAAAAAAATTATACCATATAAAGCAAGTATTTAAAAAAAAAACTATTCAATCCAATAAAAAAATGTGAAAAGTACAACTTACAATATCAGTGTGATGTATATCTATCCTAAGTATGACAATCAATCAATCAATCGTCTGGCCAATAAAGGAAATTAATAGAAAAATCAACAACGACTTACTCACTACAAAGATTACAAACAATATGTGTCAATTTTCCGATATATGTATGATACATTTTTACTTTACACTTGATTATTTAACATAGGTGCAACATCTTCCAAAGAAAACAGAAAGCCTTCTAAATTCCACTTAAACATATTAAAATTTTTTTCACTTCTAATTTCAAGAGGCAACTGATTGAAGATTTTAGGTGCGATATATGAATAAAGCTTATGAGCAATTTCTTTTTTGGTCAAAGAAACTGAGCATTTTGGACCTTTCTCTCTGAAGTTGTTTAAATCCGGCTGTATCAGCAAAACGAAGTACCTACTTTTAAAAACGTTTGGTCAAAGGTAACATACACTAATGTGATACCAATGAAATATGACATTTGATATTATGGAACATCCAAATAGTTTGAAGGATAAACTCTGAAATTTTATTGCTCAATGACAGAGAATTTTAAATTATTTTAAATTAATTTTTGAGCAAGAAGGTCTTTTAATTGTATACTTGTAGACAAATCTGAAGCTCTACAACTTCTAAAGGCTCACACAGATGTTCAGTTTGGCCTTCAGGTCTAACCAAACATTCTTGTTTGTCTGGATCTGGTTTACTGTACTTGTCTGTGGAAGCCAGATGGACAATTCAGGCCAAAATACCAGACAGAAGAACTTTCAGAATGGCAGATCAACTGAACAGACCACCTGAAGTCTCACAGCTGATGTTATCTGAAGGCTGACCCTCAGTTTGCTCTAGTTTCTCATGTCTTGTAGGCTTTGGACTACATTCATTGGTTTGCATTTTTGTGAATATGGCCCAGTGTGCAAAAGATTTCATGTCAGAATTCATTGAACTGTTTTGAGAAAATGAATGTTTCTGGCAAATAATATTGAAAGATTATCATAACAAAATAAAAAAAATGAACCTTATGAAATGCTGGTTGCAAAGATGAAGGGAGTGGATCCTACTGCAAACCAGGAAACTGTCACCCAAAAATAAATAACATGCAGAGTTCTCTCCAAAAACAGCAGAAGAAAGTAATGAAATCTAGGGAATTTGGCATTAATAGAGAAGATTTAGATTTAAAATTTATATTTGCCATTGACATAAAAACATGTGGATTATTTCAGTGGTATTTTGTTTAGTTTGTCCAATTTACATCAGTATCAAAGAGCATTGTATTAATAAAATTTACATGATTATTAAGCATCACTATGAATTCAGTAATAGAGTATTAGAGAAAAACGTCCTCTACACAAAAAACGCTTGAAATATGTATTTACTACAAAATTTAATTGCATATATTTCCTAAAACTGAAACATGTGAACAATTCAGAAAAAATTTTTGAAAAACAATTTACCTTAAGTTTTTCCTTCTCCAACTGCAAAATATCTTGTTCTCTAGAAAGTTTACTTTTCCTCTGTTCCATTTCTAATCTGACTTGTTGTTCATGTTCATACAAAGTATTCACTTCCTGCAATAATTTTTGGCGTAATTTTTGGATTTCTCTGTCATGTTTATCTTTTTCAAATTGTAGCTGTTGATAAACAATGTATTCCCTGTTATCTTTTGAAGCATAAAAGTCAGTTGTTTCACTGTTTTCTAAAATTCTTCTATTTTCAGGCAGTCCTGATATTTGCTGTTGCTTTTCAGGGAAACTTTCTTTAATTAGAGAAACTCCCTCACTTTTTCCAGGATTGTGCACTTCATCAGTTAACATAGCAGTGTTTTTTGTGTTAACTTGTTCATTTGAAATATTAGAATTATGTAAAGTATGATATTTTATGACAGTCAATAAAAGTGAATGCAAAAAGCTTTCTTTATTGTTTTCCAAATAGCTCTTGCTTATATTCTCATAATAAACAGACTCTCTATCAAGTCCAAGTAAGTCCAGAATGTCAGAAATTGTGAGAAGCTGTTCAGGTGATGAAATATTAGCTTCACTCACAAAGGTTGATAATGAATACTCATAACCTTCTCTCTGTAGATGATCATATACCAGCCAGTTACTGACCTATATAGTAAAAATAGGAAATAAAATTACGTTTAAAAATATCAGTTAATGTAGATTTGTACATTCATTTAGTAAGATACTTACATACAATGGAAAAATAAAATATAAAATACAGAACTAAAGACTTTGCACTGCCACACAAACATTGCTTATGCATTTGCATCGAAACAAGATCAAACTTTTGATAAGGTTTGAATAAATACTTAAGCAATATACCAATAAAAATATTTGCAACAGAAACGTAATTGATAATGAAAGAGACAGATAAAAAGACTTTGCTCGGAAAATAATTAGAATAACTTAAGTTCGCTGTCACTGAGCGATAAAATTTTGAAGTTTATCCTACAAACTATTATTTGGATATTAAACAGTTTTTAGGGAAAAACAAAGAAGCTTTTTGGAGCAAGGACAGCAATCTGTCTTCAGTGAAGTAACACTATGTGATGTTAGGACTGTTAAGAATATCTTTCCACATGTCATGAAGGGTGATTCCAGTGTCTTGGTTGTAAGTGGGAAAAGTGAGGTCATTATTTCAATAGCCTTGTGGACGATGGTTCTATAATAAGTGGATCCCATGCTAACAGTCTGCGGTAGCTGCATGTAGTGTTGTATTGTCAGCAGCAGTCATTAGCTTATTTTGCCTGACAATTGTCTGATGTTCTGTGAATCTCTCCTGTAGAGAAGGTATGGTTTTTCCGGTATAGTAAAGAATGGAATTATCTGGCAGTCTTTAGTTGTCGGTCAGTAGAAAATTTTTGCATTGAGCAATTTTTTCATGTTAACAAAAGTATCATCGCCAGAACAGACCAACCTTTAATTTCATACTAACTGATATTAGGGGATCAGGGGCCGTAGCGAAGGACAATGGTTTGGTTGGGGGGGGGGGGAGAAATCAAAAATTTTCCAACTCGAAAATCAAATTTTGCCAACTGAGCAAATAATGTCATAAGATTTTCGCTCAACTCTCATGCATTTTTCTCTCGCATTTTTCTCACAACTCTCTTGCATTTTGCCATTTGACTTTTAATTTATTCTGCCAACTAGCCATAATTTCACAGAAATTATCCCAATATTTACATCTCATCTGAATTGTAGCAAGTCAGTGTGAATTTTGCCTTGATTTGGACAAATCTCCTTAATCCCAATCCAATCTTTATATCTCTCCTTCTTTGCCAAGTCACTTCAAAATTTTCAAACTCCCCAAGATTTTGCCAAGTTTTTTCGATTTTGTCAACTCTCCTTAATTTCACAAACCCAACCCCAATCATCACACCTCGCCTATATTTCACCAAGTGGATTCGAATTTTACCAACTACCCTAGATTTTGCCAACTTGTCTATATTGAACCCAGTGGTTTCAAATTTGGCCAAATCCTCTACATTTTGTTAAGTTTCCTCGATTTGACCAACACTCCTTTAATTTCACAAAATAAATCCCAATTTTCACAAATCGCTTATATTTTACCAAGTGGATTCGAATTTTGCCAAGAGTTCTCGGTTTTTTCAACTCTCCTTAATTTCCCAAAACCAATCCCAATTTTTGCAACTCACCTTTACTTTACCAATTGGTTTCCAGTTTTGTCAACTTCCTTAGATTTTGTCAAGTTGCCTCGATTTTACCACCTTTCCTTAATTTCGCAAAACAATCCAAATTCTTACATCTCTCCTGAATTTGCCAAGTCACTTCAAAATTTTCAAACTCCCCAAAATTTTGCCAAGTTTTCTCGATTTTGTCAATTCTCCTTAATTTCACAAAAACAATCCCAATTTTCACAACTTGCCTGTATTTTACCAAGTGGGTTTGAATTTTGTCAACTGCCCTAGATTTTGCCATGTTCCTTAATTTTGCCATCTTGTCACAATTTTACAGAAAAAAAAAAATCCAAATTTTTACATCTCACCTGATTTTTGCAAAGTCACTCTGAATTTTGCCAGCTCCCCAAGATTTGCCAACTCTCCTGAATATTGAGAAGTTGCCTCGATTTTGCCAACATGCCATAATTTTACAGAAAAAAGATTGCAATTTTTACATCTCACCTGAATTTTGTTAACTTTCCACGATTTTGCCAACTTGCCATAATTTTACAGAAAAAAATCCCAATTTTTATATCTCACCTGAATTTTGCCAACTTCCCCTAGATTTTGCAAACTCCCTAAGTTTTGCCAACTCGCCATAATTTTACAAAATAAAAAGAAAATTTTTACATCTCATCTGAATTTTGCCAACTCCCCACAATTTTGCCAAGTCACTCCCAAATTTTGTCAACTGCCCCTAGATTTTGCCAACTCCCTAAGTTTTGCCAACTCGCCATAATTTTACAGAAAAAAAACCCAATTTTTACATCTCACTTGAATTTTGCCAACTCCCCACGATTTTGCCAACTTGCCATAATTTTACAGAAAAAAAAAATCCAAATTTTTACATCTCACCTGAATTTTCCCACTCCCCACGATTTTGCCAAGTCACTTTGAATTTTGCCAACTCACCTGTATTTTACTAAGTGGCTTTGAATTTTGCCAACTGCTCTAAATTTTGCCATCTCTCCATTTTTCAAACTGCCCTAGATTTGCCAAGTTGCCTCAATTTTGATAACTCCCCTTAATTTTGCAAAGAAAAAGATTACAAATTTCCACAACTCATCTAGATTTTATGAAGTCGCTTCGAATTTTGCCAACTCCGAGTTACTTTTGGGGGGGGGGGAGCCTCCCCCCGATGGCTCTGCCCCTGACTGATATTTGCCTTATCTATTTTAATGTTAAGGGTTTTCAACTGTATTATACAATTTTGAATTAAAATTTCCTTGGGCAGTACAACTTGTTATCTTCACAGATTGAGCTGAATTGTGAAAATTACTTAATATAATATACAGTTAATACATAAAAGTTTATTTCACACAACTAAAAATTAAATGATATAAATATACCTGTAAAGGAAGCAACGTTTTTTTAATTTCATCCTTAGAATCAGTGTTTTGAGTTTTTTTAGATTGCTGTCCAGTAGCATTAAACAACTCTGTAACTAACTGGTTCCGTAACTGAGTTCGAAGTCCATTTAGAGCTCCATTTTTGTGAAAGTGGTTGTAGAGTTTACTTTTCAACTCCTCTGCTGACATGTGGCTCAAAACCACTTCTTTCTTGAAAGCCTTTTTGGATTTGTTCATGTTAAAGTAATTTGTTTTTATTGTTCTAAAAACATTTAAAAAAAAAGATTACATTCACAATGCACGAAAGACAGTTTTTACACATATTTCACCACATAATTAAATTACTATTATGTGTATGTTGTATATTATGCAAATAAAACAGATTTTTCTCTGCTGATATACATTTCATGTTACACTTATAAATTTCCATAAAATGTATATTGGCAAAACAAAGTGTTTTATTAAAAATTATTCATGAGCATTAAAAAGAGAGAGAGATAGACAACCAAGACAATAACTTTGAATGTGCCATTTTTAAGTGATAAAATTTTTGAGCGATAAAATAGAACTTCAACTATTCACAAGGTCAAAGTTTGAGATAACTAATCATGTTATTATAATAGTCATAGTTCATGAATTTTTATAAATAGTTCGATATAACAAATTCAAAAATATGCAACATAATACAACAAAATAAAACATTGAATAAGATTAACTGATTTTAACTCTGTAGAGTTGCACTATGTAATACACTGCATATTATTTTGTAGATCCAGTGAATCTTCATCATCATGACCTAACTTTTATCAGTCATTGGTAAAAAAAAATTTCCCCTCAAGCAGCAGTTTACCAAAGAGATCTGGCAGGAGCCTGTTACTATAATATGCCAAAGAGAAGATCTGAGACCTCAGCAGAAAGAGTTGGGTCGGGTTGTTTTACCTCTGAGCGGCACTTTTTTGCACACCATGGGCTAATGGCCAGGTCACATGGACCCCGAAGGCTCAGAGAAGGTTGGGGGAGGGGACCCACTGGAACAGCTGTTAGGAGACAGATAATAGTCTCCCGTCAAGGCCATCCAGCATGTTTTTCAATGTTGGGTTGTTTTACCTCTGAGTGGCACTTTTTTGCACACCATGGGCTAAATGGCCAGGTCACATGGACCCCGAAGGCTCAGAGAAGGTTGGGGGAGGGGACCCACTGGAACAGCTGTTGGGAGACAGATGGTAGTCTCCCGTCAAGGCCATCCAGCGTGTTCTTCAACGTTGGGTTGTTTTACCTCTGAGCGGCACTTTTTTGCACACCATGGGCTAAATGGCCAGGTCACATGGACCCCGAAGGCTCAGAGAAGGTTGGGGGAGGGAACCCGCTGGAACAGCTGTTGGGAGACAGATGGTAGTCTCCTATCAAGGCCATCCAGCGTGTTCTTTAACGTTGGGTTATTTTACCTCTGAGCGGCACTTTTTTGCACACCATGGGCTAAATGGCCAGGTCACATGGACCCCGAAGGCTCAGAGAAGGTTGGGGGAGGGGACCCACTGGAACAGCTGTTGGGAGACAGATGGTAGTCTCCCGTCAAGGCCATCCAGCGTGTTCTTTAACGTGCACAGGGTATGGCTCTCCCGCACACGGGGCCACGGCTTAATGTCCCATCTGATGGACGGTGACCTTTTCAAGCCCATCGGTGTCCCCTACTGACCATGGGCGGGATAGGGAATTTTGCGCAGATAAATCTAAATGCTGACCCAGCTGGGACTCGAACCTGGGAACTCAGCAGAAAGACAACACAAATATCCATGCCTTACCTGGGACTCAAACTCGGGTCCGTTTGATCAATAGCCAAGGGCACTAACCACTCAGCCAATGGAAGAAATTATGGCCATTCCAGAATGCTAGATCTTCAATTGTAAATGATTGAAAATACTAGTAGAATAGAAAGTTCCACTGTATAACTTTTGTTGACAATGATTTTTGCATTTATCACACTGAAAATATGGAAACTTCAAATCAGGAATGGAAAAATCTTAAGATACTAGTCCCCCAGTGACTAAATGTTTTGTGCTGGCAATTAGGATAGTTTTATCTCTGAGCAGTATTTTTTTTAATCACATAATGGACTAAATGGCTGGACCACAAGGGCACAGAGTTAAGGGAGGAAACCCATTAGATAGCTGTTAGGAGATATATGGTAGCCTCCTGTCAAGACCATCCAGCACATTTATTAATGCACACAAGGTACGGATCTCTAACACTCAAGGCCAAAAACTTTACATCCTATCCAACATATGGAGACTTTTCTAAGCCCAGTGGTGTCCCCTTTCTCATCGAGGGCAGAATGAGAGTTAGCAGAGAAAATTCTCAATGTAGGCACAGTTGGGACTCAAACCTGGAAATTGCAGATTATGAGCCCAATGTGCTACCTACGGTGCCAATCTCCATCCTTGGCAATTAAGGAATCCCCATCTCATACATTTCAAAGTAATAATAATAAAAAAAAAAATTATGTTCAAGCAGTCACTTGACACAGAGACATGACTGAAGCCATTCAGAATAATAAGTCATAGAGATTTGTGAGGTAGGCAAACCTGGGTCCTATGACCAGTAGCCAAACATGCTAACCACTTAGCCCTGGTAACTAGAAAATTACCTAATATAGAACAAATATGAGTTTCATTATAGCTGGATATTAAATTCTCATGCCCGGTTGGCAAAAATTTTGACTGGCTCCTATGATTTACAACTGCTTTTCACCCCACTTTAAATACAGAGACATGGCAAGAAGCTAATAAACTGCAATAATATAAAGCTGTTATTAATCTATTCCCAAATGTATATGAATTCTAATGGTTAAAATGCAAATCTTATCCCATCACATATTATGGACCTTGGATGCTGACAGCCTGAGATGTGATTATCCAGACTAAAAAAGAAAAGTACTTTTCAAACTCTGATAATGAAATAATAAAAAAAATTACCCCTCATGCAACTGCTTGCCACAAGTCAGTGAAATCTGTCAGTGCAATACACCACAGAGATCCACGAAGAAAGCAGGACCTAAGTAGAATGAAAAAAATATCCATAACTTACCTGGGTCCTTTCGATCTGTAGCTAAGCATGCTAACCACTTGGCTTTTACTTCTCAGCAGCACTTTTTTTGCACACAATGGACTAAATGGATAGGCCATAAAGACCCTGAAGGATCTGAATAGCTAGAGGGAGGGGACCCACTGGACAGCTATTGGGAGACAGATGGTAGCCTCCTGTCAAGGCCATTCAGCACATTCTTTAACATGCACAGGGTGTGGCTCTCCTGCACATGGGACCAAGGCTTAACATTCCATCAGACAAATAGCAGTCTTTCCAAGCTCACTGGTATCCTCTACTAACCGTGGGCAGGGTGGAGAGTTTTGCAAAGACAAATCTCATCACATAGTAAAGAATCACAGGATATGTCCTGTAGACATGGAACTCATGAAATAATCATAACTGGCCCAGCTGGGACTCGAACCTGGGAACAGCAGTTTATGAGCCTGTGTGCTACTGACTGTGCCACTCCCACTCCCTAACCACTTGGCTATTGGGAAGAAGTTATAATGCAATATATAATGATAAAATAGTACCTAGATATATGATTTCCATTAGAGCTGGCTGATAATAACCTCAGGCCTGGCTTTCAAAAATTTTGGCTGATTATGCTGTCTAAGCATAAAGCTGATGTTAAATATATCAAAAATGATTGTATCTATACCATTCCTTTGCACGTGTTTATTATGAAACAGTACTTGGAGAGTTGTGTTACTGAGACGTGAATAAATACGTTTTTTAATCCAGTGGCCTTTGCAATAAATGTATATATATATAATAGATCTTCGTTCATCTAAAAGACTCAGAATGAATCCAAAACGTGTTCCCAATAGTGACAAGCACTTCGATAAAACTGTCGAATAATAACGAAATTTTATCGCTTTTTATAGTAACTGTCTGAATTATATTCTGTCAGTGTACAAAAAACCACTCCATGAAAACATAACTTAGGTGACATAAAAATGTCAATTTCGCAATATTATAATACATCTATTACTTTAGCTTAGTACTAGTCATTACTTACCATCGTGATGACTTACTAATCCCCACATCATTGTTGTATCGTTCATCTTCATAACTACCTACTCCAGCGTCATAACAAACCCACGCTATTGCCAGCTTAGAAAAAAACTAAAATGTTCAATATTAAGTTTATCCCCAGCAAATAATCTAGACGTGGCCTACCAATCAAGTAATAGAGCTAAATAGGTAACTTGCAGAAATTCATTTGTTATAAACTTGAATAACATTTTTCTTATTAAAAAGCATGCAAGATGAATGATTCAAATAATTTAAGCCGAGATCTCTAAGTTCGAAACACTGAGCAAAGAAAAGACAGGGGACGAATTTTGTCGTCTGACTTTAATTTTTCTTTATACTAATGTAATTTAAACATCGAGTTCATAAAACAAATTAAAGAAAAATATACGTTTTGCTAGTAAATCGATTAACATTGGATAAACCAGTTTCTCATGGCGCATATCAAATGCTAGTTTTCAAAGAGAATAAAGTTTGTCATTTTCCAACTTTAGCACCCTCTAAAAGATGAAAATATCAACTTCACGAGTGGTCAAAATTAAAGCAACAAATGCAAAAATTGTGTCACCACTGGCGTGCTGAAAAGAAATCACCCTAATGTACTGTAATGTGTAAAACAGAAATATGTTGTACAATGAGCCAGAAGGATGCCAAAAGAAAAAAATAAAACAACAAATAAATAAATAAAAAATAAATAAAATGACGCTTTTGCTAGAAATTTACTTGATCAATGCCCATGCTAAATGCTTATATAAAGAAGCGCTGTTGAAAATGCGGAAATCTGTGCATGTTCACAGAAATGAGGAGAATATTAGGGTTCCAAAGTCAGTAATAGAACTTGTTCAAGGATGGTTCAAGGTGTTTGAATACGCCCGTGTTTGAATATGATTGAATGATACCATCCGACGTTCCACTATACAGGACAGTACTACATCTTATTGATAGCACCAAAAGCCACCTTCGTGTGCTGGTTGAGGCCTATCAAAACTCTGACATTGAAGCTGCGAGTGAGTACCTGTCATTTACATTACTTTAGTATTATCGAAATCTTTGATTCGTTGAATTCTGTAATTTTGAAACTTTGGAATTTTGAGCCCTGTGTTCCAGTTGATGCCTATGAGTACGTTGACATTAAGGCTGTGGAGCAGCTGGGAGAGTACCTTCCGTCTAAATTAGCTTACTATTATCGAATCAGTCAGTTCATTCATATCTCTAATTATGGAACTTTCGAATTTTGAACCGTGCCGATGATTTATTGGCAATATGGTTAGGCAGCATAATGGTCTAATTTTTACTGCCACTCTGTACATTAATTGTGCCGAAAGTCTACCATTATTTAAGGGGTAAATTAGAGCTCTTTTAATTTTGAATCATGATATTATCTACTTAAATATCAGTTATTTGGGACAGATGTCCAAGTTCGAAGCTCTGTAAGAACATGGTGAAATTAGTCTCCAATGAGGGGTTCCCTACACCAGATAGGACTTGTAACATTTTGAACAAGTAACAGAGAAGCCGTTTTAGGGGGAGCCGTATTGAGGGGGAGAGCCGTAGAGAGACTAGAAGCAGCACAATCTCAAACTAAAGTGGCCAGATGACCAAATGTGAAATGTTCTGTTGTTAGCCGCCCATAGAAGCAGTTTCAATAGACTCAAAATATTTGTTGAGACGGGGACAAAGACGTCATAAGATGACTTCAGCACGAGAAAACCATTATCTGCTGTTAAGCTCGAGGCGTCACAGAGACAACACAGCTTATCCCTTCCCATTAGTCCCCAAATTATTCACTGGAAAGACTGTATCTCGACCTATAGTTAAAGGAGGCTAAGAAACAGTTCTCTCTCTCTACAAGACGATCATCTCTTTGTGACCCTTGACTCCTGTCCACAGAAGAGCTGGTTTACAATGGTATCGCCAGCAAAAAGGGGCCACCAAACTAGACCATCAACTTTACATTAATGTGTTCCTTACTGAATGATTTGAGATTTAGATTGCTTAGTTATCCTTTTCAGACATTCATGTGGAGAGAATGTGAAACATAATTTCATTCATCCCATATCCGGGAAAAGGACTAATATGGAGGTGATGGATTGATGGTCTGGGCTGAGATATGTATCATGGTTGTATAACTCTCCGTGAGATTACGAGGGTAAATCAGCAAGTCTGACTGGAGTTGGAGCAGGAGTTGGCTCTGTTGTTATCTCTCCAGGCTCGTAATCCGTACTTACCAGGTTCCAGTCCTACCTGTACCAGCATTGAGATTTATCTCAAATCTCTGACCTGGTAGGGCCAGTATGCTAACCACTAGACCCTGCCTGGTCTAGTGGTTAGCGTACCTGACGACTAAGACTAGCAGGGCATGTCCTTGTGTAAGTGTTTGCTTGTTGTATGAGAAACCAGGACAAGCCTGATATAACTCCTAGGCTATCTCGTCATTTGTGTAAGAATATTCACGACACAAAACCCACTAGTTCCGCCTTTCGACAGTACCAGTATTAGGAATTGCTGTGTTATCACTAACTATGGTCAGGGGCAAGACTATACCATGTAGATATAGCTCATCCCTGACTATTCTATGGAGAACAGTCCTATAGAAGGAAAGCTCATCCATCGGTCAAAACCTAAATTTAATCTGTTCCCCAGTTAGCCACAACAAGGATATATAGATCCAAGTTGGTTCGGCTCCCGGGGTGGGAACTCTTAGTTGGACCCAGATTTGAAAAAGGGTCCTTGCCTACTAAAGGGACCAGGTCGTTCAGCAGGGCCCCGAACTGCTCGACTGAGCACCTGATGGAGGTCTTAGCACTGTCCAACTGGGTCCCAAAGTGGTCAGCAGTCCTTCGACCTCAAATGATCTTAACTCTGTCCAGCCAGCGCCCAAACCGGTCAGCACTGGGCCACAAGCCCCCCCACCACCACGTCAAGGTGGTTCTCTGTCTCTGGCGTCCTTTGTGTGGGGAAGTACTTTAAAATAAAAATCAAATTCCTTCCCTGCCCTCAGTCAAAAAGGGGACCCCAATGGGCTTGGAAAGGTCGCCATCTATCGGAAGTGTTTTTAAGCCATGCTTCTTTGTTCAAGATGGCCATACCCTGTGAACGTAAAAAAAGTGCTGGATGGACTTGAAGGAGGTGTCCATTTGCCACCTAACAGTTGTACAATGGGTTCTTTTCTACTAACCTTCTCTGAGCCCTTTAGGCCCTTGTGTCTTGTCCATTTAGCCCACTGTGTGAAAAAAAGTACCAGTTAGAGTAAAAAAAACCCAACTGACTGGTGTCAGATATCGAGATATGATACTGGATATTTATATTTGTCCTTTAAGAGATTCAGTATACCTTGGATTTCTCTTAGTGGATGATAATGCCTGACCACACAGAAATTTGCTGGTGGATGAATACACTGACAAGAAATTCAATTGAATGACAAAACCCAGATGTATCGCAATTCAAAGACTGCATGCCATCTATAGGGATAATGCCAAAATCTCGACTAACTACGCCGAGGGCAAGACAGTACCATATAGATACAGCTCACCCCACGACTGCCTATGGCGAACATATAGAATCATCCATCGGTCAAATCCTAAATTTAATCTGTGTCCTGGATCGCCACAAACAAGGATATACAATCCCAGTTGCCTCGGCTCCCGTGACAGGAGCTCTTAGTCCGGCCCGTCCATCTTAGCCTGTCCGATTGGTGCCACTCCAGTCAGCAACGACTTCAACTTCATTCAGACCCTCAAACCCCCCATCTCGACAAGGTGGCTCCTATTCGGGGGGGTGGGGTGGGCTGAATACAATGACAACGTAATAATACGTGACAATCCCGGTGCACCGCAGTACGAGGACTGCATATCACCATAAGGGAGTTGCCACAGAAATCATCATCGACTAGCTAGGATCCTGCCTGTTTAATCTGCTTGCATTTTGTCTGGTGAAGATATTACCCATATGGCCATCATGATCACTGGACCTTGGCTCATGAACCACTTGCATGGTTCATGGGTTGGACAGGAGTGCCATAGAGCATGAATGGGATGCTGTAGGGTGCTAGATATAATCCGAACAGCAGGTACTTTCTCTCTCCCCTTCCACAACCCTCCAGGACTTACAGTGTGCTTTGCATAAAACATTGGAATTATTGCCCCAAGTTCTGCTGAATAGGCTTATTGACAGCTGTCAGGCCTGAATTACTGCCAGAGGTGACCAAACACCACATTGAGGACAGCAGGACATCGTTTCTTCGTTTCTGTGCATTCACCTGATGAACTTCCCATCCAATTACACATGATTAGCTTGTTTCTGAATACTTGGACATTCTTTTTGTCCCAAGGGTTGGGTTGTTTTACCTATGAGCGGCACTTTTTTGCACACCATGGGCTAAATGGCCAGGTCACATGGACCCCGAAGGCTCAGAGAAGGTTGGGGGAGGGGACCAACTGGAACAGCTGTTGGGAGACAGATGGTAGCCTTCCGTCAAGGCCATCCAGCGTGTTCTTTAACGTTGGGTTGTTTTACCTCTGAGCGGCACTTTTTTGCACACCATGGTCTAAATGGCCAGGTCACATGGACCCCGAAGGCTCAGAGAAGGTTGGGGGAGGGGACCCACTGGAACAGCTGTTGGGAGACAGATGGTAGCCTCCCGTCAAGGCCATCCAGCTTGTTCTTTAACGTGCACAGGGTATGACTCTCCCACACACGGGGCCACGGCTTAACGTCCCATCCGACGGACGGCGGCCTTTCCAAGCCCATCGGTGTCCCCTACTGACCGTGGGCAGGGCGGGGAATTTTGCGGAGATAAATCTCAACGCTGACACAGCTGGGACTCGAACCTGGGAACTGCAGATTACGAGCCTGGCGCGCTACCGACTGAGCCACCCACGCCCCTTTGTCCCAAGGTGACATACATCATAACACATTACATCAATAATCTCAATTTCATTCAGTTCACCAGTGAATTTTTCCTCACGTTTTCGTGTTTGTTGCTTTAATTTTGACCACTAGTCTTCAAAAACGGGAATAGCAATATTTTATTAGACTCTTTCCAACTTAAAAAGTTGAATCTCTTCCCTCAGTAGGGCGGGAAGGCAAATCTATGCTGCTAATGCAAATCTGTTGATTTGACCACTACACTCTAACAACCAAATTTCAAATATTTAGCTAAACTGTTTACAATATTAGTTTAAAATTTTTTCGTTTTCTAACTTTAGATTTAAAAATAGTGAAAATTCGAATTATTGGAAGATTTGGAAACTGACACAATATTTTATCAATACTTATCCAACCAAATTTTTTTTTTATTTTCATCTTAAAAACGAAGTTAATATCTACAGACAAAGTGAAAACAATAGCTTCCATTTGATGCTATCAGAGTATAGATTAAATAATATTTAATTTCTTTTAGTTTGTTATTATTCATCTTCTTTCACCAGCTAAGGGATTGCTACACCATAAGTAAGACTTCCATAGTCCGTTTCAAAGTCCACATGTGTTCGAAATACAGTGAAGTGAAAGATGTTCTATGCTTTTTAGGCAGAAGCATTTAGTGACGTTGAGTTATTGGGTTGGGTTACCTCTGAGCGGCACTTTTTTTCACACCATGGGCAAAAATGGCCAGGTCACATGGACCCCGAAGGCCTAGAGAAGGTTGGGGGAGGGTACCCACTGGAACAGCTGTTGGGAGACAGATGGGTAACCTCCCGTCCAGTTTGCTGTGAACGGTAACTGGAGCGTGTACAGTTGCTGTACACGCTCCAGATATTTTTCCTGAATTCTGTAATCACGTGACACGAAGGTTGCCAGATCACTAATTTCTAAAAAAAAATCGTTGCCAGATATTTTTTCTGAATTCTGTAATCAACCATAGTGTTCGGATATTTTTTTGAGCGACTGTAATTCCAACTTTTTTAAATTTCCGTTAATTTTTTTTTCGAAATAACGCTGTTTGAACTCAGAAATTTTAAAGAATATCAAAAACTATATAAATAAAAGAAACATCGTTGCCCTCTAACTTAAAAAAAAGGGAAAACCTGAACTGTCTAATTCGACATAACACCTGTAAATTGGTGAGGAGATCTCTACAGTTTTGCCTACTCAATCATCTGACCCAGATGAACATCTAACTCTTAAATTTCTGCCTGTTTCCAATCCTACCACAACTAGCAAAGCCATCAGGACAGCGGTCAAAGTGTTAGAAAAAATTTATATAGAAAATTATTATTTTCTTATTGCAAATAAGCTGCGGTTTTTTGATTGGTTGTTCCGTGGTTTTAGCGTTAATGTCTTTATTATTATAATAAATAAATACTGTATAATGAAAAGTGAAACAGAGGAGGCCATAGATGTATTTTATGAGCTTTGAGGCACTGCTTCTTCGCTATTCTTACCATTTCCTTCATTTCTTGTGGGAACATTATGCTTGTTTTAAGCGTTTGTGATTTACGCAGTCACTTTTAAGAAAGCACCCCCCCCCCCCGCCAATAAATTCAGAGCCGACTTTACGTTGCAAGAAAGATAACTACTCCTCGAAAGACCCGCCCTGCCTACGGTCAGTAGGGTTACACCGATGGGCTTGGAAAGACCGCCGTCCGTCGGATGGGACGTTAAGCCATGGCGCCGTGTGCGGGAGAGCCATACCATACGAACGTTAAAGAACACGCTGGATGGTCTTGACGGGAGGCTACCATCTGTCTCCCAACAGCTGTTCCAGTAGTTTCCATCTCCCAACCTTCTCTGAGCCTTCGGGGTCCTTGTGACCTGGCCATTTAGCCCAGGTGTACAAAAAAGTGCCGCTCAGAGGTAAAACAACCCAACGTTAAAGAACACGCTGGATGGCCTTGACGGGAGGCTCCCATCTGTCTCCCAACAGCTGTTCCAGTGGGTCCCCTCTCCCAACCTTCTCTGAGCCTTCGGGGTCTGACCTGGCCATTTAGCCCATGGTGTACAAAACCGTGCCGCTCAGAGGTAAAACAACCCAACCTCGAAAGACCTTAAGTTTTTAACTGAATAACAGAACCAGATGTATTCGTCCTAAAAAAATAAGCAGCAATATCTTCCCTCCACAAAAAAAGGACCTAGGAAGAGTAATGACGTGGTCCAGATCATCAATTCAGCAAAAAAAAAATTATACCTGAAACTGTCGTTACTTATTGTTTTCTTTTTAAATCTGGCAACAGTACATTAAAATGTGAGATAGAGCGTTTTTTTTTTCAAACTGGAGAAAAAAAGCACGACTTTTTCTTTTTGGCCTCTGATTTAATACAAATTGAATAATTTGATTACTAATAATTTTAAATTATCAAAAGCATCTGTTGAGCTAACATATTTAAAAATAATATATAAATAACGTATTTTAAAAAATGCTTCCTCTTCGTTACGTATGATTTTTATCATTATTTGGTGTGTGATATATCTCACTGCTGACGTAGAGACAATTACGTAACGTTCAATTTCCGGTTACAAGCTCGTTTCAACACAACAATGAGCGAGGGGCAATGATGTCGATGGTACTCTAACCGAAAGGTAACTTCGAGGGGTAAGAAAATAAACCTATTTCAATGAAATTAATATTTTTTAAATGTTTTAGACTTAATTAACGTGTTTAAAAAAATATGTAATCTCTGATGTTGTATTGGGTTGTTTTACCTCTGAGCGGCACTTTTTTTGCACACCATGGGCTAAATGGCCAGGTCACATGGACCCCGAAGGCTCAGAGAAGGTTGGGGGAGGGTACCCACTGGAACAGCTGTTGGGAGACAGATGGTAGCCTCCCGTCAAGGCCATCCAGCGTGTTCTTTAACGTGCCAGGGTATGGCTCTCCCGCACACGGGGCAAAGGCTTAACGTTCCATCCGACGGACGGCGGCCTTTCCAAGCCCATCGGTGTCCCCTACTGACCGTGGGCAGGGCGGGGGAGTTTTGCGGAGATAAATCTCAACGCTGACCCAGCTGGGACTCGAACCGGGGAACTACAGATTACGAGCCTGGCGCGCTACCGACTGAGCCACCCCCGCCCCATCTGATGTTGGAAAATGCATCTATCGTACAAATACACCAGGGAACCTTCGTCGGTAAATAAATAATTAGGTTGATATTTATTTCTACCTTTGCTTTTTTTAAATTTTTTTTTAATCTTATACCTCACGTAAAAATTCACGGATTTTGTTTTTCCACAAATTATTAAAATTAAATATACTAAGCCAGTGATGGCTTTGACACGCGAAAACATTTAAACTGTCACACGCGACATTTTAACTGTCACACCCGAAGCATTTTGGGCGGGGTGGCTCAGTCGGTAGCGCGCAGGCTCGTAATCTGCAGTTCCGAGGTTCGAGTCCCAGCTGGGTCAGCATTGAGATTTATCTCCGCAAAACTCTCCGGGCTGCCTGCGGTCAGTAGGGGACACCGATGGGCTTGGTAAAGGCTCGCCGTCCGTCGGATAGGAGAGTACAGGAGAGCCATACCCTGTGCACGTTAAAGAACATGCTGGACGGCCTTGACAGGAAGCTATCATCTGTCTCCCAACAGCTGTTCCAGTGGGCCCCTCCCCCAACCTTCTCTGAGCCTTCGGGGTCCATGTAACGTGGCCATTTAGCCCATGGTGTGCAAAAAAGTGCCGCTCAGAGGTAAAACAACCCAACCCAATCCGTGTGCGGAAGAGCCATACCCTGTGCACGTTAAAGAACACGCTGGATGGTCTTGACGGGAGGCTACCATCTGTCTCCCAACAGCTGTTCCAGTGGGTCCCCTCCCCCAACCTTCTCTGAGCCTTCGGGGTCCATGTGACCTGGCTATTTAGCCCATGGTGTGCAAAAAAATGCCGCTCAGAGGTAAAACAATCCAACGTTAAAGAACACGCTGGATGGCCTTTACGGGAGGCTACCATCTGTCTCCCGACAGCTGTTCCAGTGGGTCCACTCCCCCAACCTTCTCTGAGCCTTCGGGGTCCATGTAACGTGGCCATTTAGCCCATGGTGTGCAAAAAAGTGCCGCTCAGAGGTAAAACAACCCAACCCGAATCATTTTAACTGTGACATCCGAAGCATTTTAACTCACAGGGCTTTCATTTCGAACGAAGTATAGGTACCTATTCCAATGACAGAGTGGTTAAAGTGCTTGTGGATTCGAATATATTTTATGTCATTATGAATACGATAAAATTTTTGTCTCAATGTCAGAATTAAATGATGAAATCCTTGCATTCCTAATCAAATGCTTCCCACCGCATTGGATTGTTATAAGAGCGTTTGTTTTGTATATTAAGAGAGTTGTAACTAAGGGAAATATTGCGTGTCTTCCTTCTAGATGGCTGACAGGGTCCTTTTGCTAATTCTCGTCATATTCTGTCTAACTGATGTCTGTCGAGTGTTGGGATTACCTATCCCTTCGGATCGAAGTGAGCGTCAACAACAACATCCTCATCATCACGATTCAGATGATATAATCGAAGATGAAAAGGTAAGAGGAAGTTATTGTGATGATAGCCCATTTGTATGTAATTCTTTACTGAGACGAGGGATAGTCAGCAGGAAATAATCCAATGTTCCCATGTTCGATTCTCTGTGTTAAGATTCCCTCTACTAATCCGCGTTCTAACTTCGGTGAAAAGAGGACACGGATGGAAACCAGAATCTACCGGAGGGCTACCATTTGTCTCCTAACAACTGGAGAGTGTTGTTATCCCATAGTCAGCTCTTAGATTCCGATTTCACTATATCGGGGTATTTGTGACCTGACCATTTAGCTCATTGTAGTTGGGTTGGGTTGTTTTACCTCTGAGCGGCACTTTTTTGCACACCATGGGCTAAATGACCAGGTCTCAAGGACCCCGAAGACTCAGAGAAGGTTGGGGGAGGGGACCCACTGGGTTGGGTTGTTGGGTTGTTTTACCTCTGAGCGGCACTTTTTTGCACACCATGGGCTAAATGGCCAGGTCACATGGACCCGAAGGCTCAGAGAAGGTTGGGGGAGGGGACCCACTGGATCAGCTGTTGGGAGACAGATGATAGCCTCCCGTCAAGGCCATCCAGCGTGTTCTTTAACGTGCACAAGGTATGGCTCTCCCACACACGGGGCCACGGCTTAACGTCACATCCGACGAACGACGGACTTTCCAAGCCCATCGGTGTCCCCTACTGACCGTGGGCAGGGCGGGGAATTTTGCGGAGATAAATCTCAATGCTGATCTTGCTGGGACTCGAACCTGGGAACTAGAGTTATGAGCCTGGCGCGCTACCGACTGAGCCACCTCGCCCCACCCAATGTAGTAATATTGTGCCCATTGTGATAAAAGGTGACCAAGACAACTCCCAGATCTCCAAGAAAATTCTCTCTGAAGGAAAGAAGAATTATTCCTTTTGTTTGGTTCTTTTCGAACTTGAGTGGCATACTTATTTTTGCTGATCAAACTACCTAACTGGAAAGGGATAAGGAGACCAGCAGGATTTCGTCGGGCGTGTAGGAGAGATGAGTGCGTCGGGCGTGTAGGAGATATGAGACTCCTGCGCGCAAAGTGCTCGCAGGAGCCTTTTGCTTAAATTTTTGTAGGTTTGTCGAGCCCGTCGTTAGAACTAAGATGAATTTACCTGAAATCGAAAAATATTTAAATTTTGATTACAACGTTAAAATTAATCAATATTTCTTAATGAAAACTAAACAAAAAACATGATTAATGATCTTTCATTTGATCCCATACAATTGTACAGTCGCTCAAAAAAGCATCCGAACACTATGGTTGATTACAGAATTCAGAAAAAATATCTGGCAACGTTTTTTTTAGAGATTGGTGATCTGGCAACCTTCGTGTCACGTGATTACAGAAATCAGAAAAAATATCTGGAGCGTGTACAGCAACTGTACACGCTCCAGTTTGCTGTGAACGGTAACTGCACACGCTCAATATTTCCGTGAGTGAGCCCACACGATCTAGTATCAAAATAATATGACCACCTACAGTCGCTCAAAAAAATATCCGAACACTATGGTTGATTACAGAATTCAGAAAAAATATCTGGCAACGTTTTTTTTTTTAGAAATTAGTGATCTGGCAACCTTCGTGTCATGTGACACGAAGGATATTTTTTCCGAATAATATTTTTTTCCAGATATTTTTTCCGAATTCTGTAGTCAACCATAGTGTTCGGATACTTTTTTGAGCGACTGTATTCTGTGAATTCGTTTTTTATCCGAGGCTGTGATTGGCTCAGTCGGTAGCGTTACAGATTCGAGTCCCACCTGTGCTAGCGTTGAAATTTATCTCCGCTGACCTCCACCCTGCCCGAGGTGAAAAAGGGGACACAGATGGGCTTCGAAAGGCTGTCCTCCTTCGAATGGAACGTTAAGCCATGGGTCCGCGTGCTACAGAGCCTATTTCTGCACGTGAAAGAACACCCTGAATGGCCTTGATGGGTGGTTACCTCTGTCTCCTAACAGCTGTTCAGTGGGCTCCCTTCCCCCAACCTTCTCCGAACTCTTGGGGTCCTTGTGACTTTGCTATTTAGTCCATTGTGTGCGAAAAAAGCTCTACTTAGAAGTAAAACAACGTGACCAAACTCGTCTCTCCCGTTCCTTTTCTTTCTCAGATGCAGCGAATGTTAGGCTTCACAGTCTTGACTAGCGGTGAGTGGTATAAAAGGGAATAGAAGAGGATTGGGTTGGGTTGTTTTACCTCTGAGCGGCACTTTTTTGCACACCATGGGCTAAATGGCCAGGTCACATGGACCCCGAAGGCTCAGAGAAGGTTGGGGGAGGGGACCCACTGGAACAGCTGTTGGGAGGCAGATGGTAGCCTCCCGTCAAGGCCATCCAGCGTGTTCTTTAACGTGCAACGGCGGCCTTTTCAAGCCCATCGGTGTCCCCTGCTGACCGTGGGCAGGGCGGGGAAATTTTGCGGAGATAAATCTCAACGCTGACCCAGCTGGGACTCCAACCTGGGAACTACAGATTACGAGAATACTTAGAAACCGAAAATAATGAATACGATATTCTCTTTTGTAAATTGACCAACTGATATCGGAAATCTTATTATTGTGTTGTTTTCAGTGATTCTTTTTAACAATTTCACTCCGTGTATTTTTTCTGAGCAAACGGCCAGGTGGTTGGCGTAAAAGTGGCTCTTATTATGCGCCCCCTCAACCCACTAAAAAATTCTAAGAGTGCGAAAAAAAATCTGAAACAATTTTAGAAATATTTTTACATTTAGTTATTTTTAAACGATTTATTTTCATTACAAATAATTATATACTTTACCTGTAATAAATAAAAGATATTTCATCAATATCGATCTTTTTCAATCAACCAAAATATCTCTTAAAATTTTTGATTGGTTCTCTGCCGAAAATATTTTCTGGGTTTATGACTCTTTGCTTTAAGGACAATGTGACTGACAGGTCATCTACTGCTCAGTCTCATTGTACCCTCATTAGTTTACTTCCCGCCCTGCCCACGGTCAGTAGCGGACACCGATGGGCTTGGAAAGGCCGCCGTCCGTCGGATGGGACTTTAAGCCGTGGCTTCGTGTGCGGGAGAGCCATACCCTTTGCACGTTAAAGAACACGCTGGATGGCTTTGACGGGAGGCTACCATCTGTCTCCCAACAGCTGTTTCAGTGGGTCCCCTCCCCCAACCTTCTCTGAGCCTTCGGGGTCCATGTGACCTGGCCATTTAGCCCATGGTGTGCAAAAAAGTGCCGCTCAGAGATAAAGCAATTTAACCTCATTATTTTCCGCTCAGAGGTAAAATAACCCAACCCAACTACATTGGGTGGGGCGGGGGTGGCTCAGTCGGTAGCACGCCAGGCTCGTAATCTGCAGTTCCCAGGTTCGAGTCCCAGCTGGGTCAGCGTTGAGATTTATCTCCGCAAAATTCCCCGCCCTGCCCACGGTCAGTAGGGGACACCGATGGGCTTGGAAAGGCCGCCTTCCGTCGGATGGGACGTTAAGCCGTGGCCCCGTGTGCGGGAGAGCCATTCCCTGTGCACGTTAAAGAACACGCTGGATGGCCTTGACGGGAGGCTACCATCTGTCTCCCAACAGCTGTTCCAGTGGATCCCCTCCCCCAACCTTCTCTGAGCCTTCGGGGTCCTTGAGACCTGGTCATTTAGCCCATGGTGTGCAAAAAAGTGCCGCTCAGAGATAAAACAACCCAACCTCATTATTTTCTCAGTTGGCAGTTACATTCTGACTCTGCAGATAAAAGAGAGAAAATTCCTTCATCACTTAAATGCATTTTTCTCCCCCAGGACATCCACGTGAAAGTGGAAGAGATCGACAAAGACATCAAACACGGCGAACACATCATCAGCGACAAGAGTTTGGTGAATCCACCGGAAAAGGGGAAAAGGGAGACGACTGCTCACGTGGAAAGAAGAACAAGCAAAGGAGTACGCGAAGAGGTTGCGGAGGTGAGATCACTTTTCGTTTTTTTCAATCGATAAAAATAATTCGTCGCATTCGAAGCTCCGTAACTTGGAGAGGGAATTCTCTTTGGGTTGTGCTGTATTATCGCTGAGGGGCAACTTTTTCTATAAGTAGGCGAGAATTGGCTGAGTCAGTAAGGTTGGTTGTTTTACCTCTGAGTGGCAATTTTTTTGCACACCATGGGCTAAATGGCCAGGTCACATGGATCCCGAAGGCTCAGAGAAGGTTGGGGGAGGGGATCCATTGGAACAGCTGTTGGGAGACAGATGGTAGCCTCCCGTCAAAGCCATCCAGCGTGTTCTTTAACGTGCACAGGGTATGGCTCTCGCACACAGGGCCACGGCTTAACGTCCCATCCGACGGACGGCGGCCTTTCCAAGCCCATCGGTGTCCCCTACTGACCGAGGGCAGGGCGGAGAATTTTGCGGAGATAAATCTGAACGCTGACCTAGCTGGGACTCGAACCTGAGAACTACAGATTTCGAGTCTGGCGCGCTATCGACTGAGCCACCCCCGCCCCTACGCCCAATCATGTTGAAGAACGTGCCGGATGTCTTAAACGGCAGTATTCTATCTGTCTCATAACAGATGTCCAGTGAGTTACTTCTTTAACCCAATGCTGGCCCTTAGGGTGCTTGTGACCTTGCCATTTAACCCATTGTGAGTAAAAAAGTGCAAATCAGAAGGGGTAAAACCACAAAACGAAAACCTTTTGCACGCAACAAGCTAAATGTTCCAGGTCACAAATACCCAAGGGATCAGAGAAAGTTGGGGAACAGGGTTGGGTTGTTTTGCTCACAATGGGCTAAATAGTCAGTCACAAAGACCCCCAGGGCTCAGAGTAGGTTGTGGGGAGGGGACCTACTTGACAGCACGAGACAGATGGTAGCCTCCCGTCAAGGCCATCCAGTGTGTTTTTTAACATGCACAGGAAATGACTCTCCTGCATATGAGGGGGCGAGGGTGGCTCAGTCGGTAGCGCGCCAGGCTCGTAATCTGAAGTTCCCAGGTTCGAGTCCCAGCTGGGTCAGCGTTGAGATTTATCTCCGCAAAATTTCCCCGCCCTGCCCACGGTCAGCAGGGGACACCGATGGGCTTGAAAAGGCCGCCGTTCGTCGGATGGGACGTTAAGCCGTGGCCCCGTGTGCGGGAGAGCCATTCCCTGTGCACGTTAAAGAACACGCTGGATGGCCTTGACGGGAGGCTACCATCTGTCTCCCAACAGCTGTTCCAGTGGGTCCCCTCCCCCAACCTTCTCTGAGCCTTCGGGGTCCATGTGACCTGGCTATTTAGCCCATGGTGTGCAAAAAAGTGCCGCTCAGAGGTAAAACTATCCAATCCAATCTTTAAGCGTTCCATTCTATCTTTCTCTGCATTAAAACATTATTATTACGATTTCAGAATTCTGCAAAATCAGATGTCGGCCTAGGCGATCCTGAAGCTGGAAGTCACCCAAAGTCAACCGGGAAGGTGAAAAAGAGGCACGAGACAGGCAGCGAGGGCGACCATCGTTCGTTAAAGAACAGAGACGTATCTGCACCTGCCAACGAAATCATGGACGGGATGCATTTCTTTAAATCCCTTGCGGAACCAGACGCCAGTCAATGGAAGGGTCAAGAGCATTCTGAACCCCTTCACGCGATGCCCCGAGAAGTTGGCGATCCGTTTGGTGTTGCCGAACACTTTTCTGAGCACGATTTTGATTCAGTCAATTCCGCCAGTGGTTACTCTCAAACGAACAGAGTTCCCGCAAAGAAAGATGTTAATTCTTCTGGGCGAGACCATGAGAGATCTTCGGCTTCTTCAAATAACCTCAATCAGCGTAATCTTCAGGCTCGAGATTACAACGGTCGTGATGCAGTCGACTTCCACTTGGAACACCGTAATGATCAACCGGTCAAGAAATCTCCTGTGGGTCAAAACATCGAACCGCAGGGCGATCGAAGAATGGATTATGACTATCCGAACCGTTTGAACGAACGCTCAGGTGAATTTTCTCTATCCTCGGATGTTTCTGATAGCGAAGAGACGTATTTCGACAAAGTGAGCAAGACTCAAAACATGGCGGCAGACACGGTGGCGAACGGACCTGGTTACTTCTCTGAAAGCGATGTAGAGAAAAAGAAGAAAAAAAAAGAAATGGAAGAGTCGAGTTTAGAAATCAACGATAATGATCAAGAGGTCGAAAACGACGTAAATGCTAACAAGTTAGATATTTCTTTATTTTTGAACAAACCCGAGGAGGATGGACTTGAAAGCAAAAGTCCAACTGCGGATACCGCTGCAGCGATCAAATCTAACGAGCAAGAAAGACGTCCAGTGGTGGTAGTTGACGAAGAGGATATAAAGATACTTGACAAGGAAGCGCACCAGACAGAGCGGGAAGAGATGGTTGATGGGGATGATAAATCAGCTGTGCAACCACATGCGTCGTCGGACGATACACAAGATCGAATGGAGAAGGATTCTAATGAAGTCTCCAACGCTGAGAAATTGTCATCAATTTTCAGTGAGGCACAGAAACGCGTGAATGCTCTTTTTGCTGGTCATAAACCCAAAAGGCAGGAACTCTCGAAGAGTCCTAGTAAGAAGAATAGTTTGAGCTCCACAAATTCTGAGGTTGGTTCGTTAGAAAAGAGGAATCCTTCGTCAAATAACGTTGAAATAGACGAAAGTGGTGCGGATGTACCACAGACCTTTTTTCCGAGAGTTCCTCAACAGAAGTATAAACGAAAGCTGCAATCTCTTGCACTGAGACGAAATGGTAAAGACATCGCAAAAGCGACGACATCTCAGAAATCCGAACAGCCCATCGTTGAGATTAGAGACAGAGACGTCTCCAGAAATTTCTCCGCTATGCCTCGCACGAATCTAAAAATTGAACAAAAAAGGTTTAGAGAAAGCGAACTGGAGCCTCAGAGACGAGTAATATCGTCTAGGTCGAGCAATAGTGGTAAACAATCATTCCAGCGCAGATATCATCGAGATGCACCGGTTCTTCCCATGTCGTTCTTCAGGAGGTTTGTGAGACAACCTCAAAACGCTATGAAACTGATGCTCGAGAATCGAGCCAATGCAAAGATGAAACGGCAGCAGGACAAAAAGAAGACTCGTTCTGTGATTCCAGAGAAGCGCTCTCTGATTTCAGAGAAGCTCTCTGATGACCATCAGAAGAAAGACACCTCTGTGGTTTCAGAGAAGCATTCTGAAAATCGTCCGAGTCGTATGAAAACCACCTCAGTGATTTCAGAGAACCTTGATGCTTCTGGACCTCAGAAAAAGAACGACACCTCTAAACTAACGAAGAGGCAAAAGCTCGATCAATTTGATAGCGACGAAATGCCTTTCCGGGAAGAGCTGGAGAAGTCTTCTAAATACATGATGAGATTCCCTTACGTGAAAGGGATCGATCCTATTTTCGGCTTGGAGACAGATTACATGCGCGCGCTGATTGAAGGTCCTTCGGCAGAAGATATCGCAATGCGCGAACGGAATGAATCGATAGCGAAAGGTTTGGAAGGCCAAAGAAAATTGCGTCTTTCGACACCCCATCCCGCCAACGTTCTGTCTGTCGCCAGCAAAGACAACGAAACAGAAATGAAATCTCACAGCTCCACAATCATTGAGCAGGAGGACGAGCAAGTGGCGAATGCAGCTAAGAAGCTGCCGTCTGGTAAGAAGCAAACTCAGGCGAATCAATCGTATCAAGAAACAGCAAAGGAACGACCTTCCGTCGTTGAGCCATTTGAACCACCACAAGAAATGGTTAAGACTGATAATCCATCGCCAGAAAAAATTAATCCTATTTATCCAGAAATGTATTCTAATTTTGACATGCCAGAAGATGTGCCCTATCAGGAGAAAAATCCATACCACGACTACACAGATCCTTATGAAGCGAGTGTTGGTGATTCCTATGGATACGCAGGTGATCAAATGGTGAGCAATGACGTGGGCGGAGGCGCTGGCATGCGCATTCAGTCGAGAAAGACTCCTCACATGCATTCTATATCACCCGGTGGATATTACAGCTATGATCCACAGTTGATTTATCTTCCTAATTACCATGAAAATGTGAGAAGGATTGCACCAGATGGTTCGCTGGAGGAGTCCACTTCAGCTTCGAAAGCGGCGGAGGATTCTGTTCAGGTTTCCAGCGACGCCAAACGGAACGGTCCGAATGGGTCTTTCCCTTCCGTAAAAGAACGCGGCACTACGGCCACGAAGTTGGACTCCGATGATCTGAATCAGTTTAGGAAGAAAGTAGACAATATTTTTAAATTGATTAAAACGAGATAGATGATGATTAGATTTAGGTTTTGTATTTTTGAGGTAGGCCACGAGATCGTATGTCGTCCTGGGTCGATTCCCACGAGAAATGTGTTTTCTTGTTCGTAAAAAAAAAAAGATGTTTGTTTTCTCATTAATGTAATTGTTTGAAATTAAAGAAATAAACAGAAAAGGAATTCTGAAATATCTGCTTTTTTTTTAATTTTCTGCAAACTTTATTAACAGGTAAGAGTAAAAAAATAACATGTCGATTCAGGTTAACGTTCATTTGTCTAGCATATTTGGATTGTTTTATCCGAGCGGCACTTTTTTGCAACAAAACGGGCTAAATGGCAAGGTAACGAGGACCTCGAGGGCTCAGACAGGTTTGGGGGAGGGGACCCACTGGAACAGCTGTTAGGAGACAGATGGTAGCCTTCCATCAATGTCATCCAGCGTGTTCTTTAACGTGCACAGGGTATGACTCTCCCGCACATGGAACCACGGCTTAACGTCCCATCTGACGGACGGCGGCCTTTCCAAGCCCATCGGTGTCCCCGCCCTACCCACGCGGTCAGTACGGAGACAAATCTCAACGCTGACAAAGCTGGGACTCGAACCTGGGAACTGATGAAAATAACTTTCTGATATATATATATTCCCCCCTGATTTAATATATTTTTTTAAATTCTTGCAGTAAAATCTTTAATACATGTATTTATAAGTCTTTACAGATTTTACAGATTATTTTTCCATCGCCGTTCTGGTTAACAAAATTCTTAATATATATATACCCGACAGGGCTGACAATGTCAAACAGGACCTTGTTAGAATTGGTGTACAGTGGCCGGATGCAGCAGATGTAGCTCAGGACAGATATGCTTGGAGAATTAAACTGCGCGGTCTGGTTGGACCTCCGCAGCCCATGGCTGCTTGAGGATGATGATGATGATATACCCGACACCTACTGGGGAGTTTAGATTTAATAAGAAAACAAATCGGTCGATATTATTGTATACAAAAATAGTGTTGCGGATTACAAAAATGGATAGCCGCTGAGCGTGAGTATTAAAAGCTATATTTCAAAACCAAATTCAATACAAGGTAAATTGTTACAAAGGAAATATGGATGAAGTATCTTATTAACAAATCAACTATTAACATGCACAAGTCATCAATCTTCCTGCGTAGAGCACACAATATCAGCTCTGTGTATTTTACTAAATACTACCTTTTACTTGATTTACCAGGTCACCCGAAGATCTTCACTCGTAAACCAATTCTCGTCCTGTGCTAATAACTTTTCACACAATAGCCGAACAAAAAGACAGTCCGTGTAGACATTCGAAGTTAGCCATAAAAGTTCCCACTTTTATACTTCCGCGTATACACAACACATCAAGTTACTTCTTGATACTTAACGATAAAAGATCCCACTTTTATCCTTCCGCGTATACACAACACATCAAGTTACTTCTTGATACTTACGCGCACTGTCTCAGAACAGCTCACCGTCCATTTTCGAACTCTCCGACCGTTACAACACAACGACCGTTAACGCTCCACTCTCCTTCTCCAAATTCTCCCAACGTTCTTATTCGTTGGCTGAAACTTTTTTTGCTTTCGGTTGCCAGATTCCTTCTGTCGTAACAATAGCATATAAATATAATGAAAGACAAACTCTAATTCATTGTACATTTTATAACATGAATATGAATTTTTTTTTATTTCAACAGACAATATAATGTATTTTTACAAAAAAAATTAGCTCATTTTGTACATTTGTTACACCTTGTATAATTGAAATTTCCGTTTGGGCATTATACCTGCAATGATACAAAATATAATGTACAGTCGCTCAAAAAAATGTCCGAATGCTATAGTTGATTACAGAATTCAAAAAATATCTGGCAACGATTTTTTTTAGAAATTAGTGATCTGGCAACCTTCGTGTCACGTGATTACAGAATTCAGGAAAAATATCTGGAGCGTGTACAGCAACTGTACACGCTCCAGTTACCGTTCACAGCAAACTGGAGCGTGTGCAGTTACTGCACACGCTCCAGTTTGCTGTGAACGGTAACTGCACACGCTCAATATTTCCGTCAGTGAGCCCACACGATCCAGGTCTTTGTGAGCTCACACGATCCAATGTGCTGTGAACATTAACCGCAACCGCTCTAGTTTGCTGTGAACGGTAACTGCACACGCTCAATATTTCTCTGAGTGAGCCCACACGATCTAGGTCTTTGTGAACTCACACGATCCAATGTGCTGTGAACATTAACCGCAACCGCTCCAGTTTGCTGTGAACGGTAACTGCACCCTCCATATTCATTGCATTATATATTCATACGCATTATATATATTAAAAAATATCCGAACACTATGGTTGATTACAGAATTCAGAAAAAAATATCTGACAACGATTTTTTTTCTAGAAATTAGTTATCTGCAACCTTCGTGTCACGTGACACGGAGGTTGCGAAATCACTGATTTCTAAAAAAAATCGTTGCCAGATATTTTTTGAATTCTGTAATCGATCATAGCGTTTGGATACTTTTTTGAGCGACTGTAAGTGGTCATATTATTTTGATACTAGATCGTGTGGGCTCACTGACGGAAATATTGAGCGTGTGCAGTTACCGTTCACAGCAAACTGGAGCGTGTGCAGTAACTGCACACGCTCCAGTTTGCTGTGAACGGTAACTGGAGCGTGTACAGTTGCTGTACACGCTCCAGATATTTTTCCTGAATTCTGTAATCACGTGACACGAAGGTTGCCAGATCACTAATTTCTAAAAAAAATCGTTGCCAGATATTTTTTGAATTCTGTAATCAACCATAGCGTTTGGATACTTTTTTGAGCGACTGTACTACACAGAGTAAGGTTGGTATCAAATAAGTTTACGCTGAAATTGCACTATGATTTTGACTCAATAAACTTCAAAATGTAATTCAATTTTTCAGGGGACATATAATATACCAATGATACAAGAAGTAAACTTGCAAAAAAAGAAAAGAGAAATATTTTCAAGGATATTATACTCGTATGCACATCGGATAATATATCTGGCATTTAGGGTTGGGTTGTTTTACCTCTGAGCGGCACTTTTTTGCACACCATGGGCTTATGCATTTGGAATTGGGTTGTTTTACCTCTGAGCGACTAGAGGCAGGAATGGCTCAGTCGGTAGCGCACCAGACTCGTGATCTGCAGTTCCCAGGTTCGAGTCCCAGCTGGGTCAGTGTTGATATTTATCTCCGCACAACTCCCTGTCCACGGTCAGTAAGGAACACCGGCGGGCTTGGAAAGTCCGCCGTCCGTCGGATGGGACGTTAACCCGTGGCGCCGCGTGTGGGAGTCTATACCCTGTGCACGTTAAAGAACACACGAGAGGCTACCATCTGTCTCCCACAGCTGTTCCCATGGGTCCCCTCACCCTTCTCTGAGCCTTTGGGGTCCTTGTGACCTGGCCATTTTGGTGTGCAAAAAAAGTGCCGCTCATAGGTAAAACAACCCAACCCTTATTTTAATTTTCATTTCTCATCAAAATAAGTTCATTTGTGCCCAAATAATATATCGCACTACAAAAAAATTACATAGATCAATCAAAAATTCAGGATTGAAAGGGTTAATTTGCCGCCGCTTCAATCAAAATTGATATTTCCAATGATGCTAGTATTTCAATCGATGATTTCTCCCAAAGGTTTCACGTCAAGCACTTGATTTCTACAATTTGGTCTCTGGAAATCTTCTCTCATACTTATCAGAGCACCTTTTATGAAAGCCAACTTCTGCATCACTTCACCCTCTTTATTATTCACTTCATCCTGGATGGCCATCAGTCTGTCCGTGAACGATCTCAATCTTTCTGATCTCTCCCCCGACGATCCTCCAGTCCTTGTTCTTCCTTGTGGCCCCCCAAAATTAGTTATCATCAGATTTTTCAGTCGACCAATCTCCAATTGAAACACGCCACTCGCATTGCACGGCGGTCCCGTCTGGTTGGTGGCGGTCTTCAGAAGATCTTCCAAAACGGCATGCATGTTTTCTTGACGATACGGCAGAGACATCATCAGAGGAAGAATGCTCTTCTCCACCACGTCTAGAGTAGAGGTTAGGTTGCGCGTGTTGTTCTGCAAACTCTCCGAAGCTCCCGCGTTATTGCTCACCTCGTTCATCACGAACTGAGCCAGGTTACTTGCCGAGATTAATTTCGGTTCTAATTGCGAGAGCCGAGTCATCTCGCCCCTCATCTGGTTTCCCATCTCGATGGCTTCGCTCAGCTGAGCAGCCTGAAGACCTGAGTTCGCCCTGATGTCGTTCAACATGCCGTCGATGTACCCGCTAACGTTCGCGAATTGGGTCGACAGGTGGCGCTGGCCGTCTCTCACGTCGGTTTTCACAAGGACTAAGTCGGTGCTCAGTACGGAGATCTGATCCTCAATGGCGGTTATCTGCGGCTTCAACCGGTGGATGTTGCTGACCACCCCCGACATCTGACCTTCGAGAGACTGCAGGGACTCCACCTTTTGCACGAGTTTGGCAAAACCACTACGTACTGTTTCTAAGAGACCAGTCATGGATTGTTTATGTCTCTCTTCTGCAACTTCTCTCTCCTGAAATGATTTCACCATCTTCTTGCCGTAATCATCGACCTTTTCTAAGATTTCTGCACCGATGTTCGACGTCACCATTTGTTCGTTTCTATTTGGAACGACTCGACCATGTTCGGCTCTCTGTAATGATACACAAAACAATTAATCAAGGGCTATTGTTTTTTTCACGAACATTATACATTTATTTCAATAATCAATGTCAATAAATGAAATTAACTGCCTCTTTGGGAAAGTCTTGTTCTCAAGAAACTATTATTTTATCAAATTATATTAGCAAAATTCTTGAAAACAAAATTTTTTAAACAAATTTTTGAAAAACGTGGTTATGCAAAACAGGTATTTTAATCATTCATTCTGCGACATTTTGTTGCTAAGAATTCATTAGAGGTGGGGCGGGGGTGGCTCAGTCGGTAGCGCGCCTGGCTCGTAATCTGTAGTTCCCAGGTTCGAGTCCCAGCTGGGTCAGCGTTAAGAATTATCTCCGAAAAATTCACCGCCCTGCCCACGGTCAGTAGGGGACACCGATGGGCTTGGAAAGGCCGCCGTCCGTCGGATGAGACGTTAAGCCGTGGTCCCGTGTGCGGGAGAGCCATACCCTGTGCACGTTAAAGAACACGCTGGATGGCCTTGACGGGAGGCTACCATCTGTCTCCCAACAGCTGTTCCAGTGAGTCCCCTCCCCCAGCATTCTCTGAGCCTTCGGGGTCCATGTGACCTGGCCATCTAGCCCATGGTGTGCAAAAAAAGTGCCACTCAAAGGTAAAACAACCCATTAGCCCTGTATAGGAAGCATTACTGTTAAGAAACCGTTATCTACTCCCCTCTGTGGTAAATCTCATTCCCGTTCACGTCCCATCCAACGTCCATTTCAAGCCCATCAATGTTCTCCTTCTCACCTAGGACAGGTTGGTGATAATAAATAAATAATAAATACCCCCTCAAGCAGCTGCTTGCCACAGAGGTCTGACAGGAGCCTGTCAGTTTATATGCCACAGTAGAAGATCTGAGAGGATGGCAAGCCCTCAGCAGAAAAGCGACACAAACAGTCATGCCTTACACGGGGCTCGAACCCAGGTCCCATAGGTCAGTAGCCAAGCACGCTAACCACTCGGCCACGGGACAGGGTACATAAATCTGAATCTGTCCCCCATGCTGACACATTGGGGACTAGAACCTGAGAACAATAGACTTAATGTCCCGTTCAACGGACGGCGACCTCTCTAAGCCCATTGGTGTCTCCTTTCTCCCCGAGGTCAAGGTGACTGGAAATAAATCTCAACGCTGGCACGGTTGGGACTCGAATCAAGGAGTTTCAGATTACGAAGCTGGCACGCTACCGACTGAGCCAACCCCATCCCCTGAGCGACCACCTTTTCGAGAAATTTTCATCTCACGTGTGAGAAGCGACTAGTGGTAAGAACCCAGAGGAGAAAACAACTCAAATGGCTGACGTCGAAAGATATTACGTGACTTCTGAAAATTTCGACAACAGGGTGCGTGTCTGTTCCTGCAAAAGAAATGCGGAAATAAACGAATGAAAATTGCGTGACATATTTCTTATTTTATTTAACAATCACATTTATTGTGTGGATTATTATTTTTTTTCCTGCCAATGATTATTTGTTTTTTTTTTGTCTTTGGCTGAGTGGTTAGCGCGCTTGGCTACTGATCTACGGGACCTAGGTTCGAGCCCCGGATGAGGCATGGATGTTCGTGTCGTTTTTCTGCTGAGGTCCTGCCATCCTCTCAGACCTTCTACTATGGCACATAAACTAACAGGCTCCTGTCAGACCTCTGTGGCAAGCAGCTGCTTGAGGGGGGATTTATTTATTATTTTATTTACATTTGATCGTGTGAGCTCACAAAAGCCTGGATCGTGTGGGCCCACTCACAGAAATATTGAGCGTGTGCAGTTACCGTTCACAGCAAACTGGAGCGTGTGCAGTAACTGCACACGCTCCAGTTTGCTGTGAACGGCAACTGGAGCGTGTACAGTTGCTGTACACGTTCCTGAGGTCCTGCCATCCTCTCAGACCTTCTACAATGGCATATAAACTGACAGGCTCCTGTCAGACCTCTGTGGCAAGCAGCTGCTTGAGGGGGTATTTATTTATTTTTTTTATTTACTTTTGGCACTTTATCTTTTACTGGCCAGGGAAAAGAAATATAAATTTAAAAAAACTCCCAATATGCGACTCGAAATTTCAAACTTCTCATTTAAGTATGGTGTGCCGTCCCATGGCCGAGTGGTTAGCGCGCTTGGCTACTGATCCAAGGGACCTGAGTTCGAGCCTCGGGTTAAAGCATGGATGTTCGTGTCGCATGGATGTAGCTGCCATCCTCACAGACCACCTACTATGGCATATAAACTGACAGGCTCCTGTCAGACCTCTGTGGCAAGCAGCTGCTTGAGGGGGTATTTTTTTTTATATTGTAGGAATTCTAGAGTAACCTTCAGATCTAGTTTAGAAGGGTTGGATTGTTTTATCTCTGAGCGGCACTTTTTTGTACACAATGGGATAAATGACCGAGGCCACAAGGACCCCGAAGTCTCAGAGAAGGTTGAGGAGAGAGGACTCACAGCTGTTGAGACAGGTGGCGTGTTCTTTAACGGGCACAGGGCATGACTCTCTCCCGCACACGGGGCTGCGGCTTAACATCCCATCGACGGACGGCGGTCTTTCCAAGCCCATCGGTGTCCCTGACTGACCGTGGGCAGGGCCGGAGTTTTACAGAGATAAATATCAACGCTGTCCCATGCGGGATTCGAACCTGGGAACTGCAGATTAGAATCCATCCCATCTCGTTTAGAAATTTAACATCAATCAGGCTTTGTTTAGAAATTCTGACCAACAGTTTCTTAAAAAATTTGCTGAAACATCCAGAGCTCGTTTAAGAATTCTAAACAACAACCAAGCCTTGCTTACGAATTATATTCAACATCCAGATCTTGATTAGGATTGGGTTGTTTTACCTCTGAGCGGCACTTTTTGCACACCATGGGCTAAATGGCCAGGTCACATGGACCCCGAAGGCTCAGAGAAGTTTGGGGGAGGGGACCCACTGGAACAGCTGTTGGGAGACAGATGGTAGCCTCCCGTCAAGGCCATCCAGCGTGTTCTTTAACGTGCACAGGGTATGGCTCTCCCGCACACGGGGCCACGGCTTAACGTCCCATCCGACGGACGGCGGCCATTCCAAGCCCATCGGTGTCCCCTACTGACCGTGGGCAGGGCGGGAAATTTTGCGGAGATAAATCTCAACGCTGACCCAGCTGGGACTCGAACCTAGGAACTACAGATTACGAGCCTGGCGCGCTACCGACTGAGCCACCCCCGCCCCAATCTTGATTAGGAATTATGACAATCACACAGATTTCATTTAGGAAAAAATAATCAGCAATTAACCTCCCTTGTAAAATTATATCTGCTATCGGGCTTGGCTAATAAATGATAACTAAATACTAGGCTTCGTTTACACGTTTTAATGAATAAACAGTCTTCGTAAAAAATTATGATTTTTAATGAGGCCCAGTTGTTCTTATAACAGCCATGCGTCACAATTGTTAAGCGTTTCTTAAAAATTATAACCAATAGGCTTACATCACTTGGTAATGTGCCAGACTCGTAATCTGCAGTTCATAGGTTCGAGTCCCAATTGTGCCAGCAAGCGTCGAGTTTTACCTCCGGTACACCCCACCCTTTCAGAATTCCTGTGCACGTTAAAGAACACTTTGGATGGCCTGGATGGAAGATTTTCATCCGTATCCTAATAACGGGAACCTTGAGGTCCTTGTGACCTGGCTATTTACTCCATTGTACGAAAAAAAGTGCCAACCGAGCAACTCTTGCCTCGCTTGAGAAATGTATAAAGTCAGGCCCACTGTTACTCCAAGAATTGAAATCAGGATGGGTTATTCGAATCACAGGGGTGGTATTTCAGGTTTCAAAGGGATATGTCCATTTTATTAAGGCGTAAAGTTCCTCATTGAAATACGACCAAGTCGATCATACTGAATGTAACAAATTGATCACCAGGGTTGTTGGGTTGTTTTACCTCTGAGCGGCACTTTTTTGCACACCATGGGCTAAACGGCCAGGTCACATGGACCCCGAAGGCTCAGAGAAGGTTGGAGGAGGGGACCCACTGGAACAGCTGTTGGGAGACAGATGGTAGCCTCCCTTCAAGGCCATCCAGCGTGCACTTTGAATCTTTAACGTGCACAGGGTATGGCTGTCCCGCACACGGGACCACGGCTTAACGTCCCATCCGACGGACGGCGGCCTTTCCAAATCCATAGGCGTCCCCTAATGACCGTGGGCAGGGCGGGAGTTTTGCGGAGATTAATCTCATCGCTGATCCAGCTGGGACTCGAACCTGGGAACTACAGATTACGAGCCTGGCGCGCTACCCACTGAGCGGTAACTGGAGCGTGTACAGTTGCTGTACACGCTCCGGATATTTTTTCTGAATTCTGTAATCAACATGGTGTTCGGATACTTTTTTGGGCGACTGTAACTTACTTAATTAGTTCTCTTATTCTGGCTTTCAAATGATTCAGGTCTCGACTGTTATCGTTGTAAACAAAATTCTTTACAAAGCCCAACAAGAAGAAATCGAGTCTTCTTGGCGGCGATAGAAATGGCCAATCTGAGGGTACCATCTGTCTCCCAACAGCTGTTCCAGTGGATCCCTATCCCCAACCTTCTCTGAGGCTTCGGGGTCTTTGTGACCTGGCCATTTAGCCCATGGTGGGCAAAAAATTGCCGCCAGAGGTCAGGAAATGTTGTCAGGAAATGTTGCAATAAGGACTTCCGCCACATCTCTTGAGAAATGTGACACTGCGCCGTCTTGTCTGGCCGTGAACTGTTCGAGGGGGGCAATGAACAGGCACAACATTCAATGGGTAGCCTTTTTGTTAAATTTTTTGGACAGTGTTTACCGAAACCCAGGGGCATGGGTGACTCAGTCGGTAGCGCGCCAGGCTCGTAATCTGTAGTTTCCTGGTTCGAGTCCCTTCTGGGTCCGCGATGAGATTTATCTCCGCAAAATTCCCCACCCTGCCCACGGTCAGTAGGGGACACCGCTGGGCTTGGAAAGGCCGCCGTCCGTCGGATGGTACATTAAACCGTGGGTCCGTGTTCTGAAGGGCCTTACCCTGTGCACGTTAAAGAACACGCTGGATGGCCTTGACGGGAGGGTACCATCTGTCTCCCAACAGCTGTTCCAGTGGATCCCTTCCCCCAACCTTCTCTGAGGCTTTGGGGTCTTTGTGACCTGGCCATTTAGCCCATGGTGGGCAAAAAATTGCCGCTCAGAGATAAAACAACCCAACAATCGAAACCCACCATTATTTGTCGGACACCTGTATTGTAAGAAAAATGAGAGTATTTAATATTTAAAGGATTCCTGAAACATCGGTTTATTTCAGCGCCTTCTAAAAGTTTTTTAAATCTTAGAGTTTAAAAATAAAAAACATGGAGAACGTTTATTAAAATATTGCGCTTGACAGTTTGAGAAATACCGACCTACGGTGCCTTACCACTCAATGACTGATTGAATAAATTGTGCATAGAGTCTAATAACTGCAAAAAATGATTGAAAATAAATATTTTATTCTTTTATGGAAAAAAAGCGATACAGACTAGTACATATCACTCAAATCTAGCCATGCATTAAAATAGGCTGAATAAATAAACTGAAATTAAAGCAAAATGTAGGAGAGCACTGCAATGTCACTAGTCTCTTTTAACAATGGCGAAGATCTGTTGAAATCTTTCTTTTTTTAGTGCACTAATCTCTTTTATCACATGATGAAGCTCCTGTACAGACATTTCATTGCTACTTGCAGTAATCGCTTACCATATGATGAAAATCCTGTTGAGAATTTCTTTTTTGGTGGTACTAGTTTCTTTTATTCATATGATGAAGATCCTGTTGAGACATTTCTTTTTTGGTGGTACTAGTTTCTTTTATTCATATGATGAAGATCCTGTTGAGACATTTCTTTTTTGGTGGTACTAGTTTCTTTTATTCATATGATGAAGATCCTGTTGAGACATTTCTTTTTTGGTGGTACTAGTTTCTTTTATTCATATGATGAAAATCCTGTTGAGACATTTTTTTTTTGGTGGTAATAGTTTCTTTTATTCATATGATGAAGATCCTGTTGAGACATTTCTTTTTTTGGTGGTAATAGTTTCTTTTATTCATATGATGAAGATCCTGTTGAGACTTTTTTTGGTGGTACTAGTTTCTTTTATTCACATGATGAAGATCCTGTTGAGACATTTCTTTTTTGGTGGTACTAGTTTCTTTTATTCATATGATGAAAATCCTGTTGAGACATTTCTTTTTTCGGTGGTACTAGTTTCTTTTATTCATATGATGAAGATCCTGTTGAGACTTTTTTGGTGGTACTAGTTTCTTTTATTCACATGATGAAGATCCTGTTGAGACATTTCTTTTTTTTTTGTGGTATTTTTTCTTTTATTCATATGATTAAGATCCTGTTGAGATATTTCTTTTTTTGGTGCTACTAGTTTCTTTTATTCATATGATGAAGATCCTGTTGAGACATTTCGTTTTTTAGTGGTACTGGTTTCTTTTATTCATATGATGAAGATCCTGTTGAGACATTTCTTTTTTTGGTGGTACTAGTTTCTTTTATTCATATGATGAAGTCCTGTTGAGACATTTCTTTTTTGGTGGTACTAGTTTCTTTTATTCATATGATGAAGATCCTGTTGAGACATTTCTTTTTTTGGTGGTACTAGTTTCTTTTATTCATATGATGAAGATCCTGTTGAGACATTTTTTGGTGGTACTAGTTTCTTTTATTCACATGATGAAGATCCTGTTGAGACATTTCTTTTTGTGTGGTATTTTTTCTTTTATTCATATGATGAAGATCCTGTTGAGACATTTCTTTTTTGGTGGTACTAGTTTCTTTTATTCATATGATGAAGATCCTGTTGAGACATTTCTTTTTTGTGGTACTAGTTTCTTTTAGTCATATGATGAAGATCCTGTTGAGACATTTCGTTTTTTTAGTGGTGCTAGATTCTTTTATTCATATGAAGATCCTGTTGAGACATTTCTTTTTTTTTTGTGGTACTAGTTTCTTTTATTCATATGATGAAGACCCTGTTGAGACATTTCTTTTTTGGTGGTACTAGTTTCTTTTATTCATATGATGAAGATCCTGTTGAGACATTTCTTTTTTTGTGGTACTAGTTTCTTTTAGTCATATGATGAAGATCCTGTTGAGACATTTCGTTTTTTTAGTGGTGCTAGATTCTTTTATTCATATGATGAACATCCTGTTGAGACATTTCTTTTTTTTTTGTGGTACTAGTTTCTTTTATTCATATGATGAAGACCCTGTTGAGACATTTCTTTTTTGGTGGTACTAGTTTCTTTTATTCATATGATGAAGATCCTGTTGAGACATTTCTTTTTTTGGTGGTACTAGTTCCTTTATTCATATGATGAAGATCCTGTTGAGACATTTCTTTTTTGGTGGTACTAGTTTCTTTTATTCATATGATGAAGATCCTGTTGAGACATTTCTTTTTTGGTGGTACTAGTTTCTTTTATTCATATGATGAAGATCCTGTTGAGACATTTCTTTTTTTGTGGTACTAGTTTCTTTTAGTCATATGATGAAGATCCTGTTGAGACATTTCGTTTTTTCAGTGGTGCTAGATTCTTTTATTCATATGATGAAGATCCTGTTGAGACATTTCTTTTTTTTTGTGGTACTAGTTTCTTTTATTCATATGATGAAGACCCTGTTGAGACATTTCTTTTTTGGTGGTACTAGTTTCTTTTATTCATATGATGAAGATCCTGTTGAGACATTTCTTTTATTCATATGACGAAGATCCTGTTGAGACATTTCTTTTTTGGTGGTACTAGTTTCTTTTATTGATATGATGAAGATCCTGTTGAGACATTTCTTTTTTGGTGGTACTAGTTTCTTTTATTGATATGATGAAGATCCTGTCGAGACATTTCTTTTTTGGTGGTACTAGTTTCTTTTATTCATATGATGAGAGATCCTGTTGAGACATTTCTTTTTTGGTGGTACTAGTTTCTTTTATTCATATGAAGATCATCTCGAGACATTTCTTTTTTGGTGGTACTAGTTTCTTTTATTCATATGATGAAGATCCTGTTAAGACATTTCTTTTTTGGTGCTACTAGTTTCTTTTATTCATATGATGAAGATCCTGTTGAGACATTTCGTTTTTTTAGTGGTACTAGTTTCTTTTATTCATATGATGAAGATCCTGTTGAGACATTTCTTTTTTTGGTGGTACTAGTTTCTTTTATTCATATGATGAAGATCCTGTTGAGACATTTCTTTTTTGGCGGTACTAGTTTCTTTTATTCATGTGATGAAGATCCTGTTGAGACATTTTTTTTTTGGTGGTAATAGTTTCTTTTATTCATATGATGAAGATCCTGTTGAGACATTTATTTTTTTTGGTGGTACTAGTTTTTTTTATTCATATGATGAAGATCCTGTTGAGACATTTCTTTTTTTGGTGGTACTAGTTTCTTTTATTCATATGATGAAGATCCTGTTGAGACTTTTTTGGTGGTACTAGTTTCTTTTATTCACATGATGAAGATCCTGTTGAGACATTTCTTTTTTTTTGTGGTATTTTTTCTTTTATTCATATGATTAAGATCCTGTTGAGATATTTCTTTTTTGGTGCTACTAGTTTCTTTTATTCATATGATGAAGGTCCTGTTGAGACATTTCTTTTTTTTAGTGGTACTAGTTTCTTTTATTCATATGATGAAGATCCTGTAGAGACATTTCTTTTTTGGTGGTACTAGTTTCTTTTATTCATATGATGAAGATCCTGTTGAAACATTTCTTTTTTGGTGGTACTAGTTTCTTTTATTCATATGATGAAGATCCTGTTGAGACATTTCTTTTTTTTTGGTGGTACTAGTTTCTTTTATTCATATGATGAAGATCCTGTTGAGACATTTCTTTTTTTTAGTGGTACTAGTTTCTTTTATTCATATGATGAAGATCCTGTTGAGACATTTCTTTTTTTGGTGGTACTAGTTTCTTTTATTCATATGATGAAGATCCTGTTGAGACATTTCTTTTTTTTGGTGGTACTAGTTTCTTTTATTCATATGAAGTTCCTGTCGAGACGTTTCATCTTGCCAGCTGCACTAATCTCCTTTATCTTATGATGAAGCTCCTGTTTCAGATATTTATTTTGCCTAGTTGCACTAATCTCTTTTATTCATATGATGAAGATGCTGCCGAGACATTTCATTTTGCTAGTGCTGCCTCCTTATTCCCAGCCATAAAATTTGTACTTCGGCTGAGGTAGTCAAGATCATTCCAGACGCAGAGATGAACCCGTTGCCTTTTAGTTTGTACTTCAAGGAATAGACTTATTTCAGTATGCAAATAGAGCTACTTCATGCAAGTAGAGCTACTTCATTTTCCTTTTTCTATGACGATCATTTGAAGCTCTTTTTCTTCTTGGCGATTAACGATCAGTAAGTAATTTTTTTTATATATGAAAGCTAATGTAAAATGTTTCTTATTGGTCGCAGAAATAGCGACTTTTTTTATTGAATTATTCTCGGTAGAGCTCATGTTCATTGAGAGAGAGAATGAACAGTGCTCATCTTTTTTTATTAATCGAAACTTGGAAGAACTCATTTTTTACTGATCAGAAAACGAGCTGAGCTTTTTTTATTGGTCGGAAATAAGCAGAAATAATTTTTTTCTAGTCAATATTGTTTATCAGTCGAAAATAAGCAGAGAAAATTTTTGGTATTGGTCGGAAATCAAAAGAACTCGTTTTTTTATTGATCAAAAATCAGTAGAATCCATTTTCGTAAAGTATTAATTAACACCTGACAAGTTTTATATCAAAACATAGAAGATCTATAAATCTAAAAGCTCCATCTCCAAATAACATTGGATTTGGCAAAGATTTAAATTAAATAGATGACAGAGATATCCTATTCTATGCTTTGTGTTCGCTAAGTTTATTTCCTTCGAGTTGAAGACTTTTTCAAGAACCTTTTCAAGACTTACAATCTCGGCCATCTATAACACTGATTGGCATGAACCACGTGACTTGTATTGAGTCACGAGTATTTCCATAGGCGTCAATTTTTGGCAAGGCTCGACACATATCTTTTAAATCTGAAGGATCAGACTTCATTGTGCCAAACTTTGCACTAAATGCTTCTCGTTGCCAACCATAATAAAAGAAATCGATGTTCAGTCAACACGTTCGAATGGCGATAGAGCTGACGACATTCTAAATATGGAACCAAAAGATATCAGCAGAATGTGTTTGTCAAATCAGTTAACAAAAGTCTCATAGATCCTTTTTAAGAAGAGACTTACTGTATTTAAAAGTGAAGAGAGTCTGGTGGCAATGGTGTAATGTTTATCGCAAACTTAGAAGCAATTGAGACAAGGAGAATGCGAAGTTGACGCGTTTATATTTCTCATAATCTGGTGGGCAGAATTAAAGGGCCCGGGCCCCCAAGAAAGAGGAGAAGGTTGGGTTGTTTTACCTCTGAGCGGCACTTCTTTGCACACCATGGGCTAGATGGCCAGGTCACATGGACCCCGAAGGCTCAGAGAAGGTTGGGGGAGGGGACCCACTGGAACAGCCGTTGGGAGACAGATGGTAGCCTCCCTTCAAGGCCATCCAGCGTGCACTTTGAATCTTTAACGTGCACAGGGTATGTCTCTCCCGCACACGGGACCACGGCTTAACGTCCCATTCGACGGACGGCGGCCTTTCCAAGCCCATCGGTGTCCCCTACTGACCGTGGGCAGGGCGGGGAATTTTGCGGAGATAAATCTCAACGCTGACCCAGCGGGGACTCGAACATGGGAACTACAGATGACGAACCTGGCGCGCTACCGATGAGCCACCCCCGCCCCAAGAGCAGAAGGACCCCTTTTGCTGCTATAGCCTAGTAGGATTTTAAATAAAAAAAATTTTCAATTTATGTAATCTTTGGAATTAGTAACGATGGAATAAATTTAAGAAATCGTTCATAACTGATGAAGATTAAATATTTATTTAAAAATTTTATTTGATAAATAAATTGATAAATCTGAATTATCTAGTAGCTATAAAGCCCACGAATTATTATATATGTTTTTTAAACATTAGCTCGTCTTATTTTTTTCGCTCTATTATCTGTTAGTCTGTAGACATTAACATTTTTTGTTTATAGTGATAAATTAAAAATTATTTTTGGATTGGACACGTATTGATGAAATATTACGATTCTCTCTCCAGAGGGGCGGGGTGGCTCAGTCGGTAGCGTGCCAGGCTCGTAATCTGTAGTTCCCAGGTTCGAGTCCCAGCTGGGTCAGCGTTGAGATTTATCTTCGCAAAATTCCCCGCCCTGCCCACGGTCAGTAGGGGACACCGATGGGCTTGAAAAGGCCGCCGTCCGTCGGATGGGACGTTAAGCGGTGGCCCCGTGTGTGGGAGAGCCATACCCTGTGCACCTTAAAGAACACGCTGGATGGCCTTGACGGGAGATTATCATCTGTATCCCAACAGCTGATCCAGTGGGTCCCCTCCCCCAATCTTCTCTGAGTCTTCGAGGTCCTTGAGACCTGGCCATTTATCCCATGGTGTGCAAAAAAGTGCCGCTCAGAGGTAAAACATTCCAACGTTAAAGAACATGCTGGATGGCCTTGACGGGAGGCTACCATCTGTCTCCCAACAGCTGTTCCAGTGGGTCCCCTCCCCCAACCTTCTCTGAGGCTTCGGGGTCCATGTGACCTGGCCATTTAGCCCATGGTGTGCAAAAAAGTGCCGCTCACAGGTAAAACAACCCAACTCTCTCCAGATCTCCCAAAATCTATAGTTGCGCCCTTCAACGAAGGAAAAATTCGAAAAATTTCTAAACCAATATTACAAACGATGTATTTATGTTACAAATGTGAAATTTTGGTGGTGGCATCTGAAGATCACGTGACAACAATGAATTCACTTCTTATACCCAATGGGAAACACAACTTTCTTTTTCTTGAAAAGATGATAATTAGAAAATTCTCTTTTAGTTCGATAGGTACAGTCGCTGAAAAAAATATCCGAACACGATCGTTGATTACGGATTTCAAAAAAAATATCTGGCAACGATTTTTTAAGAAATTAGTGATCTGGCAACTATCGTGTCACGTGATTACAGAATTCAGGAAAAATATCTGGAGCGTGTACAGCAACTGTACACGCTCCAGTTACCGTTCATAGCAAACTGGAACGTGTGCAGTTACTGCACACGCTCCAGTTTGCTGTGAACGGTAACTGCACACGCTCAATATTTCCGTGAGTGAGCCCACACGATCTAGTATCAAAATAATATGACCACCTACAGTCGCTGAAAAAAATATCCGAACACTATGGTTGATTACGGAATTCAGAAAAAATATCTGGCAACAATTTTTTTTTAGAAATTAGTGATCTGGCAACCTAAAGTGACACGAAAGTTTCCAGATCATTAATTTCTAAAAAAAACCGTTGCCAGATATTTTTCTCTGAATTCTGTAATCAACCACAGTGTTCGGATATCTTTTTGAGCGACTGTACTTAATGAGGTAGCAAAATTTGCATTTTTCAAACGTTTAGGTAGTTTCAATTTTCATCTTCTAGAGGGCACTAAATATGGGGAAGATGAAACCTTTAATCCTTTCAGGACCATAAGGTTTCTAAGAGTAAATATTAGTATGTAATTGTTTATTTTAGTTTGTTTAGACGTAAAATAAATAAAAATCATAAGAAAAATACATAACAATGTGTAGTTTTTTTTTTGAATTTTATGGGAAATATTTTTCCCAATGGACTATAAAGGTAACACAAATTATAGTTAGGCTTATTATGCAATGTCTTTTATTTATTGGTTTATTAGAACAAAATGTTAACTAAAATAATACAAAATTATGAAATAAAATTACTATACAAAATGATGTGCTAATTATGATATTCTGCGAAGCAATTTCTTTTGGTAGTGAGGCAAAGATGGACATTGCACATAGTACATATATTATGCGTCCTGACAGTTCTGTTTTTGTTTTCTAAACATTCCCGTTTACGTAATTGTGTTCGGCATACGTTCTATTTTGATATTCTGTATAAAAAATGCAGATAAGGTTATAATTAAATACGACAATCACCAATTTTAAAATGGGAAAAATGTTTCCCTTAGTCGTGAAAGGGTTAAAGAATGTTGCAAATGATCAGCTTAGGGTAGAAATTTAAAATTTCTGTGGCTTTGTGGCTCAAAAGACATTACACCGATGGTAAAAAAATCACCCCTCCTTTTTTCAGAAAGGGTTGAGAAAAGTAACTTTTTCATTTTAAAGGAAAAAAGAGAACTTCTTTTTATATTGTATAAGTGCTAATAAAATACTACTGCTTGCATTATTTCTAATCATTCATCACTTCGAATTTAAACTTTTAAAGACTGCAACAGTCTGTCAATGAAAAATTTTAATCTCTTTCACAGCAAGATTCTCACATTCGCCAAAGGGCGATATGTGCTCTCCTTAGTTTTTATCTCAATTTGCTGTTAAGAGTATTAAGGGACATATAAGTATCTTAAAGAGGGTAGTACAAGTAAAAAGCAAGTTTACTTAGGTAAATTATTATCATTAGCATTATTTATTAATTTCATATTTACTAATTTAGTTATGCTCGATTCTTAATAGAAGAAGGGGCCCAGAAATCCAGACGTGCCCTGCGACCCAAAATTCTAAGATACCCCTGGCATCAGAATTGGTTGAAACCACCCTGCTCATAAGCTGATTGAGCTATCAACTATGTACCAATCAACCAATGACCTCGTAGATCAGTGCTTCATTGACAAGGGACTGATAGCTCGATCAGCGAATGACCTCGTAGATCAGTGCTTCATTGACAAGGGACTGATAGAGCGATCAACCAATGACCTCATGGATCAGTGCTTGATTGACAGGGACTGGAAGTTTAATCAACCAATGACCTCGTAGATCAGTGCTTCATTGACAAGGGACTGATAGCTCGATCAACCAATGACCTCATGGATCAGTGCTTGATTGACAGGGACTGGAAGCTTAATCAACCAATGACCTCGTAGATCAGTTCTTCATTGACAAGGGACTGATAGCTCGACCAACCAATGACCTCATGGATCAGTGCTTGATTGACAGGGACTGGAAGCTTAATCAGCCAATGACCTCGTAGATCAGTGCTTCATTGACAAGGGACTGATAACTTTATGAGCCAATGACCTCTTGGATCAGTGCTTGATTGACAGGGACTGGAAGTTTAATCAACCAGTGACCTCGTAGATCAGTGCTTCATTGACAAGGGACTGATTGCTCGATCAACCAATGACCTCATGGAGCAGTGCTTGATTGACAGGGACTGGAAGCTTAATCAGCGAATGACCTCGTAGATCAGTGCTTCACTGACAAGGGACTGATAGCTCGATCAACCAATGACCTCATGGATCAGTGCTTGATTGACAGGGACTGGAAGCTTAATCAACCAGTGACCTCGTAGATCAGTGCTTCATTGACAAGGGACTGATAGCTCGATCAACCAATGACCTCATGGATCAGTGCTTGATTGACAGGGACTGGAAGCTTAATCAGCCAATGACCTCGTAGATCAGTGCTTCATTGACAAGGGACTGATAGCTCGATTAACCAATGACCTCATGGATCAGTGCTTGATTGACAGGGACTGGAAGCTTAATCAGCCAATGACCTCGTAGATCAGTGCTTCATTGACAAGGGACTGATAGCTCGATCAACCAATGACCTCATGGATCAGTGCTTGATTGACAGGGACTGGAATTTTAATCACCCAATGACCTCGTAGATCAGTGCTTCATTGACAAGGGACTGATAGCTCGACCAACCAATGACCTCATGGATCAGTGCTTGATTGACAGGGACTGGAAGCTTAATCAGCCAATGACCTCATGGATCAGTGCTTCATTAAGGGACTGATAGCTCGATCAACCAATGACCTCATGGATCAGTGCTTGATTGACAGGGACTGGAAGCTTAATCAGCCAATGACCTCGTAGATCAGTGCTTCATTGACAAGGGACTGATAGCTCGATCAACCAATGACCTCATGGATCAGTGCTTGATTGACAGGGACTGGAAGCTTAATCAGCCAATGACCTCGTAGATCAGTGCTTCATTGACAAGGGACTGATAGCTCGATCAACAAATGACCTCATGGATCAGTGCTTGATTGACAGGGACTGGAAGCTTAATCAGCCAATGACCTCGTAGATCAGTGCTTCATTGACAAGGGACTGATAGCTCGATTAACCAATGACCTCATGGATCAGTGCTTGATTGACAGGGACTGGAAGCTTAATCAGCCAATGACCTCGTAGATCAGTGCTTCATTGACAAGGGACTGATAGCTCGATCAACCAATGACCTCATGGATCAGTGCTTGATTGACAGGGACTGGAATTTTAATCACCCAATGACCTCGTAGATCAGTGCTTCATTGACAAGGGACTGATAGCTCGACCAACCAATGACCTCATGGATCAGTGCTTGATTGACAGGGACTGGAAGCTTAATCAGCCAATGACCTCATGGATCAGTGCTTCATTAAGGGACTGATAGCTCGATCAACCAATGACCTCATGGATCAGTGCTTGATTGACAGGGACTGGAAGCTTAATCAGCCAATGACCTCGTAGATCAGTGCTTCATTGACAAGGGACTGATAGCTCGATCAACCAATGACCTCATGGATCAGTGCTTGATTGACAGGGACTGGAAGCTTAATCAGCCAATGACCTCGTAGATCAGTGCTTCATTGACAAGGGACTGATAGCTCGATCAACCAATGACCTCATGGATCAGTGCTTGATTGACAGGGACTGGAAGCTTAATCAGCCAATGACCTCGTAGATCAGTGCTTCATTGACAAGGGACTGATAGCTCGATTAACCAATGACCTCATGGATCAGTGCTTGATTGACAGGGACTGGAAGCTTAATCAGCCAATGACCTCGTAGATCAGTGCTTCATTGACAAGGGACTGATAGCTCGATCAACCAATGACCTCATGGATCAGTGCTTGATTGACAGGGACTGGAATTTTAATCACCCAATGACCTCGTAGATCAGTGCTTCATTGACAAGGGACTGATAGCTCGACCAACCAATGACCTCATGGATCAGTGCTTGATTGACAGGGACTGGAAGCTTAATCAGCCAATGACCTCATGGATCAGTGCTTCATTAAGGGACTGATAGCTCGATCAACCAATGACCTCATGGATCAGTGCTTGATTGACAGGGACTGGAAGCTTAATCAGCCAATGACCTCGTAGATCAGTGCTTCATTGACAAGGGACTGATAGCTCGATCAACCAATGACCTCATGGATCAGTGCTTGATTGACAGGGACTGGAAGCTTAATCAGCCAATGACCTCGTAGATCAGTGCTTCATTACAAGGGACTGATTGCTCGATCAACAAATGACCTCATGGATCAGTGCTTGATTGACAGGGACTGGAAGCTTAATCAGCCAATGACCTCGTAGATCAGTGCTTCATTGACAAGGGACTGATAGCTCGATCAACCAATGACCTCATGGATCAGTGCTTGATTGACAGGGACTGGAAGCTTAATCAGCCAATGACCTCATGGATCAGTGCTTCATTAAGGGACTGATAGCTCGATCAACCAATGACCTCATGGATCAATGCTTGATTGACAGAGACTGGAAGCTTAATCAGCCAATGACCTCGTAGATCAGTGCTTCATTGACAAGGGACTGATAGCTCGATCAGCCAATGACCTCGTAGATCAGTGCTTCATTGACAAGGGACTGATAGCTCGATCAACCAATGACCTCATGGATCAGTGCTTGATTGACAGGGACTGGAAGCTTAATCAACCAATGACCTCGTAGATCAGTGCTTCATTGACAAGGGACTGATAGCTCGACCAACCAATGACCTCATGGATCAGTGCTTGATTGACAGGGACTGGAAGCTTAATCACCCAATGACCTCGTAGATCAGTGCTTCATTGACAAGGGACTGATAGCTCGATCAACCAATGACCTCATGGATCAGTGCTTGATTGACAGGGACTGGAAGCTTAATCAACCAATGACCTCGTAGATCAGTGCTTCATTGACAAGGGACTGATAGCTCGACCAACCAATGACCTCATGGATCAGTGCTTGATTGACAGGGACTGGAAGCTTAATCAGCCAATGACCTCGTAGATCAGTGCTTCATTGACAAGGGACTGATAACTTTATCAGCCAATGACCTCTTGGATCAGTGCTTGATTGACAGGGACTGGAAGTTTAATCAACCAGTGACCTCGTAGATCAGTGCTTCATTGACAAGGGACTGATTGCTCGATCAACCAATGACCTCATGGATCAGTGCTTGATTGACAGGGACTGGAAGCTTAATCAGCCAATGACCTCGTAGATCAGTGCTTCATTGACAAGGGACTGATAACTTTATCAGCCAATGACCTCTTGGATCACTGCCTCATTGACAAGGGACTGATAGCTCGATCAACCAATGACATCATGAATCAGTGCTTGATTGACAGGGACTGGAAGCTTAATCAGCCAATGACATCGTAGATCAGTGCTTCATTGACAAGGGACTGATAACTTTATCAGCCAATGACCTCTTGGATCACTGGCTCATTGACAAGGGATTGGATAGTTTCAATCAATGAGCTCTGCGAACTATTCAACTTCGCTCTCACATCATTTTCGATTTCTTTTAAGGTTGTCATACACGTTTCATCATTGGGAGCAGGAAAAATTAATTTACATAATAAGTTTCCTTTTGTACTATAGCTTAATATTTACACGTTGATATTATTTTCCAATTCTAATGAATATTATTATTTTTCAATAATAAATGAATAATGTTAGGCTAAACATTTTCATTAAAATTAAACAATAATCGAACGAAAATTGTTCTTGTTTTAACAAAGGAGCTCGGCGCAGCCCCCATCCCGATGGGACTAACCTTAAATTAAGAAGGTCGTGGGGTAAAAAAAATCAGTGTGGTACAGTCGTTCAAAAAAGTATCCAAACACTATGGTTAATTACAGAATTCAGAAAAAATATCGGGCATCGATTTTTTTTTAGAAATTAGTGATCTGGCAACCTTCGTGTCATGTGACACAAAGGTTGCCAGATCACTAATTTCTAAAACAAATCGCTGCCAGATATTTTTTCTGAACTCTGTAATCAACCGTAGTGTTCGGATACTTTTTTGAGCGACTGTAGGTGGTCATATTATTTTGATACTAAATCGTGTGGACTCACTCACGGAAATATCGAGCGTGTGCAGTTACCGTTCACAGCAAACTGGAGCGTGTGCAGTGCACACGCTCCAGTTTGCTGTGAACGGTAACTGGAGCGTGTACAGTTGCTGTATACGCTCCAGATATTTTTCCTGAATTCTGTAATCACGTGACACGAAGGTTGCCAGATCACTAATTTCTAAAAAAAATCGTTGCCAGATATTTTTTCTGAATTTGTAATCAACCATAGTGTTCGGATATTTTTTTGAGCGACTGTACCAATAACTGAACGACTAGCATACAATGTGTGTGTTTCTTTCCTGCTGTGAACGCTTTATCCACTACCACCCAAATAACCGAGATTTGACCGAAGATTATATAACCGCACTTCTCCGAGTATAGCCGACTCTTCTCCGAATGTAATCCACGACTTCAAAGAGCGACTTCAGTTTTTCATTGAGAAATTCTTCTCTCACATCCAGTTCCTTCGCGAAATGCGAAATGATCTTCCTCTGAGCAATTTCGATCTTCTGAGCTATTCCATCCGTGTATCTAGAAAGTTGAAACTGAAACACTTCGGTTACGTCAGGAGAGGCGCCGAGCATGTGAATGGAATTTTTTTGCATGTTCTCGAGAAACGAGTGCATTTTCTCCTGACCGTGCATTAGCGACGACAACACAGGTTGTGACGTCATCTCTACATTCTCTAGAACGGACGTGAGGTTTTGCACCGCCACCTGCAACGTCTCGGACGATCTGTGATGTTTATTGACCGAATCCATCATGCTTCGAGCGAGATTTGCCGCGTAGATCGTCTCGGTGTTCAGACTTTCCAACTGGATCATGTCCTTGTGCATCTCTTTGCTGATGTCGATCGCCTCGTCGAATTGGGGACCGGAGAGGAAAGTATTCTCGTTCATCCTTTCGATGGCCGTGCCGAAGTGATCACTGACAGCAGAGAGTTGTCTCTGCACGGAGGACTGTTGTCTTTGCAAGGCGGACTGTTGCTCTCTCAGATTCCCATCGAGCTGGTTCAGCTGGTTGGCCATGTTCGCCACCACCTGCTCTGAACTGTGAATCATCCAAGAGATGAGACCTTCCATGTCCAACACGGAGTCGACTTTCCTGATGATCTTGTTCAGGCTGAACGTCACGTTCTCAAAGCCACTGACTATCACTTGCTGCTTCTGGAGCTCTTCCGCTTGAGCCTCGTGATGCAGCTTCAGCAACTTCTTTTTCTTTCCGCGTTCCTGCACGGGCTTCCTTTCAGCTTCAGCAGAAAGGCTCCTGCCGTGCTCTGGCGTCTGCTGAAACACAGAGAAAGGCGACTTCAAACTCAGTGACTTCAAACTTATGAGAGTCAAAACACTGAAAAACGTTTCACAGCAAAACACACAGTATATATATATAATGGAATATAGTTCTTTAAGATTTGGGTTGTTTTACCTCTGAGCGGCACTTTTTTGCACACCATGGGTTAAATGGCCAGGTCACATGGACCCCGAAGGCTCAGAGAAGGTTTGGGGAGGGAACCCACTGGAACAGCTGTTGGGAGACAGATGGTAGCCTCCCGTCAAGGCCATCCAGCGTGTTCTTTAACGTGCACAGGGTATGGCACTACCACACACGGGACCACGGCTTAACGTCCCATCCGACGGACGGCGGCTTTTCCAAGCCCATCGGTGTCCCCTACTGACTGTGGCCAGGGTGGGGAATTTTGCGGAGATAAATCTCAACGCTGACCCAGCTGGGACTCGAACCTGGAAACTACAGATTACGAGCCTGGCGCGCTACCGACTGAGCCACCCCCGCCCCTAGTTCTTTTAGAGGTTTTTTAGTTGCTGATTCACAACCTAGTTATCGCCAGCATGTAAGAGTGTTCAATTGATAGCACTTTAATTGTAAATTCTGGTGGCGATATTTTCCCACTTTCTGAAGCAAACGTATTCTGGGTTTTGATCGTTGTTTTACCTCTGAGTGGCATTTTTTTACTCAGAATGCGATAAATGGCCAGATCACAAGGATCCCAAGGGTTCAGAGGAGGTTGTGAGAAAGGGACCACGGAAAACTGTTAGGAGACAGATGGAAGCTTATCGTTAGCGTGCACAAAATACGACCCTAGTGAACATAGGATCATGGTTTAACGTCCCATCCGTCAATTCCAAGCCCATCGGTATTCCCTCTCTCAATGAGAGTAGGGTGTAAGCAAGCAGGGATAAAATAGCTGGACTCGAAGCTGGGAACTGAAGACCTGGATCCCTATTGACTAAAACAGCTGGGAACTGAAGACCTGGATCCCTACTGACTAAAACAAAAGGAAACTGAAGACCTGGATCCCTACTGACTAAAACAGCTGGGAACTGAAGACCTGGATCGCTACTGACTAAAACAAAAGGAAACTGAAGACCTGGATCCCTACTGACTAAAACAGCTGGGAACTGAAGACCTGGATCCCTACTGACTAAAACAGCTGGGAACTGAAGACCTGGATCCCTACTGACTAAAACAGCTGGGAACTGAAGACCTGGATTCCTACTGACTAAAACAAAAGGAAACTGAAGACCTGGATCCCTACTGACTAAAACAGCTGGGAACTGAAGACCTGGATCGCTACTGACTAAAACAGCTGGGAACTGAAGACCTGGATCCCTACTGACTAAAACAAAAGGAAACTGAAGACCTGGATCCCTACTGACTAAAACAGCTGGGAACTGAAGACCTGAATCCCTACTGACTAAAACTAAAGGAAACTGAAGACCTGGATTCCTACTGACTAAAACAAAAAGAAACTGAAGACCTGGATCCCTACTGACTAAAACAAAAGGAAACTGAAGACCTGGACTTCTACTGACTAAAACAAAAGGAAACTGAAGATCTGGATCCCTACTGACTAAAACAAAAGGAAACTGAAGACCTGGATTTCTACTGACTAAAACAAAAGGAAACTGAAGACCTGGATCCCTACTGACTAAAACAAAAGGAAACTGAAGACCTGGATCCCTACTGACTAAAACAAAAGGAAACTGAAGACCTGGATCCCTACTGACTAAAACAAAAGGAAACTGAAGACCTGGATCCCTACTGACTAAAACAAAAGGAAACTGAAGACCTGGATCCCTACTGACTAAAACAAAAAGAAACTGAAAACCTGGATCCCTACTGACTAAAACAAAAGGAAACTGAAGACCTGGATCGCTACTGACTAAAACAGCTGGGAACTGAAGACCTGGATCCCTACTGACTAAAACAAAAGGAAACTGAAGACCTGGATCCCTACTGACTAAAACAAAAAGAAACTGAACACCTGGATCCCTACTGACTAAAACAAAAGGAAACTGAAGACCTGGATCCCTACCGACGGAGACATCCCCCGCCCCTAAATGTATTCTAGCACATATCATTTTTACTTCGACCGTTCAACATATAGAGTATATATATATAGACACAGGCCCAGATCTAGAAAAAAATGATGGGAAAGGGGGGACAAACAACGCAAACGAGCGGAAAAAGGCAAACGGGGGGGGGGGGGGCAACAGACTGGATTTCTACTTCAGTGTATCCTTCTTTTCGTTTTAGAGATTTTTGAAAATGCGTAAATAAGCACAAGTTTAATAATTTTGGCTTCTATTATCCTTATTAGCATTATCATCAAAGGTATGGGGGTGGATATCGCCCCCTTGCCCCCCTGGAAATCCAACCCTGTACACACAAGAGTAATTAAATCTGGATAAAAGTGATAATTATTCGAGATAACAATTGTATAATCTGCTATGGAATCTAAAACAAAAGAACAAAACGCTGACTATTATCGGTTTCATAAAGTTAGCAAGCATAAGTTTTAAACTTCCATCACGCAGTATGAATCTACTAGATGACGTGGCTCAGGAATGGAACAAAAAATACTTCTCGAATAGCTGCTTGCCACAATGACTGACAGGAGAAACCTCTGAGTTTAATGCGCCCTACGGAATAACTGTGGGGAAGGAGAGATGAAAATGAACAAGTCAATGAAAGGTCCACTGTTGTCCCCCATATTCATCCCAATCGCAATGGTGTCCCCCATATTCATCCCAATCGCAATGGTGTCCCCCATATTCATCCCAATCGCAATGGTGTCCCCCCATATTCATCCCAATCGCAATGGTGTCCCCCATATTCATCCCAATCGCAATGGTGTGCCCCATATTCATCCCAATCACAATGGTGTCCCCCATATTCATCCCAATTGCAATGGTGTCCCCCATATTCATCCCAATTCCACTGGTGTCCCCCATATTCATCCCAATCGCAATGGTGTCCCCCATATTCATCCCAATCGCAATGGTGTCCCCCATATTCATCCCAATCGCAATGGTGTCCCCCATATTCATCCCAATCGCAATGGTGTCCCCCCATATTCATCCCAATCGCAATGGTGTCCCCCATATTCATCCCAATCGCAATGGTGTCCCCCATATTCATCTCAATCGCAATGGTGTCCCCCATATTCATCCCAATCGCAATGGTGTCCCCCATATTCATCTCAATCGCAATGGTGTCCCCCATATTCATCCCAATCGCAATGGTGTCCCCCCATATTCATCCCAATCACAATGGTGTCCCCCATATTCATCCCAATCGCAATGGTGTCCCCCATATTCATCTCAATCGCAATGGTGTCCCCCATATTCATCCCAATCCCTTGGTGCCCTCATATTCATCCCATCGTTATCACCATATTCATCCCATTGGTGTCTCCTTTCTCATTGGGGACAGAGTTAAAGTTAGTGAACGAAACCTCAAAGCATTATGGAGACAAAATTGGGAATATCAGGTTAGAAGCAGTCAGGTGGAGTTTTATTTTCAGTGCCACATAGGGATCGTAACCCAACTTCACCAGCAAACGAGGATGCAAACACGAGACGGGAGACACAGAACTTAAAAAAGGGGAACGTCATATTTAGCTGAATCTAAAAAATAAAATCCATGTAAGAATTAGGTATTCAGTTTTTCTTTCTTTCGGAACAAAATTGCGGATTAGAATATTTTTATATTTAAACTGAACTTTGTTTTCTATCCCAGATAAAATAATCATACATTTTAGAATAATTTTTCTCGATGTTGAATTCATACAGACAATATAGAATAATGACTTCGATATTAATGTAAGTTTGAAGCGATTTCTCCTCCAGGTGGGATTACAAACCCATCAGGTCTTGAAGAGAATTCTGAAAGAGGGGGAGACCACGGATGCGGTGGGCAATGTCAAACAGGAACTTGTTAGAATTGGTGTGTAGTCCAGATGCAACGGATGTAGCTCAGGGCAGACATGCTTGGAGAGCTAAACTGCACGGATCTGGTTGGACCTCCGTAGCCCATGGCTGCTTGAGGTTGATGATGATTTGAAATTATTGATAAATTCGAAATTCATTTAATACCAAACGTTGAAACACTATTTGAAATCAGAGGTGAATTTCCCTTCCAGGTGATATTCATATAGTTGAGCAGAAGAGTAGCGGATGTGACGTCAAAGGAAGTCGTGAGTCTGTTTCACATCAGTCAATACCGGATAAAACGTTTCTGGGGCCCAGGGCGCTTAAAGATTTTGCTTCCCCTCCTCGTGTTTCCAGAAATAAAATATAAATGAGTAAATAAATAAAAACATAAATCTTAGATGATCTTTCTTTGAGTATATTATCAATTTCAAATTTTGTACAAGTTCAGAATTATGTTAATTTTATTTTAAATAATGCAAATTAGTAGAGAAAGGGACTACTATTCTTATCCCGCCCCTGACATGATTTGACATAGAGTGTTTTCTCGGAAAGTATCTAATTACTACATATTGTTTCATTCACCATCTAAATTTTCTTATGCCTTTGAGGATATAAAAAATTTTTGCTACGTCGGATTTCAAAAGCTAATTTTTTTTGAGAGATGGATTAATATTTCATTTTGGATTCCATCTCTGAAAAAACAATAAAACAACCGGCATTTCAGTTTATGAGAGGAGGGAAGACAATATGACAAAATGGACAGCAACCTTAGGTCAACCATTTTGAGTTTACGTCATTTATTTTCCACCTTACACCCAGGGTCATGGCTGACTTGTTTACTTTAGGGTTGGGTTGGGTTGTTTTACCTCTGAGCGGCACTTTTTTGCACACCGTGGGCTAAATGGCCAGGTCACATGGACCCCGAAGGCTCAGAGAAGGTTGGGGGAGGGGACCCACTGGAACAGCTGTTGAGAGAAGATGGTAGCCTCCCGTCAAGGCCATCCAGCGTGTTCTTTAACGTGCACAGGGTATGGCTCTCCCGCACACGGGGCAACGGCTTAACGTCCCATCCGACGGACGGCGGCCTTTCCAAGCCCATCGGTGTCCCCTACTGACCGTGGGCAGGGCGGGGAATTTTGCGGAGATAAATCTCAACGCTGACCCAGCTGGGACTCGAACCTGTGAACTACAGATTACGAGCCTGACGCGCTACCGACTGAGCCACCCCCGCCCCCTTACTTTAGGGTCTAAGCCACAAATAGTGCTGCCATCTAGGGTGAGACTTTGCAATATTGCTGTTCGTTTTAAGCGATTGGTTAAGATATGCATAAAACAGTAACCGTTGAAACATTTATTTAACGTAGTTATAATCAGTTTCGAAACTGTTATGAAATTTCTTTTCAGAGAGTATTTCATTTTGTCTTCTTCCAAGGTAAGGATTGCTAAAGGACTTTCCAGGCACAAATGCTCAAAGGTTAAAAACATTTTTAAAATGTTTTTTATTCCTGCTTGGAAGACTTTATGAATTACTAATATTCATTATTAAGGGTAATTTTATAGATCATTTGAAAGATAATTTTACGCTTGCTATCTTTAGTTCCAAAGATACAAAAAAGTTCAAAAATATGCCAAAAAAAAAAAGAATAGACATTGTTAATTCGTACTTAAAAAAAAAATAAATAAATTACCCCTCAAGCAGCTGCTTGTCACAGAGGTCTGACAGGAGGCTGTCAGTTTATATGCCACAGTAGGAGATCTGAGAGGATGGCAGGACCTCAGCGGAAAAACGACACACATACATCCATGCCTAATCCGGGGCTCGAACCCAGGTCCCTTAGATCAGTAGCCAAGCGTGCTAACCACTCGGCCACGGGACGGCTAAATAAATAATACCCCTCAAGCAGCTGCTTGCCACAGAGGTTCTGACAGGAGCCTGTCATTTTATATGCCACAGTAGAAGGTCTGAGAGGATGGCAGGACCTCAGCAGAAAAACAAAACGAACATCCATGCCTTACCCGGGACTCGAACACTTTTAAAAATCTATTTATAATATCGGGATTTTTTAAAAAGAATTGAATTCAGCATTAAGATTTCTTTCGGAGGTCCTTTACTTTAAAGCCCTTTCTGCTATTGAATGAATCATAATTAATAAATAATATTAAAAATACTAATTTACCTTTTTTTGCGAACTTTTTTTTTTACGTGTACCGTCCTTCTTTCAATATAGCGTACATTTTAAGATAATTAGCCTCTTAACAGTCAACTGAGACGAAACGAAAATAATTTATAGGCCTTAACAGCCATAATGGATTTTTTTAACACAAAACTGAGTCACCTCTGTTCCTAGCATTCTCAAGGAGGGGGGGGGGGGCACTTTTGCCATCATCCCCAGATTGCGCTCTGCTGCACTGATTATTAACAGGTAACGATTGGAAGCTGAATGATGTAAAGTTAGAGGAAATATTGTCTTGGGTGGAATGCGAACTTACGATCTTCTTATGAAGATATGCCCACTAATCTGTCTGCTGCCGTATCAAGGTTTCCTCTGTTGATGGCTTTAAACATTTGTGCCACGGAGCTCACAGAAGTTGTCCTGACTGCTTGGGTTGGTTGGGTTGTTTTACCTCTGAGAGGCACTTTTTTTGCACACCATGGGCCTTCTGAGCCTTCGGGGTCACATGGACCCCGAAGGCTCAGAGAAGGTTGGGGGAGGGGACCCACTGGAACAGCTGTTGGGAGACAGATGGTAGCCTCCCGTCAAGGCCCAGCTGTTCTTTAACGTGCACAGGGTATGGCTCTCCCGCACACGGAACCACGGCTTAACGTCCCATCCGACGGGCCCATCGGTGTCCCCTACTGACCGTGGGCAGGGCGGGGAATTTTGCGGAGATAAATCTCAACGCTGACCCAGCTGGGACTCGAACCTGGGAACTACAGATTACGAGCCTGGCGCGCTACCGACTGAGCCGCCCCGCCCCGCACTTTGCAGTATATCACCAGATATTCAAAAAGAACTCACCTCTGTTTGCACTTCGGTACGCTGACCCTGGGGAGCAGTCCTCAGAGTTTCTTTGATGCTCGCGACCTGTTGGCCGAGATTATCGATTCTGCTGCTCAATGACTTCAGTTGATGATCAATGGGACTGACTATCAATTGCAGCTGACTCAATCTGCTATCGACTGCAGATACCTTCGAATCTAATCCAGACAACATCACTTTCATTTCCAGGAAGTTTCTTTCCCTGCAGAGTTAAAAAGCAACATTACAATATGTTCAAAAACTATGGAAACTCAAATTCATACTTCAGTTCATATATTACACATAACTGGAGGTGGGGCGGGGGTGGCTCAGTCGGTAGCGCGCCAGGCTCGTAATCTGTAGTTCCCAGGTTCGAGTCCCAGCTGGGTCAGCGTTGAGATTTATCTACACAAAATTCCCCGCCCTACCCACGCTCAGTAGGGGACACCGATGGGCTTGGAAAAGCCGCCGTCCGTCGGATGGGACGTTAAGCCGTGGCCCCGTGTGTGGAAGAGCCATACCCTGTGCACGTTAAAGAACACGCTGGATGGCCTTGACGGGAGGCTACCATCTGTCTCCCAACAGCTGTTCCAGTGGGTCCCCTCACCCAACCTTCTCTGAGCCTTCGGGGTCCATGTGGCCTGGCTATTTAGTCCATGGTATGCAAAAAAGTGCCGCTCAGAGGTAAAACAACCCTAAAACAACACTAATGTCTCTCATCTTTCCTTCATATGTCCAATCGTTATTCCACTTCTTGCCATACATGCTGCAGCATATCTCTTGTACAGTCGCTCAAAAAAGTATCCGAACACCATGGTTGATTACAGAATTCAGAAAAAATATCTGGCAACGATTTTTTTTTTAGAAATTAGTGATCTGGCACCACTAATTGGTTCACCTTATTGGTTCACCGAAATTAGTGATCTGGCAACCTGTCGTGACACGAAGGTTGCCAGATCACTAATTTCTAAAAAAAATTGTTGCCAGATATTTTTCCTGAATTTTGTAATCATCCATAGTGTTCGGATATTTATTTCATTTATTTGAAGTTTTATTGACGGTTATCAGCATTAAATTGCAATTATAGGTTTGAACGTGGTGTACCACGAAACTTCCAAAGGGAGAGAGGGGGAAATTTTCACACGTTTGAGGCTAATTGAGGGAGGAGGGAGTATTCGAGGTTATAATTTTCGGGGACTTCGTTAGGAAACGTATATTATTCAATCCCTCAAGGAGAGGTGGGCAGTTATAACCCCCAAAGAGCTCCCTACCAGAGGCACTCAAAGTTTTAGAATGGCGGGCCATATTTCAATAACAGAGGAAACTCGCCAGCCAGACCATTAATTCATTATAGTGATTAAATATTATAAAAATGTTAGAAATGAAAACGGATTTCGTTTCTTTAGGGTCGGGTTGTTTTACCTCTGAGCTGCACTTTTTTGCACACCATGGGCTAAATGGCCAAGGCACATGGACCCCGAAGGCTCAGAGAAGGTTGGGGGAGGAGACCCTCTGGAACAGCTGTTGAGAGACAGATGGTAGCCTCCCGTCAAGGCCATCCAGCGTGTTCTTTAACGTGCACACGGTATGGCTCTCCCACACACGGGTACACGGCTTAACGTCCCATCCGACGGACGGCGGCCTTTCCAAGCCTTTCGACCGTGGGCAGGGGGGGGGGGAATTTGCGGAGATAAATCTCAACGCTGACTCAACTGGGACTCGAACCTTGGAACTGCAGATTACGAGCCTGGCGCGCTACCGACTGAACCACCCTCGCCCCAATTTTCGTTTCTTTATATAAAGTTTTGGCGAAAAGTACGCAAAGCCTCTTGTATCAAGAATTGCATTGTAGAGCATTCTTGCAGTTTATCCAAAAGAATAAACAACGTCTTTTAATTGAAAGACATTACTCAAGCATGAAAGAGGTCAATGTCCTCTACATATTCACCCGGCAAATGAGGGACGGATAAGGCTTCGTGGACCGGATGGAGCTCATTATACCTTGATAAGTATGGTGACAAATCATCAAAGACTTATCACAGAAACTACAATTGAAACATGTACGTTGTTTACTTTCTGTTAGTAATATTACGTTGGTTTCAATGAATTAAAGAACAACTCTATGTTATGTCAATGGGAAGCTGTCGTCAAAGCTCTATAACTTCTAAAAAAGTTTTTTGATTTGAAAAATGTGATTGCAGATAAAGATTGTTGTTGGGTTGTTTTACCTCTGAGCGGCACTTGTTTGCACACCATGGGCTAAATGGCCAGGTCACATGGACCCCGAAGGCTCAGAGAAAGTTGGGGGAGGGGACCCACTGGAACAGCTGTTGGGAGACAGATGGTAGCCTCCCATCAAGGCCATCCAGCGTGTTCTTTAACGTGTACGGGGTATGGCTCTCCCACACACGGGCCACGGCTTAACGTCTCATCCGACGGACGGCGGCCTTTCCAAGCCCATCGGTGTCCTCTACTGACCGTGGGCAGGGCTGGGAATTTTGCGGAGATAAATCTCTACGCTGACCCAGCTGGGACTCGAACCTGGGAACTACACATTACGAGCCTGGCGCGCTACCGACTGAGTCACCCACGCCCCAGGTCACAAGGACTCCGACGGTTCAGACAAGGTTGGGGGAAGAGGACCCAGTGGATAATTGTTAGAAACAGATGGAAACCACCCGTGAAGGTCATCCAGCGTGTTCTTTAATGTGATAGGGTATAACTCTCCTGCACGCCGGACCATGGTTTTACGTCCCATTCGACGGATGGCGACTTTTCCAAGCCCATTGGTGTCCTCTCTCTAACCGACGGGCGAGTGGGAAAACTTAACACTGGCCCCAAGGTGGGACCCGAACCTGGGAATGCAGATTACGAGCCTGGCACGCTACCGACTGAGCCACCCCAGGATCCTTGTGACTTGGCCATTTAACACATTGTTTGTACACGCAAAAATAATGCCCTCAGAAGCAAAACAATCCTACCCAACCCAAAATTAAGTTTCCAGTTTCTTTTACACGAAATTCTTAATTAACAAATCTCGAACTGTAAACTATCGATACGATAAAAAATTACCGTGGCTTAAAAAAAATTATCTCGTGGGCTTCGTTTGACCATCCTGGCATAGAATTTATAAAGCAACCGGCAAAACTTGAAGAATATATTTACCGCGCGACATGTTACCATTGCCTATGAGGGGCGGGGGTGGCTCAGTCGGTAGCGCGCCAGGCTCGTAATCTGTAGTTCCCAGGTTCGAGTCCCAGCTGGGTCAGCGTGGAGATTTATCTCCGCAAAAATTCCCCGCCCTGCCCACGGTCAGTAGGGGACACCGATGGGCTTGGAAAGGCCTGCCGTCCGTCGGATGGGACGTTAAGACGTGGCCCCGTGTGCGGGAGAGCCATACCCTGTGCACGTTAAAGAACACGCTGGATGGCCTTGACGGGAGGCTAACTTCTGTCTCCCAACAGCTGTTCCAGTGGGTCCCCTCTCCCAACCTTCTCCGAGCCTTCGGGGTCCTTGTAACCTGGCCATTTAGCCCATGGTGTGCAAAAAAGTGCCGCTCAGAGGTAAAACAACCCAACGTTAAAGAACACGCTGGATGGCCTTGACGGGAGGCTACCATCTGTCTCCCAACAGCTGTTCCAGTGGGTCCCCTCTCCCAACCTTCTCCGAGCCTTCGGGGTCCATGTGACCTGGCCATTTAGCCCATGGTGTGCAAAAAAGTGCCGCTCAGAGGTAAAACAACCCAACGTTAAAGAACACGCTTGATGACCTTGACGGGAGGCTACCATCTGTCTCCCAACAACTGTTTCAGTGGGTCCCCTCACCCAACCTTCTCTGAGCCTTCGGGGTCCTTGTGACCTGGCCATTTAGCCCATGGTGTGCAAAAAAGTGCCGCTCAGAGGTAAAACACCCCAACCCAACCTTCCTTAGCTGATTTTCCGTAATTAACAAATACATAAACCTATTTTAACTCCAGATAAATTGAATAGGATTGTTCTACTCACCATACGTGGTCATCAAGAGTCAACGCGAGCGCAATTTCAGAAAATACGAGCACCAAACTCGAGAGGAAGCGAACGGGACTCGTCTTGAGCAACGCCATGTTGCCGTCTGACAGTGAGTGCAAAAGATCTGCTGATGTCACTTCCTGAGGTTGAGGCAGACGAGCCACTTAACGGATCAACAGTTGAACGTCAAAGTTTTTTTTCCTTCGCTGCAGAAGTGAGTTTTCCGTTCGCCAAGGACACACTTGGCGTCCTTAATGAAGGAGCCTTGTTGAAGAAGCGAAAGTAAAAGGGTTCAGTTTTCTTTCTTGCATTTGCTGCATCTCAAGAGTCGTGGGCGAATCTAGAAAGTGATCTTTTGCAAATGGATGGTAACCGTTTCTGAGAAATTAATTGCCATACGGAACTAAAGCTAAAAATGTAAACGATACTATGTAAATGATAGGAAATTCTACAGATCCTGCTTTCTGAGAAATTGCACAGTTGTTTTGGGTTGTTTTACCTCTGAGCGGCACTTTTTTGCACACAATGGGCTAAATGGCCAGGTCACATGGACCCCGAAGGCTCAGAGAAGGTTGGGGGAGGAGACCCACTGGAATTGCTGTTGGGAGACAGATGGTAACCTCCCGTCAAGGCCATCCAGCGTGTTCTTTAAGTGCACAGGGTATGGCTCTCCCGCACACGGGGCCACGGCTTAACGTCCCATCCGATGTACGGTGGCCTTTCCAAGCCCATCGGTGTCCCCTACTGACCGTGGGCAGGGCGGGGAATTTTGCGGAGATAAATCTCCACGCTGACCGTGGATTCTCAGAAAAATGGATGTGGACTTGTATATAAATTTCGTTATTCATGCTTTTCTGTTTAAAATTTTTTAAGGGCATCAAAATTCTATTTTCCCTCCTTTTTTCTGTTGGTATGTGCTAGCTAATGTGATTGTCTCTTAGAAAATACCCTGTGCACGTTAAAGAACACTCTGGATGGCCTTGACGGGAGGCTACCATTTGTCTCCCAAAAGTTGTTCCAGTGGGTCCCCTCCCCTAAATTCTTTGAGCCTTCGGGGTCCTTGTGACCTAGTCATTTAGCCCATGGTGTGCAAAAAAGGGCCGCTCAGAGGTAAAACAATCCAGCGCTAAAGAACATCCTGGATGGCCTTGCCCAGAAGCTATCATCTGTCTCCCAACAGCTGTTCCAGTGGGTCGCCTCCCCCAACATTCTTTGAGCCTTCGAAGTCCTTGTGACCTGGCCATTTAGCCCATGGTGTGCAAAAAAATACCGCTCAGAGGTAAAACAACCCAACTCTATCTTAGAAATGAAAACAATAACAATCATTTAAATGAAATAGCTGATTTTTCCAGGATATTAGGAAAATAAATAAATAAATTATAATTATTCATGAGCAAGTTAACAAAATAAATTTCTTTTTTTTTAAAGTAAGGAGATTTTACTATTGACATATCCAAAATAGCATGTTTCATTTGGCCAATGGCGAATATTTATAAGCTCCAAGACAATAGGTTCAATAGGGAGAAGATATTAACAGGACAACTACATATGTATAACAGGTGATCTGGCAACCTTCGTGTCACGTGACACGAAGGTTGCCAGATCACTAATTTCTAAAAAAAAATCGTTGCCAGATATTTTTTCTGAATTCTGTAATCCACCATAGTGTTCGGATATTTTTTAATATATATAATGCGTATGAATATATAATGCAATGAATATGGAACGTGTGCAGTTACCGTTCACAGCAAACTGGAGCGGTTGCGGTTAATGTTCACAGCACATTGGATCGTGTGAGCTCACAAAGACTTGGATCGTGTGGGCTCACTCACGGACATATTGAGCGTGTGCAGTTACCGTTCACAGCAAACTGGAGCGTGTGCAGTAACTGCACACGCTCCAGTTTGCTGTGAACGGTAACTGTAGCGCTAACGACTGAGCCACCCCCCCCGCCTAAAAAATTTAGAGTAATATTTAATTTTTCTCCTATTATTTTGTATCCATACATTTGACAAATAAAATATACTAAAGAAAGTCAAACTTTTTTTGTTCTTTTTCACTGCACCCGCAGCAAACATAATATTTTTCTATTCTGTCCGATGCAAAAAAAAAAAACCTTTGTACACCCCTAGTTTATGATAATTGTTTAAAATTTGCATTTTTCCACTTTGGCGCCTTTAATGGTGGAATTTTTTCTCTTTATTCGCTTACCTGTATATCTTGTTTGACGCAGCATGACCTTAGTTGCCCATGAGCCATAAACCAAGGGGCGGGGGTGACTCAGTCGGTAGCGCGCCAGGCTCGTAATCTGTAGTTCCCAGGTTCGAGTCCCAGCTGGGTCAGCGTTGAGATTTATCTCCGCAAAAATTCCCCGCCCTGCCCACGGTCAGTAGGGGACACCGATGGGCTTGAAAAGGCCGCCGTCCGTCGGATGGGACGTTAAGCAGTGGCCCGTGTGTGGGAGAGCCGGACCCTTTGCACATTAAAGAACACGCTGGGTGGCCTTGACGGGAGGCTACCATCTGTCTCCCTACAGCTGTTCCAGTGGGTCCCCTCCCCCAACCTTCTCTGAGCCTTCGGGGTCCATGTGACCTGGCCATTTAGCACATGGTGTGCAAAAAAGTGCCGCTCAGAGGTAAAACAACCCAACCTTAGTTGCCCATGAGCCATAAACCAAGGGGCAGGGTGGCTCAGTCGGTAGCGCGCCAAGCTCGTAATCTGCAGTTCCTAGGTTTGATCCCCATGTGGGCCATCGTTGAGCTATATCTTCCCAAACCCCCGCCCTCGGTCAGTAGCGGACATCGATGGGCTTGAAAAGGCCGCCGTCCGTCGGATGGGACGTTAAGCTATGACCCGTGGGTAGAAGAGAGCCATACCCTGTGCACGTTAAAGGGTGGAGTTGTTTTTCCTCTGAGCAGCACTTTTTTTTTTGCACAGAACGGGCTAAATGGCCAGGTCACAAGGATCCCAAACGCTCGGAGATGGTTGGGGGAGGGATCCACTGGAACAGCTGCTGGGAGGCAGATGGTAGCCTTTCGTCAAGACCATCCAACGTGTTCTTTAACGTGCACAGGGTATGGTTCACCCGCACACGGAGTCACGGCTTAACGCCCCATCCGACGGACGGCAACCCTTTCAAGTTCGTTAAAGGATATGCTGGATGGCCTTGACGGGAGCCTATCATCTGTCTCCTAACAGCTGTCCAGTGGGTCTCCTCCCTCTCCAACCTTATCTTACTTAGTCCACTGGATACAAAAAACGTGCCGCAGAGAGGCAATCTTTCATCACTGCTTAACATCCCATCCGATAGACAGTGGTCTTTCCAAGCCCATATTAAAACTATTAAAATAAGGTATTCTTCAGATGAATGAGATATTCACGAACCACCGTGAAATGGTAAAAATAACTGCCTTGGGAGTGTGTATGCCGGGTAATTTGCATTTCCCAAAGTTGAGTCTCGACTGTACCTCAGTTGAGATTTATCTCCGTTTTCTCTATGTTCTATTATTGAGTTCTCCGGGAAAACGGGACATCGAGGGACTTGAAAGACCGCCGTCCTTTCAATGAGACTTTAAGCCGTGGGTCCGTGCACGGGGGGGGGGGGGGGCTCAGTTGGTAGCGCGCCAGACTCGTAATCTGTAGTTCCCAGGTTCGAGTCCCAGCTGGGTCAGCGTTGAGATTTATCTCCGCAAAATTCCCCGCCCTGCCCACGGTCAGTAGGGGACACCGATGGGCTTGGAAAGGCCGCCGTCCGTCGGATGGGACGTTAAGCCGTGGCCCCGTGTGCGGGAGAGCCATACCCTGTGCACGTTAAAAAACACGCTGGATGGCCTTGACGGGAGGCTACCATCTGTCTCCCAACAGCTGTTCCAGTGGGTCCCCTCCCCCAACCTTCTCTGAGCCTTCGGGGTCCATGTGACCTGGCCATTTAGCCCATGATGTGCAAAAAAGTGCCGCTCAGAGGTAAAACAACCCAACCCAACGCCGTGCACAGGATTGGGTTGTTTTACCTCTCAGCGGCACTTTTTTTTTACACACAATGGGCTAAATGGCCAGGTCACATGGACCCAGAAAAGGTTGGGGGAGGAGACCCACTGGAACAGCTGTTGGGAGGCAGATGGTAGCCTCCCGTCAAGGCCATCCAGCGTGTTCTTCAACGTGTACAGGGTATGGCTCTCCCACATACGGGGCCACGGTTTAACGTCCCATCCGACGGACGGCGGCCTTTCCAAGCCCATCGGTATCCCCTACTGACCGTGGACAGGGCGGGGAATTTTGCGGAGATAAATCTCAACGCTGACCCAGCTGGAACTCGAACCTGAGAACTACAGATTACGAGCCTGGAGCGCTACCGAATGAGCCACCCCCGCCCCAATGTCGTATGGAAGATGAGCATATCCAATCACTGGATGGGTTTAGCAGGAGTTTTTTAGATGAGCTTGGATTTGCGGAGATTAGAAACAAATGTAATTTCAAAGTTTGCGAATTAAAGAGAGCACAAGAGAAGACAATCAGGAAGTCTTTTATTTATCTTTATTTTTCTGGATATTTAAACAAATCGAACATGACATCAAAAACAATGACAATAACAGAGACGACAACTAAGCAACAGAGAACACATCCGCAAAAATGAATTCGCAGTCAACAATAGTGACAACACGCAATAGTTGATAAACAACAAAGTCCATTGCTTATGTACATGTAACATCACTGTATCACAGTATTTTGTGGGAAAATTTTAAGGAGGTTTTAATACACATTTTTTTACCTTGTACGCTTTTAGACTTTGACACAGTGACATGATCCCTTTCTTGCTTTGCATTTTAACACGAGATTCGCATTTTTTTTCTCTCTCTGCTATTTAAGGAGGGGGGAGAGGGGGGTGCCAAGAATCTGTTTCTTAGATAGTGAAAAATATTACACAATAATATAAAAATATTGTGCATATTTTGGAAAAATATTTTCTAAATTATAAGGCACACTATAACAGAAGCGAAATAAAAAATGTTTGGTAAAGGTACAGTCGCTCAAAAAAGTATCCCAACACTATGGTTGATTACAGAATTCAGAAATAATATTCTGGCAACGATCTGTTTTAGAAATTAATGATCTGGCAACCTTCGTGTCACGTGATTACAGAATTCAGGAAAAATATCTGGAGCGTGTACAGCAACTGTACACGCTCCAGTTACCGTTCACAGCAAACTGGAGCGTGTGCAGTTACTGCACCCTCCAGTTTGCTGTGAACGGTAACTGCACACGCTCAATATTTCTGTGAGTGAGCCCACACGATCTAGTATCAAAATAATACCATCACCTACAGTCGCTCAAAAAAGTATCCGAACACTATGGTTGATTACAGAATTCAGAAAAATCGTTGGCAGATATTTTCTGAATTCTGTAATCAACTATAGTGTTCGGATATTTTTTTCTGCATTATGTAATCAATTATAGTGTTGGGATATTTTTTTTCTGAATTATGTAATCTATCATAGTGCTCGGATATATTTTTTTCCTGAATTCGGTAATCAACCATAGTGTTCGGATATATATATTTTTTTCTGAATTATGTAATCAACCATAATGTTCGGATTTTTTTTTTCTGAATTCTGTAATCAACCATAGTGTTCGGATATTTTTTTGAACGACTGTAACAATAAGAAGTTGATAATAGTCATGACGTTTACATTTCTATTGCTTATTAGTGAGATAAAATTTTGTGTTGTTTTGAAAATAATTCTTTTGGAAATGGATTTAATATCACGTTATAGTATAAGCAACATCTACTTTTTCTATATATTGTATTTTTGTTTTTAATTCGATTTATAGTATACGCAAAATTGCTTCTTTTTGCTCTTTTTTTACACAAATTATCCTCTACACAATTCTGAGATTTTGGATTGATCAGGTTGTTCCAAATTAAAAAAAATTTTTCGGTCTCTTGAAATTTGAATTAACCAGGCTTAACTGTATATTTAAACGGTGTTGTGGTCCGACCAGAGGTAAAATAGCTGAGTCAACTCTGTCTGTTTCCGTTTAGAAAAATTCCGAATTATGAGATTAAAAAAGCCTCTTTAGAAGGAACATTAAGCCACGTTCCTTTATGAAAGAAAGCTTTACAATAGACAAGCCAAAGAATATTTTAAAAAAGCCTTAATGCGATTCTGACACTTATTTTATAGTGGTGACTCTCTTATAAATTAAAATCCTATTTATTGTTAAATATCTTTCAACCTTGAATTAATTTGCCTAATCTGAAAATTTGCTTGCTTTTTTGATCAAAATAAACATCTCTTTGCCAAATTAAAAAAAAACGAAATAAATATTTAAAAAGTAACAATTTCTTTTTAGTTGTAAAGATGTCTCATGTTCTCATGTTCCCGTATTGGAATGTAGGGACTGAAATAGGTTAAAAAAAAATTTTTCAACCTAAACCCAAAAGCTTTTGACAACAGTCAACAGATGGCACCACTTAAAGGAAAATTTAGGTCTGTCTTTAAACGTGGCGACCTACATTTGGAAAACAACTTTTATTTTATTAAAAAGAGGATTCTGAGAAGGGTCATATTTTAGAAAATAACAGATTAACAAAATTTTTAAATTATTAATATTCTAGATAAACTCATAAATTAATATTTATGCATAATAAACTTTTTTTAATGTACACTTATATAAAGATATACAAAATCGTAATATATTAATATTTCCCATCAGTAAAAACTTTATAGTTTAGAATTTTTTTATAGCTACCGTACATTTTGATACTAAAACTCTACATAATATTCGCACAAAATGGTTTTACATTACAACGTTTTTGGTAAAGCTTTCCGGCATAAAGGAACGTGGCTTGATTGTAAGATAAAAAAATTATTCTTATCTGGAAACTTAAGTGTTTGTGGCCTGGTCAGTTGTAGGACTGAAGAAGTAAAAATGTCTATTGTCTATGGGTAATACAGATTCATATAATCAATCATCAACAATAATCATTAATAATCAATAAATCTGGTAATACAGAATCATATAATCAATAATAATAAAATTGTCTATGGGTAAAACAGATTCATGGAATTTGCATATGCAATCTAATAGTCTCTAAAATGAAAGAAACGTTTCAAATTCCAAATTTTTTTAAATATTAACAAACTTTCCCATTCCGCAATCTGTATTGTTATAAACAATATAAGGATCTTGTCAAGTGTTGTTATTATAACAACGGTGGTAAACAACGAAGCGTTCTCCCTTTGATTGTTGTCACATACATAAACAGATACTGCACGTACAGTCGCTCAAAAAAGTATCCGAACACTATGATTGATTACAGAATTCAGAAAAAATATCTGGCAACGATTTTTTTTTAGAAATTAGTGATCTGGCAACACAGCAAACTGGAGCGGTTGCGGTTAATGTTCACAGCACGTTGGATCGTGTGGGCTCACTCACGGAAATATTGAGCGTGTGCAGTTACCGATCACAGCAAACTGGAGCGTGTGCAGTAACTGCACACGCTCCAGTTTGCTGTGAACGGTAACTGGAGCGTGTACAGTTGCTGTACATGCTCCAGATATTTTTCCTGAATTCTGTAATCACGTATATTTGTGACACGAAGGTTGCCACATCACTAATTTCTAAAAAAAAAATCGTTGCCAGATACTTTTTCTGAATTCTGTAATCAATCATAGTGTTCGGATACTTTTTTGAGCGACTGTACATCATACAACATTTATAGTCCAAGAGATTTCTCTTTTTTTTCTTCTTTTAATGAAAAATACACATTCATTTTTAACGCCACAGGAACGTATGTATAGTATGTACATTACAATGTCTTTATACAGCTACAACGGTGCATAGGAATGACACAAATTCGCGTTCAACAACACCTAGAATTAAAAATTAATTTTTTTTATTTTTTGCTGATTTAAAGATACAGATTTACACAAAAATATTCTCTGACGGAAATATGATTCTGTTTTATGCATAAAGCAACAGTGGCGATTCGTCATTAGGGGCTCTTACTAACATCTTCATCAATATCCTCAAGCAGCCCTGGGCTACGGAGGTCCAACCAGACTGTGCAATTTAGTTCTCCAAGCAAGTCTATCCTGAGCTACATCTACTGCATCTGGCCACTGCACACCAATTCTAACAAGGTCCTGTTTGACATTGTCTGCCCACCGCATCCTAGGTCTCCCCTTCTTTCTGAGGCCTTTAGGCACATTGTTCATAAACCTATTCGCCAATCTATAATTATTCATACGGGCAACATGGCCAAACCAACGGAGTCTCTCTCTGCACAATATGCTGCTTAAAGGAGGTTGCAAACTACTTTGCCTAATCTCATCATTAGTTACAAAGTTGAACCACCTAATGCCCAAGATACTGCGTAAGCATCTGGAATCAAAAGCATCTAGTTTCCTGTTATCTTGTTTACAAAGTGTCCAAGTTTCACTACCATAACTAACCCTAGAAAGAACAAAATTTAAACTAACACATGACGATAAGTCTGCTAAACAGCAGAGTTTATTATTACCCACTTCTGAGAGAATGTAGTGATTTTTTTTTCTATTTTCCTCCCCCGTTCTTTCTCTGTGCAAATTTCTCTCTTTCTCTTCCTCTACTCAAATTGCCCTCTTGCTCTTCTTTTACACCCCCCCTTCCCCCCTGTTCTTCATTTACAAAATTTCTCTCTTACTCCTCTTTTGCACAAAATGCCCTCTTGCTATTCTGTACAGTCGCTCAGAAAAGTATCCGAACAATATGGTTGATTACAGAATTCAGAAAAAATATCTGGCATCGATTTTTTTTAGAAATTAGTGATCTGGCAACCTTCGTGTCACGTGACACGAAGGTTGCCAGATCACTAATTTCTAAAAAAATCGTTGCCAGATATTTTCTCTGAATTCTGTAATAAACCATAGTGTTCGGATACTTTTCTGAGCGACTGACAAAAATCTGGATCGTGCGGGCCCACTCACAGAAATATTGAGCGTGTGCAGTTACCATTCACAGCAAACTGGAGCGTGTGCAGTTACCGTTCACAACAAACTGGAGCGTGTGCAGTTACCGTTCACAGCATGCTGGAGCGTGTGCAGTAACTGCACACGCTCCAGTTTGCTGGGAACGGCAACTGGAGCGTGTACAGTTGCTGTACACGCTCCAGATATTTTTCCTGAATTCTGTAATCACGTGATGCGAAGGTTGCCAGATCACTAATTTCTAAAAAAAAACGTTGCTAGATATTTTTTCTGAATTCTGTAATCAACCATGGTGTTCGGATACTTTTTTTTAGCGACTGTACATGCTTTAACAATCCCGTGATCGACGAATCGCCACTATGTACAGTTGCTATGTCTTAAACTCACAACATTAACGAAAATTTATGCTTTACTCAGAATAATGGAATACTTTAAATAATTATTACACTTTAAACTTTTTACGTTTCCAAATCTTCTTTGCTGTAAGATAAAAGCTTCCCTGAGAACATTTTTCAACATATGGGGGGTTCTCCGTAGCAAAATATTAAACGAATTTCTCTTCAAAATACATTTAGTGTTTTTTGTTGTTGTTTGAGAGGAGAGTTGTTGGGTTGGGTTGTTTTACCTCTGAGCGGCACTTTTTTGCACACCATGGGCTAAATGGCCAGGTCACATGGACCCCGAAGGCTCAGAGAAGGTTGGGGGAGGGGACCCACTGGAACAGCTGTTGGGAGACAGATGATAGCCTCCCGTCAAGGCCATCCAGCGTGTTCTTTAACGTGCACAGGGTATGGCTCTCCCACACACGGGGCCACGGCTTAACGTCCCATCCGACGGACGGCGGCCTTTCCAAGCCCATCGGTGTCCCCTACTGACCGTGGGCAGGGCGGGGAATTTTGCGGAGATAAATCTCAACGCTGACCCAGCTGGGACTCGAACCTGGGAACTACAGATTACGAGCCAGGCTCGCTACCGACTGAGCCACCCCCGCCCCATTTGAGAGGAGAGAGAATGAGGCTTCTAATAAGATATTTGGATTTGCTTTATCTTGTAGGACCACATGAGACGGCAATAACTAGTTTGAAATGGTAATTAAAGACACCATTACTCCACGACTCATGCTTTGAACACTTCCAAACAGTTACACTTAAGGCCTTTCATATGCTGACGAAATGAGAGATCTATCACGCCTTATAAATGTCCTTTCTGTGTCCTTACAGAATTGGGTTTGGGTTGTTTTACCTCTGAACGGCACTTTTTTGCACACCATGGGCTAAAATGGCCATGACCATACACATAGACCCCGAAGGCTCAGAGAAGGTTGTGGGAGGGGACCCACTGGAACAGCTGTTGGGAGACAGATGGTAGCCTCCAGTTAAGGCCATCCAGCGTGTTCTTTAAAGTGCACAGGGTAAATGGCTCTCCCATATACATGGCCACGGCTTAACGTCCCATCAGACGGACGGCGGCCTTTCCAAGCCAATCGGCGTCCCCTACCGACCGTGGGCAGGGCGGGGAGTTTTGTGGAGATAAATCTCAAAGCTGACCCAGCTGGGACTCGAACCTGGGAACTACAGATTACGAGTCTGGCGCGGAACCAACTGAGCGCCTCCCGCTCCCCACGAGACGGCAATAATCAGTTTGAAATGGTAATTAAAGTCACCACTACTCCACGATTCATATTTTGAAAACTTTTAAACAGTTACACCTGATTCCTTTCATATGCTGACGAAACGAGAGAGCTATCACGCCTTATAAATGTCCTCTCAGTGTCCTTACAGAGGGAACACCAACATTATCCTCATTGGGAATTGAAAATTTTCTCTCGTTCCTTTTAAATCAGGTATTAATTTCAATACGATTTAATCGAGAATTTCTTCGTTGAAGAAAATGTAAAACTTAGTAAATCGGTAAAAACTTCAAGAGATTGGTAAAAAGTTGGTAAAAAGATTGGTAAAAAGTAAGTTTTAACTTCTTTACCAATCTCTTGTTTAAGCTTATTAATTATTAAGTTGACTAAAATCATGAAAAGTCCGCTATAATGTTTGTTTAAGTCATGAAACCTTCAAAACAGTTGATTGAAGTAATGAAAAGTCAGCTATGACGTTGATTTAAATCATAGAAAAAGTCAGCTATAATGCTGATTATAATCACGAAAAAGTCAGCTAGAACGGTGATCGAATTCCTGAAAAATCAGCTATATTACTGATTGAATAACGAAAAGTTAGATAGTGTTGATTAAAATCGTGAAAAAAAAAGCTATAATGTTTGAAATCAAGAAAAAGTCAGCTATAATACTGATTGAAATCATGAAAAATCCAGCCATTATAAAGCTGAATGGATCATATAAAGTCAGCTATAATATTGATTGAAATCATGAAAACCATTTCCAATGTTCATTAAAATCACGAAGAGTCAGCCAGAGTGTCGAATTCACGAAGAGTTAGCCACATAATCGATACTATACGATTCAAATCATATAGTATCGATTATAACATGGATTCAAATTGTATAGTGTGGTGCCAGGTCTTTTATTAGTCTGTCACAGGCCTGGATCTAGAAAAAAATAAAGGTGGGGTGGGATAGAAACTCGATTTCCATTGTAACACAACATTTTCCCCTCCGTTTTCGAGGTTTTTTTTAAATAAAAAATGAGTGAAATATGCGCAAGTATAATAATATTTTGCCCGCATAATGTTACTAGCATTCTCAAGGGGGGCATGCCCCCATTTCTCCCCCTTATCATAAGGATTTTGTTTGAGTAGGGTTTATAAAGCTAAGAACGTTAAGAATTCCCTGCCAAAAAACAACGACATAAACATCACGTTGTCGATACAATGTCCGTGTGTCTTGTTATTTGAAATGCATATTGAGAAAAAAAAATAGATTTGGATCCATTCTATATTTTGCTGAGAGCCCCCCCCCCCACACACGTACGAATTTCCTAATTCTTTTGATATTTCAATTCTCTCTCGGTTTCAAGATTTCGATCTCATCAACAGAAAGAAGAGAAGGTATTCACCACATTTGCATCAAGTGTAACGATTTCATTCATTAAAGTGACAAGATACCCACAGCTATGGATTCTTTAACCGAAGCTTCTATAGAGTGCAGCATACTAACAAATTCCTTTAGGAATCGGAATTCCACAGTGACGTAAAACACATCATAAGAAAGCCTTTAATTATTTTCCCATCAGAGGCACACTAAGGCTTTTCTTACACGTACAGTCGCTCAAAAAAGTATCCGAGCCCTATGGTTGATTACAGAATTCAGAAATAATATTCTGGCAACGATTTTTTTTTAGAAATTAGTGATCTGACAACCTTCGTGTCACGTGATTACAGAATTCAGGAAAAATATCTGGAGCGTGTGCAGTCTCCAGTTTGCTGAGAACGGTAACTGCACACGCTCAATATTTCCGTGAGTGAGCCCACACGATCTAGTATCAAAATAATATGACCACCTACAGTCGCTCAAAAAAGTATCCGAACACTATGGTTGATTACAGAATTCAGAAAAAATATCTGGCCACGATGTTTTTAGATGATCTGGCAACCTTCGTGTCACGTGACACGAAGGTTGCCAGATCACTGATTTCTAAAAAAAATCTGGCCACGATGTTTTTAGATGATCTGGCAACCTTCGTGTCACGTGACACGAAGGTTGCCAGATCACTGATTTCTAAAAAAAAAATCGTTGCCAGAATATTATTTCTGAATTCTGTAATCAACCATAGTGCTCGGATACTTTTTTGAGCGACTGTAGGTGGTCATATTATTTTGATACTAGATCGTGTGGGCTCACTCACGGAAATATTGAGCGTGTGCAGTTACCGTTCACAGCAAACTGGAGCGTGTGCAGTAACTGCACACGCTCCAGTTTGCTGTGAACGGTAACTGGAGCGTGTACAGTTGCTGTACACGCTCCACATATTTTTCCTGAATTCTGCAATCACGTGACACGAAGGTTGCCAGATCACTAATTTCTAGAAAAAAAACGTTGGCAGATATTTTTTTCTGAATTCTGTAATCAATTATAGTGTTCGAGTACTGTACACTATATTACCGAAAGTATTTCGTTACTTTCAAAACAGTTAATAGTTTCGGGATTCTAACCTAATATTTTTAGGATCAACCCCCAAAATGAATATTTATTTGGGGAATAGCACTGAAGGTAAGTTAAAGATCTCAACTATGTTCAAATATTGATTTCGAAAAAATCGTTCCAGAAGTTTCAACTTTCGTTTCAATTGTGATTGCTGGAATGGTTAACAAATAAGAATTTCACATTTTTAAAACCTTTGCTCAAAACCTGGAAAACATGCGTAATTATTGCACAAACTTCTAAAAATAAACTACACTTTATACACTGGGTTCCATAAATTAAGGAATAATTTTATGTTACGTAATGGGAAGCTAACGTCGAAGCTCTATAAATATTGAAATTATTATTTAAATTATTAAAAATTTCCATTATTTAAAAATAACGAAATAATTTTTAAACCAAAAATGTGATTGTATATAAAGATCTCAATCGAATAAATCAATATCTCGATTTTGAACAATATTCGTTCAATATTTAATGAATTATAGAAATTTGAATATTTAGAGATAACAATGCTAGCCACAAAAATTGACTTCAGAAGTTAATTAAAACTTAGTAATAAGTATTGTATCAAAGTGTTTAATAAAATAAGTTTGTATTTTAGAACTTTGTACAAAGAATTCTTTCACTATTCTTCAGTTTTGTATAAGTTTCTTAAGAATAGCATTGCTGTTGTTAAATATTCAAAATTCCATAACTCATTAAATACTGAACGAATATTATTGAAAATTGAGATATTGATTTATTTGATTGAGATCTTTATCTGCAATCACATTTTTCAAAACAAAAAAAACTTATTTTAGAAGTTATAGAACTTTGACGTCAGCTTCCCATTGACATAACATAAGGCTGTTCCTTAATTTATGGCCACCAGGGTATATAAGAGTAGTAGATATCTGATATAATTGTAATTATTTGTGCTGACAAAACTAATTCTAGCTTTCATCACATTCAAATAATTAAAGGAATATTTTCAATACGAAGAGTTATATGCATTTGATTTAGATTTTTTTTTCGTCATTCGTCTTATTTTTCTTTAAAATTCTTTTTTTAAAGGACATAAAGTTTTGAATTTGGTTTGCTATTCATTTCCCAAAAAGAAATGGCATCAGCATAGCAAGAGTGGGACTGTGAGACTGCGCAGTTGACGCTAGATCTTATAGGTCAATGACCTATCAATCACTTTTCAATCAACCAATGATCTACGAGAACTGTCTAGGCATCTACTGCGCAGTATCAGAGTCTTTCGGTTGCCTCTCATGCTACGACAGTTATTTTAGGTAATATAGATCACTGCAAGAATCAACAAAGGAAAAGTAACATGAATTTTCCAACAAATATAACCAACGACAGTTTACCACTTCTAGTAAATATTAGTTTCAGAACAAAAACTCATTTGCCTTTACAAACTAAACTGCTCACATTAAAGAATAAAAGAAAACATTTCGAACTCAAGTAGGGAATTGGATATGTTACCGCTAAAGCTCGAAAGTCGTTAATGTGCACATTACCTAGCTAATCTGCAGATTAACTGATTTGCTCCGTTAACGTGCGGAATCAAGAGTTTTCCGCATTTTACCTAAGTAATGTGCACATTAACGGCTTCCGTATCGTTAAAGTTCAAAAGTTTGTTTCTCTCATAGTGGTGAATCTCTTGAATATGAATCTTCGTGTCACGTGATTCACTCGTCCGCATAATAAAAAACGCCCCGGATGAGCGGAGGCCAAGTGAGAACGAATCGGTAAAGTGATTCATTCTTGATAACGAATCACTAAAATGATTCGTTCTCACTTGGCCTGCTCATTTTGGGGGCGTTTTTTATAATTCGGACGACTGATTCATGTTGACAGAGGGATGACCCTGGTTTCAACTCTACTCTCGGACACTAGATAAATAACATTATGTTAATTTAAGCGTACAGAAACGTTCCTGTTGTTCCAGCAAAGATCTTATTTTCACTTTAACGAGTGCCTAGTAGGTAATGTGCAGATTATCCAATTTGCAGATTACCTAGGTAATTTGAGGAATGAAACAATTTTCCGCACGTTAACGGATCACCTTAGTTAATCTGCCCAATACCTAGATAATCTGTAGAATAAATTATTTCGGCACTTTAGCGGTAACAGATACATGGTGAGTTGAAGTTTCACTGCATATAAACTTTTCCAGTATCAAGATCCATTTCTTGGACAAACAAGTCGGTTGAATCCTCCACAGCAGTGTAATCCCAATAGTAACACGAATCTTGCGCACAGAAGACACAGAAAACAATAAAAAAAACACTCTGCACATAGTTTTGGCATCTTTGCAGTCTAGCTTCAGCTCGTGAAGCACTCTTTTTTTCTTTATGTTCCCCAGCTCATTCTCCTTTCTTGAAGTGGTTGTTGCTGCTGAAGTCCTTTCCGCTGCCGTAGGAACAGTCTTTCAGGTTGTTAAAGGACGTGGATTTGCGCATGCGCAGCCCGCAGAAGCCGATGTTCCGGTGGAAGTAAGCGTTGGGCAGCACGAGGAGGATGCGGATGACAACGATGATGATCCCTCGCCAGGTCCGTTCTGTCTCCCAAAGAGTGAGGACGATAGCTGCAGGACGGAAAAAGTAAAGGGAATTAGACAAAGCAATCTGTTGAAGAAACCAATTACTAACAAGTTTGCTTTGACAGAGACTGGATCTAGAAAAGAGAGAGGGTTTGGGTTGGGTTGTTTTATCTCTGAGCGGCACTTTTTTGCACACCATGGGCTAAATGGCCAGGTCACACGAACCCCGAAGGCTCAGAGAAGGTTGGGGGAGGGGACCCACTGGAACAGCTGTTGGAAGACAGATGGTAGCCTCCCGTCAAGGCCATCCAGCGTGTTCTTTAACGTGCACAGGGTATGGCTCTCCCACACACGGGGCCACGGCTTAACGTCCCATCCGACGGACGACGGCCTTTTTCAAGCCCATCGGTGTCCCCTACTGACCGTGGGCAGGGCGGGGAATTTTGCGGAGATAAATCTCAACGCTGACCCAGCTGGGACTCGAACCTGGGAACTACAGATTACGAGCCTGGCGCGCTACCGACTGAGCCACCCCGCCCAGAAAAGAGAGAGGGAGGGATCACTAACACGATGGAAAAAGGTTTTAAACCGTAAAGCCGTTCTGGTACCATCGTGGTACCCCATTCACTTGGATCAATTCGCCTTTATATATCACATCCAACTTTGATTTTTTTTTCCTAGATCCCAGGTTGGACATGTGTGAAGCAGTGATACCTTCTTATCCATCAATCAGTGATTACCAATCTTTTCGATCTAAATGCCCTCTTTTACAGGGAACACTAAATGATTCTTAACCTATAAAACTAGTTAAGAAAAAGAATTTTCGTATATAGGAAGTTATGAAACTGTTCCCACAAATTTGTAAAAATAAAAACCTGAGGGTGGGGGGAGAGGGCAGAGCGCTCGTTGGGAGCCATTGCTATAAATAGAGGTCATCTCGTATACTCTCTCTCAACTTTCCCAAGCTCAGTCCCATCTCCTATACTCTCTCTCAGCTTTTCCAAGCTCAGTCTCAGTGATATACTCTCTGCTCTCAATACAGAGCAGAGTAAAAGAAAAAATAATAAACTTACACAAAAAATTCGTACATTACTCCTTTAGCAACTCATTTGCCTCATGATTCCTGATTCGAGATCCACTGCTCCTGCGTTTACACATTTTTCTACTGACCCTTACTATGCAGATGATGAGAAAAAAGGGACGTAGAACGGCTTGGAAAGGTTGAGAGCAGAGAGTATATCACTGAGATTGAGCTTGGAAAGGTTGAGAGAAAGTATATGAGATGGGACTGAGCTTGGAAAAGTTGAGAGAGAGTATATGAGATGGGACTGAACTTGGAAAGGTTGAGAGAGAGTATATGAGATGGGACTGAACTTGGAAAGATTGCCTTCTGTCAGTTAGGATAGGTACTGTGAGCAGAAGAAGAATCCCTTCTGTCAGTTAGGATAGGTACTGTGAGCAGAAGAAGAATCCCTTCTGTCAGTTAGAATAGGTACTGTGAGCAGAAGAAGAATCCCTTCTGTCAGTTAGGATAGGTACTGTGAGCAGAAGAAGAATCCCTTCTGTCAGTTAGGATAGGTACTGTGAGCAGAAGAAGAATCCCTTCTGTCAGTTAGGATAGGTACTGTGAGCAGAAGAAGAATCCCTTCTGTCAGTTAGGATAGGTACTGTGAGCAGAAGAAGAATCCCTTCTGTCAGTTAGGATAGGTACTGTGAGCAGAAGAAGAATCCCTTCTGTCAGTTAGGATAGGTACTGTGAGCAGAAGAAGAATCCCTTCTGTCAGTTAGGATAGGTACTGTGAGCAGAAGAAGAATTCCTTCTGTCAGTTAGGATAGGTACTGTGAGCAGAAGAAGAATCCCTTCTGTCAGTTAGGATAGGTACTGTGAGCAGAAGAAGAATCCCTTCTGTCAGTTAGGATAGGTACTGTGAGCAGAAGAAGAATCCCTTCTGTCAGGATAGGTACTGTGAGCAGAAGAAGAATCCCTTCTGTCAGTTAGGATAGGTACTGTGAGCAGAAGAAGAATTCCTTCTGTCAGTTAGGATAGGTACTGTGAGCAGAAGAAGAATCCCTTCTGTCAGTTAGGATAGGTACTGTGAGCAGAAGAAGAATCCCTTCTGTCAGTTAGGATAGGTACTGTGAGCAGAAGAAGAATCCCTTCTGTCAGTTAGGATAGGTACTGTGAGCAGAAGAAGAATCCCTTCTGTCAGTTAGGATAGGTACTGTGAGCAGAAGAAGAATCCCTTCTGTCAGTTAGGATAGGTACTGTGAGCAGAAGAAGAATCCCTTCTGTCAAGTGCATAGTCTTCGTCTCTGATATGCATAAGGCATATTAAAAAACACACTGGATGACTTTCATTTGTCTTCTATCAGCTGTTTTCGAGATTCGTTTTCTTTTCCCACTTTTTTTTCCTGAACTCTTAGGGTCCTTCTGACATTGGCCATTGAACTCATTGCCTACAGAAAAGCTACAATAAGGAGTAAATCAACCAACTTTACAGTTCAATCCAAAACTTGGCCTCTGACACATCTGTATGAAGACAGATAATTTTAAACATGCTAACTGCTTGAGGAGGTATTTATTTATTTCTTTATTAATTTCATTTATTTACTAAATGACAATTACCCTTCTTCAACAGATGATATTTTCATAAAAATCTGCTTTTTGGACAAGGAATTTTAACCCTATACCTTTTATTATTCCCGATGTGATAAGCTTTCATTGGGTAAATGACTGAATTTATTCCCCATATAGGTTACTCAAATATAACCCAATTCGATATAGTGAAAGATGTGTTCATAAACTACCCCCTTTTCCCTTGGAAGAAATGGAGGCAGATTTTTTTCCCTCATAGCTTTGATGCTCCCCAGTTATAAATATTCATTTAATATATACGTCTTTACCAGAAGTATTGGTACTCCACCATGCTATATAAATGGGAAACCACATTCAAAGTTCCCTAATTTAGAAATTGCCCAATTTTTTTACCAAAACTATCCCAAGGAGTTAAACTGAAGATCTTACTGATATCTTCCCAAAACTCGAGTTTTAATAATATTCCTTTAATGTTTAAAGTAGGGGTTCTCAATGTGGGGTACGCGAAAAAATTTTTTGGGGTATGCCGTGAAAGCTCAAAAGTAGCTAAATCTAGTAACAAAGTTTTATTCCCATTGTTATACTATAACTATAGTTTTATCTATCTATACAAGGGGTACGCCAGTTACATACACATTTCCAGGGGGTACGTGAAGCATAAAAGGTTGAGAACCACTGATATATATGTTTTATTTTATTCCCATTGTTATACTATAACTATAGTTTTATCTATCTATACAAGGGGTACGCCAGTTACATACACATTTCCAGGGGGTACGTGAAGCATAAAAGGTTGAGAACCACTGATATATATGTTTTATTTTATTCCCATTGTTATACTATAACTATAGTTTTATCTATCTATACAAGGGGTACGCCAGTTACATACACATTTCCAGGGGGTACGTGAAGCATAAAAGGTTGAGAACCACTGATATATATGTTTTATTTTATTCCCATTGTTATACTATAACTATAGTTTTATCTATCTACACAAGGGGTACGCCAGTTACATACACATTTCCAGGGGGTACGTGAAGCATAAGAGGTTGAGAACCACTGATATATATGTTTTATTTTATTCCCATTGTTATACTATAACTATAGTTTTATCTATCTATACAAGGGGTACGCCAGTTACATACACATTTCCAGGGGGTATGTGAAGCATAAAAGTTTGAGAACCACTTGGTTGAGTTGTTTTACTTCTGAGCAGCACTTTTTTGCACACAATGGGCTAAATGGCCAGGTCACAAGGACTCCGAAGGCTCAGAGAAGGTTGGGGGAGGGGACCCACTGGAACAGCTGTTGGTAGACAGATAGTAGCCTTCCATTAAGGCCATCCAGCGCATTCTTTAATGTGCACAGAGTACGACTCTCCTGCACACGGAGCCACGGCTTAACGTCCCCATCCGACGGACAGCGGTCTTTTCAAGCCCATCGGTGTCCCCTACTGACCGTAGGCAGGGAGTTTTGTGAAGATAAGTCTCAATGCTGAGTCAGCTGGGACTCGAACCTAGGAACTGCAGATTACGAGCCTGGCACGCTACCGACTGAACCATCCCCGCCCCTGAGAACCACTGGTCTAGAGAATTATGGATGCTAAAACATTTAACAGTAGATGCTATTGTTGTTACACTCTCGAGAAACGTTTGTGGTCAAACTTTGCGAAAACTGAAAATAATCATTGCATAAAGATAAAAAAATTATATTTAATTTATTAAACGATTTATTTTTAACAGTTGATATTTGTGTTTCAATTAACTTTTAAGGCGAATTATTATTAGCAGAATAAGCATGTTGAGAAGCCATGGAGTGTCTGTCATTAAATGTTCCAGATCAAAAAAAAAAATCTTGAATATTTAACGAATATTATTAAAAATTAAGATTTGGTAAAATTTGATCGAGATCTTTAATTTATCCCCAAGCATTTTTCTGTAAAGTTCTTCTTTTTTTAAAAAATTAGCAGAATATAAACTTTAAGCGAAATAAACAACGTACAGTCGCTCAAATAAATATCCAAACACTATGGTTGATTATAGAATTCAGAAAAAATATCTGACAACGATTTTTTTAGAAGTTAGTGATCAGGCAACCTTCATGTCACGTGATGATATGGAAGTTGCCAGATCACTAATTTAAAAAAAAAAAATCGTTGCCAGATATTTTTTCTGAATTCTGTAATCAACCATAGTATTCAGATACTTTTTTGAGCGACTGTACAGGGGTGGCAAAAAGGTTTTTTTTTTCTTGATCTTCAATTTGCATTGATATATGAAACAGAATTTGAGTTTCATATTTTATTTCTTCATTTGTATAGGTTAGATAAATGTACTTATGCTAGATATAAAGAGGAGTGGAGGGGATGGCTCAGTTGGTAGCATGCCAGACTCTTAATCTACAATTCCAATTTCGAGTCCCAATTGTTTCAGTTTGAAGATTTTTCTCTGCTCAGAAATGGGACACTGATGAGCTCGGAAAGGCAGCTTTCCATCGGATGGGACGTTAAGCTGCGGCCCCTTGTGCATGTAGAGCCATGCACTGTGTGTGTGTGTGTTAAAGAACATGCTGGATGGCCTTGAGGAAGACTTTCATTTGTTTTTAAGGAGTTGTCCAAACCAACTCTAACACCTTGGAATCCTTGTGACCTGGCTGTTTAGCCCATTGTGTGCACAGAAATGCCACTCAGGGATCAACCCTATATATGAAAATACATTACACTAGGAGTAGGCTGATTTCAATGGACTTTGAAAATGGCATTTTCATTTACGTGGATGTATCCCAATGCTTAATGATGTTAGCGTACTTGGCTACTGATCTAAGAGACCTAGGTTTGAGTTGTTGGGTTGGGTTCTTTTACCTCTGAACGGCACTTTTTTGCACACCATGGGCTAAATGGCCAGGTCACATGGACCCCGAAGGCTCAGAGAAGGTTGGGGGAGGGGACCCACTGGAACAGCTGTTGGGAGACAGATGGTAGCCTCCCGTCAAGGCCATAAAGCGTGTTCTGTAACATGCACAGGGTATGGCTCTCCCACACACAGGGCCACGGCTTAAAGTCCCATCCGACGGACGGCGGCCTTTCCAAGCCCATCGGTGTCCCCTACTGACCGTGGGCAGGGCGGGGAATTTTGCGGAGATAAATCTCAACGCTGACCCAGCTGGGACTCGAACCTGGGAACTACAGATTACGAGCCTGGCATGCTACCGACTGAGCCATCCCCACCCCCTGATATTCTACATATATATAATATATAGAAGCTGTCCCATGGCCGAGTGTTTAGTGTGCTTGGCTACTGATCTAAGAGACCTAGGTTTGAGCCCAGAGTTAAGGCATGGATGTATGTGTCGTTTTTCTGCTGAGGTCCTGCCATCCTCACAGACCTTCTACTATGGCATATAAACTGATATGTTCCTGTCAGACCGCTGTGGCAAAGCAGCTGCTTGAGGGGGTATTTATTTATTTTTAATTTATATATATATATTTATCACAATATATATATGCGTATAATTATAATATATGAATATGAATATATAGTGTATAATATATTATATGATGTGTATAATATACAAAGAGGTGGTGTAACAACTTTGTTAATAAATCCACAAGCAGACAAAGAAACGACTGAATGAGGAAACAGAGAAAAAGAACGACTAATCCCTCACCTACAACCTGGAGGAGATGACACAACGCCACAGCCAGCATGAGGGATCTGGCCACTCCTTTGTCCATGGTACCCCAGAACGTCCAAAGAAGAAAGGCTACCGCTGGTGGAAAAAAGAGAAATGTGTTATTTCGAAAAGGAAAAAGTTGCGAGACACAAATAAATTACTCTTACACAAAAGATTCTCCAATGCTATCTTCAGTGGGACAATGTTATAACTCTCGACCCTTCTGAAGAACTGGAGAGAACCTTTTCCTAAGACACATCAAGAAAAAACAAGGAGAATGTCTCTTGAGCAAAAGAAATTCTTGAGAATATCATTCACTCCCCACCCCACATTAAATCTTTCAGAGCCAGTGGCACATCCAGAAATTTTCCTGGGGCGGGGGTGGCTCAGTCGGTAGCGCGCCAGGCTCGTAATCTGTAGTTCTCAGGTTTGAGTCCCAGCTGGGTCGCGCTGAGATTTATCTCCGCAAAATTCCCCGCCCTGCCCATGGTCAGTAGGGGACACCGATGGGCTTGGAAAGGCCGCCGTCCGTCAGATGGGACGTTAAGACGTGGCCCCGGTGTGCGGGAGAGCCATACCCTGTGCACGTTAAAGAACACGCTGGATGGCCTTGATGGGAGGCTACCATCTGTCTCCCAACAGCTGTTCCAATGGGTCCCCTCCCCCAACATTCTCTGAGCCTTCGGGGTCCATGTGACCTGGCCATTTAGCCCATGGTGTGCAAAAAAGTGCCGTTCAGAGGTAAAACAACCCAACCCAACCCAGAAATTTTCCATGCGGGATGTTTCAGTCTCGTTTGATACTTAAATCTCAGTTTGTCAAGGACTGCCTTAGGAAATATATGACCTTGAGGTCCCTTGGATATGCCACTCTTCTGGACACTCTAGATCGTGTGGGCTCACTCATGGAAATATTGAGCGTGTGCAGTTACCGTTACAGCAAACTGGAGCGTGTGCAGTAACTGCACACGCTCCAGTTTGCTGTGAACGGTAACTGGAGCGTGTACAGTTGCTGTACACGCTCCAGATATTTTTCCTGAATTCTGTAATCGACCATAGTGTTCGGATACTTTTTTGAGCGACTGTAGGTGGTCACATTATTTTGATACTAGATCGTGTGGGCTCACTCACGGAAATATTGAGCGTGTGCAGTTACCGTTCACAGCAAACTGGAGCGTGTGCAGTAACTGCACACGCTCCAGTTTGCTGTGAACGGTAACTGGAGCGTGTACAGTTGCTGTACACGCTCCAGATTTTTTCTATTGCAGGCCTGGGCAGACTTTTGCAAGCCAAGAAATACTTCTAATTTTCATAGAATTTCACCACACACTTATTTGAAATTTTTTTAGTTGTATATAAGATAAACAGCCCACAGAATATATATTGTTAAATTTAAAAAATTATCATAATACACAAAATATTATTTAATAGTTGTAAGTAACAATGAAATCAATAATGATAATAGATTTTAAAAATAATGTTATTGGTTTGAATTTGTTTTTTGCACAATTATACTATTTTTACACGAATATATATTATTTATATTTTAATATTATATTTTTTTATATATATTTATATAAATTTTATATATTAAGCACTGGAAAATATTTAATAACTGGAACAGAGGCGAATAAATATGTGTACTACATTTTAAATGAATATTTTTGCAAAAGATTGAAGATAAAAAATGATATACGGCCATCTGATCTGTCTCGATCTACTAACCTCATTTTTTTTAGGTCCTTGAACGAAATATAATCAAAGTCTTCTACTGAATCAGAAAAATATTTAAAAAAAAAGTGTTCTAAACACATAAAGTTGACCTCTAGTCTTAAATTCTTGTGCATGTTGAATGGGACTTTTAATGGACGTGCTCTCCCCCCCCCCCATTTCTTTTATAGTAAATGTGCAAAAAAATAAGAATTGTGCCACGTGACTATGTAGAGCGTCAATTACAAGACGATAAGCTTCGCATAGGAAGTGAATGAGTGGCAGAAAACGCGCTGTTTCCAGTTATTGAGCATCTTCACTGTTACTTGAACAGAGACTATTTCCTTCACTCCATTCACGTGACTTCTAGAAGGGATAAGAATTCGAGGAAGTCATTAGATTCTTGTTTGCCAAAAAAATCTTTCTAAGAAATACAGCACTTTGCAAGTGCTGCCATCTGTTGAATGAAAGTTGTACCGAAACGAAGTTGGAGGATTTAACATCATATTATTAGACTTTTTTTGTTCGGTCGGTTTGGGTTGTTTTACCTCTGAGCGGCACTTTTTTGGAATGTTGGGGGAGGGGACCCACTGGAACCAACAGCTGTTGGGAGACAGATGGTAACCTCCCGTCAAGGCCATCCAGCGTGTTCTTTAACGTGCACAATGTATGGCTCTCCCGCACAAGGGGCCACGGCTTAAACGTCCCATCCGACGGACGGCGGCCTATTCCAAGGCCATCGGTGTACCCCTACTGACTGTGGGCAGGGCGGGGAAATTTTGCGGAGATAAATCTCAACGCTGACCCAGTTGGGACTCGAACCTGGGAACTACAGATTATGAGCCTGGCGCGCTACCGACTGAGCCACCCCCGCCCGTTCAATCGGTTGTCAGATCACAAGAACCCTTAAAGATTCAGTGGCGCGCGAAGGGGAGGGGGAAAGCTACCCATGCTGAACATGGGAGAATATATTTTGCCCATCCATGAATTTTGAATTCGGTTTTAATCTTATTTATTTTTTTATTTAGACCTTACATGCAACTGGGACATTGGTGAACAAGCACCTCCTACCCATACAAGATTTTGAACTATATGAATTTGAGAGAAAAATATACAATTGATAAGGTGAAAAAAACAACAACAAAAAAAAAAACAGACTAAAATCTATCTAACAAGTTAATTTCAGAAAGGAAAAGAAAGAGATCTTGTAGGCGTTGTATTTGAGTTTGAGAGGTTGGAATGGCAAGTAGGCTTGGCAAAGTAAAATCAGTGAGAGTTCTTTTAATTTATTAAATAGTATATCTCTTTCATGTGTGAATTTTGAGCAGTTTAAGATGACATGTTGAATAGTTTCAGGAACTTTGCAAGTTGTGTATTTGTTTGTAGTTGCTTTTTTATTATGTTTAGATAAAAATTTAGCCAACAAAGTCAATTCTTAAGCCGTAGAAAGTTGAGGTCAGTTTTCTGGGCAGTTTTATATTAGCTAATGTGGTGATTTCTGGTTGTAAGAAGAATCTATGGGAACTGAAGATGGGTCCATTTACTAGAAAAACTTTTTTTAGTGATTTAATTTCAAAGTTTTTTTGTTTCATTTTTGAAGTTTACAAAGAAGTTATGTGTTGGGGTAATGGTAGAGAAGGGAGACCCTTTTTGCATAGTAATCAGCCCAATAGTTGCCCTCTATTCCACAGTGGCTTGGAATCCATTGTAGTGTTATTGAATTATGTTTTATAGTGTTTTGTGTTAGTAGGTAGTAAAAATCGGTAAGTAAGACAGAGTAGAAGGTGTAATAGTAGTCTTGTTTTAGAGTTTGGAGGGCTGATTTAGAGTCAGTAGAAAATGACATTTATGTGTGTGAGGTTGTCATTTATCCATTTGATGGCGAATATAATAGTATAGAGTTCAGAATGGAGGATATGAGTGTGAGAGTGAAATTTGAGAAGATTTTTTTTTCTGGGGAATAAAAAGCAGCAGATGATGATTTGGTGGTTGGGTCATAGGAGCCATCAGTATAGATTGGAAAGTAAATTTTATAATGGGTATGACAATAAGGGTCAGGTATTTTTAGCATGAAGGGGAGAGGGAAGATTTTGATATTAAATTAGAGATGGTATCATGTATGACTGGTTGACTGAATGACCAGTAGGGTTCATTTACAAAGATTGTACAGATGGTTTTGAAACTAGGTAAGTGTTGAAGACATTGTTTATATGGGGCTTTTAATTTGTTATTTAAGAGGGAGGTTAGAATTGGGTGATTATTATGTTTTAAGTGGAGTCGCATTATTAATTTTAATAGTAATGATTGAGTTCTGATTTGGAATGTTGGAATAGAGGTTTCAGCCAGAAGTGCTAAAGAGAGTGAGTGTTTGTGAAGTCCAAGAATGAGTTTGATAGATTTGTTTTGAATTGTGTTTAAGTATTTGAATTTGTTGTCAGATATACCATATAGGAATTCAGAGTCATATTCAATTTTGGGTCTTATTAAATTTAGGTAAAACTGTAGTAAGTTATGTTGGGAGGTACCCCAATTTATTCCAGTTAGGCATTTGGTGAAGTTCAATAATTTTGCAGTTTTGAGTTTTGCATTTTGGATAAATGGGGTCCATGATAGGTTATGGTCTATTGCAGTGACTCCCAAACTGTGTGCCGCGGCACAGTAGTGTGCCGCGAGAGATTTTCAAATTGACCCTAGATATTCCAAAGATTTCATTTTGACTTGACTTGTGTTATCGACGTGCTTTTAAAAATCTTTCATATTTTATCAACTGGGATCTTGTAAGTATTTATCAAGCTTTTCCAAATTTTAGTATTAATTTTTGATTATTTCAAGCCATAGAATGGATAAATATTTAAGACAAACACCGAGTTATGAATTAAAGAACGAGAGCAAATCTTCAAGTAAAACCAGGCTGATGACTTCAACAAAGCGCAAATATAATGACGATTATATAGAGTTTGCTTTTATTCTTTATTTTTAGGTGTGCCGCGGAAAAAAAATTTGATTCAGTGTGGCGCGGGAAAAAAAATTAGATTCAGTGTGCCGCGGAAAAAATTAGATTCAGTGTGCCGCAGAGTAAAAAAGTTTGCGAGACACTGGTCTGTTGTGATGCCTAGATAAGAGCATGTTTTTTTAATGGGAATATTTTCATTATTGATATTTATTTTAATGTTTGAAAAGTCTTTTTTTCTTTGTGTTAGGAAAGGGATTAAAAAAATTTACTTAAATTGATTTGTAGATGCCAGTTCTTAAGTAAGTCTTTAATTTTGATTAAATTTGATTGTAGTTGAGAGCAGATTTGTTTGATGTTTTTTTCTGAAGACCAGATTATAATTTCATCTGCATATGAAGCAAAAGAAATTCCAGGGTCAAATATTGTAGGAAGGCCATAAATGTATAAGTTGAAGAGTATAGGGGAGAGAATAGAGCCTTGTTGAAGTCCATTTAGGATTTTGTAGAGGTCAGAATAGTATTTGTGGAATTTTGTTTGGAATGTCTTAGAAGGAAGGATGTTTGAGAGGAAGCTAAAAAGTTTTCCATTTATACCAATTTTTTGAAGTTTATAGAGGAGGCCCTTGAGCCATATGGAGTCAAATGCTGATTTTAGGTCAAGGAAAATTACAATGGTTGACATGTATTTTGATTTGTTGATATAAATGTCATTTAAAGGGGCAAAAACTGGGTCCTTGGTTGAGTGATTTTTTCTAAAGCCATAGAAGGAGGTTGTAAGAATATTTTGTTGATCTATATACCACGTGTGGGGCGGGGGTGGCTCAGTCGGTAGCGCGCCAGGCTCGTAATCTGTAGTTCCCAGGTTCGAGTCCCAGCTGGGTCAGCGTTGAGATTTATCTCCGCAAAATTTCCCCGCCCTGCCCACGGTCAGTAGGGGACACCGATGGGCTTGGAAAGGCCGCCGACCGTCGGATGGGACGTTAAGCCGTGGTCCCGTGTGCGGGAGAGCCATACCCTGTGCACGTTAAAGAACACGCTGGGTGGCCTTGACGGGAGACTACCATCTGTCTCCCAACAGCTGTTCCAGTGGGTCCCCTCCCCCCAACCTTCTCTGAGCCTTCGGGGTCCTTGTGGCCTGGCCATTTAGCCCATGGTGTGCAAAAAAGTGCCGCTCAGAGGTAAAACAATCCAATATATACCACGTGAGTCTTCGAAGAACAAGTCTTTCAAATATATTGCTCACAAAAATTAGGGGATATTTCAAAATGAATATGAAGCGATGAAATATCCCCTAATTTTTGTGAGCAGTATAGTCTATACATATTTGAAGTTAGTGAGATTGGTCTGTAGTTTGAACAGTTGTTTGCGGTTTTACCTGGTTTTAATGTAAAAAAATATGAGTGAAGCAAGTCTGTTGGAATTAAACCAGTTTCCCAGATATTATTAAATGTTTTTTAGGAGTGAAAGTAGGCAATTTTTTGGGAGTGATTTTATATATTTATTAGAGATTTTGTCAGGACCAGAAGCTGTGTTGTTTTTGAGTTTTTTTTTATGGCAAAATCAAGTTCATTGTATGTGAAGTCCATTTCCAAGACAGGTATAGGGGGTTTAGATTGAGTGTGGTTTGGTGATGTTAAAGTGTCTTTATCAGAAGGAAGATGGTCAGGTTTTTTAGATTTGTGGCGAAATGGTTTACAAGCTCTTGAAACATAATATCTGCCCATGGGAAGGGTTGGGTTGTTTTACCTCTGAGCGGCATTTTTTTTGCACACCATGGGCTAAATGGCCCATGGTGTGTATACCCATGGTGTGCAAGTCTGTTGGAATTAATGTTCCCATGTTGAATGGACCCCTTATGGTGTCCATTCAACATGGACACCGTAAGACTCAGAGAAGTTTGGGGGAGGGGACCCACTGGAACAGCTGTTGGGGGATAGATGGTAGCCTCCCGTCAAGGGCATCCAGCGTGTTCTTTAACGTGCACAGGGTATGGCTCTCTCCCGCACAAGGCGCCACGGCTTAACGTCCCATCCGAGGGACGGCGGCCTTTCCAAGCCCATCGGTGTCCCCTACTGACCGTGGGCAGGGCGGGGAATTTTGCGGAGATAAATCTCAACGCTGACCCAGCTGGGACTCCAACCTGGGAACTACAGATTACGAGCCTGGAGCGCTACCGACTGAGCCACCCCCGCGCAAATAGAAGAAGGATTTCGAATTGAATCTAGTTAATAATATTTATTTTACCAAGAGTAATACTAGATCCCGACATTAAAAACTGACATCAGTGACAAAGACCTTAAATTTTAATCTTTTCTGTAATATTACTTATTGAGTAACACTCTGGCAAAGAAAAGTATCGTTACAGAGAGAAGTAATAATAGAATAGAAGGTTTAATCCTCTTCCCATTCCTCACCCAGAGATGTGCAACCGTAGAATCTGGTGGCGAGCTGTGACTGCAGATCCGTCGTCTCTTTTGGTTCCAGCATGACATCATATCCTCTTTCTGGAAAGAACAGGTTCTGGAAGAAGAAAAACATATATATTCTATTTGAAAAATATATGACCTTTTAAATAATTAAAATGATGATTCTAGTTATAACTTTATCTTTTAAGCTCTAGACCAGTGATGGTACAGTCGCTCAAAAAAGTATCCGAACACTATGGTTGATTATAGAATTCAGAAAAAATATCTGGCAACGTTTTTTTTAGAAATCAGTGATCTGGCAACCTTCCTGTCACGTGACACGAAGGTTGCCAGTTCATCTAAGAAAATCGTTGCCAGATATTTTTTTCTGAATTTTGTAATCAACCATAGTGTTCGGATACTTTTTTGAGCGACTGTAGGTGGTCATATTATTTTGATACTAGATCGTGTGGGCTCACTCACGGAAATATTGAGCGTGTGCAGTTACCGTTCACAGCAAACTGGAGCGTGTGCAGTAACTGCACACGCTCCAGCTTGCTGTGAACGGTAACTGGAGCGTGTACAGTTGCTGTACACGCTCCAGATATTTTTCCTCAATTCTGTAATCACGTGACACGAAGGTTGCCAGATCACTAATTTCTAAAAAAAAACGTTGCCAGAATATTATTTCTGAATTCTGTAATCAACCATAGTGTTCGGATACTTTTTTGAGCGACTGTACTCGGGCCACATAGCGGCCCTAGACATTGTTTCGTGAGACTCGCACAAGGCATTCGGAAAAACATATTTAATTAATTTAGAACTTTTCTTTTTAGCAATAGTCATCGGATACCTGCCCGCTACTAATGAACCGAGAGGCTGCGGGAATATTTCCATGGCAACGGTCCCGCGCCATCGGCCGTGTCGCGTTGCTCGTTGGCAATGCTCCGAACCCAATTGTCGGGGGAGGAGAGGATAAAATGAAACTCCTCGGATAACTAATATGATATCAGCAGATTTGGCTCCTCCTAATCGAATTTCTCATCTGTGGCGTTAGCACTTTCTGTGCGTGGACAGAACGAAGAGAGGGAATGAAAAGGGCATCACTTCTGAGAGGGTGTCACGTGCGGACAGGAAGTGTGGAGAGATTCTGCGGAAATGGAATGAATGGGAAGTGGGGGAGGATGGCGGATAGGGAGAGGGAATGTAGGGGAATAAGTGGGACGTAGGGAAGATAGTACAGTCGCTCAAAAAAATATCCGAACACTATGGTTGACAAGAAGGTTGCCAGATCACTAATTTCTAAAAAAAATCGTTGCCAGATATTTTTTCTGAATTTTGTAATCAGCCATAGTGTTCGGATATATTTTTTTGAGTTCTGCAGTTCTGCAATTCCCAGGTTCGAGTCCCAGCTGGGTCAGCGTTGAGACTAATCTACGCAAAACTCCCCGCCCTGCCCACGGTCAGTAGGGGACACCAATGGGCTTGGAAAGGCCGCCGTCCGTCGGATGGGACGTTAAGCAGTGGCCCGTGTGAGGGAAAGCCATATCCTGTGAACATAAAAGAACACAAACACACTGGATGGCCTTGACGGGAGGCTACTCTCTGTCTCCCGACAGCTGTTCCAGTGGGTCCCCTCCCCCAACCTTCTCTGAGCCTTCGGGGTCCATGTGACCTGGCCATTTAGCTCATGGTGTGCAAAAAAGTGCCGCTCAGAGGTAAAACAACCCAACGTTAAAGAACACACTGGATGTCCTTGACGGGAGGCTACCATCTGTCTCCCAACAGCTGTTCCAGTGGGTCCCCTCCCCCAACCTTTGCTGAGCCTTCGGGGTCCATGTGACCTGGCCATTTAGCCCATGGTGTGCAAAAAAGTGCCGCTCAGAGGTAAAACAACCCAACGTTAAAGAACACGCTGGATGGCCTTGATGGGAGGCTACCATCTGTCTCCCAACAGCTGTTCCAGTGGGTCCCCTCCCCCAACCTTCTCTGAGCCTTCGGGGTCCATGTGACCTGGCCATTTAGGCCATGGTGTGCAAAAAAGTGTCGCTCAGAGGCAAAACAATCCAACCCTCGCATCTGCCATGTAGAGACTCCGCTGCTACAAAAGTGCCAAAAGAATCGACTTACACTGAAACCAAGAAGAGTGAATGCGAGGGCCATGGACAGATGCCAGATCCAGTAGCCTCTGGGAAACTTGACGTAAAGGTGTTCATTGTGCCCCAAGAGTTGGCTGATCTGGAAACAGAAAATAAAATGTTAAAAGAAAACAACACAAACTTTGAATTAACTTTTACGTTAAAACTGAGACCAAAACAATAAAATATTGAGTCATAAAATCAAACATTTTTGGGAAGTATGAAACTTCATCAGTTAACGATCTCTTATTCAAATAAAGAGAGACAGATAACACTTGCTAAAAATATTTGTTAGTCTGTTATAGAGAAATTGGTGACAATATTGTGATACAAAGAAGGATAATCATAGAGGTCTTACATATGCAGACGGCAACAAAGGAGACCTCTGAGGAAGAAGAGACACTAGTAGGGACACTTGTAGAGAGACAATACTCATACATTAAAGAAGAGGAACATAATTCATTACACGTAAATGTAATGTATTAAATATATTATTTCATGATATCTACAGTCGCTCAAAAAAGTATCCAAACACTATGGTTGATTACAGAATTCAGAAAAAATATCTGGAGCGTGTACAGCAACTGTACACGCTCACTCACGGTGTTGGCTCACTCACGGAAATATTGAGCGTGTGCAGTTACCGTTCACAGCAAACTGGAGCGTGTGCAGTAACTGCACACGCTCCAGTTTACTGCACACGCTCCAGTCTGGGAAAGTCTCCAAACACTATGGAAAGTCTCCAAACTGGAGCGTGACACGAAGGAGCGTGACGAAATTAGTGATCTGGCAACCTTCGTGTCACGTGACACGAAGGTTGCCAGATCACTAATTTCTAAAAAAAAATCGTTGCCAGATATTTTTTCTGTAAGTTTAATCAACCATAGTGTTCGTTTACTTTTTTGAGCGACTGTACCTGTAAATTTACTTTTTCGTCTTTCGCAGATATGTCCCCTTGCTCATCCGTATTAATCAAAAGAATACAAACAAATAAACTATATAAAAAAAGTTTCATAAACCAACAAACGCGATTGCATTACTCAAAGGTCATAAGTACTGCATTTCAATAGTCATTAGCATATCGATATCCCATATAATCGATATTCCAACGTAAAAAAGAGAAAAATAATCCATTCTCTCAAATAACCTACTTCCCCCCCTCCACATAAAAAGGAACGAAATTTTAGAAAACAGTAAAACTTCTGCTCCTCACAAAAGGAAAAAAAAAAGTTTGATTCTTTCTCTCAGTAATCGGTCGATCCTTTTTCTCTCCTTCATTTGCATCGCATCTCTCCCTCGTGATGGGATTGTCAATAATGAGCGCGAGACGGAGAGATTGATAGAGGACTGAGAAAGAAGCGAAGTGTCATTATGGGATGCTGACAAAGAGAGAGGATGGAGAGCGAAAGGAGCAAATCTGCAAAATGATCGCTCATTGGGATGGGAGAGGAGTAAAGATGAAGGAAGAAGAAGAAGAGATGTTGGAAGAGAAATTTCGATAAACTAACGATGAGACGGAAAAGAAGCGATTAGCCGATGGGAAAGTGAAGGAAGGATGAAATCACGAAGTGAGTGAAAGTAGAAGATAATTCGGAGTTGAAAGCGAGAGAGAGTAACAGAAAAATCACGAGGGACTGATTCGTTCTATTTAATTACTGAAAATGTAATGAGGCGAAGCAAAACAAAGTGAAGGGTAATTTCTTAAGTTTTTTTTTTTAATTATTGCATCAATTCTTTTATTTAAACGTGTATCGTAATAACAACAAATTTTCAAAGCTTTCGTTTTGGATCATTATTAATATGACAACAAGTTTTGTGTTATCATTCTAAAACAATAATCATGCGTCAATATTGATATAACCATAGTTTTTTTTAGTTAAAACAATAATTTTGACTCATTTTTAATAAAAGGAATTGGTTTTATATCGCTATTAATATAACAATTGGTCTGCATCATTTTACATATATCAATAGTTTTGCATCACTTTATTACAGCAATATTTTTGCATCATTAATATAATAAAACTTTTGAGTCATTTTATTAAAGCAGTAGTTTTTGTATCATTATTAACATATCATTGGTTTTGTGTTGTTATCAAAATATCAGAACCATTGATATCGGGAAGGAGTGGCTCAATTAACATATCATTGGTTTTGTGTTGTTATCAAAATATCAGAACCATTGATATCGGGAAGGGGTGGCTCAGTTAACATATCATTGGTTTTGTGTTGTTATCAAAATATCAGAACCATTGATATCGGGACGGGGTGGCTCAGTTAACATATCATTGGTTTTGTGTTGTTATCAAAATATCAGAACCATTGATATCGGGAAGGGGTGGCTCAGTCGGTAGCGCGCCAGGCTTGTAATCTGCACTTCCCAGGTTCCAGTCCCAGTTGGGTCAGAATTGAGATTTATCTCCTGAAAATTCCCCGCCCTGCCCACGGTCAGTAGGGAACACAGGCCGTCGTCCGCCTGGATGGGACGTTAAGCCGTGGTCCACTGCGCGGGAGAGCCATACCCTGTGCACTTTAAAGAACACGCTGGATGGCCTTCACGGGAGATTATCATCTGTCTCCCAACAGTTGTTGCAGTGGGTTCCTTCTCTGAGCCTTTGGGGTCCTTGTGACCTGGCCATTTAGCCCATGGTGTGCAAAAAGTGCCGCTCAGAGGTAAAACAATTCAATCCAACCTGGGAACACTATGGTTGATTACAGAATTCAGAAAAAATGGCTGGCAGCGATTTTTTTTTTTTAGAAACTAGTAATCTGGCAACCTTCGTGTCACGTGACACGAAGGTTGCCAGATCACTAGTTTCTAAAAAAAAAATCGTTGCCAGCCATTTTTTCTGAATTCTGTAATCAACCATAGTGTTCGGATATTTTTTTGAGCGACTGTAGGTGGTCATATTATTTTGATAGTAGATCGTGTGGGATCACTCACAGAAATATTGAGCGTGTGCAGTTACCGTTCACAGAAAACTGGAGCGTGTGCAGTAACTGCACACGCTCCAGTTTGCTGTGAACGGTAACTGGAGCGTGTACAGTTGCTGTACACGCTCCAGATATTTTTCCTCAATTCTGTAATCACGTGACACGAAGGTTACGAGATCACTAGTTTCTAAAAAAAAAATCGTTGCCAGCCATTTTTTCTGAATTCTGTAATCAACCATAGTGTTCGGATTTTTTTGAGCGACTGTGCGTCTTTCTTTCCAATTGATCTTCATTTGTTTTCAGTTTGTAAAGGTGGTTAGCGCGCTTGGCTACTGATTTAAGGGACCTGGGTTCGAGCCCCGGATAAGGCATGGATGTTCGTATTGTTTTCTGCTGAGGTCCTGCCATCCTCTCAGATCTTCTACTGTGGCATATAAACTGACAGGCTCCTGTCAGACCCTCCGCAAAATTTCCCCGCCCTGCCCACGGTCAGTAGGGGACACCGATGGGCTTGGAAAGGCCGCCGTCCGTCGGATGGGACGTTAAGCCGTGGCCCCGTGTGCGGGAGAGCCATACCCTGTGCACGTTAAAGAACACGCTGGATGGCCTTGACGGGAGACTACCATCTGTCTCCCAACAGCTGTTCCAGTGGGTCCTCTCCCCCAACCTTCTCTGAGCCTTCGGGGTCCATGTGACCTGGCCATTTAGCCCATGGTGTGCAAAAAAGTGCCGCTCAGAGGTAAAACAACCCAACCCAACCCTGTCAGACCTCTGTGGCAAGCAGCTGCTTGAGGGGGTATTTTTTTTTTTAAAGGAACATTTGCCTACGTGTTAATCTGAGTTGCAAAATTGCTTACTTTAGATCTGTGGATGTCTCCATTATCAGTTTCGCCAACTCCGAGTATTTTCCTTGTCTTTAGCCTGCTGTGAAGATCGCCACTGCTGTGCTTTCTGCAAAATGATAAAAAAAACGAGGTAAACTTTTTAGTTTTAACTGATGATAAAATTTGTAAAGCGAAGCTACATGAAAAGAAAAATAACTTTATTAATAGCCGTGGATATAATTTTTATTCTAGTAAGGCAAAACAGAAAGTGAATATTAAAGATGAGTTCGGACTTCAAGTTTTCGAGCCTAGGTCAGGACATTTCGATAATTACTGAGCCCGAGCCCTGAAGGGGCGGGGGTGGCTCAGTCGGTAGCGCGCCAGCTCGTAATCTGTAGTTCCCAGGTTCGAGTCCCAGCTGGGTCAGCGTTGAGATTTATCTCCGCAAAATTTCTCGCCCTGCCCACGGTCAGTAGGGACACCGATGGGCTTGGAAAGGCCGCCGTCCGTCGGATGGGACGTTAAGCCGTGGCCCCGTGTGCGGGAGAGCCATACCCTGTGCACGTTAAAAAACACACTGGATGGCCTTGACGGGAGGCTACCATCTGTCTCCCAACAGCTGTTCCAGTGGGTCCCCTTCCCCAACCTTCTCTGAGCCTTCGGGGTCCATGTGACCTGGCCATTTATCCCATGGTGTGCAAAACAGTGCCGCTCAGAGGTAAAACAACCCAACCCGAGCCCTGACGATGGCAAGAGCCACGTGCATCATGACGGGACTGGACAGTGCACTAACATAAGAACTGATTTTTAAATACATGTGTTTTAATTTAAAATTCTATATCTTAGAATCTTCTATTATCTTAAAATTTCTATTATCCATCATTGATATTATTATCCACCATAGATATTTATTGTTAAAATTTTGGCAATTAATTTGAAATATTCTTTAATATTTTAATGAATTCCTAATTAATTTTTTACTTTATTATACTTAAAAATAAATAACTTGTATTTAATCTTTAGGCTAAATTAAATCGTTATGCATATTTAATTCCCCGCCATTTTTCCTCTCCTTTTGTTCAACGTCTGTCCGGGCTCGGTGTACAGTCACTCAAAAAAGTATCCGAACACTACGGTTGATTGCAGAATTCAGAAAAAATATCTGGCAATGATTTTTTTTTAGTAATTAGTGATCTGCCAACCTTCGTGTAATTTCTAAAAAAAAATCGTTGCCAGATATTTTTTCTGAATTCTGTAATCAACCATAGTGTTCGGATACTTTTTTGAGCGACTGTAGGTGGTCATATTATTTTGATACTAGATCGTGTGGGCTCACTCACGGAAATATTGAGCGTGTGCAGTTACCGTTCACAGCAAACTGGAGCGTGTGCAGGCTCCAGATATTTTTCCTGAATTCTGTAATCACGTGACACGAAGGTTGCCAGATCACTAATTTCTAAAAAAAAAATATCGTTGCCAGATATTTTTTCTGAATTATGTAATCAACCATAGTGTTCGGATACTTTTTCTATGCCAAGTGATATGAACCCAAGTGATATGAACTACTTAGAAACCCCAAGTGGCATGAGCTACCTAGGAGTCCGAAATGATATGAACTACCTACGAGACCGAAGTCGTATGGCTACCTAGGAGTCCAAAGTTGTATGAGCTACTTAGGAGCCCCAAATGGCATGAGCTACCTAGGAGACCGAAGTCGTATGCCTACCTAGGAGTCCGAAGTGATATGAGCTACTTAGAAACCCCAAGTGATATGAACTACTTAGAAACCCCAAGTTGCATGAGCTACCTAGGAGTCCGAAGTGATATGAACTACCTACGAGACCGAAGTCATATGGCTACCTAGGAGTCCGAAGTGATATGAGCTAGTTAGAAACCCCAAGTGATATGAACTACTTAGAAACCCCAAGTGGCATGAGCTACCTAGGAGTCCGAAGTGATATGAACTACCTACGAGACCGAAGTCATATGGCTACCTAGGAGTCCGAAGTGATATGAGCTAGTTAGAAACCCCAAGTGATATGAACTACTTAGAAACCCCAAGTGGCATGAGCTACCTAGGAGTCCGAAGTGATATGAACTACCTACGAGACCGAAGTCATATGGCTACCTAGGAGTCCGAAGTGATATGAGCTAGTTAGAAACCCCAAGTGATATGAGCTACTTAGGAGCCCCAAATGGCATGAGCTACCTAGGAGCCCGAAGTGATATGAACTACCTACGAGACCGAAGTCGTATGGCTACCTAGGAGTCCGAAGTAATATGAGCTACTTAGAAACCCCATGTGATATGAACTACTTAAAAACCCCAAGTGGCATGAGCTACCTAGAAGCCCGAAGCGATGTGAGCTATCTAGAAGCCGAACACGTATGAGCTATCTAGTTTAGTCGGTTAGTAGGAGATACCGAACGGGTTGTAAAAACTGCCATCCGTCGGATGGGACATTAAGCCGTGGCCTTGTGCGCGGAGAGCCTACTCTGCGCATACTGTGCGCGGGGAGCCAGGCTCGTAATCTGTAGTTCCCATGTTCGAGTCCCAGCTGGGTCAGCGTTGAGATTTATCTCCGCAAAACTCCCTGCCCTGCCCACGTTAGTAGGGAACACCGATGGGCTTGGAAAGGCCGCCGTCTGTCGGATGGGACGTTAAGCCGTGGCCCATGTGCGGGAGATCCATACTCTAAAATAGTAAGGCTCTCCCGCACGTTAAAGAACACACTGGATGGCCTTGACGGGAGGCTACCATCTGTCTCCCAATAGCTGTTCCAGAGGGTCTCTTCCCACAACCTTCTCTGAGCCTTCGAGGTCGTTGTGACCTGGCTATTTCGCTCATTGTGTGCAAAATAGTTCCGCTCAGAGGTAAAACAACCCAAAAGCCTGCCCACGGTCAGTAGGGGACACCGATGGGCTTGGAAAGGCCGCCATCCGTCGGATGGGACGTTAAGCCGTGGCCCCGTGTGTGGGAGAGCCATACCCTGTGCACGTTAAAGAACACGCTGGATGGCCTTAACGGGAGGCTATCATCTGTCTCCCAACAGCTGTTCCAGTGGGTCCCCTCCCCCAACCTTCTCTGAGCCTTCGGGGTCCATGTGACCTGGCCATTTAGCCCAAAAGTGCCGCTCAGAGGTAAAACAAACAAACAAAAAAACCCCCAAAAGCCTGACGCAAAGCTTCGATTTGTCCCCTAAGGAACAGTATCTCCTCTTACTCTGTTGGAAAAAGGAACACAAGATGAGGGTTGTTGATATATTCATGCAACGCACATGGCTGAAATGTTTTCCACAGTTGCAATTTCTCCCGCTTTATTATTTAATCAGATACGGCTTCGGTAAACAGAGACTGAAATGGAGTCAATAAAGGCATCGCCTCGACAATGCAAATGGCCCTTTCGTGCGCGAGATGTAATAAAGACTCCCCTGCCAGCCGATGGCTAAGAGAAGGAGGAGAAAAAATCTCTCTGCGAACACAACAAAACCTTTCAAAATAATAAATCTCTCAAAGTAACGTTTCTTTGCCAAACGTAACGGAGTGGTTGGCGGCAACATTTATGAAACTTCTTTCGCTTCCAAGAAAAAAACTTGAAGAGCGTTTTATTGCGTTGTTTTCGTTTGCTCTCTGATCCAAAGACGCCTTTTCCATTTCAGGAAGTACGCAACACAGATTTAGTGGGAGTAATATTTGCTTCCGGTCTGGTGTATGGAAAATATTTGCTTTGATCGTCCGTTTCGTAACGTTTTCTTTCCGCCTGCTCTAAGCAAAATATTTGCAAGCTTTCCTACCGAGTGTGCCATGTGTGCATTCCTTCTTTATGACGAGAGGGTGGTTACGTGGCTGCTTTCCCAAGGTTCGAGTCCCAGCGTTGAGATTTATCTCCGCTAAACCTCCACCCCCGTCCCATGGCCGAGTGGTTAGCGCGCTTGGCTACTGATCTAAGGGACCTGGGTTCGAGCCCCGGGTAAGGTATGGTTGTTTGTGTCGTTTTTCTGCTGAGGTGCTGCCATCCTCTCAGATCTTCTACTGAGGCATATAAGCTGACAGACCTCTGTGGCAAGTAGCTGCTTGAGGGGGTATTTCATTTTTAAACCCGCACCCTCCCCCAAAGATAAAAGGGACACCAATGCACTTGGAAAGGCCCCCCCCCCCCCCACCTGTAGGATGCACTTTAAGCCTCCGCATGCAGGAAAGCCAAACACTGTGTATGTTAAAAATACGCTGGATGGCCTCGACGGGAGGACACCATTTATCTCCTAACAGCTATCCAGTGGGATCCCTTCAACGAGGTTCTCTGAACCCTTTGGAGTCATGTAACCTGGATATTTAATCCACTGTATGCAAAAAAGCGCCATTCAGAGGTAAAACAATCCAGTCTTTCTCTAGTTCCAGTCTCTCTCTCTCTTTTTCTAGCAGCATCCGCCGAAACCCCTGATCTGGACGTGACCGGCACCCAACAGAAGAGAATAGTTGTTTGGTTGTTTTACCTCTGAGCGGCACTTTTTTGCACACTAAATGGCCAGGTTACAAGAACCCCGAAGACTCAGAGAAGGTTGGGGGAGGGACCCACTGGAACAGCTGTTGGGAGATAGAATGGTAGCTTCCCGTCAAGGCCATCCAGCGTGTTCTTTCACGTTCACAGGATATGGCTTTAGCGCACACGGGGCCACGGCTTAGCGTCCTGTCCTATTACGGCCTTTCCAAGCCCAATAATATCCCCTACTAATAGTGGGAAGGGCTGGGAGCTTTGCGGCTGTACAGGAATGTACAGGAATGGTACCTGTACATTCCTGTACATCCACCTGAAACAGGTGGATGTACAGGAATGGTAAAATGCTATGTCTATCAAGAAGACCTGATTTCACATTTCTTGATTTTCTCTTGTAGGCATTTATAAAACTATTTTGAAAAAAAAATGACGTGCTATATAGCCTTTCATCTCTCTACTAGCATCTCTGAGCATTCGTAATCCTTGCGACCTGCCACTTAGTCCATTGTGTTCGTAAAAGTGATGCTCAGAGGTAAAACAACCCCATAACTTGGGATCCTTGCGACCTGGCCATTTAGCTCATTGCATGTAAAAAAGTGCCGGTTAGGGGTAAAGCAATCTAATTTATATAAACTAGAAACAGGCCCGGGTCTAGAATAAAATCCCGGGGGAGGGGGAGGGGGAGTAACGCAATCGAGCCTAAAAGAGAGGCAAGAGACTGGATTTACAGTCTCTCAAAAAAATATCCGAACGCTATGGTTGATTACAGAATTCAGAAAAAATACCTGGCAACGATTTTTTTTAGAAATTAGTATCTAGCAACCTTCGTGTCACGTGACAGTTGCCAGTGATCATTAATTTCTAAAAAAAAAAAAAAAATCGTTGCCAGATATTTTTTCTAAATTCTGTAATCAACCGTAGTGTTCGGATATTTTTTTGAGCGACTGTAGGTGGTCATATTATTTTGATACTAGATCGTGTGGGCTCACTCACGGAAATATTGAGCGTGTGCAGTTACCGCTCACAGCAAACTGGAGCGTGTGCAGTAACTGCACACGCTCCAGTTTGCAGTAATCAACCATAGTGTTCGGATATTTTTTTGAGCGACTGTGCATTGCAGTATAACATTTTCCCCTCCATTTAAAGGCATTTAAAAATTTTCTCGAAAATTGCGTAAATATGCGCAAATTTACCACCTTACTAGTTATTTCAGGATGAGGGGAGGGGGGGGGGTTCACCTAGATCCAGCCCTGATTAGAAACAGTTCTGCAGTTACGTGTTCCAATATGGCCACCAAGGACTTGAAAGGCTCTACTAAACTACCGATTCAGAGTATTTGGCTCGTAAGCAATTTAGCAGTTCATTTATCTGAACGAATTGAAAGGGAGGCAGACGCATTCTGTCTGAATGGGATTTCTCTCTTCTGCAGCGGAAGAGGAAGAGAGACAGAGATAGGAAAGGATTCGTAAATCTTCCAAGGACCCTTTCTCTGTCCCATTCTTTCATCAGCGGAATAATGAAGTTTGTTTCCCAGGCTGTCTTTGTACAGTGAATGTTTGCGTGGAAAGAAAGTTTCATTCTTACAATCCCGCTCATTTATTATGGTCTGAAAGCCAGACAAATTGTGAGGAGCCATATACAAGCAGGGACGAAAGTCATTAAGGGATTGGGTTTAGATTATCACGCCTAGTAATAGATTTTATACCGTGCAATTATGTTTTTTTGGCAATCAAAACGGCTCTCCCTATATCTTTATTCGTATGAGATAGCTGGATAGTTTTTTGGCTATTTTTGCAGACGGAACCGACAGAAATTAATCATTGTTTGGAGAACAGACTGGATGTACAATTTATTCATAAAATATATTAAAAACAAATTTCGCACATAGAGCAGATATGAAGCAGATGTTATCGACATTTTGATAGTAAATAATATACCGCTCATACAGCGCTCAGGGCGCAGACTGTATGCATGTATGTCTCACAATGAGGCGGGGAGTGGCTCAGTCGGTAGCGCGCCAGGCTCGTAATCTGCAGTTCCCAGGTTCGAGTCCCAGCTGAGTCAGCATTGAGATTTATCTCCGCAAAATTCCCCGCCCTGCCCACGGTCAGTAGGGGACACCGATGGGATTGAAAAGGCCACCGTCCGTCGATGGGACGTTTAAACCGTGGCTCCGTGTGCGGGAGAGCTATATACCCTGTGCATGTAAAAGAACAGGCTAGATGGCCTTGACGGGAGGCTACCATTCTGTCTCCCATCAGCTGTTCAGTGGGTCCCCTCCCCCAACCTTCTCTGAGTCTTCGGGGTTCTTGTAACCTGGCCATTTAGTGTGCAAAAAAGTGCCGCTCAGATGTAAAACAATTCAAAGTTAAAGAACACGCTGGATGGCCTTGACGAGAGGCTATCCATTCTGTCTCCCAACAGCTGTTCCAGTGGGTCCCCTCCCCCAACCTTCTCTGAGTCTTCGGGGTTCTTGTAACCTGGCCATTTAGTGTGCAAAAAAGTGCCGCTCAGAGGTAAAACAATCCAACGTTAAAGAACACGCTGGATGGCCTTGACGGGAGGCTACCATTCTGTCTCCCAACAGCTGTTCCAGTGGGTCCCCTCCCCCAACCTTCTCTGAGTCTTCGGGGTTCTTGTAACCTGTCCATTTAGTGTGCAAAAAAGTGCCGCTCAGACGTAAAACAATTCAACGTTAAAGAACACGCTGGATGGCCTTGACGAGAGGCTATCCATTCTGTCTCCCAACAGCTGTTCCAGTGGGTCCCCTCCCCCAACCTTCTCTGAGTCTTCGGGGTTCTTGTAACCTAGCCATTTAGTGTGCAAAAAAGTGCCGCTCAGAGGTAAAACAATCCAACGTTAAAGAACACGCTGGATGGCCTTGACGGGAGGCTACCATTCTGTCTCCCAACAGCTGTTCCAGTGGGTCCCCTCCCCCAAGGGGCGGTGGTGGCTCAGTCGGTAGCGCGCCAGGCTCGTAATCTGTAGTTCCCAGGTTCGAGTCCCAGCTGGGTCAGCGTTGAGATTTATCTCCGCAAAATTCCCCGCCCTACCCACGGTCAGAAGGGGACACCGATGGGCTTGGAAAGGCCGCCGTCCGTCGGATGGGACGTTAAGCCGTGGCCCCGTGTGTGGGAGAGCCATACCCTGTGCACGTTAAAGAACACGCTGGATGGCCTTGACGGGAGGTTACCATCTGTCTCCCAACAGCTGTTCCAGTGGGTCCCCTCTCCCAACCTTCTCTGAGCCTTCGGGGTCCATGTGACCTGGCCATTTAGCCCATGGTGTGCAAAAAAGTGCCGTTCAGAGGTAAAACAACCCCAACAACCCCTCCCCCAACCTTCTCTGAGTCTTCGGGGTTCTTGTAACCTGGCCATTTAGTGTGCAAAAAAGTGCCTCTCAGACGTAAAACAATCCAACGTTAAAGAACACGCTGGATGGCCTTGAAGGGAGGCTACCATCTGTCTTCTAACAGCTGTTCCAGTGGGTCCCCTCCCCCAACCTTCTCTGAGCCTTCCGGGTCCTTGTGACCTGGCCATTTAGCCCATGGTGTGCAAAAAAGTGCCGCTCAGCGGTAAAACAATCATCTGTCAGGAAATGTTACAAATTTCCGTAACATCTCTTGAGAAATGTTACGGGCGTTAGAAAGAATGGTTTCTTTTTTGGTTGGTGGTGGTTTTATGGCGCATCAACAACAATGGCTATTACGCGCCAAAAACTGTAACAGATTAGTAATCCACAACCAAAGTTAAAAGCAAACAAAAAAACATAGAAAAGACAAAAACAACAGATCTAAAGGAGAGAGAAATGCAAAAAAAAACTTTAAAATAATACATATATCCAAAAATAAGATTTAACCAACCCAAGTGTAAAAGACCGAAGTTCCATACAATAGATACAACAAAAAAAAAAATAAAAATAAATACCCCCTCAAGCAGCTGCTTGCCACAGAGGTCTGACAGGAGCCTGTCAGTTTATATGCCAGAGGAGAAGGTCTGAGAGGATGGCAGGACCTCAGCAGAATAATGATACAACAGCCATGCCTTACCCGAGGCTCGAACCCAGGTCCCTTAGATCAGTAGCCAAGCGCGCTAACCACTCGGCCATTGGAAGTCAAAAAAAATGATTATTGTTAAAATAGACAGTAAAGCATAAAAAGTTAAAAACAGGAGTTAAAAATAAATCGTCAGATGAAAAGTGTGAGAGTGTAAGGAGCTCGGGTGTAAACTCGGGGAAGTTAAAATATACTCGATGTTAAAAGTTAAAAGCAATGCAGTCTATTTAGAGAGGTTTGATGGTTAAAATGGTGTCACAAAACTCGCACTTAGGTTCGTCGTCCGCCTTAGAGGAAAAGAATGCGGGAGAAACAAATGACTTAAACGGAGCCGAGCAGGTACAGTCGCTCAAAAAAATATCCGAACACTACGGTTGATTACAGAATTCAGAAAAAAAGGCTGGCAACGATTTTTTTTAGAAATCAGTGATCTGGCAACCTTTCATGTCACGTGACACGAAGGTTGCCAGATCACTAATTTCTAAAGAAAAAAATCGTTGCCAGATATTTTTCCTGAATTCTGTAATCCACCATAGTGTTCGGATACTTTTCTGAGCGACTGACAAAACCCTGGATCGTGTGGGCCCACTCACAGAAATATTGAGCGTGTGCAGTTACCGTTCACAGCAAACTGGAGCGTGTGCAGTAACTGCACACGCTCCAATTTGCTGTGAACGGTAACTGGAGCGTGTACAGTTGCTGTACACGCTCCAGATATTTTTCCTGAATTCTGTAATCACGTGACACGAAGGTTGCCAGATCACTAATTTCTAAAAAAAATCGTTGCCAGATATTTTTTCTGAATTCTGTAATCAACCATAGTGTTCGGATACTTTTTTGAGCGACTGTATAACTTCCTACTTGCGATTCCTGCGAAAACATGACTTCCATGGTTTGATAACAGGCTTGATCTCGAAGAATTCGTTACCGACCTGTTCATACCAAAATCTGACATTGTTGACATTGGGCTCATAGCTTGATGGAGAGACACTGCCGGAAGGCCAGGTATGGATCCGACAGTGGGTTTGGTTGGGTTGTTTTACCTGTGAGCGGCACTTTTTTGCACACCATGGGCTAAATGGTCAGGTCACATGGACCCTGAAGGCTCAGAGAAGGTTGGGGAAGGGGACCAACTGGAACAGCTATTGGGAGACAAATGGTAGCCTTCCGTCAAGGACATCCAGCGTGTTCTTTAACGTTGGGTTGTTTTACCTCTGAGCGGCAGTTTTTTACACACCATGGGCTAAATGGTCAGGTCACATGGACCCTGAAGGCTCAGAGAAGGTTGGGGGAGGGGACCAACTGGAACAGCTGTTGGGAGACAGATGGTAGCCTCTCGTCAAGGCCATCCAGCTTGTTCTTTAAAGTACACAGGTTATGGCTCTTCCGCACACGGGGCTACGGCTTAACGATCCATCCGATGGACGGCGGCCTTTCCAAACCCATCGATGTCCCCTACTGACCGTGGGTAGGGCGGGGAATTTTGCGGAGATAAATCTCAACACTGACCCAGCTGGGACTCGAACCTGGAAACTAAAGATTACGAGCCTGACACGCTACCGACTGAGCCCCCCCTCCCCCGCCCCCCGACAGTGGACTTGACAGTGGAGTGACAGGAGCACGGCTGACTTGTAGCAGCATTCGCCGAAACCCCTGATTTCGACGTGACCGGCACCCAACAGAAGAGAAAGTGGTGGTGTCTGCTAGACGATGGAGCTGCTGGAGGATCTTAGAAAGAACAGGTGAGGATGATGCCTCAGCGAGATCAAAGCCTTAGCGAAGCGGTGGGAGGAACACACTGACGATGACGCTTATCCACCACGTGGTACAAGACAAGGTCGATAGCGTGCAACTCTGCAGTGAAGATGGAACACTGCAGTGCTATCTGCTCCGCAATGATTACATCATTGCAGACCGTGACCGATCCCACTGATGCACCGAACTTCGAGCCATCTGTGAAGGCATGCAAGAAGTTCGGGTGCTCAGGAGTGACTGGCAAAGAGTTGCTGGTACACGCAGTCGGGTGTAAAGGACTTACCCCATCCTGTAAATTGAAAAATCAGAAAAAGGGGAAAACAGCAAGACACGGTGGAAGTGATTCGGCTGTTGACCGTACGACGCTATCGAGACTCGTTCTGATGTCTCGGAGACAACCTCGGAGTCAGAAAGAGTGAAAAGAGCGTTAGAAAAAGAGGCGTTTAGAAAGAGTAAAATGAGCGTTAGAAAGAGTAAAAGAGGCGTTTAGAAGGAGTAAAATGAGCATTAGAAAGAGTAAAATGAGCGTTAGAAAGAGTAAAATGGGCGTTAGAAGGAGTAAAATGAGCGTTAGAAGGAGTAAAATGAGCGTTAGAAGGAGTAAAATGATCGTTAGAAGGAGTAAAATGAGCGTTAGAAAGAGTAAAATGAGCGTTAGAAAGAGTAAAAGAGGCGTTTAGAAGGAGTAAAATAAGCATTAGAAGGAGTAAAAGAGGCGTTTAGAAGGAGTAAAATGAGCATTAAAAGGAGTAAAAGAGGCGTTTAGAAGGAGTAAAATGAGCGTTAGAAAGAGTAAAATGAACGTTAGAAAGAATAAAATGAACGTTAGAAAGAGTAAAAGAGGCGTTTAGAAAGAGTAAAATGAGAGTTAGAAAGAGTAAAATGAGCGTTAGAAAGAGTAAAAGAGGCGTTTAGAAGGAGGAAAATGAGCATTAGAAGGAGTAAAAGAGGCGTTTAGAAGGAGTAAAATGAGCATTAGGAGTAAAATGAGCGTTAGAAAGAGTAAAATGAACGTTAGAAAGAATAAAATGAACGTTAGAAAGAGTAAAAGAGGCGTTTAGAAAGAGTAAAATGAGAGTTAGAAAGAGTAAAATGAGAGTTAGAAAGAGTAAAACGAGCGTTAGAAAGAGTAAAATGAACGTTAGAAAGAATAAAATGAGCTTTAGAAAGAGCAAAATGAGCGTTAGAAAGAGTAAAATGAATGTTAGAAAGAGTGAAATGAGCGCTAGAAAGAGTAAAACGAGCACTAGAAAGAGTAAAATGAGCGTTTAGAAATTGTAAAATGAGCGTTAGAAAGAGTAAAATGAGCGTTAGAAAGAGTAAAATGAGCGTTAGAAAAGGTTAGAAAAGGTAAAGGGAGCGTTAGAAAAAGAAAGGGAAATTATAAAGGTTAAGAGAGCATTAGTAAGAAATAAAGAGAGTGTTAGAAAGAGTAGGAGACATTAGAAAAGGTAACGGAAGCGTTAGAAAGATTAGGGGCATTAAAGAGTAAAGGTGCTTTAGAAAGAGTAAGGGGTGTTAGAAAAGGTAAAGGGAGCATTAGCGATATTAAAGGGGCATCATAAAGAATGAATAGAGTGTTAGAAAAAGTAAAGTGGCGTTAGAAGGAGTAAAGGGAACGTTGGAAAGAGCAAAGAAGCTTTAGAAAAGGCAAAGGGTGCGTGGCAAAAAGAACATTAGAAAGAGTAAATGGGGCATTAAAAAGTATAAAGAGGCATTGGAAAGGGTGGTAGGGGGCATTTAGAATTAATAAAGAGAGCATTAGATGGGTGAATGGAGTACTGGGCTCGAAAAGGTTAGGAACCGCTGGAGTATTATCAATGCAGTCGAATCTACTGAGTTCCTCTCATTCAAAGTCTATTTCTAGTTTCCGCACTTTGACCTTGAACGAATTGAAATCGTAATGGAAATCAAGAAGAGCCAATTATTCTGCACAACTTTTCTTCCTTCTGAATATTTCAAGAAGGATTCAAGGAGAAGACTCGCAAGTTTCGAAACAAACTCCTTCTGGCGTCCTTTTTCTCCCAGTCAACATTTGTCGAAAGCAACAGCACTTTCTATTACAGAAAATAAAGGAACTAAAAACTTTCCCCCCCTTCTCATCCCTTTGCAACTCTCCAGTTAGAGCTCCGTAAGAGGCTTAAAGCCCCCTCCCCCCTGCTACTTCTAACTCTCTTCTTCAACAAAAGTTCTAAAGAGACTCTCCTACCCCCGAGGATACTTTGGCCTGCAGGAACGGCCAAGTTCACTCGTTGATCGGTCTTAATGTTCGCCCTAAACTCGAAGAGATTGAATCGCTGTGTTGATTCAATTACAGATAGCGGTGGATGCTGAGACAACGAAGCTATCGGAACAAGAATCTTCTCTTTACAATAAGCTAACTTTTCTTCTTTCCTGTCAGCCTCGAAAACAGGAATTTTACCTCTCAGAGGAACCTTTTTTTTTTGCAAACAGTGTTATAAATGATTGCAAGTTCTACATGAAGCATTCGAGTTCCAGCTGGGCCAGCGTTGAGATTTATCTCCCCAAAACTCACCACCTTGACCTCGGTCAGTAGGGGACAGAGTAGTAGCCATTAGGCACCGTCCTTCAAATGGGATGTTAAACCGTGACCCCGTGCGCGGGAAAGCCATATCCCGTGCACGTTATACGGATGGTCTTGATGGGAACTACCATCTGTCTCCTAACAGCTGTCTAGTGAGTCCCCTTCCCCCAACCTTCTCTAAGTTCTTGGGGTTCTTGTGACCTGGCTATTTAGACTAGATAGCTGCCTTTCTACTAAACAGCTGCTAGTCATATTTATGTGGGACAAAAAAGTTCATGTTGCGAAAATGCATCCGACCTTTGATGACTAAAAGTTGTTGTTGGGTTGTTTTACCTCTGAGCGGCACTTTTTTTGCACACAATGGGCTAAATGGCCAGGTCATATGGACCCCGAAGGCTCAGAGAAGGTTGGGGGAGGGGATCCACTGGAACAGCTGTTGGGAGACAGATGGTAGCCTCCAGTCAAGGCCATCCAGCATGTTCTTTAACGTGCACAGGGTGTGGCTCTCCCGCACACGGGGCCACGGCTTAACGTCCCATCCGACGGACGGCGGTCTTTCCAAGCCCATCGGTGTCCTCTACTGACCGTGGACAGGGCGGGGAATTTTGCGGAGATAAATCTCAACGCTGACCCAGTTGGGACTCGAACCTGGGAACTACAGATTACGAGCCTGGCGCGCTACCGACTGAGCCACCCCCGCCCCATGATGACTAAAAGAGATGCATATGCAAATACTTACGGTGACTGTTTATGGCTAGCCCAAATAGACCAGAGATAACTGCTCTCAGGCGGATTCTTTTGATTTTTGTTATTGTTACGACAGAAGAATCTGGCAACCGAAAGCAAAGTTTCAGCCAACGAATAAGAACGTTGGGAGAATTTGAGAACAGTGGAGCGTTAACGGTCGTTGTATTGTAACGGTCGTTGTGTGTTGTAACGGTCGGTGAGTTCGAAAATGGACGGTGAGCTGTTCTGAGACAGTGCGCGTAAGTATCAAGAAGTAACTTGATGTGTTGTGTATACGCGGAAGGATAAAAGTGGGATCTTTTATCGTTAAGTATCAAGAAGTAACTTGATGTGTTGTGTATACGCGGAAGTATAAAAGTGGGAACTTTTATGGCTAACTTCGAATGTCTACACGGACTGTCTTTTTGTTCGGCTAGTGTGTGAAAAGTTATTAGCACAGGACGAGAATTGGTTTGCGAGTGAAGATCTTCGGGTGACCTGGTAAATCAAGTAAAATGTAGTATTTAGTAAAATACACAGAGCTGATGTTGTGTGCTCTACGTGAAGATTGATGACTTGTGCATGTTAATAGTTGATTTGTTAATAAGATACTTCATCCATATTTCCTTTGTAACAATTTACCTTGTATTGAATTTGGTTTTGAAATATAGCTTTTAATACTCACGCTCAGCGGCTATCCATTTTTGTAATCCGCAACACTTGGTGTCAGAAGTGGGATAATTTATTGAATGCCGTTAACTAGAAGTATGGATGAATTAGTAAAGTTGATAAATAGCTTGAAAGTCGATATGGCTACGCAGATGACTGATATGAAAGCCGATATGGCTACACAGATGAATGACATTAAAAGTCAAAATAATGACTTGAAAGCCGATATGGCTAACAAAATAGGTGACCTGGCCGCACAAAATACTGGGATTAAAGGTGATATAGCTGCCCAAAGCGATAAAATAGGTGACTTGAAAGCCGAAATGGCCGCACAAAAAACTGAGATTAAAGGTGATATAGCCGCCCAAAGCGATAAAATAGGTGACTTGAAAGCCGAAATGGCCGCACAAAATACTGAGATGAGAGCTGAAGTGGCTTCTCGAGTTGGTAAGATTATTGATCACTTCAAGGATCATAAAACCGAACTCAATAGACAATGCAATAGTTTAAATGTTGAATTTGTCAGTGAAAAAGATGATCTTGATAGTGTTAAGTTAGATTGCAAACATGGAAAAGAAAAAGAGAAAGGCAACGCATATAAAAATGTGGATCTGCTACTGGAAATCAAGAATCGTAGAGATAGCGCAGATAATGCCTTTGACCACGCAACTACTGGTGATGCATGGCAGAGTGTCTATGTCGCTGGTGACATGTCTAGGAACTGTGAAGAACAATCACACAGATCAGAGAGCTGTGAGACTATACAGTACGCTTTGCACTTCAAAATACCTAGGTATACAAGTCTGGCACGATCTGAAGAGAGATCCACACGAAAGGTATTCTATTCCTCGCCGTCAGCAAAATGCGTCATGGACAATTATCGCAAAGGCAGAGTAACGAGTGGTAATGAGGGGGAACGAAACAGAGTTTACGTTTCGCAGAGTGGTCCGAGTAAAGAAGAGGCGTCCATTCATCATAGATACAAAGTGCCATTCGACGTTACTGGCGAAGTCGGAGAGATTTTTCCGAAGCATATAGCCACACTCGAATCGTTTATAGAAAGTGGGGATTTAAGGAAGAGGAATTCCGAAGGATGGCTTAGAAGCATAACAGGTGATGCTAGTAAAAGAGCTTCAGGCAGAGACAGTACTTCAAAGACTAACTTTCTGGATGAAACTAAGCCTCAGAGTTACGATCAGAGAGAAGTAAAGCCCTCAGACAATCTCAACGAAACCATGCTGAATTTCTTTTCTGAACAGTCAATGTGCAGATTTGGACATTATAACCATTTAGATTATAAGGATATAGAAAAGTTTTATCACGACTACAAGAGCTCTAAAGTGGACAATATCATGTTACAGAACTCGTCGCTGATCTCCAGAATGAACAATTTGGCAATCATGACTGATATTTCCCTGGCTAATTACAATGAGAGCTCCAAGAAAGTGAATTCGGAAGAAACAGCAAATATGACCTCCTCGGGTCATGTGTTTTGCTGGAGACCCGAGTGGCGCCATCGGATGGTAGATAAAACCAGCACAGGAGGTGTCGGCAACAAAGTGAGTCTTGTCTTGGCTCCTGCACTTGCTGCTTTAGGTCTCAAGGTCCCTATGATCTCCGGTCGTGCTCTCCAATTGACGGGAGATACTCTGGACAAATTGGAATCCATCCCTGGCTTCACAGTCGACTGCACTAAAGATAAAATCGAGCAGATGATGGAAGACGTCGGATGCTGCATCGTAGGACAGACAGAGGAGCTGGTGCCAATAGATAAGGAGATTTACCGCTGCAAGGATCTGACGGCTACCGTAGATAGCGTTCCTCTAATGAGATGCTCAATTGTGTCCAAAAAGCTGGCTGAAGGAGTGTGTGCTTTGGTTTATGATGTTGAATTCGGAAAAGGAGCTATTGATCTCATCAGTACAGAAGATGTTGCTGTTGATTTAGTTAAGAAAATGGTTGCAGCATCACAGGCTCGTGGAATGAAGAGTTTGAGTTGTTCAGCTGTTATCAGCAACATGGATTCACCTCTTGAAAACTCTGTTGACAACTCTCTGGAAGTGATGGAAGCTGTTCAGTGTTTCCTTGGTAACGGATCCTTGGAACTGCAAGAGCTCGTCGAAGAGTTAGGAGGAGAACTTCTGCGTTTTGTGAACATTGTGGATAATAGGGTAGATGAAGCATCACGTGTCCGTAAGGTTCTGCATAACGGCAATGCTTTGAACACGTTTCGTAACATGTTAATAGAACAAGGAGTATCTGAAGATGTTGCAAGCTGGCTATGTGAAGGTAAAACAGAAAAAATATTGCTAGCAGCCCGACACATCACTGATTTCACTTATACAGGAGAAACAGGTAAGGTTGTCGGATTAGAAGCTGCAGTTCTAGCAAGAGTATGGAAGGAGGAGATGGACCGAAGAGCTAAAAAGAATTATGGAGCTGATATTATATTTGTGAAGCACCTTGGGGATCAAATGGAATCAGGTGAAATATGGCTGAAGGTTCATCACGACAGTTCTGAATTAAGGGAAAGTCAACTGACAAAAGGGTCAGACTGGAGGATGAAACTTCTCCCTAGATTTTATATCACTAATGACTTTCATTCCTTGTTACTCTTGATAGAAGTAAAAATCCAAAGAAGAAAACTTTCGACAAAGAAGAAAACTTTTTACAGGTTTTGCACGAAAACTCTTAGTCGATTCTTCTCCCTGCGGAGACATAAACGTGTTCACAAGGGCTATAGGCCTTACACGTATTATATTTGTGGACGAGGCTTCAGTCAGAAAAGAAATCTAAGTCATAATGAGATTCGCTTTCATTTTGACACAGACGTGGAATATCGCATTCGTCGACGTCCAGCTGCAAAGAGCAAGGTGGTTCACGTGGATCGTTTGGCCCCGTTTCATCGAAGAACTGAAGAAGCTTTGGAATCCAGAATTGTTCGGGACGAACAAGACCTAGGAAGGGGGCAGTGTTACGACAGAAGAATCTGGCAACCGAAAGCAAAGTTTCAGCCAACGAATAAGAACGTTGGGAGAATTTGAGAACAGTGGAGCGTTAACGGTCGTTGTATTGTAACGGTCGTTGTGTGTTGTAACGGTCGGTGAGTTCGAAAATGGACGGTGAGCTGTTCTGAGACAGTGCGCGTAAGTATCAAGAAGTAACTTGATGTGTTGTGTATACGCGGAAGGATAAAAGTGGGATCTTTTATCGTTAAGTATCAAGAAGTAACTTGATGTGTTGTGTATACGCGGAAGTATAAAAGTGGGAACTTTTATGGCTAACTTCGAATGTCTATACGGACTGTCTTTTTGTTCGGCTAGTGTGTGAAAAGTTATTAGCACAGGACGAGAATTGGTTTGCGAGTGAAGATCTTCGGGTGACCTGGTAAATCAAGTAAAATGTAGTATTTAGTAAAATACACAGAGCTGATGTTGTGTGCTCTACGTGAAGATTGATGACTTGTGCATGTTAATAGTTGATTTGTTAATAAGATACTTCATCCATATTTCCTTTGTAACAATTTACCTTGTATTGAATTTGGTTTTGAAATATAGCTTTTAATACTCACGCTCAGCGGCTATCCATTTTTGTAATCCGCAACATTATATACAAATATTGCATTATAAAAACTCTTCATTGCCTTATTTATTCACTGGAATACGAATGTCAGTGAAACTTGAAAGGATTTAATTCATTTGCAAACATTAAAGCAAACATTAAACATTAAATCAACATTAACTAAATTTATCCATTGTTCTATAAAGTTAAAATTCTCCAGCCATGATTTATCAACAGCTGCTGTAAGAGGAAGTATATTTGCCGTTTCATTTATCTATCTTTCAGATTCTTGAACCAAGATCACGACCCAGATCAAGGAGGAAGTTATCTTAGCCACAGTGGAACGTGCAAAATTCCCTAATGTGCGGCATAAATTTGATTTATTTAATCAAATTGCCTTCGGGCTTCCGAATGCAGCCGAACATCCTCGAAACAAAGTACCAGATTTATGTTGAAAGCAAAAGCACCCCAGAGATCAATAGAGATAAGCAATGTGGATCCGCGAAGTAGATGCTCAACGGCTGCTCTTGAACCTCCGCATCAACAGTGGCTTCATTCATTGCCTCATCCTTCAGGGCGATGGCGGTTGCGGTTGCGGTTATAAGTGGGCAGTGGGAAAATGTTCAGAAGAAAGTAAAGAATGATTCAAAAATTAAGAGAATTTTGCGAATAAATTATTGGCAGCGTCATTCCAAAATACAGGTTTTAATGCGTCAGAAAAACACTTAGTATTGATTGCTCTTAAATCAGATGAAAATCACAGAATTAATGCGCCCCATGGAAATTAAAATATTACCCACACTGCCTTCGTCTAACAGAAATTTAGACAACATTAAGTCAGTGATCTGTAAACGTTTTTTCTTTATCAAATGACTGATTTGTTCTACATAAAGTTTATAGTTCAATTTTATTTTCAAAGAGGGTAGAAAAATCATTGTTCAATTCGTCATTATTTTTGGGTTGGGTTGTTTTACCTCTGAGCGGCACTGTTTTTGCACACCATGGGCTAAATGGCCAGGTCACAAGGACTCCGAAGGCTCAGAGAAGGTTGGGGGAGGAGACCCACTGGAACAGATGTTGGGAGACAGATGGTAGCCTCCTGTCAAGGCCATCCAGCGTGTTCTTTAACGGGCACAGGGTATGGCTCTCCCGCACACGGATTGGGTTGGGTTGTTTTACCTCTGAGCGGCACTTTTTTTGCACACCATGGGCTAAATGGCCAGGTCACAAGGACTCCGAATGCTCAGAGAAGGTTGGGGGAGGGGATCCATTGGAACAGCTGTCGGGAGACAGATGGTAGCCTCCCGTCAAGACCATCCAGCGTGTTCTTTAGCATTCATATGGTATGGCTCTCCCGCACACGGAACCCGGCCTAACGTCCCATTCGACGAACGGCAGCCTTTCCAAACCCATCGGTGTCCCCTACTGACCGTGGGCAGGGCGGGGAATTTTGCGGAGATAAGTCTTAACGCTGTCTCAGCTGGGACTCGAACCTGGGAACTACAGAATACGAGCCTGGCGGGCATCGTTTTTGGAAGAAAATATTTTTCTTTTCCGTTTCCTCCCCCTATACTTCTGTAAAAAGATCGGAAAAGGAAAATCTGATTCTCTCTCCATATTTTTTTTTCCAACGAAAAAAAAGGTTTCTGCAGTCCACTCATTTTTCCCCAGAAAGGCTTTGAATAGACCATCTTTTCAAAAAATATTTCCCTTATTCCCTTCATGATATTAGTGATTATTTACTCCACTGTTATTCACACTTACAATGGCACAAAAGAATCTCTAATACGCCATGCTATATTTCGATATGGCAGGTTGTTATTGATTTCTCGAAAATTCAGTATGGAACTTAAGGTTCACTTATTGTTAAATTGTAACATTGTGCTGCGATGTTTGAAATATTTAAGTGAATAAACTAATTCTTTCATTTACATTTTTCAAAAAACATTTGGGTTGGGATTTGGGTTGTTTTACCTCTGAGCGGCACTTTTTTGCACACCATGGGCTAAATGGTCAGGTCACATGGACCCCGAAGGCTCAGAGAAGGTTGGGGGAGGGTACCCACTGGAACAGCTGTTGGGAGACAGATGGTAGCCTCCCGTCTAGGCCATCCAGCGTGTTCTTTAACGTGCACAGGGTATGGCTCTCCCGCACACGGGGCCACAGCTTAACGTCCCATCCGACGGACGGCGGCCTTTCCAAGCCCATCGGTGTCCCCTACTGACCGTGGGCGGGGGGGGGGGGGAATTTTGCGTAAATTTGGGTTGGGAGTTCGCTTAGTCGATAATATGCCAGGCTCTTTACCTCCAGTTCCAAGGTTCGAGCCTCAAAAAGAATGCGTTGACAATTTTTTGCGCTAATGTCCGTTTTGCCCCTCACTGAAAAATGACTAAATCTTTGGGTTTGGAAAGGTCGCCGTCCGTCGGATGAGAAGTTAAGCCGCGGTACCGCCTGCGACAGTATAAATCGATAGTATGCTAATTTAATATTTTCTTCTTTCTTTATAAGGAAATGCAACAAACTATTATGAAACACAATCGCACAAAAAAAAGTATCCGAACACTCTGGTTGATTAGAGAATTCAGAAAAAATATCTGGCAACGATTTTTTTAGAAATTACTGATCTGGCAACCTTCGTGTCACGTGACACGAAGTTGCCGAATAGTGTTCGTAATAGTGTTCGGATACTTTTTTTTGAGCGAGTGACACGAAGGTTGCCAGATCACTAATTTCTAAAAAAGATCGTTGCCAGATATTTTTTTGAATTTTTTAATCAACCATAGTGTTCGGATACCTTTTTTGAGCGACTGTAGGTGGTCATATCATTTTGATACTAGATCGTGTGGGCTCACTCACGGAAATATTGAGCGAGATAAAAAAAACTGGAGCGTGTGCAGTAACTGCACACGCTCCAGTTTGCTGTGAACCAGTTTGCTGCACACGCTCCAGTTTGCTGTGAATGAAGGAGCGTGTACAGTTGCTGTACACGCTCCAGATATTTTTCCTGAATTCTGTAATCACGTGACACGAAGGATGCCAGATCACTAATTTCTAAAAAAGATCGTTGCCAGATATTTTTTCTGAATTCTGTAATCAACCACAGTGTTCGGATACTTTTTTTGAACGACTGCATCTTGTTTCTTGCGACAATACGTGGCCAGAAGCTCCAGACGCATGCGCTGTCACACTATATCTATCACTGGCACACTGGAGAATAAAAATTGTTGCTCTGACACATTAGGGTTCATGCTTTACCTCTGAGTAGCATTCTTTTGCGCACAATGGGTTAAATGACCAGGTCACAAGGACCCCAAGGGCTCAGAGAAAGTTAGGGGGATGGAACCCACTAGACAACTATTGGAAGACAGATAGTAGCCTCCGTCAAGGCGTGTTCTTTAACGTGCACAGGGTATGGCTCTCCCGCACACGGAACCACGGCTTAACTTCCCATCCGCTTCCCCTACTACAAAACGCAGGAGTTTTGCGGAGATAAATCTCAAAGCTGGCCCAGCTGGGACTCGAACCTGGGAACTACAGATTGCGAGCCTCGTGCGCTATCAACTGAGCCAACCTCTCCCCCTCCATGCGCTACATGAGACAGGTTGAGTAACATTGCTTTAAAATACACTCCCAGTTCTGAACATTTGGCTATATTTAGCCCATTGTGTGTCCCAACTGTGTGCACCAAACAACCGAACCTTATGTTTAGCGTTAATTTAAAAGAGTGGAAAACTAGTGGTGATGCGAAACTCGCTAAAGAGTTGGCGAGAGAAAAGTGAGTCCACAAAAGTGTGTCAACAGCACCCGCAATCACCGCTTTCGCTTCCGTCGGCGCTGGTAGTCCTGTTTGCATAATGGCAGCCCCGCATTGAACGTTACACTCGACAACATCCAATTCTGCTCTGCCACGTATACCACGCTGCAAAGTCGATCCGATTATAAATTCTGTAGCATCTCTCATTTCCATTAATCTGAAACGGGATGAGGATGGAGAGCAAGAGATTAGTGGACGCAGCGAGGATCGATTACTGTATCGCGTGGCTGCTCTTGCACAATGCGTGACGTTGATTCCCTTGGGAAAAGAGTCAACAAGGAACGATTTGGAGCGAACTGAGAAGAGGGAGAAATGTGTATAGAGTTTAGTGGCGGGTGAGATGAGATGGGTTTTCTTTACAAGGTGGTGGATGGAGGCTTAGGTTGCGACTGGTTATGGATAACATCGTTTAATATTTAGCGAGTTCAGTCTTCAAAACCATAAACAGGATTTTGTAGTCGCCATACCATTTAAGAGATGTAAATTACCTATACTCTTTGGGGCGGGGGTGGCTCAGTCGGTAGCGCGCCAGGCTCCTAATCTGCAGTTCCCAGTTCGAGTCCCAGCTGGGTCAGCGTTGAGATTTATCTCCGCAAAACTCCCCGCCTGCCCTCGGTCAGTAGGGGACACCGATGGGCTTGGAAAGGCCGCTGTCCGTCGGATGGGACGTTAAGCCGTGGTCCCGTGTGCGGGAGAGCCATACCCTGTGCACGTTAAAGAACACGCTGGATGACCTTGACGGGAGGCTACCATCTGTCTCCCAACAGCTATTCCAGTGGGTCCCCTCCCCCAACCTTCTCTGAGCCTTCGGGGTTCATGTGACCTGGCCATTTAGCCCATGGTGTGCAAAAAAGTGCCGCTCAGAAGTAAAACAACCCAACCTATACTCTATGCTATAAAACTTCACTTTATGGTACAAGATATGTGAGGTTTCTTATGTTCTATGCCAGGAATCTTCATTTTAAGAGATAAAACATTCAAAGTTTCTTGTATTTTAAATCAGAAACTTTTTCTTCATTAGATATGTAAAGTTTCTTATATTTTACACCAGAAATCTTCGCTTTATGCAGGTTGGAGTCCCAGCTGGGTCAGCGTTGAGATTTATTTCCGCAAAACTCCCCGTCCTGCCCAAAGTCAGTAGGGGACACCGATGGGCTTCGAAAGGCCGCTGTCCGTCGGATGGGACGTTAAGCGGTGGCCCCGTCTGTGGGAGAGCCATACCATGTGCACGTTGAAGAACACGCTGGATGGCCTTGATGGGAGGCTACCATCTGTCTCCTAACTCTGTTCCAGTGGATCCCCTCTTCCAACCTTCTCTGAGCCTTTGGGGTCCTTGTGACCTGGCCATTTAGCCCATGGTGTGCAAAAAAGTGCCGCTCAGACGTAAAACAACCCAACTCATTAAAAATTTGGTTCCTTCAAAGGAAACTAAATTAACTAAGAGAACAAATAACATAACTTACACACTTTCTTAACATAGTATATTCGCTGTGGATAAACCTTAACGGGTTGGGTTGTCTTACCTCTGAGCGGCACTTTTTTGCACACCAAGGGCTAAATGGCCAGGTCACATGGACCCCGAAGGCTCAGAGAAGGTTGGGGGAGGGGACCCACTGGAACAGCTGATGGTAGTCTCCCGTCAAGGCCATCCAGCGTGTTCTTTAACGTGCACAGGGTATGGCTCTCCCGCACACGGGGCCACGGCTCAACGTCCCATCCGACGGACGGCGGCCTTTCCAAGCCCATCGGTGTCCCCTACTAACCGTGGGCAGGGCGGGGAATTTTGCGGAGATAAATCTCAACGCTGTCCCAGCTGGGACTCGAACCTGGGAACTACAGATTACGAGCCTGGCATAAACTTATATGATATGTAATAGCAAACGCAATTGTAAAATGTAAATGTATATGTCTTTTGTTGAATGAACTGTTGTTGTTGTGTAAAAAATACTATCATTCTCAAAAGAAGGCGTCACGGCATGTCCCTCTTCTTCCCCCAGATCCGACCCTGATGTAATAACTTTTGGTAGGAAAAAAAAGGTAAAAAAAAAAAATGAGGGGATGATGTGCTTAATCATGCGTTTAACTTGAAAGTTTGGCTTCTTTCAGATTACAAACGCCAACAACAAAAGTTCATAATAATTAAATCATTAGGAGATGAAGTAAGGATTTGAGTGGATTGAATCGTTACTGATGTAAGCTATGTGGCAATTTTTTAAATTCTATTTTTAAATCGTAAACTGTTAATAGTGAAGGGCGACTCCACGGCTGGTCAGAAAAAATACACTACCACTTACTTTGAATGTTTACACAATTAGTATAATCTTTGTGTTTCAGTTCACTCTTCATGTCACTTGAAAAAGACATATTCTCCAGTCTGTTTTTTTTATTCGCAGCTCATTTTTTTGCACCTTTTTTTCTACCAGGCCTAGAGCTTATTCCGAGTTCTAAGAAGCTTCTTTGTTAGTCCTTTAATAGCTTTTGTGACACGGATATGAAATGACATCTCAAGTGTTTCTTAGTCGTCCTAATTCTTATTTATGTCAAGACATAATAAGAATCGTTGTTAGGCCCTTCAGTCAAAACCTTTCATCCCTCACGTCAGCTTCTGATGCTCTTTTTTAACGTCACGTTCTTGAGCCAGAAGCGACGTCTTGTGGAGTACCAGAAAATAAGTTGAGCAGCAATTTGCATCAAAGTTAGTTTTCATGGAATGGCAGCAGTAGCAGCGTCGCGCGCCAACTAATTCAATAAGTGAAGCAACAACGTTTGGCGCATTATAATAGAAAGTAAGAAAGGGAGTTAAATTTAACTAGACTCTTTTAACGGTTTAGAATATTTAAAGGAATTGAGTTTTTAAGCAAAGAAATACTAATGGAAATTGTTTCGCTGAGTTGTTTGCTTTTTTTTTGCATTTTAATAAGCATCAAAAGTAGGGCGATGTAATAAGACAGGAAGCAAATTGAATTAAGTATCTAAATGTTAACTTTTGGTTCATTTCGAGGTTGCAATGAAACATTCTCAAAGCTATGAATAAAAAGAACTCTCTGAAGGTTTAATTTTTTTCAGTTTTAAGTTTGAATCTTCTATAATCAGGTAACATTTAAGAGCATGTCCAACCTGATTAAATATCTATGAAAACATCAAAACGTAATTAATAAACCTTTGTATTTATCTTATCTTTTTCGCATAAGGTGAACTAACAGACCAACCTGGCGCTCTCGAGTTTTGTCTGTGAGGGGTGCAGAAGGTTGGGTTGTTTTACTTCTGAGTGGCACTTTTTTGCACACAATGGGCTAAATGGCCAGGTCACAAGGACCCCGAAGACTCAGAGAAGGTTGGGGGAGGGGACCTACTGGAACAGCTGTTGGGAGACAGATGGTAGCCTCCCGTCAAGGCCATCCAGCGTGTTCTTTAACGTGCACAGGGTATGGGTCTCCCACACACGGGGCCACGGCTTAACGTCCCATCCGACGGACGGCGGCCTTTCCAATCCCATCGGTGTCCCCTACTGACCGTGGGCAGGGCTGAGAATTCTGCGGAGATAAATCTCAACGCTGACCCAGCTGGGACTCGAACCTGGGTGCAGAAGCCAGATTGATGAAAATAGCCGAAGGAATGGAATATTGCTTCCAATGTAAATATATTAATTTTCCAAAATGCAATTATTAAAATATTAATTAATTCCAAAGCATTAAATTAGTCCAATAAACAATCACATTATTTTGACACATGCGCACTAGAGCTGTGTACAAGGCATATTTTCGCATAAATTCTCTGTTAAATCTCATCTGTCATGTGATACCTCTCGTATTAAAAACTATTAATTATCAGTGCACACTTCTAGTGACGTACTGAGACCCAAATAGGAAGCTAATTTCTCAAGCTCTGCTCTTACCTTGAACATTTAATTGTACAGTCGCTCATAAAAGTATCCGAACACTATGGTTGATTATAGAATTCAGAAAAAATATCTGGAGCATGTACAGCAACTGTACACGCTCCAGTTACCGTTCACAGCAAACTGGAGCGTGTGCAGTTACTGCACACGTACACACTGGAGCGTGTACAGTTGCTGTACACGCTCCAGATATTTTTTCCTGAATTCTGTAATCACGTGACACGAAGGTTGCCAGATCACTAATTTCTAAAAAAAAATCGTTGCCAGATATTTTTTCTGAATTCTGTAATCAACCATAATGTTCGGATATTTTTTTGAGCGACTGTATCAAGGGGTTCATCTGATCCTCAGCTCGAACCGACATTAAATCATGCATCCTAATTGGCCAGAATCGGACGGAACGCATTCACTCTTAATCCGTCCCTGATCATAACACAAATGGTGATGCTCTCTCTGGAGCATATTCCAGATTCGATTTGATGGAATCGCCGACATTTCTTTTCTTTGGGGATTCCATCACTGATGGCATTTCTCAAAAGTTTCGAAGTGCACACGTGTAGTTTTGATTTTAAAACGAATCAAACCGTTAGGACAGAGTAGAGAAGAAGAAAGTCCATTATTTGCTTTCAGCGAAATTCCCGCTTCCGCAGATGGCAGCGAAGATTCTGGCCTTCACACGTTGCTCTCTAACTCGTGCCATCTTCTTTTGTTTCAATGCTCTTCCGAATCCCTTCGTGACAACATCCCTATGACTTTCCAGTCGTTCTCCGATTTCCGACAAAGGAACAATTCCTCCATGCTTTCTACTTTCATCTCCCCCCTCCCTCCTCCCGCATCCAACTGGCTCCGCCATCCTCCCGTTCTCTTCCATCGCCTCTATTTCGCAGCCATCTCCAAACTCTTCATCTCGCACGTTTCGGGGAGCCATCCCGGCGGTAGCATCATCGATCTGCCGTCGCAGATGCTAGTTGCCGTCATCCTCATTCTTGCATCCTCCTCCTCTTACTTTTATCTTTTTCCTCTTCTTCCTCCTCCTGGATACCTGGGAAGGAGCAGCTCACCTCGGTCGCGCATGGATGGGTAAGAGATGCTCAAGGCAGAGACAGAGAGAGGAAGGCAAATCATCTTCAGACACTTTCGGAGCATTCCGGATAAAGAGATGGGATTGAGACTCTGACCTGGCAAGACTGGAATTTTAGTAAGCACTCCGCAATTTCATTTTTTTTAATTCGTGTATACTGCTTGGCCAAAAGTCTGGATGCGTCAGTATGTGAAGAATTTTTAAAAATTCCGAATATAGTCATTCGCCAGATATGAAAATAATAACTCACTGTGATATATTAGCAATTGATTTTAAATTGCTCGATTTAGACGCTCTTAGGACTCAAACAAGAAGAATGCTCTGACGTCATTTCCAGGGCTTATACCTGAGATGGGTGTCGAAGAGAAAAAAGCATTACTCCCATCCCCCTTCAAGAAAAAAGGGGAGGGTCATACTTTTTTGCATAGAAAAAAAAATGACACAACACTCTTCCTTGAAATAACCGTAATGAAGGGTTGGGTTGTTTTACCTCTGAGCGGCACTTTTTTGCACACCATGGGCTAAATGGCCAGGTCACATGGACCCCGAAGGCTCAGAGAAGGTTAGGGGAAGGGACCCACTGGAACAGCTGTTGGGAGACAGATGGTAGTCTCCCGTCAAGGCCATCCAGCGTGTTCTTTAACGTGCACAGGGTATGGCTCTCCCGCACACGCGGCCACGGCTTAACATCCCATCCGACGGACGGCGGCCTTTCCAAGCCCATCGGTGTCCCCTACTGACCGTGGCAGGGCGGGGAATTTTGCGGAGATAAATCTCAACGCTGACCCAGCTGGGACTCGAACCTGGGAACTACAGATTACGAGCCTGGCGCGCTACCGACTGAGCCACCCCCGCCCCACCGTAATGAAGGAAGTATATAATATATAAATACACATATTTTGCAAGGCTATTTCTTAAAACGACTACTAGAACACGAGGGAGGGAATGACACCCTACAAGAGTTTCTACTTTCATTGTAAACAAAATGAAAGATCAGGTCAGAGTCTCAATTTCGATGTAATATTGTTTTTTGAAAACAATATTATATTGGAATGGCGTTCTCGTCTTTTCCGTTTCAATCCAGTCACTTACGATATGGTTGATTACAGAATTCAGAAAAAATATCTGGCAACGATTTTTTTTTAGAAATTAGTGATCTGGCAACCTTCGTGTCACGTGATTACAGAATTCAGGAAAAATATCTGGAGCGTGTACAGCAACTGTACACGCTCCAGTTACCGTTCACAGCAAACTGGAGCGTGTGCAGTTACTGCACACGCTCCAATTTGCTGTGAACGGTAACTGCACACGCTCAATATTTCCGTGAGTGAGCCCACACGATCCAGTATCAAAATAATATGACCACCTACAGTCGCTCACTACAGTCGCTACCAGTACTCTCCGTTGATTATTTTTCTACATCTATTTCTGATCCCTAGAGATATTTTGGTGAATTTCGTAACAAAAATTAAAAAAAAAAATGTTACATTTAAAGCACCCTTTTTTGAACCTTTTAAATCTGAAACTTTGGGAAGTTGTCTGGTTATTCACCATAAATAGTTCTCTGAAGATTCCTCTGAAGATTTAAATTTCAATCAAGAAGTTCTTCAGATCAAAAACCTGTCATCGTATGACTCTTGAGTAATTCAAGAAACAAAATAAAACTTCATTAATTCGGACTAATATAGAGAAGAGCTTCACGCGGACATATTTTTTTGTGTCTGAGTGGTTAGCGCGCTTGGCTACTGATCTAAGGGACCTGGGTTCGAACCCCGGATAAGGCATGGTTGTATGTGTTGTTTTTCTGCTGAGGTCCTGCCATCCTCTCAGATCTTCTACTTTGGCATATAAACTGACAGGCTCCTGTCAGACCTCTGTGGCAAGCAGCTGCTTGAGGGGGTATTATTAATTATTATTAAGAAAAAAAATTCATGGAAAGAGCAAAATTGTAAAAATTTTTAAAGGGTGTAACATTAATTTTATTCGTTCACTAGGTTTTAAGAACTAAAGACAAATATATTGTCCCTATTGTGAAGCAGTAGGAGCCGAGTAGTGTATTTGTATGTTTAAAAAGGGATAAAAAAATTAAATTGAAAGGTGTATGGAATAAGCGGATTGCCCAAAATGTAGGTATCACTCTGCATAATAATTCTATGAATATTAATTATTATTTTGCTATTGATTGATCCGGTGAAATTGAAAACAGTGGAACTTTCATTTGCACGGACAGCAACAATTGCAAAAAGAAGGACTTTGCAGTGTAATAGGTTGGGTTGTTTTACCTCTGAGCGGCTCTTTTTTGCACACCATGGGCTAAATGGCCAGGTCACATGGACCCCGAAGGCTCAGAGAAGGTTGGGGGAGGGGACCCACTGGAACAGCTGTTGGGAGACAGATGGTAGCCTCCCGTCAAGGCCATCCCGCGTGTTCTTTAACGTGCACAGAGTATGGCTCTCCCGCACACGGGTCCACGGCTTAACGTCCCATCCGACGGACGGCGGCCTTTCCAAGCCCATCGGTGTCCCCTACTGACCGTGGGCAGGGTGGGGAGTTTGTGGAGATAAATCTCAATGCTGACCCAGCTGGGACTCGAACCTGGGAAGTACAGATTACGAGCCTGGCGCGCTACCGACTGAGCCACCCCCGCCCCACAGTGTAATAGGGATATGTATTTCCTAAAATAAAGCATGTGGTGAAAATTAATAATATCAGTCCAAATTATAGAGGGTCCGAACTACAGAAGGTTTTACTGTATATATAGATTACTGGATATCAATCAGTGTCTTCGGCTTGATTTCTAGCCAGTCACACCGACCCCTATTTGACCTTGATTGCGACAGCAGATCAGAAAATTTCTCGCATTTCAGAGTTCAACTGCCTGAAATAGCCAAATTGATCAATTTTTACTTCTCCAGCATAGATACATCAATATTTGACCTTTGATCTCGTAGGATCCATCGCATCCGAAATTTATCATAATTTCTGAGATCTAGAACTGCAAATACCTCCAGGCACCAATTTCTAGCCCTTTAACACTATAAAAAAATAAATAAATACCCCCTCAAGCAGCTGCTTGCCACAGAGGTCTGACAGGAGCCTGTCAGTTTATATGCCACAGTAGAAGATCTGACCTCAAATGACTCCATCGCAACCAAAATTAACATTTCCGAGATCTACGACCCAAACTACCCCCAGAAACCAATTTTCAGCTTTCTAGCACCGGTATATCAAAATTTGACCTTTGACATCGAAGGACCCTCTGGATACGAAATTTCGTAACCTTTCTGAGATCTGCAGCCTATGCGATCTCAGATCCAAACATTTCTGAGATCTACACAAGTGTTTCACCCCCAGACACCAATTTTTCACGTTTCTAGCCCTCGAGATCAAGGTTTGACCTCTACGTGAAACTCATTTGACTTTGAAGGACTTATCGGAGGTTAAATTTCGGATTTTTCCCGAGATCTACCACCCGGATTACTCCTAGATGAAATTTTCAACACTGTACCATTTCTGCATCAAAGTTAGAATTATCAATCGGTCTCTGACCCCTATTTACCTCGAATGCGTCACCAGATCTCCTCTTAGTTCTGAGTTCTACTGACAAAATGGACCTATTGACTAATTCTTAGCTCTCAGCACCTGCAGATCGAATTTAATCTTTGACCTCGAAGAACCCATCGCATATAACATTTGTCATAATTTCTGAGATCTAGAACTCAAAATACTCTCTGGCACTAATTTCTAGCCCTCTAACACTGTTAGATCTATATTTGACCTCTGACCTCAAATGACCCCATCGCAACCAAAATTAACAACATTTCCAAGATCTACGACCCAAACTACCTCCAGAAACCAATTTTCAGCTTTCTAGCACCGATATATCTAAATTTGACCTTTGACATCAAAGGATTCTCTGGATACGAAATTTCGTAACCTTTCTGAGGTTACGAAATTGACCTCTTTGACCACCTCTTTGACCACAAAGGATCCATTGCATCAAATATTTCGCAACATTTCTGAAATCTACGACTCAAAATATCCCGGGAACCAATTTTTAGCTCTCTAACACCAGTAAATCTAAATTTGACCTTTGACCTCAAAGAACCCTCCGGATCGGAAATTTTGTAACCTTTCTGAGATCTACAACCCAAAACGTTTCCAGACACCAATTTCCACATTTTTAGCAATCGTAGATCATGATTTGACCTATAAGTGACCTCCATTTGACCTTGGAGGATATGTCGGAGGTCAAATTTCTGATTTTTCCAAAGATCTACGACCCAGATACCCGAAGACCCAAGATGTCCCTCTACCAGAGTTAGCGTGATCCCCTGTCAGTCAATCTGATCTATAGAGGGTGTCTCAAAAATATAGGTACAAACTTTTAGGGGAGGTAGATAACATCTAAAGGAATTGAGAATTGCATAGGAACCCATAACCGGAAACGTCACCGTAAGTCAATAGGCGGCGCTGTTCATCAGTGCGCTAGAGGGGAAATTTCGGATTTCCTCATTCGAGCGGTAGTCGGCTGACGAAGAGCATGCCAAGGTATTCGACCAGGGAGCTGGCAGACATGCACTTAGTGTATGGAATAGCTGAGGGCAATGGACGAGCCGCTCAACGAATGTATCAAGAACGCTTCCCACACAGACATGTACCGGGCCACCGTTTGTTTGCACGTGCGCATCGAAATTTGTGCGATGATGGGTCAAACTTCGAGCATCTGCTGTAACATTATGAAATGTATCATCTAGTAGGCATTTGTAATAATTATGTCCAATAAACGTTTTCCCATTAATCACTGTGTTGTGTCCTTTCAGATCTTGTACCTCTGCTACCACTTTCCCATGACGTTTCCGGTTATGGGTTCCTATGCAATTCTCATTCCTTTAGATGTTATCTACCTCCCCTATAAGTTTGTACCTATAATTTTGAGACACCCTGTATATATATATATTATCTATAATATCGTCTGTATTATTAGATAAATATTAAACCTAGATATATATTTAAAACAGAGATCTGTTTTAACCCATTTCCCAATATTTTTTCAATGACACGTTCATTTCAATCTCCGAAACAAATGCTAAGCGCTAAGTGGTGTATGGATAGTGTATCGAGCATTAAATGATGACACTTGAGTGGTGTGCTGAACTTTTGGTACTGGGCATATGGATAGTATACAAGGCGTTAAGGGGAACACGTGGACTGTGTACCAGTTTTAGTGGGAACACGTGGACAGTGTACGAGCGTTTAGTGGGAACCCGTGGACAGTGTACGAGCTTTTAGTGGGAACACGTGGACAGTGTACGAGCTTTTAGTGGGAACACGCGGACAGGGTACGAGCTTTTAGTGGGAACACGTGGATTGTGTACGAGCTTTTAGTGGGAACACGTGGACTGTGTACGAGCTTTTAGTGGGAACACGTGGACAGTGTACGAGCTTTTAGTGGGAACACATGGACAGTGTACGAGCTTTTAGTGGGAACACATGGACAGTGTACGAGCTTTTAGTGGGAACACGTGGACTGTGTACGAGCTTTTAGTGGGAACACGTGGACAGTGTATGAGCTTTTGGTGGGAACACGTGGATTGTGTACGAGCTTTTAGTGGGAACACGTGGATTGTGTAAGAGCTTTTAGTGGGAACACGTGGACAGTGTACGAGCGTTTAGTGGGAACACGTGGACAGTGCACGAGCTTTTAGTGGGAACACGTGGACAGTGTACGTGCTTTTAGTGGGAACATGCGGACAGTGTACGAGCTTTTAGTGGGAACACGTGGATTGTGTAAGAGCTTTTAGTGGGAACACGCGGACAGTGTACGAGCTTTTAGTGGGAACACGTGGATTGTGTACGAGCTTTTAGTGGGAACACGTGGACTGTGTACGAGCTTTTAGTGGGAACACGCGGACAGTGTACGAGCTTTTAGTGGGAACACGCGGACAGTGTACGAGCTTTTAGTGGGAACACGTGGACAGTGTATGAGCTTTTGGTGGGAACACGTGGACAGTGTACGAGCTTTTAGTGGGAACACGTGGACAGTGCACGAGCTTTTAGTGGGAACACGTGGACAGTGTACGAGCTTTTAGTGGGAACACGTGGACAGTGTACGAGCTTTTAGTGGGAACACGTGGACAGTGTACGAGCTTTTAGTGGGAACAAGTGGACAGTGTACGAGCTTTTAGTGGGAACAAGTGGACAGTGTACGAGCTTTCAGTGGGAACACGTGGACAGTGTACGAGCTTTTAGTGGTGACATAGAAAGAACCGCAATATCGTGTCTGGCTATGTTTGCAGAGAGTGCTATACATATTTTGCCACACAGTCAATTATCACTGCTATGCAGTTTTCCAATTGGAGAATAAAATTATAAAATTCGTCTTCGAACTTAAAAAATACTTCTATGAAAAGAATTTGAATGCTAAAAATTAAAATGATCAAAGCAAATATTCGAAATTTATTGAGAAAAAATAAACAGGAAAACGAAATACAGAAATATCGTAGAGAATCGGAGACTTCGTTTAACCTCACCTCGCTGAGGTTAAAAAAAAATTTTTTTTTTTAGTGTCGAGTGATGAAATGTTGGCTAATAGAGTGAAGGACTCCAGTTCGATTCATTGGAATGGGATTGAAAGTTTGTGATTTTGAGGATTTAACCTTCGTCACGCGTTTTGATTTTTTAACGTACAGTCGCTCAAAAAAATATCCGAACACCACGGTTGATTACAGAATTCAGAAAAAATATCTGGCAACGATTTTTTTTTTTATTTTTTTTTTGAAATTAGTGATCTTGTCAACCTTCGTGTTCCGTGACACGAATCATTAATTTCACCGTGACACAGATCACTAATTTCTAAAAAAAATCGTTGCCAGATATTTTTTCTGAATTCTATAATCAACCATGGTGTTCGGATATTTTTTTGAGCGACTGTACTACACCAGGCTCGTCGTACCCAAACTTAGTGAAGAAACAACACTAGGAAAAAAAAAACTGCATTCTTGAAAAGCCGCAGGAAAAATTCTCTACTTGAAAAACGAAACGTACATTTCTAATGAGTAACGAAGTGTAAAGAAAAACTACATTTTTAAGGAATGAAGAAAATATCTTCATTAAAATACAAATATATCTACGTACATTTTTAATGAGTGCTAGGAATTGGTAAAAGTCGGCACTTAAAAATGTTTCGACAAAAAATTATAAGAAATGTGCTCATCTCTTTCCAATCGTTATTCCAGTTCCAATTTCCTTTACATAAATATATCACTGAAGATTCTGTAAGCCTTAGGCACAACATTCAAACAATTTTATTATTGACCGTTAAGCCATACCAATCTTTTTCAAATATATCTTTACGTATTCTCTGACCGTTCCACGGTATCTGAAATGGGCGGCCACTAAGGGATGGGGAGTGGCGTTGTGCCACCCCACCCCCCCATTGATAATCTGAAAAAGTTTAACGGAAGCGAAAAAATAATAAATTTACATAATACATATATTTTGCAAGAATATTTTTAATATGATTAAAAGGAAAGGAAAATCTTTACTAGAATAGTCTTTTACTCTATTCTAGGTCAAAGAATGGAAGCGGGGAGGCATGAAATTCAATTCAGCTTAAAAAACGTAAAAGGAGACAGGATTTCCAATTCAGTATAACATTTCCCCCATCGTTTTAGAGTTCTTTAAAAATTTTCTTGAAAAATGAATGAAATTTGCATAAGTTTATCAATTTTTTGCTTCTGTTATCTATACACTAGTATTCTCAAAGCCCCCAGGGCGGGTGTGGCTCAATCGGTAGCGCGCCAGGCTCGTAATCTGTAGTTCCCAGGTTCGAGTCCCAGCTGGGTGAGCGTTGAGACTAATCTACGCAAAACTCCCCGCCCTGCCCACGGTCAGTAGGGGACACCGATGGGCTTGGAAAGGCCGCCGTCCGTCGGATGGGACGTTAAGCCGTGGCCACGTGTGCGGGAAAGCCATACCCTGTGCACGTAAAAGAACACGCTAGATGGCCTTGACGGGAAGCAACCATCTGTCTCCCAACAGCTATTCCAATGGGTCCCCTCCCACACCTTCTCTGAGCCTTCGGGGTCCATGTGACCTGGCCATTTAGCCCATGGTGTGCACAAAAGTGCCGCTCAGAGGTAAAACAACCCAACCCAACTCAAAGCCCCCCCCCCCCTCAATCCAATTTTTTTTTGCCCAAATCCTCTCCTGGTGATTTATTGTAAAGTTAGGCCAGTCTCGACTTCTTTTTAAACAGAAATACATCTTTACATAATCCCTAACCGTTAGGCCAGTCTCGACTTCTTTTTAAATATAACACATTATTACGCAGTCCCTAACCGTTAGGCTATATTCAGACGATCCTATCATTACGCGCCCTATCTCCATCTATTAAACCAATTTCATCCCGACCACTGGACGCGGTAGAACCAGCCTAACTGCTAGGCTTAGTTCGCTGGGTTTTTTTTATTACTGCAGAGAAGATTATGGTTAGGCTGTACAATGCCTCATAATGCGGCATTTATTCCAACATCCTGTTCCTCTTTAACGGCTCTCCCTCTCCGAAACAAATAACTCAGATATCCTCTTTTTGAATTTTCCACCGTAACGTCTGGAGCAGTGCTAAATCCTTCCCATTACGTTGTCATTAGATCCCGTCCGCTATAATTCTCTCCGTTTGGCAACGACACAGCTCCGAACGACAGCAGCGCCATCGTCGACAAACCCTTCCTCCTTTCAACTTGCAGCAGCTAATCATTTGCTGCAATTACTGGACTACAACATCCTACGCTTTGACATAGATGAACTAATAATGAAGGTCGTTAACCATTTCTTGATACCATATTTTGTTTAATTTAAAGCTCATCACGATGTCAATGTTCTTATGATAAAGACGAGCATAATTAGGTTCACTTCCACAATAATTATCGACGGTTAGAGATTCCAACGGTTTTTCTCCCTCTCTTTTCTGATTAAATGAGTCTTGTTCTTTTTCATTACCCATTATTTTCCAACTTTTTGCCAATTCCGATGCGTTGGTTGGGTTGTTTTACCTCTGAGCGGCACTTTTTTGCACACAATGGGCTAAATGGCCAGGTCACATGGACCCCGAAGGCTCAGTGAAGGTTGCGGGAAGGGGACCCACTGGAACAGCTGTTTTGAGACAGATGGTAGCCCCCCGTCAAGGCCATCCAGCGTGTTCTTTAACGTGCACAGGGTCTGACTCTCCCGCACACGGAGCCACGGCTTAACGTCCCATCCGATGGACGGCGGCCGTTCCAAGCCCATCGGTGTCCCCAACTGACCGTGGGTAGGGCGGGGATTTTGCGGAGATAAATCTGAACGCTGACCCAGCTGGGACTCGAACCTGGGAAGTACAGATTACAAGCCTGGCGCGCTACCGACTGACTAACCCCCGCCCGAATTTGATTGGGAGAGAAGATATTTCTGATGAGGTTATCGGAAATTTCTCTTTTTTTCGAACAACTCTTAAATAATAAATTGGACAAAAGGACAGGTTTATTTACTGGTACGGTCTCGCCTCTTTTTGTGGTTCCAGCCCCGTCGATTGCGAACTATCGGTCGATCATAGCATACTTTTTGGTCGATCGTCTCTTCAATGTAGATAGATATGGAAGAAATTAACTTCCGGAATGATGTCTACTTGAAGTCAAAATACGATATTATTTGTCAGTACAGTCACTTAAAAAAGTATCCGAAGGCTATGCTTGATTACAGAATTCCTAAAAAATATCTGGCAACGATTTTTTTTAGAAAATAGTGATCTGGCAACCGTCGTGTCACGTGATTACAGAATTCAGGAAAAAATATCTGGAGCGTGTACAGCAACTGTACACGCTCCAGTTACCGTTCACAGCAAACTGGAGCGTGTGCAGTTACTGCACACGCTCCAGTTGTGCGTTCCCATTGTGCTCCAGCGTGTGCAGTTACTGCATACGCTCCAGTTTGCTGTGAACGGTAACTGCACAAGCTCAATATTTCCGTGAGTGGGCCCACACGATCCAGGTTTTTGAGCTCACACGATCCAATGTGCTGTGAACATTAACCGCAACCGCTCCAGTTTGCTGTGAACGGTAACTGCACACGCTCAATATTTCCGTGAGTGAGCCCACACGATCCAGGTCTTTGTGAGCTCACACGATCCAATGTGCTGTGAACATTAACCGCAACCGCTCCAGTTTGCTGTGAACGGTAACTGCACACGCTCAATATTTCCGTGAGTGAGCCCACACGATCCAGGTCTTTGTGAGCTCACACGATCCAATGTGCTGTGAACATTAACCGCAACCGCTCCAGTTTGCTGTGAACGGTAACTGCACAAGCTCCATATTCATTGCATTATATATTCATACGCATTATATATATATTAAAAAATATCTGAACACTATGGTTGATTACAGAATTCCTAAAAAATATCTGGCAACGATTTTTTTAGAAATTAGAGATCTGGCAACCTTCGTGTCACGTGACACGAAGGTTGCCACATCACTAATTTCTAAAAAAATCGTTGCTAGATATTTTTAAGGAATTCTGTAATCAACCATAGCATTCGGATAGGTTTTTGAAGGGCTGTACACAAAGGATTGGGTTGATATGCTTCGTTGAATGAGCGTTTTCTGACATGAAAATTATCGACTCTAAATTAGAAATGTGCTTACTAATATAATCATTTCGATCAGTGGTTGAGATTGGCGCTTTCAACAAACACTTTTCAATTATATAAAAAAAATTGCATCGGGCGTGCGGTGTCGACTACCACATTAATAATTTTGATTAATTTAAAAAAATTTATATTTTTCCATAGAAGACCGAGTGGTTAGCTTGCTTGGCTAATGGTGAAAGGGACCTGGGTTCGAGCCCCGGGAAAGACATGGATGTTTTTTATATTTCTGCAGAGGTCTAGCATTTAATCGCAGATCTTCTCTATATTTTTATTCTGCTAAGGTTGGGTTGTTTTACCTCTCAGCGGCACTTTTTTGCACACCATGGGCTAAATGGCCAGGTCATAGGGACCCCGAAGGCTCAGAGAAGGTTGGGGGAGGGGACCCACTGGAACAGCTGTTGGGAGACAGATGGTAGCCTCCCGTCAAGGCCATCCAGCGTGTTCTTTAACGTGCACAGGGTATGGCTCTCCTGCACACGGGACCACGGCTTAGCGTCTCATCCGACGGCCGGCGGCCTTTCCAAGCCCATCGGTGTCCCCTACTGACCGTGGGCAGGGCGGGGAATTTTGCGGAGATAAATCTCAATGCTGACCCAGCTGGGACTCGAACCTGGGAATCCAAGCCCATCGGTGTCCCCTACTGACCGTGGGCAGGGCGGGGAAATTTGCGGAGATAAATCTCAACGCTGGCCCAGCTGGGACTCGAATCTGGGAACTGCAGATTACGAGTCTGGCGCGCTACCGACTGAGCCACCCCCGCCCCTATTCTGCTAAGGTTTTGCAGATGTTCCCTGTGGTCTATCTCTACCTTCAGACTTCTGTGACAAGCAGCTGCTTGAGAGGATATTTTTTTTTTAATGTTGAATTGTTCAATATTTTTTTTAACTTGCATTTCATTTTGCGATCTGTGCCCCAGAATTAGGCATGGATGTGTGTGTCGTTTTTCTGCTGAGGTCCTGCCATCCTCTCAGATCTCCTACTGTGGCATATAAACTGACAGGCTCCTGTCAGACCTCTGTGGCAAGCAGCTACTTGAGGGGGTATTTATTTTTTATTATATAACCACAGCCTGTGCTTTTGTCAAAGAATATAATTTAAAAATAAAAGTGCAATGATTTACTTTTACTTGATAAAAGATGCTAGTCGGGCTTCCGGTGGCCGAGTGGTTAGCGCGCTCGGTTATATAATCTAAGGGATCTGGGTTCGAGCCCCGGATAAGGCATGGACGTTTGTGTTGTTTTTCTGCTGAGATCCTGCCATCCTCTCAGATCTTCTACTCTGGCATATAAACTGACAAGCTCCTCTCAGACCTCTGTGGCAAGCAGCTGCTTGAGGAGATATAAAAAAAATCGTGATCCCAGAAAAGTTCAACACCATTGCTTTAGAAGCAAAAGTATTCCAATCCGACCCTTAAGGCGGCGTATTATACGACCTTACAGAGGTTAAACATCATTATCACTTAATTATTTATATGCCATTTACATAAACTTGTAGTTTTTTCTTACTTCACACAATTACTAACCAAATTAGTATAAAAAAAAGTATTAAGTTTGCTTTTACTTTTCGTTTACACATGGGGCGGGGGTGGCTCAGTCGGTAGCACGCCAGGCTCGTAATCTGTAGTTCCCAGCTGGATCAGCGTTGAGATTTATCTCCGCAAAATTCCCCACCCTGCCCACGGTCAGTAGAGGACACCGATGGGCTTGGAAAGGCCGCCGTCCGTCGGATGGGACGTTAAGCCGTGGTCCCGTGTGCGGGAGAGCAATACCCTGTGCACGTTAAAGAACACGCTGGATGGCCTTGACGGGAGGCTACCATCTGTCTCCCAACAGCTGTTCCAGTGGGTCCCCTCCCCCAACCTTCTCTGAGTCTTCGGGGTCCATGTGACCTGGCCATTTAGCCCATGGTGTGCAAGAAAAGTGCCGCTCAGAGGTAAAACAACCCAACAACCCAATATCTTATCCTGCGGAGGAGCTGCGGCAAAATTTTGAAAATTCTTTCTCCGATCCCTTTGTTGCCCTCGGTGAGAAAAGCAATGCTAGTGCGGCTTGGAGGGTCGTTCTGAGGGTGCTCTGAGAATCATACCCACTTGTACGATAAAGAACACAAAGTATGACTTTCACGTGAGCCTATGTTCAGTGGATACCTTTTCTGAACTCTATGTCCTCAGGTTGGGTTGTTTTACCTCTGAGCGGCACTTTTTTGCACATCATGGGCTAAATGGCCAGGTCACAAGGACTCCGAAAAGATTGGAGGAGGGGACCCACTGGAACAGCTGTTGGGAGACAGATGGTAGCCTCCCGTCAAGGCCATCCAGCGTGTTCTTTAACGTGCACAGGGTATGGCTGTCCTGTACACGGGGCCACGGCTTAACGTCCCATCCGACGGACGGCGGCCTTTCCAAGCTCATCGGTGTCCCCTACTGACCGTGGGCAGGGCGGGGAAATTTTGCGGAGATAAATGTCAACGCTGACCCAGCTGGGACTCGAACCTGGGAACTGCAGATTACGAGCCTGGCGCACTACCGACTGAGCCACTCCCGCCCCTATGTCCTTAGGTCTTTGTGACCTGGTCATTTAGCCTACTCTCCATCCAAATCCTATTCTTCATCGTAATTTTTATTTTCGAAAATCCGAGATTGAGATTAGAGATAAATTTATGTTTTTCCCCCGCAAAAAATTACATACTGTTACGACAGATGAACGTGCTCTAGGGAGTTTATCAAAAACGTGAGATGAACGCACGTGTGTGCTCCTGCGCGAGATTCATTTTTAGCCAACCAATTGGAACTTAGAACGGTTCGGAAAGATGAAAATGGGAAACATGTAATGTAGCAGTGTGGTATTGTGAAAGATGAAGCAGTTCATCTGGGTATATAAGCGTTAAGTATTTAAAAAGAAGAAATATTTAAATGAGGTGAGTGTGCGGGTGGGTCGGGTTGTTTTACCTCTGAGCGGCACTTTTTTGCACACCATGGGCTAAATGGCCAGGTCACATGGATCCCGAAGGCTCAGAGAAGGTTGGGGGAGGGGACCCACTGGAACAGCTGTTGGGAGACAGATGGTAGCCTCCCGTCAAGGCCATCCAGCGTGTTCTTTAACGTGCACAGGGTATGGCTCTACCACACACGGGGCCACGGCTTAACGTCCCATCCGACGGACGGCGGCCTTTCCAAGCCCATCGATGTCTCCTACTGACCGTGGGCAGGGCGGGGAATTTTGCAGAGATAAATCTCAACGCTGACCCAGCTGGGACTCGAACCTGGGAACTACAGATTACGAGCCTGGCGCGCTACCGACTGAGCCACCCCCGCCCCGTTATTCAGAAATTTAATAGATTCTAATGAAGACTTGTCTGTGTATTATTGTGGAATTTCTTGCCGGTTGGCTTGGTTTGTTTATAGATGAGTTTATCCATACTTTTATAATAAATTACATTGCATTATAATCATTATTGGAGGGGCGGGGGTGGCTCAGTCGGTAGCGCGCCAGGCTCGTAATCTGTAGTTCCCAGGTTCGAGTCCCAGCTGGGTCAGCGTTGAGATTTATCTCCGCAAAATTTCCCCGCCCTGCCCACGGTCAGTAGGGGACACTGATGGGCTTGACAAGGCCGCCGTCCGTCGGATGGGACGTTAAGCCGTGGCCCCGTGGTTGGGAGAGCCATACCCTGTGCACGTTAAAGAACACGCTGGATGGCCTTGACGGGAGGCTACCATCTGTCTCCCAACAGCTGGTCCAGTGGATCCCCTCCCCCAACCTTCTCTGAGTCTTCGGGGTCCATGTGACCTGGCCATTTAGCCCATGGTGTGCAAAAAAGTGCCGCTCAGAGGTAAAACAACAAAAAAAAATCATTATTGGCATGTTTTAATTACTTTGAACTCACGTTCAATGTTCATCCATTTTAAAATTTGCAACATACTTTAAGTACTTCAAACACCGAATGGTTAGGGCGCTTGGCTAAAGATCAAAAGGACCTGGGTTCGAGTCCCGGATAAGACATGGATTTTGTGTCGTTTCTCTGCTGAGGTTCTGGCATCTTCACAGAGCTTCTACTACGGCTTATGAACTGACAGGCTCCTGTCAGACCTCTGTAGCAAGCAGCTGCTTGAGGGGGGTATTTTATTTATGTTAATCATGAAATTAATAAATTTGGGTTATTAATGATCTGCATTTCGTAACCAGTTAGTTTTCACAGGATTGCTGCATGGCTTCTACAAGCAGGAAATAACATAGGTCATTCGAGCAGACGATTCCGAGGATTCGGTGATGCAACGCCGGAAGTTGCCTGACTAGTTACAGGACATAATTCCGGAAGTATTGAGAAAATCTTCCGTTGCTATATTCAAATAAATAAACGAAAATATAGATATACGAATAGTAATGGCCGTATGGAGGTTTGGACTCTAAAAGTTTGATCAAATGACGAAAAAACATTGATTTTAACAACGAGAATAGTTCCTCTTATGTTTAATCAGTGGCCGTACAGTCGGTCAAAAAAGTATCCGAACACTTTTGGTTGATTACAGAATTCAGAAAAAATATCTGGCAACATTTTTTTTTAGAAATTAGTGATCTGGCAACCTTCGTGTCACGTGATTACAGAATTCAGGAAAAATACCTGGAGCGTGTACAGCAACTGTACACGCTCCAGTTACCGTTCACAGCAAATACTGCACACGCTTCAGTTTGCTGTGAACGGTAACTGCACACGCTCAATATTTCCGTGAGTGACCCCACACTATCCAGGTCTTTGTGAGCTCACACGATCCAATGTGCTGTGAACATTAACCGCAACCGCTCCAGTTTGCTGCGAACGGTAACTGCACACGCTCAATATTTCCGTGAGTGAGCCCACACGATCCAGGTCTTTGTGAGCTCACACGATCCAATGTGCTGTGAACATTAACCGCAACCGCTCCAGTTTGCTACGAACGGTAACTGCACACGCTCAATATTTCCGTGAGTGAGCCCACACGATCCATGTGCTGTGAACATTAACCGCAACCGCTCCAGTTTGCTGTGAACGGTAACTGCACACGCTCCATATTCATTGCATTATACATTCATACGCATTATATATATTAAAAAATATCCGAACACTAATCGGTGACTTCAGCCTTTAGCGGAGGAGGAACGGGTCTTTGCCCCATGCCTGCGATCAGGGGGCTGTTTGATATTGTTGGCCCTACCAATCTCAATAAACCTAATTTCTTTAAAAATCCTACTAATCATTTTCTTTCTGCAGGAACGTGGAACGTGAGGACATTACATAGAGATTATTCTCTTGATGTCCTCACGCAGGAATTCCAGCGCTATAACATAGATATTCTAGGCTTGCAAGAGACCAGATGGACAGGTAAAGGTGAGATACTTAAAAATAACTTTAAATTTCTCTTTACAGGGAGGGAGGATGGAAAGCATCACCAAGGCGTGGGTCTGCTGCTCAGCAGACATGCAAGTGATGCTCTTCTAGGATATGAGTGCATTAATGAAAGGTTTCTTACAGCAAAATTTCAGACAAGCATTAAAAACTTGAATGTTATCTGCTGTTATGCCCCCACTGAGGATGTTGATGAGGAGGAGAAGGATAGGTTTTACGGACAACTTCAGGATATTTTGAATTCTGTCAAGAAAGGAGATATTACCCTTGTTCTTGGTGACTTCAATGCCAAAGTTGGTACCGACTCTGACCTTTGGGGAGGAGTAATAGGCCCTTTTGGTATTGGTAGCTGCAATGGCAATGGGCAACGTCTACAAGTAAGTAAACTCAATGGTTTCAGAATAACTAACACATATTACAAACACCGCGACATACATAAATACACATGGGTTTCACCTGATGGGCTGCATAGGAATATGATTGATTATATATTAATTAACAGCAAATGGGCTAGTTCTGTTAGAAATACCAGGGCATATAGGGGAGCTGAAATTGGATCTGACCATTACCTTGTTAAAAGTGTCTTGCAACTTAAACTTAAAAAGTGTTGTGCTAGAGTTAAAAAATTTACCTTTGATACTGAAGCTCTGAATGACCCTGTTATAGCTAAAGCTTACCATGATAGGTTACTTAGTCATTATGACGGTCATGGTTTGCTTAATACTGAAGTTGAGGAAGAATGGGCCCATTTTAAACAGGCTTTTTTGGAAACTAACAGTACTCTTTTAGGAAAAAAGGAGCAGAGGAGGCAGAATTATTTGAGTGATAAGGCAATTGAGCTTATTTCAGAAAGAAGGAACTGCAGGAATGTCCTTAATCAGTACCCTACTAGTCCTAATAGAAAATATTACAGAGAGCTTAATAAACGTGTAAAGGATCAGTTAGCTACTGATAAAAATCTTTGGCTTGATAGCTTGGCTGACAAAGCTGAGGAAGCAGTTAGGCAGCACAACAGCAGAGAGCTGTACCAGATAGTTAATGTTTTATGTGGTAGAAAACGGACATGCATACAGGGATTGAAGGATAAACAAGGTAAGGTTATAGAAGGTGAGGATTCTCTCATGGCTAGGTGGGCTGAGCATTTCAGTGATGTTCTAAACAATGTGGTTAGTTCTACTCCCATTGTTTGTAATGATGATAGATGCATTGGCAGCTTTAATGTTGGCCCTATAACACAATCTGAAGTTAGTTTGGCTATCTCTAAACTGAAACTTCATAAATCCCCAGGGGTAGATGAAATTACTACAGAAATGCTCAAAGCTGGGAATGTTTTGGTTACCACTTGGATGACTGAAATTTTGAATAACTTTTATGATAAAGGCATGGTTCCTAAAGATTTTACCAGAGCTATTATTATCCCTATTTTCAAAAAAGGTGATCGCAGTTCTTGTGATAACTATAGGGGTATCAGCCTACTCTCTGTTCCAGGTAAAGTTCTTTCCATGATTGTGCTTAATAGAATTAAGAATCTGGTTGACAGGCAATTGCGTGATGAGCAATGTGGATTCAGAAATGGTAGGGGATGTGTGGATCAGATATTTTCACTTAGGCAGATTCTTGAGAAATGTTTAGAGTTTCAGAAACCTTTGGTTGCTAGCTTTGTTGATTTCAAACAGGCTTTCGACTCTGTTGATCGTCATAATTTGTGGTTGATTGTGAGATCATATGGTATACCAGACAAGTTAGTTAACATAATGAAAGCTCTCTATAATAACACTGAGTCATGTGTGAGAGTTGGTAAGTCTTGTAGCAATTGGTTTAGCATTACTTCTGGTGTTCGACAAGGGTGCATTTTGTCTCCTTTTCTCTTTTTTTTTTGTTGGTGATTATGTTATGCGAAATTCACTTCAAGGGAAAGATTTTGGCCTTAAATGGGCTGGAGATACGAAAATTTCTGATTTAGATTATGCTGATGATTTAGCCCTTTTGGCAAATGATGTTGATGAGATGAACTCTTTCATTCGAGCTGTTGATGAGACTGGTAGTAGAGTAGGTTTGGTTATAAACAGAGAGAAAACTAAAGTGATGAAAATTGGTCAGGCAGGTTGTGATTCAGTTAATCTGAATGGTTGCAGTCTTGAGCAGGTGTCACAGTTTAATTATCTTGGGAGCTATGTGACTGATACTGGTGATGTGCGGCATGAGATTAACAGACGAATAGGTATTGCTGCCGGGACTTTTAAGAATCTATGGAGATTGTGGAGAAATAGGCGTATACACCTAAAGACTAAAATTAGACTCTATAATAGTTTGGTTCTTTCTAGGGTTAGTTATGGTAGTGAAACTTGGACGCTGTGTAAACAAGATAACAGGAAACTAGATGCTTTTGATTCTAGATGCTTACGCAGTATCTTGGGTATTAGGTGGTTTAACTTTGTAACTAATGATGAGGTTAGGCAAAGGAGTCTGCAACCTCCTTTAAGCAGCATATTGTGCAGAGAGAGACTCCGCTGGTTTGGCCATGTTGCCCGTATGGATAATTATAGATTGGCGAATAGGGTTATGAACAGTGTGCCTAGAGGCCTCAGAAGGAGGGGGAGACCTAGGATGCGGTGGGCAGACAATGTCAAACAGGACCTTGTTAGAATTGGTGTGCAGTGGCCTGATGCAGCAGATGTAGCTCAGGACAGATATGCTTGGAGAATTAAACTGCGTGGTCTGGTTGGACCTCCGTAGCCCATGGCTGCTTGAGGATGATGATGATGATGATGATGATGGTTGATTACAGAATTCAGAAAAAATATCTGGCAACATTTTTTTTAGTGATCTGGCAACCTTCGTGTCACGTGACACGAAGGTTGCCAGATCACTAATTTCTCAAAAAATCGTTGCCAGATATTTTTGCTGAATTCTGTAATCAACCATAGTGTTCGGATATTTATTTGAGCGACTCTACCTAATGGGAAGGGGGAGGGGGGGGGGTGGAAACGTTGTTTGGCTCAATCGGTAGCGCACCAGGCTTGTAATCTGCAGTTTCCAGGTCAGAGTCACAACTCTGCTGACTTTGAGATTTAATCCCCCCCCCCTAACCCCCAATCCTTAAGAAAGGAGGCACTTATGTGTTTGGGACATTAAGCGGCGGTCCCGTGTGCAGAAAGCTATACCCTATGCATGTTAAAAAACACACTGGACGGTCTTGATAAGAGGCAACCATCTGTCTCCTAACAGCTGTCCAGTGGGTCTCCTTCCCCAACCTTCTCTGAGCACTAGGGGTCTTTGACACCTGGCCATTTAGCCCAGTGTATGTAAAAAAGTGTTTCTCAGAGGTAAAACACCCCAACCCAATGGGGGAAGGGAAAAGGTTATGCCCCTTCTCTTCCGGACTTTAATAATACATTGCTGGCCATTGAAAGTGCAACACCATGAAGAACTCATCAGATTGTCCCGAAATATGCAAGATGGGTAGCCCATGGGAGAACATGTAAATGATTCAAAGCGCAGCACATGCGTACATCATGTGTGACAGTAACACCCTCTAGAAGTGGTATAAGAAGAGATTACAAAGAGCCGGTGTAAGGCACTGTAATTGTGTTTACTCGCAGTTCTTGCGCACTAAAGGATCAAGTATGCCCTGTCGAAGAACACGGCATCCATACGGACAGGTTTCCGACTTTGATCGAGGGAGAATTGTGGGATTACGGGAAGACAGATTATCGTACCGAGACATAGGTTCTCGTGTTGGACAGAATGCTGCTCCAGTGATGAGAATATGGCGTCAGTGGGGAGAGGAGGAACGAACTCACTGACGTGAGGGATCTCAACGGCCCTGTCACACAAACGAACGAGAGGACAGACATCTCGTGCGCATGGCTTTGAATTGTACAGCCATATCAAACACCTTAGCTCAACAGTTAGGGTGTGTTGCATATCAACCAGTGTCCGCATGTACGGTCGACATCGTCTGCAGCATCGGGGCATTTTTGCTAGGTGGCCATTGCTTCGGCTACCATTGAGTCTGCAACACAGGCGTATGCGAATGCAATGGTGCTAAGAACGTCGTGCATGGACGTGCGAATGGCATCGCATCGTCTTTTCAGACGAATCCGGCTTCAGTATGCAACACCATGGTGGACGAATCCGTATCTGGCGTACCATAGCGACAGGCTCAGTGAGACAAGCATGATGCAGCGTCATGCAGGTCTGGCCCTGGTGTTATGGTATGGACGCTACTCACGCACGCGCCTTGAACGCATTACCTCTACTTTGAACAGCCAGCATTACATCACTGAGATGTTGGAGCCTGTGGTTGTACCTCATCTTCAGGGGCTCTCTGGTGCCATTTACTAACAGGACAATGCCCGACCACATGTGGCATGCATCGTCCAACAATTCCTGGATATCCACCATGTGACATTTCTGACATTTCTGTCTTGGCCTGCACCATCACCGGTGCAGGTCAAGGGTTGGGTTGGGTTGTTTTACCTCTGAGCGGCACGTTTTTGCACACCATGGGCTAAATGGCCAGGTCACATGGACCCCGAAGGCTCAGAGAAGGTTGGAGGATGGGACCCACTGGAACAGCTGTTGGGAGACAGATGGTAGCCCCCCGTCAAGGCCATCCAGCGTGTTCTTTAACGTGCACAGGGTATGTCTCTCCCGCATACGGGGCCACGGCTTAACGTCCCATCCGACGGACGGTGGCCTTTCCAAGTCCATCGGTGTCCCCTACTGACCGTGGGCATGGCGGGGTATTTTGCGGAGAAAAATCTCAACGCTGACCCAGCTGGGACTCGAACCTAGGAACTACAGATTACGAGCCTGGCGCGCTACCGACTGAGCCACCCCCGCCCCGTGCAGGTCAAGACAGCACAACGACTAGCACACCAGACACCAGCAGCTGCTACAAAAGATGAACTTTGGCAACGTATTGAAACTGCATGAACTGACATTCCCCAAACACACATCTGACGTCTCAACCTCTCAATGCCGGACCGTGTAGCAGCGGTTATTGCCACTCATGGTGGCTACACAAGATACTGATTTCTTTGTATTCCACAAGTCTAACCGAGTTCTATTTGTAATCATTTGATCCCTGTAACGTAAGCTATGTATTCACTAAATATGGCTTTGATATTTCTTATCTTTCCTGGTGTTGCACTTTTAATGGCCAGCAGTGTATATATTTTCTAAGGCAGTCCCTGTTATTTTGTTTGCAAAAAGTTCAAGTTTCACTACGATAACTAACCCTAGAAAAAACAAAACTAGGAATATTATACAGCCTAATATTATATTTTAGTCTTAAGGTGAATACCCCTATTTCTGCACACTCTCTCCTAGATTCTTAAAAGTCTCAGCAGCAATTCTTATTCTTCTGTTTATATCATCTGGCACATCACCAGGGTCTGTTACACAGCTCCCTAGATAATTAAACTGAAACACTTGTTCCAGAGCGCGATTGTTCAAAGCAAGCGAAACAACATCTGCCTCACTAATTCTCGTTACTTTAGTTTTCTCTCTGTTGATCACCAAACCTACTCTATTACCAGTCTCATCAACAGCTTTAATGCGCTCATTATCCTAATGAAAGAATTCATCTCGTCAACATCATTACCCAACAGGGCCAAGTCTTCCACATAATCTAAATGTGAAAGTTTCAAATCTTTAGCCGATTTAAGGCGAAAATATAAGCGGTTTCGCTGGGCAGCTATAAAGAGCAAATGGGAAAGTCATCCAGAAAGTTCTTTAATTAAAGTGCACAAAGTGCGGCTTATACGTGATACGAAGGCTTCATGTCGGCTCTTTTACTTACAGATACCAATTAGGACTCGAACATTGATGGATACAGGAATGTTTTGAGTTCTTTTCATTACCATCTGATCCTTCGCATCCTTAACAACTGAGTTGAACCCTGCACAACGCCTTAAATATCGATAAGAAAGAATATTTATTAGACGTAATCTCGGTGGAAACGACAATGTTGCTCTCTATACATAATCACAATTCGAAACCGCAACATTTGTTCATGATCAGCAACCAGAGTTCAAAACAGCAATCATTCCTCGTTATCCACAATATCAGTCCAGAACCGTAACCATTGTTCTTTATCTGTAATCACAGTTTAAAACTGCAACCATTGCTCATGATCAGTAATCAATGTTTAAAACTGCAACCGTTGCTCATGATCAGTATTCAATGTATAAAACTGCAACCGTTGCTCATGATCAGTAATCAATGTTTAAAACTGCAACCGTTGCTCATGATCAGTATTCCATTTATAAAACTGCAACCGTTGCTCATGATCAGTTTTCAATGTATAAAACTGCAACTGTTGCTCTTGATCAGTAATCAGTGTTTAAAACTGCAACCGTTGCTCATGATCAGTAATTAATGTTTAAAACTGCAACCATTGCTCATGATCAGTAATCAATGTTTAAAACTGCAACCATTGCTCACGATCAGTAATCAATGTTCAAAACAGCAATCATTCCTCGTTATCCATAATATCAGTCCAAAACTGTAACCATTGTTCTTTATCTGTAATCACAGTTCAAAACTGTAGCCATTGCACGTTATCTGTAATCATAGTTCTAAACCATAACCGTTGTAGCTATTACCCGTAACTAGAGGTCCTGTATAGTTAGAGGCTGGCCATCTCGATGACTCACTGCTCTAAAACAACAACTATTAATTCATAATTAATAATTCATCACTAACTAATTAACTAACGGCGATCTCTTTCTAAAGAGGCGATGTGCGAGATGATCGCCGGAATATAAAAGAGGAGAATTTATCGCTAAAAACTGATATGCAACGTGAAAGTTAATCCTAAATTATTTCAATTATTTAATTTTTTTTTTTTGCTCCTTTTATTCCTTATGTATTCAACTATCAGTATCTTTTTTCTTATGCGCGCACCACTGATGAGCAATTTTTATGATTTGGGAACCTAATTTTGTGCGCTAATTTCGCAATTTTGCCCCGCGAATTTCACCTTTTTTACCCCTCGAAAATTTACAGTCGTACAGTCGCTCAAAAAAGTATCCGAACACTACGGTTGATTACAGAATTCAGAAAAAAATCTGGCAACGATTTGTTTTAGAAATTAGTGATCTGGCAACCTTCGTGTCACGTGATTACAGAATTCAGGAAAAATATCTGGAGCGTGTACAGCAACTGTACACGCTCCAGTTACCGTTCACAGGAAACTGGAGCGTGTGCAGTAACTGCACACGCTCCAGTTTGCTGTGAACGGTAACTGCACACGCTCAATATTTCCGTGAGTGAGCCCACACGATCTAGTATCAAAATAATATGACCATTTACAGTCGCTCAAAAAAGTATCCGAACACTATGGTTGATTACAGAATTCAGAAAAAATATCTGAAGTGTTCGGATACTTTTTTGAGCGACTGTAGGTGGTCATATTATTTTGATACTAGATCGTGTGGGCTCACTCACGGAAATATTAAGCGTGTGCAGTTACCGTTCACAGCAAACTGGAGCGTGTGCAGTAACTGCACACGCTCCAGTTTGCTGTGAACGGTAACTGGAGCGTGTACAGTTGCTGTACACGCTCCAGATATTTTTTCTGAATTCTATAACCAACCGTAGTGTTCGGAAATTTTTTTTGAGCGACTGTACAAACGGTTTATAACTCAATGTAGTTTATCAATGTATTATATTACTCAATTTATAACTCAATGTAGTTTATCAATGTATTATATTACTCAATTTATAACTCAATGAAACGTTTCCAGGATGATGAAGCGGTCGGATCGATTTTGCTCATACTAGGTTAAAGTCACGGACAAGACTGTCGCAAAGGACTGATAACGGATGTCATTTGTGACGTTGGGATGCCGCAACCTTCGCGGAAAGAATGCAGACCGGATGTGCTTCGTGCAATGAAATGTGCTCATATGGAGGTCTTCTGAAGGAGGACATTAAACTTTGCAAGTTTGTTTCGTCAAATGTTGCGAACCGTTTTCAAAAGCGGATTCGTTGCATTTCTTAACATTTGACAGTAGAAATTAAATGTTGTTTGTTTTTATTAACGTTTATTTCAATTAAATGTTTTTAAATGTTGAAATTAAGTTCTGGACCACTTTAGGCAGGGTCTTAGCTAGAAGGGTGCAGGAGAGGGTGGTGTCTTATGCCGTGGAAAATTTTAATACCCTGAAGAGAGGCGAAGAAATAATAAAAAGTATTCCGTGGCCGAGTGGTTAGCACGCTTGGCTACTGATCTACGGGACCTGGGTTCGAGCCCTGGGTAAGGCATGGATGTGTGTGCTGTTTTTCTGCTGAGGTCCCGTCATCCTCACAGACCTTCTACTATGGCGTATTAAACTGACAGACTCCTGTCAGACCTCTGTGGCAAGCAGCTGATTGAGGGGGTATTTATTATTTATTTTATTTTTTATATTACACATATTTTCAAAAAAAAGTCTTCTTTTAACAGTCAGTAGGTTTAAGAATAAAAACGTATTTTGCACTATTCAGCTAGAATGATTTTTGTTAAAAAAAAGCAACAATAAAAACATGAAAAGGAGTTCTGCCCATTTCGGTTCATCCTTTTCATCTACCCCCCCCCCCCCCCACCCACCTTCCATCTCATTTTCAAGATTTAGGCTTGACCTTGTATATTAGAGGTTTATATTACTAAGTTTTTTTTTACAAACAATATGTATTTTTTTTTTTAAGTATAGTCACTCAAAAAAGTATCCGAACACTATGGTTGATTACAGAATTCAGAAAAAATATCTGACAACGATTTTTTTAGAAATTAGTGATCTGGCTACCTTCGTGTCACGTGATTACAGAATTCATGAAAAATATCTGGAGCGTGTACAGCAACTGTACACGCTCCAGTTACCGTTCACAGCAAACTGGAGCGTGTGCAGTTACTGCACACGCTCCAGTTTGCTGTGAACGGTAACTGCACACTCTCAATATTTCCGTGAGTGAGCCCACACGATCTAGTATCAAAATAATATGACCACCTACAGTCACTCAAAAAAGTATCCAAACGCTATGATTGATTACAGAATTCAAAAAATATCTGACAACGATTTTTTTAGAAATTAGTGATCTGGCAACATTCGTGTCGTGACGAAGGTTGGCAGATCACTAATATCTAAAAAAAATCGTTGCCAGATATTTTTTTCTGAATTATATAATCAACCATAGTGTTCGGATATTTTTTGAGCGACTGTACATGCTCAATAATCATGGTTCGAAACCGCAATCCTTGCTCGTTATCCGTAATCACAGTTCGAAACCGTAATCGTTGCTCCTGATTCGTCATCAGAGTTCGAAACCGCAACGCCTTGTTTACTATTTCCTTTAATCACAGTCCAAAGCCGCAAAGGCTGCTCCTTCATCCGTAAGTGAGATTTGGAAACCGCAACCCTCATCCCATCAGACGCCGTTCCGACAGCTCCGCAATTTTAAGCGCTTATTAACCTCAACGATCTCACTAAGCCGAGATGACGACTGGACTAAAACAAAGTTAGGAAACGTACTTTAAGGTTACCATAGCAACAAATGCATCTCCCCATCCTCCTCCCCGAATAAATGTAATCTGTTGACAAGCGGCAGCTGAAGAACCGTAAAGGAAAGGATTAGACGTCTGATCCTCCGAGGCGTCTTTGACGAAGTACTACGAAAAAGAAAATAATGGAGATCCAAAGTTAAAGCCCCTATTCGTCCGTTAACATCCAACTTTGGAGAAGAGCTGGAAGAACGAAGGATGTCTTTTTGACGCTCGGTGGAAGATCGCAGAAGGAGAATCTTTCGCTGTTCGTGGATAAGTGCAAGGCAAATATAAAACTCGCCATTCTGTTTCTCTTCTGTCGATCAATAAGGAAGCTGAATATTTAAAATGCAGCAAGGAACCTTGTTATTGGATTTCCTCTTCTTCTTTCGACGCGATATGGAACTTGCGGTTCACTCGAAATGGAAAAAATATCTGCTCCGATTAAAATTGGGGCGGGGGTGGCTCAGTCGGTAGAGCGCCAGGCTCGTAATCTGTAGTTCCCAGGTTCGAGTCCCAGCTGGGTCAGCGTTGAGATTTATCTCCGCAAAAATTCCCCGCCCTGCCCACGGTCAGTAGGGGACACCGATGGGCTTGGAAAGGCCGCCGTCCGTCGGATGGGACGTTAAGACGTAGCCCCGTGTGCGGGAGAGACATACCCTGTGCACGTTAAAGAACACGCTGGATGGCCTTGACGGGAGGCTACCATCTGTCTCCCAACAGCTGTTCCAATGGGTCCCCAACCTTCTCTGAGCCTTCGGGGTCCATGTGACCTGGCCATTTAGCCCATGGTGTGCAAAAAAGTGCCGCTCAGAGGTAAAACAACCCAACAACCCAACCCGATTAAAATTGATGTTTTGTTTTTTATACTCTTCTTTTATGTATTTTTTTATTTCTGTAAAATAGCAAAGTGTTTGGTTTACCTCTGAGCCGCACTTTCTTGCACACATTGGGTTAAACGGCCAGATCACAAGGACCCCAAAGGCTCAGAGAAGGTTGGGGGAGGGGACCCACTGGAACAGCTGTTGGGAGACAGATGGTAGCCTCCCGTCAAGGCCATCAGCGTGTTCTTTAACGTGCACAGGGTATGGCTCTCCCGCACACGGGGCCACGGCTTAACGTCTCATCCGACAGACAGCGGCCTTTCCAAGCCCATCGGTGTCCCCTAGTGACCGTGGGCAGGTCGGGAAGTTTTGCAGAGATAAATCTCAACGCTGATCCAGCTGGGACTCGAACCTGGGAACTGTAGATTACAAGCCTGGCACGCTACCGACTGAGCCGCCCTGAAGTGAGCATGTTATCAACCGGAGAATGTGCTTTCTGGTTGATAACATGGATCCGGGTTGTTTTACTTCTGAGTTCCATATTTTTGGACATTAAAGGGCTAAATTGCCAAGTCACAAGGACCCCCAAAGGCTCAGAGAAATTTGGGGGGAGAGAATCCCCTGAACAACTGCAAAGCTAGTTTTTTTTGCGCACACTGAACTAAATGGCCAGGTCCCAAGGACCCCAAACATTCAGAGAGAGTTGGAGAAGAGAATCCATTGGTCAGCTATTAGGAGATAGATAGTAGCCCCCCGTCACGATCCTCCAGTTTGTTCTTTAATGTGCACAGTTTCATATCAACAGGCTGTATCTCTCCTGCACATGGAGTCACGGCTTACCATCCCATCCGACGGACGGCTGTCATTATAAGCTCACCAGTGTCCCATTTTTTACCGAGAGCAGAACGGGGTCAGAGAAGAATATCTGAATACAGAGTAGGTTCTCGAACCTGAGAACATCAGGGCACGAGCCTGACTCGAACGAAATAGAAAAATAACTGCGCTTAAGTACTTTGGGTTGTTGGGTTGTTTTACCTCTGAGCGGCACTTTTTTGCACACCATGGGCTAAATGGCCAGGTCACATGGACCCCGAAGGCTCAGAGAAGGTTGGGGGAGGGGACCCACTGGAACAGCTGTTTGGAGACAGATGGTAATCTCCCGTCAAGGCCATCCAGCGTGTTCTTTAACGTGCACAGGGTATGGCTCTCCCGCACACGGGGCCACGGCTTAACGTCCCATCCGACGGACGGCGGCCTTTCCAAGCTCATCGGTGTCCCCTACTGACCGTGGGCAGGGCGGGGAAGCGCTTAAGTACAGTCGCTCAAAAATAATAATAATCCATAATTCTTGCTGGTATTTTATTACAACTTGGGGGACATGGGATCTTACGAGTGAGTCCTTTAATTTGTAGAAATGTTTATTATTGAAGAGGATATTTTATGAGAATTGGTTTAGTGTGTGTGGGGGGGGGGGGGTTTAATGGCTAGTTTAATTTGTTTACGACAGAGAGATTTAAAAGCTTTAATTGATTAAGTGCTAAGATCTGGCAACCTTCGTGTCACGTGAGACGAAGGTTACCAGATCACTAATTTCTAAAAAGAATCGTTGCCAGATATTTTTTCTGAATTCTGTAATCAACCATGGTGTTCGGATACTTTTTTGAGCGACTGTAGGTGGTCATATTATTTTGATACTAGATCGTTTGGGCTTACTCACGGAAATATTGAGCGTGTGCAGTTACCGTTCACAGCAAACTGGGCGTGTGCAGTTGCTGTACACGCTCCAGATATTTTTTCTGAATTCTGTAATCAACCATAGTGTTCGTATACTTTTTTGAGTGGCTGTACGTGAATTATTTGTAAATACACACCTAGGTTGTCAAAAATATTCATTACTAATCAATTTCAAACTTTGGACAATATTTCAGCCCTTGAAATGCTTTTAGGCATAATTATATGAATATTGTTTAAGTTATTTCATTACATCACATAATTTGTGTAATGAATAAAATTATTTAAACATACATCGAAAACACATCTTTTATTCATATATTAAACATGTCCGGGTCTAGAGTAAATAATTTAAACCATTTGACAAAATTTTAAATATTTTGTAAATTCAATAATGTAAATTATTTTTCCCAATATGCTCTGCAGTGAAAAATATTTGGCTATATTATGTATTTGAATATGGGTTTATATAATAATAATTAATATGGGTTATAATAATTTTTACCTTCTGATTATCATTCTTGTTTAATAAAATACTATATTACTTAATTAACTCCTATATTTTTCATATTGTATTTAACATTACACTTTTGGAGACATGGATGAGTACGATTCTTTTTTATCAGATCTGATGCAATTAAAATTTTTAAAATTAACTTTTTCTAATATTTAAACTTTCCAATTTTTCTTTTACGAATAATTTATTTTTTAAACAAAATGTAATATTTTTATTTTACACCGCGTTAAAAGTCTCAATTATAAAACGATGTTTTTTTTTATGTTATTATATTAAAAATCGTAATCCGAAAATTTTAAATATTATATGAAATTAATAATAGTGAAACATGACACACAGAGCCAAATAAAATATTTTTCCATCTGGCCCTATGCCAAAAACGGTTGTTGCATCCCTGGTCTACGGGTTCGCAATTGTAAATTTTATACATTCGCTCAAAAAAATATCCGAACACTAGAGTTGATTACAGAATTCAGAAAAAATATCTGGCAACGATTTTTTTTTTGAAATTAGTGATCTGGCAAACTTCGTGTCACGTGACACGAAGGTTGCCAGATCACTAATTTCTAAAAAAATCGTTGCCAGATATTTTTTCTGAATTCTGTAATCAACCGTAGTGTTCGGATATTTTTCTGAGCGACTGACAAAAACCTGGATCGTGTGGGCCCACTCACAGAAATATTGAGCGTGTGCAGTTACCGTTCACAGCAAACTGGAACGTGTGCAGTAACTGCACACGCTCCAGTTTGCTGTGAACGGTAACTGGAGCGTGTACAGTTGTGTACACGCTGCAGATATTTTTCCTGAATTCTGTAATCACGTGACACGAAGGTTTCCAGATCACTAATTTCTAAAAAAATCATTGCCAGATATTTTTTCTGAATTCTGTAATCAACTGTAGTGTTCGGATATTTTTTTTAGCGACTGTACCAACCATTCCGATTGTAAACTTTTCCAACGGGAAGTGGGGGGGAGAGATCGGCTCATTGGCTCCCATTCCCCAATGAAGCCGGTTCAGATTTTTAAAACAAATGGAATATGAAGAAAAAGGTAATTTAAAAACCTCTCATACCATAAAACTGTAATATGTTAAAAAGAAAAAAAATTGAAGTTTTTTAAAGTAAGATTTCAGTTAAAAATTGGTAAACAATCAGGCAATCAAAAATGCACGAATCACGATGTTTATGGGGGGAAAATAGAACCAATACATTTTTTATCGTTTTGCTTACTAAGTCATTTCCAAAAAACATGGAATCACTGAAAGAATACGTTTCGCTTTCTATTCATTTGGCACAGAGAAATATGTGTTTAAAAACTATGCACTAGCCAGGATTTAGGGGGAGGAGGAAAGGAAAGCATCTCCCCCCCACACGGAAAGAATTTTAATAGCATATTACAGAAAGAATTTAATGCATGGTAATATTTCACAAATAGTAAACATAGAGATTATTCACATATTTTTTAATTTTTTAACATACCACAAGGATGAAAGGGACAAAATTCTGCAATATTTTCCACCAAAAATTGTAAACAAACGTATACAGTCGCTCAAAAAAGTATCCGAACACTACGGTTGATTACAGAATTCAGGAAAAATATCTGGAGCGTGTACAGCAACTGTACACGCTCCAGTTACCGTTCACAGCAAACTGGAGCGTGTGCAGTTACTGCACACGCTCCAGTTTGCTGTGAACGGTAACTGCACACGCTCAATATTTGCGTGAGTGAGCCCACATGATCTAGTACCAAAATAATATGACCAGCTACAGTCGCTCAAAAAAGTATCCGAACACTACGGTTGATTAATTGAAAATATCTGGCAACGATTGAAGCAATATCTGGCAATAATTGAAGATATATTGAAAATATCTGGCAATGATTTTTTTTTAGAAAAATTTTTAGCAACCTTCGTGTCACGTGACACGAAGGTTGCTAAAAAATTTCTAAAACAAAAATCGTTGCCAGATATTTTTTCTGAATTCTGTAATCAACCGTAGTGTTCGGATACTTTTTTGAGCGACTGTACTTGAACATAGTTTTGAAACTGAAGTTAAAAGGCTACACATGTTTTTAAGACCTGTTTAGTCCATACTGATTTATTGCTTAACGAATATATACTTCCAAATCTTATCCTTGGTAAAATGTTCGTATGAGAATCCCAGACAGGGATTATACTCTTCTTGCTATTGGAAAGCTTTGCTTCCTTTTTAAAATTTTAAAAATATTTCAAATATTTGTTTAAAAAAAACACTAATAGAACGGAAGGGAAAAAAGGTATTTCATTTTTTGTCAAAAATTATTTTTAGAAATAACTGAATGACTTCTCGGTTCGTTCCGTTCTCCCCCCCCCCCCTCCCCCCCACCCCACACACATAAACACTTGTTTTTATTTTTTTTTTAATTCTGGTCTGTAATACACGTCTGAACGTACAACACATGAGCATTAATAATAAAAATAATCCCTTTGCAATAGATTATTACTAATTTGAAAAAATATGCATAAGGAATTTACTGTTTCAATTGCATAAAATAGAGTGTGCATGACCTCTGACCTCGCTATAAGACACGAAATTGCCTTCCCCCACCCTTCAACCCAGACACCAGATTGCAGCCGAAAAGAACACTGAAAACGATTGCAATCATCACTTACATGTTTGTAGGCATTTTGATCGCTGATGGAAGTGCAAGGCGAGTCATGATGACTTCCGCACCTTCATTGTTGACCAATACTTTTTCGGACTCGCCCTGACCGACTCCTGAGTGCGCGGTCAACCTGCTGTCGTCCTTTGCAAGCAAAACAACCCTCCTCAGCTGCCTCCAGTCGCTCAGATGTCGTCAGAGGATCGCGTGACCTCCACTACGCATGCGTCCAATATTCCCGGTGTCTGTCAATGCTGCAAAGACGCGCCAACGACTAAGTGGCGTAGTGGGAGGCTCTGCCAAGGGTTCGGTAGCTTTTTCTCTCTCACTCTGTGATTATAGGTTTATCGGAGACACACACGAGACACAAACTGCGAAGACAATTGGCTTTTGCAGGAGATAAAAGAGCATGCGAAACTGGCTCTGGATGCTGATGGATTCTCTTCGCTGTCGCCTATCTGTGTACTTCCCGGATGGGGATAGAGTTCATCTCTGTCGAGGATGTCATTTCTATTTCCTGTGATGGTTTGTCGAGATAAAAGATCCTCTATCGCCATTTTCGATAAAGTGAATGATGAAGTGAAACTGTCGGTCTCTTGTTGATTTGCGGTTTGGATAAATCGAAACCAACCATAATATTCTTTTTCGGAGAAATATGATGAGAGAATCCATGCTTTAGAATATACCTTTATTCAAGCCCGGATATGCAAAGAAAAAAAAAATTGAGAAAACGAAGAGGCAAGGTATTGGATTAAATTGGAATGGCCAAAAACACATTTTTTTTTTCTCTGAAAATTTTCTTGCATGGTAATACAAGATGAGGATTTTTTTTTTCTTTTTTTTTTGTTATACCTTTCAGAAGAGATACTCTCTTGTGGAAGTGAACGGAAGGCCAGGGCTGCCAGATTAGTGTGGCCTACTGATCTGGACAACTCTGGCTACTTTTCTTTCTTTTCGTACCCTGCTGAGGAGTGGTCAACCGCACAGGGTCCTGGTGCTGACCATATAAACCCACTGGATTGGACTGAATTATAGCTCTGAGCTTGATTATGGATGCTTATTTTGCTGCACTGGTGGGCTTCTGTGGAGGGAAAATCTTCCGCTGTGTTTTCTGTTTGTTTGTGGGTTGACAGCCCCAAGTGAATAGATTCACATGCTATGTTTATCAGCTAATGCATAATCCCGAGCAGAGGTCATGGCAGGCACCTGAACTCTTTGCTTCTATTGGCATCGTCAAATTCTACATTGGAGGAAGTCTTCCAGTGTAGATGGCTTCAGCCTTTAGTAGTGGGGGAACGGGTCTTTGCCCCATGTCTGCGATTAGGGGGCTGTTTGATATTGTCGGCATTCCCTCTCTCAATAAACATAGTTTCTTTAAACATCCCACTAACCATTTTCTCTCCATAGGTAGTTGGAATGTGAGGACTCTGCACAGAGCTTTTTCTCTTGATGTCCTCACACAAGAATTCCACCATTATAATTTAGATATTCTCGGCTTGCAAGAGACCAGATGGACAGATAAAGGTCAGATTCTTAAAAATAATCTTAAATTTCTCTTTTCAGGGAGGAACGATAATAAACATCACCAAGGCGTGGGTCTGCTTCTCAGCAGACACGCCAGTGATGCTCTTCTAGGAGGATATGAGTGCATTAATGAAAGGTTTCTTACAACAAAATTTCAGACAAGCGTTAAAGACTTGAATGTTATCTACTGTTATGCCCCCACTGAGGATGCCGATGAGGATGAGAAGGATAGGTTTTACGGACAACTTCAGGATATTTTGAATTCTGTCAAGAAAGGAGATATTACTCTTATTCTAGGTGACTTTGTGTCACGTGACACGAATGTTGCCAGATCACTAATTTCTAAAAAAAATCGTTGCCAGATATTTTTTTTGGAATTCTGTAATCAACCATAGTGTTCGAATATTTTTTTGAGCGAATGTACTGAGTTGTATTGATAAAAAGTGAACTGATAATTTTGGAATAATATCTTAACTACCTCTTGCGATCCGAGTAATGTAGTAAAATATTGACATGCATGTATAACAGATAATGTGCTGCCATCTCATGAGCTAACATAGTACTAAGTATTTTTTTCGCAATTAAAATACATAGGTATATAAAAATTGTAGATGCAGTTAAAGCTTATTAAATGGTAAGAAATATTAACGTGTTTGAAAAATACTTAGGATAAATTATAATGAGTAGTGATAAATTGTGCAGTATGAATTATGATAAATACCATGAACGGATAGAGGCTGAAAACGAATCTAACCAATGTACACTCACTCAAAAAAGTATTCGAACACTATGGTTGATTCGCCGTCCCGTGGCCGAGTGGTTAGCACGCTTGGCTACTGATCTACGGGACCTGGGTTCGAGCCCCGGATTTAAGGCATGGATGTATGTGTCGTTTTTCTGCTGAGGTCCTGCCATCCTCTCAGACCTTCTACTATGGCATATAAACTGACAGGCTCCTGTCAGACCTCTGTGGCAAGCAGCTGCTTGAGGGGATATTTATTTATTTATTTATTATATTTATGGTTGATTACAGAATTCAGGAAAAATATCTGGAGCGTGTACAGCAACTGTACACGCTCCAGTTGCCGTTCACAGCAAACTGGAGCGTGTGCAGTTACTGTACACGCTCCAGTTTGCTGTGAACGGTAACTGCACACGCTCAATATTTCCGTGAGTGAGCCCACACGATCTAGTATCAAAATAATATGACCACCTACAGTCGCTCAAAAAAGTATTCGAACACTATGGTTGATTACAGAATTCAGAAAAAATATCTGGAGCGTGTACAGCAACTGTACACGCTCCAGTTACCGTTCACAGCAAACTGGAGCGTGTGCAGTAACTGCACACGCTCCAGTTTGCTGTGAACGGTAACTGCACACGCTCAATATTTCCGTGAGTGAGCCCACACGATCTAGTATCAAAATAATATGACCACCTACAGTCGCTCAAAAAAGTATTCGAACACTATGGTTGATTACAGAATTCAGAAAAAATATCTGGAGCGTGTACAGCAACTGTACACGCTCCAGTTACCGTTCACAGCAAACTGGAGCGTGTGCAGTAACTGCACACGCTCCAGTTTGCTGTGAACGGTAACTGCACACGCTCAATATTTCCGTGAGTGAGCCCACACGATCTAGATCAAAATAATATGACCACCTACAGTCGCTCAAAAAAGTATCCGAACACTACTATGGTTGATTGCAGAATTCAGAAAAAATATCTGACAACGATTTTTTCAGAAATTAGTGATCTGGCCAACCCTCGTGTCATGACTGTACTGAAATTAGTAAGAAAGATTTCCATTTCTATTTTGTTGGTTTTATTGAAAAAAAATTTCGAAAGCTGGTTAAGGAACGAAAAGCAAAATGGCTTTGTTCCAAGTGTCAGAAGGGACACAATGTTGAATTGAACAACTTTTTGAACCACAGATGAATATGGAAAATAAAGGGAATCTTGACTTGGATTCAACTGATGAAGTAATAACAAAAGAGGATTTGGAGACATGATATATGAAAACATTAAAACTGAAATAACTGTGAGTATATAAAAAGAACTGAGTTAGGTTCTGAAATCATTACAATTTAACTTGGAAAATATATCAGACCTTACAAAAGAACTAAAAGTTTCGAAAAAGGAAATTTTTCAGTTAGAAGAACAAAATGTCCATTTAATTAAAGAAACAACAGATTTGAAATCTATAGTACAAGACATGCAACACAGGATAAATGAATTAGAAAACTATTCTCTTCGAAGGAATCTTTTCGAATGAACATAGAAATCAGCGGTGTCCCGGAATCTTTTTGAATGAACATAGAAATCAGCGGTGTCCTGGAATCTTGTCGAATGAACATAGAAATCAGCGGTGTCCCTGAATCTTGTCAAATGAACATAGAAATCAGCGGTGTCCCGGAATCTTTTCGAATGAACATAGAAATCAGCGATGTCCCGGAATCTTCTCGAATAAACATAGAAATCAGCGGTGTCCCGGAATCTTTTCGAATGAACATAGAAATCAGCGGTGTCCCGGAATCTTTTCGAATGAACATAGAAATCAGCGGTGTCCCGGAATCTTTTCGAATGAACATAGAAACCAGCGGTGTCCCGGAATCTTTTCGAATGAACATAGAAATTAGCGGTGTCCCGGAATCTTCTCGAATGAACATAGAAATCAGCGGTGTCCCGGAATCTTCTCGAATGAACATAGAAATCAGCGGTGTCCCGGAATCTTTTCGAATGAACATAGAAATCAGCAGTGTCCCGGAATCTTTTCGAATGAACATAGAAATCAGCGGTGTCCCGGAATCTTTTCGAATGAACATAGAAATCAGCGGTGTCCCGGAATCTTTTCGAATGAACATAGAAATCAGCGTTGTCCCGGAATCTTCGGAAGAAATTTTTAAATGAAATTGTAAATAATATTTCAAAAACTTTAAAAGTGGAAATACGGATATTGTCACTGCACATAGAGTACCAACTTCGAAAGGTGAAAACTAGACCAGTGATAGTTCAGTTTACAAATAGAGCAAAACGCGATGAATGGATGAAAGCTTTTAAACTGAAGATAACAGTTGCTACTAATGAAGTAGATAAAAGATTTGGGACCACCAAAATTTACGTAAATGAGAATATTTGCAGATATTAAAAATAAAAATAAATACCCCCTCAAGCAGCTGCTTGCCAGAGAGGTCTGACAGGAGCCTGTCAGTTTATATGCCATACTAGAAGGTCTGAGAGGATGGCAAGACCTCAGCAGAAAAACGACACAAACAGCCATGCCTTACCCGGGGCTCGAACCCAGGTCCCTTAGATCAGTAGCCAAGCGCGCTAACCACTCGACCATTGGACGGCTCTTGCAGATATTACATAAGGAAAAAATTCCAAAAAGTTCTTTACAAAAGAAAAAAATTCCAAAAAGTTCTTTGAAGCTAAACAGATTGAAATAAAAAACATTTACAAATTTTTATGGCTCAAAGATGGTTAGATTTTTCTCAGGAAGACCGAAAATTCGACAATAATTCGAATAATAAGTGAGAAAGACCTTGATCTTTTATAATGAAGGATTTTTAAATTGGCACCGATGGGTTCGGAATAGGTCACTGTCCGTCGGATGGGACATTAAGCCTTGGCCCCGTGTGCGGGAGAGCCATACCCTGTGCACGTTAAAGAACACACTAGATGGCCTTGACGAGAGGCTACCATCTGTCTCCCAACAACTGTTCCAGTGCTGTCCCCCAACCTTCTCTGAGCCTTCGGGGTCCTTGTGACCTGGCCATTTAGTTGATGGTGTACAAAAAAGTGCCGCTCAGAGGTAAAACAACCGAACCCTAGTCTGCTAGGATCCTTCAGGTTCCTGAGAAATAAATGAATATGCTGGAGAATTAAATAATTCAATGGGTTTATCCCATCAGCCATAAGTGCCAACCAGTGGGTATTGTCTTGAAAGCAGACTCCTATAGGTTGTACCAGGTAAAATCGGTGACATCGGTTGGGTTGTTTTACCTCTGAGCGGCACTTTTTTTGCACACCATGGGCTAAATGGGCAGGTCATTTGGACCCCGAAGGCTCAGAGAAGGTTGGGGGAGGGGACCCACTGGAACAGCTGTTGGGAGACAGATGGTAGCTTCCCGTCAAGGCCATCCAGCGTGTTCTTTAACGTGCACAGGGTATGGCTCTCCCGCACACGGGGCCACGGCTTAACGTCCCATCCGACGGACGGATGCCTTTACTAAGCCCATCGGTATCCCCTGCTGACCGTGGGCAGGTCGGGGAGTTTTGCGGAGATAAATCTCACCGCTGACTCAGCTGGGACTCGAACCTGAGAACTGCAGATTACGAGCCTGGAGCGCTACCGACTGAGCCACCCCCGCCCCTAGGTGGCATCGGTAAAATCCAGTGAATTGATTTTGCCCTGATGGGAAGCTCCCATGTTCACTTCATGTTATCTAATGAATATTGACAGGAACATCCACTTCCTCTATGAACTATCTCAATGTCTCGCAAACTGTGTGCCGCGAGAGATTTTCAAATTGACACTAGATATTCCAAAGATTTCATTTTGACTTGACTTGTGTTATCGACGTGCTTTAATAAAAATCTTTCAGATTTTATCAACTGGGATCTTGTAAGTATTTATCAAGCTTTTTCCAAATTTTGGTATTAATTTTTGATTATTTCAAGCCATAGAATGGACGAATATTTCAAACAAACACCGAGTTATGATTAATTATATTTATTATTATATTTATTTTAAATAAAATGCATTTAACGAAACTTAAATTTTCGTCTTTTTACATAACCATCAAAAATTCTTTTTAGGTGTGCCGCGGAAAAAAATTAGATTCAGTGTGCCGCGGGGAAAAAAAATAGATTCAGTGTGCCGCGGGGAAAAAAATAGATTCTGTGTGCCGCGGGGAAAAAATTAGATTCAGTGTGCCGCGGGGAAAAAAATAGATTCAGTGTGCCGCGGGAAAAAAAAATAGATTCAGTGTGCCGCGGGGAAAAAAATAGATTCAGTGTGCCGCGGGGAAAAAATAGATTCAGTGTGCCGCGGGGAAAAAATAGATTCAGTGTGCCGCGGGGAAAAAATTAGATTCAGTGTGCCGCGGGGAAAAAATAGATTCAGTGTGCCGCGGGGAAAAAATAGATTCAGTGTGCCGCGGGGAAAAAATTAGATTCAGTGTGCCGCGGGAAAAAAATTAGATTCAGTGTGCCGCAGAGTAAAAATGTTTGCGAGACACTGAACTATCTAATAGGAAATATATATTTTCCCCAAGTGTCATTAATCTCTGAGCCTGTTGCCCACTCCCCCTTAGCCAGCATCTTCCACTATTTATACTCATTCTGTTAGACTACAACTCGATATCCGCCATCATCCACAATCCTAATCTCCACTTCCTAATCCGTCAACATCCACAATCCTAATTCATTGAATTACACTCCACTTCCAAATCCGTCATCATCCACAAATCCAACTCATTTATAAATACACTCCACCTCCATATCCGCCATCTTCCCCGAGTCCTTCTCATATAATTACATCGCAGTATTTTAGACAACAACTTACCGCTTCATGCCCATTGATATAGTCTGCACTCTCATAGGTACAGTCGCTCAAAAAAAATATCCAAACACTGTGGTTGATTACAGAATTCAGAAAAAATATCTGGCAACGATTTTTTTTAGAAATTAGTGATCTGGCAACCTTCGTGTCACGTGATTACAGAATTCAAGAAAAATATCTGGAGCGTGTACAGCAACTGCACACGCTCAATATTTCCGTGAGTGAGCCCACACGATCTAGTATCAAAATAATATGACCACCTACAGTCGCTCAAAAAAATATCCGAACACTATGGTTGATTACAGAATTCAGAAAAAATATCTGGCAACGATTTTTTTTAGAAATCAGTGATAAAGTAATACTGTAAAGGGTGTCACGTGACACGAAGGTTGCCAGATCACTAATTTCTGAACAAATCGTTGCCAGATATTTTTTCTGAATTCTGTAATCAACCATAGTGTTCGGATACTCTTTTGAGCGACTGACAAAAACCTGGATCGTGTGTGTAGCCCACTCACAGAAATATTGAGCGTGTGCAGTTACCGTTCACAACAAACTAGAGCGTGTGCAGTAACTGCACACGCTCCAGTTTGCTGTGAACGGTAACTGGAGCGTGTACAGTTGCTGTACACGCTCCAGATATTTTTTATGAATTCTGTAATCACGTGACACGAAGGTTGCCAGATCACTAATTTCTAAAAAAATCATTGCCAGATATTTTTTCTGAATTCTGTAATCAACCTTAGTGTTCGGATATTTTTTTGAGCGACTGTACTATCTTCCCTACGTCCCACTTATTTCCCTACATTCCCTCTCCCTATCCGCCATCCTCCGCCACTTCCCATTCATTCCACTTCCGCAGAATCTCTCCACACTTCCTGTCCGCACGTGACACCCTCTCAGAAGTGATGCCCTTTTCATTCCCTCTCTTCGTTCTATCCACGCGCAGAAAGTGCTAACGCCACAGATGAGAAATTCGATTAGGAGGAGCTAAATCTGCTGATGTCATATTAGTTATCCGCGGAGTTTCATTTTATCCTCCCCTCCCCCGACAGTTGGGTTCGGAGCATCGCCAACGAGCAACGCGACACGACCGATGGCGCGGGACCGTTGCCATGGAAATATTCCCGCAGCCTCTCGGTTCATTAGTAGCGGGCAGGTAATCCATATCCGCTATGAAGCTGATGCAGGGAGCGACGCGCGCTTTCATGACGTTGTGGTTACAATAGGAAATCATTCCTCTATGGCTCGTGTTGTCGCTCACGAGTCTTGCGGCACGTGATGAGTGGGACAGAGACAGGCTTTAATCATTCCGATACAGAGCTCCGATGACTCTACGATGATTTTCTCCTCCGCCGGAGGGAGAAATAAAAATGGCCAATCACCTCTGTCCAATGCTCGTTTTTTGGGAAAAGAATGAAATTTGCCATGTGCTAAATTTAGCGTCCTGTAAAGGGGAAAATTTAAACTTATCGATGATTCAGAAAATGCAGATTGGGTTGGGTTGTTTTACCTCTGAGCGGCACTTTTTTGCACACCATGGGCTAAATGGCCAGGTCACATGGACCCCGAAGGCTCAGAGAAGGTGTGGGAGGGGACCCATTGGAATAGCTGTTGGGAGACAGATGGTTGCTTCCCGTCAAGGCCATCTAGCGTGTTCTTTTACGTGCACAGGGTATGGCTCTCCCGCACACGTGGCCACGGCTTAACGTCCCAACCGACGGACGGGGGCCTTTCCAAGCCCATCGGTGTCCCCTACTGACCGTGGGCAGGGCGGGGAGTTTTGCGTAGATTAGTCTCAACGCTCACCCAGCTGGGACTCGAACCTGGGAACTACATATTACGAGCCTGGCGCGCTACCGACTGAGTCACCCCCGCCCCAGAAAATGCGGATCTATATAGTATCTTTTTATATCCCGGTAGCAGAGCCAGCTTGGTCAGCGTTGAGATTTATCTCCGCGAAACTCTCCGTCCTGCCCACGGTCAGTAGGGGACACCGATGGGCTTGGAAAATCCGCCGTCCGTCGGATGGGACGTTAAGCCGTGGCCCCATATGCTGGAGATCCATACCCTGTGCACGTTAAAGAACACGCTGGATGACCTTGACTGGAGCCTACCATCTGTCTCCCAACAGCTGTTCCAGTGGGTCCCCTCCCCCAACCTTCTCTGAGCCTTCGGGGTCCATGTGACCTGGCCATTTAGCCCATGGTGTGCAAAAAAGTGCCGCTCACAGGTAAAACAACTCAACGTTAAAGAACACGCTGGATGACCTTGACGGGAGGCTACCATCTGTCTCCCAACAGCTGTTCCAGTGGGTCCCCTCCCCTTAACCTTCTCTGAGCCTTCGAGGTCCTTGTGACCTGGCCATTTAGCCCATGGTGTGCAGGGGGCGGGGGTGGCTCAGTCGGTAGCGCGCCAGGCTCGTAATCTGTAGTTCCCAGGTTCGAGTCCCAGCTGGGTCAGCGTTGAGATTTTTCTCCGCAAAATTCCCCGTCCTGCCCACGGTCAGTAGGGGACATCGATGGGCTTGGAAAGGCCGCCGTCCGTCGGATGGGACGTTAAGCCGTGGCACCGTGTGCGGGAGAGCCATACCCTGTGCACGTTAAAGAACACGCTGGATGGCCTTGACGGGAGGCTACTATCTGTCTCCCAACAGCTGTTCCAGTGGGTCCCCTCCCCCAACCTTCTCTGAGCCTTCGGGGTCCATGTGACCTGGCCATTTAGCCCATGGTGCGCAAAAAAGTGCTTCTCAGAGGTAAAACAACCCAACCCATGGTGTGCAAAAAACTGCCGCTCACAGGTAAAACAACTCAACGTTAAAGAACACGCTGGATGACCTTGACGGGAGGCTACCATCTGTCTCCCAACAGCTGTTCCAGTGGGTCCCCTCCCCCAACCTTCTCTGAACCTTCGGGGTCCATGTGGTCTGGCCTCATCCACAATCCTAATTCATTGAATTACACTCCACTTCCAAATTGGCCCATGGTGTGCAAAAAAGTGCCGCTCAGAGGTAAAACATCCCAACCCAACCGTCATCCAGCGTGTTCTTTAACGTGCACAAGGTATGGCTATCCGTGCACAGGATATAATCCGACTGAGGACTGGAACCTGGGACTGCAGATTAAGAGCCTGGTGCATTATCGGCTGAGCTACCCCTGCAGGCGGATTGGAATGAGTTTTATTCAACAGACAGATTTTGAAACACAAAAAAAAGCTATTTTTTAAGATGTTGGAACACGTTTGCAAATATCTGTAACTCTCGTGTGATTTCATTTATAGTCTTTTTTTTTTTAGATTTCTCGACTAAAAAATAAACTCTGCAATTTTAAATGTAACGAAAAAAAAACCCAATCATTTGCAAGTCAAACAGAACAATGCTCTTAAACTCCGCGCGATTAGTTTCCACGTGAAATGAAACCTCAATTGTTTACTGAACCTGAAATTAAAAGTTGGTTCTTCATAGAGAACTGCGTGGGCAAACATCGACTGACAACATCCTAATGAGCGATCTCAGTCAAATATTTGCCACCTCTTCCTGCTCTTTGCATCACCATGGCAATCAGCAGAGCGTGCGCACGCTGACATCGACAGCAGGGGTCGATGGGAACAGCCGACTTCCACTGTTGCTCTCATCCGACGGAATAAGAGGAAAAAGTTCCAGAGTTTCTGACATCCTTGAATAGAAATTGTGCAATGGCCCAAGGGTTGGGTTTTTTACCTCCGAGCTGCACTTTTTTGCACACCATGGGCTAAATGGCCAGGTCACATGGACCCCGAAGGCTCAGAGAAGGTTGGGGGAGGGGACCCACTGGAACAGCTGTTGGGAGACAGATGGTAGCCTCCAGTCAAGGCCATCCAGCGTGTTCTTTAACGTTGGGTTGTTTTACCTCCGAGCTGCACTTTTTTGCACACCATGGGCTAAATGGCCAGGTCACATGGACCCCGAAGGCTCATAGAAGGTTAGGGGACCCACTGGAACAGCTGTTGGGAGACAGATGGTAGCCTCCCGTCAAGGTCATCAAGCGTGTTCTTTAACGTGCACAGGGTATGGCTCTCCCGCACATGGGGCCACGATTTAACGTCCCATCCGACGGACGGCGGTATTTCCAAGCACATCGGTGTCCCCTACTGATCGTGGGAGATCATCTCAATGCTGACACAGCTGGGAATCGAACCAGGGAACTACAGATTACGAGCCTGGCGCACTACCGACTGAGCCATCCCCGCCCCATGGCCCAAGGAGCCAATGGTAAATGGTTAAAGAAATTGTGCCATGGCTCAAGGAGCCAATGGTAAAAGGGGCGCCACGAAGGGTTTAATTAAATAATAAACATTTGAGTTTTTTTTCTCATTTACTGGACTATGCCATAATTACAATGGGGAGCTGCTAGGGGATAGGTGGAAGTCTCCCGTCAATGCCATTTAGAGAGTCCTTTAATGTGCACAGGGTACAGTCGCTCAAAAAAGTATCCGAACACTATGGTTGATTACAGAATTCAGAAAAAATATCTGGCAACGATTTTTTTTTAGAAATTAGTGATCTGGCAACCTTCGTGTCATGTGATTACAGAATTCAGGGAAAATATCTGGAGCGTGTACAGCAACTGTACACGCTCCAGTTACTGTTCACAGCAAAATGGAGCGTGTGCAGTTATTGCACACACTCCAGTTTGCTGTGAACGGTAACTACACACGCTCAATATTTCCGTGAGTGAGCCCACACGATCTAGTATCAAAATAATATGACCACCTACAGTCGCTCAAAAAAGTATCCGAACACTATAGTTGATTACAGAATTCAGAAAAAATATCTGGCAACTATGTATATATAAATCTTTGGGATCTACATTGTTATTGATAAACGTTGTACTAATTATTACAATGCACTGTTTAAGCTTTGCAATTAGGCGAAATTTTATTCTTGATATCAATTAATTTTGATTGCATACTATGATTATAAAATGCTTATAATTTTTTTAGTGAGTACAACGTTATACAAAGAGCGTCCCAAAATAACTGAGAATTGTTTTACCGTAAATTGGCAACACTGTTTAGAATCCGCGCGAGTATACCCATTGGTTAATCATACTGTCTCGTAACCATGACAACCGTCGTTTAGTTCTCGCGGTGATCTATTACGCATAGAAATCGTATGAAGTGAGATGTCTTCGTAGCTGTCTCTTAAACGCACTTTTGTGACTGTTTATGTAAAATCTTACATTATGTGGATACCAAAACCGAACAGAGTTGGGCTATAAAATTTTGTGTGCGATTTTCTATTGCTTCTAACAAACAAAATTCTGTCCTTGGGAATAAAATGTCAGAAATTGCGTTGAGGGATCCTTCATTAGTGCATCTGTATTCTGTTGGGTTGTTTTACCTCTGAGCGGCACTTTTTTGCACACCATGGGCTAAGTGGCCAGGTCACATGGACCCCGAAGGCTCAGAACAGATGTTGGGAGACAGATGGTAGCCTCCCGTCAAGGCCATCCAGCGTGTTCTTTAACGTGCACAGGGTATGGCTCTCCCGCACACGGGGCCACGGCTTAAACGTCCCATCCGACGGACGGCGGCCTTTCCAAGCCCATCGGTGTCCCCTACTGACCGTGGTCAGGGCGGGGAATTTTGCGGAGATAAGTCTCAACGCTGACCCAGCTGGGACTCGAACCTGGGAACTACAGATTACGAGCCTGGCGCGCTACCGCCTGAGCCACCCCCGCCCCGACCCGACCATTTTAGGAATTCTGGTACCATCTGTATTCTGTTGATTGTGCTCAACATTCTTCCTTGCACGCTTCTTTCAGTCATTGCGCAGTTTCAGAAATATTTTCTGCAAGTCGCACACGAAACTTTATTGCACAACGCTTGTTCAGTTTTGATATCCATAACGTAAAAAAATTGAAAGGAATAGTCACAAAAATGCGTTTAACAGGCGGATACGAATTCATCTCACTTTAAACGATTTCTATGTGTATGCGCGGGAAACTAAACTACGCGAAAAGGGGGTTTGTGCGCCATGATCGCAATCTGTAATTCCCAGGTTCGAGTCTCAACTAGGTCAGCGTTGAGACTTATCTCCGCAAAATTCCCGCCCTGCCCACGGTCAGTAGGGGACACACCGATGGGCTTGGAAAGACCGCCGTTCGTCGTATGGGATGTTAAGTCGTGACTCCGTGTGCGGGAGAGCCATGCCCTGTGCACGTTAAAGAACACGCTGGATGGCCTTGATGGGAGGATTGATCTGTCTCCCAACAGCCGCCCTGTGGGTCTCTTCCCCCGAACCTTCTCCGATGGGCTTGGAAAGGCCGCCGTTCGTCGTATGGGTCGTTAAAGCCGTGGCCCCGTGTGCGGGAGAGCCATACCCTGTGCACGTTAAAGAACACGCTGGATGGCCTTGACGGGAGGCTACCATCTGTCTCCCAACAGCTGTTCCAGTGGGTCCCCTCCCCCAAATTCTCTGAGCCTTCGGGGTCCATGTGACCTGGCCATTTAGCCCATTGTGTGCAAAAAAGTGCCGCTCAGAGGTAAAACAACCCAACCCGAACCTTCTCTGAGCCCCCGGGGTCCTTGTGACCTGGTCATTTAGCCCATTGTGTGTAAAAAAGTGCCGCTCAGAGGTAAAACAACACAACCTAGCCAAACCGATCCGATAACACGATTTGAAATCAATGGCAATCTTTTCATAACTAGTGGTGCCATCTATTAGGATATATTTCAATTTTTTTCCCTGAGACTTTTCGCTTGGCTGAATGAAAGAATAAAAAAAAAATGTTTCTTAAATAAAAATAAATATTTTTCGAATTATACATCGATGAACCAAAACTTCTCTCTGTAGATCTCTTTAAAAAAAAAAGTGCCAAACACCTGAATTGGTAAAAAAAATTTGCTGCGTAGAGTGTTAAATAAATTTCGTTCTCGTCTTCCTTTCGTTGAAGAAAAGAATTCTTATTGCAGACGTTGACGAATCAGAAATCGTTTGGCACTAACGTGATAAATCAATATTTTATGTTATAAACCATGACAAAAAAAAATGTTTTTGAAATGTCTTCAGACGCTTTCTGATAATGAATGGATTAGACAACGAAAATAGCAAAAAAAAATCAGTGGAAATTTCGATCCATATTAAACACACAGATTAGCTGTAGAGATAGACTTCAAACATTAGTTAATAGCTTCTGAAAAAAAATTCATCGCCGACACGGCGGGAATCGAACCCGCGATGAATTTTTTTCAGAAGTTTTTAACCAGTGGGAGTTTGTTTTAAATTCTTCCCATACACATAAATCAGGGTATCTCAAATTCGAATCACATAGGGGGCCAAATCAGTTATTTCTCAATACATGGCGGGCCGCATTTCATTTTAAAGAATCAATTAATTACTTTTGAATATATGGCCAGCCGCATTGCATACCGCATTGGTGTCGTTCATGAACTGAAAGAACCAGATCATGAAAATCGTTTACGGTACTGTCGTTGGTTTCGTTCTTTTGTTGGTGAAAATGGAATTGAGGTGTTGGACAGTGTTTATTTCAGTGACGAGGCTTGGTTCCACTTAGATGGGTATGTGAACAATCAAGACAGTCATATATACCCCTCAAGCAGCTGCTTGCCACAGAGGTCTATCAGTTTATATGTCATAGTAGAAGGTCTGAGAGGATGGCAGGACCTCAGGAACGTGTACAGCAACTGTACACGCTCCAGTTACCGTTCACAGCAAACTGGAGCGTGCGCAGTTACTGCACACGCTCCAGTTTGCTGTGAACGGTAACTTCACACGCTCAATATTTCTGTGAGTTGGCCCACACGATCCAGGTTTTTGTGAGCTCACACGATCCAGGTTTTTGTGAGCTCACACGATCCAGGTTTTTGTGAGCTCACACGATCCAATGTAAATAAAATAAAAAAAATACCCCCTCAAGCAGCTGCTTGCCACAGAGGTCTGACAGGAGCCTGTCAGTTTATATGCCAGAGTAGAAGGTCTGAGAGGATGGCAGGACCTCAGCAGAAAACAACACGAACATCCATGCCTTACCCGGGGCTCGAACCCAGGTCCCTTAGATCACTAGCCAAGCGCGCTAACCACGCAGTGACAATCCTTACAATTTTCACGAACGACCATTAAACGCATGGAAAATTGGTGTTTGGTGTGCAATATCGCGTCGTCGTGTGATAGGGCCTTTATTTTTTGACTCAACTGTAACTGGTGAAGTTTATCGTCACCTCATCGAACAGTTTATTGCACTATTGGATGTGAATGAACGAGAGTGTTGGTTTCAACAAGATGGCGCGACCGCCCATACTGCAAATGACACAATGGTCATGTTGCAGGAATTTTTTGGTGATCATTTGATTTCAAAAACTTTATGTCCCCAAGATCCCCAGATCTCACTCCTCCAGATTTTTTCCTTTGGGAACATCTCAAATGAGTAGTGTTTCAAGACAATCCTCATACACTTGAAGATCTGAAGGCTAACATTGAAAGAGAGATTTTAAACATAAGAAAACAAACACTACGAAAGGTGTCTGCAAATGTCGTGAAACGGGTACGAACCTGCATCCAGGTTGCAGGAAATCACTTTCAACATTTGTTGTAAAGGTAGATATATGTCTAATTTGCATCTTTTGAAATTTGTGTCTTTTGTAAAGTTTAAATAGAAAAATGCAATAGAGGGTTGCGTCCTTTTTGAAACACCCTATGGCCGAGTGGTTAGCGCGCTTGGCTACTGATATAAGGGACCTGGGTTCGAGCCCCGGGTAAGGGATGGATGTTCGTTTTCTGCTGAGATCCTGCCATCCTCTCAGACCTTCTACTTTGGCATATAAACTGACAGGCTCCTGTCAGACCTCTGTGGGAAGCAGCTGCTTGAACGGATATTTATTTATTTATTTATTTATTTATTTATTATTGTATAATCCATTCTTTCAATTTTTAGGGATTCCTCTTTGCGAGGATGTTTAGTATTTTAGTTAAAATACGTCAACTAACGATGGAAAGAGGAACTGCAGAAAGAGTTAAGAAATCGTAGAGGTCTGGAGAAAGAAAAATACTTCGTATGGGGACCGCAGTACCCGAAAGGAATCACTCCTCTACTCCAGGGGCGGGGGTGGCTCAGTCGGTAGCGCGCCAGGCTCGTAATCTATAGTTCCCAGGTTCGAGTCCCAGCTGGGTCAGCGTTGAGATTTATCTCCGCAAAATTCCCCGCTCTGCCCTCGGTCAGTAGGGGACACCGATGGGCTTGGAAAGGCCGCCGTCCGTCGGATGGGACGTTAAGCCGTGGCCCGTGTGCGGGAGATCCATACCCTGTGCACGTTAAAGAACACGCTGGATGGCCTTGACGGGAGACTACCATCTGTCTCCCAACAGCTGTTCCAGTGGGCCCAGTGGGTCCCCTCCCCCAACCTTCTCTGAGCCTTCGGGGTCCATGTGACCTGGCCATTTAGCCCATGGTGTGCAAAAAAAGTGCCGCTCAGAGGTAAAACAACCCAACCCAATCCTCTACACCATTTAAGGCGCCAATCTTTACAACGAATTCCTTATGTACGAAATTAATATCCACACTGAAAACCCTTCCCTGAAATATTTGTTTCTAGATCCGCGTCCTCCTAGAGAATAGGTCTTCCGAATTATTTCAGAGCAAGACATTTCAGATAATCTATTTTTTTCTAAACAATATTCCTTTTGAAGACGAAAGCTGTAGAATTAATGAAACTACACTCTGTTCAATGCATTAACTCTAAAGTTCGCAATTATTACTATTACGATACTTTTTCAGCAGTTTTTTATGGAGGTCCTCATAGCCATTTACCATCATGATAAATTTTTCTATTCCTCACAGCCATTTACGATCATGATCAATTTTTCTATTCCTCACAGCCATTTACCATCACGGTCAATTTTTCTATTCCTCACAGCCATTTACCATCACGGTCAATTTTCCTATTCCTCACAGCCATTTACCATCACGGTCAATTTTCCTATTCCTCACAGCCATTTACCATCACGGTCAATTTTCCTATTCCTCACAGCCATTTACCATCACGGTCAATTTTCCTATTCCTCACAGCCATTTACCATCACGGTCAATTTTCCTATTCCTCACAGCCATTTACCATCACGGTCAATTTTCCTATTCCTCACAGCCATTTACCATCACTGACAATTTTTCTATTCCTCACAGCCATTTACCATCACGGTCAATTTTTCTATTCCTCACAACTATTTACCATCACGGTCAATTTTTCTATTCCTCACAGCCATTTACCATCACGGTCAATTTTTCCATTCCTCACAGCCATTTACCATCACGGTCAATTTTTCCATTCCTCACAGCCATTTACCATCACGGTCAATTTTTCCATTCCTCACAGCCATTTACCATCACGGTCAATTTTTCCATTCCTCACAGCCATTTACCATCACGGTCAATTTTTCCATTCCTCACAGCCATTTACCATCACGGTCATTTTTTCTATTCCTCACAGCCATTTAACATCACGGTCAATTTTTCTATTCCTCACAGTCATTTACATCCATTCATAGTCAATTTTTCTATTCCTCACAGTCATTTACATCCATTCATAGTCAATTTTTCTATTCCTCACAGTCATTTACATCCATTCATAGTCAATTTTTGTATTGCTCACAGCCAATTGTGTCATGTCCCCCGGATTTAATGTTTATTTATTTATTGATATATTTTTGTTGTATTTTATTGTTGTATATATTTTTATGTGTTCTTGGAAATGTTTGTGCTGGGATGATTCACTGTTGTTGTTTTTTGGGTCTAAAGTGGCAGCATGCGAGTAAACCAGCTCCAGAAGTTGTTTATGGCCGTAAATGACTAGCGTAGAGCGCTACTGCAGCAAGGAGGCTAGAGAAGGGAGACTGATGGACTAGTCTTGGTGCGAGCACGTTGAACAAGGGTCGGAAGGACGCTGCCCATACTCAAAAAAAGAAACCCTTGAAGTGAGGGTGCGATTCCAAAGGGGAATCGAGATTCTTGTGTGAATCTGTTTTATTCTTGTGGTTCAGAAGGAACCACAGTGTAGGCAAAGGTTGATTATCCTTTCGCCGAGTTTGAGGTCTGTAAAATGCCATGGCCGAGTGGTTAGCGCGCTTGGTTACTGAGCTAAGGGACCTGGGTTCGAGCCCCGGATAAGGCATGGATGTTTGTGTTGTTTTTCTGCTGAGGTCCTACCATCCTCACAGACCTTCTACTGTGGCATATAAACTGACATGCTCCTGTCAGACCTCTGTGGCAAGCAGCTGCTTCAGGGGGTATTTATTTATTTTTTTTAAAGTGAGAACTTGCAGAGTGTGTGATTCTCCACCTCATTGTTAATGTTTGCAGCAGCAAAGCAGTAAAGGCTCACGGAGTTGAGCAATGAATCTGATAGCAGTTTTGTGGATTCAGAGCGAACCACAGTGTAGGCAAAGGTTGATTATCCTTTCGCCGAGTGTTGAGGTCTGTAAAGTGAGAACTTGCAGAGTGAGCAGAGTTTCTCCACCTCATTATTAATATTTGCAGCAGCAAAGCAGCAAAGGACCACGGAGTTGAGCGCATTTCCAGCCCGTAGCTGTATATATTATAAACAAAACTGTGTCGTCCCTATCTAACTCTCGTGCAGTAATTAATGGACTGTTGTTATTCGTCATTCGACACCGGTTTCTTCAAAGGCGGGCAGTGGCACGGACCTAAACACCTGCGAACCTGTCTTTTCACAGAAGAGAATTAAGTCGTAATTTCATCGTGTCTCTCCTGTTCGGCTCGGTCATCACAAATTGCATCCATTCATGGTCAATTTTGTCTATTCCTCACAGCCAATTGTATCCATTCATACTCAAATTTTTATATTCCTCATAGTCAATTGCATCCATTCGTGTCCATTTTTTCTATTACTCACAGCCATTTACACCCATTCATGGTCAATTTTTCTATTCCTCTAAGCCAATTGCATCCATTCATGGTCAATTTTTCTATTCCTCTAAGGCAATTGCATCCATTCATGGTCAATTTTTCTATTCCTCTAAGCCAATTGCATCCATTCATGGTCAATTTTTCTATTCCTCTAAGCCAATTGCATCCATTCATGGTCAATTTTTCTATTCCTCTAAGGCAATTGCATCCATTCATGGTCAATTTTTCTATTAGCCACAGCCAATTTCATCCATTCATGGTCAATTTTTTCTATTTCTCACAGTCATTTACATCCATTCATTGTCAAATTTTCTATTCCTCACAGCTAATCGTATCCATTCATAGTCAATTTTTCTATTCCTCATAGCGAATTGAATCCATTCATAGTCAATATTTCTATTCCTCACAGTCAATTACATCCATTCATGGTCAATTTTCTATTCCTCACAGCCAATGGCATTCATTCATAGTCAATTTTTTTATTTCTCACTGTCATTTACATCCATTCATTGTCGATTTTTCTATTGCTCACAGCTAATTTGCATCTGTTCATTGTCGATTTTTTTATTACTCACAGCCATTTACATCCATTCATTGTCAATTTTTCTATTTCTCAGTCATTTACATCTATTCATTGTCAATTTTTTTTATTACTCACAGCCAATTGCATCCATTCATGATTAATTGTTCTATTCCTCACAGCCATTTACATCCATTCATGGTCAATTTTTCTATTCCTCACAGCCAATTGTATCCATTCGTGGTCAATTTTTCTATTCCTCACAGCCAATTGTATCCATTCGTGGTCATTTTTTATATCCTCACAGCCATTTACATCCATTCATGATCAATTTTTCTATTCCTCACAGCCATTTACACCCATTCATTGTCAATTTTTTTGTTCCTCACAGCTAATTGCATCCATTCATGGTCAATATTCGTATTCCTCGCAGTCAATTCCATCTATTCGTGGTCAAACTAACTATTCAATAGGTTCCAAAATAACTCTTGCTCCAGGTGCAAAATTGGCTAGGCATGGCTGATTGAGTTCATTTCGCATCTAATCAAGGAACTTAAGAGAAAATGTTGTCACTTCTTTTCGTTTCAAATTCAATATCCTTTTCTAAGCTATGGGTCATTAGGGATAATCATTAGTCTCCTTTCTTTTTCATTGCCAGCATAATCAGGAGCTCCGAACCTTCTCAAATACTCCAGACCTTGGAAATTTTCTTCAACTCATCCCTTAATAAGATGAAATTAATATTCAAAGCCAGACACAGCGAGATTCAACGTTCACTCAGCATCGCATGAAAATTCACCGAATGCGATTCATTTATTTCATTCGGTGCTCACAAAAAAATACAAGAAACTGTTGGGTTGGGTTGTTTTACCTCTGAACGGCACTTTTTTTGCACACCATGGGCTAAATGGCCAGGTCACATGGACCCCGAAGGCTCAGAGAAGGTTGGGGGAGGGGACCCACTGGAACAGTTGTTGGGAGACAGATGGTAGCCTCCCGTCAAGGCCATCCAGCGTGTTCTTTAACGTGCACATGGTATGGCTCTCCCGCACACGGAGCCACGGCTTAACGTCCCATCCGACGGACGGCGGCCTTTCCAAGCCCATCGGTGTCCCCTACTGATCGTGGGCAGGGCGGGGAATTTTGCGGAGATAAATCTCAACGCTGACCCAGCTGGGACTCGAACCTGGGAACTACAGATTACGAGCCTGGCGCGCTACCGACTGAGCCACCCCCACCCCAGATCTTGAGAGGAGGCTAAGGGTGACTTATTCGACAACGCTGCTCACGGCTTATGAATCAGCAAAATGTCCGTTAAGGAAATGTTTTGTAGGTGGATATTATAGAGTTGGGCTGCTTTAACTCTGAGCGGCACTTTTTTGCCCACATTGGGTTAAATAGTCAGGTCACACGGACCATGAGGGCTCAGAGAAGATTGGGGAAGGGGACCCACTGGAACAGCTGTTGGGAAACAGATGGTAGCCTCCCGTCAAGGCCATCCAGCGTGTTCTTCAACGTGCACAGGGTATGTCTCTCCCGCACACGGGGCCACGGCTTAACGTCCCATCCGACGGACGGCGGCCTTTCCAAGCCCATCGGTGTCCCCTACTGACCGTGGGATAAATCTCAACGCTGACACAGCTGGGACAAGAAACTGAAAGCATTAAAGCAAAATGGATGAAAACACATTCTTCCTGAAGTTTCGCTATTTTTAAAATTAAAAAAATCATCTCCTTTTCTCGATGCAGAGTCATCAATAACGAGTTCGATGAATGTAAAAGGAAACAGAGAGGGATGCCGCCATGACAGTTTCACCAAACGTAAAGATTGAGGCGAAGAATTTCCCGAACGCTGCTTCCCATTGTTGCCACACAATGGTTACGAAATTGCCAAATCTCTCTCTCCTTTTTCTCATCTTCCCTTTCTCGCGTAATAATAAATGGGTGAGTGGCAACAATGGCTCTCTCGTATCTCGCGCCCTGACACGAGCAGTTATTGTGAGCCACGAACCATGTGTGTGGCGGCCTGCGAGTAAATAAAGCGGGAATTGGAGGCGACGTCCTGTGCGTAACGAAAAGTCAGAGGCCTTTCCTCGACACTTTTGTGTCCCTAAGAAACAACGGGAAGTCGTCGTAAATCAGACTTGGAACACCGAACGACCAGACCTCTTTGATGTAGGACTGTTGCCTTTATTATCTCCTCCAAAGGAATGGCAGTGGCCTTTGTGTCTACATCGATCGTGTGATTAAATTCCGTTTCATACGAAATTGCCTAAAGATGAAATTTAAAATTATACCATCGAGGTAATACTGGCAACAGACGCCATGAACATATATAAAATCTTAAACCTACTCCTCAGAGAGGCGGGGCGGGGGTGGCTCAGTCGGTAGCGCTCCAGGCTCGTAATCTGTAGTTCCCAGGTTCGAGTTCCAGCTGAGTCAGCGTTGAGATTTATCTCCGCAAAATTCCCCGCCCTGCCCATGGTCAGTAGGGGACACCGATGGGCTTTGAGAAAAGCCGCCGTCCGTCGGATGGGACGTTAAGCCGTGGCCCAGTGTGCGGGAGAGACATACCCTGTGCACGTTAAAGAACACGCTGGATGGCCTTGACGGGAGGCTACCATCTGTCTCCCAACAGCTGTTCCAGTGGGTCCCTTCCCCCAACCTTCTCGGAACCTTCGGGGTCCACGTGACCTGGCCATTTAGCCCATGGTGTGCAAAAAAGTGCCGCTCAGAGAGGCGGAGAGAGAGAGGCGTGTTTGGATAGCGTAAACAAATCTTTCACCACGATCTTAGACTTACTTGAATTGTGCACTAATTACTGAAAAGTACTGTAAAAGCAGCAAGTCGATATTTCATAGGTTAGTAATTTAAGAAAAGTGTGAAATGCTTTTAAACTGAAATTGTTAGAGGCAGAGAGGCTAAAAAATAAATAAAGCATTTCAAACTACCGTTTTGTCATAGTATAATATCAAATGAAGTTCACGATTTTTTTCATAAATGAAACTAATAATATTTATATATGAAAGAAGGTGATTTACAAGTTAAAACAGCATGGAATTTAAAGAATATTTTCTTAATTTTTTTTTTCGAAAAGAAATATTAAACTTAGACGTTAATTTTGTGAGAATTCTGCTTTGCATTTTTATTTTGTGGAAATAATACATTGCTTATTTTTTTTCTCAAACGAAACGCCTGAAATAGGGATTATATAATTTTGCATGTAATAAATGAGGCCTAAAATTTGCTTTTAATATTTGATAAAAAAGAATTTACGAGTTGAAATGCTAAGGCTTGTCAATTTTGGTAGATGCTCGCCTGTCTCTCTTTAAACAGTTGGGTTGTTTTACCTCTGAGCAGCACTTTTTTTACACACAATGGGCTAAATGGCCAGGTCACATGGACCCCGAAGGCTCAGCAAAGGTTAGGGGAGGGGACCCACTGGAACAGCTGTTGGAAGACGGATGGTAGCCTCCCGTCAAGGCCATCCAGCGTGTTCTTTAACGTGCACAGGGTATGGCTCTCCCGCACACGGGGCCACGGCTTAACGTCCCATCCGACGGACGGCGGCCTTTCCAAGCCCATCGGTGTCCCCTACTGACCGTGGGCAGGGCGGGGAATTTTGCGGAGATAAATCTCAACGCTGACCCAGCTGGGACTCGAACCTGGGAACTGCAGATTACGAGCCTGGCGCGCTACCGACTGAGCCACCCCGCCAAGCCCATCGGTGTCCCCTACTGACCGTGGGCAGGGCGGGGAATTTTGCGGAGATAAATCTCAACGCTGACCCAGCTGGGACTCGAACCTGGGAACTGCAGATTACGAGCCTGGCGCGCTACCGACTGAGCCACCCCGCCCCTCTTTAAACAGTAGCTGGTACTATCTGTTCCCAGCATTTTACTGTTTTAAAAATAAAGCTTCAAAAAATGGCACAGTAGGATTAATTAATGATGCTGTGCCAACTTTATTCACATTTGTAACAAATGCCTGTATTGAGAGACACTTGTAGAAGATGTGATGGAAATTGTAATGAGAACAGATAGTGACTCTAAAAATGATCCCTCATGCTGTGTAAGAGGGAAGAGTCCTAGAAAATTTAAGAGAAAGTTGATGTCAGTGCAAAATGAAATCCAAAGCTTACAGAAAAAGCTATGGTGATATTATTGCCAGCTAAGTGCCAACTTTATTCACATTTGTAATTCACGATTTCCGAACGAATTGTGTCTACATCGATCGTGTGTTTATGGAAGGTAAAAGAGAAATTAGTTTTCATTCGCAGCGAAACTTCGCTAAGGGAGTTGGGATGTTATCGGAGCAATACAGTCGCTCAAAAAAATATCCGAACACTATGGTTGATTAAAGAATTCAGAAAAAATATCTGGCAACGTTTTTTTTTTGGGGAAATTAGTGATCTGGCAACCTTCGTGTCACGTGATTACAGAATTCAGGAAAAATATCTGGAGCGTGTACAGCAACTGTACACGCTCCAGTTACCGTTCACAGCAAACTGGAGCGTGTGCAGTTACTGCACACGCTCCAGTTTGCTGTGAACGGTAACTGCACACGCTCAATATTTCCGTGAGTGAGCCCACACGATTCAGGTCTTTGTGAGCTCACACGATCCAATGTGCTGTGAACATTAACCGCAACCGCTCCAGTTTGCTGTGAACGGTAACTGCACACGATCAATATTTCCGTGAGTGAGCCCACACGATCCAGGTCTTTGTGAGTTCACACGATCCAGGTCTTTGTGAGCTCACACGATCCAATGTGCTGTGAACATTAACCGCAACCGCTCCAGTTTGCTGTGAACGGTAACTGCACACGCTCAATATTTCCGTGAGTAAGCCCACACGATCCAGGTCTTTGTGAGCTCACACGATCCAATGTGCTGTGAACATTAACCGCAACTGCTCCAGTTTGCTGTGAACGGTAACTGCACACGCTCAACATTTCTGTGAGTGAGCCCACACGATCTAGTATCAAAATAATATGACCACCTACAGTCGCTTAAAAAGTATCCGAACACTATGAGAAAAAAATCGTTGCCAGATTTTTTTCCTGAATTCTTTAATCAACCATAGTGTTCGGATATTTTTTTGAGCGACTGTATTGCTCCGATAACATCCCAACTCCCTCAGCGAAGTTTCGCTGCGAATGAAAACTAATTTCTCTTTTACCTTCCATAAATTCTGCCAACATTTAAATCTCTCTTTCCCAAATATTAATGCCTTAATAATAACGTAGCGAAAAAAAAAAGAAAAAAAACTGTAATATGTGTAATGTTAACATTTCGACCATCCCGGTTTCAATCATTATTATTAAAGTAACGACTGAGGATAAATAAGCTCCCACCAAGTTCTGCAACCGCTGCAGTCCATTTCCACGCCACCAGAGGCTCTGGAGATTCCAGATTGATTGATACACTTCCATCGGAGTTAATGCAAAATGCTTTCGCCATTGGCGCGTATCTGGCAATGGTAATTTATCGCCGTACGTCACTGAGGAGAAGAGGGAAAGTAAGGGGGGGAGAAGAGGTTGTGGGAGGGGAAAGGGAAATCACCGTAGGAGTCATTTTGTGCAAATCAGGCACAAGGTAGATCTTTATTTTCCTTTTTTTTTTTCACTCTTTTTAAAAATGTTTTGGTTAGCCATTGATTTTTTTACAGCTCAAAACCAATTGAAGACGTTTCCAAAACAAGGATTTGGGTTGGGTTGGATTATTTTACCTCTGAGCGGCACTTTTTTGCACACCATGGGCTAAATGGCCAGGTCACAAGGACCCCGAAGGCTCAGAGAAGGTTGGGGGAGGGGACCACTGGAACAGATGTTGGGAGACAGATGGTAGCCTCCCGTCAAAGCCATCCAGCGTGTTCTTTAACGTGCACAGGGTATGGCTCTCCCGCATACGGGGCCACGGCTTAACGTCCCATCCGACGGACGGCGGCCTTTCCAAGCCCATCGGTGTTCCCTACTGACCGTGGGCAGGGCGGGGAATTTTTGCGGAGATAAATCTCAACGCTGACCCAGCTGGGACTCGAACCTGGGAACTACAGATTACGAGCCTGGCGCGCCACCGACTGAGCCACCGACTGAGCCACCCCCGCCCCACGTCACTGAGGAGCTCTTCTCCTCAGTGAAGGAGAGAGGAGAAGTTGTGGGAGGGGAAAGGGAAATCACCGTAGGAGTCATTTTGTGCAAATCAGGCACAAGGTAGATCTTTATTTTCCTTTTTTTTTCACTCTTCTTAAAAGTGTTTTGGTGAGCCATTGATTTTTTACGGCTGAAAACCAATTGAAGATGTTTCCAAAACAAGGACATCTCCAAAGTGTGTGCAAGGGAGGAGAGGCTGAAAGGTGTGGGGTGATTTTTTATTATCACCAGCACATTTTGCACGTAGTGGACTCAATGGTCAAGTTTGGTTTGATGGAGTAGTTTTACATTTGCGCAGCACTTTATGAATAGAATGGGGTAAATGGTCAGGTCACAAGGACCCCAAGGACTCAGGGATGGAATGGAGGACTGAGTCCCACTGCACGAGTAGAAAAATGGAAACCTCCCATCAAGGCCATCCAACGTGTTCTTTAACATGTACAGGATATACGTAATTTTAGATTATTTATTATAAATAATCTAAAATTGATATATAATGCAATGAATATGGAGCGTGTGCAGTTACCGTTCACAGCAAACTGGAGCGGTTGCGGTTAATGTTCACAGCACATTGGATCGTGTGGACTCACTCACGGAAATATTGAGCGTGTGCAGTTACCGTTCACAGCAAACTGGAGCGTGTGCAGTAACTGCACACGCTCCAGTTTGCTGTGAACGGTAACTGGAGCGTGTACAGTTGCTGTACACGCTCCATATATTTTTCCACAATTCTGTAATCACGTGACACGTTATAAATAAAAAAATCCCCCCACATTTATTTCAATTGTAAAAATTTTACAACTGAAATAAATTAAGTGTAGAAACTTAAACTGTATGAAATGGAAATTGTATATTTGTTTGTTTGTTACAGGTTACGTTCCAATGAGATTTCCTTCTTCAGGCTTTCTCAATACAAAATTTTGATGTAAAAATTATATTTTTTCGAAAAAGTTGGATGAATTCGTCCAGATTAAGTTTTTTACATTTTTTATTTCTTTCTTTGTTTTAGAATTATTTTAATTTAATGTTCGCCCTTGTGTGTTTTGAGTGTGTTTAATAGTGTTGGGATGTTAGTAATTATTTTGTGGAGGCTGTCTGAAGTGAAGTGGGATAAGATTTTTGAGGCATAAAAAATTAGGTGAGATGGTTATTCCTATTTTGTTATACATGTATTTTTTTTCGTGAATCTCTGAATTTAAGTTTGAGTTTACATGTTTGATTTGTGAGTTTAATAACACAAATTTTAGTGTATAAAGGTTTTTTTTTTATATATTTTTTTAAATTTTTTTATATATAGTTTTCCTCTCTGATTAGAGAGTGTTGTTTTATTTTATATTATTGTTTTATTTATATTTATTTTTATATATAGTTATTTATTTTTTAAAGTATTTTATTTATTTATTCTTTTAAGTATTTTCAGTTATATCTTTTCATATTTTTTTCATATTGTTATAAATATTTATTAATTTTTTTAGAGTATTTTCATTATTATTATTTATTTTATTAAAGTAATTTCATTAATATCTTTTCATATTTTTTAAAATTTTTATATATATATATATCTTTTTATTTTTAATTTGATTTTATTTATTATCATATTTTTTATTGTTTATTTATTTTTATTTGTATTTTTTTTGTAATGGACCTCTTGTGTTTATTAAGGTTTTGGCACAGTTGGGGAATGAGTGTGATTGTAATGTTTAGACCAAGAGGTGCTGGGTTCAAGTGTGTTTGTGGGAATGTATTTTTTTTAGAATTTTTTTAATATTTTTTTTTTCATCTTTTGTGTTGATTCATGTAAATGGGTGTGAGAAATGTTGGATTTCCCGATTTCCATTATTTCTCTTTCTTTTTTTCCCTGTAATTATTGGCAGGATTCTATGGAAGAGGAGAGTTAATGTGTTGTGTGGAGAAGAGCCGGTTAAGGGAAAGAGAGGAGCGTTAATGTGTTCTGTGGAGAAGAGCCAGTTAAGGGGGAGAGAGAGGAGAGTTAATGTGTTGTGTGGAGAAGAGCCGGTTAAGGGGGAGAGAGGTTGTGTGAGGAGTGTGTTGTGTGGAGAAGAGCCGGTTAAAGGGGAGAGAGGAGAGTTAATGTGTTGTGTGGAGAAGAGCCGGTTAAGGGGGAGAGACGAGAGTTAATGTGTTGTGTGGAGAAGAGCCGGTTAAGGGGGAGAGAGGAGAGTTAATGTGTTGTGTGGAGAAGAGCCGGTTAAGGGAAAGAGAGGAGCGTTAATGTGTTCTGTGGAGAAGAGCCAGTTAAGGGGGAGAGAGGAGAGTTAATGTGTTGTGTGGAGAAGAGCCGGTTAAGGGGGAGAGAGGAGAGTTAATGTGTTGTGTGGAGAAGAGCCGGTTAAGGGGGAGAGAGGAGAGTTAATGTGTTGTGTGGAGAAGAGCCGGTTAAGGAGGAGAGAGGAGAGTTAATGTGTTGTGTGGAGAAGAGCCGGTTAAGGGGGAGAGAGGAGAGTTAATGTGTTGTGTGGAGAAGAGCCGGTTAAGGAGGAGAGAGGAGAGTTAATGTGTTGTGTGGAGAAGAGCCGGTTAAGGGGGAGAGAGGAGAGTTAATGTGTTGTGTGGAGTAGAGCCGGTTAAGGAGGAGAGAGGAGAGTTAATGTGTTGTGTGGAGAAGAGCCGGTTAAGGGGGAGAGAGGAGAGTTAATGTGTTGTGTGGAGAAGAGCCGGTTAAGGGGGAGAGAGGAGAGTTAATGTGTTGTGTGGAGAAGAGCCGGTTAAGGGGGAGAGAGGAGAGTTAATGTGTTGTGTGGAGAAGAGCCGGTTAAGGGGAGAGAGGAGAGTTAATGTGTTGTGTGGAAAAGAGCCGGTTAAGGGGGAGAGAGGAGAGTTAATGTGTTGTGTGGAGAAGAGCCGGTTAAGGGGAAGAGAGGAAAGTGTAACAGATGAAGAAGAGGAAAAAGCTAGAGTCTGTTGCAAATAGGAGTGGAGATGAGAAGGTTAAACAGGAGATCATGGCTTTTAATTTTAGGGAAGTTTTCTGGGGGGTCTAAAAGTAATTTGATGTGTGGAAATTGTATAAGATTCAAATTATAATATTAAATTGAAATTCAATGAAAAAATTCTCCTATGTGGAGAATTCTCAGATGGTCGGCGACCTTTCTAAATACATCTTCGGTCAAGTCACAAAGACCCCAAAGTTTACAGTTGGGTTGTTTTACCACTGAGCTGCACTTTTTTCTACACAATGGGCTAAATGACCATGTCGCAAGGACCCCGAGGGCTCAGAGAAGGTTGGGGGGAAGATACCAACTGGACAGCTGTTACGAAAAATACAGATGTCTCCTGTTTTTTTTTTACTTAAAAACCATTTTAGTACCGAAGTGATTTTGATAATCTAATAATTCTGATGTAAGACGTTCTACAGATTACGAGCCTAATTAGTGATCTGGCAAACTTCGTGTGTCACGTGACACGAAGGTTGCCAGATCACTAATTTCTAAAAAAAAAGTTGCCAGATATTTTTTATGAATTCTGTTATCATCCATAGTGTTCGGATACTTTTTTGAGCGACTGTAGGTGGTCATATTATTTTGATACTAGATCGTGTGGGCTCACTCACGGAAATATTGAGCGTGTGCATTTACCGTTCACAGCAAACTGGAGCGTGTGCAGTAACTGCACACGCTCCAGTTTAACGGTAACTGGAGCGTGTACAGTTGCTGTACACGCTCCAGATATTTTTCCTGAATTCTGTAATCACGTGACACGAAGGTTGCCAGATCACTAATTTCTAAAAAAAAGTTGTCAGATATTTTTTCTGAATTCTGTAATCATCCATAGTGTTCGGATATTTTTTTCATCGACTATCCCCTAGATAAGTGTTATACTAGAAAAGTGATTCATGCATACATTTTTTTTATTACAAATCGCTTAACTAGAGTTTGACACAAAAGAACTGGAAATCTCTGCATTAATTGGCTTCGAGATTCGATGCAAAAACGGAATTTCAGACATCGAGACAGAATTATTGGCACGATTTTGATTGGAAGATTCGATAACTAACTGCGGAAAAGCGATTTGGTTGGAAAGCTAGATGAAATATTTTGTGTAAGCTCTAACTTAGGCTTTTGGGTTGTGGGTTGTTTTACCTCTGAGCGGCACTTTTTTGCACACCATGGGCTAAATGGCCAGGTCACATGGACCCCGAAGGCTCAGAGAAGGTTGGGGGAGGGGACCCACTGGAATAGCTGTTGGGAGACAGATGGTAGCCTCCCGTCAATGCCATCCAGCGTGTTGTTTAACGTGCACAGGGTATGGCTGTCCCGCACACGGGTTGGGTTGGGTTGTTTTACCTCTGAGCGGCACTTTTTTGCACACTATGGGCTAAATGACCAGGTCACAAGGACCCCGAAGGCTAAGAGAAGGTTGGGGGAGGGGACCCACTGGAACAGCTGTTGGGAGACAGATAGTAGTCTCCTGTCAAGGCCATCCAGTGTGTTCTTTAACGTTGGATTGTTTTACCTCTGAGCGGCACTTTTTTGCACACCATGGGCTAAATGGCCAGGTCACATGGGCCCGAAAGCTCAGAGAAGGTTGGGGGAGGGAATCCACTGGAGACACTGGTAACTGTTGGAAGACAGATGGTAGCCTCCCTCCCGTCAAGGCCTTCCAGCGTGTTCTTTAATGTGCACAGGGTATTGCTCTCCCAGGCATCGGGCCACGAGTTAACGTCCCATCCGACGGACGGCGGCCTTTCTCAAAGCCCATCAGTGTCCCCTACTGACCGTGGGCATGGCTGGGAATTTTGCGGAGATAAATCTCAACGCTGATCCAGCTGGGACTCGAACCTGGGAACTATAGATTAAGAGTCTAGCGCGCTACCGACTGACCCCCTCCCCGCGCCTCCCTAACTAAGGCAGTGGTCAGCTAAATAAGTCTCAGTAGCACGTGTCCTTGTATGACAAAAGCAGATGTATGTAAGATAGAAATAGTTTGCAGAATTTTTTTCTCTCTCTCGTAAGTGTAACAAAGAGGAAAGAAATTTGCATATGAATTCTATATTTTTTCTCCAAATTCAGTCACTATTCACAAAGTACAATTGTTACCTTCAAAAATCTAATTATCTTAATGCCCAGATATTTTGTTTTATTTGTAAGATAAACATAAAAGCAAAAAAGCAATTATATTTCTCATTTTATCCAGATTTTTTTCCATTTCTTACTTTCCTATTTATTTTTTCTCACTTAAGTATTTCGAAAGAATTATTCAAATGATTCAGTGCGTGATATTTGCTTCTATCTTGAAATAACAAATATTTTTCCTTCCTAAATTGACTCATAATAATTCTAATTCTTTTCATTATTCCTTCATTGTTTTTTTTTGGCCCAGAAGATAATTATCCTTTGATTCCCGCCAACTTCTCTGAGATCTTTCTCCCTCCGTCAGCTAGCTTTTCATTATCTAAATGTTTTTACTTCTTTAATGATTAATTTCTATCGATATCGCGTTTTTTTTTCCTTTCTGTATCGCAGGTAGAGTTTTTTACCTGGCTACCTAATAAGAAAAGAAAAACTATTTCTGTTCCTCAATGGAAATTGAATTAAAGATGAGACCGGGGACACTTTTTTTTTGTCTTGGGTTGTATTTGCTTCCAGTGAAGAATAATTAATAAAGTAATGAAAATGGAAGAAGAAGAATCTTTGATATGGAGTAAAATAAATTAAAGTGAAGATTCTAACAAGTGTGCTAAGTTAAAGAATTTGGCAACTGTTTCAGTATCTAAGTATTGTTATAGATTTTTAACTATTTTGTTTGACACAAATGAATTCGAAATAATCATTAAGAGAATAAAAGGAACTTATTTAATAAATAAAGAAATTTAGTTACAAGAAATAAGTAAAACTTAAAGCATTCATGACTTGATATACAGTCACTCAGAAAAATATCCGAACACTATGGTTGATTACCGAATTCAAAAAAAAATATCTGGCAACGATTTTTTTTAGAAATTAGTGATCTGGCAACCTTCGTGTCACGTGACACGAAGGTGCCAGATCGCTAAACACTAATTTTTAAAAAAATCGTTGCGAGATATTTTTTCTGAATTCTGTAATCAACCATTGTGTTCGGATATTTTTTAATATATATAATGCGTATGAATATATAATGCAATGAAAATGGAGCGTGTGCAGTTACCGTTCACAGCAAACTGGAGCGGTTGCGGTTAATGTTCACAGCACATTGGATCGTGTGAGCTCACAAAGACCTGGATCGTGTGGGCTCACTCACGGAAATATTGAGCGTGTGCAGTTACCGTTCCGAAAACTGGAGCGTGTGCAGTTACTGCACACGCTCCAGTTTGCTGTGAACGGTAACTGGAGCGTGTACAGTTGCTGTACACGCTCCAGATATTTTTCCTGAATTCTGTAATCACGTGACACGAAGGTGCCAGATCACTAAACACTAATTTCTAAAAAAATCGTTGCCAGATATTTTTCCTAATTCTGTAATCAACCGTAGTGTTCGGATATTTTTCTGAGCGATTGTAGGTGGTCATATTATTTTGATACTAGATCGTGTGGGCTCACTCACAGAAATATTGAGCGTGTGCAGTTACTGTTCACAGCAAACTGGAGCGTGTGCAGTAACTGCACACGCTCCAGTTTGCTGTGAACGGTAACTGGAGCGTGTACAGTTGCTGTACACGCTCCAGATATTTTTCCTGAATTTTGTAATCAACCATAGTGTTCGGATACTTTTTTGAACGACTGTACAAATACGCTAACTGAACTAATGACTAATTAAATGCTGTCATTTTTTAAACGTCAAATACTTAAAGAATATAACACTCGAAGGCTAAATTACAAAGATTTCTGCATAAGAAATCAGGATCAACTCTTACCAAAAATCTTTCTTACTATCTATACAATGTGTTTATTGGAAACGATATTTCCTAAAACAATCGAAGATGCTCCTTTCACATAAAAATTACTAATAAAAAAAACAATAGCAATCTCAGACGAAACCCGCACGCTACACACAATTCACTCAAAACTGTAACTAAGGGACCTGGGTTCGAGCCCCGGGCTAAGGCATGGCTGTTTGTGTCGTTTTTCTGCTGAGATCCTGCCATCCTCTCAGACCTTCTACTACAGCACATTGGATCGTGTGAGCTCACAAAAACCTGGATCGTGTGGGCTCACTCACAGAAATATTGAGCGTGTGCAGTAACTGCACACGCTCCAGTTTGCTGTGAACGGTAACTGGAGCGTGTACAGTTGCTGTACACGTTCCTGAGGTCCTGCCATCCTCTCAGACCTTCTACTATGGCAAATAAACTGGCAGGCTCCTGTCAGACCTCTGTGGCAAGCAGCTGCTTGAGGGGGTATTTATTTATTTATTTATTATACCTCTTTTGAAACTGAAACTTCCTGTTCTATCTTGAAGATGATATATTTCCACAGCACGTGTCGTATGTCGTACTACAATAATCACGTTTCAGTTGTTGCACGTGACGTGAAGATGTTTCAGTAGGTTTGTTTCAGAAGGCATGTTGTCGTCTGTTAGCTCTAACCTTCTGGCTGGCTGAGCCGAAAAACTCCCCGCCCTGCCCACGGTCAGTAGGGGACACCGATGGGCTTGGAAAGGCCGCCTTCCGTCGGATGGGACGTTAAGCCGTGGCCCCGTATGCGGGAGAGCCATACCTGTGCACGTTAAAGAACACGCTGGATGGCCTTGACGGGAGGCTACCATCTGTCTCCCAACAGCTGTTCCAGTGGGTCTCCTTCCCCAACCTTCTCTGAGCCTTCGGGGTCCATGTGACCTGGTCATTTAGCCCATGGTGCGCAAAAAAGTGCCGCTCAGAGGTAAAACAATCCAAAGTTAAAGAACACACTGGATAGCCTTGACGGGAGGCTACCGTCTGTCTCCCAACAGCTGTTCCAGTGGGTCCCCTCCCCAAACCTTCTCTGAGCCTTCGGGGTCCATGTGACCTGGCCATTTAGCCCATGGTGTGGAAAAAAGTGCCGCTCAGAGGTAAAACAACCCAATTCTGCTCACAGATAAGAAAAAAGCAACATTCATAAACAGAATATACATGCGGAAAATGAAGTGTGATCACCATAGAAATGGGATGTAGTGAACGGAAGAGTAAAGCATGCAAACCTTTGAAGTAATGGAACAAATTCCTGACTTGCTATTACTTTATATTTGCACGCAACCAACGCCCATTTTAGTATATGCGCATTAATACAATCGTTTTGTATCAACAGCTTACAGAATTAATGACTTTATGGTTTCAAAAAGAAGAATCCTTTTCACTGTCGTTTATTTCCGTTGCCAATTTTCTTCCTCCAATACCTGCCATTGCCTCCACGGACTCATAAATCTGAGATTCTCATCCCCATTACCTGTCATAAAAATCCACTTAAATTCAAAGCGGATGTTTTATTATCATTTCCCATCCTTGTTTAACGTAAAGGGGTTCGGAGGAATTTCCGTGGCTTAACGGGTTTCTCGCGCAGAATTCTTTATGAAGAATGGAATGAAGAAAAGTATTTTCCTCCCATTTTGAAGCATAATCATAGAAACTTCAACCCAGGCAGAGTGTGGGGAATGATTTCCAGTACAGATGAATTTCGGCTCGGGCTGAGCTCGGGGACGACCGGGTCCGACCTCAAAATAGCGCCGATGACTTTACAAATGAAATTATTCTGAGACAGAAGTCATCGGTGATATTTTGAGGTCGGATCCGGCCGTTAAAGGGAAAATTAGAAATTAAATTATTCTGAATATTACTTAAAATTGTGTGAAAGAAGGAAAAATCATAATATTATATATTAGTCGGAATTTCGGGTGAACGAGAGGGCGGGGGTGGCTCAGTCGGTAGCGCGCCAAGCTCGTAATCTGCAGTTCCCAGGTTCGAGTCACAGCTGAGCAAGCGTTGAGATTTATCTCCGCAAGACTTCCCCACCCTCGGTCAGTAGGGGACACCGATGGACTTGGAAAGACCGCCATCCGTCGGATGAGAGGTTAAGCCGTGACCCCTTGTGCAGAACAGCCACACCCTGCGCATATTGGAACACGAAGGATGGCCTTGAAGGAGAGGCTACCATCTGTGTCCTAACAGCTGTCCAGTGAGTTCCCTCCCCCAACCTTCTCAGCCCTCTGGGTCCTTGTGACCTGGCGGGGGTGGCTCAGTCGGTAGCGCGCCTGGCTCGTAATCTGCAGTTCCCAGGTTCGAGTTACAGCTGAGCAAGCGTTGAGATTTATCTCCGCAAATTTCCCCGCCCTTGCCACGGTCATTAGTGTCCCCTACTGACCGTGGCAAGGCCGTCCGGTCCGTCGGATGGGACGTTAACCCGTGGCTCCGTGTGCGGGAGGGCCTTACCCTGTGCACGTTAAAGAACGCACTGGATGGCCTTAACGGGAGGCTACCATCTGTCTCCCAACAGCTCTTCCAGTGGGTCCCCTCCCCAAACCTACTCTGAGCCTTCGGGGTCCTTGTGACCTTGCCATTTAGCCCATTGTGTGCAAAAAAATGTGTATGTTGTTTTGCATTGTCTGCTACGATGCAAAACAACTGAACCTTACTGTCTTTTTGACTTTTCAGTTTAATAAAATGCACGGCAAACGAAAAAAAAAGGGTCTTTCAATCAATTTCTAATTCATACTAACAATTTTACGAAGATGTTGATTTCGCCATTTAATTGCATAGCAGTTTTTACTTATACGTTAAAAGAAACTTTGATTAAAAAATATCCCTGGAGAATGTTGCTACCATATACTTTAACATAAACTTTTTATTTCATAATTATCTGCAGTCTCTATTAGCAAATTGCTCGTCACGCGCTACGCAGCCGATAGTTCATTAACAGGTGGTGATGCGCTTCTAATGACTGTAAAGAGGAGGAAGAGTATTTCCATGGTAACATCCCACTCGAGAATATCTTTTCTCTACGCCATCTTTCCCAGCTTGCGATGCTGGTGGGCAGTGCCAGAAATACATTTAAATCACGTACGTACAATTAATACCAGAGCGAAAAAAACGATATTTAATTCATATTATTTGAAATTAAAATGGGCTCTAGCATCAACATCGTTCGAAATGATGTTTATGGTCCTCTGAGATTTCTTTCTTTGTTCACATAATTGAAATGTATTAAGTGAATATCGCATAATGACATTCAGTTTATTTGAGAGAATGTAAACTTTGCCTATTCTGGTCAAAGAGTTGAGTTGGGTTGTTTTACCTCTGAACGGCACTTTTTTTGCACACCATGGGCTAAATGGTCAGGTCACATGGACCCCGAAGGCTCAGAGAAGGTTGGGGGAGGGGACCCACTGGAACAGCTGTTGGGAGACAGATGGTAGCCTCCAGTCAAGGCCATCCAGCGTGTTCTTTAACGTTGAGTTGTTTCACAATGGGCTAAATGGACAAGTCGCATAGACCCCGAAGGCTCAGAGAAGGTTGGGGGAGGAGACCCACTGGAACAGCTGTTGGGAGACAGATGGTAGTCTCTCGTCAAGGCCATCCAGCGTGTTCTTTAACGTGTACGGGGTATGGCTTTCTCCCGCACACGGGGACACGGCTTAACGTCCCATCCGACGGACGGAGGCATTTCCAAGCCCTTCGGTGTCGAATTTTGAGGAGATAAACCTCAACGCTGACCCAGCTGGGACACGAACCTGGGAACTACAGATTACGAGCCTGGCGCGCTACAGACTGAGCCCCCCCCCCCCCCCCCGCCCCACCGGGGCTCAGACATATGTAATCCACGCGGGAGTGACGATGGCTGCCTACCAAACGAAAAACGAATAGTCTGCCACTACAATAATTTGATCCAAATAAATAGAATTTTGTTTGACAAGGCTAAAGTTTAGCGATCAGTTAAAATGGAATATGTGTTGTGTGTTGGGGGGGGGGGGGAATAGGAAATGCGACTTCCGTCAATGTAGGACGTCCGTTCAACTTTCGTTTCCAGGGCAACGGTACTTCTAGTGAGATGAAGCCCTACTGGATATAGTAGTTAGTAGACATGACTAACAAACCACTTGTTGGCGTGTACTTCTGTGAGTACTCGTAATTTGAATGGCAAAACATGAAAAAACTTCTTAGAGCAGGACTTTTCAAATATTTTTCTGGGAGACCCATGGGAAAAAACTAGTACTCACCAAGAACCCTAGAAAAAAAAGGAGAGCACTCTCTGAGGAACATGGGAAAAATATTACTCTCTGAGGCCCATGGAAAAAGAGGGAGCACTCTCCGAGTAACATGGGAAAAATATTACTATCTGAGGCCCATGGAAAAAGGGGAGCACTCTCTGATTAACATGGGAAAAATATTGCTCTCTGAGGCCCATGAAAAAAGTGGAGCACTCTCCGAGTAACATGGGAAAAAATATTACTCTTTGAGACCCATGGAAAAAGAGGAGCACTCTCCGAGAAACACGGGAAAAATATCACTCTCTGATGCCCATGGGAAAAGAGGACCAATCTCCGAAGAACACGGGAAAAATATTACTCTCTGAGGCCCATGGAAAAAGAGTAGCACTCTCCGAGGAACACGAGGAAAATATTACTCTCTGAGGCACATGGAAAAAGGGGAGCACTCTCCGAGTAACATGGGAAAAATATTACTCTTTGAGGCTCATGAAAAAAGGGGAGCACTCTCTGATTAACATGGGAAAAATATTGCTCTCTGAGGCCCATGGAAAATGAGTAGCACTCTCAGAGTAACATGGGAAAAATATTACTCTCTGAGGCCCATGGAAAAAGGGGAGCACTCTCCGAGTAACATGGGAAAAATATTACTCTCTGAGGCCCATGAAAAAAGGGGAGCACTCTCCGAGTAACATGGGAAAAATATTACTGTCTGAGACCCATGGAAAAAGAGGGAGCACTCTCCGAGTAACATGGGAAAAATATTACTATCTGAGGCCCATGGAAAAGGGGGAGCACTCTCTGATTAACATGGGAAAAATATTGCTCTCTGAGGCCCATGGAAAAAGAGGAGCACTCTCCGAGTAACATGGGAAAAATATTACTCTCTGAGGCCCATGGAAAAAGGGGAGCACTCTCTGATTAACATGGGAAAAATATCACTCTCTAAGGCCCATGGAAAACGAGTAGCACTCTCAGAGTAACATGGGAAAAATATTACTCTCTGAGGCCCATGGAAAAAGGGGAGCACTCTCCGAGTAACATGGGAAAAATATTACTCTCTGAGGCCCATGAAAAAAGGGGAGCACTCTCCGAGTAACATGGGAAAAATATTACTGTCTGAGACCCATGGAAAAAGAGGGAGCACACTCCGAGTAACATGGGAAAAATATTACTATCTGAGGCCCATGGAAAAGGGGGAGCACTCTCTGATTAACATGGAAAAAATATTGCTCTCTGAGGCCCATGGAAAAAGGGGAGCACTCTCCGAGTAACATGGGAAAAAATATTACTCTTTGAGACCCATGGAAAAAGAGGAGCACTCTCCGAGGAACACGGGAAAAATATCACTCTCTGATGCCCATGGGAAAAGAGGACCAATCTCCGAAGAACACGGGAAAAATATTACTCTCTGAGGCCCATGGAAAAAGAGTAGCACTCTCCGAGGAACACGGAGAAAATATTACTCTCTGAGGCACATGGAAAAAGAGGAGCACTCTCCGAGTGACATGGGAAAAATATTACTCTCTGTGACCCATGCAAAAAGGGGAGCACTCTCCGAGTAACATGGGAAAAATATTACTCTCTGAGACCCATGGAAAAAGAGTAGCACTCTCTGATTAACATGGGAAAAATATTGCTCTCTGAGGCCCATGGAAAAAGGGGAGCACTCTCTGATTAACATGGGAAAAATATTGCTCTCTGAGGCCCATGGAAAAAGAGGAGCACTCTCCGAGTAACATGGGAAAATATTACTCTCTGAGGCCCATGGAGAAAGGGGAGCACTCTCTGATTAATATGGGAAAAATATTGCTCTCTGAGGCATATGGAAAAAGAGGAGCACTCTCCGAGTAACATGGGAAAATATTACTCTCTGAGGCCCATGGAGAAAGAGGAGCACTCTCTGATTAACATGGGAAAAATATTGCTCTCTGAGGCCCATGGAAAAAGAGGAGCACTCTCCGAGTAACATGGGAAAATATTACTCTCTGAGGCCCATGGAGAAAGGGGAGCACTCTCTGATTAACATGGGAAAAATATTGCTCTCTGAGGCCCATGGAAAAAGAGGAGCACTCTCCGAGTAACATGGGAAAAATATTACTCTCTGAGGCCCATGGAAAAAGGGGAGCACTCTCCGAGTAACATGGGAAAAATATTACTCTCTGAGGCCCATGGAAAAAGGGGGCAGTCTCCGAGTAACATGGGAAAAATATTACTATCTGAGACCCATGGAAAAAGAGGGAGCACTCTCCGAGTAACATGGGAAAAATATTACTATCTGAGGCCCATGGAAAAGGGGGAGCACTCTCTGATTAACATGGGAAAAATATTGCTCTCTGAGGTCCATGGAAAAAGGGGAGCACTTTCCGAGTAACATGGGAAAAAATATTACTCTTTGAGACCCATGGAAAAAGAGGAGCACTCTCCGAGGAACACGGGAAAAATATCACTCTCTGATGCCCATGGGAAAAGAGGACCAATCTCCGAAGAACACGGGAAAAATATTACTCTCTGAGGCCCATGGAAAAAGAGTAGCACTCTCCGAGGAACACAAGGAAAATATTACTCTCTGAGGCACATGGAAAAAGAGGAGCACTCTCCGAGTGACATGGGAAAAATATTACTCTCTGTGACTCATGCAAAAAGGGGAGCACTCTCCGAGTAACATGGGAAAAATATTACTCTATGAGAAACATGGAAAAAGAGTAGCACTCTCTGATTAACATGGGAAAAATATTGCTCTCTGAGGCCCATGGAAAAAGAGGAGCATTCTCCGAGTAACATGCGAAAAATATTACTCTCTGAGGCCCATGGAAAAAGGGGAGCACTCTCTGATTAACATGGAAAAAATATTGCTCTCTGAGGCCCATGGAAAAAGAGGAGCACTCTCCGAGTAACATGGGAAAATATTACTCTCTGAGGCCCATGGAAAAAGAGGAGCACTCTCCGAGTAACATGGGAAAAATATTATTCTCTGAGGCCCATGGAAAAAGGGGAGCACTCTCTGATTAACATGGGAAAAATATTGCTCTCTGAGGCCCATGGAAAAAGAGGAGCACTCTCCGAGTAACATGGGAAAAATATTACTCTCTGAGGCTCATGGAAAAAGGGGAGCACTCTCCGAGTAACATGGGAAAAATATTACTCTCTGAGGCCCATGGAAAAAGGGGGCACTCTCCGAGTAACATGGGAAAAATATTACTATCTGAGACCCATGGAAAAAGAGGGAGCACTCTCCGAGTAACATGGGAAAAATATTACTATCTGAGGCTTATGGAAAAAAGGGAGCACTCTCTGATTAACATGGGAAAAATATTGCTCTCTGAGGCCCATGGGAAAAGAGGACCAATCTCCGAAGAACACGGGAAAAATATTACTCTCTGAGGCCCATGGAAAAAGAGTAGCACTCTCCGAGGAACACGGGGAAAATATTACTCTCTGAGGCACATGGAAAAAGAGGAGCACTCTCCGAGTGACATGGGAAAAATATTACTCTCTGTAACCCATGGAAAAAGGGGAGCACTCTCCGAGTAACATGGGAAAAATATTACTCTCTGAGACCCATGGAAAAAGAGTAGCACTCTCTGATTAACATGGGAAAAATATTGCTCTCTGAGGCCCATGGAAAAAGAGGAGCACTCTCCGAGTAACATGGGAAAAATATTACTCTCTGAGGCCCATGGAAAAAATATTACAATCTGAGGCCCATGGAAAAAGAAGAGCAGTCTCCGAGGACCACTGAAAAAAGGGAGAGCACTCTCCGAGGACACTAAAAAAAGAGCATTCGCCGAGGACTGTGGAAAAAGAAGAGCGCTCTCCGAGGTTATTAGACTCCGAAAATATCTGAATGGCAACATAGATTCACTAAATATGAAACAAAATTTTAGTATTGATTCAGTTTATTTAGTTTCGTACATTTGTTATATAATATAATTGAATTTAATGTCGCTAAGGTCTTCGCAATAATGACTGAAAAGACTTAGGAAATAAAAACGAATGTATTTTAATATTCGTAAAATAATTCTCTTTCCTTTCAACTTTCGTTCAAACGGATTATTTCAATTCTTCAATTATTATAATTCATTTTTGACACGAATGGACTACAAACCATAATTTCTTTATTATTTTACTTACGGAAAGAAAAATAAAAATCAGAGTTAAAATCCATTTTGTCGCGAAGACTTCGCAGCCAACAATTTGAAAAATCCCATCATAGATAGAGTTTGTACAGTCGCTCAAAAAAGTATCCGAACACTATGGTTGATTACAGAATTCAGAAAAAATATCTGGCAAAGTTTTTTTTTTTAGAAATTAGTGACCTGGCAACCTTCGTGTCACGTGACACGTAGGTTGCCAGATCACTAATTTCTAAAAAAGATTGTTGCCAGATATTTTTTCTGAACTCTGTAATCAACCATAGTGTTCGGATACTTTTTTGAGCGACTGTAGGTGGTCATATTATTTTGATACTAGATGGTGTGGGCTCACTCACGGAAATATTGAGCGTGTGCAGTTACCATTCACAGCAAACTGGAGCGGTTGCGGTTAATGTTCACAGCACATTGGATCGTGTGAGCTCACAAAGACCTGGATCGTGTGGGCTCACTCGCGGAAATATTGAGCGTGTGCAGTTACCGTTCACAGCAAACTGGAGCGTGTACAGTAACTGCACACGCTCCAGTTTGCTGTGAACGGTAACTGGAGCGTGTACAGTTGCTGTACACGCTCCAGATATTTTTCCTGAATTCTGTAATCACGTGACACGAAGGTTGCCAGATCACTAATTTCTAAAACAAATCGTTGCCAGATATTTTTTCTGAATTCTGTAATCAATCATAGCGTTCGGATACTTTTTTGAGCGACTGTACATTGGTTATCTCCCTGCTTGGTTTAGGAATCGCTTTTCTGCTTTAAAAAAGAGGGAATGAAAAAGGGGAATGTTTTTCCTGCTTCGTTTTTTCTCCGTAATATTTAAATGTATGCCAAATACGCTTCTTTTCATAATTCATTTGATAATCAATAATTTACGTGCCTAATACCACATTCTTAATAAAACGCGAGCTTAGTTAAAAAATCTCATTGCATTATTAAAACACACATTTCACTATGGAATTCCGAAGAATTTTATAATACGCTATTACGCTTTGTTATTTTTTATTAATATTTTAATTTTTATAATAATTAATGATTTAATTTATTAGCATTGAGTAAATGGAGCCACCTTTAAAATTGATTCGTATTTTAAATAATTTGTAAGTTACATTTATTAATATTTATTCAGTATATCACCTGCATAATTGATTAGTATTTTACACTGCGGCAGATATTTTATTCCTTCTAGTATTGGGTGGCTCAGTCGGTAGCGCGCCGTGCTCGTAACCTGTAGTTCCCAGGTTCGAGTCCCAGCTGGATCAGCGTTGAAATTTATCTCCGCAAAATTCCTCGCCCTACCCACGGTCAGTAGCGGACACCGATAGGCTGGGAAAGGGCATCGTCCGTTGGATGGGACGTTAAGCCGTGGTCCCGTGTGCGGGAGAGCATTACCCTGTGCACGTTAAAGAACACGCTGGATGGCCTTGACGGGAGGCTACCATCTGTCTCCGAACAGCTGTTGCAATGGGTCCCCTCCCCCAACCTTCTCTTAGCCTTCGGTGTCCATGTGACTTGACCATTTAGCCCATGGTGTGTAAAAAAGTGCCGCTCAGAGGTAAAACAACCCAAACCCTCGCTCCTGGCATCCTGTAAACCTCAAAGTGATATCGTATATTTTTCATAAACACCATGTACTTATCACGTACATTCTACCGCATCATACTACAATCCTTAGAAGGATATCATGTTCTCATTAGTGTAATATCTAACAACATTGATAGTATTTGTCATCTAGACTAAGCAACTAAATAATCGGCAGCGAACATTGTCATAAATATATAAGCTTTAGGTGTTCAAATACAGGGAATATTTAAAAATATATTGACTTCTTACCTTTCCAGCTTTGGAGGGTGAAACATTCTGTGGGCGACGGTGCTTGTAGGTCTTGGAGAGGGAGGATTTGGTGATGGAGGAGGGGATGATGAGAGGCTGCCTTTATCCGAAGCATCATCCATGTTTCTTTGGATATGTTAGGGAGATGTATTTCAGAAAAGAAATTTTTTTCAGGGTATAGTCTGTTTTTCCCTGTGCTGTTCTAGCAGTTATCTTTTACTAACCGTTTTGCTCATTAGTAAGTTTCTTATTATTTCCTGTTTTTTTTCAACTAATGTGTTTTTTTCTCCACTAAACTGAAGCTGAAGAAGAAATGAATAACTCTTGGATGAGAGTGCAACTTGATCGCATCCAATATTAATCATCCAAAAATTCAGTTGTACTCCCAAATTAAACACATTTCAGATGATGAAACAATGGGATCAAATGTTCATCTCACTTCAACAATGGTTTTTAGTTTCTTCAAAAAAAAAATATCAGTGCTCACATTAATCTCGAAGACCTACAGAAAAGTTGTAGTCTTTTCTACAACTTTTTGACAAAAAGAATGTCAGAACATTCTTTCCTAGACACGAAGAATTTTATCCGTCTTTATTCCAGAGCAGAGTTAATCCAAAAAAGGAAACCACTCCTTTACGATATCTCTAAAAAAAAAGGCAATACACTCTTTTTCCTTCTTGTCTTTCAAAAGCGAAGTACTGCTTTTACTCTTTTCTTTTCCTATGCTCATTTGCAGAGCAGAAATGTTATTTCCGTATCTTCTCTTCTTCACTTACTAACGAGATTTTTCTCTTACGCACACACAGTATCTTGGAACTTCTGGCCTTCACCTTTCTTCAAATCGAAAAACATCCCTTTTCTAGTCTCGTAATAAGAGAAAGTGGAAAGCTGACGCAGCAGGGTTCAAAGAGGTGTCACCATCACCTCAAGTCTCCATCTCCTGAAAATCATCATATCTGATTACGTGACACAGCACACGTGACCACTCGAAAACCCGCTTCTAAAGCATTTACTACTTCTATCTTTCACGTTTCGAGTCGGTTTCCTTAGTAACCGTATCTGTTGAAGAACGGGTAGAGCGTCTAGGATGACATATGCACGGGAGAAAGAAGCGTCCAGGCACGAGCTAGGTCCACATCTCTTGCAACATCAACGGAACTGAGGAAAAACAGCAATACGTAAAGATGAAAGTTTCAAAAAAAAGAGGGTGACTAGTTATTCCTGGCACGGGAGGGATCAAAAGGGCTCAAACACATAGAGGAGGGCGGGAGAGGTTGGGGGAGGGATGTCATGCGGAACGCTGATGGCGGAGAGACAGAGGAAGGTGTGAGAGGTGAGTTCCATCATTCATTCCTTCGCGGAACAATGGGGGGAGGGGGGGTTATGAGGGTGATGAACGACCCAAGGATAGTGGCAGTTATTTTCTTTCGCTTTTGTGTGGGTGGTTTCTTCGAGACGTTAACAACATCTACGCCATTGTAAAGAAAATGCCAGCGAGAAAAAGAACTGTTTACTGAAAACTGTCACGGGAGATAGCAAACTACTGATCATGAGGCTTATCAGAGTTGGATGTAATGTATGGGGAGGAGAACGGGGTGGCAAGAAGTGCATATCCGTAACTTGTGGAATTTTAATGAACAGAACGAAATAAATTTAAAATTAAAGAAAAAAAACTATCTTTCTATATGCACCCTAAAAAGTAGAAAATAGACCTTAAACATACCGATGATGCAATCAATCACTGAATTTGCATTCAAAGGAAGATAGGGCTTTGGGTTGAGTTGTTTTACCTCTGAGCAGCACTTTTTTGCACACCATGGGCTAAATGGCCAGGTCACAAGGACCCCGAAGACTCAGAGAAGGTTGGGGGAGGGGACCCACTGGAACAGCTGTTGGGAGACAGATGGTAGCCTCCCGTCTAGGCCATCCAGCGTGTTCTTTAATGTGCTCAGGGTATGGCTCTCCCGCACACGGGGACACGGCTTAACGTCCCATCCGACGGACGGCGGCCTTTCCAAGCCCATCGGTGTCCCCTACTGACCGTGGGAAGGGCGGGAAATTTTGCGGAGATAATTCTCACCACTGACCCAGCTGGGACTCGAACCTGGGAACTACAGATTACGAGCCTGGCGCGCTACCGACTGAGCCACCCCCGCCCCAAAAAATTCATCGCCGCCACGGCGGGAATCAACAGGGCTGTGCGGAAGGCGAGACCTCAGCAGAAAGACAACGTAAATATTCCAGCCCTCGAACCCAGGTCCATTTGATTTAGTAGCGTGCTAACCACTCGGCCGCGTTTGAAACAGCGTAGCCTCCATAATTCTTTAAATACTTAACGAATATCGTTCAAGATCAAGATTTAAACAGGTTTGATTAGGATCTTTACTTTTGCAGCCGTTTCAAGAATCCAGCTTTATTAACTGATACACCCGTGTATTTAGTGATAAACTATAAATGCTACAGACACTGCATTTGCCGAAGATTTGTATTGGCTTAAGAAACGCTTCATAGGATTAAAAAAAATTTTTTTTCTTCATTAAGCAAAGCACTTTGTTTCGTTTATTTCATTTGAATTTTTATATCTTGTGTTTCTCATATAAAAGTACGAAAAGAAAATTTTCGAAATGTTTGATCAAAAAAAGTCCTGTGATTCAATGTTCACATATGATTCCCTTGATTCAACTTCCTCTGTAGGGGCGGGGGTGGCTCAGTCGGTAGCGCGCCAGGCTCGTAATCTGTAGTTCCCAGGTTCGAGTCCCAGCTTGGTCAGCGTTGAGATTTATCTCCGCAAAATTCCCCGCCCTGCCCACGGTCAGTAGGGGACACCGATGGGCTTGGAAAGGCCGCCGTCCGTCGGATATGACGTTAAGCCGTGGCCCCGTGTGCGGGAGAGCCATACCCTGTGCACGTTAAAGAACACGCTGGATGGCCTTGACGGGAGGCTACCATCTGTCTCCCAACAGCTGTTCCAGTGGTCCCCTCCCCCAACCTTCTCTGAGCCTTCGGGGTCCATGTGACCTGACCATTTAGCCCATGGTGCGCAAATAAAGTGCCGCTCAGAGGTAACACAACCCAACTCTTTGACCAGCATAGGCAAAGTTTACATTCTCTCAAATAAACTGAATGTCATTATGCGATATTCACTTAATACATTTCAATTTTGTGAACAAAGAAAGAAATCTCAGAGGTAAAACCATAAACATCATTTCGAACGATGTTGATGCTAGAGCCCATTTTAATTTCAAATAATATGAATTAAATATCGTTTTTTTCGCTCTGGTATTAATTGTACGTAGGTGATTTAAATGTATCTCTGGCACTGCCCATCAGCATCGCAAGCTGGGAAAGATGGCGTAGAGAAAAGATATTCTCGAGTGGGATGTTACCATGGAAACACTCTTCCTCCTCTTTACAGTCATTAGAAGCGCATCACCACCTGTTAATGAACTATCGGCTGCGCAGCGCCGATAGTTCTTGGAAAGACCGCCGTCCGTCGGATGGGACGTTAAGCGTCCCCGTGTGCGGGAGAGAGCCATACCCCTTACACGTTAAAGAACACGCTGGATGGCCTTGACGGGAGGCCACCATCTATCTCCCAATAGCTATTCCAGTGGGTCCCCTCTCCCAACCTTCTCTGAGCCTTCGGGGTCCATGTGACCTGGCTATTTAGCTCGTGGTGTGCAAAAAAGTGTCGCTCAGAGGTAAAAAAATCCAACGTTAAAGAACGCACTGGATGGCCTTGACGCGAGGCTACCATCTGTCTCCCAACAGCTGTTCCAGTGGGTCCCCTCTCCCAACCTTCTCTGAGCCTTCGGGGTCCATGTGACCTGGCTATTTAGCTCGTGGTGTGCAAAAAAGTGCCGCTCAGAGGTAAAACAACCCAACCCAACCCTCTGCTGTTTCATTGAACTCGTGCCGTCCATTAATATGATTATGTCGTCTGATTCTCCTTTCAAAAATATTATCTCTCTTCCTTTTCTGGAAAGCCAATCTCCTTTCGTATCAATAACATCTTTAAACAGATTCCATGGAAAGAATAAAGACGTCGACTCTTTCTTTAATCTGGCAGAGGAGACCGCAGTAACTTCATTGCAGCATCTGAAGACTCCTTTCCGGATACATTAGACTTATTAAATGAAAAAGGAGGAGCAGCTTCGCGGAATAAACTTAAAGGAGGAGGAGAAATGAAATCGAAAGATGGAGAGAGACTTGCAGCGTCTGCTGATCGATGCAGACTGGAGAGGAAATTTCAATCTGTTTGGCATCGTCTCTCTTTTCCTCTCTGGACGTGAAAGAAGAATCTTAAAAACTGTAAAGAAACCGAACTGACTCTTCCTTATCACTCATTTTGGTGGATTTGCTCTCCATCTTCTACGAGCTTCTCCGTCAATCATTCCCCTTGCCCTCTGTGAGAAAACGCATACCGTTGGTTAAAAAACGCCACCGTCTCTCGCATGAGACGTTAAGCCTTATTACCGTATACAGTCGCTAAAAAAAATATCCGAACACTATGGTTGATTACAGAATTCAGAAAAAATATCTGGAGCGTGTACAGCAACTGTACACGCTCCAGTTACCGTTCACAGCAAACTGGAGCGTGTGCAGTTACTGCACACGCTCCAGTTTGCTGTGAACGGTAACTGCACACGCTCAATATTTCCGTGAGTGAGCCCACACGATCTAGTATCAAAATAATATGACCACCTACAGTCGCTCAAAAAAGTATCCGAACACTATGGTTGATTACAGAATTCATAAAAAAATATCTGCAAAGATTTTTTTTTAGAAATATATGACAACCTTCGTGTCACGTGACACGAAGGTTGTCAGATCACTGATTTCTAAAAAAAAATCTTTGCAGATATTTTTTCTGAATTCTGTAATCAACCATAGGGTTCGGATATTTTTTTGAGCGACTGTACAGAAGTTATTTATTATACTCTGTACATGTTAAATAGCACTCTTCACGGGAGGCGTTCGTGTCTCCTTCCTGTTCAGTAAGTCCCATTTCCTTACCCACCTTCGCTCTCTTGGGGTTCTTGTGACTTGGCCATTTAGACTATTGCATTCATAAAAGTGTCGATCACAGGTAAAACAACCCTACCCATCTTTTCAGAAGGGGAAGGAAACTAAAGTCTCTTTGTTATCTTCCCAGAGAGTGAAGAAAATCAGGAACTGGATTCCATTTTCACAGAGAGCAAAACGAAAAGGGATCTTTTTCCCCAAATTCCAAATCCCAAATTCCAAAATTTTCCGAAATTTCGAAATTGCGATATGCCAAATGGAGAATAGCATCACCTGGTTCTCCTCATCCAAATGAATGAAGATAATAATCTGCCATTTCTCTTACTGGCGAGTGACGACTGCCTTAATTTTTTTTAGGGGGGGCGGGGATGGCTCAGTCGGTAGCGCGCCAGGCTCGTAATCTGTAGTTCCCAGGTTCGAGTCCCAGCTGGGTCAGCGTTGAGATTTCTCTCCGCAAAATTCCCCGCCCTGCCCACGGTCAGTAGGGGACACCGATGGGCTTGGAAAGGCCGCCGTCCGTCGGATGGGACGTTAAGCCGTGGCCCCGTGTGCGGGACAGCCATACCCTGTGCACGTTAAAGAACACGCTGGATGGCCTTGACGGGAGTTTACCATCTGTCTCCCAACAGCTGTTCCAGTGGGTCCCCTCCCCCAACCTTCTCTGAGCCTTCGGGGTCCATGTGACCTGGCCATTTAGCCCATGGTGTGCAAAAAAGTGCCGCTCAGAGGTAAAACAACCCAACCCAAGCCTTATTTTTTCAAAGCGCGGAGTAAGATAATGTCCTCCTCCTCCCAGAAAGCAAAGAACATATCGTTCTTTGCTTCCTGGTGTTTTTTTTTTGTTTTTAGTTTGCTAATTTTCCAAGAGAGGGAAGAATTTGTTTCTATTTCACTTGTGAAAGAAAAAACTTTGTGACTCTTCACCTCCAAGGAAATGAAGAGCATGATCAGTTTCTAATCTTCCCGACCAGCGAAGAATGAATGGCATGGTGCATTTCTAAATTTCGCAAAACGAAAACGAAGAAAAGCAGATCCGTTCGTCATCTTCTCAGAGATATGAGAGCAGAATAGTTTCCGTATTTGCTCAGGATGAAGAAGAGCAGAATTTGTTCTTCATCTTCCCAGGAAATGAATAAAAGCAGCATCTGTCATGAGTAGGATTCACACCCACGTCTCCACTAAGGGCAAGGCTTGATTTTTTCAACCATCCACTGAGTCCTATGTCAGTAAGACATCTCCTGTGACACATTACTGCTGATAAAAGGAACGTATTCTTCATCTTCTGAGAGGATTAAAAAAAGTAGATTCTGTTTCTCATCGTCAGTACGAGATTTTTTTTTTTACATTACCAGAGGGTGGGAAAGAAAAATTATCTATTATATCTTTTTTATCTTTTTAGGAAGACAGTTAAAAAGAGAAATATTTTTTTCTCTTTGCGACTTCAAGGGGATGGAATGTTTATCTCTTTACCCCAGTGGAGGAAGAAGATTAGATCCATCTTTCCTTTACCATTGCTAATAAAAAAACGAAACTACGTAAGCATCGTATCTTTCACTAAAGTGGAGTAAAAGTAAATGCTTCACTTCTTGTGAAGCAGAGGTAACGAGAGCCATCTCTCACTTTTCCACTAGAGAAGGAAGAACAGTATCTGATTCTCATCTTCTATACTGAACAGGGAAGAAACAGTATCTGTTTATCATCGTCCTCACTGGAGAAGAAAGAAACCTATTTCTCATCCTCCCAATTAGAGGAGGAAGAACGGCATATATTTTTCATCTTGCCCACTGGAGAGAGAAAACCGGTATCTGATTCTCATCTTCTATACTGAACAGGGAAGAAACAGTATCTATTTTTCATCGTCCTCACTGGAGGAGAAAGAAATCTGTTTCTCATCCTCCCAATTAGAGGAGGAAGAACGGCATATATTTATCTTCTTGCCCTCTGGAGAGAGAAAACCGGTATATGATTCTCATCTTCTATACTGATTAGGGAAGAAACAGTATCTGTTTATCATCGTCCTCACTGGAGGAGAAAGAAATCTGTTTCTCATCCTCCCAATTAGAGGAGGAAGAACGGCATATATTTATCTTCTTGCCCTCTGGAGAGAGAAAACCGGTATATGATTCTCATCTTCTATACTGAATAGGGAAGAAACAGTATCTGTTTATCATCGTCCTCACTGGAGGAGAAAGAAATCTGTTTCTCATCCTCCCAATTAGAGGAGGAAGAACGGCATATATTTATCTTCTTGCCCTCTGGAGAGAGAAAACCGGTATATGATTCTCATCTTCTATACTGATTAGGGAAGAAACAGTATCTGTTTATCATCGTCCTCACTGGAGGAGAAAGAAATCTGTTTCTCATCCTCCCAATTAGAGGAGGAAGAACGGCATATATTTATCTTCTTGCCCTCTGGAGAGAGAAAACCGGTATATGATTCTCATCTTCTATACTGAATAGGGAAGAAACAGTATCTGTTTATCATCGTCCTCACTGGAGGAGAAAGAAATCTGTTTCTCATCCTCCCAATTAGAGGAGGAAGAACGGCATATATTTATCTTCTTGCCCTCTGGAGAGAGAAAACCGGTATATGATTCTCATCTTCTATACTGATTAGGGAAGAAACAGTATCTGTTTATCATCGTCCTCACTGGAGGAGAAAGAAATCTGTTTCTCATCCTCCCAATTAGAGGAGGAAGAACGGCATATATTTATCTTCTTGCCCTCTGGAGAGAGAAAACCGGTATATGATTCTCATCTTCTATACTGATTAGGGAAGAAACAGTATCTGTTTATCATCGTCCTCACTGGAGGAGAAAGAAATCTGTTTCTCATCCTCCCAATTAGAGGAGGAAGAACGGCATATATTTATCTTCTTGCCCTCTGGAGAGAGAAAACCGGTATATGATTCTCATCTTCTATACTGATTAGGGAAGAAACAGTATCTGTTTATCATCGTCCTCACTGGAGGAGAAAGAAATCTGTTTCTCATCCTCCCAATTAGAGGAGGAAGAACGGCATATATTTATCTTCTTGCCCTCTGGAGAGAGAAAACCGGTATATGATTCTCATCTTCTATACTGATTAGGGAAGAAACAGTATCTGTTTATCATCGTCCTCACTGGAGGAGAAAGAAATCTGTTTCTCATCCTCCCAATTAGAGGAGGAAGAACGGCATATATTTATCTTCTTGCCCTCTGGAGAGAGAAAACCGGTATATGATTCTCATCTTCTATACTGATTAGGGAAGAAACAGTATCTGTTTATCATCGTCCTCACTGGAGGAGAAAGAAATCTGTTTCTCATCCTTCCAATTAGAGGAGGAAGAACGGCATATATTTATCTTCTTGCCCTCTGGAGAGAGAAAACCGGTATATGATTCTCATCTTCTATACTGAACAGGGAAGAAACAGTATCTGTTTATCATCGTCCTCACTGGAGGAGAAAGAAATCTGTTTCTCATCCTCCCAATTAGAGGAGGAAGAACGGCATATATTTATCTTCTTGCGCACTGGAGAGAGAAAACCGGTATCTGATACTCATCTTCTATACTGAACAGGGAAGAAACAGTATCTATTTTTCATCGTCCTCACTGGAGGAGAAAGAAATCTGTTTCTCATCCTCCCAATTAGAGGAGGAAGAACGGCATATATTTATCTTCTTGCCCTCTGGAGAGAGAAAACCGGTATATGATTCTCATCTTCTATACTGATTAGGGAAGAAACAATATCTGTTTATCATCGTCCTCACTGGAGGAGAAAGAAATCTGTTTCTCATCCTCCCAATTAGAGGAGGAAGAACGGCATATATTTATCTTCTTGCCCTCTGGAGAGAGAAAACCGGTATATGATTCTCATCTTCTATAATGAATAGGGAAGAAACAGTATCTGTTTATCATCGTCCTCACTGGAGGAGAAAGAAATCTGTTTCTCATCCTCCCAATTAGAGGAGGAAGAACGGCATATATTTATCTTCTTGCCCTCTGGAGAGAGAAAACCGGTATATGATTCTCATCTTCTATACTGAATAGGGAAGAAACAGTATCTGTTTATCATCGTCCTCACTGGAGAAGAAAGAAACCTGTTTCTCATCCTCCCAATTAGAGGAGGTGGAACGGCATATATTTATCTTCTTGCCCACTGGAGAGAGAAAACCGGTGTCTGATTCTCATCTTCTATAATGAATAGGGAAGAAACAGTATCTGTTTATCATCGTCCTCACTGGAGGAGAAAGAAATCTGTTTCTCATCCTCCCAATTAGAGGAGGAAGAACGGCATATATTTATCTTCTTGCCCTCTGGAGAGAGAAAACCGGTATATGATTCTCATCTTCTATACTGAATAGGGAAGAAACAGTATCTTTTTATCATCGTCCTCACTGGAGAAGAAAGAAACCTGTTTCTCATCCTCCCAATTAGAGGAGGTGGAACGGCATATATTTATCTTCTTGCCCACTGGAGAGAGAAAACCGGTGTCTGATTCTCATCTTCTATATTGAATAGGGAAGAAACAGTATCTGTTTATCATCGTCCTCACTGGAGGAGAAAGAAATCTGTTTCTCATCCTCCCAATTAGAGGAGGAAGAACGGCATATATTTATCTTCTTGCCCTCTGGAGAGAGAAAACCGGTATATGATTCTCATCTTCTATACTGAATAGGGAAGAAACAGTATCTGTTTATCATTGTCCTCACTGGAGAAGAAAGAAACCTGTTTCTCATCCTCCCAATTAGAGGAGGTGGAACGGCATATATTTATCTTCTTGCCCACTGGAGAGAGAAAACCGGTGTCTGATTCTCATCTTCTATAATGAATAGGGAAGAAACAGTATCTGTTTATCATCGTCCTCACTGGAGGAGAAAGAAATCTGTTTCTCATCCTCCCAATTAGAGGAGGAAGAACGGCATATATTTATCTTCTTGCCCTCTGGAGAGAGAAAACCGGTATATGATTCTCATCTTCTATACTGAATAGGGAAGAAACAGTATCTTTTTATCATCGTCCTCACTGGAGAAGAAAGAAACCTGTTTCTCATCCTCCCAATTAGAGGAGGTGGAACGGCATATATTTATCTTCTTGCCCACTGGAGAGAGAAAACCGGTGTCTGATTCTCATCTTCTATATTGAATAGGGAAGAAACAGTATCTGTTTATCATCGTCCTCACTGGAGGAGAAAGAAATCTGTTTCTCATCCTCCCAATTAGAGGAGGAAGAACGGCATATATTTATCTTCTTGCCCACTGGAGAGAGAAAACCGGTATATGATTCTCATCTTCTATACTGAATAAGGAAGAAACAGTATCTGTTTATCATCGTCCTCACTGGAGGAGAAAGAAATCTGTTTCTCATCCTCCCAATTAGAGGAGGAAGAACGGCATATATTTATCTTCTTGCCCACTGGAGAGAGAAAACCGGTATATGATTCTCATCTTCTATACTGATTAGGGAAGAAACAGTATCTGTTTATCATCGTCCTCACTGGAGGAGAAAGAAATCTGTTTCTCATCCTCCCAATTAGAGGAGGAAGAACGGCATATATTTATCTTCTTGCCCACTGGAGAGAGAAAACCGGTATATGATTCTCATCTTCTATACTGAATAAGGAAGAAACAGTATCTGTTTATCATCGTCCTCACTGGAGGAGAAAGAAATATGTTTCTCATCCTCCCAATTAGAGGAGGAAGAACGGCATATATTTATCTTCTTGCCCTCTGGAGAGAGAAAACCGGTATATGATTCTCATCTTCTATACTGAATAGGGAAGAAACAGTATCTGTTTATCATCGTCCTCACTGGAGGAGAAAGAAATCTGTTTCTCATCCTCCCAATTAGAGGAGGAAGAACGGCATATATTTATCTTCTTGCCCTCTGGAGAGAGAAAACCGGTATATGATTCTCATCTTCTATACTGATTAGGGAAGAAACAGTATCTGTTTATCATCGTGCTCACTGGAGGAGAAAGAAATCTGTTTCTCATCCTCCCAATTAGAGGAGGAAGAACGGCATATATTTATCCTCTTGCCCTCTGGAGAGAGAAAACCGGTATATGATTCTCATCTTCTATACTGAATAGGGAAGAAACAGTATCTGTTTATCATCGTCCTCACTGGAGGAGAAAGAACTCTGGTTCTCATTCTCCCAATTAGAGGAGGAAGAACGGCATATATTTATCTTCTTGCCCTCTGGAGAGAGAAAGCCGGTATATGATTCTCATCTTCTATACTGAATAGGGAAGAAATAGTATCTGTTTATCATCGTCCTCACTGGAGAAGAAAGAAACCTGTTTCTCATCCTCCCAATTAGAGGAGGTGGAACGGCATATATTTATCTTCTTGCCCTCTGGAGAGAGAAAACCGGTATATGATTCTCATCTTCTATACTGATTAGGGAAGAAACAGTATCTGTTTATCATCGTCCTCACTGGAGGAGAAAGAAATCTGTTTCTCATCCTCCCAATTAGAGGAGGAAGAACGGCATATATTTATCTTCTTGCCCACTGGAGAGAGAAAACCGGTATATGATTCTCATCTTCTATACTGAACAGGGAAGAAACAGTATCTGTTTATCATCGTCCTCACTGGAGAAGAAAGAAACCTGTTTCTCATCCTCCCAATTAGAGGAGGTGGAACGGCATATATTTATCTTCTTGCCCTCTGGAGAGAAAAAACCGGTATATGATTCTCATCTTCTATACTGAATAGGGAATAAACAGTATCTGTTTATCATCGTCCTCACTGGAGGAGAAAGAAATCTGTTTCTCATCCTCCCAATTAGAGGAGGAAGAACGGCATATATTTATCTTCTTGCCCACTGGAGAGAGAAAACCGGTATATGATTCTCATCTTCTATACTGAATAGGGAAGAAACAGTATCTGTTTATCATCGTCCTCACTGGAGGAGAAAGAAATCTGTTTCTCATCCTCCCAATTAGAGGAGGAAGAACGGCATATATTTATCTTCTTGCCCACTGGAGAGAGAAAACCGGTATATGATTCTCATCTTCTATACTGAACAGGGAAGAAACAGTATCTATTTTTCATCGTCCTCACTGGAGAAGAAAGAAATCTGTTTCTCATCTTCCCCATTAGAGGAGGAAGAACTGCGTCCGAATTCGTTTTTCCCCCTGGAGAAAAAAAAATAGTGTCTATTTTTTCATCTTCCCTACTGGAAAAGAAAATATTTCTCCATTGAAGAGAAACAACCAGTATCTATTTTTAATCTTCCCCACTGTAAAATGAAGAACAGTATCTACTTTTAATCTTCCCCACTGGAGATGGAAGAACAGTATCGGTTTTTAATTTTTCTTACAAAAGTAAGAACGGATTTTTGCTTTTCACCTTATCCGTTGTACAACGAAGAATAATATCTATTCTCATCTTCCCCACTAAAGAAGGAAAAAAACAATACCTCATCTGATTAATGGAGAAAGAAACACAATATCTACATCTCACCTTCCTCATTGGGGAGAAAATAACGGCATTTTATAATAATTTTCCTAAGTGCAGATGGTATCAAAATATTTGTTTATCATCCTCTCCGCCTAGAAAAGAAGAATGAAATCCGCTGTTCAACTTTCCCACTGGGGACGAAAAAAAGAGTGTCTTCTCATCATCCTCATCGGAGAAGTAAAAACAACATCTTCGCTCTTCTCCACTAAAGAAGGAGAAACAATATCTCTTTTAAAAAAAAGCGCCTAAATCGTCATTTATTTTAAGGAACAAATAAACAATATCTGCTGCCAGTTTTTTGCAAGGGTAGAAGAAAAAAAAGCCTCTGTTGCAATTTTTCCTAACATTTTGCCTATTTATCATCTCCCTCCGCGGAGGATGAAACAAAAACTTTCTCTTTCCAGAGGAAGAAGAAAAGTAGAACCTGACTGTCTTCGTCTACATTATGAGAGAAACTTCCAAGAAATGTCACTCGCCTTCTTAGAGAAGCATGATGGAAAAGACTCTTTGTTATCATTTCTCTTGGAAGAGAAAAAGCCATGCCATCCTTTCATCACTTCCTTACTGATGAAGGAAGACCAGGATCCGTCTCTGCTCTTTCCTGAAAACTCTCGGAAGAATTAATTAAAAGAGAGAGTTGTCTAAATCTTTCTGAATACAACATCGCCAATTCTAGCCTTTTTTTTTTCTTTCCAACTTTCCTTTCTGCTAGCTGTGTAATATATGCATGAGCACAGGAAATGAAACGCACGAGCGCACAAAAGAGGAAGCAGCAATTGTATGACTTGTCACGAAATTCATTCGTTGCAGTCACAAAAGCCGAAAAGGAAAAAAAAATGTTGAAAAGGAAATTATAATGATGCTCTGCAAAATGTATCATGAATTGCTCCTTAGCCGAAGAACGTTTGCTCCTAATTCCTTTTTTCCCGATTCGTTTGCATTGATTTGGAATTAATCAGAACTAAACAAGATTAAATAGCAATTATTTTCTTTGCTTCAGAAGTAATGAAATGTTGGAATTTGCATCAGTTTTTTTTTTTTGGCTGTTTTGTTTTCGAATTCGTGTGATACTGAATGTATCTCAGACTTTCATTCAGCAGACTCAGGTTGGCTCAGTCGGTAGCGTACCAGGCTCGTAATCTGCAGCTGCCAAGTTCAAGTCCCACTGGGTCAGCTTTTAGATTGACCTCCGCTAAACCCCTTCCATTGGTCAGTCGGGAACACCGATGGGATTGGAAATGCCGCCTTCCGTCAAATGGAACGTTAAACCGTGGTCCCGTGTGTGGGAGAGTCATACCTTTTGTACGTTAAAAACACGCTGGATGGCCTTGACGGGAGACTATCACCTGCTTCCTAACAGATGTTCAGTGGATCCCCTCACCCAAACCTTCTCTAAGCCTTTGGGGTCTTTGTGACCTGGCCATTTAGCTCATTGTGTGCAAAAAAATTGCAGCTCAGAGGTAAAACAACCCAACATGTCAGACGTTCTAACCACTAACTTATCAGCGTCTTACTCTTTATCAGTTAATTGTGAATTTAAACCATCGCGATTTGTTTCTTTCGCTCGTGGCGCCATTATGTAGGAAAGACAACCAAAAATTAACTATTCCTGCAGATCATTTGGGTTGTTTGGGTTGTTTTACCTCTGAGCGGCACTTTTTTTGCACACCATGGGCTAAACGGCCAGGTCACATGGACCCCGAAGGCTCAGAGAAGGTTGGGGGAGGGGACCCACTGGAACAGCTGTTGGGAGACAGATGGTAGCCTCCGGTCAAGGCCATCCCGCGTGTTCTTTAACGTGCACAGGGTATGGCTCTCCCGCACACGGGGCCACGGCTTAACGTCCCATCCGACGGACGGCGGCCTTTCCAAGCCCATCGGTGTCCCCTACTGACCGTGGGCAGGGCGGGGAATTTTGCGGAGATAAATCTCAAAGCTGACCCAGCTGGGACTCGAACCTGGGAACTACAGATTACGATCCTGGCGCGCTACCGACTGAGCCACCCCCGCCCTCCTGCAGATCAGAATCTGCAGTCCTTTCATGAGTCTAATTGTTTATTTTTTAACGTATGAGGTATCACAAAATATCTCCTATGCTACTCTGTTACTGTACGTAATGTGAAGTAACAGATCTTCGACGTCAGTTCCCTATTAATAGAAATTGGAAGTTCATTCATAAATTGGAAACGTTATGTGCTTACGAGGCGACACTACTTAATGGAATAGGTCAGGATGAAAAAACAAAAAAATAAACAAACAAACCAGGAGAGCCATACTCTGTATACGTTAAAGAATATGGTAGAACAGCCAAAGGTCGAACAACCCAACCTCTAACCCCTTACAGGTCACCTAAAGAGCCTTGGGGTCGGACAGAAGTCCATTGCCCAGATATCACACTTCTCTTTTCTGATATACCCTTCATATTTCCTTTTAACCCGCGTACCTTATTTTTACGTACGTATTTTTCGCATTCGTAGAAGTACCCTTTCATATTTCTCCTTCAATGTATTTGCTCAGTGGGCTATTTAATCGTGGGGAGGTTTATAAAACTCTCCCTTTGAGGTTTTGAAAAAGGTATACTTTCAAGGAAGTCCATGAAAATTCTACATTCACACACGTCAAACCCCTTCTCAGCAATTACACTCAATCATATCAACATCCTTTTTCCTATTAGAAACTTCCCTTCAACTCGTCAAGACTCCCACTTACATTTCTCTTCGACTCATCAAGACTCCCACTTACATTTCTCTTCACCTCATCAAGACTCCCACTTACATTTCTCTTCACCTCATCACGAATTCCACTTACATTTCTCTTCACCTCATCAAGACTCCCACTTACATTTCTCTTCACCTCATCAAGACTCCCACTTACATTTCTCTTCGTCTCATCAAGACTTCCACTTACATTTCTCTTCACCTCATCAAGACTCCCACTTACATTTCTCTTCACCTCATCAAGACTCCCACTTACATTTCTCCTCACCTCATCAAGACTCCCACTTACATTTCCCTTCAACTCATCAAGACTCCCACTTACATTTCTCTTCGTCTCATCAAGACTCCCACTTACATTTCTCTTCGTCTCATCAATACTCCCACTTACATTTCCCTTCAACTCACCAAGACTCCCACTTACATTTCTCTTCACCTCACGAAGACTCCCACTTACATTTCTCTTCAACTCATCACGAATTCCACTTACATTTCTCCTCACCTCATCAAGACTACCACTTGCATTTCTCTTCGTCTCATCAAGACTCCCACTTGCATTTCTCTTCGTCTCATCAAGACTCCCACTTACATTTCTCTTCGTCTCATCAAGACTTCCACTTACATTTCTCTTCACCTCATCAAGACTCCCACTTACATTTCTCTTCACCTCATCAAGACTCCCACTTACATTTCTCCTCACCTCATCAAGACTCCCACTTACATTTCATTTCAACTCATCAAGACTCCCACTTACATTTCTCTTCGTCTCATCAAGACTCCCACTTATATTTCTCTTCGTCTCATCAAGACTCCCACTTACATTTCTCTTCGTCTCATCAAGACTCCCACTTGCATTTCTCTTCGTCTCATCAAGACTCCCACTTACATTTCTCTTCGTCTCATCAAGACTTCCACTTACATTTCTCTTCACCTCATCAAGACTCCCACTTACATTTCTCCTCACCTCATCAAGACTCCCACTTACATTTCTCTTCACCTCATCAAGACTCCCACTTACATTTCCCTTCAACTCATCAAGACTCCCACTTACATTTCTCTTCGTCTCATCAAGACTCCCACTTACATTTCTCTTCGTCTCATCAACACTCCCACTTACATTTCTCTTCGTCTCATCAAGACTCCCACTTACATTTCTCTTCGTCTCATCAACACTCCCACTTACATTTCTCTTCGTCTCATCAAGACTCCCACTTACATTTCTCTTCACCTCATCAAGACTCCCACTTACATTTCTCTTCACCTCATCAAGACTCCCACTTACATTTGTCTTCACCTCATCAAGACTCCCACTTACATTTCTCTTCGTCTCATCAAGACTCCCACTTACATTTCTCTTCGTCTCATCAAGACTCCCACTTACATTTCTCTTCGTCTCATCAACACTCCCACTTACATTTCTCTTCGTCTCATCAAGACTCCCACTTACATTTCTCTTCACCTCATCAAGACTCCCACTTACATTTCTCTTCACCTCATCAAGACTCCCACTTACATTTCTCCTCACCTCATCAAGACTCCCACTTACATTTGTCTTCACCTCATCAAGACTCCCACTTACATTTCTCTTCGTCTCATCAAGACTCCCACTTGCATTTCTCTTCGTCTCATCAAGACTCCCACTTGCATTTCTCTTCGTCTCATCAAGACTCCCACTTACATTTCTCTTCGTCTCATCAAGACTTCCACTTACATTTCTCTTCACCTCATCAAGACTCCCACTTACATTTCTCCTCACCTCATCAAGACTCCCACTTACATTTCTCCTCACCTCATCAAGACTCCCACTTACATTTCTCTTCACCTCATCAAGATTCCCACTTACATTTCTCTTCACCTCATCAAGACTCCCACTTACATTTCTCTTCGTCTCATCAAGACTCCCACTTACATTTCTCTTCAACTCATCACGAATCCCACTTACATTTCTCTTCGTCTCATCAAGACTTCCACTTACATTTCTCTTCGTCTCATCAAGACTCCCACTTACATTTCTCCTCACCTCATCAAGACTCCCACTTACATTTCTCCTCACCTCATCAAGACTCCCACTTACATTTCTCTTCGTCTCATCAAGACTCCCACTTACATTTCTCTTCACCTCATCAAGACTCCCACTTACATTTCTCTTCACCTCATCAAGACTCCCACTTACATTTCTCCTCACCTCATCAAGACTCCCATTTACATTTGTCTTCACCTCATCAAGACTCCCATTTACATTTCTCTTCGTCTCATCAAGACTCCCACTTACATTTCTCTTCGTCTCATCAAGACTCCCACTTACATTTCTCTTCGTCTCATCAAGACTCCCACTTACATTTCTCTTCGTCTCATCATGACTCCCACTTACATTTCTCTTCGTCTCATCAAGACTCCCACTTACATTTCTCTTCAACTCACATAATTCTTGCATTTCTTTTTAACTCAAAGACTCCTTTACATTTTCCATTAACTAAGGTACCGCTCATATTTCACTTCAACTCACGAATGTTTCCCTTTAATTCACATAACCCAATAGTTACCTTTAATTCCCACTTACATTTCTCTTCGTCTCATCATGACTCCCACTTACATTTCTCTTCGTCTCATCAAGACTCCCACTTACATTTCTCTTCAACTCACATAATTCTTGCATTTCTTTTTAACTCAAAGACTCCTTTACATTTTCCATTAACTAAGGTACCGCTCATATTTCACTTCAACTCACGAATGTTTCCCTTTAATTCACATAACCCAATAGTTACCTTTAATTCCTGTACAATGTTTCCTCTTAATTCACCTAAGCCTAATCTTTTTCTAAATCCACATATACCCAATAAGTACCTTTAATTCCCATATATTCAGTATTTCTCCTTACTTCACGTATATTAACTCACGTACCATATTTCTCTTTAACCATTTTGCAAACTATATTATACTTTAATACGTTAACGTAAAAGATCGTCTACCGTATTTATGTATGCCAAAGTTATGAAAATCACCTGTTTGAGCATTTGCTGAACATATTAATATCGAAAACCGTATGAGGTATGCACACAAACTATTCATGCAACGTCCTTCGAATCTACCAAAAAAATCGTTTCTTTTTTTACTTCCAGGACGCCAAAATACCTTCTAATTTAATAATCTCATTCATTATGCAAACAAAATTTAATTACCTAATTCAATTTCTTTCCATTGCAAGATTTTTAAAATGTTTCCGAAGAAATTCCCTGATAATTGCCTATCAGTTTAAATATCTACTGAGGAATTATCTTAAAGATATTAGCAATGTAGAGAATGTTTTACTATTTTAAAATGAGTTTAAACTATCTATTTTACAATTTTTATTTGCCAATAAATGTCCAATATAAGTTTACTGTTTACTTTAAAGATAAAATTTATATTTATTATTTTAACCTAGACGAGCTTATTTTATTGCTCTTCGGTTATAAATCTGATTTTTATTTTTGTTCATTTGGATAAATGTAGAAATATATGTATAATTTTTTTTAATATTAATAATATGATAATGACAATAAAGACGCGCATATACATATATTGAAATGGGATCTGCACGTGCAAAAATGAAACTGGTTATACATGAAAAAAGTTTTCATTGGTTTTTTCACTGGTTATACACAAAAAAACAATGATTTTGTTTCATGCATAGCCAGGGAAAGGTGATTGTTAAAAATTGTGGTAATATTAATATGAATTGTGGCTATGCTTTGATTTATGATTCGGTTTTCGAATGTTATATCATTTTATCAGTTAGTGATTAATAAATATGAGGACATTTTGCATACTTGATTAGGATATTGGTGTTTCAAATGGGTTGGGTTGTTTTACCTCTGAGCGGAACTTTTTTGCACACCATGGGCTAAATGGCCAAGGCACATGGACCCCGAAGGCTCAGAGAAAATTGGGAGAGGAGACCCACTAGAACAGATGTTGGGAGACAGATGGTAGCCTCCCGTCAAAGCTCTCCGCAAAATTCCCCGCAGTGCCCACGGTCAGTAGGGGACACCGATGGGCTTGGAAAGGCTGCTGTCCGTCGGATGAGACGTTAAGCCGTGGCCCCGTGTGCGGGATAGACATACCCTGTGCACGTTAAAGAACACGTTGGATGGCCTTGACGGGGGGCTACTATCTGTCTCCCAACAACTGTTCCAGTGGGTCCCCTCCCCCAACCTTCTCTGAGCCTTCGGGGTCCATGTGACCTGGCCATTTAGCCCATGGTGTGCAAAAAAGTGCCGCTCAGAGGTAAAACAACCCAACCCGTCAAGGCTGTCCTTTAACGTGCACAGGGTATGGCTCTCCCGCACACAACGTCACGTCTTAACGTCCCATCCGACGGACGGCGGTCTTTTCAAGCCCATCGGTGTCCCCTACTGACCGTGGGCAGGGCGGGGAATTTTGCGGAGATAAATCTCAACGCTGACCTAGCTGGGACTCGAACCTGGGAACTGCAGATTACGAGCCTGGCGCGCTACAGACTGAGCCACACCGCCCAAAATTATAGATGAAGACGAACCTTAATGGCACGTATGTTTGTGACGTCACTTTCTAAACTTTCCGCTTGACAAATGAAAACTTCTGAAAAGCTCTTCAGTTTCTTCGTGTGGAGACATGAACGTTAAAGTAAAGTTCTGGTCTTTTACCTTCCACGTTTTAAACGGCTTCAATAGAGTCGCGGTTCGTTAAACGCCAGACGACCTTGCAGTGACCTGATGTCGCCTCACGACGTTTGCAGTTGAAATAAGAAAACGAATCCTCGAAGTCTTTGTGGTCTTTAGGAATTCTTTAAGAATTGCCGCTTCGAGAAAGGAGGAATTTTCAACTCGTGTTCCTTAATTATCTTTTCGAAGCTGCCGCCGGATGTGGACACTGCTCTCTTTCCGGAAACGTCTCTGCGAAAGTGAAAGAGCGAGTTGGATGCTGCTCAGATGGAGATGGAATTCGGCATTCATGTGTGGAAGCTAATTGAAAGCGATCTCGCTTATGGAGAGTGTTTAAAGGAGATGAGATGTCGCTGTTGGGTTCTGGGTACTCCAGAAACATCGCTAATGATATGCAGAAAACGATAAAGATGTGATAAATATTTATAAAGGAATGCATCGGGTGTGCTGGAAATGGCATGTTCGCACTTAAGGGATCGTCGAACAGCACATATACAATGATTTCGGTCAGTAAGCAGAATTCAGATAAAGATTAAGGGGTTTCGTGGATACGATTCAGGAATTTCTGTCTGTGGATTGGATTGTTACGGGAAGAATAGACAATACTTTCAATTCCTTGGATACATATATCAAGGCAATACTCTCTATTTATATGGTCAGATCGAGAGAGTGCTTTCGGTTCACGGGCCAGGTCAGTATAGTGTTGCTGGCCTTGGGTTGGATGGATAAAGATCTTCATTCTGTGACCGATGGATAAAGATCTTCATTCTGTGACCGATGGATGAAGATCTTCATTCTGTGACCGATGGATAAAAATCTTCTTTCTGTGAACGTGGATAAAGATCTTCATTCTGTGACCGATGGATAAAAATCTTCATTCTGTGAACGATGGATAAAGATCTTCATTCTGTAACCGATGGATAAAGATCTTCATTCTGTGACCGATGGATAAAGATCTTCATTCTGTGAACGATGGATAAAGATCTTCATTCTGTGACCGATGGATAAAGATCTTCATTCTGTGACCGATGGATAAAGATCTTCATTCTGTGACCGATGGATAAAGATCTTCATTCTGTGACCGATGGATAAAGATCTTCATTCTGTGACCGATGGATAAAGATCTTCATTCTTTGACCGATGAATAAAGATCTTCATTCTGTGACCGATGGATAAAGATCTTCATTCTGTGAACGATGGATAAAGATCTTCATTCTGTGACCGATGGATAAAGATCTTCATTCTGTGACCGATGGATAAAGATCTTCATTCTGTGACGATGGATAAAGATCTTCATTCTGTGAACGATGGATAAAGATCTTCATTCTGTGAACGATGGATAAAGATCTTCATTCTGTGAACGATGGATAAAGATCTTCATTCTGTGACCTATGGATAAAGATCTTCATTCTGTGACCTATGGATAAAGATCTTCATCTGTGACCGATGGATAAAGATCTTCATTCTGTGACCGATGGATAAAGATCTTCATTCTGTGACCGATGGATACAGATCTTCATTCTTTGACCGATGAATAAAGATCTTCATTCTGTGACCGATGGATAAAGATCTTCATTCTGTGAACGATGGATAAAGATCTTCATTCTGTGACCGATGGATAAAGATCTTCATTCTGTGACCTATGGATAAAGATCTTCATTCTGTGACCGATGGATAAAGATCTTCATTCCGTGACCGATGGATAAAGATCTTCATTCTGTGAACGATGGATAAAGATCTTCATTCTGTGACCTATGGATAAAGATCTTCATTCTGTGACCTATGGATAAAGATCTTCATTCTGTGACCTATGGATAAAGATCTTCATCTGTGACCGATGGATAAAGATCTTCATTCTGTGACCGATGGATAAAGATCGTCATTCTGTGACCGATGGATAAAGATCTTCATTCTGTGACCGATGGATAAAGATCTTCATTCTGTGACCGATGGATAAAGATCTTCATTCTGTGACCGATGGATAAAGATCTTCATTCTGTGACCTATGGAAAGATCTTCATTCTGTGACCGATGGATAAAGATCTTCATTCTGTGACCGATGGATACAGATCTTCATTCTTTGACCGATGAATAAAGATCTTCATTCTGTGACCGATGGATAAAGATCTTCATTCTGTGAACGATGGATAAAGATCTTCATTCTGTGACCGATGGATAAAGATCTTCATTCTGTGACCTATGGGGGGCGGGGGTGGCTCAGTCGGTAGCGTGCCAGGCTCGTAATTTGTAGTTCCCAGGTTAGAGTCCCAGCTGGGTCAGCGTTGAGATTTATCTCCGCAAAATTCCCCGCCCTGCCCACGGTCAGTAGGGGACACCGATGGGCTTGGAAAGGCCGCCGTCCGTCGGATGGGACGTTAAGCCGTGGCCCCGTGTGCGGGAGAGCCATACCCTGTGCACGTTAAAGAACACGCTGGATGGCCTTGACGGGAGGCTACCATCTGTCTCCCAACAGATGTTCCAGTGGGTCCCCTCCCCCAACCTTCTCTGAGCCTTCGGGGTCCATGTGACCTGGCCATTTAGCCCATGGTGTGCAAAAAAGTGCCGCTCAGAGGTAAAACAACCCAACCCAACCCTGTGACCTATGGATAAAGATCTTCATTCTGTGACCGATGGATAAAGATCTTCATTCTGTGAACGATGGATAAAGATCTTCATTCTGTGACCGATGGATAAAGATCTTCATTCTGTGACCGATGGATAAAGATCTTCGTTCTGTGACCTATAGATAAAGATCTTCATTGTGTGACCTATGGATAAAGATCTTCATCATGTGACCGATGGATAAAGATCTTCATCTGTGACCGATGGATAAAGATCTTCATTCTGTGACCGATGGATTAAGATCTTCATCTGTGACCGATGGATAAAGATCTTCATTCTGTGACCGATGGATAAAGATCTTCATCTGTGACCGATGGATAAAGATCTTCATTCTGTGACCGATGGATAAAGATCTTCATTCTGTGACCGATGGATAAAGATCTTCATTCTGTGACCGATGGATAAAGATCTTCATTCTGTGACCGATGGATAAAGATCTTCATTCTGTGACCGATGGATAAAGATCTTCATTCTGTGACCGATGGATAAAGATCTTCATTCTGTGACCGATGGATAAAGATCTTCATTCTGTGACCGATGGATAAAGATCTTCATTCTGTGACCGATGGATAAAGATCTTCATTCTGTGACCGATGGATAAAGATCTTCATTCTGTGACCGATGGATAAAGATCTTCATTCTGTGACCGATGGACATAAGGCTCCCAATCCACAGTCTGAATTAACAGACAGCTGTCAATTCATGGTCTGGGGTATCAGAGGGATGTCAGTCTACAGGCTTAGTTAAAAGAAGTCTGTCAGTTCACCTGCTGAGTTAATAGAAGACTGTCAATCCACGAGCTGAGTTAATGGAGGGCTGTCAATCCACAGACTCAGATAATAGAGGGATGTCAATGGACTGAGTTAACAAAGAGCTGTCAATCCACAGGCTGAGTTACCAGATGGCTGTCAATCTATGGGCTGATTTATAGAGAGCTGTCAATCAACGGACTGATTTAACAGAGAGCTGTCAATCCATGGGCCGAGTTAATAGAGAGCTGTCAGTCCACGGGCTGAGTTAACAGAGAGCTGTCGATCAATGGGCTGAGTTAACAGAGAGCTGTCAATTCATGGTCTGGGTATCAGAGGGATGTCAGTCCACAGGCTTAGTTAACAGAGGGCTCTCAGTCCATGGGCTGAATTAACAGAGTGCTTTGAATCAATGGGCTGAATTACCAGAGGGCTGTCAGTCCACAGCTGAGTTAACAGAGGGTTGCTAATCCACTGTTTGAGCGAACAGAAGGCTCTCAATCCATGGACTCAGTTACCAGAGAGCTGTCAGTCCACAGACTGAGTTCACATTGGTATTCTTAATCCATGGCTGAGTTAACAGTCAAATTGTGATTCCATGGATTGGACCGGAAAAAAGAGCATTTGGTTCACGGGAAGATTCGTGATTCGAATCACAATCTTGTTGTAGGTTCTCTGACGAGGTTAACATAGTGCTTTTCGACTCCAAGTTGGATCGAGACAGCAGTGTCAGCAACTCTTGAAATGGAGATAAAGTTATGTCAGTCCTCGCGTAGGATCAACAGAGGACTCTCAGTCACTGAGGGTTTGAGATATATAATGCACAATACATGAAGATAAAAGATTTTCTCTGCCATTTTCACGGGATGCCAAGAATGTGATTAGAGATCCGAATTTCCAACATTAATATATTCTCTACAACAACTAGACGAGAATGCGATTTATTTTAAATATAAGCAAAAGACAACTTATCTATTGCTGGTTCCGACTGCAGATGCTATAAATAGATGCGAAAAACCTTCTGCTCTTTCTGCCTCCCCTCTTGCAACTCTTTCTTCTCCATTCTTGCAACTCTTTCTGTCTCCATTCTTGCAACTCTTTCTGTCTCTATTCTTGCACCTCTTTCTTCTCCATTCTTGCAACTCTTTCTGCCTCCATTCTTGCAACTCTTTCTTCTCCATTCTTGCAATTCTTTCTGTCTCCATTCTTGCAACTCTTTCTGCCTCCACTCTTGCAACTCTTTCTTCTCCATTCTTGCAACTCTTTCTGTCTCCATTCTTGCAACTCTTTCTGCCTCCACTCTTGCAACTCTTTCTTCTCCATTCTTGCAATTCTTTCTTCTCCATTCGTGCAACTCTTTCTGCCTCTATTCGTGCAACTTTTTCTGCCTCCACTCTTGCAACTCTTTCTTCTCCATTCTTGCAACTCTTTCTGTCTCCATTCTTGCAACTCTTTCTGTCTCCATTCTTGCAACTCTTTCTGTCTCCATTCTTGCAACTCTTTCTGCCTCCACTCTTGCAACTCTTTCTTCTCCATTCTTGCAATTCTTTCTTCTCCATTCGTGCAACTCTTTCTGCCTCTATTCGTGCAACTTTTTCTGCCTCCACTCTTGCAACTCTTTCTTCTCCATTCTTGCAACTCTTTCTGTCTCCATTCTTGCAACTCTTTCTGTCTCCATTCTTGCAACTCTTTCTGCCTCTATTCGTGCAACTCTTTCTGCCTCTATTCGTGCAACTCTTTCTGCCTCCATTCTTGCAACTCTTTCTGTCTCCATTCTTGCAACTCTTTCAGTCTCCATTCTTGCAACTCTTTCTGCCTCTATTCGTGCAACTCTTTCTGCCTCTATTCGTGCAACTCTTTCTGCCTCTATTCGTGCAACTCTTTCTGTCTCCATTCTTGCAACTCTTTCTGCCTCTATTCGTGCAACTCTTTCTGCCTCTATTCGTGCAACTCTTTCTGCTTCCATTCTTGCAAATCTTTCTGCCTCTATTCGTGCAACTCTTTCTGCCTCTATTCGACAACTCTTTCTGTCTCCATTCTTGCAACTCTTTCTGTCTCCATTCGTGCAACTCTTTCTGCCTCCATTCTTGCAACTCTTTCTTCTCCATTCTTGCAACTCTTTCTGTCTCCATTCTTGCAACTCTTTCTGTCTCCATTCTTGCAACTCTTTCTGCCTCTATTCGTGCAACTCTTTCTGCCTCTATTCGTGCAACTCTTTCTGCCTCTATTCGTGCAACTCTTTCTGTCTCTATTCGTGCAACTCTTTCTGCCTGCATTCGTGCAACTCTTTCTGCCTCCATTCTTGCAACTCTTTCTGCCTCCATTCTTGCAACTCTTTCTGTCTCCATTCTTGCAACTCTTTCAGTCTCCATTCTTGCAACTCTTTCTGCCTCTATTCGTGCAACTCTTTCTGCCTCTATTCGTGCAACTCTTTCTGCCTCCATTCTTGCAAATCTTTCTGCCTCTATTCGTGCAAATCTTTCTGCCTCTATTCGTGCAAATCTTTCTGCCTCTATTCGTGCAACTCTTTCTGCCTCTATTCGTGCAACTCTTTCTGCCTCTATTCGACAACTCTTTCTGTCTCTATTCCTGCAACTCTTTCTGCTTCTATTCGTGCAACTCTTTCTGCCTCCATTCTTGCAACTCTTTCTGCCTCCATTCTTTCAACTCTTTCTGTCTCCATTCTTGCAACTCTTTCTGTCTCCATTCTTGCAACTCTTTCTGCCTCTATTCGTGCAACTCTTTCTGCCTCTATTCGTGCAACTCTTTCTGCCTCTATTCGTGCAACTCTTTCTGCCTCTATTCCTGCAACTCTTTCTGCCTCTATTCGTGCAATTCTTTCTGCCTCTATTCGTGCAACTCTTTCTGCCTCTATTCGTGCAACTCTTTCTGTCTCCATTCTTGCAACTCTTAAACTCTTTCTGCCTCTATTCGTGCAACTATTTCTGCCTCTATTCATGCAACTCTTTCTGCCAATATTCGTGCAACTCTTTCTGCCTATATTCGTGCAACTTTTTTTTCAGTGCAAACCTTTTGGTGTCCTCATCTTTACTAAGCAATTGCTAGTTTAGCCGTCCCATGGCCGAGTGGTTAGCTCGCTTGGCTAGTGATCTAAGGGACCTGGGTTCGAGTCCCGGGTAAGGCATGGATGTACGTGTCGTTTTTCTGCTGAGGTCCAGCCATCCTCACAGACCTTCTACTATGACGTATAAACTGACAGGCTCCTGTCAGACCTCTCTGGCAAGCAGCTGCTTGAAGGGGTATTTATTTATTTATTTTATTATAGTCTTCGGAATGCTGAAGGAAAGCCAGTATACCAAAACTAAGAATGCAGTTATATAGATGCGCATGATGTTGTCGTGTTTCCTCTTTCTTACCATGTCGAATACGATCTTTTTTCTTCTTTCTCTAAACCACTGGTAAAATCTATTTCAAGATTAAATTAAGCTCGTAGAATTTGAGATTTGCTGTTTCCAATTAAGCCTGTCTTTAGTTTGCTGTTCGTCGCTTCCGAGAATTGCTCCAGATTGCAAATGACTCAATAATGGGCTTGGAAAGGAGAAAAATAACGAGCTGGTGAGTGAGACAACAATGAGCTGGCGGAGCAATCAATAAAGGATTTGCAAACAGACTACAATGAGCTCGGAGGGGAGAAAATAAAGAGTTCCGGAGTGAAACAACAATGAAGCGTCTGGCTGCTTGGGGTTTTATGGCGCAAGTGCAGCAAAGTCTATGTTGCATCAAACAAGGTTAAATAAAAATGTAAAAGACTTCGAACCCACAACCAAAGTTAAAATCAAAACACACGAAGAAGAGGGGCGGGGGTGGCTCAGTCGGGAGCGCGCCAGGCTCGTAATCTGCAGCTCCCTGGTTCGAGTCCCAGCTAGGTCAGCGTTGAGATTTATCTCCGCAAAATTCCCCGCCCTGCCCACGGTCAGTAGGGGCACACCGATGGGCTTGGAAAGGCCGCCGTCCGTCGGATGGGACGTTAAGCCGTGGCCCCGTGTTCGGGAGAGCCATACCCTGTGCACATTAAAGAACACGCTGGATGGCCTTGACGGGAGACTACCATCTGTCTCCCAACATCTGTTCCAGTGGGTCCCCTTCCTCAACCTTCTCTGAGCCTTCGGGGTCCATGTGACCTGGCCATTTAGCCCATGGTGTGTAAAAAAGTGCCGCTCAGAGGTAAAACAACCCAACCCAATCCGTGTGCGGGAGAGTCATACCCTCTGCACGTTAAAGAACACACTGGATGGTCTTGACGGGAGGCTACCATCTGTCTCCCAATAGCTGCTCCAGTGGGTCCCCTCCTTCAACCTTCTCTGAGCTTTCGGGGTCCATGTGACCTGGCCATTTAGCCCATGGTGTGCAAAAAAGCACCGCTCAGAGGTAAAACAACCAACCTAATCCGTGTGCGGGAGAGTCATACCCTCTGCACGTTAAAGAACACGCTGGATGGCCTTGACGAGAGGCTACCATCTGTCTCCCAACAGCTGTTCCAATGGGTCCCCTCCCCCAACCTTATCTGAGCCTTCGGGGTCCATGTGACCTGGCCATTTAGTCCATGGTGTGTAAAAAAGTGCCGCTCAGAGGTAAAACAACCCAACGTTAAAGAACACGCTGGATGGCCTTGACGGGAGGCTACCATCTGTCTCACAACATCTGTTCCAGTGGGACCCTCCCTCAACCTTCTCTAAGTCATGGGGTCCATGTGACCTGGCCATTTAGCCGAAGATGTGTAAAAAAGTGCCGCTCAGAGGTAAAACAACCCAACCTAATCCGTGTGCGGGAGAGCCATACCCTCTGCACGTTAAAGAACACGCTGGATGGCCTTGACGGGAGGCTACCATCTGTCTCCCAAGAGCTGCTCCAGTGGGTCCCCTCCCCCAACCTTCTCTGAGCCTTCGGGGTCCATGTGACCTGGCCATTTAGCCCATGGTGTGCAAAAAAGTGCCGCTCAGAGGTAAAACAACCCAACCCAATCCGTGTGCGGGAGAGCCATACCCTCTGCACGTTAAAGAACACGCTGGATGGCCTTGACGGGAGGCTACCATCTGTCTCCCAACAGCTGTTCCAGTGGGTCCCCTCCCCCAACCTTCTCTGAGCCTTCGGGGTCCATGTGACCTGGCCATTTAGCCCATGGTGTGCAAAAAAGTGTCGCTCAGAGGTAAAACAACCCAACGTTAAAGAACACACTGGATGTCCTTGACGGGAGGCTACCATCTGTCTCCCAACAGCTGATCCAGTGGGTTCCCTCCCCCAACCTTCTCTGAGCCTTCGGGGTCCTTGTGACCTGGCCATTTAGCCCATGGTGTGCAAAAAAGTGCCGCTCAGAGGTAAAACAACCCAACGTTAAAGAACACGCTGGATGGCCTTGACGGGAGGCTACCATCTGTCTCCCAACAGCTAATCCAGTGGGTCCCCTCCCCCAACCTTCTCTGAGCCTTCGGGGTCCTTGTGACCTGGCCATTTAGCCCATGGTGTGCAAAAAAGTGCCGCTCAGAGGTAAAACAACCCACGAAGAAGAGGAAAGGAACGAAATTGGAACGAAAGAGAAAGAAAAGTGTGTAACATCAAACAATGGACATAAAAAAAGTGGCAGAGGGGAAAACGATCTGATTGCGAGAGAGAGACTACAATGATCTGGCAGGGGAGACAACAATGAGCTGACAGGGGAGATAAATGTAATGCTGTGGAAATAATTTCGGTTATTTTTAACGTTATGTTTACTGAAAATTCGTGACTTTTCGCGTTTGCAAAGCTGTTTCAAATTTTAAAATAGAAGTTCGTATATTTTTTTAACTCTGAAAGGAACCCCTCCCATTCTTTTTCCCCTCTCTCCTAACTCTAATTGAGGTCTTGGATTCCCTTGCCCCACCCCAACCCCCAACCCCTAACACAGGTGTAGAATCCAATGACATACAGTCGTTCAAAAAAATATCCGAACACTATGGTTGATTATAGAATTCAGAAAAAATATCTGGCAACGATTTTTTTTTAGAAATTAGTGATCTGGCAACCTTCGTGTCACGTGACACAAGGTTTGGCAGATCACTAATTTCTAAAAAAAATCGTTGTCAGATATTTCTTTTGAGTTCTGTAATCAACCATAGTGTTCTGATACTTTTTTGAGCGACTGTAGGTGGTCATATTATTTTGATACTAGATCGTGTGGGCTCACTCACGGAAATATTGAGCGTGTGCAGTTACCGTTCACAGCAAACTGGAGCGTGTGGAGTAACTGCACACGCTCCAGTTTGCTGTGAACGGTAACTGGAGCGTGTACAGTTGCTGTACACGCTCCAGATATTTTTCCTGAATTCTGTAATCACGTGACACGAAGGTTGCCAGATCATTAATTTCTAAAAATATCGTTGCCAGATATTTTTTCTGAATTCTGTAATCAACCGTAGTGTTCGGATTCTTTTTTGAGCGACTGTAGGTGGTCATATTATTTTGATACTAGATCGTGTGGGCTCACTCACGGAAATATTGAGCGTTCACAGCAAACTGGAGCGTGTGCAGTAACTGCACACGCTCCAGTTTGCTGTGAACGGTAACTGGAGCGTGTACAGTTGCTGTACACGCTCCAGATATTTTTCCTGAATTCTGTAATCACGTGACACGAAGGTTGCCAGATCATTAATTTCTAAAAATATCGTTGCCAGATATTTTTTCTGAATTCTGTAATCAACCGTAGTGTTCGGATTCTTTTTTGAGCGACTGTAGGTGGTCATATTATTTTGATACTAGATCGTGTGGGCCCACTCACGGAAATATTGAGCGTATGCAGTTACCGTTGACAGCAAACTGGAGCGTGTGCAGTAACTGCACACGCTCCAGTTTGCTGTGAACGGTAACTGGAGCGTGTACAGTTGCTGTACACGCTCCAGATATTTTTCCTGAATTCTATAATCAACCATAGTGTTCGGATATTTTTTGAGCGACTGTACCTGAGAATAGTTGGGGGTTTTTTTGTGTTACAATTCCTCCCCACTTCATAGTTTGAATAACGTATATTTTCTGTGAAAGTCTCCAAACATCAAAGATTAAATACTTCAAACCCCTTCCCCATTGCAAATTTGTGGTTACGTCATTGATAGAATTCAAATATTTCGTTTTATAAGGCCGTCGTCCATCAGGTGAGACATTAAGGTTGGGTTGGGGTGTTTTACCTCTGAGCAGCACTTTTTTGCACACCATGGGCTAAATGGCCAGGTCACAAGGACCCGGAAGGCTCAGAGAAGGTTGGGGGAGGGAACCCACTGGAACAGCTGTTGAGAGACAGATGGTAGCCTCCCGTCAAGGCCATCCAGCGTGTTCTTTAACGTTGGGTTGTTTTACCTCTGAGCGGCACTTTTTGCACACCATGGGCTAAATGGCCAGGTCACATGGACCCCGAAAGCTCAGAGAAGGTTGGGGGAGGGGACCCATTGGAACAGCTGTTGGGAGACAGATGGTAGCCTCCCGTCAAGGCCATCCAGCGTGTTCTTTAACGTGCACAGGCTATGGCTCTCCCACACACGGGGCCACGGCTTAACGTCCCATCCGACGGACGGCGGTCTATTCCAAGCCCATCGGTGTCCCCTACTGACCGTGGGCAGGGCGGGGAATTTTGCGGAGATAAATATCAACGCTGACCCAGCTGGAACTCGAACCTGGGAACTACAGATTACGAGCCTGGCGCACTATCGACTGAGCGAACCCCGCCCCCTGAGACATTAAGTCACAGCTTTGCATTAGTGTTGTGTTATTTTATCTGTGAGCTACACTTTTTTGCAACGGGTTAAACGCCTGGTCACAAGGACCCTCAAGGGCTCAGAGAAGGTTGGGGGAAGGGGACTCACTTTACAGCTAATGGAAAACGTATGGAAGCCTCCCGTCAAGGTCATCTAGCTTGTTCTTTAATGTGCAAAGGATGTGGTTCTCTGGCAAAACACGGCTGAGGCTTAACATCCACGGGCAGGGGGCTTTTGAAGCCCATCGATGTCCCATTTCTGACGGAGGGCAGGGTGGTTGCTTAGAGGAGAGAAATATGAATGCTGACGCAGGTGCTACTCAAACGTGAAAACTGCAGATCATGAACCTGATGCGCTACCGACTGAGTCAAGCCAAGCCCTGCCAATCATTAGGAATTTGGGTTGGGTTGTTTTACCTCTGAGCGGCACTTTTTTGCACATCATGGGCTAAATGGCCAGGTCACAAGGACCCCGAAGGCTCAGAGAAGGTTGGGGGAGGGGACCTACTGGAACAGCTGTTGGGAGACAGATGGTAGCCTCCCGTCAAGGCCATCCAGCGTGTTCTTTAACTTGCACAGGGTACGGCTCTCCCGCACACGGGGCCACGGCTTAACGTCCCATCCTACGAACGGCGGCCTTTCCAAGCCCATCGGTGTCCCCTACAGACCGTGGGTGTGGCGGGGAATTTTCAGGAGATAAATCTCAACGCTGACCCAGCTAGGACTCGAACCTGGGAACTACAGATTACGTGTCTGGCGCGCTACCGACTGAGCTGCCCCCGCCCCCCGTAGTAGGAGGAGATCGATTGTAATGAATTTTATGCCAAATAAAAGCTTCTGGGTTGGGTTGTTTTACCTCTGAGCGGCACTTTTTTGCACACCATGGGCTAAATGGCCAGGTCACGTGGACCCCGAAGGCTGAGAGAAGGTTGGGGGAGTGGCCCACTGGAACACCTGTTGGGAAACAGATGGTAGCCTCCCGTCAAGGCCATCCAGCGTGTTCTTTAACGTGCACAGGGTATGGCTCTCCCGCACACGGGGCCACGGCTTAACGTCCCATCCGACGGACGGCGGCCTTTCCAAGCCCATCGGTGTCCCCTACAGACCGTGGGCAGGGCGGGGAATTTTGCGGAGATAAATCTCAACGTTGACCCAGCTGGGACTCGAAGTTTGGAACTACAGATTACGAGCCTGGCGCACCCAAGTATTAGGAGAAGCCATAATCGTGCATGTTAAATAACTGCTGAATCGCCATGATGAGAGGTATATTCTGTATCTGTCTCCTAACAACTGGCTAGCGGATCCCTTTTTCTCTTCCTAACTCTGAGCCCTCGCGGATCCTTGCGCACGTAACAAAGTCAAATCTACTCAAAGGCAAGGCACCGAATTCTTTCTGCTTCCACAGATTCTCTGGACAAAGAATCTAAATCGATCTCAATGTCTTTTTGCGCTGTCAACCGACGGGTATCTCGGAATGATGAAACAAAATGAACACGACTCTTAGAAGAATCTCAATTTACTGATAAACATCTCTACTGGAAATGGAGATGTCTCTCTGCATTTCAGTCTTCATTTGCTTCGTATCGAAAAACTGATAAAAATATAAATGACGGAATGACCTCATGAGGGAAATTTGAGAGACACGCGAAGAGAAGAGGGGAAAAAAAGCAAACGACGAATGTCTTTCGAATCCGGAAGCAATGAAACTCATCCCAAAGATTTCCGCTCTTCCGAAGCGTTTTTTTTTTTTGCTCAAGAAAAAATAACTTCGGAAAGACTCTCTCTCGTTGCCATTGGAAACGGGAAGAGATCGTGGAGATGCAAGCTGAAATAAAGATGCGAGAGAACAGAGGGCGCAGAAAGGGGGAAATTTCATCTCTTCTGAGGACATTTGCAGTCTGCATTTTCTGTGAATGCGATAGAGAAAAAGAGAGGGATGCGATGGAGAAAGAGAGAGGGATGCGATGAAGAAAGAGAGAGGGATGCGATGGAGAAAGAGAGAGGGATGCGCCGAACAACCTCTCTCGCATCTTCGGCGCCTCCGCAAATCGAAACCTTCGCCGGAGAGCTGTGCAGCTGGGGAAAAAAACAACACGAAACCGAAGCTGACGAAAAGGTGAAAAAAAAATAGATTACCTGTCTCTCAGTCAGTAATATTTCTTTTTTTGTTGCTGGTGAAATACTGCATTCTGGAATATGTTCTTTTCCCCTTTTGTGCTTTCTAACGTATTTTTTTGTTCGTGTGTGTGTTCGCTGAAAAAAAGATGTTTTCACAGAAAAGAGACAAATTTCTTTCGTCTGGTTGGTGCTGAAAAGAAATCGCACAAAAAAAGTGGGAGAATGAGATTTCTATTTGCGCGGGAAAAACTACGTGATAGGAGATCTCAAAAGACTCGGAGCGCTCGAAATTTTACGAAACAAAATTCTACGCCGACAAGGAAAAGAAAAAAAGGCGGGAAAATGACGATAGAGTTATTGCAGATGACTTAGCGGGTTGTGGCTGATGAGAGAGGAAATTTGCAACTTTTAGAAATTAGCATAACTTAAAAATAGGAATAAAGATTTTCCTATGCAGCGAACTATAGAGGGAACGGTGTGACTCAGTCTGGCAGCGCGCCAAACTCATAATCGGCAGTTCCCAGATTCGAGTCCCAGCTGGGCCATCCCTGATATTTATCTCCGCAAAATCCGTCAGATGGGTCGTTGAGCCGTAACCCGGTGTGTGGGAGAGCCTACGCTACGCACGCTAAAGAACACGCAGGATGGCTTTGACGGAAGTCAGCGTGGCCACACGTCAAGGACTCGAGGGCTCAGATTCATTCAGAATATACACTCGATGACGTGACACGAAGGTTGCCAGATCACTAATTTCTAAGTAAATCGTTGCCAGATATTTTTTCCGAATTCTGTAATAATGTTCGGATATTTTTTTTACCCACTGTACATTAATCTCTTACACTCGGACTTCATTAACAACCCAAGTATTGCATTAATAATATCCGAACTTCATTAATAATCCCCGGGTTGCGTTAACACTGGCCGAACTATGTCAATAATATCCAAATCCTAATAATACCAGAACTATATCAATAACACCCAAATCGTAATAATACCAGAACTATATCAATAACACCCAAATCGTAATAATACCAGAACTATGTCAATAACACCCAAATCCTAATAATACCAGAACTATATCAATAACACCCAAATCGTAATAATACCAGAACTATGTCAAAAACACCCAAATCCTAATAATACCAGAACTATATCAATAACACCCAAATCCTAATAATACCAGAACTATGTCAATAACACCCAAATCCTAATAATACCAGAACTATATCAATAACAACCAAATCCTAATAATACCAGAACTATATCAATAACACCCAAATCGTAATAATACCAGAACTATGTCAATAACACCCAAATCCTAATAATACCAGAACTATATCAATAACACCCAAATCGTAATAATACCAGAACTATGTCAATAACACCCAAATCGTAATAATACCAGAACTATGTCAATAACACCAAAATCCTAATGATACCAGAACTATATCAATAACACCCAAATCCTAATAATACCAAAACTATATCAAAAACACCCAAATCCTAATAATACCAGAACTATGTCAATAACACCCAAATCCTAATAATACCAGAACTATATCAATAACACCCAAATCCTAATAATACCAGAACTATGTCAATAACACCCAAATCCTAATAATACCAGAATTATGTCAATAACACCCAAATCGTAATAATACCAGAACTATGTCAATAACACCCAAATCCTAATAATACCACAATTATGCCAATAACACCCAAATCGTAATAATACCAGAACTATGTCAGTAACACTCAAATCGTAATAATACCAGAACTATATCAATAACACCCAAATCCTAATAATACCAGAACTATATCAATAACACCCAAATCGTAATAACACCAGAACTATGTCAATAACACCCAAATCCTAATAATACCAGAACTATATCAATAACACCCAAATCGTAATAATACCAGAACTATGTCAATAACACCCAAATCCTAATAATACCAGAACTATATCGATAACACGCAAATCGTAATAATACCAGAACTATGTCAATAACACCCAAATCCTAATAATACCAGAACTATATCAATAACACCCAAATCCTAATAATACCAGAACTATGTCAATAACACCCAAATCCTAATAATACCAGAACTATATCAATAACACCCAAATCCTAATAATACCAGAACTATGTCAATAACACCCAAATCCTAATAATACCAGAATTATGTCAATAACACCCAAATCGTAATAATACCAGAACTATGTCAATAACACCCAAATCCTAATAATACCACAATTATGCCAATAACACCCAAATCGTAATAATACCAGAACTATGTCAATAACACCCAAATCGTAATAATACCAGAACTATGTCAATAACACCCAAATCCTAATAATACCAGAACTATATCAATAACACACAAATCCTAATAATACCAGAACTATATCAATAACACCCAAATCGTAATAATACCAGAACTATGTCAATAACACCCAAATCCTAATAATACCAGAACGATATCAATAACACCCAAATCCTAATAATACCAGAACTATGTTAATAACACCCAAATCGTAATAATACCAGAACTATGTCAATAACACCCAAATCCTAATAATACCAGAACTATATCAATAACACCCAAATCGTAATAATACCAGAACTATGTCAATAACACCCAAATCCTAATAATACCAGAACTATATCAATAACACCCAAATCGTAATAATACCAGAACTATGTCAATAACACCCAAATCCTAATAATACCAGAACTATATCAATAACACCCAAATGCTAATAATACCAGAACTATATCAATAACACCCAAATCGTAATAATACCAGAACTATGTCAATAACACCCAAATCCTAATAATACCAGAACTATGTCAATAACACCCAAATCCTAATAATACCAGAACTATGTCAATAACACCTAAATCCTAATAATACCAGAACTATGTCAATAACACCCAAATCCTAATAATACCAGAACTATGTCAATAACACCCAAATCCTAATAATACCAGAACTATATCAATAACACCCAAATCGTAATAATACCAGAACTATGTCAATAACACCCAAATCATAATAATACCAGAACTATATCAATAACACCCAAATCCTAATAATACCAGAACTATGTCAATAACACCCAAATCCTAATAATACCAGAACTATGTCAATAACACCCAAATCCTAATAATACCAGAACTATGTCAATAACACCTAAATCCTAATAATACCAGAACTATGTCAATAACACCTAAATCCTAATAATACCAGAACTATGTCAATAACACCCAAATCCTAATAATACCAGAACTATGTCAATAACACCTAAATCCTAATAATACCAGAACTATGTCAATAACACCCAAATCCTAATAATACCAGAACTATATCAATAACACCCAAATCCTAATAATACCAGAATTATGCCAATAACACCCAAATCGTAATAATATCAGAACTATATCAATAACACCCAAATCCTAATAATACCAGAACTATATCAATAACACCCAAATCCTAATAATACCAGAACTATATCAATAACACCCAAATCCTAATAATACCAGAACTATGTCAATAACACCCAAATCCTAATAATACCAGAACTATATCAATAACACCCAAATCGTAATAATACCAGAACTATGTCAATAACACCCAAATCCTAATAATACCAGAACTATATCAATAACACCCAAATCCTAATAATACCAGAACTATATCAATAACACCCAAATCCTAATAATACCAGAATTATGCCAATAACACCCAAATCGTAATAATATCAGAACTATGTCAATAACACCCAAATCCTAATAATACCAGAACTATATCAATAACACCCAAATCGTAATAATACCAGAACTATGTCAAAAACACCCAAATCCTAATAATACCAGAACTATATCAATAACACCCAAATCCTAATAATACCAGAACTATGTCAATAACACCCAAATCGTAATAATACCAGAACTATGTCAATAACACCCAAATCCTAATAATACCAGAACTATATCAATAACACCCAAATCCTAATAATACCAGAACTATATCAATAACACCCAAATCGTAATAATACCAGAACTATGTCAATAACACCCAAATCCTAATAATACCAGAACTATATCAATAACACCCAAATCGTAATAATACCAGAACTATGTTAATAACACCCAAATCGTAATAATACCAGAACTATGTCAATAACACCCAAATCCTAATAATACCAGAACTATATCAATAACACCCAAATCGTAATAACACCAGAACTATGTCAATAACACCCAAATCCTAATAATAGCAGAACTATATCAATAACACCCAAATCGTAATAATACCAGAACTATGTCAATAACACCCAAATCCTAATAATACCAGAACTATATCAATAACACCCAAATCCTAATAATACCAGAACTATATCAATAACACCCAAATCGTAATAATACCAGAACTATGTCAATAACACCCAAATCCTAATAATACCAGAACTATGTCAATAACACCCAAATCCTAATAATACCAGAACTATGTCAATAACACCTAAATCCTAATAATACCAGAACTATGTCAATAACACCCAAATCCTAATAATACCAGAACTATATCAATAACACCTAAATCCTAATAATACCAGAACTATGTCAATAACACCCAAATCCTAATAATACCAGAACTATATCAATAACACCCAAATCCTAATAATACCAGAACTATATCGATAACACCCAAATCGTAATAATACCAGAACTATGTCAATAACACCCAAATCCTAATAATGCCAGAACTATATCAATAACACCCAAATCGTAATAATACCAGAACTATGTCAATAACACCCAAATCCTAATAATACCAGAACTATATCAATAACACCAAAATCCTAATAATACCAGAACTATATCAATAACACCCAAATCGTAATAATACCAGAACTATGTCAATAACACCCAAATCCTAATAATACCAGAATTATGGCAATAACACCCAAATCGTAATAACACCAGAACTATGTCAATAACACCCAAATCCTAATAATACCAGAATTATGCCAATAACACCCAAATCGTAATAATACCAGAACTATGTCAATAACACCCAAATCGTAATAATACCAGAACTATGTCAATAACACCCAAATCCTAATAATACCAGAACTATATCAATAACACCCAAATCCTAATAATACCAGAACTATATCAATAACACCCAAATCGTAATAATACCAGAACTATGTCAATAACACCCAAATCCTAATAATACCAAAACTATGTCAATAACACCGAAATCCTAATAATACCAGAACTATGTCAATAACACCCAAATCCTAATAATACCAGAATTATGCCAATAACACCCAAATCGTAATAATACCAGAACTATGTCAATAACACTCAAATCGTAATAATACCAGAACTATATCAATAACACCCAAATCCTAATAATACCAGAACTATATCAATAACACCCAAATCGTAATAATACCAGAACTATGTCAATAACACCCAAATCCTAATAATACCAGAATTATGCCAATAACACCCAAATCGTAATAATACCAGAACTATGTCAATAACACTCAAATCGTAATAATACCAGAACTATATCAATAACACCCAAATCCTAATAATACCAGAACTATATCAATAACTCCCAAATCGTAATAATACCAGAACTATGTCAATAACACTCAAATCCTAATAATACCAGAACTATATCAATAACACCCAAATCATAATAATACCAGAACTATGTCAATAACACCCAAATCCTAATAATACCAGAACTATATCGATAACACCCAAATCGTAATAATACCACAACTATGTCAGTAACACCCAAATCCTAATAATACCAGAACTATATCAATAACACCCAAATCGTAATAATACCAGAACTATGTCAATAACACCCAAATCCTAATAATACCAGAACTATATCAATAACACCCAAATCCTAATAACACCAGAATTATGCCAATAACACCCAAATCCTAATAATACCAGAACTATATCAATAACACCCAAATCCTAATAATACCAGAACTATATCAATAACACCCAAATCCTAATAATACCAGAACTATATCAATAACACCCAAATCCTAATAATACCAGAACTATATCAATAACACCCAAATCCTAATAATACCAGAACTATGTCAATAACACCCAAATCCTAATAATACCAGAACTATATCAATAACACCCAAATCGTAATAATACCAGAACTATGTCAATAACACCCAAATCCTAATAATACCAGAACTATATCAATAACACCCAAATCCTAATAATACCAGAACTATATCAATAACACCCAAATCCTAATAATACCAGAATTATGCCAATAACACCCAAATCCTAATAATACCAGAACTATATCAATAACACCCAAATCCTAATAATACCAGAACTATATCAATAACACCCAAATCCTAATAATACCAGAACTATATCAATAACACCCAAATCCTAATAATACCAGAACTATATCAATAACACCCAAATCCTAATAATACCAGAACTATGTCAATAACACCCAAATCCTAATAATACCAGAACTATATCAATAACACCCAAATCGTAATAATACCAGAACTATGTCAATAACACCCAAATCCTAATAATACCAGAACTATATCAATAACACCCAAATCCTAATAATACCAGAACTATATCAATAACACCCAAATCCTAATAATACCAGAATTATGCCAATAACACCCAAATCGTAATAATATCAGAACTATGTCAATAACACCCAAATCTTAATAATACCAGAACTATATCAATAACATCCAAATCCTAATAATACCAGAACTATGTCAATAACACCCAAATCCTAATAATACCAGAACTATATCAATAACACCCAAATCCTAATAATACCAGAATTATGCCAATAACACCCAAATCGTAATAATATCAGAACTATTATCAATTATTAGGATTAGGACACCCAAATCCTAATAATACCAGAACTATATCAATAACACCCAAATCCTAATAATACCAGAACTATATCAATAACACCCAAATCCTAATAATACCAGAACTATATCAATAACACCCAAATCCTAATAATACCAGAACTATATCAATAACACCCAAATCCTAATAATACCAGAACTATATCAATAACACCCAAATCCTAATAATACCAGAATTATGCCAATAACACCCAAATCGTAATAATATCAGAACTATGTCAATAACACCCAAATCCTAACAATACCAGAACTATATCAATAACACCCAAATCCTAATAATACCAGAACTATGTCAATAACACCCAAATCGTAATAATATCAGAACTATATCAATAACACCCAAATCCTAATAATACCAGAACTATATCAATAACACCCAAATCCTAATAATACCAGAATTATGCCAATAACACCCAAATCGTAATGATATCAGAACTATATCAATAACACCCAAATCCTAATAATACCAGAACTATATCAATAACACCCAAATCCTAATAATACCAGAACTATATCAATAACACCCAAATCCTAATAATACCAGAACTATATCAATAACACCCAAATCCTAATAATACCAGAACTATGTCAATAACACCCAAATCCTAATAATACCAGAACTATATCAATAACACCCAAATCGTAATAATACCAGAACTATGTCAATAACACCCAAATCCTAATAATACCAGAACTATATCAATAACACCCAAATCCTAATAATACCAGAACTATATCAATAACACCCAAATCCTAATAATACCAGAATTATGCCAATAACACCCAAATCGTAATAATATCAGAACTATTATCAATTATTAGGATTAGGACACCCAAATCCTAATAATACCAGAACTATATCAATAACACCCAAATCCTAATAATACCAGAACTATATCAATAACACCCAAATCCTAATAATACCAGAACTATATCAATAACACCCAAATCCTAATAATACCAGAACTATATCAATAACACCCAAATCCTAATAATACCAGAACTATATCAATAACACCCAAATCCTAATAATACCAGAATTATGCCAATAACACCCAAATCGTAATAATATCAGAACTATGTCAATAACACCCAAATCCTAACAATACCAGAACTATATCAATAACACCCAAATCCTAATAATACCAGAACTATGTCAATAACACCCAAATCGTAATAATATCAGACTATATCAATAACACCCAAATCCTAATAATACCAGAACTATATCAATAACACCCAAATCCTAATAATACCAGAACTATGTCAATAACACCCAAATCCTAATAATACCAGAACTATATCAATCCTAATAATACCAGAACTATATCAATAACACCCAAATCCTAATAATACCAGAACTATATCAATAACACCCAAATCCTAATAATACCAGAACTATATCAATAACACCCAAATCCTAATAATACCAGAATTATGCCAATAACACCAAATCGTAATAATACCAGAACTATGTCAGTAACACCCAAATCCTAATAATACCAGAACTATATCAATAACACCCAAATCGTAATAATACCAGAACTATGTCAATAACACCCAAATCCTAATAATACCAGAACTATATCAATAACACCCAAATTCTAATAATACCAGAATTATGCCAATAACACCCAAATCGTAATGATATCAGAACTATATCAATAACACCCAAATCCTAATAATACCAGAACTATATCAATAACACCCAAATCCTAATAATACCAGAACTATATCAATAACACCCAAATCCTAATAATACCAGAACTATATCAATAACACCCAAATCCTAATAATACCAGAACTATGTCAATAACACCCAAATCCTAATAATACCAGAACTATATCAATAACACCCAAATCGTAATAATACCAGAACTATGTCAATAACACCCAAATCCTAATAATACCAGAACTATATCAATAACACCCAAATCCTAATAATACCAGAACTATATCAATAACACCCAAATCCTAATAATACCAGAATTATGCCAATAACACCCAAATCGTAATAATATCAGAACTATGTCAATAACACCCAAATCTTAATAATACCAGAACTATATCAATAACATCCAAATCCTAATAATACCAGAACTATGTCAATAACACCCAAATCCTAATAATACCAGAACTATATCAATAACACCCAAATCCTAATAATACCAGAATTATGCCAATAACACCCAAATCGTAATAATATCAGAACTATTATCAATTATTAGGATTAGGACACCCAAATCCTAATAATACCAGAACTATATCAATAACACCCAAATCCTAATAATACCAGAACTATATCAATAACACCCAAATCCTAATAATACCAGAACTATATCAATAACACCCAAATCCTAATAATACCAGAACTATATCAATAACACCCAAATCCTAATAATACCAGAACTATATCAATAACACCCAAATCCTAATAATACCAGAATTATGCCAATAACACCCAAATCGTAATAATATCAGAACTATGTCAATAACACCCAAATCCTAACAATACCAGAACTATATCAATAACACCCAAATCCTAATAATACCAGAACTATGTCAATAACACCCAAATCGTAATAATATCAGAACTATATCAATAACACCCAAATCCTAATAATACCAGAACTATATCAATAACACCCAAATCCTAATAATACCAGAATTATGCCAATAACACCCAAATCGTAATGATATCAGAACTATATCAATAACACCCAAATCCTAATAATACCAGAACTATATCAATAACACCCAAATCCTAATAATACCAGAACTATATCAATAACACCCAAATCCTAATAATACCAGAACTATATCAATAACACCCAAATCCTAATAATACCAGAACTATGTCAATAACACCCAAATCCTAATAATACCAGAACTATATCAATAACACCCAAATCGTAATAATACCAGAACTATGTCAATAACACCCAAATCCTAATAATACCAGAACTATATCAATAACACCCAAATCCTAATAATACCAGAACTATATCAATAACACCCAAATCCTAATAATACCAGAATTATGCCAATAACACCCAAATCGTAATAATATCAGAACTATTATCAATTATTAGGATTAGGACACCCAAATCCTAATAATACCAGAACTATATCAATAACACCCAAATCCTAATAATACCAGAACTATATCAATAACACCCAAATCCTAATAATACCAGAACTATATCAATAACACCCAAATCCTAATAATACCAGAACTATATCAATAACACCCAAATCCTAATAATACCAGAACTATATCAATAACACCCAAATCCTAATAATACCAGAATTATGCCAATAACACCCAAATCGTAATAATATCAGAACTATGTCAATAACACCCAAATCCTAACAATACCAGAACTATATCAATAACACCCAAATCCTAATAATACCAGAACTATGTCAATAACACCCAAATCGTAATAATATCAGACTATATCAATAACACCCAAATCCTAATAATACCAGAACTATATCAATAACACCCAAATCCTAATAATACCAGAACTATGTCAATAACACCCAAATCCTAATAATACCAGAACTATATCAATCCTAATAATACCAGAACTATATCAATAACACCCAAATCCTAATAATACCAGAACTATATCAATAACACCCAAATCCTAATAATACCAGAACTATATCAATAACACCCAAATCCTAATAATACCAGAATTATGCCAATAACACCAAATCGTAATAATACCAGAACTATGTCAGTAACACCCAAATCCTAATAATACCAGAACTATATCAATAACACCCAAATCGTAATAATACCAGAACTATGTCAATAACACCCAAATCCTAATAATACCAGAACTATATCAATAACACCCAAATTCTAATAATACCAGAATTATGCCAATAACACCCAAATCGTAATGATATCAGAACTATATCAATAACACCCAAATCCTAATAATACCAGAACTATATCAATAACACCCAAATCCTAATAATACCAGAACTATATCAATAACACCCAAATCCTAATAATACCAGAACTATATCAATAACACCCAAATCCTAATAATACCAGAACTATGTCAATAACACCCAAATCCTAATAATACCAGAACTATATCAATAACACCCAAATCGTAATAATACCAGAACTATGTCAATAACACCCAAATCCTAATAATACCAGAACTATATCAATAACACCCAAATCCTAATAATACCAGAACTATATCAATAACACCCAAATCCTAATAATACCAGAATTATGCCAATAACACCCAAATCGTAATAATATCAGAACTATGTCAATAACACCCAAATCTTAATAATACCAGAACTATATCAATAACATCCAAATCCTAATAATACCAGAACTATGTCAATAACACCCAAATCCTAATAATACCAGAACTATATCAATAACACCCAAATCCTAATAATACCAGAATTATGCCAATAACACCCAAATCGTAATAATATCAGAACTATTATCAATTATTAGGATTAGGACACCCAAATCCTAATAATACCAGAACTATATCAATAACACCCAAATCCTAATAATACCAGAACTATATCAATAACACCCAAATCCTAATAATACCAGAACTATATCAATAACACCCAAATCCTAATAATACCAGAACTATATCAATAACACCCAAATCCTAATAATACCAGAACTGTATCAATAACACCCAAATCCTAATAATACCAGAATTATGCCAATAACACCCAAATCGTAATAATATCAGAACTATGTCAATAACACCCAAATCCTAACAATACAAGAACTATATCAATAACACCCAAATCCTAATAATACCAGAACTATGTCAATAACACCCAAATCGTAATAATATCAGACTATATCAATAACACCCAAATCCTAATAATACCAGAACTATATCAATAACACCCAAATCCTAATAATACCAGAACTATGTCAATAACACCCAAATCCTAATAATACCAGAACTATATCAATCCTAATAATACCAGAACTATATCAATAACACCCAAATCCTAATAATACCAGAACTATATCAATAACACCCAAATCCTAATAATACCAGAACTATATCAATAACACCCAAATCCTAATAATACCAGAATTATGCCAATAACACCAAATCGTAATAATACCAGAACTATGTCAGTAACACCCAAATCCTAATAATACCAGAACTATATCAATAACACCCAAATCGTAATAATACCAGAACTATGTCAATAACACCCAAATCCTAATAATACCAGAACTATATCAATAACACCCAAATCCTAATAATACCAGAATTATGCCAATAACACCCAAATCGTAATGATATCAGAACTATATCAATAACACCCAAATCCTAATAATACCAGAACTATATCAATAACACCCAAATCCTAATAATACCAGAACTATATCAATAACACCCAAATCCTAATAATACCAGAACTATATCAATAACACCCAAATCCTAATAATACCAGAACTATGTCAATAACACCCAAATCCTAATAATACCAGAACTATATCAATAACACCCAAATCGTAATAATACCAGAACTATGTCAATAACACCCAAATCCTAATAATACCAGAACTATATCAATAACACCCAAATCCTAATAATACCAGAACTATATCAATAACACCCAAATCCTAATAATACCAGAATTATGCCAATAACACCCAAATCGTAATAATATCAGAACTATGTCAATAACACCCAAATCTTAATAATACCAGAACTATATCAATAACATCCAAATCCTAATAATACCAGAACTATGTCAATAACACCCAAATCCTAATAATACCAGAACTATATCAATAACACCCAAATCCTAATAATACCAGAATTATGCCAATAACACCCAAATCGTAATAATATCAGAACTATTATCAATTATTAGGATTAGGACACAAAATCCTAATAATACCAGAACTATATCAATAACACCCAAATCCTAATAATACCAGAACTATATCAATAACACCCAAATCCTAATAATACCAGAACTATATCAATAACACCCAAATCCTAATAATACCAGAACTATATCAATAACACCCAAATCCTAATAATACCAGAATTATGCCAATAACACCCAAATCGTAATAATATCAGAACTATGTCAATAACACCCAAATCCTAACAATACCAGAACTATATCAATAACACCCAAATCCTAATAATACCAGAACTATGTCAATAACACCCAAATCGTAATAATATCAGAACTATATCAATAACACCCAAATCCTAATAATACCAGAACTATATCAATAACACCCAAATCCTAATAATACCAGAACTATGTCAATAACACCCAAATCCTAATAATACCAGAACTATATCAATCCTAATAATACCAGAACTATATCAATAACACCCAAAACGTAATAATATCAGAACTATATCAATAACACTCAAATCCTAATAATACCAGAACTATATCAATAACACCCAAATCCTAATAATACCAGAATTATGCCAATAACACCAAATCGTAATAATACCAGAACTATATCAATAACACCCAAATCCTAATAATACCAGAACTATGTCAATAACACCCAAATCCTAATAATACCAGAACTATGCCAATAACACCCAAATCCTAATAATACCAGAACTATGCCAATAACACCCAAATCGTAATAATACCCAATCAGTATTAATAAATCCACGGCTTGATTAATAATACTAGATGTGAGTTGATAATACCCAAATTCCATCCTTTCATCAATTGAACAGGAACTAACATTAGAACTATGCCGAGTCATTGAATTACATTTGAAACAGCCTCGACTTCCGCTGTTGAATGGAATCTATTTGTCCCGATTCTAATCCGACTTAATGCTTTGGGAAGGGAGGAGTCAGAAGAGGAAGGGATAACATCCATTCAGGTGGGAGGATTTTAATTACTCGGACAGGAATAGAAGGAGAACTCGCCCATCCGATTCCTATTCATCCCTCTTCGCCAAGAGGCGACTCGGGTCTCTTCAGATTGGCGCCTGCAGCCAAACAATCGCTGGGCCAATTAGAACCGGAGCGTCGTCTGGTGTGGGTTGATTCCGTCTCAGAGAAAAGGTTAATGTGTCTGCGCAGCGTAACTCGGATCTCAGCTAATAATGCAATAGTCAATGATAGTTTAAATCTTTAGTTATCGCAACTGTAATTGGGTTGTTTTACCTCTGAGTGGCACTTTTTTGCACACCATGGGCTAAATGGCCAGGTCACATGGACCCCGAAGGCGCAGAGAAGGTTGGGAGAGGGGACCCACTGGAACAGCTGTTGGGAGACAGATGGTAGCCTCCCGTCAAGGCCATCCAGCGTGTTCTTTAACGTGCACAGGGTATGGCTCTCCCGCACACAGGACCACGGCTTAACGTCCCATCCGACGGACGGTGGCCTTTCCAAGCCCATCGGTGTCCCCTACTGACCGTGGACAGGGCGGGGAATTTTGCAGAGATAAATCTCAACGCTGGCCCAGCTTGGACTCGAACCTGGGAACTACACATTACGAGCCTGGCGCGCTACCGACTAAGCCATCCACGCCCCTCAACTCTAATTGGATTCGCACCATTTGTATAAGGAATATTCGTGTTTTTAACCCGTTCAGACCCAGTGTACATTACAATGCACATTGCTTTCGTTTAAAAATCTCTTTTAAAGGCAGAAGAGACGCCCGTGTTTGCAAAGTGTAGGCTCAGTCTTTATAAGAATGGACTGAAATTTGATGACAGCTATAGCTGTAATAGAATCTCCTACACTAACATTGAGGAAGGATTGTGCCTCACACACAAGAATTATTTTGCTACATTTCACAGGAAACCCACAGAAACTGTGTTCATACATTTCACATATGGCATTCAGTTGATGTGTTTAGCATGACAAAAAATTAAAAAATAAACACCTGCGGGTTGGGTTGGGTTGTTTTACCTCTGAGCGGCACTTTTTTGCACACCATGGGCTAAATGGCCAGGTCACATGGACCCCGAAGGCTCAGAGAAGGTTGGGGGAGGGGACCCACTGGAACAGCTGTTGGGAGACAGATCGTAGTCTCCCGTCAAGGCCATCCAGCGTGTTCTTTAACGTGCACAAGGTATGGCTCTCCCGCACACGGGGCCACGGCTTAACGTCCCATCCGACGGACGGCGGCCTTTCCAAGCCCATATATACACCTGCTCAAGCAGCTGATTGCCACAGAGGTCTGACAGGAGACTCTCAGTTTAATACGCCAGGACTCTGAGGATGGCGGGACTTCAGCATGAAGACAAAGCGCGTATAAATCAGAATTATTTTACGATCCTATTTTTTACTACTTTATATATAATCCTAAATAATAAAAAATATAAATATAGATTTCGGAATTTTGCAGCTTTTGAAACGGTTTGTACATTAAATTGTACAGTCGCTCAAAAAAAGTATCCGAACACTACGGTTGATTACAGAATTCAGGAAAAATATCTGGAGCGTGTACAGCAACTACACACGCCCCAGTTACCGTTCACAGCAAACTGGAGCGTGTGCAGTTACTGCATACGCTCCAGTTTGCTGTGAACGGTAACCGCGCACGCTCAATATTTCCGTGAGTGAGTCCACACGATCTAGTATCAAAATAATATGACCACCTACAGTCGCTCAAAAAAGTATCCGAACACTATGGTTGATTACAGAATTCAGAAAAAACATCTGGCAACGTGTTTTTTTTTAGAAATAGTGATCTGGCAACCTTCGTGTCACGTGACAGAGAAATTAGTGATCTGGCAACCTTCGTGACACGAAGGTTGCCAGATCACTATTTTCTAAAAAAATTGTTGCCAGATAATTTTTTTGAATTCTGTAATCAACCATGATGTTCGGATATTTTTTAATATACAGGGTGAATCTGAAAAAGTGGGCAAAACTTTACGGGGTGGTAGAACGCAGCTATACGAGCAATATTCGTCATAGAATGTATGGCCGGAACGCAAGCGGTGAGAAGTTAAAAGGTAGTTTTCCACTGTCACATTTAAAGAATGAACACAAGAAGGAGAGGAGATACTTCAGAAAACATTTTATTAACAGGAATGTAATTGAGGTACATGCTCAAAGAAATTGCTCAAAGAAATTGCTCAAAAGAGCTGCCGCCAGCTGTAATGCAGGCTTCACACCTGCGGGATAGGGACCGACGCACATTTGCGAAGACACTAGGCATTTCCCGAATAACGCCGGCAACAACGGCGATCCTGGCGACTAGATCCATATCGGTCTCAATGGAGTGCATATCCGCCATTTCGTGGTTAGTATAACCAGCCATCCTCTCGGCAATCCACGGTAGAAATGCCGTTGGGTGCGAGGACCGACCGTTTTATACCATTTCCAACGCCACCTAGCGGCTCGCCGTTTGCGTTCCGACCATACATTCTATGACGAATATTGCTCGTATAGCTGCATTCTACCACCCCGTAAAGTTTTGCCCACTTTTTCAGATTCACCCTGTATATAATGCGTATGAATATATAATGCAATGAATATGGAGCGTGTGCAGTTACCGTTCACAGCAAACTGGAGCTGTTCCGGTTAATGTTCACAGCACATTGGATCGTGTGAGCTCACAAAGACCTGGATCGTGTGGGCTCACTCACGGAATTGTTGAGCGTGTGCAGTTACCGTTCATAGCAAACTGGAGCATGTGCAGTAACTGCACACGCTCTAGTTTGCTGTGAACGGTAACTGGCGCGTGTACAGTTGTTATACACCTCCAGATATTTTTCCTGAATTCTGTAATCAACCGTAGTGTTCGGATACTTTTTTGAGCGACTGTACCTTTTTCTCGAGCTGTGAGTGATGCTGTTTGAATAGATTCGCTTGGTGTTCAAAGATCCTTTTCTTTCGTTCTTTTTCAAAAATAAAAATAAACGAGCTAATGTTTTCACTTGACTTTTAACTTTTTCGTTTTTTAGAGATAAATTGAAAATTCGTTTTGGGTTGGATGGATATTGATGAAATATTGCGTTTAGAGTTTTTCGAAGCTCGTAAAAGTCTTAATTGCGCCACCTAACGGTGGATTGGATTGGATTGTTTTACCTCTGAGCGGCACTTTTTTGCACACCATGGGCTAAATGGCCAGGTCACATGGACCCCGAAGACTCAGAGAAGTTTGGGGGAGGGGACCCACTGGAACAGCTGTTGGGAGACAGATGGTATCCTCCCGTCAAGGCCATCCAGCGTGTTCTTTAACGTGCACAGCGTCTGGCTCTCCCACACACGGGGCCACGGCTTAACGTCCCATTCGACGGACGGCGGCCTTTCCAAACCCATCGGTGTCCCCTATTGACCGTGGGCAGGGCGGGGAAATTTTGCGGAGATAAATCTCAACGCTGACCCAGCTGGGACTCGAACCTGGGAACTACAGATTACGAGCCTGGCGCGCTACCGACTGAGCCCCCTCCCCGCCCCCTCTAACGGTGGAAAGAGTTAAAAATTTCAAAAGATGGATGAGTGCTAAGAATCTGAAATTTTGGTGTTGTAATGTGAGGGTGAAGCCATTTGTGCTGACGGTAACAGTTTGCCACGTTTGCTCTTAGGTGGTGGAAAAATAAAACTTTTGAACGGATAAATGAGAAATTATTTTTAGGTTTTATAAGCGCTAATAAAATATTATTTATTTGCATTTTCCTAATCATACATCATTTCGAATTACACTGTTGAAAAGTGCAAAAGTCTATTTATTTATTTATTTTATTTTTAAAGTTTAAAAAAGGACAGAGATAACCTAGTAGTTCTATCAGAGTCTGTCCTGGTTTCTCACATATCATGCAAACACGTACAGTCGCTCAAAAAAAAAGCATCCAAACACTCTGGTTGATTAGAGAATTCATAAAAAATAACTAGCAACGATTTTTTTACAAATTAGTGATCCGGCAACCTTCGTGTCACGTGATTACAGAATTCATGAAAAATATCTGGAGCGTGTACAGCAACTGTACACGCTCCAGTTACCGTTCACAGCAAACTGGAGCGTGTGCAGTTACTGCACACGCTCCAGTTTGCTGTGAACGGTAACTGCACACGCTCAATATTTCCTTGAGTGAGCCCACACGATCCAATGTGCTATGAACATTAACCGCAACCGCTCCAGTATGCTGTGAACGGTAACTGCACACGCTCCATATTCATTGCATTATATATTCATACGCATTATATATATTAAAAAATATCCGAACACTATGGTTGATTACAGAATTCAGAAAAAAATATCTGGCAACGTTTTTTTTTTTAGAAATTAGTGATCTGGCAACCTTCGAGTCACGTGACACGAAGGTTGTATCTCTTGCCATTTTTTGTTCAATCTTCACTACGAGATACTTTTAAAGTTTAATTTTAACGATTTTTTACTACAAGAAAAAATAAAACATCGAGTATTGTAACTTTGAAGTTACTTTGGCCAAATGAAGAACAGAAACAAAATAGCGCCAAAAAAAAAAGAGAAAAACTAGAATATTACCTCAAAGTCACAATAGTCAATAGAGGCTTAAGCCAGTTTCCCTGAATAATTGTGGGCGGGGCGGCTCAGTCGGTAGCGCGCCAGGCTCGTAATCTGTAGTTCCCAGGTTCGAGTCCCAGCTGGGTCAGCGTTGAGATTTATATCCGCAAAATTTCCCCGCCCTGCCCACGGTCAGTAGGGGACACCGATGGGCTTGGAAAGGCCGCCGTCCATCGGATGGGACGTTAAGCCATGGTCCCGTGTGTGGGAGAGCCATATCCTGTGCACGTTAAAAAACACGCTGGATGGCCTTGACGGGAGGCTACCATCTGTCTCCCAACAGCTGTTCCAGTGGGTCCCCTCCCCCAACCTTCTCTGAGCCTTCGGGGTCCATGTGACCTGGCCATTTAGCCCATGGTGTGCAAAAAAGTGCCGCTCAGAGGTAAAACAACCCAACCCTGAATAATTGAAAAAAAACAGCGAAAATGTTAAAGAGACACGGACTATAAAAAGCAAAGTTTCAAGGCAATGGATATTTTATGTTTTCTAATTCTTTCCGATTCTTGCAATGAGCGTAAGAAACTCGATCAATAAGAACCAGCAGCCAAAAGAAAACAGATATAAAAACAAAATCTGGGATCGAACAAATCCTGTACTTCGTTTCATGTAGTTGGGGAGGGAAAGTAGAATTGGGAGGAAGAGGGGGGGGGGAGGAGTTAAAAATCATCCAAGAGACTGGTATCGAGTAATCTGGTTTCAAGGGTGGCTTGGGTATTAGGATGCAACAGGCAATCGCCATTGGCTTCTTTCTTCTGGTCGCCGCATCAGAAGGAATCCGAAGTTTCGAGCACATCTCCATCAAGGTTCGTCTCTAGGGACGGCGTCCGCCAATGTCTCTCGTTTCCGTTCTTCTTACTTTCTCTTCCAAGGCCTCCAAAGTATCTCGACATCACGCTTCAACGAATCCTAGATTTAGTTTCCCATCTCTGCAGATTCATTTCTCTACGTACATCTTACCCAAGTATTAGCAACTGAGCCTCGGTTTTTTTCATCTTTAAATCCTCTTTTGCTATCTCGATTCGCTTCATTGAATTTTCGGAGGCAAAGTAGATCGCTTGGCCCTGCTTTGTACAGTCGCTCAAAAAAAGTATCCGAACACTACGGTTGATTACAGAATAAAGAAAAAATATCTGGCAACGATTTTTTTAGAAATTAGTGATCTGGCAACCTTCGTGTCGCGTGATTACAGAATTCAGGAAAAATATCTGGAGCGTGTTCAGCAACTGTACACGCTCCAGTTACCGTTCACAGCAAACTGGAGTGTGTGCAGTTACTGCACACGCTCCAGTTTGCTGTGAACGGTAACTGCACACGCTCAATATTTCTGTGAGTGAGCCCACACGATCTAGTATCACAATAATATGACCACCAACAGTCGCTCAAAAAAGTATCCGAACACTATGGTTGATTACAGAATTCAGAAAAAATATCTGGCAACGATTTTTTTAGAAATTAGTGATCTGGCAACCTTCGTGTCACGTGACACGAAGGTTGCCAGATCACTAATTTCTAAAAAAAAGAAACCGTTGCCAGATATTTTTTCTGAATTCTGTAATCAACCATAGTGTTCGGATATTTTTTAATATATATATAATGCGAATGAATACATAATGCAATGAATATTGAGCGTGTGCAGTTACCGTTCACAGCAAACTGGAGCGGTTGCGGTTAATGTTCACAGCACATTGGATCGTGTGAGCTCACAAAGACCTGGATCGTGTGCGCTCTCTCACGGAAAGATTGGGCGTGTGCAGTTACCGTTCACAGCAAACTGGAGCGGTTGCGGTTAATGTTCACAGCACATTGGATCGTGTGGGCTCTCTCACGGAAAGATTGAGCGTGTGCAGTTACCGTTCACAGCAAACTGGAGCGGTTGCGGTTAATGTTCACAGCACATTGGATCGTGTGAGCTCACAAAGACCTGGATCGTGTGGGCTCACTCACGGAAATATTGAGCGTGTGCAGTTACCGTTCACAGCAAACTGGAGCGGTTGCGGTTAATGTTCACAGCACATTGGATCGTGTGAGCTCACAAAGACCTGGATCGTGTGGGCTCACTCACGGAAATATTGAGCGTGTGCAGTTACCGTTCACAGCAAACTGGAGCGGTTGCGGTTAATGTTCACAGCACATTGGGTCGTGTGAGCTCACAAAGACCTGGATCGTGAGGGCTCACTCACGAAAATATTAAGCGTGTGCAGTTACCGTTCACAGCAAACTGGAGCGTGTGCAGTAACTGCACACGCTCCAGTTTGCTGTGAACAGTAACTGGAGCGTGTACAGTTGCTGTACACATTCCAGATATTTTTCCTGAATTCTGTAATCGACCATAGTGTTCGGATACTTTTTTTAGCGACTGTACAAGTCAAAAAATTATCACTAGAGAGAAAAATAAATCCATCATCTCATTGAAATCTTTCTAAATCTGTATTTTTTTTTCAAAAATATTCTTCTGATATTTAAACGTTTTGGAAAATGAAACGTTTTGAAGAAGAAGAATTTGCCTCTGGAGTTAATTAAAACACAAACAATAACTTTTGGAACAAATCGTTTGATAAAATTAATGTAGGTTTGGATATTTTTTCTGATGCATTTTTTCAAATTCTGCCAAAATTCTTCAGGACCCAGCTGGGACTCGAACCTGGGAACTACAGATTACGAGCCTGGCGCGCTACCGACTGAGCCATCCCCGCCCCTGTTTTAAATGTGATTTTCCATTTACATAATGAGGAAATGTATAGAATATCAAATAAAATATAAAATATATCAAATAAAATATAAATAATATCAGTCCTATTGGTAATACTCGGGCGATTCAAAACTCTGTGAAGGGAATTTTTAAACATCTCCAAAATGGAGGAAGTCTCTCTCCTTTTTTTTTTTCCTTCTTTACTGCTCGATTTAGTTTCTTGCCCTCCCCTCCCCCTCCTCTATTATCTTCTAGATCAAGGCCTGGTCAAGAGGTTAGAAGGTCGTTGTGAAGCAAGCTGGGTTCGAATCTCAGATAAAAAAAAAAATTTCTTTTGTGTTGTACGAATTGTTTCCGTCGATCTCTCGCTTTTCTCACGAATTTCCTCTGTGGTGCATTATATTGACAGTCTCGTGTCAGACCTGTGACATGTGGGATGCCTGAGAAGGAGTTTTTTTCTATTACACGGAGAGATTCCTGACAACCAGACAACCAAAGGAGAGATTTATTTTATTTACAACAGGAAAATATATTTATTCATCTATATAGATATCAAAATCCGACGGGGCTGGGGTGGCTCAGTCGGTAGCGCGTCAGGCTCGTAATCTGTAGTTCCCAGATTCGAGTCCCAGCTGGGTCAGCGTTGAGATTTATCTCCGCAAAATTCCTCGCCCTGCCCACGGTCAGTAGGGGACACCGATGGGAAAGACCGCCGTCCGTCGGATGGGACGTTAAGCCGTGGCTCCGTGTGCGGGAGAGCCATACCCTGTGCACGTTAAAGAACACACTGGATGGCCTTGACGGGAGGTTGCCATCTGTCTCCCAACAGCTGTTCCAGTGGGTCCCCTCCCCCCAACCTTCTCTGAGCCTTCGGGGTCCATGTGACCTGGCCATTTAGACCATGGTGTGCAAAAAAAGTGCCGCTCAGAGGTAAAACAACCCAACTCAAAATCCGCCAGTGTCGATATATATCCGTGATGTGGTAAAAAAAAAAAGCAAATATGAGTCTGTGTATAGTATTATTGTGTATAGTATTACTGTGTATAGCAAATATGAGTCTGTATATAGATTTTGCATGGCTGCTAGTTATATAACAACATAACCATTACAACCAAGATACAATTATTAGCTCAGTCGGTACCGCGTCAGACTTGTAATTTCATGTTCCGGTGTTCTAGTTCCAACTTGTTCTGCATTGAGAATTCCTTTTCTAATCCCGTCAGAAAAGGGCCACCTATAGGCCTTGGAAAGGCCGCCGTCCATCGGATATGGGACGTTAAGGTGTAGCCCTTGTGTAATAGAGCCACACCTTTGCACGTGAAACATACACACTGGATGGTTTTCACGGTAAAGTGCCATTTGTCTCCTAGCAACTATTCAGTGTGTTCCCTTCCCACAACATTCTCTGAGTCCTAGGGGTCCATATCATCTGGCCATTTTATCCCATAGAGTGCAAAAAAGTGCCGCTGGGAGGTAAAACTACCCATTCCATATGAGTCCTCACTGCACCCCCATTTAAGATTTTATCCACTAACTTCCCCCCACACACACTCCCACTCCCGCCCGCTCTGCCCTTGATGGGTTGGGTTGTTTTATCTATGAGAGGCACATTTTTGCACACAATGGCCTAAATGGCCAGGTCACATGGACCCCGAAAGCTCAGAGAAGGTTGGGGGAGGGGACCCATTGGAACAGCTGTTGGGAGACAGATAGTAGCCTCCCGTGAAGGCCACCCAGCGTGTTCTTTAACGTTGTGTTGTTTTACCTCTGAACGGCACTTTTTTGCACACCATGGGCTAAATGGCCAGGACGCATGGACCCCGAAGGCTCAGAGAAGGTTGGGGGAGGGGACCCATTGGAACAGCTGTTGGGAGACAGATGGTAGCCTCCCGTCAAGGCCATCCAGCGTGTTCTTTAACGTGCACAGGGTATGACTCTCCCGCACACGGGGGCCACGCGTTAACGTCCAATCCGACGGACGGCGGCCTTTCCAAGCCCATCGGTATCTCCTACTGACCGTGGGCAGGGAATTTTGCGGAGATAAATCTCAACGCTCACCCATCTGGGACTCTAGCCTGGCGCACTACCAACTGAGCCACCCCTTCTGCCCTTGATAAAAAATGAACATCGATGATATTGAAAAGGATTCCCTCTGCCTGATTAAGCTGTTCTCCCGTGTAAAAAGCTTCACCCCTACAGCGCATTGAAAACACATTTGATATCCTTCACTGGATTCCAGTTAAAAACATGGATAAAAAAACTTGACTAAATAGTCAGGACATAAAGACCCCCCCCCCCCCCCCCAGGGTTTACTTGACAATTTAGTCCATTGTTTTTATTAGTCCAATTTATTTTATAAATAAAAACACTTCTGGCTGCAAATGCTTCACTGGCCATATCGGGGCGGGGGTGGCTCAGTCGGTAGCGCGCCAGGCTCGTAATCTGTAATTCCTAGGTTCGAGTCCCAGCTGGGTCAGCGTTGAGATTTATCTCCGCAAAATTCCCCGCCGATGGGTTTGGAAAGGCCGCCGTCCGTAGGATGGGACGTTAAGCCGTGGCCCCGTGTGCGGGAGAGCCATACCCTGTGCACGTTAAAGACCACGCTGGATGGTCTTGACGGGAGGCTACCATCTGTCTGCCAACAGCTGTTCCAGTGGGTCCCCTCCCCCAACCTTCTCTGAGCCTTCGGGGTCCTTGTGACCTGGCCATTTAGTCCATTGTGTGCAAAAAAGTGCTGCTCAGAGGTAAAACAACCCAACTGGCCATATCTATCCATGATCAACTCTCCCTTTCAAAAAACGAGTCCTCCCATTCCGTTGCGTAAAACTTAATTTGTTTTCACGTTGTCCTCCTTCCATCGCCTCTCCTTTTATTACCCCAAGAGCAGGTTTTATGGCAAATAAAGTTCCTCCGAGATCCACTCCCCCCCCCCCCTCCATTAATGCTCCTGACCTTGCAGTGAAGATGAATGGCCTGATAGTGGGCGAAATCGACAAAAGCCCGTTTAGAGACAGATCGATCCGAGCAGTATACTAAAGGTCATCATACCCTAGGGATCACTGACATCCACCCGCAGCGCTATCTGACCATGAGCCCTCTAGTGGGAATTCCCATTAATAGTTCGGAGAATTTAAAACGTATCCTAAAAATATATGTATCCCCTTTCTCACCAAGAGAGGGTGTCAACATTGTAACTGTCTTTGAAGAGATATTCTTTCACGATACCTATAATACAGATGCTAACTAACTTCTGGTTATTCCAATTCTCCAAAGTGACAGGGTAAGACAGTAGGCTTCGTTGGGTTGGATTGTTGGGTTGTTTTACCTCTGAGCGGCACTTTTTTGCACACCATGGGCTATAATGGCCAGGTCACATGGACCCCGAAGTCTCAGAGAAGGTTGGGAGAGGGGACCCACTGGAACAGCTGTTGGGAGACAGATGGTAGCCTCCCGTCAAGGCCATCCAGCGTGTTCTTTAACGTGCACAGGGTATGGCTCTCCCGCACACGGAGCCACGGCTTAACGTCCCATCCGACGGATGGCGGCCTTTCCAAGCCCATCGGTGTCCCCTACTGACCGTGGGCAGGGCGGGGAATTTTGCGCAGATAAATCTCAACGCTGACCCAGCTGGGACTCGAACCTGGGAACTACAGATTACGAGCCTGGCGCGCTACCGACTGAGCCACCCCCGCCCCAGGCTTCGTTGGGTTCTTTTACCTCTGAGCGGCACTTTTTTGCACCCAATGGGCTAAATGGCCAGGTCAAATGGACCCCGAAGGCTCAGAGAAAGATGGAGCAATATGACCCACTGGACAACTGTTATAAGACAGATGGTAAGTACTGATACTTCTGGTTACGTCACTTTCTGTTGGGGTTAGTGACTTAAAGGGATTCAACTCGCTTGCTACTACTGCGGGAATAGAGGTCTCAGCAGGCCTAAACTCTTCTTCATTCTGTTGATTTATTCTCTCCTTCTACGATTCACGGAAACAAAACTTTGCCTCGAAGAAATCGTCAATAAAAATCGATATTCCTCAGATAATGAATATTTGCCTGAGCACCTTTGGTTCTTTTTAAAGCATCCCATGAGGTTTGGGGCATCATTCTCTTTCAAATCCCAATGACACAGACGCAAGAATCAAAGTATTGCACGTGTTGACTTTATTTCGAATCCATAGGTGAGGAGGAGAGAGATTGAAGATGCTGCAAAGTGTTACAGAATGGTGGGGCGGGGGTGACTCAGTCGGTAGCGCGCCAGGCTCGTAATCTGTAGTTCCCAGCTTCGAGTCCCAGCTGGGTCAGCGTTGAGATTTATCTCCGCAAAATTCCTCACCCTGCCCACGGTCAGTAGGGGACACCGATGGGCTTGGAAAGGCCGCCGTCCGTCGGATGGGACGTTAACCCGTGCCCCATGTTCGGGAGAGCCATACCCTGTGCACGTTAAAGAACACGCTGGATGGCCTTGACGGGAGGCTACTATCTGTCTCCCAACAACTGTTCCAGTGGGTCCCCTCCCCCAACCTTCTTTGAGCTTTCGGGGTCCATGTGACCTGGCCATTTAGCCCATGGTGTGCAAAAAGTGATTCTCAGAGGTAAAACAACCCAACTGAGACTTCGGGGTCCATGTGACCTGGCCATTTAGCCCATGGTGTGCAAAAAGTGATTCTCAGAGGTAAAACAACCCAACTGAGCCTTCGGGGTCCATGTGACCTGGCCATTTAGCCCATGGTGTGCAAAAAGTGCCACTCAGAGGTAAAACAACCCAACCCAACTGAGCATTCGGGGTCCATGTGACCTGGCCATTTAGCCCATGATGTGCAAAAAAGTGTCGCTCAGAGGTAAAACAACCCAACAACCCAAAGCCTTTCAAAATTAGTTTCTTCAATTGGCTAGTTAAATGGTAGAAAAACCTAAAAGAAAATTAAAATCGCTTACCGGTTCAGAGCCAACGAAACCAATGAACAAAATCCATAAATTATTTTCTTCTGCAGAACCATTCACCAATGTCAAATAAAATTATCCCCAAAATAATGGAACTGGTGAAGTGAAAAATGATCTTAAAAAAAATCTCTTTGAAGAGACAATCCATCTCGATAATTTATTCTTTAACCATTTATCTCTCTCGTTATAAAATTATCCTCGTTTTCAAGCCGCAGATGCCTTATGGAAAAATACAGTCGCTCAAAAAATATCCGAACACTATGGTTGATTACAGAATTGAGGAAAAAATATCTGGCAACGATTTTTTTTTTAGAAATTAGTCATCTGGCATCCTTCGTGTCACGTGATACGAAGGTTGCCAGATCACTGATTTCTAAAAAAATCGTTGCCAGATATTTTTTCTGAATTCTCTAATCAACCATAGTGTTCGGATATTTTTCTGAGCGACTGACAAAAACCTGGATCGTGTGGGCCCACTCACGGAAATATTGAGCGTGTGCAGTTACCGTTCACAGCAAACTGGAACGTGTGCAGTAACTGCACACGCTCCAGTTTGCTGTGAACGGTAACTGGAGCGTGTGTAGTTGCTGTACACGCTCCAGATATTTTTCCTGAATTCTGTAATCACGTGACACGAAGGTTGCCAGATCACTAATTTCTAAAAAAATCGTTGCCAGATATTTTTTCTGACTTCTGCAATCAACCATAGCGTTCGGATACTTTTTAGAGCGACTGTACACTAGCAACCAAAAATCTGTCAATATTATGATTGCGTCTTCCGAAATCACGGATCGAACCCGAGATATTTCATTTCGAAACCGACACCTTATCCGTTAAGCGAAGCTTAACAGTCCCAATGACCAACACGTCATTGGGACTGTAAGTATATAAGGTTTGCAAAATGTCCAAATAAAAATTTAATTGCAGAAGATAACTTATAATGTCAGAAAACGAGTTTAATGAAGAAAATAAGTATTAACTCCTGAAATATGGTTTTAAACAAATAGCACTACTAGAAACGCGTAAATACTAGTTTAATTTAAAATAATAATGCTTAAAATGATGTTTCAAGAAATAACTAAACATACTTAAAATAGTCCTTCAACTATAGAATATAACTAATAATTTCTAAATAATGATTTAAATGTTAAAACATAACATTTGGTAAATAATAGTTTACAGAACATAACTAATAATACCTAATAAAAAGTTTCAATACTAAACTTGATTACTAATGCCTAAATTAATAACTTAGGTACAGAATATCTAATATATGTAGATGATTGTGAGCGATTGTTCAAAAGGGGTGACTCAGTCGGTAACGTGACAGGCTCGTAATCTTGCATTTCCCAGGTTCGAGTCCTAACTGAGTCAGCGTTGAGATTTATCTCCGCAAAATTCCCCGCCCTGCCCACGGTCAGTAGGGGACACTGATGGACTTGGAATGACCGCCGCCCGTCGGATGGGACGTTAAGCCGTGGCCCCGTGTGCGGGAGAGCCATACCCTGTGCACGTTAAAGAACACGCTGGATGGTCTTGACGGGAGGCTACCATCTGTCTCCCAACAGCTGTTCCAGTGGGTCCCTTCCCCCAACCTTCTCTGATCCTTCGGGGTCCATGTGACCTGGCCATTTAGCCCATGGTGTGCAAAAAAGTGCCGCTCAGAGGTAAAACAACCCAACCCAGGTTCGAGTCCTAACTGAGTCAGCGTTGAGGTTTATCTCCGCAAAACCTCCCGTCCTGCCCACGGTCAGTAGGGGACACTGATGGACTTGGAATGACCGCCGTCCGTCGGATGGGAGTTTAAGCCGTGGCTCCGTGTGCGGGAGAGCCATACTCTGTGTGGAGCCATACCTTGACGGGCGGCTATCATCTGTCTCCCAACAGTTGTTGGGTCCCCAACCTTCTCTGAGCCTTCGGGACCCTTATGAACAGGCCATTGAACCCATTGTGTGCAGAAATAGAGGTAAAACAACCCAACTCCATCCTAGATTTCGGAAACGTTGTGAAATTTCGTATGCAGCAGGTCAAATATTTTATAACATTGCTAGAGAACTAAAAATTGGTGACTAGGGTTGTTTCGAGCAGAACTCCTAAATATTAAGAATGTTAAGATCTGGTGTCGGGTTGAAGGTCAAATGGGGTCGTTGTGACGGTCAACAAATCGCTAGCAGCCGAAGACCCGTCTGGTTTCTGATAAAAATAATACGTTTCTAACATAATAATTTAACCACACAATGTAATTTATAATGCCTTAAATAATAGTCTAACTATATAACATGACTAATAATGCATTAAATAATAATTTAACTACGCAAGATAACTAATAGGTTCTTAAACAATATCCTGATACTAGAATATAGTTAATAATGCTAACCAAAAAACTAATTATCGAACACAACTAATAATGCTATAAGAACTAATTTTGGAACGCGGCTAACATTATCTAAATAAAAATTTATTTAGATAGCAAAAATAATAAATAAATAGAAAAAGGAAATAAAAGTTTAATTCTAGGAAATAACAGATAACGTTTTAATAAAAAACCTTGCGGAATAAATATATGTAGTTAACGATGTCTAGAATAATTTTATTACACACCTAACTGATATGTCTAAAATGATTCACTTATAAAATAGCTAATAATGTCTACAAATATGAATATAATTGCATAGGATTACTGGGGCGGGGGTGGCTCAGTCGGTAGCGCGCCAGGTTCGTAATCTGCAGTTCCCAGGTTCGAGTCCCAGTTGTGTCAGCGTTGAAATTTATCTCCGCAAAAATTCCCCGCCCTGCCCACGGTCAGTAAGGGACACCGATGGGCTTGGCAAAGACCGCCGTCCGTCGGATGGGACGTTAAGCCGTGGTGCCGTGTGCGGGAGAGCCATACCCTGTGCACGTTAAAGAACACGCTGGATGGCCTTGACGGGAGGCTACTATCTGTCTTCTAACAGCTGTTCCAGTGGGTCCCCTCCCCCAACCTTCTCTGAGCCTTCGGGGTCCTTGTGACCTGGCCATTTAGCCCATGGTGTGCAAAAAAGGGGCCGCTCAGAGGTAAAACAACCCAACAAACAACTAATAATATAAGCAGCACGAATTTATTTAAAACCCGCATTTAACAGGGTTTAATGCGACATAGTTGCCGTCCCGTGGCAGAGTGGTTAGCGCGCTGGGCTACTGATCAAAAGGAACCTGGGTTCGAGACCCGGATTAAGGCATGGACGTTTGTGTCGTTTTTCTGCTGAGGTCCTGCCATCTTCACAGACCTTGTATTATGGCATATAAACTGACAGGTTCCTGTCAGACCTCTGTGGCAAGCAGCTGCTTGAGGGGGTATTTATTTTTATTTTTTTATTAATGCGACAGAGGCCATGGACCTTCCTCTCCCAGTGTCGAGTAGTTTAAAAAGTTAAAATAGAAATGAGAAGAAGAATATAAGGCAAAAATAAATATTGTAGACGAGTTCGGACTCATATTTTCGAACACGAGCTCGGTTAGGGGGGAAGAGAATTCTGACACTTCATGAATCATAAATATTAAAATGGATGCCGAAATGTTTTTCAGTTCTTCGTATTATACGTTAAACTTTAAAATATCACAATTATTTGATCACAAAATTAAAATTTTAATATTATTTGGAACGAAAAATAGTAGAAATAATTCTTCAAGCCAAAAAAAGTTCTGAGTAAAAGTATTTAAAACGTTAAATGTGATTTATTATTATTAAAAGAGAGATAACACCGGGGTGGGGGGGGATCAAAGATTGAATGTGTTGTTTATGGTACAGTCGCTCAAAAAATATCTGAACACTACGGTTGATTACAGAATTCAGAAATAATATCTGGAAAAGATTTTTTTAGAATTTAGTGATCTGGCAACCTTCGTGTTACGTAACACAAAGGTTGCCAGATCACTAATTTAATAAATAATGATCTGGCAACTAATTTAATAATGATCTCTCGCTAATTTAATACCGATCTGGCAACCTTCGTGTTACGTATAACACAAAGGTTGCCAGATCACTAATTTCTAAAAAAATCGTTGCCAGATATTTTTTCTGAATTCTATAATCAATCATAGTGTTCGGATACTTTTTTGAGCGACTGTAGGTGGTCATATTATTTTGATACTAGATCGTGTGGGCTCTCTCACCGAAATATTGAGCGTGTGCAGTTACCGTTCACAGCAAACTGGAGCGTGTGCAGTAACTGCACACGCTCCAGATATTTTTCCTGGATTCTGTAATCACGTGACACGAAGGTTGCCAGATCACTAATTTCTAAAAAAAATCGTTGCCAGATATTTTTTCTGAATTCTGTAATCAACCATAGTGTTCGGATTCTTTTTTGAGCGACTATTTGTAGGTGGTTATATTATTTTGTTACTAGATCGTGCGGGCTCTCTCACGGAAATATTGAGCGTGTGCAGTTACCGTTCACAGCAAACTGGAGTGGTTGCGGTTAATGTTCACAGCACATTGGATCGTGTGGGCTCACTCACGGAAATATTGAGCGTGTGCAGTTACCGTTCACAGCAAACTGGAGCGTGTGCAGTAACTACACACGCTCCAGTTTGCTGTGAACGGTAACTGGAGCATGTACAGTTGCGGTACACGCTCCAGATATTTTTCTAGAATTCTGTAATCACGTGACACGAAGGTTGCCAGATCACTAATTTCTAAAAAAAATCGTTGCCAGATATTTTTTCTGAATTCTGTAATCAACCATAGTGTTCGGGTATTTTTTCTGAGCGACTGTATTAAAGACTGAACAAAAGTTAATATTAGAATCAGAAGAAATTATTTATTTTCTTTCCTTCACTTACTTTTTATCAGAAGCACGAGGAAAATTATAAATTTAAAATATTACTTAGCCCGATATCGAAGTGGTATATATATATATTGCACACATTTTGCAAGAAGGGTTTTTTAATAAATCATTGGAAATTTGGAGCCGAGAAAAAAAATCGAAATTTCAATATTTCACGAAAATATTTGCTACCAAAAAAACAGAAATCCGGACTGGTGATTCAGTCTAATGCAGTCGCTTGGTTCCTTCGACTAGACTGTTTTAAAATGAATCTGGTTCCAATAAATAGCATCCGAAAAACGAATTTAACTGTAGAAGGCAAACAATAATATTTAAAATTTTAATTATAGACTAAAAGTAATGATATCCAATAAAATAAGGAACTTAATATCAGAAAACATTTAATATATTCTAAAATAAGGTTTTAATCTAAACTTCTAAAATAAAATAAGAATATAATTCTTAAATATGAACCTAACCAATAATTTTCAAAGGAAAAATTTATATTAGAAGATAACTAATAATACCTAAAAAACTTAAACTTAATTATAGAACATGAGGGTTGGGTTGTTTTACCTCTGAGCGGCACTTTTTTGCACACCATGGGCTAAATGGCCAGGTCACATGTACCCCGAAGGCTCAAAGAAGGTTGGGGGAGGGGACCCACTGGAACAGCTGTTGGGAGACAGATGGTAGCCTCCCGTCAAGGCCACCCAGCGTGTTCTTTCATGTGCAAAGGGTCCGGCTCTCCCACACACGGGCCACTGCTTAACGTCCCATCCGACGGACGGCGGCCTTTCCAAGCCCATCGGTGTCCCCTACTGACCGTGGGTAGGGCGGGGAATTTTGCAGAGATAAATCCCAACGCTGACCCAGCTGGGACTCGAACCTGGGAACTACAGATTACGAGCCTGGCGCGCTACCGACTGAGCCAACCCCGCCCCAACGAGTAATGTGCAGAACAACAGTTCGATTTACTTTTTTTTTGTCATTTAATATAAATCCCGATTACAGTTTAACCAAAGTGTCCTCCCCGCTGTTCACCTAATTACAATTTTGTTTAGGATTTCAGTGCGAATTCAACCAAGGAAGGCACCACAGGCACAACACGGACAGTAGACAAACGAACGTACAGATCACTTACAAAAAGCAACAGGGGATACAGATGAAAGGGGACAGAGAGAGGGTGGCCACGGATGAGAAACAAAAAAAAGTGGACTTCTCGGAGGACCTACCTATCCGATGCACAGGAATCCTGCTGGGGGCTTTGGACGCAAGATATGGGCTCTCTCAACTCATCCCGCGTCTGAGAGCATCTACGACTCTCCCACCGGCAACTCCAGCCGTAGCACAGCCAGGAAGGTCAGCTGATACGGTTGCCATGGTAACTAAGCCTTTCAACGGATTCCCGGAGAGGAAGATAGCGACCGACCTGTAGCTGCAACGAAGAAAATTACGGGATGTGGTGAGTGGTCTTTTGGGTGACACTCTCCGTGGGATCCGCTACACACACCTCTGGAGGAAAAAGGTGTTGATGTGTCTGTAGGGTCATGTGAAGAACCATTTTTTGGAGGGAAGTGGTAGCGGAGGTTGATATCTGCGATAGACAGCATTGGAAATGCGTTTAATGCCACAGTTGAGATTTAATATGCACAGAAGCAGTTCTAGAGGATGCTCGAGAAGCACGAGTGTCAACAGAGACTGAAAGAGGAGGGAAGATAGATAGAAGAGAAGATGAAGATGGGGAGGAGTGATGGGAGTTTGGACGCGACATGAATGATTTCCAGAGGTAGCGGTCTTTTGATCCTTTGTATCTTTTCAATAGGTGCACGCATCGAAAGGTATTATGGGAAGGCAAACAAAAGAGGCTGAGGAGTTGCTGTGAGAGGATTGACTCGCAAATGAGCGTCTTTGAATTGCTGTTAAATTAAGAGAGAGAAATCTTCGAGTACTTCGGGAAATGTTTCGTTCTATTTCGCGTTTTCTTTGAAGTCCGTCTCCGTAGAAGAGATGTCTTCTGCCGAAGATTATTCCACTCAGGGGATGTTTACAATATTCGGCAATGCTTCCTTTTAGGAACTGATAGCTACTTACAGAATCATTTCTTGATGAGTTGAAATTCATTAAAATAATTCATTAGGAAATGGAAATATATATATATATACTCATCACTTTTGATATGCGACTGCGTGATTTTAATAGACGCCCAGGTGCTGAACAGAAAAGAAATTACAATTGCAAATAATTTATTTAATAAAATAAACATTTGTTAAAAAAAAGTTTTTAATTACGTCTTACATAATAATTTTATATAATACCGTCCTTAAATATTTTTAAAAATAACCCCTCAAACAGCTGCTTGTCACAGAAGTCTGACAGGAACCTGTCAGTTTATACGCCACAGTTGGGTTGGGTTGTTTTATCTCTGAGCGGCACTTTTTTGCACACAGTGGGCTAAATGGCCAGGTCACAAGGACCCCGAAGGCTCAGAGAAGGTTGGGGGAGTGGACCCACTGGAACAGCTATTGGAAGATAGATGGTAGCCTTCCGTCAAGGCCATCCAGCGTGTTCTTTAACGGGCACAGGGTATGGCTTCCCGCACACGGGGTCACGGCTTAACGTCCCATCCGACGGACGGCGGCATTTCCAAGACCATCATTGTCCTCTACTGACCGTGGGCAGGGAGTTTTGCGGAGATAATACGTCACAGTAGAAGGTCTGTGAGGATGACAGACCTCAGCGGAAAGACAACACAAACATCCCTACCTTATCCGGGGCTCGAACCCAGGTCCCTTTGATCAGTAACCGAGCAGCAACCTTGGTGTCACGTGACACGAAGGTTGCCAGATCACTAATTTCTAAAAAATCGTTGCCAGATATTTTTTCTGAATTCTGTAATCAACCATAGTGCTCGGATACTTTTTTGAGCGACTGTAAGTGGTCATATTATTTTGATACTAGATCGTGTGGGCTCACTCACGGAAATATTGAGCGTGTGCAGTTACCGTTCACAGCAAACTGGAGCGTGTGCAGTAACTGCACACACTCCAGTTTGCTGTGAACGGTAACTGGAGCGTGTACAGTTGCTGTACACGCTCCAGATATTTTTCCTGAATTCTGTAATCACGTGACACGATTGCCAGACCACTAATTTCTAAAAAAAACATCGTTGCCAGATATTTTTTCTGAATTCTGTAATCAACCGTAGTGTTCGGATACTTTATTGAGCGACTGTACACCGGCCCGGACAGGCATTGGATAAAAGAAGGAAAATTAAATGTGCATAAAGATTTAGGCGATTTACTTTTAATAACTTTTAACAATTTTTTTGTCTTATTATTTCATGAGTTCCATGTCTATATGATACATCCTGTGATTCTTTACTACTAAACATATATTATGAAATAGCATGAAAAATTATTTATTTAGTTACTTTATTAAAATATTAATGACTATTTTTAAATTAATTATCAAATCTTTAAAAATAAAGATCTACTAGCTGAATTTTAAGAGACGGTCAGCACACTAAACGAAAGAAGGAAAATTTACGTTTAAAGATGTTTCAAATTCTCACTTAAAAAATTTCTCAACGTGAGTTTCAATAGGAACGTATGCAATCACTCTTACTTTCACGTTGATGTCAGATTTAGAGGAAAAATTGTCTTGAGTCGGGTGGGATACGAACATACGATCTCCTAATAACATGAGTGACCTCTAAGCTCTCAGCTACTGATTTATGCCACAGTTGAGATTTAATATGCATAGAAGCAGTTCTAGAGGATGCTCTAGAAGCACGAGTGTCAACAGAGACTGAAAGAGGAGGGAAGATAGATAAGAGAGAAAATTAAGATGGAAAGAATAGGAGATGGAGAGAAGAGAAGATGGAGAGGAGAGAAGATGGAGAGGAGTGATGGGAGTTTGGACGCCACATGAATAATTTCCAGAGGTAGCGGAAAAAAATCTCATCTCTTTAATGATATGGACTTTCCTGCCTCCTTGATCGAAGTAGTATTCTCATGACGTATGTAGAGTCGCTGAAGAAAGTATCCGAACAGTAGGTTGATTACAGAATTCAGAAAAATATCTGCAACGATTTTTTTTAGAAATTAGTGATCTGGCAACCTTCGTGTCACGTGATTACAGAATTCAGGAAAAATATCTGGAGCGTGTACAGCAACTGTACACGCTCCAGTTACCGTTCACAGCAAACTGGACCGTGTGCAGTTACTGCACACGCTCCAGTTTGCTGTGAACGGTAACTGCATACGCTCAATATTTCCGTGAGTGTGCCCACACGATCCAGGTCTTTGTGAGCTCACACGATCCAATGTGCTGTGAACATTAACCGCAACCGCTCCAGTTTGCTGTGAACGGTAACTGCACACGCTCAATATTTCCGTGAGTGAGCCCACACGATCTAGTATCAAAATAATATGACCACCTACAATCGCTCAAAAAAGTATCCGAACACTACGGTTGATTACAGAATTCAGAAAAAATATCTGACAACGATTTTTTTTTAGAAATTAGTGATCTGACAACCTTCTGAATTCTGTAATCAACCATAGTGTTCGGATACTTTTTTGAGCGACTGTACATTGCCATCTACTTTAAGACACTGTTTGCAAATAGCGAATACACTGCCTTCAAGAGACATAGATATCTTTTCTGCATTTAGGAAGGTTCGTGTCATCAAAGAGAGGACCTGAAACGTTTTCAGGAGGTCGTGGGTTCGAATCCCACCAGGCTCAAGACAAGTTTCGCTGTAACTTTGATATCGACGTGAAACTAAGAGTGATTACATACATTTCTGTTAGAATCAAACTCGTTGCTTCAATTTTTTTAAAGAAATTAATAATTAATTTTAAAATTAATTAATATTCAGTAATACTTCAGTAAAGTCATAATAAGTAAATTATTTTGCATTATTTGAAATTAAATAGCTTGCAGTTAAATTTTGAAGAAAATGAATCACTTTTAGCACGCTTGGCTACTGATCTAAGGGACCTGGGTTCGATCCCCGGGTAAGGCATGGATGTATGTGTCTTTTTTCTGCTGAGGTCCTGCCATCCTCTCAGACCTTCTACTATGGCATATAAACTGGCAGGCTCCTGTCAGACCTCTGTGGCAAGCAGTTGCTTGAGGGGGTATTTATTATTATTATTTAGCCACACACCCACTCCAAACACACGCACACACACACCTTGTTTTGTCCACAACAGCCTCACTACTAAAAGACAGACAGCGAGTTTTATAAAGAGAGGTGTTTTCCAGTATTTTAGAAATACATCTTGAATATCGGTAAATAATAATAATAATAAAGAATAAAATAAAAAATAAATAATGCTTTGGGTCTCTTTCCAAATTTTTGGATACTTTACATATATCTCGCGACATAGATCTTCGAAAAAATCTGTCGTATTGATATTTATTATTATTCCATTACTTTGTTCATTTGATATTCAGAAATGTCATTTTTTCTGTCCTTAACTTATTATTTCCTCCAAACCGATTTAGTATGCATTTCTAAAAGAACCAAATATGTTTGTGAGCTCAAGAATTTCATGCATTCAGATTTTTCGCTCTACATAATGATGAATACTTTCTGCTCTTTTTTTAACACTATTTCAGATGCATAGCTCTGCAGAACGCAACAATTTTTATGAATCTCAGGAACTTTCTTTCATCTTAACCCTTTCAGGACCATAAGGTTTCTAAGAGTAAATATTAGTATGTAACTGTTTATTTTAGTTTGTTTAGACGTAAAATAAATAAAAATCATAAGAAAAATACATAACAATGTGTAGTTTTTTTGGAATTTTATGGGAAATATTTTTCCCAATGGACTATAAAGGTAACACAAATTATAGTTAGGCTTATTATGCAATGTCTTTTATTTACTGGTTGATTAGAACAAAATGTTAACTAAAATAATACAAAATTATGAAATAAAATTACTATACAAAATGATGTGCTAATTATGATATTCGGCGAAGCAATTTCTTTTGGTAGTGAGTCAAAGATGGACATTGCACATAGTACATATATTATGCGTCCTGACAGTTCTGTTTTTGTTTTCTAAACGTTCCCGTTTACGTAATTGCGTTCCGGCATACGTTATATTTTGATATTCTGTATAAAAAATGCAGATAAGGTTATAATTAAATACGACAATCACCAATTTTAAAATGGGAAAAATGTTTCCCTTAGTCGTGAAAGGGTTAACAAACCTGTGTTTAACTTTGTGAAAAATATAACTTTGGGAGTGGGATGAGCAGTTATTCAGTTAGCAAAAAAAAAATTGTATTCGCCAGATAACACGATCGCCTGATAGCATATCCATTACTCTTATCATTTGAACCATCAAAACTCTTCAGTCAATGTTGGGTTGGTTCACCTCTGAGCGGCACTTTTTTGCACACCATGTGCTAAATGGCCAGGTCACAAGGACCCCGAAGGCTCAGAGAAGGTTGGGGTAGGTGACCCACTGGAACAGCTGTTGGGAAACATATGGTAGCCTTCCGTCAAGGCCATCCAGCGTGTTCTTTAACGTTGGTTGTTTTACCTCTGAGCGGCATTTTTTTGCACACCATGTGCTAAATGGCCAGGTCACAAGGACTCCGAAGGTTCAGAGAAAGTTGGGGGAGGGGACCCACTGGAACAGCTGTTTGGAGACAGATGGTAGCCTCCCGTCAAGACTATCCATCGTGTTCATTAACGTGCACAGGGTATGGCTCTCCCGCACACGGGCCACGGCTTAACATCCCATCCGACGGACGGCGGCCTTTCCAAGCCCATCGGTGTCCCCTAGTGGCAGAGGCAAGATGGGAGTTTTTGCGGAGATAAATCTCAACGCTGACCTTGCTGTGACACGAACCTGGGAATTACAGATTTCGAGCCTGGCGCGCTACCAACTGAGCCACCCTCGCCCCTGTTCAGTCAATGTTACTGCAACCGACACTTATTCAGATGCGAAGGGAAAATCATTTCTTCAAGTCTAAGTCAGTGAGACACTTATTCACAATAAATAAAATAAATACCCCCTCAAGCAGCTGCTTGCCACAGAGGTCTGACAGGAGCCTGTCAGTTTATATGCCACAGTAGAAGGTCTGAGAGGATGGCAGGACCTCAGCAGAAAAACGACACATACATCCATGCCTTACCCGGGGATCGAACCCAGGTCCCTTAGGTCAGTAGCCAAGCGCGCTAACCACTCGGCCATGGGACGATAGGAAAAAAAAAACTATTTATTGAATTGTACGGCAATGTACCATTGTTTTCAAACATTTATTCAGTGTTAAGGTATTGGATACTTATTTCCAATAGAAAAAAATATATTTATTTAAATCTACAGCAGTGAATATTCACAAGAAAAAAAAAACTCTTCATCAAAAGCGATCCGCTGCATTGTTGATGCTTACTTTTTCTTTAACATCAAAAGAATCAATTACCTTCCTTGATACTTACAGACGACATCTCTTAGAAGAAACCGATCATTACAAATCCCTTTCGCTTTAAGCCGTAACCGTGGATGTTAATTATTAATTCGATGCGAGGAAATTTTTGATCTTGGACGACTTTGATGACTATAGATAGATAATTAATTTGATGATTATGAGATAGATAAGAGAGAAAATTAAGATGGAAAGAATAGGAGATGGAGAGAAGAGAAGATGGAGAGGAGAGAAGATGGAGAGGAGTGATGGGAGTTTGGACTGCTGTCAGTCATCAAAGATCATCTGTCCATCCGTGATATACGCGACGAAACCTCTTAGACTGAATGGGATTAATTACCAATAAAGTTAATCCTTCTGATTCGTCGATTTTATCCTGGTGAAGGGTGAGAGCCACGTACGCTGGGGATCACTTGTGATTACGTCATCAGCTCGTTAAGGAGTTGCTCTCATCAGTTGCCTCATTATTTATGAAACAATCTTAGCTTCGCTCAGTTCTTCTGGCAGCCAGAATGTTATGGCAGAGATGCCTTAAGCAGTTAAGATGCTAATGGATGGAGAGTATTTATGGTGGCTGAGGAAGATGAGACTCGGGAGAATCATCTCTAACATCTGTTTTTTTTTTATGTGTGATCCTCCACAGTGTCATAGCGATGTTTTGATTCTTGTTTATATTTTTATCTGCATATGGCCGCATCAATGTTTCATTCTAGTTTATGTAAGCTCTGGTGTCTGGAGAAATATATGAAAAGTCAGTCGGTGCTTTTGGCGCTTTTTGTGGAGATATATATGAAAAGTCAGTCGGTGCTTTTGGCGCTTTTTGTGGAGATATATAAGAAAAGTCAGTCGGTGCTTTTGGCGCTTTTTGTGGAGATATATACGAAAAGTCAGTCGGTGCCTTTGGCGCTTTTTGTGGAGATATATACGAAAAGTCAGTCGGTGCTTTTGGCGCTTTTTGTGGAGATATATACGAAAAGTCAGTCGGTGCTTTTGGCGCTTTTTGTGGAGATATATACGAAAAGTCAGTCGGTGCCTTTGGCGCTTTTTGTGGAGATATATACGAAAAGTCAGTCGGTGCCTTTGGCGCCTTTTGTGGAGATATATACGAAAAGTCAGTCGGTGCTTTTGGCGCTTTTTGTGGAGATATATACGAAAAGTCAGTCGGTGCTTTTCGCTCTTTTTGTGGAGATATATACGAAAAGTCAGTCGGTGCCTTTGGCGCTTTTTGTGGAGATATATACGAAAAGTCAGTCGGTGCCTTTGGCGCTTTTTGTAGAGATATATACGAAAAGTCAGTCGGTGCCTTTGGCGCTTTTTGTGGAGATATATACGAAAAGTCAGTCGGTGTCTTTGGCGCTTTTCGTGGAGATATATACGAAAAGTCAGTCGGTGCCTTTGGCGCTTTTTGTAGAGATATATACGAAAAGTCAGTCGGTGTCTTTGGCGCTTTTCGTGGAGATATATACGAAAAGTCAGTCGGTGCCTTTGGCGCTTTTTGTGGAGATATATACGAAAAGTCAGTCGGTGCCTTTGGCGCTTTTGGTGGAGATATATACGAAAAGTCAGTCGGTGCCTTTGGCGCTTTTTGTAGAGATATATACGAAAAGTCAGTCGGTGCCTTTGGCGCTTTTTGTGGAGATATATACGAAAAGTCAGTCGGTGCCTTTGGCGCCTTTTGTGGAGATATATACGAAAATTCACTCGGTGCCTTTGGCGCCTTTTGTAGAGATATATACGAAAAGTCACTCGGTGCCTTTGGCGCCTTTTGTGGAGATATATACGAAAAGTCAGTCGGTGCCTTTGGCGCTTTTTGTGGAGATATATACGAAAAGTCAGTCGGTGCCTTTGGCGCCTTTTGTGGAGATATATACGAAAAGTCAGTCGGTACCTTTGGCGCCTTTTGTGGAGATATATACGAAAAGTCAGTCGGTGCCTTTTGTGGAGTTATATACGAAAAGTCAGTCGGTGCCTTCGGCACCTTTTGTGGAGATATATGCGAAAAGTCAGTCGGTGCCTTTGGCACCTTTTGTGGAGATATATACGAAAAGTCAGTCGGTGCCTTTGGCGCCTTTTGTGGAGATATATACGAAAAGTCAATCGGTGCCTTTGGCGCCTTTTGTGGAGATATATACGAAAAGTCAGTCGGTGCTTTTGGCGCCTTTTGTGGAGATATATACGAAAAGTCAGTCGGTGCCTTTGGCGCCTTTTGTGGAGATATATACGAAAAGTCAGTCGGTGCCTTTGGCGCCTTTTGTGGAGATACATGCGAAAAGTCAGTCGGTGCCTTTGGCGCCTTTTGTGGAGATATATACGAAAAGTCAGTCGGTGCCTTTGGCGCCTTTTGATATCTAGCCCATCACTCTGACCTCTATAAGACCTTGAATGAGATACCGGATGAGAAAATTCTCCTCATTTCTGGTTTCTACTGCCTGAAATAACCCTATTCACCAATTTTCACCTCTCCAACACAGATAGATCGAATTTGGCATTTGACCTTCAAGGACCCATCGCATCGAAAATTTGACCAAATAACTGAGATCTCATCATCATCATCATCATCATCCTCAAGCAGCCATGGGCTACGGAGGTCCAACCAGACCGTTCAATTTAGTTCTCCAAGCAAGTCTATCCTGAGCTACATCTACTGCATCTGGCCACTGCACACCAATTCTAACAAGGTCCTGTTTGACATTGTCTGCCCACCGCATCCTAGGTCTCCCCTTCTTTCTGAGGCCTTTAGGCACACTGTTCATAACCCTATTCGCCAATCTATAATTATTCATACGGGCAACATGGCCAAACCAACGGAGTCTCTCTCTGCACAATATGCTGCTTAAAGGAGGTTGCAAACTCCTTTGCCTAATCTCATCATTAGTTACAAAGTTGAACCACCTAATGCCCAAGATACTGCGTAAGCATCTGGAATCAAAAGCATCTACAGTCCTGTTATCTTGTTTACAAAGTGTCCAAGTTTCACTACCATAACTAACCCTAGAAAGAACCAAACTATTATACAGTCTAATTTTAGTCTTTAGGTGTATACGCCTATTTCTCCACACTCTCCATAGATTTTTAAAAGTCCCGGCAGCAATCCCTATTCGTCTGTTAATCTCATGCCGCACATCACCATTATCTATTACATAGCTCCCAAGATAATTAAACTGTGACACCTGCTCAAGACTGCAACCATTCAGATTAACTGAATCACAGCCTGCCTGACCAATTTTCATCACTTTAGTTTTCTCTCTGTTTATAACCAAACCTACTCTACTACCAGTCTCATCAACAGCTCGAATGAAAGAGTTCATCTCATCAACATCATTTGCCAAAAGGGCTAAATCATCAGCATAATCTAAATCAGAAATTTTCGTATCTCCAGCCCATTTAAGGCCAAAATCTTTCCCTTGAAGTGAATTTCGCATAACATAATCAATAACCAAGCTAAAGAGAAAAGGAGACAAAATGCACCCTTGTCGAACACCAGAAGTAATGCTAAACCAATTGCTACAAGACTTACCAACTCTCACACATGACTCAGTGTTATTATAGAGAGCTTTCATTATGTTAACCAACTTGTCTGGTATACCATATGATCTCACAATCAACCACAAATTATGACGATCAACAGAGTCGAAAGCCTTTTTGAAATCAACAAAGCTAGCAACCAAAGGTTTCTGAAACTCTAAACATTTCTCAAGAATCTGCCTAAGTGAAAATATCTGATCCCCACATCCCCTACCACTTCTGAATCCACATTGCTCATCACGCAATTGACTGTCAACCAGATTTTTAATTCTATTAAGCACAATCATGGAAAGAACTTTACATGGAACAGAGAGTAGGCTGATACCCCTATAGTTATCACAAGAACTGCGATCACCTTTTTTGAAAATAGGGATAACAATAGCTCTGGTAAAATCCTTAGGAACCATGCCTTTATCATAAAAGATATTCAGAATTTCAGTCATCCAAGTGGTAACCGAAACATTCCCAGCTCTAAGCATTTCCGTAGTAATTTCATCTACCCCTGGGGATTTATGAAGTTTAAGTTTAGAAACAGCCAAAATAACTTCAGATTGTGTTATAGGGCCAACATTAAAGCCACCAATGCATCTATCATCATTGCAAACAATGGGAGTAGAACTAACTACATTGTTTAGAACATCACTGAAATGCTCAGCCCACCTAGCCATGACAGAATCCTCCCCTTCTATAACCTTACCTTGTTTATCCTTCAATGCCAGATCACTAATTTCTAAAAAAAAGTTGCCAGATATTTTTTCTGAATTCTGTAATCAACCATAGTGTTCGGATACTTTTTTGAGCGACTGTAGGTGGTCATATTATTTTGATACTAGATTGTGTGGGCTCACTCACGGAAATATTGAGCGTGTGCAGTTACCGTTCACAGCAAACTGGAGCGTGTGCAGTAACTGCACACGCTCCAGTTTGCTGTGAACAGTAACTGGAGCGTCTACAGTTGCTGTACACGCTCCAGATATTTTTCCTGAATTCTGTAATCAATCATAGTATTCGGATACTTTTTTGAGCGACTGTAGGTGGTCATATTATTTTGATACTAGATCATGCGGGCTCACTCACGGAAATATTGAATGTGTGCAGTTACCGTTCACAGCAAACTGGAGCGTGTGCAGTTACTGCACATTACATGCAGTTACTGCACACGCTCCAGTTTGCTGTGAACGGTAACTGGAGCGTGTACAGTTGCTGTACACGCTCCAGATATTTTTCCTGAATTCTGTAATCACGTGACACAAAGTTTGCCAGATCTCTAATTTCTAAAAAAATCTTTGCCAGATATTTTTTATGAATTCTGTAATCAACCATAGTGTTCGGATATTTTTTTGAGTGACTGTACATCATACCATAAACACAGACCGGGAGTAAAAAACAAAAATTAGGTAGAGGGTGCAAGAAATTCAATCAAATAAGAAAAAAAGTGAAAAGTAAGAGACTGAATTTCCATTATAACATTTTCCCCTCTTTTTAGAGATCTTTAAAAATTTCTTTAAAAACGCACGATAAATTCATAAATTTAATCATTTTTACCCCTATTACCTTTAATAGCATTCTATAAGGGTGAGGGAAATGACCCCCTTACACTCCCTGTAGATGCGGCCTTGCCATATCTAGGGGGGGGGGGGGCGATTAATAAGGATGCCCAAAAACAAAACGAGAAAAAAAATTATTATTGAAAATAACTAAAAAAATGTTTTTATCATAATAATAATAAACGTAATATTTCCGACAATAAAATAAAAAAATTACCTTTCTTTAAAGAAAAAACATTAAATTTTGATACACCTGATATTATTTAACATAAATAAGTTTTTGATTGCGCCCCCTACGGACGCCCATGGTGACGCCTAAAACGTGCTAGTAGCCGAAAATCTGGCAGGCGATTTTTCGTTTTTCATTATTACAATATTTCCTGGGAACTTCATATGGTAAATTAAAAAGTCCTGTAAAAGCTAGCACCAAATGTAAAAGCCAACACCAAATGTAAAAGACAACACCGAATGTAAAAGCCAACACCAAGTGTAAAAGCCAACACCAAGTGTAAAAGCCAACACCAAATGTAAAAGGCAACACCAAATGTAAAAGACAACACCGAATGTAAAAGATAACACCGAATGTAAAAGATAACACCGAATGTAAAAGATAACACCGAATGTAAAAGATAACACCGAATGTAAAAGATAACACCGAATGTAAAAGCCAACACCAAACGTAAAAGCCAAAACCAAACGTAAAAGCCAACACCAAAAGTAAAAGCCAACACCAAATGTAAAAGCCAACACCAAATAACTTCCAGTAAGGTATTCGGATTAATCTCCCTTCTCCAGGCAATACTGATCGATATCTGCAACTCATTCCATCGAGTCATTAAAGCAACACGGAAAAAGACGTTATCTTAATACAGTTACGGTTATTCGCAATGAATTAAACAATTATAATCCTCTTTCGCAAGAGCTGCTTTCGTGATATTACTTAAGGACACAAAAGCGTCGCTGTTATAATTATGGATGAAACAGGAGACACAAAATATCATTTTTATAATAAGTCGTCGTGCAAATGGTGCATTAATTAATAACTAACAGGAATTAAAAACAAGTAGAACAACGAAAAAGGTCTTCGAGTAATCGTATTTAATCTTAGAAGCAGATTTTAAAGCAAACAACTCGGCGAAGAGTAAATGCGTGATTAAAATGCAAATTTCATTTAAAATCAGCCCCCGATTTCGAACGAAAAATAATTCAGTGTCTTTGTTATCGTAAAAGGTGTTGTACCGAAATCAAACATTCGGATAATATAATTAATTTAGGCCATTTACGACTGATTTAGCAGCTTATATCTGCGGCTGTCTCTCCCATTTAGAGCAATCCGTTGCGACTGCTATTAAGCTGGGATTACAGTCAATGACTCCAAAAGCAAAGTTATGCGCAAAATAAGAGTTAAGACGAGCAGATTGTTAATACTTTGGATATTAATTATTCAACGGAGTTTTTATTCTGAGGAGAAACCCTAGAATGCATTTCTCTACATGGACATTTAACTGAAGAATTATCGCATGCATTTCAGTTTTTATTATAACAAATGAATTGGAATGTTTCAGATTTGAACGGAGGTGCTGTAAATAGGATATAAAAATTTTGGAGAAACTATTTATTATTAATGTTTCTTGAGGAACTCTTCAGAGTGGCGTTTTGAGGCAACTGTACAGTCGCTCGAAAAAGTATCCGAACACTATGGTAGATTATGGAATTCAGAAAAAAAATCTGGCGATTATTTAGAAATTAGTGATCTGGCAATCTTCGTGTTACATGGAGGTTGCCAAATCATTAATTTCTAAAATATCGTTGCCAGATATTTTTTTCTGAATTCTGAAATCAATCAGCGTTCGGATATTTTTTTGAGTGACTGTAGGTGGTCATATTATTTTGATACTAGATCGTGTGGGCTCACTCACAGAAATATGAGCGTGTGCAGTTACCGTTCAACAAACTGGAGCGGTTGCGGTTAATGTTCACAGCACATTGAATCGTGTGAGCTAACAAAGACCTGGATCGTGTGGGCTCACTCACGGAAATATTGAGCGTGTGCAGTTACCGTTCACAGCAAACTGGAGCGGTTGCGTTAATGTTCACAGCACATTGGATCGTGTGAGCTCACAAAGACCTGGATCGTGTGGGCTCACTCACGGAAATATTGAGCGTGTGCAGTTACCGTTCAACAAACTGGAGCGGTTGAGGTTAATGTTCACAGCACATTGAATCGTGTGAGCTCACAAAGACCTGGATCGTGTGGGCTCACTCACGGAAATATTGAGCGTGTGCAGTTACCGTTCACAGCAAACTGGAGCGGTTGCGTTAATGTTCACAACACATTGGATCATGTGAGCTCACAAAGACCTGGATCGTGTGGGCTCACTCACGGAAATATTGAGCGTGTGCAGTTACCGTTTACAGCAAACTGGAGCGGTTGCGGTTAATGTTCACAGCACATTGGATCGTGTGGGCTCACTCACGGAAATATTGAGCGTGTGCAGTTACCGTTCACAGCAAACTGGAGCGGTTGCAGTTAATGTTCACAGCAAACTGGAGCGGTTGCAGTTAATGTTCACAGCACATTGGATCGTGTGAGCTCACAAAGACCTGGATCGTGTGGGCCCACTCACAGAAATATTGATCGTGTGCAGTTACCGTTCACGGCAAACTGGAGCGTGTGCAGTTGCTGTACACGCTCCAGATATTTTTCCTGAATTCTGCAGTCAACCATAATGTTCGGATACTTTTTTGAGCGACTGTACAAATGTTTTTTTTTATAATTTCAATTTGGTTGTTTAGTTAGTAAGTTGTTTTGCGATTATTTCCCTTTTTAGCTATTAATAGAAAAGTTGAGAAAAATCGAAGGAAAAATAATTATTTCATGTACAATTAGATTTTTTCGGGAATTTTCGAGAATTCAGATATCTGATTCCCGATTCTCGGGGAATTTAAACTGTCGAAAAATCAGAAACCTTGAGAGGCAACAATGGGTTTGCCACCATAGAGTGAATTCTCTTCGATTATCTAGATCTGTGACTTTAGGATTCCTCGTGACTTGGCCATTTGTATGCAAAACGAAAAGGTGCTGTTTAAAGATAAAACAACTCATAACAAACCGTCACATATTCAAAGAAATGGTGCGGGGGTGGCTAGTTCGGTAGTGTGCAAGGCTTGTAATCTGCAGTTTCCAGGTTCGAGTCCCAGTTGGGCCAGCGTTGAGTTTATCTCCGCAAAACTCACCGCCCTGCCAAAGGTTATTAAGGGACACCGATGGGCTTGAAAAGGCCGTCGTCCGTCGGATGTGACGTTAAGCCGTGGCTCCGTGTACGGGTTAGCCCATACCCTGTGCATATTAAAGAACACGCTAAATGACCATGACGGGAGTCTACCATCTGTCTTCCAACAGCTATTCCAGTGGGTTCCTCCCGCAAACTTCTCTGAGCCTTCGGGTCCTTGTCACCTGGCCATATAGCCCATTGTGTGCAAAAAGAGTGCCGTTCACAGGTAAAACAACCCATTCTTCATACAAAGAGTGCTCCTTTTGGATGCATACTTTGCAGTGTATTTTAACGATTGCTTAATCGTAAAACAATTCAACCTAGAAATATATAAAGGACAAAAAAGAAACGTAAAGATGTCCTCTCTTGGCATTTTGCACTTGAGAGTATAAACGTAATACAGAGAAACAGACTTTAAGGAATGCCGACTTCTACAGAACTTCCAATTTCTTCATTCCTCATACTATATTTGTGTTGTTTTTACCTCTGAGCGGCACTATTTTTGCACACCCTGGGCTAAATGGCCAGGTCACAAGGACCCCGAAGGCTCAGAGAAGGTTGGGGGAGGAGACCCACTGGAACAAGCTGTTGGAAGACAGATGGTAGCCTCCCTTTCACCTGGGTTGTTTTACCTCTGAGCGGCACTTTTTTGAACACCCTGGGCTAAATGGCCAGGTCACAAGGACCCCGAAGGCTCAGAGAAGGTTGGGGGAGGAGACCCACTGGAACAAGCTGTTGGAAGACAGATGGTAGCCTCCCTTTCACCTGGGTTGTTTTACCTCTGAGCGGCACTTTTTTGAACACCCTGGGCTAAATGGCCAGGTCACAAGGACCCCGAAGGCTCAGAGAAGGTTGGGGGAGGAGACCCACTGGAACAAGCTGTTGGAAGACAGATGGTAGCCTCCCTTTCACCTGGGTTGTTTTACCTCTGAGCGGCACTTTTTGAACACCCTGGGCTAAATGGCCAGGTCACAAGGACCCCGAAGGCTCAGAGAAGGTTGGGGGAGGAGACCCACTGGAACAAGCTGTTGGAAGACAGATGGTAGCCTCTCTTTCACCTGGGTTGTTTTACCTCTGAGCGGCACTTTTTTGCACACCCTGTGCTAAATGGCCAGGTCCCAAGGACCCCGAAGGCTCAGAGAAGGTTGGGGGAAGAGACCCACTGGAACAAGCTGTTGGAAGACAGATGGTAGCCTCCCTTTCACTTGGGTTGTTTTACTTCTGAGCGGCACTTTTTTGCACACCATGGACTAAATGGCCAGGTCACAAGGACCCCGAAGTTTCAGAGAAGGTTGAGGGTGGGGACCCACTGGAACAGCTGTTGGGAGACAGATAGTAGCCTCCCGTCAAGGCCATCCATCGTGTTCTTTAACGTGCACAGGGTATGGCTCTCCCGCACACGGAGCAACGGCTTACCGTCCCATCCGACGAACACTCGAACCTGGGAACTACAGATTCCGTCTCAACATTCAAAGCTCAGATTATGACGATAAACCACTTAAAGTCATTCGACCACCTTTTAGATCATAACCCAGTCTTTCAGAACTTCATTCATGCTATAATACTCTCAAAGTAAATGACCATCGCTTCAATCGGAGAAAAATCATATTTCACTGAGAATTCTAACTTCTTTCTATAAAGATTTCTATATCGCTTCTAGAAAAAAAAATTTTTTTCGAACAAACGCACACCTCTGAAGAAAAAATTCAGCTTCGAAACCATAAAAAAAAATTCTGCAGAACCTCTTAAGCGAGCTTTGACAGCATAAATTTTTACAAAGAGCAGAAAAAAATCCAATAACTTCTAAAAACCGTAAAAAAACCCTTTGGATATTGCCCCTAACTGCGCTGTTGTAGCTGCCAAGTATCAGGAGAAGCGAAATATCCGATAAGAAATAAAATCCTCAAATCCGTTCATGAAAAATTCTCTTTCATAAGCAAACTTGTCAGCAGAGTATTACCCGAAGAAATTAGTTTGGTGTCAGCTGCATGGCAACAGCGTTGAATGCCACGTCACAAGGCAGGATTTAATCCTTTTTGTCGAGGAGCGCGCGAGCGGTTTCCTTCTTCTTCTCGAGACATTTGCGCGAGCTGCAGCCACATCGATGCATTTCAGAGCGACGTCCGCCGAACGAGACAATGCCCGAGACTCGTTTTTGCTTTTTTTTTTTGTGCGAAACGACTCTTTAGTCTGTTGACTGCAAAGCATTGGGAGAAGATAAGAGTTCGACTCGTGTAACAGATCGCTGTTTTTTTTTTCGTGCTGGTTCAATTTTTTTGTCTCCTCCGCTGGTCTTTTGGAGTAGCTTTTCTCATTTTAAAGCACTTTGAAATTGAAACTAGACTCTTTTCACAGGATTAGGCCGAGCTGAAGAGACAGCTCTTTTTTTTTCTGTTGTTCTTTTCCATTAACTTCGTAAACACTGGATTAGCAGAGTGTAAGAGAAAATGAGAGAGAACTTATTCACTTCTAACTTTAAGGAAGAGATATTGATCCATTTCATCCTATCCTCGATGATCGTATTCCGTTTTCACAACAATTTCCTCTGATATCTTGGGATAAGTTGGATTGGTTTATCTCTCTAAGCGATACTTTTCTTTTCACACAATGAGCTGAAGGGCCAGGTCACAAAGACCCCGTTGGGTCAGAGAAAGTGTAGGGAAGAGAACCCACTAGACAGCTGTTGGGAGACAGATGGTAGCCTCTCGTCAAGGCGTCCAGTGTGTTCTTTAACGTTGTTTTACCTCTGAGCGGCACTTTTTTGCACACAATGGGCTAAAGGGCCAAGTCATCAGGACCCCGTGGGCTCAGGAAAATTTAGGGAAGAGGACCCCCTGGATAGCTGTTGGGAGACAGATGGTAACCTGCCGTCAAGGCCATCCAGTGTGTTCTTTAACGTTGTTTTACCTCTGTGCGACACTTTTTTGCACACAGTGGGCTAAAGGGCTAGGTCACCAGGATCCAGTGGGCTTAGAGAAAGTTTAGGGAAGAGGACCCAGTGGGCTTAGAGAAAGTTTAGGGAAGAGGACCCAGTGGGTTTAGAGAAAGTTTAGGGAAGAGGACCCACTAGACAGCTGTTGGGTGAGAGATGGTAACCTCCCGTCAAGGCCATCTGGTGTGTTCTTTAACGCGCACAGGGTAAAGCTCTCTTGCACACTGAGCCACGGCTTAACATCCCATTCATGGACGGCGGCCTTTCCAAGCCCATCGGTATCTCCTACTCACCGTGGGCAGGGCTCGGAGTTTTGCGGAGATAAATCTCAACGCTGGCCCAGCTGGGACTCGAACCTGAGAACTACAGATTCCGAGCTACCGCCTGAGCCATCCCCCCCGCCCACAAGGTACACGTAAAAAATAATTTGGCCCCTTTGGAAATCAAAATATATCATTTAGCGCTAGAGAAATCGAAAAAGTACACTTAGATACAGTCGCTCAAAAAAGTATCCGAACACCATGCTTGATTACAGAATTCAGAAAAGATATCTGGCAACGATTTTTTTTACAGATTAGTGATCTGGCAGCCTTCGTGTCACGTGACACGAAGGTTGCCAGATCACTAATCTGTAAAAAAAAAATCGTTGCCAGATATCTTTTCTGAATTCTGTAATCAAGCATAATGTTCGGATACTTTTTTGAGCGACTGTACTCCCCCCCCCCCCAATTTCTCTCACCCCTAGAAATGTTTCCGCGTGTGCCCAAGAAAGGAATGAAAATTTTCGCGCCGCGTATTTTGGTTTCGTCCGCTAGTGTCATTGAGCTTCAGCCATGATGTTCCTTACTACACAGGCAGCAGCATCACGCGGATGAGAAGCTCTTGCGCGAGCAGCTTGTTGCCATAGCATCCGCCGCTTGTTTTAACAGGCTAAGGCATTCTGAAGGGCTCAATATGGATTACTGGTTTTCACAGAGAAGTCGTGTTGGGATTATCTTAGAGCCCTAAGACTGAACTTTAGATAACTTTCTGCATTATTTGCCACTCGATTGCTAATTTTATTGGCGTTCACAATATGAGTTTATATGCCGCAAATGTTCGAATAGTAATCCGGGCTGCAAATTAAAGTCTCTTCCTTCTTTCCGGCAATTATTTGAGCCCAGGATGCAAATTAAAATTAACTGAAACCAGCACAGTTATTGCGAGTTTTTTTTTCTTTTAATTGATTTACGAATATTCAATTGCGTAAAAAAACACGTAATGTCGCTCAAAAAAATATCCGAACACTATGGTTGATTACAGAATTCAGAAAAAATATCTGACAACGTTTTTTTTTATAAATTAGTGATCTGGGAACCTTCGTGTCACGTGATTACAGAATTCAGGAAAAGTATCTGGAGCGTGTACAGCAACTGTACACGCTCCAGTTACCGTTCACAGCAAACTGGAGCGTGTGCAGTAACTGCACACGCTCCAGTTTCCTGTGAACGGTAACTGCACACGCTCAATATTTCCGTGAGTGACCCCACACGATCCAGGTCTTTGTGAGCTCACACGATCCAATGTGCTGTGAACATTAACCGCAACCGCTCCAGTTTGCTGTGAACGGTAACTGCACACGCTCAATATTTCCGTGAGTGAGCCCACATGATCCAGGTCTTTGTGAACTCACACGATCCAATGTGCTGTGAACATTAACCGCAACCGCTCCAGTTTGCTGTGAACGGTAACTGCACACGCTCAATATTTCCGTGAGTGAGCCCACACGATCCAGGTCTTTGTGAGCTCACACGATCCAATGTGCTGTGAACATTAACCGCACACGCTCCAGTTTGCTGTGAACATTAACCGCACACGCTCCAGTTTGCTGTGAACATTAACCGCACACGCTCTAGTTTGCTGTGAACATTAACCGCAACCGCTCCAGTTTGCTGTGAACGGTAACTGCACACGCTCAATATTTCTGTGAGTGAGCCCACACGATCCAGGTCTTTGTGAGCTCATACGATCCAATGTGCTGTGAACATTAACCGCACACGCTCCAGTTTGCTGTGAACATTAACCGCACACGCTCCAGTTTGCTGTGAACGGCAACTGCACACGCTCAATATTTCCGTGAATGAGCCCACACGATCTAGAATCAAAATAATATGACCACCTACAGTCGCTCAAAAAAGTACCCGAACACCATGGTTGATTGCAGAATTCAGAAAAAATATCTGGCAACTTTTTTTTATATATAAATTAGTGATCTGGCAACTTTTTTTTATATATAAATTAGTGATCTGACAACCTTCGTGTTACGTGACACGAAGGTTGCCAGATCACTAATTTATAAACAAATCGTATTTTTTTGAGCTACTGTACGCAAAACCGTTCCAGTATTTTATGTAAAAGTTTTAGAAATTTTTCCAGGCCAAATCAAACGTTTTCGTAAAGTAACTGTATAATTCCTTTTTCACGGAAAAGAGCATTCCAACAAGCCTCCCGTCAAGGCCATCCAGCGTGTTCTTTAGCATGCGCAGGGTACGGCTCTCCCGCACACGGGGCCACGGCTTAACGTCCCATTCGACGGACGACGGCCATTTCAAGCCCATAGGTGTCCCCTACTGACCGTGGGCAGGACGGGAGGAATTTTACGGAGATAAATCTGAAAACTGGCCCAGCTGAGACTCGAACCTGGGAACTACAGATTACGAGCGTGGCAGGCAAGCTACCGACTGAGCCGCATGCCTAGTGTATGTAATAAAACACAGGGTTGGATTGTTTTACCTCTGAGAGGCACTTTTTTGCACACCATGGGCCAAATGGCCAGGTCACATGGACCCCGAAGGCTCAGAGAAGGTTGGGGGAGGGGACCCACTGGAACAGCTGTTGGGAGACAGATGGTAGCCTCCCGTCAAGGCCATCCAGCGTGTTCTTTAACGTTGGATTGTTTTACCTCTGAGCGGCACTTTTTTGCACATCATGGGCCAAATGGCCAGGTCACATGGACCCCGAAGGCTCAGAGAAGGTTGGGGGAGGGGACCCACTGGAACAGCTATTGGAAGACAGATGGTAGCCTCCCGTCAAGGCCGTCCAGCGTGTTCTTTAACGTTGGATTGTTTTTACCTCTGAGCGGCACTTTTTTGCACATCATGGGCTAAATGGCCAGGTCACATAGACCCCGAAGTCTCAGAGAAGGTTGGGGGAGGGGACCCACTGGAACAGCTATTGGAAGACAGATGGTAGCCTCCCGTCAAGGCCGTCCAGCGTGTTCTTTAACGTGCACAGGGTATGGCTCTCCCGCACACGGACCCACGGTTTAACGTCCCATCCGACGGACTGCGGCCTTTCCAAGCCCATCGGTGTCCCCTACTGACCGTGGGCAAGGCGGAGAATTTTGCGGAGATAAATCTCAATGCTGACCCAGCTGGGACTCGAACCTGGGAACTACAGATTACGAGCCTGGCGCGCTACCGACTGAGCCAACCCCGCTCCATAAAACACAGGCAAACTATGTGAGGAAAGTTCCGTTTATTCCTTTTTTGTTTCTTTTTCACTTTCAAATATGTTTCCTACCTCCCCGCAAGATTTTCTCAGATTTATGGCATGAGTATATATATAGAGAGAGAGCACATATATATATTCTGTAAAGCTCCTTACCGCTCTCAACACTAAATTGTGCTCTTAGTCTTTTTTACGCGCAGGACTGCATTATTTACGTTCGTTTGCACAGATGCCATTTATAGCCAACAGATGCCAAAAAAAGGGTCTTTCACCTTATCCACATTTCCACCGAAATGACCGGCATAAAGGCAGAACCAGCAAAATAAATTGCAACTATCCACATTTAATGGAATGTTTTTTATATATACCGTTAGTATATTTCCTTTAAAACATTCCTTTAAGTAACGAGTATCTTATCTGAGGGTCTTTATTGCTCGCTCTTTTATTTTTTGGTTCGGGGATGAAAGTTAAAAAAAAGTTACGAGCCAACAAATTCGAACGCAGCGGTGCATGGGTGCGAGCGCCTGTTCGAAGCAGCCGTCGCCATTTTTCACGCTGACGTCACAAAGCTCGGCTCGTTACTGAAGGAAGCGCCGAGGAGAAGCGCAAATGCTGCACGTGGTTGCTAAGCAACTTGAGACAACTGAGACGTGAAACTTCTGTCAACGTGGAATGCAAAATAAAAGAATAAATAAGAAATATATAATAAAAGAATAAAAAGGCGCACTTGTTTGCATTGCCGAAGGAAGTTGTTTTGTCTTCCAAAGGAAAAACCGAAGAAATAAAATCGCTGTTTAAAGAAATGAGTGAAATTTTGTCCACTTCTATTAGATTATGGTCAATGTAAAAATTTCTGAATATTCTGAGTTGGGTTGTTTTACTTCTGAGCGGCACTTTTTTGCACACCATGGGCTAAATGGCCAGGTCACATGGACCCCGAAGGGTCAGAGAAGGTTGGGGGAGCGGACATACTGGAACAGCTATTGGAAGACAGATGGTAGACTCCCGTCAAGGCCATTAGCTGTTCTTTAACGTGCACAGGGTATGGCTCTCCGAACACGGGGCCACGGCTTAACATCCCATCCGACGGACGGAGGCCTTTCCAAGCCCATCGGTGTCCCCTACTGACCGTGGGCAGGGCGGGGAATTTTTGCGGAGATAAATCTCAACGCTGACCCAGCTGGGACTCGAACCTGGGAACTGCAGATTGCGAGCCTAGCGCACTACCAACTGACTCCCCCCCCCTTCCCCAGGACGTTAAAGAATACGCTGGATGGTCTTTACGAGAAGCTTCAATCCCTCTCTTAACAGCTCTCAAGTTGATCACTTCTCCAACCTTCTCCGAGCCCTGGGGTCCTTGTGACCTAGACGTTTATCCCATTGTGTGAAAAAGCCTTCAGCTGAGAGGTAAAACAACCCACAATCCAAATTCCATCAGCAATTTCAATACTCCAGCATCGATGCCATCTCTATTTATCTTCTTCCCTCGTGAAGAATCCTCACGTGACCTACTGCGCCAGAGATATTCGACTGGAGGGAAGGGAGAGGCGAGAGCAGAGCGAAAAGTGAGAAACCCATTCTAGTCGAAAGGTCACCGCAGCGCGACCTCCGCAGAAAACGACGAGAAGCGGCACGCGGTCAATTAATATTACGACCCGTTGTCCGCCGCATGGCGGAGAGCAGGAGGGAAACGTCGAAGCAACAGGGTGAGACTAACGCGCTGGGAGGGATTGAAAGAAACCAATTGCACGGCGTGGCCATTTTAGTTCGGTCTCGTGATAAGCGGGAATCGATTGCATTATGGGTCTGTGGGTGACGCTTCTGATGGCAGAGGAAACGAAAATAAGTACTCTTGTTGGTGATGTGGAGACACTGAGGAGGATTAGTGGTCAGCCAAGGGAACGGGACATTTTTTATTTCCCAAAATCTTTGAAACAGTAAATATACAGTCGCTCAAAAAAAGCATCCGGACACTATGGTTGATTACAGAATTCAGAAAAAATATTTGGAGCGTGTACAGCAACTGTACACGCTCCAGTTACCGTTCACAGCAAACTGGAGCGTGTGCAGTTACTGCACACGCTCCAGTTTGCTGTGAACGGTAACTGCACACGCTCAATATTTCCATGAGTGTGCCCACACGATCCAGGTATTTGTGAGCTCACACGATCCAATGTGCTGTGAACATTAACCGCAACCGCTCCAGTTTGCTGTGAACGGTAACTGCACACGCTAAATATTTCCGTGAGTGAGCCCACACGATCTAGTATCAAAATAATATGACCACCTACAGTCGCTCAAAAAAGTATCCGAACACCATGGTTGATTACAGAATTCAGAAAGTTGAACGTTGCCAGATATTTTTTCTGAATTCTGTAATCAACCGTAGTGTTTCGATTTTTTTTGAGCGATTATACAGGAACGGATTAAAGGCCGAGCCATGTTTCCAGAGCTCTCAATATTTTGTTATTTATTAAAGGTGCAGTATATTTTATTTTTTAATTACTTCAATCGATGATTTTGCATTAAGGAGGGAATTTTTCCCTATTTTCAATTTAGCAGAATAGAGAAGCCTGGCTCCAGAGCCCAATTTAAAACTTGACTTCAGGACACCGTTAAGACTTGGCTACAGGACTTCCTCTTTAGAACTTCGCTCCAAGGTCCTCTTTAGAAGTAGGCTCATGGCCCATTTACAACTTGGCTCCAGAGCCCCATTTACAACTTCACTTCAGGACCTCCATTTAGAACTTGGCTCCAGAGCTCCCATTAAAAATTTGACCTGTTTGACCCCTGTTTGGAACTTGCTCCATAGCCCCATTTAGAGTAGAGAACTTTTTGAACGCCACTTGTAGACTTCTGCACATTTCAATCATATTTCAAGAAATTTTTAAAAAAATCTCTAAAGCGAAGCAACTGCAATGGGTTGGGTTGTTTTACCTCTGAGCGGCACTTTTTTGCACACCATGGACTAAATGGCCAGGTCACATGGACCCCGAAGGCTCAGAGAAGGTTGGGGGAGGGGACCCACTGGAACAGCTGTTGGGAGACAGATGGTAGCCTCCCGTCAAGGCCATCCAGCGTGTTCTTTAACGTGCACAGGGTATGGCTCTCCCACACACGGGGCCACGGCTTAACGTCCCATCCGACGGACGGAGGCCTTTCCAAGCCCATCGGTGTCCCCTACTGACCGTGGGCAGGGCGGGGAATTTTGCGGAGATAAATCTCAACGCTCACCCAGCTGGGACTCGAACCTGGGAACTACAGATTACGAGCCTGGTGCGCTACCAACTAAGCCATCCCCGCCCCACTAAAATAGGATCACGCATCCCCCCTAGACAACTGTAATTCCCCTCCCTCTACACACATATACACTATCTTCTTCCTCGTGAAGCTTCATCATCTCGCAACATGACCCATTTTTCATCCTCGTACTCTTCGAATTCCATTCGTCTTCACTTTCATTTTTTTCCTCCCTTAACCTTAATCCTCTTCTGGTGTTAGGGATCGGAGAAGGATGATCACCGTCTGTTAATGACCGTTTGCTGATCCGTCTCCAGCGGAGGAGAGAGGAAGGCTTCTGGTGAATAACAAGATGCGTTGGATGTCTTCCAAAAGCGGCAGTGGCCTCCAACGCAGATGATGCGACAAAATGAAGATCTAATCGATTTGGTAAATGCGGGGCGCGTCTCTGGCGAATCACGGAGTCTACTGGAATTGTTGCTCCTGTGGCTGTCGTATCTCATTCGGTGACAAGCACCCCTTGAAGGGGGTGGCTCAGTCGGTAGCGCGCCAGGCTCGTAATCTGTAATTCCCAGGTTCGAGTCCCAGCTGGGTCAGCGTTGAGATTTATCTCCGCAAAAATTCCCCGCCCTGCCCACGGTCAGTAGGGGACACCGATGGGCTTGGAAAGGCCACCGTCCGTCGGATGGGACGTTAAGCCGTGGCCCCGTGTGCGGGAGAGCCATACCCTGTGCACGTTAAGAACACGCTGGATGGCCTTGACGGGAGGCTACCATCTGTCTCCCAACAGCTGTTCCAGTGGGTCCCCTCCCCCAACCTTCTCTGAGCCTTCGGGGTCCATGTGACCTGGCTATTTAGCCCATGGTGTGCAAAAGAGTGCCGCTCAGAGGTAAAACAACCCAACCCACCCCTTGAAGAGTGGGCACTTTGCAAATCGTTTAAAAAAAACGTTGAACACGAAATTTGGTGGATTTTTTTTTTAATAGCTTGATTTCCTTCTTTTCTGTTTAGTTAATTGCCGATTGGTCTGTAAATGGTAGCTAGGTAGTCACTGGAAGGAGAGCTATGCACCAATCCCCTGTGATGATGCATAGAACCGGTCAGGCCTAGCACCTAATGTCCGACCCCGCCTTCTCGTGGTGCAGACCGTTAGCACCTTTCAAAAGAGATACTCTCTTGTGGAAATGAACGGAAGGGGAGGGCTGCCAGATTAGTGTGGCCTACTGATCTGAACAACTATGGCTACTTTTCTTTTTTTTCTACCCTGCTGAGGAGTGGTCAACCACACAGGGTCCTGGTGCTGACCATATAAACCTACTGGACTGGACAGATATATGGCTCTGAGCTTGATTATGGATCCTGATTTTGCTGCACTGGTGGGCTTCTATGGAGGGAAAATCTTCCGCTGTGTTTTCTGTTTGTTTGTGGGTTGACAGCCCCAAGTGAATAGATTCACAGGATATGTTTATCAGCTGGTGGATAATCCTGAGCAGAGGTCATCGCAGGCACCTGAACACTTTGCTTCTATCGGCATCGTCAAATTCTACATTGGAGGAAGTCTTCCAGTGTAGATGGCTTCAGCCTTTAGTAGTGGGGGAACGGGTCTTTGCCCCATGTCTGCGATTAGGGGGCTGTTTGATATTGTCGGCATTCCCTCTCTCAATAAACATAGTTTCTTTAAACATCCCACTAACCATTTTCTCTCCATAGGTAGTTGGAATGTGAGGACTCTGCACAGAGCTTTTTCTCTTGATGTCCTCACACAAGAATTCCACCATTATAATTTAGATATTCTCGGCTTGCAAGAGACCAGATGGACAGATAAAGGTCAGATTCTTAAAAATAATCTTAAATTTCACTTTTCAGGGAGGAAAGACAAAAAGCATCACCAAGGCGTGGGTCTGCTTCTCAGCAGACACACTAGCGATGCTCTTCTAGGATATGAGTGCATTAATGAAAGGTTTCTTACAGCAAAATTTCAGACAAGCGTTAAAGACTTGAATGTTATCTGCTGTTATGCCCCCACTGAGGATGCCGATGAGGATGAGAAGGATAGGTTTTATGAACAACTTCAGGATATTTTGAATTCTGTCAAGAAAGGAGATATTTCCCTTGTTCTTGGTGACTTCAATGCCAAAGTTGGTACTGACTCTGACCTTTGGGGAGAGGGGATTGGCCCTTTTGGTATTGGTAGCTGCAATGGCAATGGGCAACGTCTCCTACAGGTAAGTAAACTCAATGGATTCAGAATAACTAACACTTATTACAAACACCGTGACATACATAAGTACACATGGGTTTCACCTGATGGGCTGCATAAGAATATGATTGATTACATATTAATTAACAGCAAATGGGCTAGTTCTGTTAGGAATACCAGGTCATATAGGGGAACTGAAATTGGATCTGACCATTATCTTGTTAAAAGTGTCTTGCAACTTAAACTTAAAAAGTGTTGTGCTAGGGTTAAAAAATTTACTTTTAATACTGAAGCTCTGAAAGATCCAGTTATAGCCAAAGCTTACCATGATAGGTTACTTAGTCATTATGACAGTCATAGTTTGCTTACTACTGAAGTTGAGGAAGAATGGGATCATTTTAAACAGGCTTTTTTGGACACTAACAGTACTCTTTTAGGAAAAAAGGAGCAGAAGAGACAGAATTATCTGAGTGATAAGGCACTTGAGCTTATTTCAGAAAGAAAGAACTGCAGGAATGTCTTTAATCAATACCCTACTAGTCCTAATAGAAAGCATTACAGAGAAATTAATAAACGTGTAAAAGATCAGTTAGCTGCTGATAAGAATCTTTGGCTTGATGGTTTGGCTGACAAAGCCGAGGAAGCAGTTAGACAGCAGAGAGCTGTACCAGATAGTTTGTTTTATGTGGTAGAAAACGGACAGGCATACAAGGATTGAAGGATAAACAAGGTAAGGTTATAGAAGGGGAGGATTCTGTCATGGCTAGGAGGGCTGAGCATTTCAGTGATGTTCTAAACAATGCGGTTAGTTTTATTCCCATTGTTTGCAATGACGATAGATGCATTGGTGGCTTTAATGTTGGCCCTATAACACAATCTGAAGTTATTTTGGCTGTTTCTAAACTTAAACTTCATAAATCCCCAGGGGTAGATGAAATTACTACGGAAATGCTTAGAGCTGGGAATGTTTCGGTTACCACTTGGATGACTGAAATTCTGAATATCTTTTATGATAAAGGCATGGTTCCTAAGGATTTTACCAGAGCTATTGCTATCCCTATTTTCAAAAAAGGTGATGACAGTTCTTGTGATAACTATAGGGGTATCAGCCTACTCTCTGTTCCAGGTAAAGTTCTTTCCATGATTGTGCTTAATAGAATTAATAATCTGGTTGACAGTCAATTGCGTGATGAGCAATGTGGATTCAGAAGTGGTAGGGGATGTGTGGATCAGATATTTTCACTTAGGCAGATTCTTAAGAAATGTTTAGAGTTTCAGAAACCTTTGGTTGCTAGCTTTGTTCATTTCAAAAAGGCTTTCGACTCTGTTGATCGTCATAATATGTGGTTGATTGTGAGATCATATGGTATACCAGACAAGTTAGTTAACATAATGAAAGCTCTCTATAATAAAACTGAGTCGTGTGTGAGAGTTGGTAAGGCTTGTAGCAATTGGTTTAGCATTACTTCTGGTGTTCGACAAGGGTGCATTTTATCTCCTTTTCTCTTTAGCTTGGTTATTGATTATGTTATGCGAAATTCACTTCAAGGGAAAGATTTTGGCCTTAAATGGGCTGGAGATACGAAAATTTCTGATTTAGATTATGCTGATGATTTAGCCCTTTTGGCAAATGATGCTGATGAGATGAACTCTTTCATTCGAGCTGTTGATGAGACTGGTAGTAGAGTAGGTTTGGTTATAAACAGAGAGAAAACTAAAGTGATGAAAATTGGTAAGGCAGGCTGTGATTCGGTTAATCTGAATGGTTGCAGTCTTGAGCAGGTGTCACAGTTTAATTATCTTGGGAGCTATGTAACAGATAATGGTGATGTGCGGCATGAGATTAACAGACGAATAGGGATTGCTGCCGGGACTTTTAAGAATCTATGGAGAGTGTGGAGAAATAGGCGTATACACCTAAAGACTAAAATTAGACTGTATAATAGTTTGGTTCTTTCTAGGGTTAGTTATGGTAGTGAAACTTGGACACTTTGTAAACAAGATAACAGGAAACTAGATGCTTTTGATTCCAGATGCTTACGCAGTATCTTGGGCATTAGGTGGTTCAACTTTGTAACTAATGATGAGGTTAGGCAAAGGAGTATGCAACCTCCTTTAAGCAGCATATTGTGCAGAGAGAGACTCCGTTGGTTTGGCCATGTTGCCCGTATGAATAATTATAGATTGGCGAATAGGGTTATGAACAGTGTGCCTAAAGGCCTCAGAAAGAAGAGGAGACCTAGGATGCGGTGGGCTGACAATGTCAAACAGGACCTTGTTAGAATTGATGTACAGTGGCCGGATGCAGTAGATGTAGCTCAGGATAGACTTGCTTGGAGAACTAAATTGCACTGTCTGGTTGGACCTCCGTAGCCCATGGCTGCTTGAGGATGATGATGATGATGAATTGCCGATTCTGCCTTAGTAAAAGAAAAATAATCGACTTTAATCTGAAATATCTGTCGGGTCCACGATTTTTTTCCCCCTCGAATGTGATGCAAAATGTTTGAGTTTATCGAATTTTAAGAAGCTGTTTTGAGCCAAGTCCACTCAGTCACATTTAAGCCAAATGATTTTTTTTTTTGAATTCCAAATATTTTTTCAAGCACCACAGGGGATTGAAAAGTACAGTCGCTCAAATAAATATCCGAACACTGTGGTGGAATACAGAATTCAGGAAAAATATCTGGCAACGATTTTTTTTTGTAAATTAGTGATCTGGCAACCTTCTTGTCACGTGACACGAAGGTTGCCAGATCATCTGTCTCCCAACAGCTGTTCCAGTATGTCCCCTCCCCTAAATTCTTTGAGCCTTCGGGGTCCTTGTGACCTGGTCATTTAGCCCATAGTGTGCAAAAAAGTGCCGCTCAGAGGTAAAACAATCCAGCGCTAAAGAACACCCTGGATGGCCTTGACCAGAAGCTATCATCTGTCTCCCAACAGCCGTTCCAGTGGGTACCCTCCCCCAACTTTCTCTGAGCTTCGGGGTCCTTGTGACCTGGTCATTTAGCCCATGGTGTGCAAAAAAGTGCCGCTCAGAGGTATAACAACCCAACCCAATCGCCCACGATCGGGTTTCATAATAATTTGGCCAGGCATTGTAGCTACACTTTTTTCATCAGAAGAGCCTTGTTTCTACCTCATTCATTCTAAATGGCATACAAAGAAAAGAACATTCTGCCCTCTCAGCAACATCACTGGCGGTGCAGGGGCGGGGGTGGCTCAGTCGGTAGCGCGCCAGGCTCGTAATCTGTAGTTCCCAGGTTCGAGTCCCAGCTGGGTCAGCGTTGAGATTTATCTCCGCAAAATTCCTCGCCTTGCCCACGGTCAGTAGGGGACACCGATGGGTTTGGAAAGGCCGCCGTCCGTCGGATGGGACGTTAAGCCGTGGCCCCGTGTACGGGAGAGCCATACCCTGTGCACGTTAAAGAACACGCTGGATGGCCTTGACGGGAGGCTACCATCTGTCTCCCAACAGCTGTTCCAGTGGGTACCCTCCCCCAACCTTCTCTGAGCCTTCGGGGTCCATGTGACCTGGCCATTTGGCCCATGCTGTGCAAAAAAGTGCCGCTCAGAGGTAAAACAATCTAACGTTAAAGAACACACTGGATGGCCTTGACGGGAGGCTACCATCTGTCTCCCAACAACTGTTCCAGTGGGTACCCTCCCCCAACCTTCTCTGAGCCTTCGGGGTCCATGTGACCTGGCCATTTGGCCCATGGTGTGCAAAAAAGTGCCGCTCAGAGGTAAAACAATCTAACGTTAAAGAACACACTGGATGGCCTTGACGGGAGGCTACCATCTGTCTCCCAACAGCTGTTCCAGTGGGTACCCTCCCCCAACCTTCTCTGAGCCTTCGGGGTCCATGTGACCTGGCCATTTGGCCCATGGTGTGCAAAAAAGTGCCGCTCAGAGGTAAAACAACCCAAACAACTGGAGTTGCATTGCAGGAAAGTGTCCCTCTGTTATCAGCATTCAGCCGCTGTTAATACACACCCAACCAGATTGCGAATAATTACTGACGACACATTAACCTTTCGTTTCTGCCTCTGTTTTGTTTCGTTAGGAATTTCCTCGCGGAGGTCATTAATTCTTATCGTCACAGGCGTGTTCGTAACATTCATCTGCAGAGGCAATGAGATGTGTGACGCAGACCTGGCGGTGGCGGCCTTGTTCGAAAACTCCCGACTCTGAAGACCACGTGATGGAAGGACGCTTCTAAATTCGGTTGCGGTTTTCCCTCTGATAAATGTAAACCGCGAATTACTGCGATGGTTACGGTTTTCGCTGACATGCATAATTACGCTAATTTAATGCAAATAAACAGTTATTTTTTCTTTTAAATGATACCTCTTCTATAATTATAAACAGAAGTTTATGTACATTAATGGGTTCCTGAATGGAATTTGTGAAAAGGTTAAATTTCTAAATGATCGTTAATGACTGTTTTTATTCTATTTTTATCGACTAATGTTGTCTGGTTCGAATGCAAGACAGATGCAAAAAGGATTATGGGTTGGGAGATAATAAAATTGTTGCTTTTAACGATAAAATCTGCTTGTTTGTTTTTTTAAAAAAAGATGCAAATGATTAATTGTAATTGCTATTAACTTTTGAGGGGTTGGGTTGTTTTACCTCTGAGCGACATTTTTTTGCACACCATGGGCTAAATGGCCAGGTCACATGGACCCCGAAGGCTCAGAGAAGGATTGGGGGAGGGGGCCCACTGGAACAGCTGTTGGGAGACAGATGGTAGCCTCCCGTCAAGGCCATCCAGCGTGTTCTTTAACGTGCACAGGGTATGGCTCTCCCGCACACGGAGCCACGGCTTAACGTCCCATCCGACGGACGGCGGCCTTTCCAAGCCCATCGGTGTCCCCTACTGACCGTGGGCAGGGCGGGGTGTTGGGGTTGGGGTGTTTTACCTCTGAGCGGCACTCTTTTGCACACCATGGGCTAAATGGCCAGGCCACAAGGACTCCGAAGGCTCAGAGAAGGATTGGGGGAGGGGACCCACTGGAACAGCTGTTGGGAGACAGATGGTAGCCTCCCGTCAAGGCCATCCAGCGTGTTCTTTAACGTGCACAGGGTATTGCTCTCCTGCATATGGGGCCACGGCTTAACGTCCCATCCGACGGACGGTGGCCTTTCCAAGCCCGTTGGTGTCCCCTACTGACCGTGGGCAGGGCGGAGAGTTTTGCGGAGATAATTCTCAACGCTGACCCAGCTGGGACTCGAACCCGGAAACTACAGGTTGCGAGCTGTAACTCAACCTATGACACTGAGACATAGCAAATTTCTTTTGAACAGTAAATTTCATTTACACAGAAAAACGCTATTCGTAATTCTACACCTTCTCAAAGCAGGTTTAAAAACAATATTTTACTCCAAAATAACGATTTGTTTTTTTCTCGCATTCGGATTTTGTGCTTTCTTCAAGGCTTCTCGGCATGGGGGAAAAGGGTGCGGCTCCGTCAGTAGCGTGCCAAGCTCGTAATCTGCAGTTCCCAGGTTCGACTCCCAGCTAGGCCGACGTTGATATTTATTTCAGCAAAACCTCCCCTCCCTCCCTGTCTTCCGTCAGAAAGGCGACACCGATGGGCTTGGAAAGGCCGCCCTCCTTCTTATGGACTTGGAAAGGCCGCCCTCTTTCTTATAGGCCTGGAAAGGCCGCCCTCCTTCTTATAGGCTTGGAAAAGGCCGCCCTCCGTCTTATGGGCTTGGAAAAGCCGCCCTCCGTCTTATGGGCTTGGAAAGACCGCCCTCCTTCTTATAGGCTTGGAAAGGCCGCTCTCCTTCTTATGGGCTTGGAAAGGCCGCCCTCTTTCTTATAGGCCTGGAAAGGCCGCCCTCCGTCTTATGGGCTTGGAAAAGGCCGCCCTCCGTCTTATGGGCTTGGAAAAGGCCGCCCTCCGTCTTATGGGCTTAGAAAGACCGCCCTCCTTCTTATAGGCTTGGAAAGGCCGCTCTCCTTCTTATGGGCTTGGAAAGGCTGCCCTACTTCTTATGGGCTTGGAAAGGCCGCCCTACTTCTTATGGGCTTGGAAAGGCCGCCCTACTTCTTATGGGCAGTTCAGCAGGTGCTGCGTTTGCAGGAGAGCCACATTAACGGACGCGCTGGATGGCTTTGGTGGGCGGCTGCTGCCAAGGTGTGTCTCTGGCAGTCGTTGTCATTAGTGTGAGTGAGAAAAACGTTTAACGTGCATTTCTCATGAGAGCATTAGCGAGAGTGGCCAGTGAACAAATTTTGATGGTTCTGAATAACTCAGGTACGCCGGCATTCCTATTTACACTTTATTATTATACATATTTATGTACATCTATTAGCATAATAGAGTCCTACTCTGCCCTTTCACGGTTACAATATTCCCTTTGCTTTGCAGCTCCAAACGATACCAGCTGGCCTAGAATCATGGGCCAAGCTCGAGACGCAGCTCTCATTCCATTATCTCTCTCTCTTGATCCCAGACAGACGCATTTCCTCCTCAAAACGTTCACAGATGAACTCTTCTTTTTCCCGCTCTTTTCATCAGTCGGGGGGCGGGGGGGGCTCAGTCGGTAGCGCGCCAGGCTCGTAATCTGCAGTTCTCAGGTTCGAGTCCCAGCTGGGTCAGCGTTGAGATTTATCTCCGCAAAATTCCCCGCCCTGCCTACGGTCAGTAGGGGACACCGATGGGCTTGGAAAGGCCTCCGTCCGCGGGATGGGATGTTAAGCCGTGGCCCCGTGTTCGGAGAGCCATACCCTGTGCACGTTAAAGAACAGGCTAATGGCCTTGACGGGAGTCTACCATCTGTCTTCCAATAGCTGTTCCAGTATGTCCCCTCCCCCAACCTTCTCTGAGCCTTCGGGGTCCATGTGACCTGGCCATTAAGCCCATGGTGTGCAAAAAAGTGCCGCTCAGAGGAAAAACAACCCAATCCATACTCTGTGCACGTTAAAGAACACACTAGATGACCTTGACGGGAGGCTACCATCTGTCTCCCAACAGCTGTTCCAGTGGGTCCCCTTTCCCAACTTTCTCTGAGCCTTCGGGGTCCATGTGACCTGGCCATTTAGCCCATGGTGTGCAAAAAAGTGCCGCTCAGAGGAAAAACAACCCAACCCATACTCTGTGCACGTTAAAGAACACACTAGATGACCTTGACGGGAGGCTACCATCTGTCTCCCAACAGCTGTTCCAGTGGGTCCCCTTTCCCAACTTTCTCTGAGCCTTCGGGGTCCATGTGACCTGGCCATTTAGCCCATGGTGTGCAAAAAAGTGCCGCTCAGAGGTAAAACAACCCAACCCATCAGTCGGGAGAAACATCTCAAAGTGGGTTGAACCCCATCTCTTGTCGCAGTGACGCTATGTGTGGTCCAACAGCTCACGCTCACACTAACAGTCTTCCTTAGGAGTGTAGCATACGAGAACACGAGAAGTTGACCATTGGCTACACCATCGGATCTTCTTGAAACTGTTGGCTCCCCCTCTTGTGAATGGAGCTGCAGGTGCATGATGTTGCAGCTGGGAAGGATACCACCATCCCTCTCTGCATCTCGAGGAAGCGGTGGCCTATCAACTGAGAGCTGTGGGGGGGACTCACGTCGGAAGCGTTCGACCATGACAGCTGCCACTTCTCTCCTAACATCTCTGAAGTGGATCCCTTTCCACCAAAATTCTCTGAGCCCTTGAGGTCTTTATTACCTGGTCATTTAGCCCATTGTGTGCAAAAAAGTGCACCCAGTATAAAATTTTTGTTTGTTTGGGTTGTTTTACCTCTGAGCGGCACTTTTTTGCACACCATGGGCTAAATGGCCAGGTCACATGGACCCCGAAGGCTCAGAGAAGGTTGGGGGAGGGGACCCACTGAAACAGCTGTTGGGAGACAGATGGTAGCCTCCCGTCAAGGCCATCCAGCGTGTTCTTTAACGTGCACAGGTATGGCTCTCCCGCACACGGGCCCACGGCTTAACGTCCCATCCGACGGACGGCGGCCTTTCCAAGCCCATCGGTGTCCCCTACTGACCGTGGGCAGGGCGGGGAGTTTTGCGAAGATAAATATCAACGCTGACACAGCTGGGACTCGAACCTGGGAACTGCAGATTACGAGCCTGGCGCGCTACCGACTGAGCCACCCCCGCCCCAGAGTATTAAATAATAAATAAATATACCACCACCACCCAAAAAAAAACACACACTCACACACATCTTCAAGCAGCTGCTTGCCACAGAGGTCTGACACGTGCCTCCCAGTTCATTCCACATAAATTAATTTTAGATCAATCTTTCCAGTAACTGATCGTTACGACTTGATAAAAGGATTTGTTATTGTTAAATTCAAAAATGTAAATAAAACACACATCGAAGAGTTGAAATTTATTTTAGAAAACATTTTTTTTTTTGCCCCAAAACTAAAGACTTGAAATCGATGCTATTAAAAAATTCAGGAATTTCGACTCACTTGTTGCCAACTTCAGTTAGCTAATATGGAACAAAAAAAGAGTTGTTCTAAAAAAAAAAGACCCCGACGCGTTTAGGTTTTGATAACGTCACGACTCTGATTCGCATTTTTGAAAAATTAATGAAGGCGGAAAAATGTTTGCACTTAATCTAAATAAGATGTTTGCATTGTAAGCTTACTTTAAAAGACAAAGAAACAGGATCCTGCCAGCAAAACTTTTCCTCCACAGAGAACGGAATCAGAATAATTAATGACACTGAGAATGAGGGAAAATGTTGTTTCTTCTATTTGAACTGGAAAGTAAAATTGCATTCTCATTCTTTATCCGAAGAGCTGCGGAAACTCTTCATTCTCTAAGTAACTAAAAGGTCAAGCGTGGAAAACAAAGGGCATTTATTTGCACGAAGTGATACTCTGATATTTTGAGCATTCGTTCTACCTCCATCTACAGTCGCTTAAAAAAATATCCGAACATTATTACAGAATTCAGAAAAAAATATCTGGCAACGATTTTTTTCTTAGAAATTAGTGATCTGGCAACCTTCGTGTCACGTGACACGAAGGTTGCCAGATCACTAATTTCTAAAAAAAAAATCGTTGCCAGATATTTTTTTCTGAATTCTGTAGTCAACCATAGTGTTCGGATATTTTTTAATATATATAATGCGTATGAATATATAATGCGCATGAATATGGAGCGTGTGCAGTTACCGTTCACAGCAAACTGGAGCGGTTGCGGTTAATGTTCACAGCACATTGGATCGTGTGGGCTCACTCACGGAAATATTGAGCGTGTGCAGTTACCGTTCACAGCAAACTGGAGCGTGTGCAGTAACTGCACACGCTCCAGTTTGTTGTGAACGGTAACTGGAGCGTGTACAGTTGCTGTACACGCTCCAGATATTTTTCCTGAATTCTGTAATCACGTGACACGAAGGTTGCCAGATCACTAATTTCTAAAAAAATCGTTGCCAGATATTTTTTTCTGAATTCTGTAGTCAACCATAGTGTTCGGATATTTATTTGAGCGACTGTACCTAATATTACTGTCCCATTCGCGCAATCGCAGATAAGATTAACTACGAAACAATTGCAAACATTTTTAAATCATTTATTTATTCAAACGATTTTTGTTTACAAATATCCTGCAAAGCTAACAGCTCATCTGCAGGAGAGAATAATACATTGGCATAATGGCAATTTACACTCTCTTTTTTATAATTAAATTAATATTTTTAAACCATGTAAAATATTGACTTGGCTTTTATAATGATCAAGCGAAATTGTAGGTGTAATTTAAAAAAAAGTTGAAATCAATTAATTCCCATCAATCCATTAAATTCTTTGGCAATGATTTCTGTAATATCCGAACATCACTTAAATATAATTTAAATCACGTGGAGGTATCATACTGCATTTTACTGATGCCTGTCTTTCTCGAAATGCACTTTGATGTGTGCCTGGATCCCGTGGATCCAGTTTTTAGCTCTATGGCATCGGTAGATCTAAATTTGACCTTTGACCTCGAAGGACCCCGCCTGATCCGAAAGTTATTACGTTTTCTACATCTACAGTCCGAAACATTCCCCGAACAGCAATTTCCATGTTTCTAGCACCCGTAGTTCAAGGTTTGACCTCTAGGTGACTTCTATTTGACTTTGTCAGATTTCGGAGATTCCCCCCCCCCCCAGAGATCTACGACTCGGATTACCGCTAGGAGCAAGGTCTACTGATTTGTTGTATTTATATTATTTATAATATAGATACAACAAATGTTATAATGTATGTAATGTTAATATGCATTTATATTATTATAATATTTTAATATTATTTTTATTTATTATATATTATTATTATTTCTATTGATTACTACCATTTCTGCATCATAGTTGGAAATAACGTGATCTCCTGTAATTCAGTCACTTAATTAATCAATCATAATCGTCTATTCATTAAGGTATTCTATATATATATTCATATTCAACATACACTGGTTTCCATAAATTAAAGAAAATCCCTATGTTAAGCCAATGGGAAGCTGACGTCAAAGCTCTCCTAAAATTTGTTTTTTTTTTTTGTTTTTAAAAATGCGATTGCAGATAAAGATCTCAGTCAAATATCTCAATATCTGGATTTTCAACAATATTCGTTCAGTGTTTAATGAGTTTTGAAAATTTGAATATTTAACAATTCACAGTGCCATATACAAAAATTGACTTCAGAAGTTAATTAAAACTTAGTAATAAGTATTGTAGCAAAGTGTTTGATAAAATAAGTTTGTATTTTAGAACTTTTTACAAAGAATTCTTTCACTATTCTTCAGTTTTGTATAAGTTTCTTAAGACTGGCATCGCTATTGTTAAATATTCAAACTTCCATAACTCATTAAATATTGAACGAATATTGCTGAAAATCGAGATATTGAATCATTTGATTGAGATCTTTATCTGCAATCAATTTTTAAAAACAAACAAGCTTATTTTAGAAGTTATAGAGCTTTGACGTTAACTTCCCATTGACTTAACATAAGGATTTTTCTTAATTTATGGAAACCAGTGTATACATAAAAATTCAGATTTTGAAATTATTCATGACCTCGTGACCAATAGTGCCAGTGCATTTATCACATTGTGTGCAAAAATAATGCTGTACAGTCAGTCGCTCAAAAAAGTATCCGAACACTACGGTTGATTACAAAATTCAGAAAAAATATCTGGCAACGCTTATTTTAGAAATTAGTGATCTGGCAACCTTCGTGTCACGTGACACAAAGGTTGACCAGATCACTAATTTCTAAAAAAAAAATCGTTGCCAGATATTTTTTCTGAATTCTGTAATCAACAATAGCGTTTCGATACTTTTTTGAGCGACTGTAGGTGGTCATATTATTTTGATACTAGATCGTGTGGGCTCACTCACGGAAATATTGAGCGTGTGCAGTTACCGTTCACAGCAAACTGGAGCGTGTGCAGTTAGTGCAAACGCTCCAGTTTGCTGTGAACGGTAACTGGAGCGTGTACAGTTGCTGTACACGCTCCAGATATTTTTCCTGAATTCTGTAATCACGTGACACGAAGGTTGCCAGATCACTAATTTCTACAACAAATCGTTGCCAGATATTTTTTCTGAATTCTGTAATCAACCACAATGTTCGGATACTTTTTTGTGCGACTGTACAGAGTTAAAACAAACCACAACTCGTTGCTATTTTTCTTTCACCAGATTCACCTGTCCAAAGTGACAGATGGCGAACAGGAAATTGTCTTGCGGCTTTGGCGTTGATGAGCATCGATAAACCACCGCTGCACATGCGCAGCTACGTCAGTTCCGCTTTCTTCATCTTGCCCTTTTCACTCCGGGACAACAAAATAAAGAGAAATAATTCTTTTCTGACAGAGCAGAAAGAAAGGACGAGCGAGAGATGAGTCTGCGGGATGATCTTTTTCTTCTTTCTTTTCATTCGCCTTTTTCTCGGAGCGAACCTGACAGCGTTGCCACAGCTGAATCCGTTGAAAAGGGAGCATTGTTCGGCTCCTCTGGGCGGTATCAAATCATCGGCTGTAGCGCGAAAAAAAGATAACTTTGTATGAACTGAAGATGTTCGATATTTTGTTCCAGTAGACTCGTTCCGACATTCTGCATTCCTGAGGGAAAGACTTCAGAGATGTTCTTTTATATCCGATACTAAACAAAAAAAGGCTGCGAAACTTCCTACGGAAGAGAGGAAAAAGATCGGATTCTTTTTCTTTCGAATCTTTCGCCATTCGTTTCTGTTTATTTATTTAATGTCCGATAAATCTCAGAAGGTTGGGAGAAGGGTTGTTTTACGCCTCGGGGTATTTTATTTCACATAATAGGCTAAATGTCCAGGTTACAAGGACCCCAAAAGACAGAGAAGTTTCGGGGAAGAGGTTGGGTTGTTTTATCTCTGAGCAGCACTTTTTTGCACACCATGGACTAAATGGCCAGGTCACAAGGACCCCGAAGGCTCAGAGAAAGTTGGGGGAGGGGACCCACTAAAACAGCTGTTGGGAGACAGATGGTAGTCTCCCGTCAAGGCCATCCAGCGTGTTCTTTAACTCTCCGCACACGGGCTACGGCTTAACGTCCCATCCGACGGACGGCGGCCTTTCCAAGACCATCGGTGTCCCCTACTGACCGTGGGCAGGGCGGGGAATTTTGCAGAGATAATTCTCAACGCTGACCCAGCTGGGATTCGAACCTGGGAACTACAGATTACGAGCCTGGCACGTTACCGACTGAGCCACCCCCGCCCCCACCCCCACCCCCAAATGCAGAACTAAGATTAGTCCAGAAGCTCTCAATACAGACTCGATTGGGACTCGAACCTGAAAACATCAAATTACGAGCCTGACTCGTAACTAACGATTTCAAAGTATCGACTCTACATTAAATCGAAAAATCGTTTCCCAAAGGAAAAAAAACACTGATTACTATCGCGGAAGAAGCAAGAGTTTAAAAAACAATTTAAAAAAAATTCTCCATAAATTGAGCGTAAACATTGCACAAGCACTATCTTAATGTCATCAGTATCATTTACATATCATTCCTGAACTCTGAACTTCAAAAATCACCTCTTTTTCCCTACAACCGAGAAATGCATTGGATTGGATTGTTTTACCTCTGAGCGGCACTTTTTTGCACACCATGGGCTAAATGGCCAGGCCACAAGGACCCCGAAGGCTCAGAGAAGGTTGGGGGAGGGGACCCACTGGAACAGCTGTTGGGAGACAGATGGTAGCCTCCCGTCAAGGCCATCCAGCGTGTTCTTTAACGTGCACAGGGTATGGCTCTCCCGCACACGGGTTGGGTTGTTTTACTTCTGAGAGGCACTTTTTTGCACACCATGGGCTAAATGGCCAGGTCACATGGACCTCGAAGGGTCAGAGAAGGTTGGGGGAGGGGACCCACTGGAACAGCTGTTGGGAGACAGATGGTACCTCCCGTCAAGGCCATCCAGCGTGTTCTTTAACGTGCACAGGGTATGGCTCTCCCGCACACCGATTGGGTTGGGTTGTTTTACTTCTGAGAGGCACTTTTTTGCACACCATGGGCTAAATGGCCAGGTCACATGGACCTCGAAGGGTCAGAGAAGGTTGGGGGAGGGGACCCACTGGAACAGCTGTTGGGAGACAGATGGTAGCCTCCCGTCAAGGCCATCCAGCGTGTTCTTTAACGTGCACAGGGTATGGCTCTCCCGCACACGGGGCCACGGCTTAACGTCCCATCCGACGGACGGCGGCCTTTATCAAGCCCATCGGTGTCCTCTACTGACCGTGGGCAGGCGGGGAAATTTTGCAGAGATAAATCTCAACGCTGACCCAGCTGGGACTCGAACCTGGGAACTACAGATTACGAGCTGAGCCACCCCCGCCCCTACCGAGAAATACATTACCGTTCATTAAATGCATAATTGTAAATAAGGATTTGAAAAAACACAACTGATAAAGAGAACCGAAAAATAAAGAGTTTTCTCCAAGAGAGAGCACTTCAATTGGAAAGATTACTGAACAAGGGAACGAGAAAGAGATTTTCAGTGTCTTGTTCAAACAACAGCGAAAGATAACGTTCCTGAACAGACTGGCTTCATAAACAGAAGCCTGCGATGCAATTCTGAAAGTTAAACATTACACTGTGCCCTTCATAAGCTATCTAGTGACGCTGAAAGATCCGTTGATCAACAAACCGGCGAGCATCTGCGCTCTCAAAATGGTCTTCAGATCTCGGATCGTTGGCAGCAGACGGGAGAGGATTCGGGATACGCAAAGACGATTTGCATTTCAATGAGGAAGAGGATTTTAGCGAGGAAGAATTGATAAATTTTGCGAAGAAGAAGAATTGGTAAGGATATTCTCGTTAGAGTGAATATTTATTTAAATATCGATTAAAAGGTTGGGTTGTTTTACCTCTGAGCGGCAATTTTTTGCACACCATGGGCTAAATGGCCAGGTCACATGGACCCCGAAGGCTCAGAAAAGGTTGGGGGAGGGGACCCACTGGAACAGCTGTTGGAAGACAGATGGTAGCCCCCCGTCAAGGCCGTCTAGCGTGTTCTTTAACGTGCACAGGGTACGGCTCTCTCCCGCACACTGGGTCAACGTTGAGATTTATCTCCGCAAAATTTCCCGCTCTGCCCACGTTTAGTAGGAGACACCGATGGGCTTGGAAAGACCGCCGTCCGTCGGATGGGACGTTAAGCCGTGGCCCCGTGTGCGGGAGAGCCATACCCTGTGCACGTTAAAGAACACGCTTGATGGCCTTCACGGGAGGCTACCATCTGTCTCCCAACAGCTGTTCCAATGGGTCCCCTCCCCCAACCTTCTCTGAGCCTTTGGGGTCCTTGTGGCCTGGCCATTTAGCCCATGGTGTGCAAAAAAGTGCCGCTCAGAGGTAAAACAACCCAACTCTACTGATTGCAAAGTCAGCATCACGGATCATATGAGAAATTACAGTTACTTGATGCGAAATTCGATACCGAGGCGAACAAAAGGCCACTCTACTTGTTCATGATTTCAAAAAAACCATTATAGTTCCCATAAAACAATGTTCTCCGCCATTTTTTTTTCTAATCACGGATATAATTAATCTTTGAAACTAAGACGTAGTTCTAAGTCAACGATACATGTACGAAAATTCAAAATAACCGAGAAAAAAAGTCGAGAATTTCTGCGAAACGTGCAAGGTCAATTATTTTCTCCATGTGGGCACTTAATTTTGCAAAACCTTGTTCATCGCAAACAAGCAGAGTAAACAACAGAGACACAAAACATCCAACCCAGAAATAAAATCCTTTTTTGAAGAATACTTTCAAGTGTTAAATTATTCATGATCCATTCTCCAAAACTTCTTTTCCTGCCAGACTTCAAATCATCCACACACACAAAAAAATAGCCACCGAGAAAATGGCGACACGAAAACACGACGGTTACAAATATGTCAAAAATTTGCCACAAAATATTTCTTATTCTTGCTAGTCTTTCCAATTGGGACCGGAAAGAATTTTTCTCCTCTGTAATGCACAGAGGTTAAAGGAATCCTGCTTTTGCAAGAAAAGCCGTCCATGAGTTATGTATGACTCGCCTCAAAGATTTACACACGACAAACTTCCTTTGTCAACGTCACCGCCAAGTATTTCTTTAGTAATAAAGAGCAGCGGCAGAATGAACCGGAAATGTTCCTTGTTGCCATCCTCACATCACGAAATTCTTGGGAATATTCTTTTCTGCTCGAGGAGGTTTACTGTGTCAACAGGACCAACTAGATTACGTCTACACCTTGATAAGTAAAATCTGAAAGAATTTTTAAAAGATACTTCAAGTTCGGAAATTCGGCAACAAAATTTGATTCATAATATCGACCAGAAATATGCTCGTGTCAACACGTGATATGTAGATATTTGGTTCACGTGAGAGATCTCCTGTCATTGTAAACAGAGAAATAAAACTTCAGGAAGAAACTTTTTCAAATTAACAATTGTACTCCCGAATTTTAAGTTTCGGTCGTGGCAACCAAAAACATAAAAAAAGGTGTTTATATATTTATTTTTAATCTCTAACCCAGTGTTTCTCAACCTTTTTTTATGTTGTGGCACACATAGTACTGAACTCACTTCGTCACGACATACCTAGTATTGGTGACTTAGATATTTAGCCCATTGGGTGCAAAAGAAAAAAAAAAGGAAAAACGCATCTCACAGTTAAAATAACCCTACTCAACCAAATACCCAATTTTCGATCAGGTACAGTCGCTCAAAAAAGTATCCGAACACTATGGTTCATTACAAAATTCGCAAAAAAAATAAATGTCAACGATTTTTTTAGAAATTAGTGATCTGGCAACCTTCGTGTCACGTGACACGAAGGTTGCCAGATCACTAATTTCTAAAAAAATCGTTGCCAGATATTTTTTTCGAATTCTGTAATCAACCATAGTGTTCGGATATTTTTTTGAGCGACTGTAGGTGGTCATATTATTTTGATACTAGATCGTGTGGCTCACTCCCGGAAATATTGAGCGTGTGCAGTTACCGTTCACAGCAAACTGGAGCGTGTGCAGTAACTTCACACGCTCCAGTTTGCTGTGAACGGTAACTGGAGACAGTTGCTGTACACGCTCCAGATATTTTTCCTGAATTCTGTAATCACGTGACACGAAGGTTGCCAGATCACTAATTTCTAAAAAAAATCGTTGCCAGATATTTTTTTCTGAATTCTGTAATCACCATAGTGTTCGGATACTTTTTTGAGCGACTGTACCTAATGGCAGGCCCGGATCTAGAAAAAAAAAAAGCGGAAGGGGGGAACTTATGGGAGTCGGAAAATTGTAAAAAGGGGGCCAACTGAGTGGATGTTCATTGCAGTTTGACATTTTCCTTTCCGTTTTAGAGGTCTTTAAAATATTTCTTGGCAACTGCATCAGTTCATAAGTTTAATAATTTTTTGTCTCTATTACTTTGATTTGCATGCCCCACCCTTTTCCTCATATTTTCAAAATCCGGCCCTGCCCAATGGTGCAGACTACTGTCTCTCAACCTTTTTCATGTTGCAGCACACCTTAGTGCTGGACTCGCTTCGTCACCGCACACCAAGTATTGGACTCACCTTGTCATGGCACACTTAGTACTGGACTCGTTTGTCACAGCACACCTAGTACTGGACTCACTTTGTCATGGCATATCTAGTGCTGGACTCACCTCATCATTCCACACTTAGTACTGGACTCGCTTTGTCATGGCACATCTAGCGCTGGACTCACTTCATCATTCCACACTTAGTGCTGGACTCCCTTCGTCATTCCACACTTAATACTGGACTCACTTTGTTATGGGATATCTAGTACTGGACTCCCTTCGTCATTCCACACTTAATACTGGACTCCCTTCCTCATTCCACACTTAATACTGGACTCCCTTCCTCATTCCACACTTAATACTGGACTCCCTTCCTCATTCCACACTTAGTATTGGACTCACTTTGTCATGGCATATCTAGTGATGGACTCACTTCATCATTCCACACTTAGTACTGGACTCACTTTGTCATGGCATATCTAGTCTCCCCCTCTTTCTGAAACCTTTAGGCACACTGTTCATAACCCTATTCGCCAATCTATAATTATTCATACGGGCAACATGGCCAAACCAACGGAGTCTCTCTCTGCACAATATGCTGCTTAAAGGAGGTTGCAAACTCCTTTGCCTAATCTCATCATTAGTTACAAAGTTGAACCACCTAATGCCCAAGATACTGCGTAAGCATCTGGAATCAAAAGCATCTAGTTTCCTGTTATCTTGTTTACAAAGTGTCCAAGTTTCACTACCATAACTAACCCTAGAAAGAATCAAACTATTATACAGTCTAATTTTAGTCTTTAGGTGTATACGCCTATTTCTCCACACTCTCCATAGATTCTTAAAAGTCCTGGGAGCAATCCCTATTCGTCTGTTAATCTCATGCCGCACATCACCATTATCTGTTACATAGCTCCCAAGATAATTAAACTGTGACACCTGCTCAAGACTGCAACCATTCAGATTAACTGAATCACAACCTGCCTGACCAATTTTCATCACTTTAGTTTTCTCTCTGTTTATAACCAAACCTACTCTACTACCAGTCTCATCAACAGCTCGAATGAAAGAGTTCATCTCATCAACATCATTTGCCAAAAGGGCTAAATCATCAGCATAATCGAAATCAGAAATTTTCATATCTCCAGCCCATTTAAGGCTAAAAAGGTACGTACATGAAGGTTACATATCACCGATTTCTAAAAAAATCGTTGCCAGATATTTTTCCCAAATTCCGTTATCAACCATAGTGTTCGGATATTTTTTTTTGAGCGCTGTACTTTCAACTACAGAAAATAAAATTAGAAATTAGGCATAGGAGAATTGGAACCCCTTGCTATCACGTCTCCATTAGTTCCAAATGCAATAATGACTTCCTGATCGCACGATTCCGCCATTTAATTTGAATTGTTGGCCATTTAAGGCTTTTGGAATTCTCATTATCACCTGTCCTGTGCAAACGATTAAAGACACAGACGCAAATGATTTGTGGACACAAGAACGACGACTCCTTAATTCTGTGGCGAGTTGCCGTTCACTACCATTTAGTTTCGTATTCGACTGGGAATTTTGCTCCTGCAGTTTCGTAAACGTGAAGTGGCTGAAAAGTGCCCATATCCCATTAGCACTTTCTGAATGGGGCTCTCAATACTGCGAACGCCTTGATACGTTGTATGCTTTCGCATCATTGATGTTGTATCCGAATGGAATAAAATTTTTGTTTTCACACGACCACGATTTTAATGATAAAATTAAAATACGTCTTCATTCCGGAAACGCGAAATTCCTATTGGCTATATTTGGAAAATGGCAAAACTTTAAATTACTACTGCAAACGATTTATTCATACTCGAAATTTTAAATTTAGGTGGTACAGTCGCTCAAAAAAGTATCCGAACACTATGGTTGATTACAGAATTCAGAAAAAAATATCTGGCAACGATATTTTTAGAAATCACTAATCTGGCAACCTTTGTGTCACGTGACTTGAAGGTTGCCATATCACTGATTTCTAAAAAAATTGTTGCCAGATATTTTTTTCTGAATTCTGTGATCAACCATAGTGTTCGGATACTTTTTTGAGCGACTGTAGGTGGTCATATTATTTTGATACTAGATCGTGTGGGCTCACTCACGGAAATATTGAGCGTGTGCAGTTACCGTTCACAGCAAACTGGAGCGTGTGCAGTAACTGCACACGCTCCAGTATATTTAAAAATATATTTTAATCAATAAATAATGGTTACAAGGATCGGTTATTTCAGCGATTTTGCGATGCACACGAGGAAATAATTGCATACTGAGATCTGATAATTTAAAGAAATTCAGTCTTAATACTTTTTCCCTTATGAATTTCTCTGAAATTTCCTGTGTTGATTTATCGAAATCACAAATTTTATTTTGTCATGGAGAGTTTATTAATGTGTTTACTTCCAGGATGATAATTTAATTGTTACCGATAACGGTCCCGAGATGGCGCCACAATATGATATAACATGTAGCTGATAGCAAGTGCAATACAAAATTTTGCTCATCCATAAAAAAGAGCAATATCAAACATTGATATGAGCAAAAAATAAAAAAAAAATAAATACCCCCTCAAGCAGCTGCTTGCCACAGAGGTCTGACAGGAGCCTGTCAATTTATATGCCATAGTAGAAGGTCTGAGAGGATGCCAGAAACAAAGCATTCAAAAATCTCCAAAAAGGATACACAGGAAAGTACTCGGGGGAGGAGGGATATCGCTGAAAATCTGATCGTCTTATACGAATTCTCAAATTTTCTACCTTCTACTGAGGCGTATAAACTGACAGTCTCATGCGCAGGGGCGTAGAGAAGGACTAGGTTGTGGAGGGAGAAATCGGAAATTTTCCAACTCGGAAATCAATTTTTCCCAACTGAGCGAATAATGTCTAGATTTTCGCTCCCTGGGGGGTTTGAGACAGTTTTTCACAACTATCTTGCATTTTGCCATTTGGCTTACAATTTTGCCTACTAGCCATAATTGCATGGACATTATCACAAAATTTACATCTTGTCTCTGTATTGTAGCAAGTCAGTGTTAATTTTTCCCTTTGTTTGGCCAACTCTCCTTAATTTTCCAGGCTCGTAATCTGTAGTTCCCAGGTTCGAGTCCCAGCTGGGTGAGCGTTGAGATTTATCTCCGCAAAATTCCAAGCCCTGCCCACGGTCAGTAGGGGACGCCGTCCATCGGATGGGACGTTAAGCCGTGGCCCGTGTGCGGGAGAGCCATACCCTGTGCACGTTAATGAACACGCTGGATGGGCTTGACGGGAGGCTACCATCTGTTTCCCAACAGCTGTTCCAGTGGGTCCCCTCCCCCAACCTTCTCTGAGCTTTCGGGGTCCATGTGACCTGGCCATTTAGCCCTTGGTGTGCAAAAAAAAGTGCCGCTCAGAGGTAAAACAACCCAACCTCCTTAATTTCACAAAACCAATCGCAATCTTCTCTCCTAAATTTGCCAAGTCACCTAAAAATTATCAAACTCCCCAATACTTTGCCAAGTTTTCTCGATTTTGTCACCTCTCCTTAAATTCACAAACCCAATCCCAATTATCACACCTCGCCTATATTTCACCAAGTGGATTCGAATTTTGCCAACTCACCTACATTTTGCAAACTCGCCATAATTTTACAGAAAATATCGCATTTTTTACATCTTTCCTGAATTTTGCCAACTCCCAACGATTTTACCAACTGCCCCTAGATTTTGCCAACTCCCTAAGTTTGGCCAACTCGCCATAATTTTACAGAAAAAAAATCCCAATTTTTACATTTCACCTGAATTTTGCCAACTCCCTAATATTTTGCCAAGTTGTCCCGATTTTGCCAACTCACCTCTATTTTACTAAGTGGCTTCAAATTTTGCCGACTGCTCTAAATTTTGCCGACTCTCCATTTTCCAAACTGCCCTAAATTTTCCAAATTGCCTCGATTTTAACAACTCCCTTAATTTTGCAAAAAAAAAAGATTACAAATTTTCACAACTCATCTAGATTTTACCAAGTCGCTTCGAATTTTGCCAACTCCGAGTTACTTTTGGGGGGAGCCTACCCCCCCTCCCCCCCCCCCATTCTCCCCATGGCTACGCCCCTGCTCATGTCAGACCTCTATGGCAAGCAACTACTTGACGAGTTTATTTTTTTTAATCCAAAACATATAAAATATCATTTTAACCATTGCTGCCTGGTGTAATGTTTTAGAAACTGCAAACCCTACTCAAGTCTTATTCTCAGACTCTCGCCCCACCGGAAAACGAAATTCTCTGATCCCCCATCTCCGAAACTAAATCCTGGGTAAGTGCTTGACGATACAAACATTCTTAAATTTCTATAGGTCAGAAATAAATGTTATAACAAAGGAAACAGGAAACATTTTGCATATTCAAGCTTCCAACATTACAGTTGCCACATCTTTTCTGAGAATGTTTTTCCCCTGTGAAGGGCGGGGGTGCTCAGTCGGTAGTGCGCCAGGCTCATAATCTGCAGTTCTCAGGTTCGAGTCCCAGCTGGGTCAGCGTTGAGATTTATCTCCGCAAAAATTCCCCGCCCTGTCCACGGTCAATAGGGGACACCGATGGGCTTGGAAAGGCCGCCGTCCGTCGGATGGGACGTTAAGCCGTGGCCCCGTGTGCGGGAGAGCCATACCCTGTGCACGTTAAAGAACACGCTGGATGGCCTTGACGGGAGGCTACCATCTGTCTCCCAACAGCTGTTCCAGTGGGTCCCCTCCCCCAACCTTCTCTGAGCCTTCGGGGTCCATGTGGCCTGGCCATTTAGCCCATGGTGTGCAAAAAAGTGCCGCTCAGAGGTAAAACAATCCAATCCAAACCCTGTCCAAAAAATGTCTTCATAATATCCTCCATCTTAAAGAAAAAAAAAAAGCAACAATTTATCATTCCCAATATTTATTTATTTGTAACTTAATTCGAAAAATTATGCTGAGAATTGTTTATAATCTCATTAATCCTAGGTTAAGTTACTTCTAAATTAAATCTGGATCTAATTAAAACTTGCTTCGATACTTTGTTTTTCACTTCTTAAATATTGTTTTTATTATATTCCTTAATTGAATATCAATTTTAAAAGGAAAATATTTTTTTTTATATTTTCGTGGTTTGCAACATACTATTTTTGCCACCTTTGTCGAATTGCCAGTTTTCGAAATACTGAATTAATAAATTTAAAGCATTTTTTGCTGGTAGCCATATCACCTTGTATTCACCAAATTCTTCAATTGTTATTATTGCTACTTTTTAATAAATAATCATTTTGAATAATGACATTAATACATAACTACCTGTAATAATGACACTTAATATATATGTCTAATAATTACTTTCATTATTCAACAATTAATAATAATTCCCTTTTTTACATGAATATCTCTATTAATAACTTTTATTACATGTGTTGTTAATAAATACTTGTGTATATAAGTATCTTTAATAATGGCTTTATATATATATATCTAATAATAACTTTAAATATAAGTATCTCTCTAAAAATGGCTACTAATGTATAAGTTTCTCTATCAATGATTTTCAGCATCTATATTTTTAATGACGATTTTTGTTATTATGTGACTCGTTCTCTAATTGTGGCTTTCTCATAATGACTTTCACTACATAGGTATCTCTCATAATGACTTTCATTATATAGGTATCTCTCATAATGACTTTCACTATATAGGCATCTCTCATAATGACTTTCACTATATAGGCATCTCTCATAATGACTTTCACTATATAGGCATCTCTCATAATGACTTTCATTATATAGGCATCTCTCACAATGACTTTCATTATATAGGTATCTCTCATAATGACTCATTATATAGGTATCTCTCATAATGACTCATTATATAGGTATCTCTCATAATGACTTTCACTATATAGGTATCTCTCATAATGACTTTATGATGAACGTCAGTAATTGGGAGGCGGAGCATTTGGCACCACCTGGAAAAAATTATTAAATATTAATTTATGTTGCATAATATCAGGCGTACCAAATCTAATATTGTTTTCCCTTAACGAAATTTAATGTTGATCTTTTCTTTTGTTTACGGAAGCATATCATATTTATTAATATGAAAAAGCATTTAAAAAAAAACCCTCAAGCAGCTGCTTGCCACAGAGGTCTGACAGGAGCTTGTCAGTTTATATGCCAAAGTAGAAGGTCTGAGAGGATGGCAGGACCTCAGCAGAAAACATGTATATTTAATAATAAGTTTCCATTTTCTTTCGTTTCGTTTGTGCCAACATTGGTTGTATCTCCACCACCCAGTTTTATCCTTTGTACGGTCTTTAGATTGCCACACATCTTCCCCGATTTAAATAAAGATGTCTAGCAAATTACAACGGGGAATAAATTCTTGACAGCTAGACATTGCTCCTGGAAAACATACAGGCAGAAACGCCATCTATTGAGGTATTTATCACCTAATTTTTTTTTAAATTAAAGTGAAAACGTATTGAAGTAATACAAAAGAGAAGTGTTAATCGAATATCTATTTATCAGTCAAAGGAAGCAAATATTTTGACGATCAGAATGAAAATGCCAAAGGTTTACAAAAGTGTTTTTTGTTGTAGCATCAAAAATTCGCAATAGTCTTCATATTAGTTGCAATGCACGATTTTGCTGTTAAGCTTAGATTTCTGATAAATGCATAAACACTTTAAATAATTTTTTAATTTGCATTAAAAGTAAACAAAAGGAAATCTAGAATAAGTTTTAAAATATTTTTATGAAATCTATATGGATTAATTATCAAGTTTAGAAATCTACGCTATCAAGTTAGAACAGTTGCTGTACACGCTCCAGATATTTTTCCTGAATTCTGTAATCAACCATAAAATAAAAAATAAATACCTCCTCAAGCAGCTGCTTGCCACATAGCTCTGACAGGAGCCTTGTCAGTTCATAGGCCATAGTAGGTCTGTGAGGATGGCAGGACCTCAGCAGAAAAACAACACGAACATTCATGCCTTACGCTATTTTGTTGATTCTCCAAAATCGGGCCGCTAAGCTGCCACATATGATGATAGTAATATTTGTGGCTCAGAGCTTTATGTAAATAATTCAGAAATAAAGTATCACAGGAAAAAGTCCTGTAGACAAGAAACACGTGAATTAATTAGCTGAAAAAAATTGTTTGCCCTAATTGTTGAAGAAAACTGTTAATCTCTGGTGGGCTAGCAGTTATGAAGTCTGGCATACTTCTGGGAGACGTTGGTTCGAATCCCAGTCAGGAGAACCATTTTTTTTTTTCGACTAATTATTTCAAATGTTTCTTGCCTATAGGACATTTTCCTGTGATAATTTATTACCAAAAATTCTTATCTTACCTCTGAGCGGAACTTTTTCGCACACCATGGGCTAAATCAAGAACCCCGAAGGCTCAGAGGTTAGGGGAGGGAACCCACTGGAACAGCTGTTGGGAGACAGATGGTAGCTTCCCGTCAAGGCCATCCAGTGTGTTCTTTAACGTGCACAGGTTATGGCTCTCCCGCACACGGGGCCACGGCTTAACGTTCCATCCGACGGACGGCGTCCTTTCCAAGCCCATCGGTGTCCTCTACTAACCGTGGGCAGAGCAGGAGTTTTGTGGAGATAAATCTCAACGCTGACCCAGCTGGGACTCGAACCTAGGAACTACAGATTACGAGCCTAACGCGCTACCGACTGAGCCCCCCCTGAAACCGTGAATAATATCAAAGTATTTCTAAATGCCAGAGAAGAAAAGAATCTGCTATATGTCTGAGAGGGTCTGTCTGTCTGTCTGTCTGTCTGTTTTTCCTTTTCTTCATTTGTTCGTCCATTCAAATTTTGCCTTTTTTTTTTCATTGGTTTATGAAATTAATGAGAATTTGTATTTTTTGTTTAGATAGATATGCTAATTAAATATCACTATTCACATTTCCGGGGATGGGGTCATTTTAGTTGGTAGCGCTCCAAGCTCATAATCTGCAGTTCCCAAGTTCGAGTCCCAATTGCACTAGCGTAGAGATCTACTCGACTAAACCCTCAAACAGCCCTCGGCGAGAAAGGAGACACCGATGGATTGGAAAGACCACCATCCGTCGGATGGGATATTAAGTCATGATTCAGGAGAGCCATACCCCGTGCACACTGAAAAACACGCTGGATGGTCTTGACGAGAGCTATCATCAATTGTCCAATGAATCTTCCTCCCCATACCTTTTCTAAGCGGGGCGGGGGTGGCTCAGTCGGTAGCGCGCCATGCTCGTAATCTGTAATTCCCAGGTTCGAGTCCCAGCTGGGTTAGCGTTGAGATTTATTTCCGCAAAATTCCCCGCCCTGCCCACGGTCAGTAGGGGACACCGATGAGTTTGGAAAGGCCACCGTCCGTCGGATGGGACGTTAAGCCGTGGCGCCGTGCGTGTGAGAGCCATACCTTGTGTACGTTAAAGAACACGCTGGATGGCCTTGATGGGAGGCTACCATCTGTCTCCCAACAGCTGCTCCAGTGGGTCCCCTCCCCCAACCTTCTCTGAGCCTTCGGGGTCCATGTGACCTGGCCATTTAGCCCATGGTGTGCAAAAAAGTGCCGCTCAGAGGTAAAACAAACCAACCCAACTTATCGACCTCTAACGGTGGAAATTCACACTAATAAAAATTTCAGAAAATGAGAATTGTTGTTCGGTTGTTTTACCTCTGAGCGGCACTTTTTTTGCACATAATGGGTTAAATAGCCAGGTCACATGGACCCCGATGACTTAGAGAAGGTTGGGAGAGGGGACCCACTGGAACAGCTGTTGGGAGACAGATGGTAGCCTCTCGTAAGGCCATCTAGCGTGTTCTTTAACGTACACAGGGTATGTCTCTCCCGCACACGGGCCTACGGCTTAACGTCCCATCCTACGGACGGCGGCCTTTCGAAGCCGATCGGTGTCCTCTTTCTCATCGAGAGCCGGATGGGATTTAGCGGAGATTAACTTGGGGACTCGAACTTGGAAACTGAAGATTGCCAGCCTGGAGCGCTATCGTTGAGTCCAGCCCAATGTGAATGAATGATAATAACAAGATCTGATCTTGATTCAATGAATTCGAAAACAACACTCTTCAACATCAGATTCAGAGTTAAAAGGAAAATATTTGTTGTAACAAAACAGTTGAATGTTTACAGATGGAAAGAGGATCAAATGAAAACCACAGTTCTTTTTTCTTTTGTGGAGCGGGGGTGGCTCAGTCGGCAGCGCGCCAGGCTCATAATCTGCAGTTCCCAGGTTCGAGTCCCAACTGGGTCAGCGTTAAGACTTATCTCCGCAATACTCCCCGCTCTGCCCACGGTCAGTAGAGGACACCGATGGGCTTGGAGAGGCCGCCGTCCGTCGGATGGGACGTTAAGCCGTGGTCCCGTGTGCGGGAGAGCCATACCCTGTGCACGTTAAAGAACACGCTGGATGGCCTTAACGGGAGGCTACCATCTGTCTCCCAACAGCTGTTCCAGTGGGTCCCCTCCCCCAACCTTCTCTGAGCCTTCGGGGTCCTTGTGACCTGGCCATTTAGCCCATGGTGTTCAAAAAAGTGCCGCTCAGAGGTAAAACAATCCAACGTTAAAGAACACACTGGATGGCCTTGGCTACCATCTGTCTCCCAACAGCTGTTCCAGTGGGTCCCCTCTCCAAACTTTCTCTGAGCCTTCGGGGTCCATATGACCTGGCTATTTAACCCATGGTGTGCAAAAAAGTGCCGCTCAGAGGTAAAAAAATCCAACGTTAAAGAACGCACTGGATGGCCTTGACGGGAGGCTACCATCTGTCTCCCAACAGCTGTTCCAGTGGGTCCCCTCCCCCAACCTTCTCTGAGCCTTCGGGAACCTCAGAGGTAAAACAACCCAATTCTTTTTTTTTGTGTGAAAATAAGCTAAAAAAAAGAGTAAAGAGAGACATTCGCATCCCTTTCAACAGTGCCGTTAAATTCTGAAGCTTCGATAATTCTTCAAAAACTCAACGAATTTTGAGATCTTCAACATCTTTAGAAGTCAGTCCCTTTTTTCTCCGAAAAAGCCTCTTCTACAAGTCACTTGGAATTCGACCCTCCATTTCCTGAATCCTTTAAAGAATAGAGCCTAAATACAAAACTCGCAAGTGACGCTGGACAGAAATAGAACTGAAGCCTCTGTCCAACAAGCGAAGAATGCAATCATCAGTAATAAATCCCCTTTCTGCTTAGAAGAAATGGCGCTCCAAACTGACAGCTGAGGTTCTTCGTTTTCGCTGCAGTTGTTTGAAAGCTTCTAAAGTGTGAGACTCTTACAATGCAAGACTTCGACTTTTCTCTGGTGTCAGGTTTCTTTGTAGAGTTTGGTTTCGCCACATAAACAAACTCAGCCTTATAAAGAACATTTCTTGAAACTCCATTTAAAAAAGTGATCTGTTGTTCGTATTACTTTGTTTATTAAGTAGGGTAGCCAGGAAGGACGAGGCTATCTCGCTAGTGAAAGGGGTTTTGCTGACGTCATCAACTGAGGGGATTTTTAAAAATATATATATTTGGATCAAATATTATTGACGGTTTCTTTAGAGTAGGGGTTTTGCTGACGTCATCAACTGAGGGGATTTTTAAAAAATATATATATTTGGATCAAATATTATTGACGGTTTCTTTAGAGTAGGGGTTTTGCTGACGTCATCAACTGAGGGGATTTTTAAAAATATATATATTTGGATCAAATATTACTGACGGTTTCTTTAGAGTAGGGGTTTTGCTGACGTCATCAACTGAGGGGATTTTTAAAAAATATATATATTTGGATCAAATATTACTGACGGTTTCTTTAGAGTAGGGGGTTTTGCTGATGTCATCAACTGAGGGGATTTTTAAAATACATATATTTGGATCAAATATTACTGACGGTTTCTTTAGAGTAGGGGTTTTGCTGACGTCATCAACTGAGGGGATTTTTAAAAATATATATATTTGGATCAAATATTACTGACGGTTTCTTTAGAGTAGGGGTTTTGCTGACGTCATCAACTGAGGGGATTTTTAAAAAATATATATATTTGGATCAAATATTACTGACGGTTTCTTTAGAGTAGGAGTTTTGCTGACGTCATCAATTGAGGGGATTTTTAAAAATATATATATATTTGGATCAAATATTACTGAAGGTTTCTTTAGAGTAGGGGTTCCCAACGTGGGGTACGCGCTAAAATACATCATGAGAGCTCAAAAGTCGCTAGATCTAGTAACAAAGTCAGAGTTTTATTTTATTCCCATTGTTATACTATAACTATAGTTTTATCCATCTATATAAGGGGTACGCCAGTTACATACACATTTCCAGAGGGTGCAGTCGCTCAAAAAAAAATCCGAACACTGCGCTTGATTACAGAATTCAGAAAAAATATCTGGAGCGTGTACAGCAACTGTACACGCTCCAGTTACCGTTCACAGCAAACTGGAGCGTGTGCTCCAGTTTGCTGTGAACGGTAACTGGAGCGATTTTTTTTTAGAAATTAGTGATCTGGCAACCTCCGTGTCACGTGACACGTGACACGAAGGTTGCCAGATCACTAATTTCTAAAAAAAATCGTTGCCAGATATTTTATCTCAATTCTGTAATCAACCAAGTGTTCGGATACTTTTTTGAGCGACTGTACATAGTCTCAAATATTTCAAAGAACAATTTGACGAAAAATGCAAAAAAATATAAAACCATCTTAGCTTTGCGACTCCTTTCCAAGCTGCTCGCGACCCACAGTTTCAGAATCCCCCTGACTGAATGATAAAAAAAGGAAACATCAAATCTTTCACTTCATATATAATTTTTTTTCTAATTGTGTGTAAATATTTGTTTAGTTTTCTTACTTCAAGATCAGTAAAGGTGTTGTTAATTGTGTCATTTCCATAATTCTTGAGATAGTGAATAAAAATACTGTTAAAAAGTTGTAGATTTTATATACGTTTCATTTAGATGTGTATGCGTTTTCTCTCTTTAGTAGGAGCGGGGGTGGCTCAGTCGGTAGCGCGCCAGGCTCGTAATCTGTAGTTCCCAGGTTCGAGTCCCAGCTGGGTCAGCGTTGAGATTTATCTCCGCAAAAATTCCCCGCCCTGCCCACGGTCAGTAGGGGACACCGATGGCCTTGGAAAGGCCGCCGTCCGTCGGATGGGACGTTAAGCCGTGACACCGTGTGCGGGTGAGCCATATTCTATGCACGTTAAAGAACACGCTGGATGGTATTGACGGGAGGTTGCCATCTGTCTCCCAACAGCTGTTCCAGTGGGTCCCCTTCCCCAACCTTCTCTGAGCCTTCGGGGTCCATGTGACCTGGCCATTTAGCCCATGGTGTGCAAAAAAGTGCCGCTCAGAGGTAAAACAACCCAACGTTAAAGAACACGTTGGATGGCCTTGACGGGAGGCTGCCATCTGTCTCCCAACAGCTGTTCCAGTGGGTCCCCTTCCCCAACCTTCTCTGAGCCTTCGGGGTCCATGTGACCTGGCCATTTAGCCCATGGTGTGCAAAAAAAGTGCCGCTCAGAGGTAAAACAACCCAACGTTAAAGAACACGCTGGATGGCCTTGACGGGAGGCTACCATCTGTCTCCCAACAGCTGTTCCAGTGGGTCCCCTCCCCCAACCTTCTCTGAGCCTTCGGGGTCCATGTGACCTGGCCATTTAGTCCATGATGTGCAAAAAAGTGCCGCTCAGAGGTAAAACAATCCAATCTTTCTGTAGTATCTGTAAAAGTTTGAGATTTCGCAGTTGACGCTTTGGCAATTCAAATTTTCGCATTTATTAAAGTTACAAAGTTACGAAAATGACTAACCATCGATATAAGAAATAATTCCTTTTTTTTCTTACCTTTTTGTAACTAACTACATTTTGTTTGCTACAAAAAACCTCAAGCTTTACAATGATCCTTACAAATATATTCTACATTAATAATTAAAATATTAAATATTAACAGTTTTACCTTGTGTTACTCAGTTTTTTGATATTCAATTAGGCCTTTTTTTTTGGAGAAAATAAATTACTAGCTTATTTGTTTTTCAGACAAGTTTATAATTACCAACTTTCTAAAATATGTAGTAAAATCTGATAATTTTTATGTCCGATTTCTTTAACGAAAAGGGGGAATTTCTAAACTTTTTTCCCATTGAGTTTTAAATATTTTTTAAATAAATGTAAAGTGTATTTTTTTTGGAGGGGGGATTCATCCCTAGAAACTGTTATCATTAGCAATGCTTTAAACAGCAATATAGTCAATGTGTTACTCAATTGAGGGATTTTCTAAGAAAGTTTTATGGTAAAATTAAACTGATTGTAATTCTTAAACTGTCCAGATAGATTGTCCAGATTCGTGGATTGCTTTCATAAACAAGACATAAATAGATACAAGATCTCTCTGTTCGTTGTATCTGTTGCAAGATTTGAGGTTCAACATCACAAAAACTAACGTTACTCAAAAAATATGCAAATATATTCAACCAGACCTCTAAAATCGTTTTAGGTGAACGATCACAAATGGCACATTTCAGATGGGTTGGGTTGGGTTGTTTTACCTCTGAGCGGCACTTTTTTGCACACCATGGGCTAAATGGCCAGGTCACATGGACCCCGAAGGCTCAGAGAAGGTTGGGGGAGGGGACCCACTGGAACAGCTGTTGGGAGACAGATGGTAGCCTCCCGTCAAGGTCATCCAGCGTGTTCTTTAACGTGCACAGAGTATGGCTCTCCCACACACGGGGCCACGGCTTAACGTCCCATCCGACGGACGGCGGCCTTTCCAAGCCCATCGGTGTCCCCTACTGACCGTGGGCAGGGCGAGGAATTTTGTGGACATTTCAGATGGCCTTCACTGGAGGCTACAATCTGTCTCCTAGCATCTGTGATCCCCTCTCCCAACCTTCTCTGAGCCCTTGGGGGTCCTTGTGACCTGGGCATTTAGCTCATTATATGCAAAAAAGTGCTGATCAGGGGTAAAACAACCAAACTCCTTCCCCTACCCAACTTTGGGCCTTTGGGGTTCTTATGATATGGCCAATAACTCATCATCTCAAAATCTTCCCCAAACATATTTTCATAATACATCACTGTCCATATCGCAATATATGAAAGAAACACTCATTTGCACGATACACGACAAATCGAACACTTCTCCAGCTCAATATGAAATCGTTTTGAACCAAATGATTCAGCTTTTGATGAATATCTGTGGCATTAAAATCCCTCTGCAGTGATATGTAAATAGATTTATCATAATCCTTACCTGAGAGGTGGCGCAACGTAACTCATTTCTGAACGAGTTTCGAAATCCAAAACGTTATCTTTCAGACGATTCCTTTCTTCCGCTGGCAACAGAAATGTCAACGAACAAGAGAAACGAAATCTGTCAGACGATGATAAAACTGAGACGCCTGATAAACAATGAATAACATGATAAGAAAGCGGTGGAGAGTCCACCGAAGGCCATTTCGAAAGCAATTTGAGACAGTGAAATTGCGCAGTTGACACTTTGACAATTCTCGTAACACCATTGGTTGATTGGGTTATCAATCAGTTCAATCAACCTGTCATCTCTGAGATCATTGGTTGATTTATGAGATCACTGATCGATTGGCAGGTTAAATAAATATATAAAAATACCCCCTCAAGCAGCTGCTTGCCACAGAGGTTTGATAGGAGCCTGTCAGTTTATATGCCATAGTAGAAGGTCTGAGAGGATGGCAGGACCTCAGCAGAAAAACAACACACACATCCATGCCTTACCCGGGGCTCGAACCCAGGTCCCTTAGATCAGTAGCTAAGCGTGCTAACCACTCGGCCATGGGACGGCTTAAAATAAATAAATACCCCCTCAGGCAGCTGCTTGTCACAGAGGTCTGACAGGAGCCTGTCAGTTTATATGCCAGGTTACTGGTAGTTAAATCAACCAATGCTTTATGAGAGCTATATATATTAAGTTCGCAATCTCACTGTTTCGTGCAGACGTGTTATACCTCTGAGCGGCAACTTTTTTGCCTACAATGAGCTAAATGACCAGGTCACAAGGACTCCGTGGTTCCAGAAAAGGTTGGGGGAAGGAAACCATCTGAACTGCTGTGTTAGAAGACAAAATGGCAGCCTCCCGTCAAGGCCATCCATCGCCCGAACGGACTGCAGAGGGAGCTACTTCTTCTGTTAGTGCACTGTTAGGGTTTGGTATGTTTAGGCAGACGCTTGTAGGAAATGGAAAAATTGACAGAGTTGAGTTTAGTAGGGTTGTTGTTTTACCTCTGAGCGGCACTTTTTTGCACACCATGGGCTAAATGGCCAGGTCACATGGACCCCGAAGGCTCAGAGAAGGTTGGGGGAGGGGACCCACTGGAATAGCTGTTGGGAGACGGATGGTAGCCTCTCGTTAAGGCCATCTAGCGTGTTCTTTAACGTGCACAGGGTATGGCTCTTCCGTACACGGGCCACGGCTTAACGTCCCATCCGACGGACGGCGGCCTTTACAAGCCCATCGGTGTCCCCTACTGACCGTGGGCAGGGCGGGGAATTTTGCGGAGATAAATCTCCATGCTAAACCCAGCTGGGACTCGAACCTGGGAACTACAGATTACGAGCCTGGCGCGCTACCGACTGAGCCACCCCCGCCCCAAGTTTAGTAGGGTGTTGAGTTTGTAGACATGTTTGAGTTTCTGGTTATCGGGAAATTCATTAAAAAAAGAGGGGGATGATTATAACCCATAATACACCCTCCCCTCTTGGGTATGTCATTGCTTTTTTTTACGGCACCTTCGGAAGAATTTTTCTCAGTTGCTTCCAAAGTTGTCAAGAACCCATCATCATTGTAAGAACTTTGACATCAAACATAATGACTCTACAACTGATTAGTTTGCTTTTCGAAAGTTACCATTTTCTAAGGAACACTCTATGGTGTGCATCTAATTATTTAGGGACGGGGGTGGCTCAGTCGGCAGCGCGCCAGGCTTGTAATCTGCAGTTCCCAGGTTCGAGTCCCAGCTGGGTCAGCGTTGAGATTTATCTCCGCAAAATTCCCCGCCCTGCCCACAATCAGTAGGGGACACCGATGGGCTTGGAAAGACCATCCGTCCGTCGGATGGGACGTTAAATCGTAGTACCGTGTGCGGGAGAGCCATACCCTCTGCACGCTACAGAACACGCTGGATGGCCTTGACGAGAGGCTACCATCTGTCTCCCAACAAATGTTCCAGTGGGTCCCCTCCCCCAACCTTCTCTGAGCCTTCGGGGTCCATGTGACCTGGCCATTTAGCCCATGGTGTGCAAAAAAGTGCCGCTCACAGGTAAAACAACCCAACCCAAAGCATCTAATTATTGAATTAAAAGGTCCACATCCACCTGGCCATTCTCTTCGAAAATCCCTGCTCTGTCCTAAGTCAAGAGACACCAATGGGCTTGGAATGGCCGCCATTCATCACATGGGGCATTACGCTGTGTGTGGGAGAGCCACACCATGTGCACGTTGAAGAACACACTGGATAGTCTTGACGGGAGGCTGCCATCTGTCTTCTAACACAGCAATTCAGATGGTTCCCTTCCTCCAACCTTCTCTGCAGCCTCGGAGTCCTTGTGACCTGGTCATTTAGCTCATTGTAGGCAAAAACAGGTGCCGCTAACAGGTACAGTCGCTCAAAAAAATATCCAAACGCTATGGTTGATTACAGAATTCAGAAAAAATATCTGGAATTTTTTTTTAGAAATCAGTGATTTGGCAACCTTCGTGTCACGTGATTACAGAATTCAGGAAAAATATCTGGAGCGTGTACAGCAACTGCACACGCTCAATATTTCCGTGAGTGAGCCCACACGATCTAGTATCAAAATAATATGACCACCTACAGTCGCTCAAAAAAATATCCGAACACTACGGTTGATTACAGAATTCAGAAAAAATATCTGGCATTATTTTTTTAGAAATTAGTGATCCGTCAACCTTCGTGTCACGTGACACGAAGGTTGCCAGATCACTAATTTCTAAAAGAAAATCGTTGCCAGATATTTTTTCTGAATTCTGTAATCAACTATGGTGTTCGGATATTTTTTTGAGCGACTGTATCACAATCCAGTCCACCTAGCAAGTCACTAGACCGAATAGTAATATACAGTCGTTCAAAAAAATACCTAATGTCACCAGGAGGTCGTGGATTCGGATCCCACCGGATAATAGTTTTTTCCCCATTTTATTTTGCTGAAATTTTCAATTTATGTACAGTTGCTCAAAAAAATATCCGAACACTATGGTTGATTACAGAATTCAGAAAAAATATCTGGCAACGATTTTTTTTTAGAAATTAGTGATCTGCCAAACCGTGTCACGTGACACAAAGGTTTGGCAGATCACTAATTTCTAAAAAAAAAATCGTTGCCAGATATTTTTTCTGAATTCTGCAATCAACCATAGTGTTCGGATACTTTTTTGAGCGACTGTAGGTGGTCATATTATTTTGATACTAGATCGTGTGGGCTCACTCACGGAAATATTGAGCGTGTGCAGTTACCGTTCACAGCAAACTGGAGCGTGTGCAGTAACTGCACACGCTCCAGATATTTTTCTTTAATCTGTAATCACGTGACACAAAGGTTGCCAGATCACTAATTTCTAAAAAAAAAAATCGTTGCCAGATATTTCTTTTGAGTTCTGTAATCAACCACAGCGTTCGGATACTTTTTTGAGCGACTGTACTTGCCAGGGACAGAAACTTTAACTGATTTCATTATTTCTGATTCATTGAAAGATAAACAGTTCTCACCTGTAAGGTACAACTGGTTGGGGTTCCTCAAGGGTATCCATGGGGTCCTCCATCGCATCCCTTACTCTTATGTTCCAAAGCAATGTCACAATTCTTTTGCTGTGTTGAAGAAAAATTTTGTTCAACATTAGTGCAACTTTTAACACAAAAATAAAACTTTTTATTATTGCAAGTCTACTGCTGATGTGGCAATTTATAAATTTCTAAACAGAATCTATTATAGGTATCTTTCATAAACTTTTTCTTCTATCTATTTTTTTCGAAAATTCACCCCGTGGCAGAGTGGTTAGCGTGCTTGGCTGGTGATCAAAGGGACCCGGGTTCGAGTCCCGGGTCCCTTTGATCACCAGCCAAGCACGCTAACCTATTTCAAGGGGATTTCATGGATGTTTGTGTTGTCTATCTGCTGAGGTTCCGCCATCCTCACAGATCCCTTCTTCTATGGGTTACTGACAAGGCTCCTGTCAGACCTCTCCGGCAAGCAGCTGCTTGAGAGGGTATTTATTTATTTTATTTACTCCTAGACTGTCAAGCTAGGACCACCAAATTTCGCCTACAGCTTCATCTCACCATAACTTAGTACAGTCGCTCAAAAAAGTATCCGAACACTATAGTTGATTACAGAATTCGGAAAAAAATATCTGGCAACGATTTTTTTTTAGAAATTAGTGATCTGGCAACCTTTGTGTCACGTGATTACAGAATTCAGGAAAAATATCTGGAGCGTGTACAGCAATCCAGTTTGCTGTGAACGGTAACTGCACACGCTCAATATTTCCGTGAGTGAGCCCACACGATCCAGTATCAAAATAATATGACCACCTACAGTCGCTCAAAAAAGTAACCGAACACTATAGTTGATTACAGAATTCGGAAAAAATATCTGGCAACGTTTTTTTTTTAGAAATTAGTGATCTGGCAACCTTTGTGTCACGTGATTACAGAATTCAGGAAAAATATCTGGAACGTGTACAGCAACTGTACACGCTCCAGTTTGCTGTGAACGGTAACTGCACACGCTCAGTATTTACGTGAGTGAGCCCACACGATCTAGTATCAAAATAATATGACCACCTACAGTCGCTCAAAAAAGTATCCGAACACTATGGTTGATTACAAAATTCGGAAAAAATATCTGGCAACGACTTTTTTAGAAATCAGTGATCTGGCAACCTTCGTGTCACGTGACACGAAGAATGCCAGATCACAATGTCACCACGTGTTGTCACCAATAATCAACCACAGTGTTCGGATATTTTTTTGAGCGACTGTACCGCCCCCCCCCACCCCGGAAATCCTGTCGTCTTATATTAAATCTCAAATTCATCTACCTGCTTGAAATCCAAAACAATTGTCTTTGTATAATTTTTTTTCAGCCGCATATTTTATGTCCGACACTAAAAATAGATTTAAAAAACAACTATAAAAACCTCATTCCATGTAGAATGTCATTTTAATCTTTCCTGTTCGGTGGAATATTTTAGTAATTGGGAAACCCTATTCAACTCTTATTTTCAGATTCCCCCCACCCCTCCTCGAAGCCTCCCCGAAACCAAATCCCCCCCCCCCCCCGCCTTAAACTAAATCCTGGGTACGCGACCTGTTCACCTCAATAGATCGCAACTGGTGGGGGGGAAGGTGATGTCCGCAGACAGAAGAGGCATTCATCGTTCCCGAGAGTGTGATGAGAACAACACTTCTCTCGAGGCAAAATGCCTTCCCCTCTTCAACCCACCCTCCTCATCACATCTCGCGATGACAGCCCACTGCAATTGGTTCGGTAATAAGCGATTCCCCTCCCCCCTGCAGTTACTTGTTGGGACGAGAAAGCCACACATAAAGATGCGCGAGCGGCGTTGACGTCAAAGAGAACGGAATCCTCTCCATCCTCCTTTGCTCCTGTCGAGTGCTCCCAAGATTATCACAGACTCCGTTAAAGGGAAGAGCCGCTAATGGTTTTATTGGACGACTAGATAAGGCACACAGAGCAATGCGCTGCATAATTGTTTTTTTTTTTTCAATCTGCGCGCTCAGATGTGTCGTCGTCGGTTTCTTCCTTTCTTTCTCTTCGGTCATCTACCTGTAGAGTATTTTTATCTGGCGATTTCTATCGAGAGCAAATTTATCGATTGCAACGGAACGTGTCTGCATCGGGACGAAGCAGATTCTGATGGAGAAGGCGCAAGCGCGAAATACGCAAGTGTACAGTCGCTCCAAAAAGTATCCGAACACTAGGGTTGATTACAGAATTCAGAAAAAATATCTGGCAAACGATTTTTTTTTTAGAAATTAGTGATCTGGCAACCTTCGTGTCACGTGACACGAAGGTTACCAGATCACTAATTTCTAAAAAAAAATCGTTTGCCAGATATTTTTTCTGAATTCTGTAATCAACCCTAGTGTTCGTGACACGAAGGTTACCAGATCACTAATTTTTTAGTTTTCTTAGTCATGTCCCTAATTTCCCCCTCCTTCTAGTAGTTATATTCAAAGTTACTGTCTTCTTAGTCATGTCCATAATTTCCCCACCCTCTAGTAGTTATGTCCAAAGCTACTGTCTTCTTAGTCATGTCCGTAATTTCCCCCACCCTCTAGTAGTTATATTCAAAGTTACTGTCTTCTTAGTCGTGTCCCTAATTTCCCCCACCCTCTAGTAGTTATATCCAAAGTTACTGCCTTCTTAGTCATGTCCATAATTTCCCCATCCTCTACTAGTTATGTCCAAAGCTACTGTCTTCTTAGTAATGTCCCTAATTTCCCCCACCCTCTAGTAGTTATATTCAAAGTTACTGTCTTCTTAGCCATGTCCATAATTTCCCCACCCTCTAGTAGTTATATTCAAAGTTACTGTCTTCTTAAGCATGTCCCTAATTTTCCCCATCCTCTAGTAGTTATATCCAAAGTTACTACCTTCTTAGTCATGTCCATAATTTCCCCCACCCTCTAGTAGTTATATCCAAAGTTACTGTCTTCTTAGTCATGTCCCTAATTTCCCCCACCCTCTAGTAGTTATATCCAAAGTTACTGCCTTCTTAGTCATGTCCATAATTTCCCCATCCTCTACTAGTTATGTCCAAAGCTACTGTCTTCTTAGTCATGTCCCTAATTTCCCCCACCCTCTAGTAGTTATATTCAAAGTTACTGCCTTCTTAGTCATGTCCATAATTTCCCCAGCCTCTAGTAGTTATGTCCAAAGCTACTGTCTTCTTAGTCATGTCCCTAATTTCCCCCTCCCTCTAGTAGTTATATTCAAAGTTACTGTCTTCTTAGTCATGTCCATAATTTCCCCACCCTCTAGTAGTTATGTTAAAAGCTACTGTTTTCTTAGTCATGTCCCTAATTTCCCCACCCTCTAGTAGTTATGTCCAAAGTTACTGTTTTCTTAGTCATGTCCCTAATTTCCCTCTCCCTCTGGTAGTTATATCCAAAGTTACTGCCTTCTTAGTCACGTCCCTAATTTCCCCCACCCTCTAGTAGTTATAATCAAAGTTACTACCTTCTTAGTCATGTCCATAATTTCCCCACCCTCTAGTAGTTATGTCCAAAGTTACTGTCTTCTTAGTCATGTCCATTATTTCCCCACCCTCTAGTAGTTATGTCCAAAGCTACTGTCTTCTTAGTCATGTCCCTAATTTCCCCCTCCCTCTAGTAGTTATATCCAAAGTTACTGCCTTCTTAGTCATGTCCATAATTTCCCCACCCTCTAGTAGTTATGTCCAAAGCTACTGTCTTCTTAGTCATGTCCCTAATTTCCCCCACCCTCTAGTAGTTATGTCCAAAGCTACTGTCTTCTTAGTCATGTCCCTAATTTCCCCCTCCCTCTAGTAGTTATATCCAAAGTTACTGCCTTCTTAGTCATGTCCATAATTTCCCCACCCTCTAGTAGTTATGTCCAAAGCTACTGTCTTCTTAGTCATGTCCCTAATTTCCCCCACCCTCTAGTAGTTATATTCAAAGTTACTGCCTTCTTAGTCATGTCCCTAATTTCCCCCACCCTCTAGTAGTTATGTCCAAAGCTACTGTCTTCTTAGTCATGTCCCTAATTTCCCCCACCCTCTAGTAGTTATGTCCAAAGCTACTGTCTTCTTAGTCATGTCCGTAATTTCCCCCACCCTCTAGTAGTTATATCCAAAGTTACTGCCTTCTTAGTCATGTCCATAATTTCCCCACCCTCTAGTAGTTATGTCCAAAGCTACTGTCTTCTTAGTCATGTCCCTAATTTCCCCCACCCTCTAGTAGTTATATTCAAAGTTACTGCCTTCTTAGTCATGTCCGTAATTTCCCCCACCCTCTAGTAGTTGTATTCAAAGTTACTACCTTCTTAGTCATGTCCATAATTTCCCCACCCTCTAGTAGTTATATTCAAAGTTACTGCCTTCTTAGTCATGTCCCTAATTTCCCCCACCCTCTAGTAGTTATATTCAAAGTTACTACCTTCTTAGTCATGTCCATAATTTCCCCACCCTCTAGTAGTTATATCCAAAGTTACTGCCTTCTTAGTCATGTCCATAATTTCCCCCACCCTCTAGTAGTTATATTCAAAGTTACTGTCTTCTTAGACATGTCCCTAATTTCCCCCTCCCTCTAGTAGTTATATCCAAAGTTACTGCCTTCTTAGTCATGTCCATAATTTCCCCACCCTCTAGTAGTTATGTCCAAAGCTACTGTCTTCTTAGTCATGTCCGTAATTTCCCCCACCCTCTAGTAGTTATATTCAAAGTTACTGTCTTCTTAGTCATGTCAATAATTTCCCCACCCTCTAGTAGTTATGTCCAAAGCTACTGTCTTCTTAGTCATGTCCCAAATTTCCCCCACCCTCTAGTAGTTATATTCAAAGTTACTGTCTTCTTAGTCATGTCCCTAATTTCCCCCACCCTCTAGTAGTTATATCCAAAGTTACTGCCTTCTTAGTCATGTCCATAATTTCTCCCACCCTCTAGTAGTTATATTCAAAGTTACTGTCTTCTTAGTCGTGTCCCTAATTTCCCCCACCCTCTAGTAGTTATATCCAAAGTTACTGCCTTCTTAGTCATGTCCATAATTTCCCCATCCTCTACTAGTTATGTCCAAAGCTACTGTCTTCTTAGTCATGTCCCTAATTTCCCCCACCCTCTAGTAGTTATATTCAAAGTTACTGTCTTCTTAGTCATGTCCATAATTTCCCCACCCTCTAGTAGTTATATTCAAAGTTACTGTCTTCTTAAGCATGTCCCTAATTTCCCCCACCCTCTAGTAGTTATATCCAAAGTTACTACCTTCTTAGTCATGTCCATAATTTCCCCACCCTCTAGTAGTTATATCCAAAGTTACTTCCTTCTTAGTCATGTCCCTAATTTCCCCCACCCTCTAGTAGTTATATCCAAAGTTACTGCCTTCTTAGTCATGTCCATAATTTCCCCATCCTCTACTAGTTATGTCCAAAGCTACTGTCTTCTTAGTCATGTCCCTAATTTCCCCCACCCTCTAGTAGTTATATTCAAAGTTACTGCCTTCTTAGTCATGTCCATAATTTCCCCACCCTCTAGTAGTTATGTCCAAAGCTACTGTCTTCTTAGTCATGTCCCTAATTTCCCCCTCCCTCTAGTAGTTATATTCAAAGTTACTGTCTTCTTAGTCATGTCCATAATTTCCCCACCCTCTAGTAGTTATGTTAAAAGCTACTGTTTTCTTAGTCATGTCCCTAATTTCCCCACCCTCTAGTAGTTATGTCCAAAGTTACTGTTTTCTTAGTCATGTCCCTAATTTCCCTCTCCCTCTGGTAGTTATATCCAAAGTTACTGCCTTCTTAGTCATGTCCCTAATTTCCCCCACCCTCTAGTAGTTATATTCAAAGTTATTACCTTCTTAGTCATGTCCATAATTTCCCCACCCTCTAGTAGTTATGTCCAAAGCTACTGTCTTCTTAGTCATGTCCATTATTTCCCCACCCTCTAGTAGTTATGTCCAAAGCCACTGTCTTCTTAGTCATGTCCGTAATTTCCCCCACCCTCTAGTAGTTATATTCAAAGTTACTGTCTTCTTAGTCATGTCCATAATTTCCCCACCCTCTAGTAGTTATGTCCAAAGTTACTTCCTTCTTAGTCATGTCCATAATTTCCCCACCCTCTAGTAGTTATGTCCAAAGCCACTGTCTTCTTAGTCATGTCCGTAATTTCCCCCACCCTCTAGTAGTTATATTCAAAGTTACTGTCTTCTTAGTCATGTCCATAATTTCCCCACCCTCTAGTAGTTATGTCCAAAGTTACTTCCTTCTTAGTCATGTCCATAATTTCCCCACCCTCTAGTAGTTATGTCCAAAGCTACTGTCTTCTTAGTCATGTCCCTAATTTCCCCCACCCTCTAGTAGTTATATCCAAAGTTACTGCCTTCTTAGTCATGTCCATAATTTCTCCCACCCTCTAGTAGTTATATTCAAAGTTACTGTCTTCTTAGTCGTGTCCCTAATTTCCCCCACCCTCTAGTAGTTATATCCAAAGTTACTGCCTTCTTAGTCATGTCCATAATTTCCCCATCCTCTACTAGTTATGTCCAAAGCTAATGTCTTCTTAGTCATGTCCCTAATTTCCCCCACCCTCTAGTAGTTATATTCAAAGTTACTGTCTTCTTAGTCATGTCCATAATTTCCCCACCCTCTAGTAGTTATGTTAAAAGCTACTGTTTTCTTAGTCATGTCCCTAATTTCCCCACCCTCTAGTAGTTATGTCCAAAGTTACTGTTTTCTTAGTCATGTCCCTAATTTCCCTCTCCCTCTGGTAGTTATATCCAAAGTTACTGCCTTCTTAGTCATGTCCCTAATTTCCCCCACCCTCTAGTAGTTATATTCAAAGTTACTACCTTCTTAGTCATGTCCATAATTTCCCCACCCTCTAGTAGTTATATTCAAAGTTACTGCCTTCTTAGTCATGTCCCTAATTTACCCCACCCTCTAGTAGTTATATTCAAAGTTACTACCTTCTTAGTCATGTCCATAATTTCCCCACCCTCTAGTAGTTATATCCAAAGTTACTGCCTTCTTAGTCATGTCCATAATTTCCCCCACCCTCTAGTAGTTATATTCAAAGTTACTGTCTTCTTAGACATGTCCCTAATTTCTCCCTCCCTCTAGTAGTTATATCCAAAGTTACTGTCTTCTTAGTCATGTCCATAATTTCCCCACCCTCTAGTAGTTATGTCCAAAGCTACTGTCTTCTTAGTCATGTCCGTAATTTCCCCCACCCTCTAGTAGTTATATTCAAAGTTACTGTCTTTTTAGTCATGTCCATAATTTCCCCACCCTCTAGTAGTTATGTCCAAAGCTACTGTCTTCTTAGTCATGTCCCAAATTTCCCCCACCCTCTAGTAGTTATATTCAAAGTTACTGTCTTCTTAGTCATGTCCATAATTTCCCCACCCTCTAGTAGTTATATTCAAAGTTACTGTCTTCTTAGTCATGTCCATAATTTCTCCCACCCTCTAGTAGTTATATTCAAAGTTACTGTCTTCTTAGTCATGTCCTAAATTTCCCCCACCCTCTAGTAGTTATATTCAAAGTTACTGTCTTCTTAGTCATGCCCCTAATTTCCCCCACCTTCTAGTAGTTATATCCAAAGCTACTGTCTTCTTAGTCATGTCTATAATTTCCCCACCCTCTAGTAGTTATATCCAAAGTTACTGTCTTCTTAGTCATGTCCCTAATTACCCTCACCCTCTAATAGTTATGTCCAAATCTACTGTCTTCTTAGTCATGTCCCTATTCACCCTCCCACCACCACCACTACCAATAGCTAAGTCCCTGTCCAGGATCTCAAAAAAAATATCAATTACAGCATCAATAATCTGCACGAGTGCTTTAAACTGACAGATCCCCAAAGTCGACGACCTGACTTGCTCGATCTCTGCTTTTATCTTTCGGAGACATTATTACTTATTTGAAACGATACAAAAAATAAATGCGACCGAAAAATGCAAACATTACGATTGTCAACAAATAAATTTCTTTTACTCCGTTCATTAGCCAGTCTTTTTACATAAAAAAACGCCTTTTACAAAGCGTAAAATGTGATGACCGTTGCCAACAAAACGGTCAATTAACTGGAATCTCCGAAATTTCTCCTTTTCTCTCTCTCTCATCCCCTGCCGCTTATTGAAATAAACGAAATCTGGTTTTATCCAGTTTCCAATCGCAGACGGCTTCATTTCACCGGCGCTCTTTGTGTGCAGAATTGCCATAACAATGATTCGTCCGCTGCTCCTAAATGCATGCTCCATAATTATGTGCAGATTAGAGTGCGCCGGAGCGTTTGCCGCTGCATCAATCGAATGCGCTATATATAGCCCATCCCCGTCCCCCAGCATCCGAATAGAAGAGCTGGCAAATCCTCTTCTCTCGCAGCATCATCGTTCCCTGTCGCGAGAGCTTTTCCAGTGTTTACACGATTGCGCACGAGTGACAGAAGGTGGAAGGCAGCGGCTGAAAACACGATGGCAGCCGCTAGGACAGATGGACGGATGATTGCTTCTGCAATAAGATGGAGTGATGCCTGCAATCGAGTTTTAATGTATGGGTTGGGGAAACAGAGCACAGGAATTGGTTAGAATGGTTTTCCTTCAGGACAAAAGTTCAGGTTCCGTTTTCCTTGCAGTCTTTGCTATTTCTTGAGTCCCGTTCGCTAATCGGGGTAGGGGCGGGGGTGGCTCAGTCGGTAGCGCGCCAGGCTCGTAATCTGTAGTTCCCAGGTTCGAGTCCCAGCTGGGTCAACGTTGAGATTTATCTCCGCAAAACTCCCCGCCCTGCCCACGGTCAGTAGGGGACACCAATGGGTTTGGAAAGACCGCCGTCCGTCGGATGGGGACGTTAAGCCGTGGTTCCGTGTGCGGGAGAGATAACCCTGAGCACGTTAAAGAACACGCTGGATGGCCTTGACGGGAGGCTACCATCTGTCTCCCAACAGCTGTTCCAGTGGGTCCCCTCCCCCAACCTTCTCTGAGCCTTCGGGGTCCATGTGACCTGGCCATTTAGCCCATGGTGTGCAAAAAAGTGCCGCTCAGAGGTAAAACAACCCAACAACTAATCGGGGTTTCGATGTCGCACAAACCAGACGGAATCATTTCGTGTCTGACGTCACTTCGCTATTTCCTTTTTTTTTCCTTGAAGAGAATTTCCCAGGTTCGGATCCCAGCTGGGTCAGCGTTGAGATTTACCTCTGCAAAATTCCCCGTCCTGCCCACGGTCAGTAGGGGACACCGATAGGCTTAGAAAAGCCGACGTCCGTCCGATGGGACGTTAAGCCGTGGCCCCGTGTGCGGGAGAACTATACCCTGTGCACGTTAAAGAACACGCTGGATGGCCTTGACGGGAGGCTACCATCTGTCTCCCAACAGCTGTTCCAGTGGGTCCCCTCCCAGAACATTCTCTGAGCCTTCGGGGTCCTTGTGACCTAGCCATTTAGCCCATGGTGTGCAAAAAAGTGCCGCTCAGAGGTAAAACAACCCACATGTCCAGGAGAGCCATAGAATGTGCACGGTAAAGAACTCGCTGGACGACCTTGATGGTAGGCTACTATCTGTTTCCTAACAGCTGTTCAGTGAATCTCCTTTGCCCATATTTCTCTGAGCCCTCGAAATCCATGTGACCTGGCTATTTAGCCCATTGTGTGCGAAAAATACTGCTCAGAGGTAAAACAACCCAACCAATCTCCCTTTTTATTGGTAAAATTGATGGGAGAATATTTTGTCCTCACAAGCTACATTTGAGTTGGGTTATTTTACCTCTGAGCGGCACTTTTTTGCACACCATGGGCTAAATGGCCAGGTCACTTGGACCCCGAAGGCTCAGAGAAGGTTGGGGGAGGGGACCCACTGGAACAGCTGTTGGGAGACAGATGGTAGCCTCCCGTCAAGGTCATCCAGCGTGTTCTTTAACGTGCACAGGGTCTGGCTCTCCCGCACACGGGCCACAGCTTAACGTCCCATCCGACGGACGGCGGCTTTTCCAAGCCCATCGGTGTCCCCTACTGACCGTGGGCAGGGCGGGGAATTTTGCGGAAATAAATCTCAACTCTGACCCAGCTGGGACTCGAACCTGGGAACTACGGATTACGAGCCTGGCGCGCTACCGACTGAGCCACCCCCGACCACCCTGCATTGAGTGATAACTCATCTGTGGCCATCAGTGGGGGGGAAGCGAAAGAAACGGTTGCGAAACTGCAATTCGCTACAACGTTTCTGCATTTCATTAACCCCACTTCCCCCCCCAAAAAAAACATGCTGCGTGCGGTGTTGTCATTTAATGAAATTAATGTTTAATTAAATTAATAAGCACTCTTATTCTTCACCTCACCTCTTAATAAAAGAACAGCTCTTCCCACTAATTTCATTTCCTGCAAACAACCAACAAAGCCGTACAAAGAGACAGATACAGTCGCTCGATAAAAATATCCGAACACTATGGTTGATTACAGAATTCAGAAAAAATATCTGGAGCGTGTACAGCAACTGTACACGCTCCAGTTGCCGTTCACAGCAAACTGAAGCGTGTGCAGTAACTGCACACGCTCCAGTTTGCTGTGAACGGTAACTGCACACGCTCAATATTTCCGTGAGTGAGCCCACACGATCTAGTATCAAAATAATATGACCACCTACAGTCGCTCAAAACAGTATCCGAACACTATGATTGATTACAGAATTCAGAAAAAATATCTGGCAACGATTTTTTTTTAGAAATTAGTGATCTGGCAACCTTCGTGCCACGTGATACGGTTGCCAGATCACTAATTTCTAAAAAAATCGTTGCCAGATATGTTTTTCTGAATTCTGTAATCAACCATAGTGTTCGGATATTTTTTAATATATATAATGCGTATGAATACATAATGCAATGAATATGGAGCGTGTACAGTTACCGTTCATAGCAAACTGGAGCGGTTGCGGTTAATGTTCACAGCACATTGGATCGTGTGAGCTCACAAAGACCTGGATCGTGTGGGCTCACTCACGGAAATATTGAGCGTGTGCAGTTACCGTTCACATCAAACTGGAGCGGTTGCAGTAATGCACACGCTCCAGTTTGCTGTGAACGGTAACTGGAGCGTGTACAGTTGTTGTACACGCTCCAGATATTTTTTCTGAATCCTGTAATCACGTGACACAAAGGTTGCCAGATCACTAATTTCTAAAAAAAAAAATCGTTGCCAGATATTTTTTCTGAATTCTGTAATCAACCATAGTGTTCGGATATTTTTTTAGCGACTGTACATTTAAAATAACGGCAGGAATGATAACAGTAAAAAAAAATAATCCTAAAACACAAATTAATTGCTTGTACTATAATCTCAATCGTCATCCACCTCTTGTAATTACAAAACGCTTATTAAACATTTTCAATTCACCTAAAAAATCTACTTGAAAAGTGAAAAAGAGTCGAAACCTGATCCCCAACGAAGCGAAGAACCGTCCTCTTCGGAAACGGAAGTATTTTTAATTTCCCGCTCAACTGATCCGGAAATAGCAGAGACTTTCCATCCAACCTTGATTGCAAAAGAGCTTCTTCGTTTAGCAATTTCTTTTCGCAGCTATTTCGAAATCAATTTCTTCTCTTAGCTCACAGCTGCGACAAACGACGGAGCGCACCCCCCCCCCCACCCCTTCACGAGGAGACACCCCAAAAGGGGTTTCGCGACACCTTCAGTGTTCGAGGGAAGACCTTCAACCCACAGATGTGCGATAAATCCACGATCCGTGAATGAACTAGAATCGGCTAAATCAGCAGTCGTGTTCTTTATTAAAGCAGTGGATATTTTTGGTGTGTGCAGTCTGTTATTTCCTCAGACGGAGAGAACGTCGAACGCGCACCTACCTGGAAGTTATATAAATATAAATCTCTGCGTGTTCCATCTGTCGCCGTCAAGCTTTGAATTTAATACGAAGGCGGTTTTAAATGTTCTAGCTGTGACTGAAAATAACACTGAATATCGCACGAATATTTCAGGTGGGCCAAAGCTCTTGTTCAGGTTCAAAACGTGAACAAAATCTTCAAATTATTTGAATCAAATCCATGTCAATCACGATTTTCTCACAATAGAGAATTTCTACAATTGGAAGAGAGATTAAAGGAAATCAATTTTGAATAATAGGGTTGGGTTGTTTTACCTCTGAGCGGCACTTTTTTGCACACCATGGGCTAAATGGCCAGGTCACATGGACCCCGTAGGCTCAGAGTAGGTTGGGGGAGGGGACCCAGTGGAACAGCTGTTGGGAGACAGATGGTAGCCTCCCGTCAAGGCCATTCAGCGTGTTCGTTAACATGCACAGGGTATGGCTCTCCCGCTTTTGATTGGTTGGTTTTTTAAATCTGTGCGGCACTTTTTTTGCACACCATGGGCTAAATGGCCAGGTCACAGGGACCCCAAAGGCTCAAAGAAGGTTAGGGGAGGGGACCCAGTGGAACAGCTGTTGGGAGACAGATGGTAGCCTCCCGTCAAGGCCATCCAGCGTGTTCTTTAACGTGCACAGGGTATGGCTCTTCCGCTTTTGATTGGTTGGTTGTTTTACCTCTGTGCGGCACTTTTTTGCACACCATGGGCTAAATGGCCAGGTCACATGGACCCCGAAGGCTCAGAGAAGGTTGGGGGAGGGGACCCACTGGAACAGCTGTTGGGAGACAGATGGTAGCCTCCCGTCAAGGCCATTCAGCGTGTTCGTTAACATGCACAGGGTATGGCTCTCCCGCTTTTGATTGGTTGGTTTTTTAAATCTGTGCGGCACTTTTTTTGCACACCATGGGCTAAATGGCCAGGTCACAGGGACCCCAAAGGCTCAAAGAAGGTTAGGGGAGGGGACCCAGTGGAACAGCTGTTGGGAGACAGATGGTAGCCTCCCGTCAAGGCCATCCAGCGTGTTCTTTAACGTGCACAGGGTATGGCTCTTCCGCTTTTGATTGGTTGGTTGTTTTACCTCTGTGCGGCACTTTTTTGCACACCATGGGCTAAATGGCCAGGTCACATGGACCCCGAAGGCTCAGAGAAGGTTGGGGGAGGGGACCCACTGGAACAGCTGTTGGGAGACAGATGGTAGCCTCCAGTCAAGGCCATCCAGCGTGTTCTTTAACGTGCACAGAGTATGGCTCTCCCGCACAGGGGTCACGGCTTAACGTCCCATCCGACGGACGGCGGTCTTTCCAAGCCCATCGGTGTCCCCTACTGACCGTGGGCAGGGTGGGGAATTTTGCGGAGATAAGTCTCAACGCTGACCAAGCTGGGACTCGAACCTGGGAACTACAGATTACGAGCCTGGCGCGCTACCGACTGAGGCACCCCGGCCACCTTTTTTTTTTAATAATAGACAATCATAGTAAGTATCTGCAGGAATTATACATTAAATAATTATAGAGGAAAAATTGTCATTTGCCGGGTGGGATCCGTACGCACGAACCTCGATAGCTCAGCGATCAGAGCATCTGATATATTATCAGGAGATCATGGGTTCGGATCCCACCTGGCTAATGACAATTTTTCCTGTAATTATTTAATGTACACTGAAAGCATAATTTATTAATACACCTGCTCTCATCCATAAACCTGCTCTACTCCTCCATAATAATGCGGCCAACCGAAACCTCTTGTGGGGTATAAATAGGTCAGACACCTACCTGCTGTATAGCTTTGGGTTGTTTTACCTCGCAGGGGCACTTTTTGCACACCATGGGCTAAATGGTCAGATCACAAGGACCCCGAAGGCTCAGAGAAGGTTGGGGGAAGGTACCCACTGGAACAGCTATTGGGAGACAGATGGTAGTCTCCCGTCAAGGCCATCTAGCGTGTTCTTTAACGTGCACAGGGTATGGCTCTCCCGCACACGGGGCCGCGGCTTAACGTCCCATCCGACGGACGGCAGTCTTTCTAAGCCCATCGGTGTCTCCTACTGACCGTGGGCAGGGTGGGAAATTTTGCGGAGATAAATCTCAACTGCTGCATGGGAGTCGGTGTGTGTGTCGGGGGAAGGGGGAGGGTCCTTATTTGTAATTCCACTCGTTAATAAACAGTTCGACCTAAATATTTCTATCTTGAAACACCGAAGTTTTTTTTTCGTCCCTCACTGGGAACCCCGTCCTGCTGATGCTCATGCGCAGTTGAGCACGGAAAGGAAGCCGTCTCTGCAAAAGGAAACATCACTGGACTTATAAAGGAAGTCCTCGATCATAAAGGAGATACTGCTGGAGTTATAAAGGAAGTCCTCGATCATAAAGGAGATACTGATGGACTTATAAAGGAAGTCCTCGATCATAAAGGAGATACTGATGGACTTATACGGGAAGTCCTCGATCATAAAGGAGATACTGATGGACTTATAAAGGAAGTCCTCGATCATACAGGAGATACTGATGGACTTATAAAGGAAGTCCTCGATCATAAAGGAGATACTGATGGACTTTTAAAGGAAGTCCTCGATCATAAAGGAGATACTGATGGACTTATAAAGGAAGTCCTCGATCATAAAGGAGATACTGATGGACTTATAAAGGAAGTCCTCGATCATAAAGGAGATACTGATGGACTTATAAAGGAAGTCCTCGATCATAAAGGAGATACTGATGGACTTATAAAGGAAGTCCTCGATCATAAAGGAGATACTGATGGACTTATATGGGAAGTCCTCGATCATAAAGGAGATACTGATGGACTTATAAAGGAAGTCCTCGATCATACAGGAGATACTGATGGGCTTATAAAGGAAGTCCTCGATCATAAAGGAGATACTGATGGACTTATAAAGGAAGTCCTCGATCATAAAGGAGATACTGATGGACTTATAAAGGAAGTCCTCGATCATAAAGGAGATACTGATGGACTTACAAAGGAAGTCCTCGATCATAAAGGAGATACTGATGGACTTATAAAGGAAGTCCTCGATCAAAACGGAGATACTGATGGACTTGAAAAGGTTTCCGTCGATCGCGATGCGTAACCTCGACATGTAATATATTTATTTTAAATAAGACAACTAGCACACCTTCATTGCCTAAAGCCTTGATTTTTAGAAATGAATAATTGCAGATTTTAAAATTTTACTTATTTCGTTTATTTCCTCCTGGATAACTGAAAACTTTAAATTCATTTTCTTTTCGCAGATAGGCTATCTATATATATGTCTTATTTTATTCCCATTGTTATACTATAACTATAGTTTTATCTATCTCTACAAAGGGTACGCCAGTTACATACACATTTCCAGGGGGTACGTGAAGCATAAAAGGTTGAGAACCACTGATATATATGTTTTATTTTATTTCCATTGTTATACTATAACTATAGTTTTATCTATCTATACAAAGGGTACGCCAGTTGCATACACATTTCCAGGGGGTACGTGAAGCATAAAAGGTTGAGAACCACTAATATATATGTTTTATTTTATTTCCATTGTTATACTATAACTATAGTTTTATCTATCTATACAAAGGGTACGCCAGTTGCATACACATTTCCAGGGGGTACGTGAAGCATAAAAGGTTGAGAACCACTGATATATATGTTTTATTTTATTTCCATTGTTATACTATAACTATAGTTTTATCTATCTATACAAAGGGTACGCCAGTTGCATACACATTTCCAGGGGGTACGTGAAGCATAAAAGGTTGAGAACCACTGATATATATGTTTTATTTTATTTCCATTGTTATACTATAACTATAGTTTTATCTATCTATACAAAGGGTACGCCAGTTGCATACACATTTCCAGGGGGTACGTGAAGCATAAAAGGTTGAGAACCACTGATATATATGTTTTATTTTATTTCCATTGTTATACTATAACTATAGTTTTATCTATCTATACAAAGGGTACGCCAGTTGCATACACATTTCCAGGGGGTACGTGAAGCATAAAAGGTTGAGAACCACTGATATATATGTTTTATTTTATTTCCATTGTTATACTATAACTATAGTTTTATCTATCTATACAAGGGGTACGCCAGTTGCATACACATTTCCAGGGGGTACGTGAAGCATAAAAGGTTGAGAACCACTGATATATATGTTTTATTTTATTTCCATTGTTATACTATAACTATAGTTTTATCTATCTATACAAAGGGTACGCCAGTTGCATACACATTTCCAGGGGGTACGTGAAGCATAAAAGGTTGAGAACCACTGATATATATGTTTTATTTTATTTCCATTGTTATACTATAACTATAGTTTTATCTATCTATACAAGGGGTACTCCAGTTACATAGACATTTCCAGGGGGTACGTGAAGCATAAAAGGTTGAGAACCACTGATATAAATGTTTTATTTTATTCCCATTGTTATACTATAACTATAGTTTTATCTATCTATACAAAGGGTACGCCAGTTACATACACATTTCCAGGGGGAACGTGAAGCATAAAAGGTTGAGAACCACTGATATATATGTTTTATTTTATTTCCATTGTTATACTATAACTATAGTTTTATCTATCTATACAAAGGGTACGCCAGTTGCATACACATTTCCAGGGGGTACGTGAAGCATAAAAGGTTGAGAACCACTGATATATATGTTTTATTTTATTTCCATTGTTATACTATAACTATAGTTTTATCTATCTATACAAGGGGTACGCAGTTACATACACATTTCCAGGGGGTACGTGAAGCATGAAAGGTTGAGAACCACTGATGTATATGTTTTATTTTATTTCCATTGTTATACTATAACTATAGTTTTATCTATCTATACAAGGGGTACACCAGTTACATACACATTTCCAGGGGGGTACGTGAAGCATAAAAGGTTGAGAACCACTGATATATATGTTTTATTTTATTTCCATTGTTATACTATAACTATAGTTTTATCTATCTATACAAGGGGTACGCCAGTTACATACACATTTCCAGGGGGTACGTGAAGCATAAAAGTTTGAGAACAACTGATATATATGTTTTATTTTATTACCATTGTTATACTATAACTATAGTTTTATCTATCTATACAAGGGGTACACCAGTTACATACACATTTCCAGAGGGTACGTGAAGCATAAAAGGTTGAGAACCACTGATATATATGTTTTATTTTATTTCCATTGTTATACTATAACTATAGTTTTATCTATCTATACAAGCGGTACGCCAGTTACATACACATTTCCAGGGGGTACGTGAAGCATAAAAGGTTGAGAACAACTGATATATATGTTTTATTTTATTCCCATTGTTATACTATAACTATAGTTTTATCTATCTATACAAGGGGTACACCAGTTACATACACATTTCCAGAGGGTACGTGAAGCATAAAAGGTTGAGAACCACTGATATATATGTTTTATTTTATTTCCATTGTTATAATATAACTATAGTTTTATCTATCTATACAAGGGGTACGTCAGTTACATACACATTTCCAGGGGGTACGTGAAGCATAAAAGGTTGAGAACCACTGATGTATATGTTTTATTTTATTTCCATTGTTATACTATAACTATAGTTTTATCTATCTATACAAGGGGTACGTCAGTTACATACACATTTCCAGGGGGTACGTGAAGCATAAAAGGTTGAGAACCACTGATATATATGTTTTATTTTATTCCCATTGTTATACTATAACTATAGTTATATCTATCTATACAAGGGGTACGCCAGTTGCATACACATTTCCAGGGGGTACGTGAAGCATAAAAGGTTGAGAACCACTGATATATATGTTTTATTTTATTCCCATTGTTACACTTTAACTATAGTTTTATCTATCTATACAAGGGGTACGCCAGTTACATGCACATTTCCAGGGGGTACGTGAAGCATAAAAGGTTGAGAACCACTGATGTATATGTTTTATTTTCTTCCGATTATTATACTATAACTATAGTTTTATCTATCTATACAAGGGGTACGACCGTTACATACACATTTCCAGGGGGTACGTAAAGCATAAAAGGTTTAGAACAACTGATATATATGTTTTATTTTATTCCCATTGTTATACTATAACTATAGTTTTATCTATCTATACAAGGGGTACGCCAGTTGCATACACATTTCCAGGGGGTACGTGAAGCATAAAAGTTTGAGAACCACTGATGTATATGTTTTATTTTATTCCCATTGTTATACTATAACTATAGTTTTATCTATCTATACAAGGGGTACGCCAGTTGCATACACATTTCCAGGGGGTACGTGAAGCATAAAAGGTTGAGAACCACTGATATATACGTTTTGTTTTATTCCCATTGTTATACTTTAACTGTAGTTTTTTCTATCTATACAAGGGGTACGCCAGTTACATGCACATTTCCAGGGGGTACGTGAAGCATAAAAGGTTGAGAACCACTGATGTATATGTTTTATTTTATTCCGATTATTATACTATAACTATAGTTTTATCTATCTATACAAGGGGTACGCCAGTTACATACACATTTCCAGGGGGTACGTGAAGCATAAAAGGTTGAGAACAACTGATATATATGTTTTATTTTATTCCCATTGTTATACAATAACTATAGTTTTATCTATCTATACAAGGGGTACACCAGTTACATACACATTTCCAGGGGGTACGTGAAGCATAAAAGGTTGAGAACAACTGATATATATGTTTTATTTTATTCCCATTGTTATACTATAACTATAGTTTTATCTATCTATACAAGGGGTACGCCAGTTGCATACACATTTCCAGGGGGTACGTGAAGCATAAAAGTTTGAGAACCACTGATGTATATGTTTTATTTTATTCCCATTGTTATACTATAACTATAGTTTTATCTATCTATACAAGGGGTACGCCAGTTACATACACATTTCCAGGGGGTACGTAAAGCATAAAAGGTTGAGAACCACTGATATATATGTTTTATTTTATTCCCATTGTTATACTATAACTATAGTTTTATCTATCTATACAAGGGGTACGCCAGTTGCATACACATTTCCAGGGGTTACGTGAAGCATAAAAGTTTGAGAACCACTGATGTATATGTTTTATTTTATTCCCATTGTTATACTATAACTATAGTTTTATCTATCTATACAAGGGGTACGCCAGTTACATACACATTTCCAGGGGGTACGTAAAGCATAAAAGGTTGAGAACCACTGATATATATGTTTTATTTTATTCCCATTGTTATACTATAACTATAGTTTTATCTATCTATACAAGGGGTACGCCAGTTACATACACATTTCCAGGGGGTACGTGAAGCATAAAGGTTGAGAACCACTGATATATATGTTTTATTTTATTCCCATTGTTATACTATAACTATAGTTTTATCTATCTATACAAGGGGTACGCCAGTTACATACACATTTCCAGGGGGTACGTGAAGCATAAAAGGTTGAGAACCACTGATATATATGTTTCATTTTATTCCCATTGTTATACTATAACTATAGTTTTATCTATCTATACAAGGGGTACGCCAGTTACATACACATTTCCAGGGGGTACGTGAAGCATAAAGGTTGAGAACCACTGATATATATGTTTTATTTTATTCCCATTGGTATACTATAAATGTAGTTTTATCTATCTACACAAGGGGTACGCCAGTTACATGCACATTTCCAGGGGGTACGTGAAGCATAAAAGGTTGAGAACCACTGATATATAGGTTTTATTTTATTCCCATTGTTATACTTTAAATAATATATATATAATACGGTCTGTAAATGGTAGCTAGGTAGTCACTGGAAGGAGAGCTATGCACCAATCCCCTGTGATGATGCATAGAAACGGCCAGGCCTAGCACCTAATGTCCGACCACGCCTTCTCGTGGTGCAGACCGTTAGTACCTTTCAAAAGAGATACTCTCTTGTGGAAGTGAACGGAAGGGGAGGGCTGCCAGATTAGTGTGGCCTACTGATCTGGACAACTATGACTACTTTTCTTTTTTTTCTATCCTGCTGAGGAGTGGTCAACCACACAGGGTCCTGGTGCTGACTATATAAACCCACTGGACTGGACAGATATATGGCTCTGAGCTTGATTATGGATCCTGATTTTGCTGCACTGGTGGGCTTCTGTGGAGGGAAAATATTCCGCTGTGTTTTCTGTTTGTTTGTGGGTTGACAGCCCCAAGTGAATAGACTCACAGGATATGTTTATCAGCTGGTGGATAATCCTGAGCAGAAGTCATCGCAGGCACCTGAACTCTTTGCTTCTATTGGCATCGTCAAATTCTACATTGGAGGAAGTCTTCCAGTGTAGATGGCTTCAGCCTTTAGTGGTGGGGGAACGGGTCTTTGCCCCATGTCTGCGATTAGGGGGCTGTTTGATATTGTCGGCATTCCCTCTCTCAATATACATAGTTTCTTTAAACATCCTACTAACCATTTTCTCTCCATAGGTAGTTGGAATGTGAGGACTCTGCACAGAGCTTTTTCTCTTGATGTCCTCACACAAGAATTCCACCATTATAATTTAGATATTCTCGGCTTGCAAGAGACCAGATGGACAGATAAAGGTCAGATTCTTAAAAATAATCTTAAATTTCTCTTTTCAGGGAGGGACGACAACAAGCATCACCAAGGCGTGGGTCTGCTTCTCAGCAGACACGCTAGCGATGCTCTTCTAGGATATGAGTGCATTAATGAAAGGTTTCTTACAGCAAAATTTCAGACAAGCGTTAAAGACTTGAATGTTATCTGCTGTTATGCCCCCCACTGAGGATGCCGATGAGGATGAGAAGGATAGGTTTTATGAACAACTTCAGGATATTTTGAATTCTGTCAAGAAAGGAGATATTACCCTTGTTCTTGGTGACTTCAATGCCAAAGTTGGTACTGACTCTGACCTTTGGGGAGGGGTGATTGGCCCTTTTGGTATTGGTAGCTGCAATGGCAATGGGCAACGTCTCCTACAGGTAAGTAAACTCAATGGTTTCAGAATAACTAACACATATTACAAACACCGCAACATACATAAGTACACATGGGTTTCACCTGATGGGCTGCATAGGAATATGATTGATTATATATTAATTAACAGCAAATGGGCTAGTTCTGTTAGAAATACCAGGGCATATAGGAAAGCTGAAATTGGATCTGACCATTACCTAGTTAAAAGTGTCTTGCAACTTAAACTTAAAAAGTGTTGTGCTAGGGTTAAAAAATTTACCTTTAATACTGAAGCTCTGAAAGACCCAGTTATAGCCAAAGCTTACCATGATAGGTTACTTAGTCATTATGACAGTCATGGTACACTGAAGTTGAGGAAGAATGGGATCATTTTAAACAGGCTTTTTTGGACACTAACAGTACTCTTTTAGGAAAAAAGGAGCAGAAGAGGCAGAATTATCTGAGTGATAAGGCACTTGAGCTTATTTCAGAAAGAAAGAACTGCAGGAATGTCCTTAATCAATACCCTACTAGTCCTAATAGAAAGCATTACAGAGAACTTAATAAACGTGTAAAAGATCAGTTAGCTGCTGATAAGAATCTTTGGCTTGATGGTTTGGCTGACAAAGCCGAGCAATAACTAACACATATTACAAAAGACCTGAATGTTATCTGCTGTTATGCCCACACTGAGGATGCCGATGAGGAAGAGAAGGATAGGTTTTATGGATGAAGTCCGCTAACCAATTGTATTTGTGTAATAACAATGGGAATAAAATAAACAATGGGAATAAAATAAAACATATATATGTTTTCTACCACACAAAACATTAACTATCTGGTACAGCTCTCTGCTGTTGTGCTGTCTAACAGTTAGACAGCACAACAGCAGAGAGCTGTACCAGATAGTTAATGTTTTGTGTGGTAGAAAACGGACAAGTATACAGGGATTGAAGGATAAACAAGGTAGAAAGTATAGAAGGGGAGGATTCTGTCATAGAAGGGGAGGATTCAGTATAGAAGGGGAGGATTCTGTCATGGCTAGGTGGGCTGAGCATTTCAGTGATGTACTAAACAATGCGGTTAGTTCTATTCCCATTGTTTGCAATGATGATAGATGCATTGGTGGCTTTAATGTTGGCCCTATAAAACAATCTGAAGTTATTTTGGCTGTTTCTAAACTTAAGCTTCATAAATCCCCAGGGGTAGATGAAATTACTACAGCAATGCTTAGAGCTGGAAATGTTTCGGTTACCACTTGGGTGACTGAAATTCTGAATATCTTTTATGATAAAGGCATGGTTCCTAAGGATTTTACCAGAGCTATTGTTATCCCTATTTTCAAAAAAGGTGATCGCAGTTCTTATGATAACTATAGGGGTATTAGCCTACTCTCTGTTCCAGGAAAAGTTCTTTCCATGATTGTGCTTAATAGAATTAAGAATCTGGTTGACAGTCAATTACGTGATGAGCAATGTGGATTCAGAAGTGGTAGGGGATGTGTGGATCAGATATTTTCACTTAGGCAGATTCTTGAGAAATGTTTAGAGTTTCAGAAACCTTTGGTTGCTAGCTTTGTTGATTTCAAAAAGGCTTTCGACTCTGTTGATCGTCATAATTTGTGGTTGATTGTGAAATCATATGGTATACCAGACAAGTTAGTTAACATAATGAAAGCTCTCTATAATAACACTGAGTCGTGTGTGAGAGTTGGTAAGGCTTGTAGCAATTGGTTTAGCATTACTTCTGGTGTTCGACAAGGGTGCATTTTGTCTCCTTTTCTCTTTAGTTTGGTTATTGATTATGTTATGCGAAATTCACTTCAAGGGAAAGATTTTGGCCTTAAATGGGCTGGAGATAGGAAAATTTCTGATTTAGATTATGCTGATGATTTAGCCCTTTTGGCAAATGATGTTGATGAGATGAACTCTTTCATTCGAGCTGTTGATGAGACTGGTAGTAGAGTAGGTTTGGTTATAAACAGGGAGAAAACTAAAGTGATGAAAATTGGTCAGGCAGGCTGTGATTCAGTTAATCTGAATGGTTGCCGTCTTGAGCAGGTGTCACAGTTTAATTATCTTGGGAGCTATGTAATAGATAATGGTGATGTGCGGTATGAAATTAACAGACGAATAGGGATTGCTGCCGGGACTTTTAAGAATCTATGGAGAGTGTGGAGAAATAGGCGTATACACCTAATGACTAAAATTAGACTGTATAATAGTTTGGTTCTTTCTAGGGTTAGTTATGGTAGTGAAACTTGGACACTTTGTAAACAAGATAACAGGAAACTAGATGCTTTTGATTCCAGATGCTTACGCAGTATCTTGGGCATTAGGTGGTTCAACTTTGTAACTAATGATGAGGTTAGGCAAAGGAGTTTGCAACCTCCTTTAAGCAGCATATTGTGCAGAGAGAGACTCCGTTGGTTTGGCCATGTTGCCCGTATGAATAATTATAGATTGGCGAATAGGGTTATGAACAGTGTGCCTAAAGGCCTCAGAAAGAAGGGGAGACCTAGGATGCGGTGGGCAGACAATGTCAAACAGGACCTTGTTAAAATTGGTGTGCAGTGGCCAGATGCAGTAGATGTAGCTCAGGATACACTTGCTTGGAGAACTAAATTGCACGGTCTGGTTGGACCTCCGTAGCCCATGGCTGCTTGAGGTTGATGATGATGATGATACTTTAACTATAATTTTATCTATCTATACAAGGGGTACATCATTTACATGCACATTTCCAGGGGGTACGTGAAGCATAAAAGGTTGAGAACCACTGTATATATGTTTTATTTTATTCCCATTGTTATACTATAACTATAGTTTTATCTATCTATACAAGGGGTACGCCACTTACATACACATTTCCAGGGGGTACGTGAAGCATAAAAGGTTGAGAACCACTGATATATATGTTTTATTTTATTCCCATTGTTATACTATAACTATAGTTTTATCTATCTATACAAGGGGTACGCCAGTTACATACACATTTCCAGGGGGTACGTGAAGCATAAAAGGTTGAGAACCACTGCATTAAAGAGTTAAATTGGTTTTTTTCTTTCCTTTGTGATGTTTCGTGATTATTCTCTGCTCAGTATTTCTTTTATATTCTTGTGCATTCATGTCGCTTGGATTATTTTGCCTCTTGACAAAAAGCGCGAATTAAGTTTTAATTTTTTTTTGCTGAAGTAAATTTATGGTCTGTTTTGATGAAAGTTTTTTTTTCCTGAGTCTTCATTTTGCCTACGCTTCGACGGTAATTTACTTAAATAGTTTGATGCTAAAAAACGAAACAGTGTTAATTGCGTTACTTCCAGGCAATGGGCTAAGCACCCTCTTTCTGCAAGAGAATTCTCTTCGTTAGCTTTAACACATTTCGCTGAATTCCAGAATCTCGTTACTCGGTAAGTGCAGCAGATAATCCTCATTTCGTTGCATGTTGCGAGTCGCTTCGAAGTGGACCTTGATGAGAATCGCTCGAGGAAGAACAGCCGCATGAAATTTGATTCGTCTGTGTAAATGTTACGCTGTGGTATTACTGTGGTCAGGAAACAATTGCGGGGGGCGGGGGGCGGGGAGCATATGCATGTTTCAATGTTATGTTCATGATCTCCCTAATACTTTTATTTATCAGTTACATTGTTGACTGGGGTTGCTCAGTCGGTAGCGCGCCAGGCTCGTAATCTGTAGTTCCCATGTTCGAGTCCCAGCTGGGTCAGCGTTGAGATTTATCTCCGCAAAACTCCCTGCCCTGCTCACGGTCAGTAGGGGACACCGATAGGCTTGGAAAGGCCGCCGTCCGTCGGATGGGACATTAAGCCGTGGCTCCGTGTGCGCTAGAGCCATACCCTGTGCACGTTAAAGAACACGCTGGATAGCCTTGACGGGAGGCTATCATCTGTCTCCCAACAGCTGCTCCAGTGGGTCCCCTCCCCCAACCTTCTTGAGCCTTCGGGGTCCTTGTGACCTGGCCATTTAGCCCATGGTGTGCAAAAAAGTGCCGCTCAGAGGTAAAACAACCCAACCCTCCAACCCTCTCTAAGCCTTTGGAGTCTTTGTGATCTGTCCATTTACCCCATTGCGTGCAAAAAAAGTGCCACTCAGATGTAAAAAAACACAACCTATCACAAATGACAAGTTAGAATATCAAAATTCTAACCATGCAATCTTCGAAGCTTCAAAATGGTACGTGCTGTTGTTAACAGAACATTTTATCGTATTACATCTAACCTTATACCTCGGGGCCTTCAGCTCTATTTGCGGAACTGTTGCAATGCCGGTCTGTGTCCCATCAGAAACTCCAGCGCTAGGAAATGCTGGATGCAATAAACACTCGACGATTCATGGTCGATTCTTATTAAGAGGCGTCGCCTCGAGCAAGATGCAGCTCCGCGGTTGGTCCTCCCGATTGCGCGTGAGCGAGCGATGCGAGCATTACCGAACGAACAGAAATAGAACTTTGTTTTTGGTCTGAAGTGATTCGAATTAACACCGAACTAACAGAGAAGTTTCTCAAATGCACCATAATGAGTATGGTTAACTGAATAAGCGCTTACTAGCTGAAGGTTTTAATTTATGGTCGTTTAAGCAACTGCGAAGAAATATTTAACGATTTTATACATGCAAATGGGAAGATGTTTTTAAAATTTAAAAATCTATTATTATGAATTGAGAGGGAATTAAATATTCACAAGTTTATTTCATTTATAAGTGCAAAAAGGAAATTAACTATATACTAGAAATATGCGCTGACTTTTCAACACGCTACACAGTTCCATAGATATACTTAGTTTGCCAAATGTTACGTACAGTCGCTCAAAAAAGTATCCGAACACTACGGTTGATTACCAAATTCAGGAAAAATATCTGGCAACGATTTTTTTTTTTTAGAAATTAGTGATCTGGCAACATTCGTGTCACGTGATTACAGAATTCAGGAAAAATATCTGGAGCGTGTACAGCAACTGTACACGCTCCAGTTACCGTTCACAGCAAACTGGAACGTGTGCAGTTACTGTGAGCGTCTGGAGCGTGTGCAGTTACTGCACACGCTCCAGTTTGCTGTGAACGGTAACTGCACACGCTCCAGTTTGCTGTGAACGGTAACTGCACACGCTCAATATTTCCGTGAGTGAGCCCATACGATCTAGTATCAAAATAATATGACCACCTACAGTCGCTCAAAAAAGTATCCGAACACTATGGTTGATTACAGAATTCACAAAAAATATCTGGCAACGATTTTTTTTAGAAATTAGTGATCTGAAAACCTTCGTGTCACGTGACACGAAGTTGCCAGATCACTAATTTCTAAAAATATTATTGCCAGATATTTTTTCTGAATTCTGTGATCAACCATAGTGTTCGGATACGTTTTTGAGCGACTGTACATAAATCTAGCATTCAACTTACGACCTTCATTGCAATTTGTCTCACGTAATACCTAAACCAAAATGTAGCCAAGTTGCAGTTCATAAAACCAATCTTCAATATACTAAATGTGGCTCAGTTCTTCCAATTTTTTTTCTCTCCAAATATTTATGGTTGCATAACAGTTTTGTCAATTTTCAGTCCTCAAAATAAAAACGCATACACTTATCCCTCGATTTTCACGGATCGGTTTTACACGGTCAAAAAATTGCACCCAGTTTCGTTTTTACACAATTATAGACTCAGTTTTACACGGCACGGATTGAAAAGTTTCGTTTTTTAAGTATATAGATATAATTCACATTATGAAGTAGCAGTGTTAGAGCTTCAATAGATATAATTCATATTATGAAGTATTATTAGTGGTAGAGCTTCATGGGAGATTATTAGAATGTCATCCCAAAGTAAAAATCAACTAAATGGTTTCAATTGATATCATTTAGTCTCAAGAATAAATAGATAATAAGAGTAAATTCCTATATTAATGAAAACGTCATCTGTAATAAGTTATATTTATATTCTTTCTGCTAAAATTATATTCTTGCCATTGCAAAGTGCAGTCTGTCTCGCGACGTCTTAATGGAATGAAGCCTGTTTTGAATCGGCAACGAGATCTGACTTTTCTTGACTGAATTTTTCAGACTAATGAAAACCGTGTTTTATTTTATTTTTAGCAACTTTGTAGACTATTATATAGGCTAAATACAGCTGATTCGTAAGCAGTGGGATAGCTAGGCATTGGGCGCCCTTAGCAAATTTCTAATTGTACGCCTTTGTTCAGTTATTGAAAAATAAAAATACACGTTTTTATATTATATATATTTATTGTCATTATTTTAATACAGTTACATGAAAAAATATTAATTGCACATAAATAATTCCAAAGAAATTGCAATTAATTATGCAAGTAATAATTTTTTAAAGTAATTTAATTTTTCCTACTTTTTCGTTGGCAAAATCGTTAATAATCTCATCACAATAAATTTTTTGAGTCAGTTCTCGCTCGATTGATAAGAAACAAAGTGATGATGTATGCTCGTGCCCTGATGTTGATCTTAAACAATCCCGGGATTTATAAACGTAATAATTGAATACAATGTACAGTCGCTCAAAAAAGTATCCGAACACTATGGTTGATTACCGAATTCAGAAAAAATATCTGGCAACGATTTTTTTTTTTGGAAAAAATTCGTTGCCAGATATTTTTTTTGGAAAAAATTCGTTGCCAGATATTTTTTCTGAATTCGGTAATCAACCACAGTGTTCGGATACTTTTTTGAGCGACTGTACAGATTATGAACTCCCGTCCAAACAAAAAGATATCTATGTAACAAAACTTTATTTTGTGACGGCATGATTTGTAAAAGCAATATGACAGTTGGAAATTGCGCCCCAAAGCTGTCTTATGGCATGCGCGGTGCAGGGGTTGGGATGGGGGGCTAATTGTCCGCCGATAAAAGGAAAAAACTCTTTTTGTAGGAAATATCGAAAATTTATGATATGCTGTCTTGACGATATGACGGTATAAACAATACGTAATAAATTCAACGAACTATGGGCCACTAGGTAATAACATAAATTCACTTGAAGCATTCGTTAAAAGTTTTCAAAGTTTCGATATTTAGTGATCTCTAATGATATAAATTAAAACTACCTTTGAAAATGCGAATTACATTTCATTAGTAACCAAATAAAAAAGAGATTTCCAATTATCTCTTCAAACAAAACCGTTCCGTTTCTTACCTCTCTTGGGCTTAGGGTCTTCACATTGTTGTCAATGGAATTTTCAAGACTGCCACATTCGATGACCAAAATTTCTAGCATAACTACATCGTTGACAATATTCGTTTTGAATTTTTGGTATTTTTCGATTTTTTTCCACCGTTAGAGGGCACAGTTATAGCTTTTGGGAAATTCGAAAAATGCAAATTGTAATATTTCATCAATTCCTGTCCAACCCAAAAAGAATTTTTAATTTATCTCTAAAAACATACACTAAAAGTTAAAACAAAAAAAAAAGTTGTATTCACTTCCCGCCTTCCCTGGGTCTAATGGGTCAAGTGATTGTTACCAATGGTAACTTCGTAACCTTCACATTTCAACTCCAAAATTTTAAACTTCTAACATAACTACATCGTTTGGAATATTCCTCTAATATTTTCGAATTTTTTACTTTTTCCACCGTTAGAGGGCGCAGTTATAACTTTTGGAGATTCGAAAAATTCAAATCGTAATATATCATTAATTCCTATCTAATACAAAAAGAATTTTTTTATTTATCTGTATAAACAAAAAAAGTTCGATGTCTACAGATGGACAAGACAACAAAGCGAAATTATATCTTTTTTTTAAAAAAAAAGCCCTAAAATTTAAAAAATAAAATAAATAAATAAATACCCCCTCAAGCAGCTGCTTGCCACAGAGGTCTGACAGGAACCTGTCAGTTTATATGCCATAGTGGAAGGTCTGAGAGGATGGCAGGACCTCAGCAGAAAAACGGCACACACATCCATGCCTTCCCCGGGACTCGAACCCGGATCCCTTAGATCAGTAGCCAAGCGTGCTAACCAATCGGCCACGGGACGGCTACCTTTCTTTTTTTCAGACGTTTTCCAAAGTGCTTCCAATCGTGAATATTGAAATCTGTATCAAATATTACCCTACCTTTTCACGAATCCTTAAGTATTCGTGTAATACCATTCAGCTATGCACGCTAAACAATCCGAGCGACGACAAAACATGGCGTCCAATTTTGAGATGGCCAAACTCTGCCTGTACAGGGCCTCTAGTTCAAATCACGGCACTGAACATAGCGATTTTTGATAATTATTCCAGGAAAGGCCTGGTCATCGCACTAATTTGCTTTCATACATTCAACATCAATGGCTAAATATACACGGCAACTTAGGAAGTAATTGAGACAACAAGACTATGCAGTTGAAGCTTTTGAGAATTCTCCTAATTCATCGGTTGATAGAGAGCTCTCAAATATTTATCAATCAACCAATGATTTGTGAGATCATTGAATCCCCATTGTTCAACAGTGTTTCCTAAAGATATCGATCTCAACACAGGTTCAATCTTTTTTAAATCCCCTCTCAAGCAGCTACTTGCCACAGAGGTCTGACAGAGAGCCTGTAAGTTTCTACGTCATAGTGAAGGTCTGTGAGGAAGGCGAGACCTCCGTAGAAAAACAACACAAGCATTCATGCCTTACCCAGGGCTCGAACACGGGTCCCTTTGATCAGTTTACAAGCACGCTAACCACTAGTCCAAGGGACGGATAATTTTAAAAGGGAAAAATTATAATTTTATGACAAGGAGTTTCATTTTAAAGGTCCCATCCGATTGATGGAGTCGGTTGGGTTGTTGGGTTGTTTTACCTCTGAGCGGCACTTTTTTGCACACTATGGGCTAAATGGCCAGGTCACATGGACCCCGAAGGCTCAGAGAAGGTTGGGGAAGGGGACCCACTGGAACAGCTGTTGGGAGACAGATGGTAGCCTCCCGTCAAGACCATCCAGGGTGTTCTTTAGCGTGCACAGGGTATGGCTCTCTCCCGCACACGGGGCCACGGCTTAACGTCCCATCCGACGGACGGCGGTTTTTCCAAGCCCATCGGTGTCACCTACTGACCGTGGGCAGGGCGGGGAATTTTGCGGAGATAAGTCTCAACGCTGATCCAGCTGGGACTCGAACCTGGGAACTGCAGATTACGAGCCTGGCGCGCTACCGACTGAGCCACCCCCCACCCGCCCACCTGTCGACGTGTAGCAATCCAGTTATAATAATCAGCACCCATCGAATGAAAACTTTGCATAAGATTATCCTTCAACGGTTTTCCTCAGAAATTGAAATTGAGTAGGGGGGGGGGCTTGTATATAACTAGTTTGTCACCATGAGAATTCATTAAAAAAACTTAAGGGTTCTGTGTGTGGAGGCGGGGGATTTCTCACCTTGAATCATTCATAACATAAGCACCTAAACAACGTACCACTATGCGCATGCGTGAAACTTCCTCCTCCATACGGCTCCCAAATCATTCCAAAAGTTAACAGCCAAACCTGACAGTTCCAATCAATCTTCAGTCCCGGAAACTGGTTCTTGAAGGGGGGGGGGGCGCATTCACCAAATTGTTTGTGGTCTGTGGGTAACGCCAACACCGTCAGACTAAATAGCTTTAAATCACAGTAAACGCAGGCAGCTTTCAGACGAAGAATCTATTTCAAGATTTACCGGAATTGTGCTCATAGATATATAAATCATTGCTTTTTTAAAAACGAGGTATGGGTGGCTCAGTCGGTAGCGCGCCAGGCTTGTGTTGGGTTGTTTTACCTCTGAGCGGCACATTTTTGCACACCATGGGCTAAATGGCCAGGTCACATGGACCCCGAAGGCTCAGAGAAGGTTGGGGGAGGGAACTGAAACAGCTGTTGGGAGACAGATGGTAGCCTCCCGTCAAGGCCATCCAGCGTGTTCTTTAACGTGCACAGGGTATGGCTCTCCCATACACGGAGCCATGGCTTAACGTCCCATCCGACGGACGGCAGCCTTTCCAAGCCCATCGGTGTCTCCTACTGACCGTGGGCAGGGCGGGGAATTTTGCGGAGATAAATCTCAACGCTGACCCAGCTGGGACTCGAACCTGGGAACTACAGATTACGAGCCTGGCGCGCTACCGACTGAGCCACCCTCGCCAGGCTTGTAATCTAGAGTTCCCAGGTTCGAGTCCCAGCTGGGTCAGCGTTGAGATTTATCTCCACAAAATTCCCCGCACTGCCCACGGTGAGTAGGGGAATCAACCACGATGGGCTTGGAAAGGCCGCCGTCCGTCGGATGGGACGTTAAGCCGTGGCCCGTGTGCGGGAGAGCCATACCCTGTGCACGTAAAAGAACACGCTGGGTGGCCTTGACGGGAGGCTACCATCTGTCTCCCAATAGCTGTCCTAGTGGGTCTCCTCCCCCAACCTTCTCTGAGCCTTCTGGGTCCTTGTGACCTGGTCATTTAGCCCATGATGTGCAAAAAAAAGTGCCGCTCAGAGGTAAAACAACCCAACTTTTGAGGAACGATTTTTAAGCTTTTCGTACTTCGGAACAGAGGCTGCGATTCTTTCTAGGAGAATGAAATTTAAAACTTCAAAAAATACCGTCAGCTAAAAAATCGAATTTATATTTCTGTGCAGATTCAAATGTTAATAATATTTTAAACAAAAAACATTTTGAACTTTTTTTTTGTTACTGCTTTGTTAGGTGGAAGAATATCATTGCTGATGAAATGTTACACCAGTTACGATGAATTTCATCCGACTTTGGTGATTTTAATACATCAATACCTAGGTTTACTTTGGGGTTACGTACCTCCGTTTTTTGCTTTACAAGGAAAAAACATTGACATTACAAGGTCACAAAGACCCCTAAAAGAGTCAGCGAAGGTTGAGGATGGGAATCCATTTGACTGCTGTTAGGTGGCACGTGGAAGCCTCTTGTGGAAGTAGCGTTTTTTTCTCTCGTTAAGAAAAAAAAACTATTTTTTTTTTCACTTTTTTTTAGCTGTATAGTCGCTTAAAAAAATATCCGAACACTGTGGTTGTAAGAGAATTCAGAAAAAATATCTGGCAACGATTTTTTTTTAGAAATTAGTGATCTGGCAACCTTTCGTGTCACGTGACACGAAGGTTGTCAGATCGCTAATTTCTAAAAAATCGTTGCCAGATATTTTTTCTGAATTCTGTAATCAACCATAGTGTTCAGATATTTTTTAATATACAGGGTGATTCAGAATTCATCATCAATATTTGGTGGGGAGGTAGGTAATAAGAAACGAAGGAGATTTCACATAGGAAAGCATGGGCGCATATGCCATGTAGTAGGGCAAAATGACCCCAGTTCAATGATGGAAAGAACACATAAGAAGGAAGTGGTAAGGAAAAAACATTTATTATCTCTCATTTATTACCCTCGATTAATATTACTAGCAGCAAACGATCCTGTTTCACGCAGTTGGCGATGAATACGTGAAAACATTTGATGCTGTGGCACACGGCGGTTTGGGAAGCGCGCTGCATACAATTGCCTGGCTCGAAGACATCTTTCTTCTGCCGCACCTTAAGTTACATGCATATCTGCACATTCATTCCACGTATACCGGTTCATGTTACTTCTGCAAATTCACCTTGTCGAATGACAACTGACTGCACGCGTCAAACAGCTGTGCTTCTGTATGAGAGGTGTGTACACACAGCGCACTCTACACCACCATACGTTCGTCTGCCCCCATACTTTCCTATGTGAAATCTCTTTCTTTTCTTATTCCCTTCCTCCCCACTAAATATTGATGATGAATTCTGAATCACCCTGTATATAATGCGTATGAATATATAATGCAATGAATATGGAGCGTGTGCAGTTACCGTTCACAGCAAACTAGAGCGGTTGCGGTTAATGTTCACAGCACATTGGATCGTGTGAGCTCACAAAGAACTGGATCGTGTGGGCTCACTCACGGAAATATTGAGCGTGTGCAGTTACCGTTCACAGTAACTGCACACGCTCCAGTTTGCTGTGAACGGTAACTGGAGCATGTACAGTTGCTGTACACGCTCCAGATATTTTTCCTGAATTCTGTAATCACGTGACACGAAGGTTGCCAGATCACTAATTTCTAAAAAAAAATCGTTGCCAGATATTTTTTCTGAATTCTTTAATCAACCACAGTGTTCGGATATTTTTTTGAGCGACTGTACGTCTCTAAATATTCGTTTTCATTGACCTCAGTAAGACTTTTGTAAATACTTATATTGTATCAAAATTTAATATAAATGGAAATAAAGGATACTACTACTACTACTTTTTGGTTTTGAGATAAAAATTAAAAATTCTTTTTTCTATTGGATAAGAGCTGATGAAATATTATTACTCACTTTATGAGCATTTTATCGTCGATAGAGAAGAAAGGTCTTTTAATTTACTCTGAGATCGTACTTAAAAAAAAAAAGACCAGGTATGTCTTAAGTGGAATTCCTCCCCCCCCCACCCGTGATTCAATTCGGCACACAAATGAACCAACAGACAAATATTAAAGAATTAATGCGTAATGAAATGTAGTTGATAAAGTTAGATTTAGCTAACCTTGATTCGCGGAATCAGGTCCATACCAGAAAATATTTCAGGGAAGAAGAAGGGGAGGGGGGATAAATTACAAATAAAAAAAAATAAATAATAAATACCCCCTAGAGCAGCTGCTTGCCACAAAGGTCTGGCAGGAGCCTATCAGTTTATATGCCAAAGTAGTAGGTCTGTGAGGATGGCAGGACCTCAGCAGAAAAACAACACACACACACACACACACACATCCATGCATTACCCGGGGTTCGAACCCAGGTCCCTTTACATCGTAGGGTCAAATTAAAATAAATGGAGGGCAGAAAAAAATCTATACAGGTTCAGTTTTTCCCTCCTTATAAAGTATATAATTATATTAAAAGCAATAAAAGGGAAAAAAAAAGATTTGAAAAATTATTTTCTAAAAACGTTAATGTATTTAAATTTCTTAAATTCCTAGGGGGAGCCATCCTTTCCCCCGACCCTTCACAAAACCGTGAAAAAAAAATGAAGTAGCCTCGAAGCAGTTACACTCTTTTATTTCAAAAGAAAAGCCAACTGCGTTGATGATCAAAATTCACGAAATTAGCTCAATCATTATTCAGTGCTGACGCAGTTTGCAGAGAGAAAATGTTGACGACGTTACAAATGATGTGAACAGGGCTTGATAAAGTGAAATAAATAATGGGAAACAAAACAGAAATCGGTGTCTGGAATTGTTTTAGCTTTGATAACACGCCTTGGAACATTTACTTGCTTTTCGGAATTCTTCTTCCTAGTACTAAAAGGTTTTTGTAGATTTTGGGTTGGGTTGTTTAATTCTGAGAGGCACATTTTTTTTTTACTCAATGGGTTAAATGACCAGGTCATAAGGACCTCTAGGGCACAAAGAAGGTTGGGGGGTGGGGGGAAGGGCCATACTGTACAACTGTTAGGAGATAAATGGCAGCTTCCCTAAAAAAACATACAGCGTGTTTGTACAATTGTTAGGAGATAAATGGCAGCTGCCCTAAAAAGGCCATCCAGCGTGTTTGTACAACTGTTAGGAGACAAATGGCAGCTGCCCTAAAAAGGCCATCCAGCGTGTTTGTACAACTGTTAGGAGACAAATGGCGGCTGCCCTAAAAAGGCCATCCAGCGTGTTTGTACAACTGTTAGGAGATAAATGGCAGCTTCCCTAAAAAAACATACAGCGTGTTTGTACAATTGTTAGGAGATAAATGGCAGCTGCCCTAAAAAGGCCATTCAGCGTGTTTGTACAACTGTTAGGAGACAAATGGCGGCTGCCCTAAAAAGGCCATCCAGCGTGTTTGTACAACTGTTAGGAGACAAATGGCAGCTGCCCTATAAAGGCCATCCAGCGTGTTTGTACAACTGTTAGGAGATAAACGGCAGCTTCCCTAAAAATGCCATCCAGCGTGTTTGTTCAACTGTTAGGAGATAAATGGCAGCTGCCCTAAAAAGGTCATCCAGCTTGTTTGTACAACTGTTAGGAGATAAATGGCAGCTTCCCTAAAAATGCCATCCAGCGTGTTTGTACAACTGTTAGGGGATAAATGGCAGCTGCCCTAAAAAGGCCATCCAGCGTGTTTGTACAACTGTTAGGAGATAAATGGCAGCTTCCCTAAAAGGCCATCCAGCGTGTTTGTACAACTGTTAGGAGACAAATGGCGGCTGCCCTAAAAAGGCCATCCAGCGTGTTTGTACAACTGTTAGGAGACAAATGGCAGCTTCCCTATAAAGGCCATCCAGCGTGTTTGTACAACTGTTAGGAGATAAACGGCAGCTTCCCTAAAAATGCCATCCAGCGTGTTTGTTCAACTGTTAGGAGATAAATGGCAGCTGCCCTAAAAAGGTCATCCAGCTTGTTTGTACAACTGTTAGGAGATAAACGGCAGCTTCCCTAAAAATGCCATCCAGCGTGTTTGTTCAACTGTTAGGAGATAAATGGCAGCTGCCCTAAAAAGGCCATCCAGCGTGTTTGTACAACTGTTAGGAGATAAATGGCAGCTTCCCTAAAAGGCCATCCAGCGTGTTTGTACAACTGTTAGGAGACAAATGGCGGCTGCCCTAAAAAGGCCATCCAGCGTGTTTGTACAACTGTTAGGAGACAAATGGCAGCTGCCCTATAAAGGCCATCCAGCGTGTTTGTACAACTGTTAGGAGACAAATGGCAGCTGCCCTATAAAGGCCATCCAGCGTGTTTGTACAACTGTTAGGAGACAAATGGCAGCTGCCCTAAAAAGGCCATCCAGCGTGTTTGTACAACTGTTAGGAGACAAATGGCAGCTGCCCTAAAAAGGCCATCCAGCGTGTTTGTACAACTGTTAGGAGATAAATGGCAGCTGCCCTAAAATGGCCATCCAGCGTGTTTGTACAACTGTTAGGAGATAAATGGCAGCTGCCCTAAAAAGGCCATCCAGCGTGTTTGTACAACTGTTAGGAGACAAATGGCAGCTGCCCTAAAATGGCCATCCAGCGTGTTTGTACAACTGTTAGGAGACAAATGGCGGCTGCCCTAAAAAGGCCATCCAGCGTGTTTGTACAACTGTTAGGAGACAAATGTCAGCTGCCCTAAAATGGCCATCCAGCGTGTTTGTACAACTGTTAGGAGACAAATGGCGGCTGCCCTAAAAAGGCCATCCAGCGTGTTTGTACAACTGTTAGGAGATAAATGGCAGCTGCCCTAAAAAGGCCATCCAGCGTGTTTGTACAACTGTTAGGAGATAAATGGCAGCTTCCCTAAAAGGCCATCCAGCGTGTTTGTACAACTGTTAGGAGACAAATGGCGGCTGCCCTAAAAAGGCCATCCAGCGTGTTTGTACAACTGTTAGGAGACAAATGGCAGCTGCCCTATAAAGGCCATCCAGCGTGTTTGTACAACTGTTAGGAGACAAATGGCAGCTGCCCTATAAAGGCCATCCAGCGTGTTTGTACAACTGTTAGGAGACAAATGGCAGCTGCCCTAAAAAGGCCATCCAGCGTGTTTATACAACTGTTAGGAGACAAACGGCAGCTGCCCTAAAAAGGCCATCCAGCGTGTTTGTACAACTGTTAGGAGACAAATGGCAGCTGCCCTAAAATGGCCATCCAGCGTGTTTGTACAACTGTTAGGAGACAAATGGCGGCTGCCCTAAAAAGGCCATCCAGCGTGTTTGTACAACTGTTAGGAGACAAATGTCAGCTGCCCTAAAATGGCCATCCAGCGTGTTTGTACAACTGTTAGGAGACAAATGGCGGCTGCCCTAAAAAGGCCATCCAGCGTGTTTGTACAACTGTTAGGAGATAAATGGCAGCTGCCCTAAAAAGGCCATCCAGCGTGTTTGTACAACTGTTAGGAGATAAATGGCAGCTTCCCTAAAAGGCCATCCAGCGTGTTTGTACAACTGTTAGGAGACAAATGGCGGCTGCCCTAAAAAGGCCATCCAGCGTGTTTGTACAACTGTTAGGAGACAAATGGCAGCTGCCCTATAAAGGCCATCCAGCGTGTTTGTACAACTGTTAGGAGACAAATGGCAGCTGCCCTATAAAGGCCATCCAGCGTGTTTGTACAACTGTTAGGAAACAAACGGCAGCTTCCCTAAAAAGACCATCCAGCGTGTTTGCACAACTGTTAGGAGACAAATGGCAGCTGCCCTAAAATGGCCATCCAGCGTGTTTGTACAACTGTTAGGAAACAAATGGCAGCTTCCCTAAAAAGGCCATCCAGCGTGTTTGTACAACTGTTAGGAGACAAATGGCAGCTGCCCTAAAAAGGCCATCCAGCGTGTTTGTACAACTGTTAGGAAACAAACGGCAGCTTCCCTAAAAAGACCATCCAGCGTGTTTGCACAACTGTTAGGAGACAAATGGCAGCTGCCCTAAAATGGCCATCCAGCGTGTTTGTACAACTGTTAGGAAACAAATGGCAGCTTCCCTAAAAAGGCCATCCAGCGTGTTTGTACAACTGTTAGGAGACAAATGGCAGCTGCCCTATAAAGGCCATCCAGCGTGTTTGTACAACTGTTAGGAAACAAACGGCAGCTTCCCTAAAAAGACCATCCAGCGTGTTTGCACAACTGTTAGGAGACAAATGGCAGCTGCCCTAAAATGGCCATCCAGCGTGTTCTTTAACGTGCACAGGGAAAGGTCTCCCGCGTAAGGAGCCACGGCTTAAAATCCCCTCCGAAACACGGCAGCCATTCCAAGCTCTTCGGTTTTCCCTTTTTGACCGAGGGTACTAAGTAGGTTTCAACGAAGATAAATCTCAAAACTGGCACAGGCGGGACTCGAACCTAGGAACTACAGATTACGAATCTGGTGCGCTACCGACTGAGCCACCCCAATTCATGTGAAGAGGAAGTCAGTCTGAGAGCACAGTAACGTTTTATATAAACTTTTTTTGAAAAAGTAATCGCTTAAAATAAATTAAAATCTCAAATAAATCTACATTAATTTCTATTTTCAATAACAGTAGATGAGGATTTAGAGCATATGGATCGGGAATATTTGACAATAACTGGCTCGATCTGCAATAATCCTTCAAAACTGACAGAACCGAAATTATTTTGAGCAAACTGATAAAAATACGTTTACACATTTTATTAAAGTATAATACAATAACTATTGCTTTAATTTTCACTTTGAACTCAATCTGTAGTGCCCAGGTTCGATTCCCAGCTGGGTCAGCGTTGAGATTTATCTCCACAAAATTCCTCGCCCTGCCCAGGGTCAGTTAGGGGATACCGATGGGCTTGGAAAGGCCGCCGTCCGTCGGATGGGACGTTAAGCAGTTGCCCAGTGTGTGGTAAAGCCATACCCTGTGCACGTGAAAGAACACGTTGGATGGCCTTGACTGGAGGCTACCATCTGTCTCCCAACAGCTGTTCCAGTGGGTCTCCTCCCCCAACCTTCTCTGAGCCTTTGGGGTCCAAGTGACCTGGCCATTTAGCCCATGGTGTGCAAAAACGTGCCCCTCATGGGTATAACAACCCAACCCAATAGCTAGGCAGACTGTGACGCCATGACAGTTCTCGTAGTTGACGATCGACCTGTCAATCGACAGATGATCTCAGCCTTATAATACAGAGGTAAAACAACCCAACCCACTTGTTGAATTAACTTGTCAGAATAAATATTGCAACTTTCATAACTCTTTGAATGTTTAATGAATTCTGTTGAAAATCGAGATTTAGATTATGCTATTGAGATTTGATCTTTAGTCACATTTCTCCATAAAAAAAAATACATTACTGAAATCTGAATCTGACTTTCTCTAGATAAAACATGAAACTGAGTCTGGTTTTCTGTCCATTTCAATCGTTTCCAAAAAGAACCAATGGCTCATTGCGGCTCAAAAAACAAATAATCAGCATACTGATCTCGTTCGTTTCTTCCAATTTTTGGGGGCAGGGATGGCTCAGTCGATTACACGCCAAGCTCGTAATTTGCTGTTCGCAGGTTCCAGTCCCTGCTGGGACATCGTGGAGATTTATTTCCGCAAAACTTCCCACTCGGTCAGTAGGGGGCATCGATGGGCTAGGAGAAGGCCGCCGTCCGTCTGATGGGACGTTAAGCCGTGGCACCGTGTGGGAGGAATCATACACTGTGCACGCTAAATAACACGCTGGATGGCCTTGACGGTAGGCTACCATCTGTCTCCTAACAGCTGTCCACTGCGTCCCCTCCCCTCCCTTCAACCTTCTCTGACCCCTCGGGGTCCTTGTGACTTGGCCATTTACCCCATCGTGTGCAAAAACATGTGCTGATCAAAGGTTAAAAAAATGGAGAAAAAAAATCTTCCAATTTTTGACTATACATTTTTAGGTGCATAACTAAACAATTTTATCAATTCATAATACAGTGACACGAAGGTTTGGCAGATCACTAATTTCTAAAAAAATCGTTGCCAGATATTTTTCTGCATTCTGTAATCAACCATAGTGTTCGGATACTTTTTTGAGCGACTGTACTCGTTAAAAATGTATAGTTTTGTTTTCTAATCAAGATATTTGCTTAATTCCTTAGAAATGCTTTGGTTTTTAAGTAGAGAATTTTTTTCACGCGATATTTAAGAAAATATTTTTTTTTTCCTAGTGGCTCTTCTCTATGTTTGATTTGGATGGGCCTGGTTTAAAATATGGAGAACAAGTTAATTTCTTCAAATATATTTCTATTCCTTATATTTATCTAACTATTGGCCTTTCCTTAATATTGGTTATTGAGAGAAAAAACACTGGACTGTATTATGGCCTAAAATAGATTAATATGTATATCAATGCTAAGAATATGTTTTAAATTACTAATAAAAAAAATGAGGCGGGGGGGGTGGCTCAGTCGGTGGCGCGCCAGGCTCGTAATCTGTAGTTCCTAGGGGCGGGGGTGGCTCAGTCGGTAGCGCGCCAGGCTCGTAATCTGCAGTTCCCAGGTTCGAGTCCCAACTGGGTCAGCGTTGAGATTTATCTCCGCAAAATTCCCCGCCCTGCCCACGGTCAGTAGGGGACACCGATGGGCTTGGAAAGGCCGCCGTCCGTCGGATGGGACGTTAAGCCGTGGCCCCGTGTGTGGGAGAGCCATACCCTGTGCACGTTAAAGAACACGCTGGAGGGCCTTGACGGGAGGCTACCATCTGTCTCCCAACAGCTGTTCCAGTGGGTCCCCTCCCCCAACCTTCTCTGAGCCTTCGGGGTCCTTGTGACCTGGCCATTTAGCCCATGGTGTGCAAAAAAGTGCCGCTCAGATAAAACAACCCAACAACTGTAGTTCCTAGGTTCGAGTCCCAGCTGGGTCAGCATTGAGATTTATCTCCGCAAAAATTCCCCGCCCTGCCCACGGTCAGTAGGGGACACCGATGGGCTTGGAAAGCCGCCGTCCGTCGGATGGGACGTTAAGCCGTGGCCCCGTGTGCGGGGGAGCCATAACCTGTGCACGTTGAAGAACACACTGAATGGCCTTGACGGGAGGCTACCATCTGTCTCCCAACAGCTGCTCCAGTGGGTCCCCTCCCCCAACCTTCTCTGAGCCTTAGGGGTCCATGTGACCTGGCCATTTAGCCCATGGTGTGCAAAAAAGTGCCGCTCAGAGCTAAAACAACGCAACCCAACTAATAAAAAAATTTCACAAAAAAAAAGGAACAACATAAAAGTATTTACTCTTACCAGCATTACGACATCCACGTCTAAAAGGTTTAGTGGAAAATACGGACAATACACGACAGTAAACAAAAAAAAAACATGATTTTTTAAATTGCGATCTCTTTTGCACAATTCACAGCATTCCTAAGATCTTCGTAAATAAAAAAGCTTTAAAATCATGAGAGAAACGTCTCTTACCGTTGTCACGTGATCACACTGCTCCTCGTAGCTAGTGTAGTTGAAAATCCAAAGCCACCTTGCCGAACGGAGGCCTAGCAGAAATTTGAAGCGAGCTGCCATGAGCTTCGCCAGTGCGCATGCGTCATGCAATCCTGTCAAATCTCGATGATGAACTGGCTGTTAGCTGAGGCTTTGGCAGCAGGAACTTTTCTTCAGCGACTCTGGTGTTGATGCTATCAGATACATCAAATATCCGTCTTTTTTTTGTAGTTCCCCAATCTGGAGAAAAATTAAACTAAGAGCGAAATAAAATAATACTTTTAACGGGTAAAAGTACATACCTCTCGCTTCTTCGCAATAAAAAAATTGCAAATATTTTTTATACTACCTACTAATTCTGAGTTCTTTTAGGATGATGATGATTCGAGATTTCAAGATTGTTTAGAACATTTTTCGGGGAAAAGCAACAGTGCGAATTTCGAGATTTACGTTACAGTATGACTCTATTTTTCAGTGCTAAAACTAAAGGATACTTCAGTATTGCAATATACAGTCGCTCAAAAAAATATCCGAACACTATGGTTGATTACAGAATACAGAAAAAATATCTGGCAACGATTTTTTTAGAAATCGGTGATCTGGCAACCTTCGTGTCACGTGATTACAGAATTCAGGAAAAATATCTGGAGCGTGTACAGCAACTGTACACGCTCCAGTTACCGTTCACAGCAAACTGGAGCGTGTGCAGTTACTGCACACGCTCCAGTTTGCTGTGAACGGTAACTGCACACGCTCAATATTTCCGTGAGTGAGCCCACACGATCTAGTATCAAAATAATATGACCACCTACAGTCGCTCAAAAAAGTATCCGAACACTATGGTTGATTACAGAATACAGAAAAAATATCTGGCAACGATTTTTTTAGAAATCGGTGATCTGGCAACCTTCGTGTCACGTGATTACAGAATTCAGGAAAAATATCTGGAGCGTGTACAGCAACTGTACACGCTCCAGTTACCGTTCACAGCAAACTGGAGCGTGTGCAGTTACTGCACACGCTCCAGTTTGCTGTGAACGGTAACTGCACACGCTCAATATTTCCGTGAGTGAGCCCACACGATCTAGTATCAAAATAATATGACCACCTACAGTCGCTCAAAAAAATATCCGAACACTATGGTTGATTACAGAATACAGAAAAAATATCTGGCAACGATTTTTTTAGAAATCGGTGATCTGGCAACCTTCGTGTCACGTGATTACAGAATTCAGGAAAAATATCTGGAGCGTGTACAGCAACTGTACACGCTCCAGTTACCGTTCACAGCAAACTGGAGCGTGTGCAGTTACTGCACACGCTCCAGTTTGCTGTGAACGGTAACTGCACACGCTCAATATTTCCGTGAGTGAGCCCACACGATCTAGTATCAAAATAATATGACCACCTACAGTAGCTCAAATAAATATCCGAACACTATGGTTGATTACAGAATACAGAAAAAATATCTGGCAACGATTTTTTTAGAAATCGGTGATCTGGCAACCTTCGTGTCACGTGATTACAGAATTCAGGAAAAATATCTGGAGCGTGTACAGCAACTGTACACGCTCCAGTTACCGTTCACAGCAAACTGGAGCGTGTGCAGTTACTGCACACGCTCCAGTTTGCTGTGAACGGTAACTGCACACGCTCAATATTTCCGTGAGTGAGCCCACACGATCTAGTATCAAAATAATATGACCACCTACAGTAGCTCAAATAAATATCCGAACACTATGGTTGATTACAGAATACAGAAAAAATATCTGGCAACGATTTTTTTAGAAATCGGTGATCTGGCAACCTTCGTGTCACGTGACACGAAGGTTGTGGCCCAGACAAACCATGTGGTTTTGGGTTCACTCATATTTTTCTGTGTTATAAATTATATATGATGATGAAATAAATAAAATTGATTGATTGATTGATTGATCTTTGTTTAGGACGCTCAAAAATTTTCTCCCACCCAAAAAAATGCTCCCCCCCCCTTTTTTTTAAAGAACTGTTTCTAAATTAGCCGTCCCGTGGCCGAGTGGTTAGCACGCTTGGCTACTGATCTAAGGGACCTGGGTTCGAGTCCCGGATTAGGCATGGATGTGTGTGTCGTTTTTCTGCTGAGGTCCTGCCATCCTCTCAGATCTCCTACTGTGGCATATAAACTGACAGGCTCTTGTCAGACCTCTGTGGCAAGCAGCGGCTTGAGGGGGTATTTATTATTATTATTATTCTAAATGCTAAGCACCAGAACCACCAAACTCAGTATACTACTTTCTCTAATCCTAACTTGGACAAAAATAAAGGAAAAGACCCCCAAAAATTTCCTTTCCCCAAAACATTTATTTCTCCTTTAGAAAGTGATAGGAACTGCTTCTAAATGGTAAGAGCCAGAACAGCCAAGCTCAGTATAATGCTTCCTCTAATCGTATCTCAGACCAATGTTAAGAGTTCGTGCACCTAAAACTTTCTTTCGTCTCAAAATATCACTCCCCCTTTTGAAAAGGGGTAGAAACTGCTTCGAAATGGTAAAGAGCTAGAACTACCTAACTCAGATAAGCTTCATCTAACCATAATTTAGACCAACGTAAGGGTTTAGATCCCTAAATTCCCCCCTCAAAAATTTCCCCCCTTTAAACGGTGGTAGGAATTGGTCTAACCCCAAACTTAGTATGCAGTTTCCCTCAGTATGCAGGACCCCAAAATATTTTCTTCCTCCCAAAAAATTCCTCCCCTTTAAATTAGTGGTACGAACTGCTTCTAAATAGTAAGAGCTTGGACCACCAAATTCAATATAAAGTTTCCCCAAACCGTAGGGGCGGGGGTGGCTCAGTCGGTAGCGCGCCAGGCTCGTAATCTGTAGTTCGCAGGTTCGAGTCCCAGCTGGCTCAGCGTTGAGATTTATCTCCGCAAAATTCCCCGCCCTGCTCACGGTCAGTAGGGGACACCGATGGGCTTGGAAAGGCCGCCGTCCGTCGGACGGGACGTTAAGCCGTGGCCCCGTGTGCGGGAGAGCCATACCCTGTGCACGTTAAAGAACACGCTGGATGGCCTTGACGGGAGACTACCATCTGTCTCCCAACAGCTGTTCCAGTGGGTCCCCTCCCCCAACCTTCTCTGAGCCTTCGGGGTCCTTGTGACCTGGCCATTTAGCCCATTGTGTGCAAAAAAGTGCCGCTCAGAGGTAAAAGAACCCAACCCACAACTCAAACCGTAGCTTAAAGTAGTGAAAACTTTTACGCTAATTTTAGCTTTCCAACGTTTTAGGTACTTAACTAATTGATTTTCCCAATTCATGGTGCTGATAAAAAAATGTATAGTTTTGCGTTTTAATCGATATTTTCCTGATTATATAAAAATATTGTTTATTCTCCCCACTTTTCCAATACTACTCCATGCCCTTGAAAAGTCGTTGTGTTGCCACATGTTCTGTGTTAACTGGTACGAAAAGATAATAATTGTTGGCGACGGCATTCGGTGTATTAAACGAACCACTGCGTATATACAGAATAGGTTCAATAGTTTTTTGCCTCTGTCATGGGATTGTCTTAGAGGCCTCAATAGCAAATAACAAAGGCATTTTTTTAAATGTTGCCAATAAGTAACTTTAATTACGGGACCTGGGTTCGAGCCCCGGGTAAGGCATGGCTGTTTGTGTCGATTTTCTGCTGAGGTCCTGCCATCCTCTCAGACCTTCTACTGTGGCATATAAACTGACAGGCTCCTGTCAGACCTCTGTGGCAAGCAGCTGCTTGAGAGGGTATTTATTTTATTATTTTTTTAATAAAATTAAGAACACTGGTATAACATATCGAAATTGTGTAACGCAAAATATGTACTAGTCGAATTACCGTAAGGGGTCCTTGTGACCTGACCATTTAGCACATTGTGTGCACAAAATGCCGGTCAGATGCAGTAGTATTATGAAAATATGTTTGTTAGAGGGAATTTGATTTTTATCGAAAGATTAATAAACAGTAATCACTAAGTAAATATTTAAAAAAGACAACCACTTTGATAAAAATCAGTAATATATTCAATGTCAATGCTTAGGAGTTACTGAATTTTTCAAAAGTATGAAAAATGCAGAAGAATGTAAAAATAAATAAATAAAAATCGAAGCATATAATTGGTGGGGTTCCATTCCCCCTCATAATTTCCACTTGAATACGCCCTGATCAGAGGTGAAACGATCAACTCACAGTTCCTTTTGGATTTGGGGCGGGGGTGGCTCAGTCGGTAGCGCGCCAGGCTCGTAATCTGTAGTTCCCAGGTTCGAGTCCCAGCTGGGTCAGCGTTGAGATTTATCTCCGCAAAATTTCCCCGCCCTGCCCACGGTCAGTAGGGGACACCGATGGGCTTGGAAAGGCCGCCGTCCGTCGGATGGGGCGTTAAGCCGTCGCTCCGTGTGCGGGAGAGCCATACCCTGTGCACGTTAAAGAATACACTGGATGGCCTTGATGGGAGGCTCCCATCTGTCTCCCAACAGCTGTTCCAGTGGGTCTCCTCCCCCAACCTTCTCTGAGCCTTCGGGGTCCTTGTGACCTGGCCATTTAGCCCATGGTGTGCAAAAAAGTGCCGCTCAGAGGTAAAACAACCCAACCCAGTTCCTTTTGGATTTCAAGGAATTTCACCAAGTAGTAATACAAGGTGAACTAAAAAGGTGCTTTATCGCTTTATCTGAGTTCTATTTGTTCAAGGTGCCCTTGAACAAATAGAACTCAGATAAAGCGATAATAATATCAGCAGTGTTTGATAAACTAAAAGATATGCGATTATTATGCAATATAATTCAATTTGAGCTCATTTTTTGGACCTCATATGTCGAATCGATACATTCCATTTCTTGCCCTGTATATGTCAATAGGATTCATGCGATGACACACAGAAAAATGAGAAATGAGTCTGCTGATTACGTCATCCTTGCCTGCCATCTTCTGTCAATACACTGTCTCTTTGAAGCATCCTCAGGAAGTCAGCGACATGGTCACGGCATCGGTTCATCCTGTTCTGATACACAAGACAGATTGGGTTGGGTTGTTTTACCTCTGAGCGGCACTTTTTTGCATACCATGGGCTAAATGGCCAGGTCACATGGACCCCAAAGACTCAGAGAAGGTTGGGTGAGGGGACCCGCTGGAACAGCTGTTGGGAGACAGATGGTAGCCTCCCGTCAAGGCCATCCAGCGTGTTATTTAACGTGCACAGGGTATGGCTCTCCCACACACGGGGCCACGGCTTAACGTCCCATCCGACGGACGGCGGTCTTTCTAAGCACATCGGTGTCTCCTACTGACCGTGGGCAGGGGGGGGGGGAATTTTGCGGAGATAAATCTCAATGCTGACCCAGCTGGGACTCGAACCTGGGAACTACAGATTACGAGCCTGGCGCGCTACCGACTGAGCCACCCCCGCCCCCACAAGACAGATAGTTGCAGACATAACTTTTTCGGTTTGTCTACTAAACACAACAAACGGCGTGCTTCTATCTTGTGGGTTATTTTTTTTTTCGTTCGGGTTCAGTTTGTTCAAGTTTGTTCAAGGACTTTTGGTTCACCCTGTATGTGGTGTATGTGTCCTCATGGTCGGATCTAGGAAGAAGGGGGGGGGGGGGGAGTGTCAAGGGATGGCACGTACAGTCGCTCAAAAAATCACGTGACACGAAGGTTGTCAGATCACTGATTTCTAAAAAAAATCGTTGGCAGATATTTTTTCTGAATTCTGTAATAAACCATATAGTGTTCGGATATTATTTTGAGCGACTGTAGGTGGTCATATTATTTTGATACTAGATCGTGTGGGCTCACTCACGGAAATATTGAGCGTGTGCAGTTACCGTTCACAGCAAACTGGAGCGTGTGCAGTAACTGCACACGCTCCAGTAGTAACTGCAGTAACTGCACACGCTCCAGTTTGCAGTGAACGGTAACTGGAGCGTGTACAGTTGCTGTACACGCTCCAGATATTTTTTCTGAATTCTGTAATCAACCATAGTGTTCGGATACTTTTTTGAGCGACTGTACGCAGGATTTGATTTCTGGTGGGGTCTGAGAATGGTCTGAGAATAAGACTTGAGTATTAAACGTATATATTTTATACTTTCAAATTTTAATTTAATGACCATTAATGAGGAGAAGGAAATATTTATTTTATATATGAACGACATTCAGAAGCGATCTCGCCCCCCCCCCCCTCCAATTTATTTTTTTCTCTCTAGATCCGGGCCTGCTTGTCTTGATGAGATTTTTCACTCGATAATTATATTACCGTGTTGCCAGTTTATAATTAAAAACTTTTAAACGAGTGATTTCTATCACATTTTCGTTTTCTTCTATAAAAAAATATTCCAGTAAGATAAGTCAGTTCAAGAGTGCTTCAAAATTTATGCTCCAGCATTTCTTGCAAGTAATAAACGAGTCCAAAATGCTCTGCTGATCTCCCTCGAGGTTAAATTCTCGTTCTGGCCCACGTTTATTAACATTCTAATTAATCTGCGACGAAGCGGTAACCATTGATGATAAGCAAAGCTAGGGAGAGTGAGGTTGTTGATTGGAGGAGTTACGAACTTGTCTCTCTGATCAAGTGAGTCCTTCTCAACGCTCCCTCGTTCACTTTCATACATGTAAGGCGTTGCACGACTAACCTCATTAGGAAGAGCTCAGTAATAGTCATTGTGCAGAGTGTGAAATATTTAATACTAAGCGAATCTTCGTTCATTCCAGCCTTAAAGTATATCAATGTAACTCATAGATATACTCATAATGAAGACTCATAGATAGACTCATAACTCTGAGATATACTCATAATGAAACTGGTTATTAATAGACAGATGTGAGAGCAGTAGCGTATTTTAAAATTATGTCAGGGATTTAATTTTTTCAAAAAATTAAAAAATAGAAAAAATTAAGTGAATATTAAAAAAATAAGTGAATAAAAACCAATGATATATCTTGCATTAATGCTTAAGAGTTACTTAAAAAGTCCAATCATGTTTGCAGTAGTCAGAAAACGGTTGCAGTAGTCAGAAAACATAAATGGGGTTTAGCCAGTTGTCATCCAAGACAATGGGGTGGGGGTGGCTCAGTCGGTAGCGCGCCAGGCTCGTAACCTGTAGTTCCCGGGTTCGAGTCCCAGCTGGGTCAGCGTTGAGATTTATCTCCGCAAAATTCCCCGCCCTGCCCACGGTCAGTAGGGGACACCGATGGGCTTGGTAAAGGCCGCCGTCCGTCGGATGGGACGTTAAGCCGTGGCCCCGTGTGCGGGAGAGCCATACCCTGTGCATGTTAAAGAACACGCTGGATGGCCTTCACGGGAGGCTACCATCTGTCTCCCAACAGCTGTTCCAGTGAGTCCCCTCCCCCAACCTTCTCTGAGCCTTCGGGGTCCATGTGACCTGGCCATTTAGCCCATGGTGTGCAAAAAAGTGCCGCTCAGAGGTAAAACAACCCAACATTCAAGACAACAAAAAGCTTTCAAGTCCCATTAGCGGGTGAAGTAAGACGTTTGAGATTAAGGGTTGCATAAATATGGTACTCGATTCTACCACATCATGATATTCGAGTTTTTTAACGTTTGAAAAGTATAAAAATCGCAAAGGAAAAAATTAAATGCATACAGTGATGGGGGGGGGGGGTTTGAACCCATCAAATTTCCCCCTTAAATACGCCCTTGGTGAGGAGGCCGATAACTGCGAAAAAAATAATGTGGTGGGAGAAATGACGTTTGAGGACGGAATGCACCAATTTGGGGATATTTTTTTTTACAGAAAGTGTTTTCGTCAAATAGTGGATTGTATAGGCAGATTCCGCTTTACGACCCTCCCCCCCCCCCCCCCGGTTTTGCGCTCTACGTGTATAAATATTCCCCCTCATAAATATTTTAAAGAGACTGTTTCAAGGAATTTTTGGTGATTTTGCACATTTTTTTTGTGATTTTGTTTGGTGATGTTGTATTTAATTCCTGTTTAGGATTTATAGTACTGAACATACGTGCTTTTTTCTGTATTAAGTATTTGTTTTTACATAATAAATGTTTGGAAATGCATATATTTGTGTTTTATTTCATTTTCATTTATTTTAATGCTCATTTTTGGTACATCTTATGGTGTGAAAATTATTTCCGAGACGGGACCCCAATTTATTACATTGCTCCTCTAGGAAATGAGGGTTCGCCTTACGACGGCTTGCTTAACGACCATCGTTCAGAAACCAATTAGGTCGTAACAGTGGGGGTCAGCTGTATATTTTTTCCCTCTGTTGTCCGTCGTATGGGACGTTATGGCTCCGTGTGCAGGAGAGTCATACCTTGTGCAGTTAAAGAACGCGCTGGATGACCTTGACTTATTGGGAGAAAAATGACGAGAGGCAGCCATCTTTCTCCCAATAGCTGTCCATGGGACCCACCCTTCCTTTCACCCAACCTTCATTTAGACCACTGTGTGCAAAAAAAGAGCCACTCGGAGGTAAAACAACCCAACTAGAGAAGCCCCCTCCCACCTTCAGCATAAAATGTAAGCCCCTGATAATATACACCACATTAGAATCAGACCGTTGTTACGGGGGCGGGGGTGGCTCAGTCGGTAGGGCGCCAGGCTCGTAATCTGTAGTTCCCAGGTTCGAGTCCCAGCTGGGTCAGCGTTGAGATTTATCTCCGCAAAAATTCCCCGCCCTGCCCACGGTCAGTAGGGGACACCGATGGGCTTGGAAAGGCCGCCGTCCGTCGGATGGGACGTTAAGCCGTGGCTCCGTGTGCGGGAGAGCCATACCCTGTGCACGTTAAAGAACACGCTGGATGGCCTTGACGGGAGGCTACCATCTGTCTCCCAACAGCTGTTCCAGTGGGTCCCCTCCCCCAACCTTCTCTGAGCCTTCGGGGTCCATGTGACCTGGCCGTGTGCGGGAGAGCCATACCCTGTGCACGTTAAAGAACACGCTGGATGGCCTTGACGGGAGGCTACCATCTGTCTCCCAACAGCTGTTCCAGTGGGTCCCCTCCCCCAACCTTCTCTGAGCCTTCGGGGTCCATGTGACCTGGCCATTTAGCCCATGGTGTGCAAAAAAGTACCGCTCAGAGGTAAAACAACCCAACCCAACCGTTGTTACGTCAATAGAGGACAGAACTTCTTAAATTAACTTTTTATATGAGCAAAGGGAAGAAGTTAGAGATCTCAGTCAAATCTATCTGTCTCGATTTTTCAAACAAATATTCGCTCAGTTGGGTTGTTTTACCTCTGAGCGGCACTTTTTTGCACACCATGGGCTAAATGGCCAGGTCACATGGACCCCGAAAGCTCAGAGAAGGTTGGGGGAAGGGATCCACTGGAACAGTTGTTGGGAGACAGATGGTAGCCTCCCGTCAAAGGCCATCCAACGTGATTCTTTAACGTGCACAGGGTATTGCTCTCCCGCATATGGGGCCACATCTTAACGTCCCAATCAACGGACGACGGCCTTTCCAAGCCCATCGGTGTCCTCTACTGACCGTGGGCAGGGCGGGGAGTTTTGCAGAGATAAATCTCAACGCTGGCCTAGCTGGGACTCGAACCTGGGAACTGCAGATTACGAGTCTGGCGCACTACCTACTGAACCACCCCCGCCCTATTCGCTCAGTATTTAAAGAGTTATTGAAGACGGTATCTTTAACAGCAGCAATGACTGTTAAAATATGTAACTGATCTGAAGAATTTATTCAAACAGATTAAATAATAAATGTGCTCAGTGCGACGAGGAAGTAATGAGACTGAAATAAAATAAAAACGACGAAGCAGAGGGCAACGTGTTTATTAAATCGTATTAATCGCTTCCCTCAAAAGAGTTACGGAGGGACCGAATGCACTTATTAGAGCGTTCATATAAACTTTGATTTTGAAAGACTTGGATACTTCGCCTACTGTGATGCAATTCAGTTCTGTCATCACGTTCTTCTGAATGTCATCGACCTCATTAAATCGGTGGCCTTTCAATCACAATCTCAATTTGAGAGACAGCAAAGAGTCTGCTGGAGGCAGGTCGGAGTTATGCGAAGGGTGATCACGTACTGGAAGTTTACCATTTTATTTTGGCCAAAGAGTGGGGTGCAAACTTCGAATAAACGTTTCTCTTATCCTAGACTACGGCAATTATGGACCTTATCGATTCCTTATTCTCATTTAGTTCACTTGCCATCATTCCGAGCGTTAATCGACCCTCTCTCGAGAGTCAATTGCACACTTTGTCCACCAGTTTTTAATCGGAGCTCGTTTTCGGTCCTCCACTGTGAGGATCATCTTCCAAATCCTCTCTTCCTTCTTGAAAACGCCTAAACCATCGATATGTTTGTGCTTCAGACAGAGTGTCGTCCTTATAAGCTGTTCGTGACATTTCCTGTGTTCCAGTGGAGCTTTACATAAAACTCGATTTGTTCTATTGATGGGTTTCTGATGGCACAGTGATACACGATGCACAAAGCACATCCATAAGAAACAGACAATAGATCCATAAGAATCTTCCAGGGAGCCACATTTTTAAGGGATGGGGGTGGATTTTGAGGGCCAAAATATATATATATATATTTACGTTTTAATTTAAACTTTTCCAGTCTAAGGATCCCCTAAATCAAATTTTTCAAGTCAGCGGACCCCTAACAACTCAAAAACTTCCTCACCTCATTTAAATTATCTGCTTATCAACTTAAAACAAATTCAAATAAAGTATTTAACATATTTTAATGCTTGTACCATGTTTACAAAACGTTCGTACCTGTTACAGTGAAATTTTTAGCACAGTCGTTTAATGACAATTTTTTTCCAACATACTATGAAGACAAAAATAATATCGCGGACCCCTTGAAAATGTCTCGAGTACCCCTATGGGTCTGCGGACCACACTCTGAAAACCACTGCTCTAGGTGATTCAAGCTCAGGACCGGACTTACGCATAAGCTAAGCTACAGCTTAGGGTCTCACGATTATGAGGGGCCTCAAAAATTAAGTTTGAAATTTACCATGTCACGAAATTTTCTAATTTAAATTAATATATTATGCAAACACTGTTCATCTCAGCTCTACAGTCATTATTGTATACCAATACTAATATAATGTTTTCATCACACCAGTTTTGAATTTATTTTTTAACGTTCCCTTCTATCAGAATAATAAATACTATATATTTCCACATGTTTCGCCGATGAGTAAGACTCGAACCCACGTTCCTCAGTTACTCGCCAGGTTGAAATCTATGTCAACAGGTAATCTGCGTATTTACTGTTAATCGATTCATATATTTTTATTTTAAAATTTTTGGGGCTCTTAAACTTGTCATAGCTTAGGGCCTCAGAAGGTCAAAGTCAGGCCCTGTTCAACTACTGAGTTGAGTTTTATCAGCGGACCTCTAGTACCATTTGGTACAAAGCTATTTAATTGAGATTTCACTGTTTTGTTAGCCACGCTTTCTAGCCATAGAGTCTTATCAGCTCTCAACTGGTTCCTTTAAAATCTCTAAAGCTACCTGAAGTGCTGTGTCTTAAAGGAAAAATCTCTTAAAGGTGCTGTCGCTTAAAGATCAATTTAGACTTCATTGCTAAATTCTGTTACAATTCTACAAAAGCATCGATGAAATCAGACGGATCGCAAAGAACCAGTCTCGATTTCAGTTTTCAATTCGATGGCATAACGTTTCTTTCGATAAATGATACTGAATCTGCAGGTGCGGATTTACGAATAAGCGGACTAAGAGGTTTATGCTTTGGGTAATAAAATCAAGAGAATAATCTCTATTTTTAATTTTCATTTTTTTTTTCGCATTTCATGTTGCTCTAAAAAAAATTGATTGCAGAATTAACAGTAATTGTGAGAGCTAGAGTTAACAATATAAACAATCTCTTATTTTCAGGCGCAGGGCAAAGATCCGTTCTTTCTCCCTCTGCACTGTTTTTTGCTTAGCTCCATGGTAAGGCAAGTCAATCAAGTGGGCCTATTACCATCACAACCCAAATGATCCCTTTAGAGCACCAAAAAAGCTGATTAATTTGAGACACATTACCTCTGTTTAGGATGAGCGATGCATCTAGAATCAATGGGCAGATACCTGCAACGGCCTCTGGATCAATATCAGTCACTGGAATGGAAGCACAAACAAAAGAATGGTTGGGTTATTTTACTCTGAGCGGCACTTTTTGGCACACAATGGGCTAAAAGTCCAGGTCACAAGGACAGAGAAGAATGGGAGAAGGGTGACCCAATGAACAGGAGACAGATGAAACCCTTCCGTCAAGGCCATCCAGCATGTTCTTTAATGAATGCTGGATGGACAACACAATGGACTTGATTGATACCCACCAGCAGAGCAAGACCAGAGTCCATAAACATACTCAAAATCGTTGGATACTCCCTGCGGCTTAAATTGTCAGAATTGTGACCCTTTAAAGTTGGCCACTTCTCAGAAGTAAAAGTAAAAGGCCACCGCAGTTTAAATACATAGGACAAACTGATCTGGTAACTTCTCTTCCGCGGAATGTTTGCTATGAAACCCAATGGTCTACACCAGTGCGTTCCAAAAGCGGTTCAAAGAAGTTCCGAAAGAATGGAAATTTCTCGAGTTCTTCTGTGGAAATAAATAGAATAGCTAATATTTCTTATATTAGCATAGTTAAGCATGTCTTAGTTCGGCAGAAAAACCTTTCAAATTAGCAACAAAATTCTCGTAAATTTGTATACACAGCAAGCATGTTTTCAGTTAGTTTATGCGGCAAAAATCATATTCAGTGATCATTTGGCCTAAAAACTTTGGGAATCGTTGGTTTAATCATGGTTCTTCAAACTTTTCTTAATGCCCCACCACCGAAAAAAAATTATTTTCTGAGGCCTTTCGACCCTGAAAAATATAGAATGACAACTTGGATACATTAATCTCGGCCTAATATTCAATGAATGTATAGGCAATTAAATAAAACTGACGCTTTCAACATTCGTATGAAAACTTTTAGTTCCTTTCAACTGTCGTAAAATCGAGTTGGAATCGTAATAAACGTTTAAGAAGCAAAATTAAAATCAATTATGTTATAGTAGACATATTTGGTGACTGCGATCTTTACTGTGAACGATGATGCTGTTTCTTTTCTGTTAATTCCCTCCAGTTAGGAGTCAATGGCAATAATGCTATGCGTATATCCGAAGGGGTATTCAACTTCCTTCACCATCTTCAATTTCATAAAAGCAGTAAAACCGAATTCAAACATGTAAGCGGTCCTAAAGAGATCTAAAAAAAGTACAGCTTTTTTTCTATCAACAGTAATTGTTGTTCCGCCTCAGGGTTTAACTTTTACTTAGGAGTACGAAAATTCAAAGTTAAAATTTAATGTGCTGAGACTCTTTCAAAAGACTTCATGGCACATTGGTAGGAGACCCATACCTTGAGAAATCTTAGTCTACACCATTTGACAGGGCTGTATGTAGGGGGTGGAATGCCCCCCCCCCCCCCCAAAAAAAAAAAAAAATACTAGTAAAGGTAATGGAGGCAAAAAGTTTTTTTGCATTTTTCAAAGAAACATTTTAAAGACCTCTAAAACGGCAGGGAAAATGTTATACAGCAATGGAAATCCAGTTTCTTGCCCTCCCCCCTCTCCACACTTTATTTTCTAGATATGGGCCTGCCATTAGGTATCTAATCTGATATAGGTTGAGTTGGGTAACCGAGAATTCTTTTTGTATGGTTTTTTTTTTGCCACCCATTGGGCTAAATGGACAAATCATAAGTATCCCATAGAAGACTGGGAAAAGGGATCTACTGGACAACGCATACACGTTAAAGAATATGTTGGCCTTGACGGGCCAACATATTCTTTAACGTGTACGGGGTGCGACACCTGTTTTCCTTCACATGGGGGGCGGGTGTGGCTCAGTCGGTAGCGCGCCAGGCTCGTAATCTGTAGTTCCCAGGTTCGAGTCCCAGCTGGGTCAGCGTTGAGATTTATCTCCGCAAAATTCCCCGCCCTGCCCACGGTCAGTAGGGGACACCGATGGGCTTGTAAAGGCCGCCGTCCGTCGGATGGGACGTTAAGCCGTGGCCCCGTGTGCGGGAGAGCCATACCCTGTGCACGTTAAAGAACACGCTGGATGGCCTCGACGGGAGGTTACCATCTGTCTCCCAACAGCTGTTCCAGTGGGTCCCCTCCCCCAACCTTCTGGGTCCTTGTGGCCTGGCCATTTAGCCCATGGTGTGCAAAAAAGTGCCGCTCAGAGGTAAAACAACCCAACCCTTCACATGGACCCACAGCTTAAGGTTTTATCCGATGTACGGCACTCATTCTAACTTAACAGTACATACTCATTTTCTCATCTCGGACAGTCAATCTCAAAACAGGCATAGTTGGGACTAGAACGGCCTTCAAGAACTAATGCTCGCTTGGTTCCGCACAATCACAGGACAATATTTTTGCTCGTAATTTGTCTAGATACAATTAATCAGGGGGAGGGGACCCACTGGAACAGCTGTTGGGAGACAGATGGTAGCCTCCCGTAAAAGCCACCCAGCGTGTTCTTTAATGTGCACAGGGTATGACTCTGCCGCACATGGGGCCACATAGCTTAACGTCCCATCCGACGGATGGATGACTTTTCAAGCCCATCGGTGTCCCCTACTGACCGTGGGCAGGGCGGAGAATTTTGCGGAGATAAATCTCAACGCTGACCCAGCTGGGACTCGAACCTGGGAACTACAGATTACGAGCCTGGCGCGCTACCGACTGAGCCACCCCCGCTCCGACCCACCTGTGACTCGAACCTGGGAACTACAGCTGTTGATCGATGAAAACAATTTATATTAGCAGAAAAATTGTCCTTAAGCACCTGAAATACGACCCAGCAGCTCCTGATTACATGACAGCTTCGACTTAACCTCAGAAAACAAACAATAGGTCACTTATTACGGATTTGTAAAGACCAACAACCTCCCATTCAATAAGCTACTTCCGTTGGTCGCCCACCAACAGCGTTGGGTAATGATTTCCGGTATCTCTGCCGAGTAGCAATTGTGGAAACCATCCGCTGCTTTAATTTCATAGAAGCGGAAATTGCGTTGAGCGACAGGTAGAAAAGTAAGACTATTAGACTGCGTAATGAAGCTTTCGTATATTTTCTAGATCGTAGGTCAAGACCTGTTATCATTGATTCACAAAAAAAAAAACAGTAACTGTGCAGTCTCAGTCGCCCCTCTGCTTTCCCATGCTATTCCAGACCATATAGAGCAGTCGTAACTTAAGGATGTCAAGTGATCTGTTACAAATCAGTGGCCTACCCAAATTCCCACCAATTGGAAGTTTTTAATACGCAGTCTCATGTGGGGGTTTTTGACGTGGAGTTCGATTTTCGTGGGTTGGGTTGTTTTAGCTCTCAGTGGTACTTTTCTTTCACACGCTAGGTTAAATGGTCAAGTCACAAGGACCCGGGGGGGATCTAGAGAAGGTTGGGGGAAGCGGGCAGATAACCTTCCGTCAAGGCGATCCAGCATGTTCTTTTATGTGCACAGATATTTCTTCCGCATAAGAAGCCCACACGAAGTCCGATTCAATGGACGGGGGCCTTTCCAAGCATATTAGGTCCGATTGTTGGCAGGGTGGCGATGATTTTGGAGGGCTGACAAGCAAAGATATACTATTGAAGCCTTCAAAAGTATGATGTTATAACACCCATCTTCAGCACCCCCTGCTGCAAACTTAGTACTTATCATAGATCACTTGACACCTATACTTAAGTTGTACTTTTGCTATGGGGCAGTGAATAGCAGAAAGGGTGAGAAATACTATACAGCAAAACCCGGTTCTTTAAATTTAAGACTCAATAAGTAAATTTTATACACAAGTACCTAGACAATATAAAACACTTGTTAATTCGTAATTCAAAAATAAAGTAGCCCTGTGCCCATTAATATCGATACATTACCTGAATAGTTTTTTTTAAAATTGTGAAAAAAAAAATGTTTGTATAAATTATTGGTTTGTTAAACCACAATAACGAAAGGGATAATACAAATCGATTACGCCACTACTGTCTAAAGGAGATGTATTTCAGCGATACTTGTCAGGGACACAAGGTATGACAATGAGAAAAATTTTGTGACGTCATGCAGCTCGTGCTAGGGAATTCTCAGAAAATAAACATAGCAAAATAGGTGACTATTTTAAACAAGTTTTTACTGATAGTATTAACAACACAGTTGGTAACAACGATAACCATGATTCCTTGAATTTGCACGATTTTACTTTTGGAATGCAAAAGATAGGAATGGAGCCCCATATATTATTCTTTCACCAATTCTGCACTATGTGCCATGGTCATCCGCTGGAATGAGACTTGTCCACCCTCCTGAAAAAAAATTTTTTTTTTCTTATAAGGTTATATATTGCTATATAATTACTTTTCCCCGTAACAAATAAATTTAATAAAAACGATACTAGTTGATTGAAACGTATTCTAAGAAACCACATCCATTATATAAATAAAAGGCAATGACGCTCTTTAATTCTTGCTCCCCTCCTAGGGGGGGGGAAATGTTTTGCTGAAGCCACTGAAGGCGGGTGGGGCCTACAGTGGACAGACTATTCAAGCCATTTCTAGATAAATCCTTTTTGTGTTTACATGACACATCTTTAGAAATCTTGCAATTTTGTAAGTAGCATTAGAGTTGCACGTTCAACTTTGGTTTCATCGTTGAATATGGAATCAAGTTTTACCAAAATAGGAGAAAATTTCGCAGGGGTCGTCGGGGTTTCATTTCGAGGGGGGAAATAAACCTTGTATAGGATCTTCCAATTACTAAAGTATTCTACCGAACACAAAAAGTTAAATGTAATTCCATATAGAATATCATTTTTAGTTTTTTTAATCTATTTTTAGTGTCCAACATAAAATAATAGGTATACTATAAATGATTTCAAAATGAAAATTTTTTTTTATTAACACATTTCATAAAGTTTCAAAGGGCAAGAAACATTTTAAAAGCAGCATAAAAAATATGCTAATAATTACAGGAACATAAGAACATACGACTTTTCAATTTCATGCTCAACATGCTGCAAATTCAAGTAAAAGATAAATATCTGTCAAATAGCTAGTAAATGAAGTCATTTTTGTTATCATACTATACAGAACACTGCTCAACACACATGTATGTCATGCCCTGTAAATACACATAAGTATCTGTACCCTTGTATAAAACATAGCTATTAATTTTAATGTTCTCTTTTCATATCAACAGTTAATTGCCAAAAGGTTGTGATACCCTTGAGCAAAACAAAGATCACTGAAGTTCCTTGTTTAGTTCTTATTTCTAGGAACAAAATCAGATCTCTGATGAGAAGGCCCCAGATGACAATAAAAGTGGCCAGATCTTTGTATCCAGACACCAGGCAGGTTTACTGTTGCTTACATTCTGGAGGAGGTTGCTGTTGCTGCTGCTGTTGTGGTGGTGGTTGTTGCTGCTGAATAGTTTGCACCCGTGGTTTTCTACCTCTTGTTGCCTAATGGGAAAACAAATTCTTTAAGCAAATTGCTATTATAACTTTGACTACGTTTGAATCTGAGAACTTGTTAAAGAATAACTACTAATATGAGATTCTACTTAATAGTATAGCTAAAAACAACAATTACAGTAAATTACTTCCTGTGTAACATATATATCTCACAGTCAAAGCACTAAACGCCTTTTTGAAATATACAGAACTGGTAACTAGGGTTTTTTGCAACCTGTATCATAACTGAAGCAACTTTAGCTATCTCAAAATTAAAACTATGCAAGTGATCACGGATAGTGAAATTACTGCTACAATACTGAGAGGGGGGCTAGTTTTGATGTAACATTGCTGACTGAATATTTCCTATAAGGTATTGCTTATAGGGATTTTACTCGATATTATTATACCTATTTTCAAAAAATTTTCGGTCGAGTGGTTAGCACGCTTGGCTACTGATCTAAGGGACCTGGGTTCGAGCCCCGGATTAGGCATGGATGTGTGTGTCGTTTTTCTGCTGAGGTCCTGCCAACCTCTCGGATCTCCTACTGTGGCATATAAACTGACAGGCTCCTGTCAGACCTCTGTGGCAAGCAGCTGCTTGAGGGGGTATTTATTTTATTTTCAAAAAAATGTGACTGAACGTCTTAAGATACTATCTGCTTTCTTCCATCAGTCTACTTCCTGTTCCTAATAAAGTTAATTGCATAATTTTGCATTGTATATAAATTTATCATAATATATTATAAATTTATTATTTTTTTCATTGTATATAAATTCAATTTACAATAACAGGCTATCTGCTACATAAAAAAAACTAGTCCAAAGTGCAATTTCTTTTAGTATGAAAATATTATGCATTTTAAAATGACACAAATTATATTTGCAAACTACTTTAACATAGTCCAAAGCTCAATTTTATTTTTAATTTAATACAATAAAAATGCATTTATAACATATTAAGGAACTGATACTTAGGCAAATGCAAAGAAAAATGTTTTAGTCCTGAATTAGGTAGACTACTAACATAAAAAATATATAAATCTATTCAATGCACCATTTTTTTAAAATGGCATAGATTTCTTTACCTATTTTACCTGTGGTTGATGATCAGTATCATCATCTTCTTCTTCATCGTCTAAATCATCATCATCTTCTTCATCCTCTTCATCTTCATCATACTAAATAAACAAAATTTATTTCAAGTGAACAAATGGTCTATGGCTTAGTTTACATTTTACAAATAGCATTTTATGAATTACTAGTACATATATAGTACTCCCAAGGAAAATAATATCCTGTAGAATTTAGACCAACCTACTAGTTAATTTAGCTACTATATCTCATTCCAATCGACATTTAAACTTTCAACTAATTCTTCACTTACATACTTCAAAATTATTTGCAGGTTTCAGTGAATACAACCAATTTGCAAAAACTAATATTTATGAAATATGTAGCTAAAACAAACTGGTTTTGCTGTGAATGGGATTCGAACCCACGTTTCCCAGAAACATACCAGGTGTCATAATCACTAGACCATCAGCAGCTAACCTTTTCTTCAGCTAATGTGGCATAAACACATTCCTGCATATTTGCTGATTTCCTCCTGAAAGCATCTATGTTGGGAGGCAGGCAACCAACTGCCTTGTATGATGGAAATATTTTGTCACTCATGCTCACAACATTAAATCATAATTCAATACTACTTTATTATAATAATACTGTTTGTTTATGTATATATAATTGTGTGCATATAATGATTCAAAGGAAAGTCCTTATTAAGGGGTGAAACACCCAAATAAAATTTTAACCAAAAAAATAGGTAAAGGGCCATACTATAGGAAAGTGACCATGAAAGTTATAGATAACGTAATTAGTAGGAAATGACATGATATGCATGAAATGAGTGGATGGAAAGCTATAAATGCCATTCATTCAAATCTATACACTATACTTAGCCACTGCAAAATGTTGTGGCAATCTGATCATGGAAAACATAACACAAACAGAAAGAGGGAATAGTGAGGAAGCCATTTATTATACAGATTACATTCAAATTCATGAATGGGTTGGGTTGTTTTACCTCTGAGCGGCACTTTTTTGCACACCATGGGCTAAATGGCCAGGTCACATGGACCCCGAAGGCTCAGAGAAGGTTGGGGGGGGGACCCACTGGAACAGCTGTTGGGAGACAGATGGTAGCCTCCCGTCAAGGCCATCCAGCGTGTTCTTTAACGTGCACAGGATATGGCTCTCCCGCACACGGGGCCACGGCTTAACGTCCCATCCGACGGACGGCGGCCTTTCCAAGCCCATCGGTGATTCATGAATGGTATAAACTAAACTCGCAGATGTGCAAGTCTAATGTAGAGCCTGTTCGATGTGCCCACCAATGGCTACAATGCAATCTGAATGCGAGAAAGAATAGCTTATGAGCAACCAAGCATTGCAGGTGTCACTATCATAGGCATTGACAATCTGATGATGTAGATCTTGCAGACTTGCTAGTTCTGTGGTATACTTGACAAAACAAGTTGGAAAAAATTGGTTGTTCTGACTGGGATTCGAACCCAGTTCTCCCAGACACATGCTGGGTGAAATGAAAGAGCAAGTGTGGTACACTTGTTCTTTCAGATTATCCTAGAGGAAGAAGTTCATAGGAGGGAAGTGGCTTATTATAGCTCTGGTGAGCACAGAGGCCACTCTACCACCATACTCACCATACCCAATGAGCTGGCATCCAAATTTGTCAGAAAGGAAAGATGTATGCTTACTGGCTAGTGCACCATCATGGTGGAACCACATGTGTGTTGTACATTCCTGAAGGGAAGGTCATCCAATCTGTCAGGCATTGTGTTCTGTAACATTTGAAATTAACCCCAACTTGTTAATAATGTTCCCTAGTAGAACACTGGTCCAATAAGCATGGTATTCCAAATACTGAATCCAAAGTTAATAGGACAATGTACTTGATGTTTCACTACTTGTCCAAGGGATGGGTTGCAAAGAACCCAGTAATGGGCATTCTTGCCTGTTAGTGATTCCAGCACATGTGAATCAAGCCTCATATCTGTCCAAAGGTTCTCAGATAAAAAGGATGGGTTATCCTCTAAGGCAGTGGTTCTCAACCTTTTATGCTTCACATGTTTCCAGGGGTACATGGGTACCCCTGGAAATGTGTATGTAACTGGCATACCCCTTGTATAGATAGATAAAACTACAGTTATAGGATAACAATAGGAATAAAATAAACTTAGTACTTTGTTACTAGATCTAGTGACTTTTGAGCTCTCCCAGCATACCACACACATTGAGAACCTGTACTCTAAGGTATTCATATTGTTGCGGATTTCAAAAATGGATAGCCACTGAGTGTGAGTATTAAAAGCTATATTTCAAAACCAAATTCAATACAAGGTAAATTGTTACAAAGGAAATATGGATGAAGTATCTTATTAACAAATTAACTATTAACATGCACAAGTCATCAATCTTCCTGCGTGAGCACACAACATCAGCTCTGTGTATTTTACTAAATACTACCTTTTACTTGATTTACCAGGTCACCCGAAGATCTTCACTCGTAAACCAATTCTCGTCCTGTGCTAATAACTTTTCACACACTAGCCGAACAAAAAGACAGTCCGCGTAGACATTCGAAGTTAGCCATAAAAGATCCCACTTTTATCCTTCCGCGTATACACAACACATCAAGTTACTTCTTGATACTTACGCGCACTGTCTCAGAACAGCTCACCGTCCATTTTCGAACTCCCCGACCGTTACAATACAACGACCGTTACAACACAACGACCGTTAACGCTCCACTCTTCTTCTCCAAATTCTCCCAAAGTTCAATTCGTTGGCTGAAACTTTGCTTTCGGTTGCCAGATTCTTCTGTCGTAACACTGCCCCCTTCCTAGGTCTTGTTCGTCCCGAACAATTCTGGATTCCAAAGCTTCTTCAGTTCTTCGATGAAACGGGGCCAAACGATCCACGTGAACCACCTTGCACTTTGTAGCTGGACATCGACGAATGTGATATACCACGTCTGTGTCAAAATGAAAGCGAATCTCATTATGACGTAGATTTCTTTTCTGACTGAAGCCTCGTCCACAAACATAATACGTGTAAGGCCTATAGCCCTTGTGAACACGTTTATGTCTCTGCAGGGAGAAGAATCGACTAAGAGTTTTCGTGCAAAACCTGTAAAAAGTTTTCTTCTTTGTCGAAAGTTTTCTTCTTTGGATTTTTACTTCTATCAACAGTAACAAGGAATGAAAGTCATTAGTGACATAAAATCTAGGGAGAATTTTCATCCTGCAATCTGACCATTTTGTCAGTTGACTTTCACTTAATTCAGAGCTGTCGTGATGAACCTTCAGCCATATTTCACCTGATTCCATTTGATCCCCAAGGTGCTTCACAAATATAACATCAGCTCCATAATTCTTTTTAGCGCTTCGGTCCATCTCCTCCTTCCATACTCTTGCTAGGACTGCAGCTTCTAATCCGACAACCTTACCTGTTTCTCCTGTATAAGTGAAATCAGTGATGTGTCGGGCTGCTAGCAATATTTTTTCTGTTTTACCTTCACATAGCCAGCTTGCAACATCTTCAGATACTCCTTGTTCTATTAACATGTTACGAAACTTGTTCAAAGCATTGCCGTTATGCAGAACCTTGCAGACACGTGATGCTTCATCTACCCTATTATCCACAATGTTCACCAAACGCAGAAGTTCTCCTCCTAACTCTTCGACGAGCTCTTGCAGTTCCAAGGATCCGTTACCAAGGAAACACTGAACAGCTTCCATCACTTCCAGAGAGTTGTCAACAGAGTTTTTAAGAGGTGAATCCATGTTGCTGATAACAGCTGAACAACTCAAACTCTTCATTCCACGAGCCTGTGATGCTGCAACCATTTTCTTAACTAAATCAACAGCAACATCTTCTGTACTGATGAGATCAATAGCTCCTTTTCCGTATTCATCATCATAAACCAAAGCGCACACTCCTTCAGCCAGCTTTTTGGACACAATTGAGCATCTCCTTAGAGGAACGCTATCTACGGTAGCCGTCAGATCCTTGCAGCGGTAAATCTCCTTATCTGTTGGCACCAGCTCCTCTGTCTGTACTACGATGCAGCATCCGACGTCTTCCATCATCTGCTGGATTTTATCTTTAGTGCAGTCGACTGTGAAGCCAGGGATGGATTCCAATTTGTCCAGAGTATCTCCCGTCAATTGGAGAGCACGACCGGAGATCATAGGGACCTTGAGACCTAAAGCAGCAAGTGCAGGAGCCAAGACAAGACTCACTTTGTTGCCGACACCTCCTGTGCTGTTTTTATCTACCATCCGATGGCGCCACTCGGGTCTCCAGCAAAACACATGACCCGAGGAGGTCATATTTGCTGTTTCTTCCGAATTCACTTTCTTGGAGCTCTCATTGTAATTAGCCAGGGAAATATCAGTCATGATTGCCAAATTGTTCATTCTGGAGATCAGCGACGAGTTCTGTAACATGATATTTTCCACTTTAGAGCTCTTGTAATCGTGATAAAGCTTTTCTATATCCTTATAATCTAAATGGTTATAATGTCCAAATCTGCACATTGACTGTTCAGAAAAGAAATTCAGCGTGGCTACGTTGAAATTATCTGAGGGATTCACTTCTCTCTGATCGTAACTCTGAGGCTTAGTTTCATCCAGAAAGTTAGTCTTTGAAGTACTGTCTCTGCCTGAAGCTCCTTTACTAGCATCACCTGTTACGCTTCTAAGCCATTCTTCGGAATTCTTCTTTCTTAAATCCCCACTTTCTATAAACGATTCGAGTGTGGCTATGTGTTTCGGAAAAATCTCTCCGACTTCCCCGGTAACGACGAAGGGCACTTTGTATCTATGATGAATGGACACCTCTTCTTTACTCGGACCACTCTGCGAAACGTAAACTCTGTTTCGTTCCCCCTCATTACCACTCGTTACTCTGCCTTTGCGATAATTGTCCATGACGCATTTTGCTGACGGCGAGGAATAGAATACCTTTCGTGTGGATCTCTCTTCAGATCGTGCCAGACTTGTATACCTAGGTATTTTGAAGTGCAAAGCGTACTGTTTAGTCTCACAGCTCTCTAATCTGTGTGATTGTTCTTCACAGTTCCTAGACATGTCACCAGCGACATAGACACTCTGCCATGCATTACCAGTAGTTGCGTGGTCAAAGGCATTATCTGTGCTATCTCTACAATTCTTGATTTCCAGTAGCAGATCCACATTTTTATATGCGTTGCCTTTCTCTTTTCCATGTTTACAATCTAACTTAACACTATCAAGATCATCTTTTTCACTGACAAATTCAACATTTAAACTATTGCATTGTCTATTGAGTTCGGTTTTATGATCCTTGAAGTGATCAATAATCTTACCAACTCGAGAAGCCACTTCAGTTCTCATCTCAGTATTTTGTGCGGCTATTTCGGCTTTCAAATCATCTTTTTGAGAAACTATCTCCGTTCTCAACTCATTATTTTGTGCGGCCATTTCGGCTTTCAAATCACCTATTTTATCGCTTTGGGCAGCTATATCACCTTTAATCTCAGTATTTTGTGCGGCCAGATCACCTCTTTTATTCCTCAACTCATTATTTCGTGCGGCCATTTCGGCTATCATTTCATCTAATGTACTATTTTGTGTCGCTATTTCGGCTTTCAAATCATTATTTTGACTTTTAATGTCATTCATCAGCGTAGTCATAATGGTTTTCCTATCAGTCATCAGCGCAGTCATATCGGCTTTGAAGCTATTTATCAACTTTACTAATTCATCCATACTTCTAGTTAACGGCATTCAATTAATTAATTATAATCCCACTTCTGACACCAAATGTTGCGGATTTCAAAAATGGATAGCCACTGAGTGTGAGTATTAAAAGCTATATTTCAAAACCAAATTCAATACAAGGTAAATTGTTACAAAGGAAATATGGATGAAGTATCTTATTAACAAATTAACTATTAACATGCACAAGTCATCAATCTTCCTGCGTGAGCACACAACATCAGCTCTGTGTATTTTACTAAATACTACCTTTTACTTGATTTACCAGGTCACCCGAAGATCTTCACTCGTAAACCAATTCTCGTCCTGTGCTAATAACTTTTCACACACTAGCCGAACAAAAAGACAGTCCGCGTAGACATTCGAAGTTAGCCATAAAAGTTCCCACTTTTATACTTCCGTGTATACACAACACATCAAGTTACTTCTTGATACTTAACGATAAAAGATCCCACTTTTATCCTTCCGCGTATACACAACACATCAAGTTACTTCTTGATACTTACGCGCACTGTCTCAGAACAGCTCACCGTCCATTTTCGAACTCCCCGACCGTTACAATACAACGACCGTTACAACACAACGACCGTTAACGCTCCACTCTTCTTCTCCAAATTCTCCCAAAGTTCAATTCGTTGGCTGAAACTTTGCTTTCGGTTGCCAGATTCTTCTGTCGTAACAATATTAAATTGTAGAAATGTAAACATCTCAGATGGTATCCTGTCATCAAACTGTGCATCAATACAGGATGGTACTGATGTGTACCATACTAATGCAGAATTTGCCACACTGCTGTTAAAGCTGCAGGCCTCAATGACTGATGTGATACATGGGTGGGTGAGGACATATCCCAGGACATCTGATTACACTGAATATTTGGATTCTCTCAGTATGCCTGATCATGGAAGAGCCAATATGCTGCCAGTCTGAGCCATCAAACATGGCAAATGGTCACCAGAGTTGGATGTAGACCTGCCAGAAAACACATGGCATACTGCCCTGCAGCTTCCCAGTCATTTTGTTGGCACTAACCATACAGCAGTACAGTCTCACAGTACTGACTATTGGAGTACCTGGCCATCTGAATCTTCAACTGGTTCACCTACAAGGGCTATATCACGTACTGCCATGCCTGATTTTTCTCACCGGACAGGTGCTATGTCACCATCATTATATGCACGTTTTTGAATCTTTCTGCAGCACTGCACAGTATTTTGCAGTGGTTAAGCAATGATAATCTAATTTTGAATTGTCTGTTTATAACCTTTCATCCATTCATTCCATACATACAAAGTCTTTTCCTAGTAATTAGAAGATGATCTACAACTTCGTAATTTGCATTTTATTCTCTCTTTGTTGCCAGTTAGGTTTGTTAACTTACTAAATTTGCCACTATGGGTGCTACAGTCACTGTTATTCAATTTGGCAAGATCACTTCCCTGTAGATAGACCTAACATTTGTACCTCAAGGACCCTGCATTAAAGGTATTTTGGTGTTTTAAGACTAGCTATAATAAGCAAAAGGCAATTAATGCTTCAGATATTTCAAATTATATCCAATACAAGTTTATAAATATTAAAAAACAATTTACCTCATCATCAGAAATGGCCTCTCCTGTGAAGTATAATACAGCTCTAGGCACAATTCTTTCCTTAATAAAATGGCCTATGTCAAAATCTGCTGCTAATGCTGCTTGTGTTTCTTCATCCTATAAATTAGGAAATGAAATAAAGTAGATTTTAACTACAAATAAGTTTATTTTTAATGTTTATGAAAAAAAAAAGGATGCCTTTGGACCAATAGAACGTTGATAAATGGAATGCCTGTTTGGATGGAACAAAACACGAGTTCTAAATTTCAAACTAGAGTAATGCCTAATGAAAACTTTAGTACACCAAAACCTGCTAAATTCATTACTTTTATTCAGTGCATTTTTACAGCATCATCATTAACATATTGAAGTTAAATTTATAAAGTTCAACAATTTGTTGACTCCTTTTCAGTGGATTTACATCTCATCTGAAATTTTCACTGCGCTAACAGATCAGAATTAGAAGTACAATAAGGTGCAGTATCAGTGGCAATAAAATTGTGGGATCTATGGCAAGAATGCTAACTGTGGAATTCAAGGGGAGCCAATGCGTAAAATAGTGAGTGCTACAGTTGGCCTTATAATTTTTTCACTTTTTTATTAAAAAAAAGGTGTCAAGTTGGTGTCAGATACGATAGATATTAGATAAGGATAAAATTTAAGCCTATAATAAATATATAGGTTTATTACTTTATAAGGTATTTGGTAGCTCTTAACAGTATTACTTAGCCACATTTTTATATACCTAGAATCCATTTCACCTTAGTTGAGTCCTGATGTAAACAAACTGCTCTTTGCCTATTGGTTAAAGACCTCATCAATACTTATAAAAGTAAGTTCACTGGACAAAAAATTAGTCGCCCTGGCTGAATGTTACCTAATAGCACGTAACACCTCCGTGTGACCGAAGAACAGCCGAAATCCTGTCTGGTACGGATGCCAGTGTGCAGATGTAGTGCACGTCAATATTCATCCATTCTTCCAGCAACAAATGCCACAGTTCAGCCAGATTGTTCAGATGACTGGGACGGTGCTTCACTCATCACCCCAAATAGTCCCACAAGTTTTCTATGGGATTCAAATTCAGGGGTTTGGCAGGCCAGTCAAGATGTTCGAAGGCTTCAGACTGCTCATTGTGCCATTTGACACTGAGTCCTGTGCATGCGACAATTGTAGTCTTGGAAGACTGGGATATCCTTCTGGTGTTCACTGTGGAGATGTTGCAACATGTGGTTGTCCAATAGCTCCTTATAGCCCTTCTGGTTCGTGTGATGTCACTGCAACCAAAAAATCCATTTCCTCGTACACGAAACACCCCCCAGAACATCACAGAGCCTCCTCCAACTTGAACAGAACCTTGCACAAGGTCTGAATGGAAGGCTTAATACGGCTTACAATGTACCCATCACCTCACATCACTTGAGTACAAGCAAAAACGTGACTCATCCAACCAGATCGCATGCTTCCAAAAGTCGACAATCCAGTCTTTGTGGCGCCACGCCCACTGTAGCCGTGCAGCCTTGTGCAGAGCTGTTAAGATGGGTCGTTTCCACGGTACTCTGCTCCAGATATCCATGGTATGCAATTCCCTTCAGAGAGTTCGTTTGTAAACAGCTTGTTGTAGGCCTGCGTTGACTGAGTGGAGCAGCGACAGACTGCGATGTATGCCACTGCTGGAAGACCCTTTGGGCAGTACATTTTGACACACCTGCAAAGGCAGCAACTTCTTGTACGCTATGCCTTTTTGCCACTCATTCACATCTTTGGCACAACTAACAACCACTTTTTGTCACTGTATGAGCCCCGTAGTGCACTGCACACTATTTGTAGGACGCATTTGTTACTAGTGCGCCCTCTGTTGCTGTCGAATGGACGTAACCTTCTTATGGCGGAAGATGACTAATTTTTTGTCTAGTGAGCTTATTTCTTCGAGTAAGAAAAAGTGTAGATTTTTTTCGATGTTTGGTTTCAGCATAATCAAGAAAACTAAATTTCATCCATTTTATTTGGTTGCTAGATAATGCAATTCAACTTAATACTAATAATCAGATTTATTAATTTGAGCAGCAATTGTGAAAGGGCAACCAGTTGCCCACAGCATGGTAAGATATAGAGTGAGCTTTCAAGATAGAAATTTTGTCAACTAAAATATTTAGATTTACCACAAATAGAAATGTGTTTTTAACACATTAAGCACTATTTAAATTATTTATTTTCAGTTATTTACTACTGATGGTACCCCTTTATTTCTTTATAAATAAAAATTTGCAAATGAAACAAAATACCCGAGACAAGGAAAAATTCAGTGTCAGAACAAACTCTTATCAAAATTCTATACCATACAATTATAAATTTAAGCTGTTATAATAATCATATTTAGAGGAAAATAGAATATACATAATAGTGTGCATGTTTTATAATGTAAAATGCAATAAATTTATATAAAAATGTTAAATAAATAATAAATGTTTGCATGACTTAAGAAAATGATAAGTTTAGGTGGTTACTTTGACCAAAACAACAATCGCTTAGCTACTACCCCCAAAGGATTGCTGGGGTGGTGGATGGAAAATAGTCTCCAGTCTCCTGAAAAGCCTTTTTTGATCTTCAAAAATTAAGAAATTTCAAATGCACTGGGCATTTAGCTTCAATGTAATACATAATTCATAAACAACAGCATTTACAAATTTCTAACTACAGTTGCATTTCCACCTAGAAAACAATATAACAGTTTTTTTGGTGACACAAGCAGAAACTGGACTTTAATTTGATTACATGATTGCACATGAACACATAGCAGTCTTGGTGTACATCAAAGGAAATGAGATCTAAACATATTCCATAAGTGGAACATATTGCATGTCAATGTCTTTTGAAACATTTTCACAAAATAAGTATTTTCTCATAGATTACTCTTGTTCCAAGTTATCCATTTAATCTTATACTGCCAGAATTAAGATCTAATATGTTTATTTATATTTGAGTTGACTAGAACAGTGGTTCTCAAGCAGGAATCCTGGTGTGCTATCGACTGAGCCACTCCCAGTAGTCCTATTGGTAGACATTAACTTATTCTGAAAGCTGAATGTTTCCCACGAAAAATATACCAAGTCAAAAAAACTAAGAATAAATGAAACAGATAAAATTCAAATTACACAACTTGTGCAATATGTTAATCTTTGAAAATTAATGAAAAAACAAATTATTCTGAAGTTTCAATTAATATTCTGATAAACCCCTGGGTGTACCTTGAGAGTACCACCTTGAGCATTGAATTCAAAATAGTTTCAGCAGATATTTGCTGTCAACTATCAGCTTTGACATCTAATTTCAGAAAAATCCCCAAACATTTGTCACAGCAGGTTTCTCATTATTTAGATTCAGTAAATTCTTTTTATTTCGAGTCTTAATACTTGCACCTTTGCAAAAAATTTTACGCAAAGCATTTTTTGGTTGCATGTCTAATAGAGTACAGACATGCAAAAAACCTATTTTAAAATGCCTATATTCTTATACAGCCCTAAAAAGTAAAAAAAAAAACTAAAGCATATCGATGATGCAATCAGTCACTGAGTTCGTATCCACTTCAAAGAAAGATAAGGCACCAGCAATCTTGTTGAGTAGGTAAATCGGCACCCTATCTTCCTTTGAAGTGGATATGAATTCAGTGACTGATTGCACCATTGATATGCTTTAGGCTTACTTTTTATGGCCCTATAGGAATATAAAAATTTTAAAAAATGCTTTTTTATCACTAAAAACATACATACAAAATCCTCATGCAGCCATGGGCTACAGAAGTCCAACCAGACTGAAATTTTCCTCTCCAGACGTCTCTTGAGCTACAGCATTTGGCCACTCTAGGCCAATTCTAGCAAGGTCCTGTTCGACATTGTCTGCCCATCACATCCTAGGTCTCCTCCCCCTTTTTCTAATACACTTAGGTATACTGTTCATAATCCTCTTTGCCGATCTGCAGCTATGCATATGGGCAACATGGCTAGGCAAACATAGTCCCTCTCTGCACAATATGCTGCTCAAAGGAAGTTGACTCCTTCTAACCTCATCATTACTTACAAAGTCAAACCACCTAATGCCCAAGATACTGTGCAAGCATCTAGAATGAAAGGCATCAAGTTTCTTGTTAAAAACACCTACCTTCAAAAACTTTCATTTGACACGACTAAAACATAGAGCACATTTACCTACCTTTTGGAGTCGGGAAGAAGGCAGTCCATTACATTGGAAAAGTCACAAGCTTTGAGATACAACTTGTTAAACAAACCCCACAAAAATCTGTCCCCCGCCCCCATTTTATCAGGGGGAATAATGGGGGCAAAATTCGAAATAGTTTATGACTACCATTATACAAGCTTTCATTTGGCACCTAAAGCATTAAGTTTCTCCACTGCATTTGAAAGATATGGTGGAACAAAGTTTTATCAAATCCACAAACCAACAGGAAGATAGGTAAAAAATATAATGAAACATAACCAATCTGTCACTAAACATTTGGGTTACCAAAATTACCAAGTGTATGGTTGTTCTTGGTGCAAATATTTAAAAAAATTAGCATATATTTGAGCTTTAAGTGTCAAAGTTTATGAAATTAATGTTCATTTAACTATTGGGTAAATTATTTATATACTTTGTAACTAAATATATATATATATTCATTATATAATCAAATTTATATTCTCTGTGAAATACCTTGGTATAATAAAAATTGCAAAAAAAAAGCATCATTCAAGTCAAAAGCTCAGATATCACAGATCTGTAATATTTGTTAGTAAATCTTTGAAGAAGCCAGCAGTTTAAATATTGAATAGTATGATATTCAGTTTAATTTTGAAATTACTTTTATTCACAGTGCACTTTAGCATAATTTATTATACTAAAGTGAACTGTAAATAAAGAAGACATTCTACATTTCACATAATGTGGACTTCAAAATGCCAATTTGCATCACACAAGGAATGAACCCCTCCCAAGAGTCAGTTAAAATCAACATGTAGAAAAAAGACATTTCTAAGTAATTATTAGCTTTTAAAGAATGTTTTACACAAATTTTAACAGTAACAAGAATTTCATTACAAATCCAAATTTAATAACTCACCATCTGTTCTTCATCATCAGGCACTATAAAATAAATTATAATTTTAGCATGCTTTATGATTACATTGTAGCATTGAAAAATAAAAGAAAAAAACAATGATTATTTTTGACAAGTCTTAAAATTTTTATATGCAACAATATTACAACCACTTAAAAAATTGTGCACATTTATAGGCAATCCTGGATCTTTTAAGAATAAGATTTTACACAAAATAAAATCTGAAAAAAGGAAATAGTAGATTAAAAGACAATTAAATTTATGCAAAAATTAAATGACTGTGGCATGTTCTCCGATTATGACATTTCTATATTTTATATTTCAATTTTTACATCTTGACACATGGCTTAATGGGTATCTCTAATCTACCTTGTGCAAGTTCAGTATATGCTAATTTTGCCCAAATTATGGGGGTTGTAATCAGAACTTTTTAATATAACCAACTTAAATTTAATTCAGTAAAAGTGCATTTTTTGGAGGATATTTTATCTTTTATGAATAGGAAAAATTTTTTTTTGCTCTACAACATGCCTATAAATTTTATTCAACTTCCACAAAGAGAATTTATATAGAATGGGCTGTATGAGCACTATAATTACACATGCAGCAAAATTAGAATAAATTTGTTGTCATTTTGCAAATGACAACTAATAAATCCATAAAGGTGCATTTTCTTATTTATAATCCATTAAATTTTTAAGATTCACTGTTTTAGTTTAAAGTTAGACATATGAAAATCTTAAAGAGTGTCTACCAATGAAGAAATATCACTAAAATAACTTCAAAAGTTCAAATACATCAAAAATGGTACATGAAAAAAATTCACACAAGTACATTCAAAAGTTTAAAAATTCACAAGCACCGCAAAGGAAACGTGATCTAAAACAATTTCATAAGCGAGACATTGCATGCCAATGCCTTTCAAAACATTTTTGCAAAATAATTTTGCCTTTAAGGTTAATACCATTCTTCCATGTGAAGAATGAATGAAAATAAAACAAATTGATCTAAGAGGAAAGATAACATATTATTCAAGAATATGAACAGGAGTTGCTGAGGAAGACGGTTTGAAAGTGTGTAAAACGCTATGAAAGGCAATCTAGAGTAAAGATAATAAAAAGTAATTACCACAAACAAGTTGGCTGGTACAACAGCGTTGGAGTTCAATATGCTGGTTGTTGTTTTCAGCTTTATGATGTTCAAGGTTGAATTTAAGATCTTATCCAAGGCATACCACAGTCTATCTTGAAAGCACAATTTGTTGTTTGAATGCAGGTAAGCTTGATGTTGAAGACACTTATGGAGATTTTTTTACCAGTAAAGGGTGAAATGCATAGACTATGGTCGTAGGGCTTGTCAGCACAATCTAATAACCATTTCTACTTTAAGCACACCTCATTCTTGTTAATGTTTTAAATAATTTTTAATTATTATGCAACAGCTTAATCGTGAATTAAATTATTATCCATTGTAGCTGTGTTAGAATTATTTCACGATTATGATAAGCAGAGCTGCCAATCTTTCGCGACGAAATTTATGATTTGGAAGAGTGAAAAAAATCTGAGGAAATCCGAGCATGGCAGTTTTGCAGTTTATGGTACTCAGAAGCCATTTTTTAAACACTAGGCAATAATGCATTACGTCTTGATGGATTCTTAGCAGTGATGGAAAAATTTAATTCTTCCAGAATTATATACCAAGTTTCTTCAAATTACTTCAGTAAAAAAAAAACACTAAATATGCAATTTTAACTAATGAAAAATGCATTTAAATATCATATTAGAAAGAATATTCAACTACTTGGAAAAGTTCTATGAATAACCTAAACAATCATATTACTAGCAGTGAAGAGGCCGTACGAGAATACGCTGAGTAAAGAATGTAATCATAAAACACTTATTCCAAAGCATATAATTTTGCTTCACAAATAAACCTCCAGAAATAATAGTATCTAAGGAGTATTTTCTTAACTATGCATATTGTTATACGATGAATGTCAGTACTATTCGAGGCTACTTATTTCAACAGTCTACTGACATTAACAAAAACGCTCATTCTGTAATTTAAAAACACTAGAAAAAAATCAATGATCTCATCAAGACGGCTAACACTAAACAACAAATTGTCATTCTGCAATTTAAGAAAACCCCCAGAACAAAATTACCAGAGAGACAACCATTTCAACTAGAACATACTGCTGAACAAGTCATTCTGCCCTTATCGCAAACCTCTTATAACAAGCTTAAAAAACATAACTGTAAAAATTTATCACCAATCCACAGTATAAAAATCCTCAGGCATTAATCCCATCAGAGACAATAAGCTTAAAAACATGAATTATCATTAATAACTCACAGTAGATCCTCAATACAAAAATAAGGGCCCTGGAACCAAATAATCCCATCAGAGAAAACAAGCCTAAAAACATTAATCATCATAAACAATTTATTGCCGATCCACAGTATAAAAAAGGCCATCAGAGACAACAAAATTGATTAAGCTGTTGTAAAACTAAATAATGCCATCAGTTGTTGTTGTTGTTGTTGTTTTACCTCTGAGCGGCACTTTTTTGCACACCATGGGCTAAATGACCAGGTCACATGGACCCCGAAGGCTCAGAGAAGGTTGGGGGAGGGGACCCACTGGAACAGCTGTTGGGAGACAGATGGTAGCCTCCCGTCAAGGCCATCCAGTGTGTTCTTTAACGTGCACAGGGTATGGCTCTCCCGCACACGGAGCCACGGCTTAACGTCCCATCCGACGGACGGCGGCCCTTCCAAGCCCATCGGTGTCCCCTACTGACCGTGGGCGGGGCGGGGAATTTTGCGAAGATAAATCTCAATGCTGACCCAGCTGGGACTCGAACCTGGGAACTACAGATTACGAGCCTGGTGCGCTACCGACTGAGCCACCCCCGCCCCAATGCCATCAGAGACAACAATCCTAAAAAACATGAAATATCACAATGCATTGCCATCTGCATTATTAATAAAAAAAAAAACCGTTGAACAAGATAATCTCAACAGAGACAATCATTTTAAACAGAGCATATTCACTAAAGAAAGAAAACATCTCATTTCCCACTCAACACAATAATAAGGAATATGCAACTTTCAGTACTTTTTAAATTTACACTGTCACACTACATTATATGGGAATTAAATCCAAATTGCATTAAAAAATGCTTTTATATTATATACTCATAACTTTTATTCACCTTAGAGGGAGAGACCTGGGGGAAAAAAAACCAGAGGCCATATGAAACATATCAAGAGATAATAAATTAATTGTTCGATAAGATGAAAAGATATACTGTATGTTATTCACTTACATTACTTTACACCTTTAAGATATTTTTTACCACTCAATTACAGGAGAAAACCAATTAGCCTCCCTTATTCAAGCTTAAATTTCTGAGCTTAGCTATTATCATTTTACTGTGCATATCAACTGATTATAAATTATGATAAAGAGCTTAAATCAGTTTATATTATTGGCATGTATTTCTTGATATTAACAAAATTCAACTTAATCGCTAATAATCGACAATATATAGTAGGCATCATCATCATAGATTAACAATAGATTGTACTGTAAATGTTAACTTTTGCAATATGAGAGAATAGCAACAATTATTCTGTATCACCAAGGCGTGGGGGTCTGCTTCTCAGCCGACACGCTAGTGATGCTCTTCTAGGATATGAGTGCATTAATGAAAGGTTTCTTACAGCAAAATTTCAGACAAGCATTAATTGTTATCTGCTGTTATGTTTGCTATCTGCGTTGAATGTTATCTGCTGTTATGCCCCCACTGAGGATGCCGATGAGTAGGATAGGTTTTACGGACAACTTCAGGATATTTTGAATTCTGTCAAGGAGATATTACCCTTGTTCTAGGTGACTTCAATGCCAAAGTTGGTACTGACTGACCTTTGGGGAGGGGTAATAGGCCCTTTTGGTATTGGTAGCTGCAATGGGCAACATCTCCTACAGGTAAGTAAACTCAATGGATTCGGAATAATTAACACTTATTACAAACACCGCAATATACATAAGTACACATGGGTTTCACCTGATGGAGTGCATAAGAATATGATTGATTACATATTAACAGCAAATGGGCTAGTTCTGTTAGGAATACCAGGTCATATAGGGGAGCTGAAATTGGATCTGACCATTACTTGTTAAAAGCGTCTATCAACTTAAACTTAAAAAGTGTTGTGCTAGGGGTAAAAAATTTACCTTTAATACTGAAGCTCTGAAAACCCAGTTATAGCCAAAGCTTACCATGATAGGTTACTTAGTCATTATGACAGTCATGGTATGCTTACTACTGAAGTTGAGGAAGAATGGGATCATTTTAAACAGGTTTTTTTGGACACTAACAGTACTCTTTTAGGAAAAAAGGAGCAGAGGAGGCAGAATTATCTGAGTGATAAGGCACTTGAGCTTATTTCAGAAAGAAGGAACTGCAGGAATGTCATTAATCAGTACCCTACTAGTCTTAATAGAAAGGATTACAGAGAGCTTAATACACATGTAAAGGATCAGTTAGCTACTGATAAGAATCTTTGGCTTGGCTGACAAAGCTGAGGAAGCAATTAGGCAGCACAACGGCAGAGAGCTGTACCAGATAGTTAATGTTTTATGTGGTAGAAAAACGGACAGGCATACAAGGATTGAAGGATAAACAAGGCGAGGTTATAGAAGGGAAGGATTCTGTCATGGCTAAGTGGGCTGAGCATTTCAGTGATGTTCTAAACAATGTGGTTAGTTCTACTCCCATTGTTTGTAATGATGATAGATGCATTGGCGGCTTTAATGTTGGCCCTATATAGCACAATCTGAAGTTATTTTGGCTATTTCTAAACTTAAGCTTCATAAATCCCCAGGGGTAGATGAAATTACTACAGAAATGATCAGAGCTGGGAATGTTTCGGTTACCACTTGGATGACTGAAATTTTGAATAACTTCTATGATAAAGGCATGAATCCTAAAGATTTTACCAGAGCTATTGTTATCCCTATTTTCAAAAAAGGTGATTGCAGTTCTTGTGATAACTATAGGGGTATCAGCCTACTCTCTGTTCTAGGTAAAGTTCTTTCCATGATTGTGCTTAATAGAATTAAGAATCTGGTTGACAGGCAATTGCATGATGAGCAATGTGGATTCAGAAGTGGTAGGGGATGTGTAGATCAGATATTTTCACTTAGGCAGATTCTTGAGAAATGTTTAGAGTTTCAGAAACCTTTGGTTGCTAGCTTTGTTGATTTCAAAAAGGCTTTCGACTCTGTTGATCGTCATAATTTGTGGTTGATTGTGAGATCATATGGTATACCTGACGAGTTAGTTAACATAATGAGAATTCTCTATAATAACACTGAATCGTGTGTGAGAGTTGGTAAGGCTTGTAGCAGTTGGTTTAGCATTACTTCTGGTGTTCGACAAGGGTGCATTTTGTCTCCTTTTCTCTTCAGCTTGGTTATTGATTACGTTATGTGAAATTCACTTCAAGGGAAAGATTTTGGCCTTAAATGGGCTGGAGATACAAAAATTTCTGATTTAGATTATGCTGATGATTTAGCATTTTTGGCAAATGATGAGATGAACTCTTTCATTCGAGCTGTTGATGAGACTGGTAGTAGAGTTGGGTTGTTTTACCTCTGAGCAGCACGTTTTTGCACACCATGGGCTAAATGGTCAGGTGACATGGACCCCGAAGGCTCAGAAAAGGTTGGGGGAGGGCACCCACTGGAACAGCTGTTGGGAGACAGATGGTAGCCTCCCATCAAGGCCATCCAGCGTGTTCTTTAACATGCACAGGGTATGGCTCTCCCATACACGGGGCCACGGCTTAACGTCCCATCCGACGGACGGTGGCCTTTTCAAGCCCATCGGTGTCCCCTACTGACCGTGGGCAGGGCGGGGAAATTTTGCGGAGATAAATCTCAACGCTGACCCAGCTGGGACTCGAACCTGGGAATTACATATTACGAGCCTGGTGCGCTACTGACTGAGCCACCCCCGCCCCTTAGGTAGTAGAGTAGGTTTGGTTATAAACAGAGAGAAAACTAAAGTGATGAAAATTGGTCAGGCAGGTTGTGATTCAGTTCATATGAATGGTTGCAGTCTTGAGCAGGTGTCACAGTTTAATTATCTTGGGAGCTATGTAACAGATAATGGTGATGTGCGGCATGAGATTAACAGATGAATAGGGATTGCTGCCGGGACTTTTAAGAACCTATGGAGAGTGTGGAGAAATAGGCGTATACACCTAAAGACTAAAATTAGACTGTATAATAGTTTGGTTCTTTCTAGGGTTAGTTATGGTAGTGAAACTTGGATGCTGTGTAAACAAGATAACAGGAAACTAGATGCTTTTGATTCCAGATGCTTACACAGTATCTTGGGCATTTGGTGGTTCAACTTTGTAACTAATGATGAGGTTAGGCAAAGGAGTCTGCAACCTCCTTTAAGCAGCATATTGCGCAGAGAGAGACTCCGTTGGTTTGGCCATGTTGCCCGTATGAAGAATTATAGATTGGCGAATAGGGTTATGAACAGTGTGCCAAAAGACCTCAGAAGGAAGGGGAGACCTAAGATGCGGTGGGCAGACAATGTCAAACAGGACCTTATTAGAATTGGTGTGCAGTGGTCAGATGCAGTAGATGTAGCTCAGGACAGACTTGCTTGGAGAACTAAATTGCACAGTCTGGTTGGACCTCTGTAGCCCATGGCTGCTTGAGGAGGATGATGATGAAGAATCAATAAGTAAATATCATTAATTGATTAATAATTAACTAAAAGCCAACAAATGATAAACGTAATGCAATAGGAAGTTAAGTAACATAACTGATTATAATTAAAAGTGCCTCAACTCTAATGAAAGAGAAGTTTTAATCCCTTATCAACCCAATAGCCCAACCCAGATAACAATAGACATGCATGAGACAGACTAAGTTGTAATGTTGACCATAGCCCACACAGATCACGGCAGTTCTCTTATCTGTATTATTTCCTTCTTCACTCTAAAGTTTCCAATTCTAAGTAATCCAATTAGCATTTAGTTGGCCAGAGCAAGAAGTTTGCTATAGTTTCAATAAACATGCATTTAGAAACAATCTATGACCTTCAGTTCTGTCAACGTTCTGTCTGAAATGGTCAGCTGGAGTCATTTCCTCTGATTGGTGCACAAGCAAGTACAGATTAGGGACTGGTGACAGCTGCACCTTTAGTACACTAAAAGAGCTAAATCGGAAACAATTCTCCCCTTTCATTTTCCCTTTTAAGAAAAGGGAAAAAATACTGTACAATTTGGAGGAAGATTTTCACCAGTGTGAAAGCGAAGAAAACCCTAAAACTCTGATTTTCAAAGACAAAATCGAATTTTCGGATTTTAAACCAAAAATTAGAAAAAATCAGATAAAATTGGAGTAGTTGGCAGCTCTGGAAAGGTACATATGGTTAACAGTAAAACACCATTTGAACTACAAAGTTCCTTTTCACATGTTTAATATGCATAATGGTTGATAAAGAATTATTTCTTTATTTCAAGATAGTTATTGCAATAACTTACCTGCTGGTGGATTGAAGAAGTTGAAAAAGGAATCATTCTGTACAGTCTTTGTAACTGTCCGAACTGCACCTCTTGATTTGTGCTTTTGTTTCTTCTTGATGGTTTTCACAGTTACATTCTTTCCTCTCTTCCAGTCAATTGTGCAACTACAAACATTAATATTTTAGTGTAAAAAGGCTGTTTTTCAATGCATTTTTAAATTTTATTTTTTCATTTTGAACTAGATATACGAGTTTTAAGAACTACAAAAAAAAATTAACACTAATTTTCTTCACATTATATGCTAAAAAAACTAGGTATTTTTTTTAGAAGGGAGCATTGATAGTTCTTTTTTCTATTGAAAAAGGGAGAGAAATAAAACAAAAAACACCAAAGAACAGACTGGTAAACACAGGGTTGGTGATGTGCAGACAACACTGGTAATCAGACATCAAAAGGTTGTGGTGTAAAGAAAAACCAACCTACTAAAGATGCTGCCATCTGTGCCAACCAAACAAGTGCCAGAACTGGTAATACTTCACGATTCTTACTTGTATGCTTTTGCAAGGTAAAGGCAAACAAGTAACATTAAAGTGTATATAAGGGTAACATAGTAATAACTGGGAGATTGAATTGAGGCAATAGGCCTAATTGATGAGCCATTAAAAGCATTCTTGAGCTGGCCTTTTTAATTGTATATACAACAAAACTGTGCATGATTAAATTTAATTATACAATTCAAGCTGATAAAAATAAAATACAAATCTTAAGTTTATAATTAGAATTAAAAAATGAAACATGCAGCATTAAGTATCCAGTATAAAAAGAAATTCATTAAACAGGGTATAAAATAATTATGAAATGCCAAAAAAAATCCAAGCAGGTAAAAATGATCCCATAGCTTGCATACACTTTTTTGTGCCAGTCCACAGCCAACTCCCACCTAATTGCCAGCAGGAAGTGTGAAAACAATTTCATTTGACAATAGACAGGCATTCCTGCTCTCATTCCACCATGTCTCATTAGACACAAGCTTAGAAACTCCTCAGATGTGGACAACTGAAATTCGTATTTATTGTCTAGCAGGTATCAGACAGAAATGCAATCGCATTAAAAACCTATCACATTATTCATTAATGAAGTAGAAAGAGGGAAATACAAAGAAAAATGTGGGTAAAAAAAATTGTTACAGGAAAAAAGTTTGATCATGAGAAGTTATTAAAAGAACTGAAGAAGAACAATCCCAATGGCTTTCACAATTACTTAAAAATCAGTGATAAAATCACCCACTCTTGCTTAAATTGTTAAAAAAAAAATGCTTATCATAACTTTCACTAATCTGAGTTACAATATTTCATATCAAATGGATGTCACTCAATGATGTTATATAAACATTAACATATCAATCTCAGTAGAATCTGAATAACACAATTGCTTATTAAAAATACTCAATTTACTACTGGTTTAAATAGTGCATTAAATTGTATCCCTTCATCTCTAACCTAAGTGTGAATCATCACCACCTTAGTTCAACTGAAACATAACTAGGATAGCCCATTTTCAAATCCCCGAAGCTGATACTTATGCAATAATTATGCAAGTGCAAAACAACACTTTGTTCTGCACTTGCATAATTATTGAAAATGTCTTAAAGTTATCACTAATTCGAGTTCCATTGGTTCATGTGAATATTTACACAAACTCTTTGAACAAGACCTAAATGTACTGAATACAATGAGGAAGATTTCTGCCTAGTTGTATTCAATTTATCCTTAAATTTAGCTCATTATTGGGAAATTAACATATGCAAGTACATAAAAAATCTTATTCCAAAGGTTGGGTTATTTTACCTCTGAGCAGCACTTTTTTGCACACCATGGGCTAAATGGCCAGGTCACATAGACCCCAACGGCTCAGAGAAGGTTGGGGGAGGGGACCCACTGGAACAGCTGTTGGGAGACAGATGGTAGCCTCCCGTCAAGGTCATCCAGTATGTTCTTTAATGTGCACAGGGTATGACTCTGCTGCACATGGGGCCACAGCTTAACGTCCCATCCGATGGATGGCTGCCTTTCCAAACCCATCGGTGTCCCCTTACTGATCACTGATCGTGGGCAGGGCGGGAAATTTTGAGGAGATAAATCTGAACGCTGACCCAGCTGGGACTTATTCTAAAGGAGTGTCATAATATCAGCACTTTCTACGATTTTTTTTTCCTGTATGAACAACTCCATTAAACAAACCACTGCATGATAATCATTTCACAAACAGAATAGCAACTCAATTTAACCTTAACAGGGAGTGGTTACAAAGTTGGCCATCTACTGTTCCAGCAACATACACATGTTATCTCTGTGATGGTCATCATACAGCCCAATGTCTCACTGGACTTATATGAAGAAAAGACTAAGTTAGGAATAGCATCTACCTTTGTCTATTCCTTGTATAGCAAATCCTTTGTTAATAATGGAGGAAATAAAAAATTTAACACATTTCTGAAGCTCTATAACATTTTTGTTTCAGCAAATGAATAATTTTCCCCATGTATTGTACTCTTAATTAAAAATTTTAAAGGGTGTAAATTGGAAAATTAGTACAAGGCATCAAAGTTACTAGGGTGATTCATAGGTCTGTGCTGTGCATTTTTCACCATGTAAGACACCAAAGTTACTAGGGTGATTCTGCATTTTTCAATGTGCAAAATGTGCACAGAGACATATCATAGTATTGCATTTGCATACTTCTGAAAATAGTACTAAGGGAAAGTATGAAGTCCATAACTATTAAAAGTATCACAGAGTCTTGATTTTCATCACTAGAAATACTGTGCAATGAGTGAGTTAAGTATTGAAATTCATGCGATTTTACATCATTACTGATAAAAAGGATTAAAAGCTACTGAAGCAGCTTGAGAAACATGCAAAATGGTAGGCAAGGGGGCAGTTTCCATTTGTGCTGCTCAAGTTTGGTTCAAGTTCAAAGCCTTGAAAGTAAGCTGCAATTGGGATAGTCAATATCAGTAGATTGCAGCATTCTGACCCCCATTGTTGAAGCTGATCCATCAATAAACACTGGCAGACTCTCACCAAACTTGGTTGCTCACAAGCAACTATAATACAGCTTCTGCAACACATCAGTAAGTTAGCCAGGAGTTGCCAAAAGTGTTCTATGTGAACTGACTACTGAACAAATTGTCATATGGAAGTCTACAAGAAACTCCTCACTAATCCATACAAACACTGTTTTGTCACAAGTGAATTGCTACATGCATTGAAAATTGGATTTTTGAAACAACCCAAAAGCAGTGGCTTGACCCAGCCAGCACACACATCCTGTATCCAAAGAGGGGATGATTCGAAACAAAGGAAATACAGTGCTTTTAGTGGTTGGTTGTTTGGGGTTTTATTGTGCATGAGCTACTAAAGCTATAATGCACCAAAGAAGGTAAAAGACAGATAACCCTTAACCAAAGTTGAAACTAAATGCTATAAAAAGCAAAAGACAAAACAAGCAAGATGTAAATAATACAAATAAAGTTGCAAAACAATAAATACATATACAATGCATAAAACTAACCCAAGTGTAAAAGACCCAGGTCAGACAGCAATAATGAATCCAGAAAATTACAACCTGGTAAAATAACCTGTACACCGTAAAAAAGCAAAAATTAGGGGTAAAAATGTATTATCAGATAAAAGATGTGCAAGTGGCTCAGACATAAAATCATGAAAGGTAAAATACAAACTATGTTTGAGGTTAAAACAAGGGCAATGTGCTTTTGGTGGAATTTTGAGGGTGTAGTGCACATTGAACTGGTTTCCAATGAACATGACATCAATGCCAACCTCCACTCAGCACAACTGGAGAGCATGCACTTTGAAATGCTTAACACTGCCCAGAATTGGTAAACAGACATCACATACTCTTCCAACAAAACAATACAAAAACCGCATACTGCACTTTGGACCAAAGAAAATTTTCGAGAATTGGCATTTCAGCTTCTTCATCCAGCATATAGTCTGGACCTAGCTCCTTCAAACTACCACCTCTTTTGCTCCATGGCTCATTTTCTTTATGGTAGGTAGTTTCAAACATTTCAGGAAATGAAAACAGATGTTGGGAATTTTTCACCTCCAAGAACCAAGCTTGGGATCAGAGAGGAATCAAACAACTAGCTGACAAATGACAGACTGCCATCTATTGAAAATGACTGTTTATATATTTGCTGAGTAAGGTTTGTTATTTATATTGTAAGTCATTTCTAATGTACATTTCTAAAGCACAGGCTTGTGAATCACCCTAGTAAGAGCTAATTATAACACTTATTTTCACATACTGACAACCTTAATGTAAATGAGATTTCAGGTCGACCCTACAAGAAACAAAGTACATAAATTTTTTTTATTATTGTTTATCTATAGAACTATACAAGACGGGTTTAGGTTCTAAATGTTAATAACATAATTGGTTTACAAGCATAAACATTCAAATTGTGTTCCAACTGCACTGATGCATGCCTTCATCTGATACTCAACCTTACATGCATGTACACAGCATACTTTTGCAGATAAATCACATGCGACATAATGAAACCTCACCTTAATTTTACTCTTGGAGATACAGTAATCTTTGGGTTTCATCTTATACATTTATTATCTAATGTAGCCCCAAGAACTCAATAGGATGTAATGTCAAGTGATCTCACTGGCATGCCAAGTGTATCATGCCTTCCAATTGACGACTGTGGAGATTGATTGAGAAATTCACATAATTTCCAGATAACGTAGCAGTACAACATCCTGTTGCTCATACACTTCATTAACCCTTCCACTGTCCAGCCTGAAAAACTGGTTTCCATCCAGAGACCAAGCTATTTTCTACCTATGCTCAACCAAAAAAAATTAACTTTAAAACTTTTTTTTTGCCAAATAACTAATGAATGGAATTATGGTATGTTATATGTCAAATTAATCAGCATTTAATTGTGGATTTTTCTCAAAATAAAGTATTCAACAAAAAAGACCACATATTTTATTTTAATGACTTTTTTTAGAGTCATGTAGTAAAAAAAATGCATCTGGCAAAACAAATAAAAATTTATAAAAAACTAAGACAAAAATGATTATAATGCACATGAATAGAAAGACTATTTCTGAATAACTAAAAAATTATTTTTATGGTTAAGAAAATATTTCTCTTATTTTATAATTTTTTTTTCCTCAGTACCTATGAGAAAAATTCCAGGATTTTAGCCAATTGTGCCAAGTCAAATAAACAAGTCAACTTTAGAATTTTTTTTTTAAAAATAACCAATCAACGGAAATAGGTCATGTTATATACCAAATGCTCAACCAAAAAAAATTAACTTTAAAACTTTTTTTTTGCCAAATAACTAATGAATGGAATTATGGTATGTTATATGTCAAATTAATCAGCATTTAATTGTGGATTTTTCTCAAAATAAAGTATTCAACAAAAAAGACCACATATTTTATTTTAATGACTTTTTTTAGAGTCATGTAGTAAAAAAAATGCATCTGGCAAAACAAATAAAAATTTATAAAAAACTAAGACAAAAATGATTATAATGCACATGAATAGAAAGACTATTTCTGAATAACTAAAAAATTATTTTTATGGTTAAGAAAATATTTCTCTTATTTTATAATTTTTTTTTCCTCAGTACCTATGAGAAAAATTCCAGGATTTTAGCCAATTGTGCCAAGTCAAATAAACAAGTCAACTTTAGAATTTTTTTTTTAAAAATAACCAATCAACGGAAATAGGTCATGTTATATACCAAATTAAACAGAATTTAATTATTAATTTTATGAAAATAAATATTAAAATCAATAGGCTTGTGAATTTGTTTATAAGCTTTTGTCAATGTGATATGGTAAAAAAAAAAAGATCGCACTATACAATTAAGGCTTCATTTTGGAAAACCTGCTGAATAAAAATAGTTAAATTATATATTTGTCAAAAGGAAATTTCTTCCCGAATAATATAATATTCAACCTGAAATATGATTTTAATTTCTTTTAATGATTCTTCTCAGTATCGTATATTTTAAACACAGACAGTGTTATACAAAGTGACTGGACTTCTCACATTCGTTAGATTTTCTGAACTGGTTATGAAATAGAAAAAAAAAACTTCCTTGGCTGCTTTTGTTGCTAAACATCATGTTTTTCTTTGGGTGCTGAAGTTCAGCGATCTTGGCTAATGGCAGAAAGGTTTGTGCACCAAAGCAAAAAAAACAGATTTATGTCGTCTGTGTTGCACAGCTAAGGTACTGAAGGGGGGGTTGCCTTTAAAATCATTCAATATAAACATAAAAACTCATAATTTAAAATATATATATATTTTTTTTTCTAGAGGGAGGGGGATGAAACTTTCACTGATTTTAGTGCAGCCTTCCCGAAATTGCCCTCCCGAAATTGCCCTCCCACGTGATAGCCGATTTCCATAGCAAGGAAGTCTACTTTGCTTCCACATCCAAGACATTCATTTTCAGAAAACAATACAAGCTCAAAGTTTTTTTACTAAAAAAAAAGAAATAAAAGAAAAATTACATATAACCTAAATAAATACTCCCTCAAGCAGCTGCTTGCCACAGAGGCCTGACAGGAGAGCCTGTCAGTTTATATGCCATAGTAGAAGGTCTGAGAGGATGGCAGGCCCTGAGCAGAAAAATGACATACATCCATGCCTTACCCAGGGCTCGAACCCAGGTCCCTTAGATCAGTAGCCAAGTGCACTAACCACTAATGGGATGTTAAATAAAATATCTGCAACAACTTTTAAGCTGGCCTACAATCTAGCATAACTCGGAAAAACCGATAAATCAGCCGATCGAAAGATCACTAACGGAAATAAATCTATAGAAATGAATTTGCTTCCATATCCAACACCTCATTTATTTTCAGAAAACAATACCAGATCAAAGTTTTACTGAAACAGTAATAAAAAATTAAAATTAACATATAGTCTAATGCGATATTAAAATATCTACAGCAACAAGTTGTAGGACGGCCATACAATGTAGCATACATATGAAAAAATCAATACTTATCAATTGGTCAAAAGATCACAAATTTACAAAAATAAATCTACTGAATGAAAATGAAGGTTTAATATAAAAAAGTAAATACTAACTTGACAAAAGGTATCCAAAATGCTAGACCAAAACTGTAAAAAACACTTTTCAGTTTGGTCCAGCATACAGAACATTTGCATTACACGGTTTCAGCACACGGAACAGAGATAGCATGTGTCAGCCATCTGCCTTTTGTTTGCCTCAGTAAAGCAAAACTAATTAAATGCAGCTGCAACCAGAATTTTTAAGGATGTGTTTACTTCCAGTTTCGATTTTAGGAGCGGGAAAGATGCATAGAATGCTGGGAAAAATGCTGAAAATAATTAGGGAATAATGAAAGTTATGAGAAAAAGAGTGAAATGGAAAAGAAAAAAAATGGAGATAGATACTTTGTAATTACTTCCAAAATATACCATTTTTAAAATAGTTTGTTTTTTTGCTAATTTTTAGGAGTTTTTCGAAAATTTAAGGAATAATTTGTTTATAATAGTTCAAATCAAACTTGCGAGCTTAAATCAGAAGGTTGTTTCAGCAAATAGGAATGTTAACAAGCAAATCAGCAATACCATTTAGTGCTTCTAAGAAATAGTAACCATATGGCTTTATAAAATTATTTCTATTGTAGTTTCATAAAATATGCATCAGATTAAAAAAAATATATATATTTTTCAAGCCTGAATTATATATAAAAAAAATTACAATGGCAATTTTTATTTTTTTTAAATCTTTCTTTTTTGTTGTACTAAAAATGGATACAAACGTCCTTGGCCTCTCATTTCGGATTCTGCAAACGTATACAGACGATGTGGAGACTGGAAGGGTTAATGACCAGGATATTCAGGAAGAATAAGCAAGACTATTATGTTATCTGGAAATACTGAAAAATAAACTATAAATTCCAACAGTTTCTAGAGTAGATATAAAACAATCTGTAGTTAAAACACAATATTAGTAACTTAATATATAATATTTATTCAGACAAAGCAAATGACTTAAAACACAAATGTTTTAATTATATATTGAATTGCCCGTTCATAAAATTGTCAACTACTTCCCAAAGCAAAATATTTAAATGTTCAGTTTTTTTCTTCTTTTTACAGCTTATTTCTCACCAAAGCAAATTTAACTTACCCTTTGCATTTAGAAATTTCAGGACCTTCAAATGAAAATGGATCACTTTCCTCTGGAGTGCATTTCATTTCATAGTGTTTAGTTAAAACAGTATTGCTAAAATATTCATTGGGTGCAAAATGAAATTCTAATATAAAACCCTGTAAATATAAAAAAAAAAATTGTAAAATTTATAATTATAAATCACTAAACAGTTTCAACAGTACAGACCTATAAAATGATATATTCTTCTAATTTATATTTTATTTCTTAACCATTAATGATACATAGCACAGTACCTGTCCACATAAAAACCTGAATATTTTCAGCTAAGTATTAAAATTTGCTTTATATTAATTAGGTCTTTTGTCAGTAGTTTATAATCATTCTATGTAGTATTCAAAATAGCACCATTTCAGACATAATAATCCAAAATTTTACTCTTCGTATCTTTATCAGTAGCTACATGTACATTAAGCATGTCATCTGCAGTTCAAAGTCCTTATGCTCATATTGAAAGTGACAGTACTTCAAGTTGCGTTATCTGTTATAAAGCTTCTTGAAATTGCCTTAAATTTTCATATTATGGTTGCAAGTTGCAATGGAGATAAAAGTAGCTGTGGCATATTATGAAATTAAGGTATACTGACATGTCTGGTGTATTTTTATCTTCATTTATTAATGTACAACTAATTTTCTGCTGCTCATCCAGTCAATTATTTGATGTTACCACTAGTCTTAGTATTATTTGATGTCTACCACTAGTCACTAATAAAGTGCTTTGTATATGACAGCTGTCATATACAGCTGTCATATACAAAGCACTTTATTAGTGAAGTGATCACAACCTCAAAAGGGTCTTGGTGCTGACCAATTTAAATCTACCAGACGATACCTTTTAGTTTGATTATGGATCCTGAACTTCATGCACTGGTGGGCTTCTCCCAAGGTAAAATTGACTGCAATGTTTTGTTTGTATGTAGGTTGACAGCCCCAAATGATCAGATGCACAGGATAACTTATCAGCTGGTGGATAATCCTAATCAGAGGCAATCATAGGTACCTGAACTCTTGCTTCTAGTGGAATCACTAATCCTACATTGGAGGAAATTTCTACCAACGTAAATAGTGGCTTAAGACTAGTGGTGCAGGAGCAGGTATTTGCCTTATGCCTGTAATTAGGGAGCTGTTTGATGTTGGGTCTACCCCGGTTTCTTTAAAAAATCTCGCCAACCGGTTTCAACAGATATGGAATTTAAGGACTCTGCATCAATTATTCTCTTGATGTCCTCGCACAGATATTCTGGTGCTTGTGAGAGACCAGACAGGACAGATAAAGGTCAGATACTTAAAAATAATTTTAAATTTCTGTTTTCAGGGAGGATGGAAAGCATCTGAAAGACATGGGTTTGCTTCTAAGCACACACCCCAGTGATGCTCTTCTAGTATGATTACAGCAATGGAAGATTTCTTACAGATAAATTTAACACTAGGATTAAAAGGTTTGAATGCTACCTATGGTTACCATTTTCATATATTTAATAAAGGTTTTTGACTTTGTGTTAATCATAATTTGTGGTTGATCATGAGATCACATGGCATACCTTAATGTTAGCATTATGATTGTTCTTTTAAATAACACTGAATTATGTGTAAGAGTTGATAAAGTTGTAGCAATTGGTTTAGCATTGTTACCAGAGTTCAGCAAGGGTGCATTTTGTGTCATTTTCTCTTTAGTTTGGTTATTGATTATGCAGAATTCACTGAAGGGAGATTTTGAGCATAAATTATCTAGAGATTTGAAAATTTCTGGATTTAGACTATGCTGATGACTTGGTCCTTTTGACAAATGATGTTGATGAGATGAACTCTTTCAATCAAGCTGTTGATGAGACTAGTAAAGTAGGTTTAATGGTAACAGATTGTTTTCATGATGAAAACTGGTCAAGCAGGATGTGGTGCTTCAGTTGTTTTGAATGGTTGCAGCCTTGAGCAAGTGTCTTAAGTTTAATTATCCCAGGAGCTGTGTAACAGTTGGTGATGTGCTTCATGAGAGAAACTGATGAATAGAGTTTATTGCTGAGATTTAAGAATCTATGGAAAGATTGGAGAAATAGGCATATATAAAGACTATAAAATTAGGCAGTATAATAGTTTCTGAAGTTTACTATAATAGTAAAACTTTAATTTGTAGGCAAGATAATAGGAAATTTAATGCTTTTGATTCTGGAAGTTTATGTAATATCTTGAGCATTAGGTGGTCTGGACTTAGTAAGTAATGATGAAGTTAAGCAAAGGAGTCTGCAACTTCCTTTGAGCAGCATATTGTGAAGAGAGAGAGAGACTGTTTAGCCATGTTCCTGTATGCTTAACTACAAATTAGTCATGAACAGTGTGCCTCAAAAAGGGGGAGATTTAAGATACTGCTTGAGGATTTTGTATGTTGTAGTGATAACGAGATTGTTAGAAGCTTATGTGTCTACGATCAGAAGTAAAAAAAACTTAAATTTCACCAGTCCCAAAACCATAATTTTTCACTCTGCGCATATGAGTTAATGACCTGTAGAATTTGCGAGTTTGCTGTGGAAGAGAATTCTCTAGAGTATAAATGGTGAAAAAAATTTTACTTTCACAAATTTATTGCAATTAACATATAGTACCCCTCAACAATCAAGTTTACTGTTCATGGATTCAAATATTTATAAAAAAAATTTAAACTTGGTTTCACACAAACTGCAGAGCTTAAATGGTCCTGAAAGGACTGGGATTCTACTATTTGCAACCGAGTCAAAACACTACTACACAAAATCCTACAATAATTTTCTTGAAATAATAATTTAAAATTATCATACTATTATCACACTATATTAACAAATAGCAAAATGGTTCAATATGTGAATGCTTGATTGTGCCACTTGCTCATGAAATAAGTGGAGTAAGATTAACAAAATTTGTTATTACTATGGCAATGAAAATATGACAGCCACAGATGGAAAAGTGCTTAGTGTTATTTATTTATATACTTACATTACAATGCAAAAATATTTTCCAACTATTCATCGCAACATAAACCAATATAAAATTAATTTGAACCAACTATGAAATGCATGAAAAGCCATTCCTAACTTGCAATCTCTTGACAGTTTGCACAGCTAAACACCATACAATATTGCCATTAAGTATTTTATATTTGTACCATCAGTAAAATTAAGAACCTACATAAAAGTAACAGCTATGGATATTTTTGCAGGTTGTAAATCAAGACATTTATATACTAAGTATGAGATGGATGTTGTATATTTCAAGTTGCTGGAAGATGCATGATAGACTTTTTCTTGCACCTCATATATGGGTCCTGATAAGACCAAATTAGATTGTCATTTAAAAATTAATTTAAACCTTCTTGGTCATGTTTAATAGAATACTTGCACTATTATCCTTTGTTTCATTTAGCAATTAAATGCTAATTTTGTGTCAAATTTTAAGTCTTCATTTTCAGCATAGCTAATTTCAATATAACAATATATCCCTTTCTAACAGTAATAAGTTTAAGAAAAAATCCATTATTGTAAAATAAGTTGTTTTTGGATCCTGCATGTTCAAAAACAGATTATCCAAATGGATGCAACAAAATAAAAATTAACTTTTCATTAAAGACCTATTTAATTTTTTTAAGCTCTGTAATATTAGCATTTTATTAATAATTCCAGTTTTTTATCTCGTTTTCAAAGAAAATGAGTAATAGTTTCATTTTGTGGTCTGTCTGTAGACAAACTTTTTTTTTTTGCTTACAGAGATAAATTAAAAATTCTTTTTGTGTTGGATAGGTATTGAAGAAATATTATATGTACTTTCCAAATCTCTCTAAAGCTACAATTACACCCTCTAGCAGTGGGAAAAGTTGAAAATTCCAAATGAATATTGCAAACAATGTATTTATGCTAGAAATTTTGGTGGTGGAATGTAAAGGTCATGAAGTTTCAATTGTCAACAATGAGTTGACCCCCTTAGACCCAGTGGGGATGGGGAGAATACACCTCTTTAGTTTTAGCAGATAAATGTTTTCAGAAATAAATGCAAAATTCTTTTTGGGTTAGATAGGAATTGATAAAATATTACGATTCACACTTTTTAAATCTTCCACTAACTATAATTGTGCCCTCTAACGATGGGAAAAAATTGTAAATTCCAAAATTTTAAATAAATATTGCAAACTATGTATTCCATCTAAAATTTTGATGGTGGAATGTGAACGCCATGATTGATTCATTGCGAACAATGAATTGACTCCTTAGACCTGGGGGGGGGGGGGATAATGTTTTAGAAGATAATTGCATTTAGAAATAAATGAAAAATTCTTTTTAGGGTTAGATAGGAACTGATGGCCTGTAAATGGTAGCTAGGCGTAAACTGGAAGGAGAGCTGTGTACCAATCCCTAGTGATGATGCACAGAACCGGCCAGGTGTAGCACCTAATGTCCAACCCCGTCTTCTCGTGGTGCAGGCCGTTAGTAACTTTCAAAAGAGATACTCTCTTTTGGAAGGGAATGGAAGGGGAGGGCTGCCAGTTCAGTATGGCCTGCTGATCTGGTCATCTATGGCCACTTTTTTCTTTTTTTTCAATCCTGCTGAGGAGTGGTCAACTTCACAGGGTCCTGGTGCTGACCATTTATACCTATTAGACTGGACTTGTTTATGGATTTGAGCTTGATTATTGATCCTGGACTTGCTGCACTGGTCAGCCTCTGTTGAGGGAGAGTCTGCTGCTGTGTTTTCTGTTTGCTTCTGGGTTGCCAGCTCGAAGTGAACAGAGGCATGGGATACCTTATATCAGCTGGTGGATAATCAGAGGCCATCGCAGGTACCTGAACCTTACTTTGCTAGTCGGGCATCGTCAAGCCTAAACTGGAGTAATGCGTCTCAGGCAGGCCATGTGGCTCTTGAAAAAGTCCACTTGAAAAGGTGGTGCCTGAAGTTCCTACCAGCATCGGTGACTTCAGCCTTTAGCGGAGGAGGAACGGGTCTTTGCCCCATGCCTGCGATCAGGGGGCTGTTTGATATTGTTGGCCCTACCAATCTCAATAAACATAATTTCTTTAAAAATCCTACTAATCATTTTCTCTCTGTAGGAATGTGAGGACATTACATAGAGATTATTCTCTTGATGTCCTCATGCAGGAATTCCAGTGCTATAACCTAGATATTCTAGGCTTGCAAGAGACCAGATGGACAGGTAAAGGTGAGATAACTTTAAATTTCTCTTTACAGGGAGGGAGGATGGAAAGCATCACCAAGTCGTGGGTCTGCTGCTCAGCAGACATGCTAGTGATGCTCTTCTAGGATATGAGTGCATTAATGTAAGGTTTCTTACGGCAAAATTTCAGACAAGCGTTAAAGACCTGAATGTTTATCTGCTGTTATGCCCCCACTGAGGATGCCGATGAGAAGGATAGGTTTTATGAACAACTTCAGGATATTTTGAATTCTGTCAAGAAAGGAGATATTACCCTTGTTCTTGGTGACTTCAATGCCAAAGTTGGTACTGACTCTGACCTTTGGGCAGGAGTAATAGGCCCTTTTGGTATTGGTAGCTGCAATGGCAATGGGCAACGTCTCCTACAGGTAAGTAAACTCAATGGTTTCAGAATAACTAACATATTATAAACACCGCGACATATATAAATACACATGGGTTTCACCTGATGGGCTGCATAGGAATATGATTGATTATATATTAATTAACAGCAAATGGGCTAGTTCTGTTAGAAATACCAGGGCATATAGGGGAGCTGAAATTGGATCTGACCATTACCTTGTTAAAAGTGTCTTGCAACTTAAACTTAAAAAGTGTTGTGCTAGGGTTAAAAAATTTACTTTTAATACTGAAGCTCTGAAAGATCCAGTTATAGCCAAAGCTTACCATGATAGGTTACTTAGTCATTATGACAGTCATGGTTTGCTTAATACTGAAGTTGAGGAAGAATGGGGCCATTTTAAACAGGCTTTTTTGGAAACTAACAGTACTCTTTTAGGAAAAAAGGAGCAGAGGAGGCAGAATTATTTAAGTGATAAGGCAATTGAGCTTATTTCTGAAAGAAAGAACTGCAGGAATGTCCTTAATCAGTACCCTACTAGTCCTAATAGAAAAGATTACAGAGAGCTTAATAAACGTGTAAAGGATCAGTTAGCTACTGATAAAAATCTTTGGCTTGATAGCTTGGCTGACAAAGCTGAGGAAGCAGTTAGGCAGCACAACAGCAGAGAGCTGTACCAGATAGTTAATGTTTTATGTGGTAGAAAACGGACAGGCATACAGGGATTGAAGGATAAACAAGGTAAGGTTATAGAAGGTGAGGATTCTGTCATGGCTAAGTGGGCTGAGCATTTCAGTGATGTTCTAAACAATGTAGTTAGTTCTACTCCCATTGTTTGTAATGATGATAGATGCATTGGCAGCTTTAATGTTGGCCCTATAACACAATCTGAAGTTAGTTTGGCTATCTCTACACTTAAACTTCATAAATCCCCAGGGGTAGATGAAATTACTACAGAAATGCTCAGAGCTGGGAATGTTTTGGTTACCACTTGGATGACTGAAATTTTGAATAACTTTTATGATAAAGGCATGGTTCCTAAAGATTTTACCAGAGCTATTATTATCCCTATTTTCAAAAAAGGTGATCGCAGTTCTTGTGATAACTATAGGGGTATCAGCCTTCTCTCTGTTCCAGGTAAAGTTCTTTCCATGATTGTGCTTAATAGAATTAAGAATCTGGTGGACAGGCAATTGCGTGATGAGCAATGTGGATTCAGAAGTGGTAGGGGATGTGTGGATCAGATATTTTCACTTAGGCAGATTCTTGAGAAATGTTTAGAGTTTCAGAAACCTTTGGTTGCTAGCTTTGTTGATTTCAAAAAGGCTTTCGACTCTGTTGATCGTCATAATTTGTGGTTGATTGCGAGATCATATGGTATACCAGACAAGTTAGTTAACATAATGAAAGCTCTCTATAATAACACTGAGTCCTGTGTGAGAGTTGGTAAGGCTTGTAGCAATTGGTTTAGCATTACTTCTGGTGTTCGACAAGGGTGCATTTTGTCTCCTTTTCTCTTTAGTTTGGTTGTTGATTATGTTATGCGAAATTCACTTCAAGGGAAAGATTTTGGCCTTAAATGAGCTGGAGATACAAAAATTTCTGATTTAGATTATGCTGATGATTTAGCCCTTTTGGCAAATGATGTTGATGAGATGAACTCTTTCATTCGAGCTGTTGATGAGACTGGTAGTAGAGTAGGTTTGGTTATAAACAGAGAGAAAACTAAAGTGATGAAAATTGGTCAGGCAGGTTGTGATTCAGTTCATCTGAATGGTTGCAGTCTTGAGCAGGTGTCACAGTTTAATTACCTTGGGAGCTGCGTAACTGATACTGGTGATGTGCGGCATGAGATTAACAGACGAATAGGTATTGCTGCCGGGACTTTTAAGAATCTATGGAGATTGTGGAGAAATAGGCGTATACACCTAAAGACTAAAATTAGACTGTATAATAGTTTGGTTCTTTCTAGGGTTAGTTGTGGTAGTGAAACTTGGACGCTGTGTAAACAAGATAACAGGAAACTAGATGCTTTTGATTCTAGATGCTTACACAGTATCTTGGGTATTAGGTGGTTTAACTTTGTAACTAATGATGAGGTTAGGCAAAGGAGTCTGCAACCTCCTTTAAGCAGCATATTGTGCAGAGAGAGACTCCGCTGGTTTGGCCATGTTGCCCGTATGGATAATTATAGATTGGCGAATAGGGTTATGAACAGTGTGCCTAGAGGCCTCAGAAGGAGGGGGAGACCTAGGATGCGGTGGGCAGACAATGTCAAACAGGATCTTGTTAGAATTGGTGTGCAGTGGCCTAATGCAGCAGATGTAGCTCAGGACAGATGCTTGGAGAATTAAACTGCGCAGTCTGGTTGGACCTCCGTAGCCCATGGCTGCTTGAGGATGATGATGATGATGATGAGGAACTGATAAAATATTACCATTTGCACTTTTGAACACTATAATTGCACCATCTAATGGTGAAAAAGATTGAAAAGTCCAAAATTTCAAACGAATATTGCAATGTCGTATTAACGATAGAAATGTAAAATTTTGGTGATGGAATGTGAACATTATGAAATTACCATTGGAAGCAATGAAAATGATAATTAGAAAACTTTTTTAATTTTATTGATACTAATACATACAACCATCCCGTGGCAGAGTGGTTAGCGTGCTTGGCTACTGATCTACGGGACCTGGGTTCGAGCCCCAGGTAAGGCATGGATGTTCGTGTTGTTTTCTACTGAGGTCCTGCCATCCTCTCAGATCTTCTAGTGTGGCATATAAACTGACAGGCTCCCATCAGACCTCTGTGGCAAGCAGCTGCTTGAGGGGGTATTATTTTAATACATACAAAATCCTCATGCAGCCATGGATTACGGAGGTCCAACCAGACTGTAATTTTCCTCTCCAGGATTGATACTAATGAAATATTATAATTTGCATTTTTTTTAATACTTAGTAGTTTTAATATATATGTATCTTTACAGATCACTGAAATGATGAAATTGCAGAGCTGTTATAGTTTTACAATAATATGTGCAGAAGTTCGAAAAACTAGTGATAGTTTTTAAGAGATATTCCACTGACAATAATCTACCCACTTTTTAGATTTAAGAATTAAAAGACGAATACTTTTATGCTGCATAATTACTAATGAAATACTATTTGCATTTTTCTCATCATCCGCTAGCTCAAATTAAAACTTTTAAGGAATGAAACAATAGGTAAAGGAAAAACTTTTCTCTTTGAAAATGAGATTCTATGCTCAAGGCAATATGCATCCTAGTTTTAAATTCAAATTTGAAGTGATAGAGAGGAATAAGATCTCTATCACTCCATCAGAAGTGATAGAGGGGAATAAGACATATGTATGCAATTCCTACATATTAAGACAAACTTTAATTTTAAAAAACAATATGACACTCTTACCATTGGTTTTGACTCTGCTACATTGACCTTTATATCTAACAAATGCTTCAGGATTGGTTCATCATATTCCTATAAATATAACAGAAACATAAGCAAATTTGTTAAAGCACTTAATATAATCGACAGTGTTCATTTGAAAAATGATATTTACCACTTATATTAAATAATGTACCAATCAATATGCAACAAACAGCCAATCATAAAAATGAAGGGATCATGTGTTATGTACACAATTAAAAAAGACGCTCAGAAATTAAATAAATTAAAATTCTGTCATTGAGCAATAAAATTTTTTATTTTATCCTCCCAACTATTTTCATGTTAAGTTTTTAGGAGAAAACTCAAGCTTTTCAGAGCAAGGACAGTGCACCTTCAGTGAAGTGACACTATATGGTGACATTAGGGACTGTTGAGAGATTCTTTCCACATGTGAAGGGCGATTCCAGTGTCTCGGTTGCAGGTGGGGATGGGTCATTATTTCAATAGCCTCGTGAATGCATGTGCTAGCAGTGTGGCATGCTCCCAGTCTATAAATTGCTGTGTATTAGTTGATTTCTGATTATAATTCCTATGAACAAATATTGCATGCACCAAAATATACATGGATCTTGACAGGAAATGCACAAGATCCACAATTTATGTTTGTTAAGTATTTTTTTTACTATTTTTTTGTCTCTTACCTCAAGTTATAATTGCACTTTTGTTTTGCAGTACAATTTTTCACAAACTCCTATCTTGCAACCAATAGAGTGAGTATATAGCTGCAACAAAAATGCAGCATAAAATACTATACTTTGTTAGCTATACTTACAATGATTCCAAGTATTCTCCAAAGGCAGAGGTTTTAAATTATCCAGGAAAATAATAAAGATCCTTATAATACTATCTGCCGAGTACAAGTAAAGGAAGACACGGGCTCTTAGTCATCTTGCCAGTCTTTCAATTACATTCCTGAATAAAGTTCCTTACTTTAAGCAAGTAACTATCATACAATTATTTAGTCATAAAATGTTGCATGTTCCAAATGTTAATATTTATAATACATGTGAATCTGTAAATACTATGTTGAAGTACTTATTACTGAATAAAAGCAAATATGAACTTTTCAAAGCAAAACCCATTATATACTATATTAGTGATTGGAAAAATTTTTAACATATAAGAAAATGCTTAAATGTGTTTTTAAAATTCCAATCAATACTGAAAATCACTAAGCATATATATTTCATTACAAATATTTTTTGAGAACTAGACAAAAATCAGGATTTTATCTGTCACAGCAATTGTACTAAAATCAGCAACAAATACACAGTGCCAAATGCGACATAGGTCAATATAAGCATATTTTAAAAATTTACATAAGATTTATTTAAATAATCAAAATATTTGTATTGACATCTCAAAAAGCAATATTCAAGTATCATTATTTTCAAATCTAAATGACACAAAAAGTTTCAGATTCAAATAAAATGCTGATAATTACAAGATGCCTAAGATAGGGGCATACACTTATATTAGTACATGAAATCTATATTGTTCCACCAAAAAGTGGTCAACTTCATAAAATTCACTGTCAAATATGGTTGACATATTTGTCAATCTAATTTCAAAATTTTTTTTACACATGAATCAGAACCATTCAGAAATTCTGTATAATTTGTCAGCAGCAAGATTTTTCCTCCAGATGGAGTATAATATGAATTTACAGCCTCTACCAAATACTCTAAACCATGAAGCTTCCAGTTATCAAATTTCATGCTAATGGTGGATATGAAGAAACATGACCAACCAAAGGTGACTTAGTCATCATCTAAATCTTGCATTATTTTCTTGACATGTTCTTGCTACAACTCTGGCAAGTGGGTTGCTAAATGAAGTTTTTTCAACATCTGATTAATCTTTTGATTGCTGTCGTTCCAAAAAAAAAAAATTATATGAACCATAAAAGAGAATGTCTTCAGTTTTTCTGTCATAAAAATGTTACAAGATACATATTACAAATATGTTTATATAAACAAACTTACAGTAAAAATTCATTAAAATGAGTACTGATACTAAAGTACAACTTAGAAACAAGATTTTAAAAATTTCCTATGAAATTTATATGCTTACATGCATTAATTTGCATTTAAAGAGCCAAATTTAAGGATAAATTTGATATGGGGGGAATCCTCTTTTACAGTGTTTTTCAAAATTCTGCGTAAAACATTTAATTTGGACAATTAAGCCAAAACACTGGATCAATGTTTTTGAAGTGTACAATAAGCATCTGCAAGAATAACATGGCATAACAGTAGGTTTCCTGCTTCCATGCCAATGGATGCTGTTCAGTTATCACTATCAAGCTCAAACTTCTATATTTGAAAGTGCAGTCACCTTGCATTTCAAACAGTTCAGCAATCATTTTGTTTAGAACTGAGACACTACATCTAAAATCTATTTGGGGGGAGGGGGGGACTACAACAGCTTTTTATACACAAATGAAAAAAGAATTAGTCTTATACAATAAGTCTGTTAGTGAACTTTTCAGTCCCTTCAATCTCATAATGAACTTTTTCTGTACTTACACTCAAAAGTTAATATTTTAAAAACAAAACATAATGCAATTTTTTCAATGAAACAGTCCATTATTTGAGTTACCTGGATCATTTCTGCAAGCATGTCAACATTTTTCAAAGCAGTTACCCAGAAATCTGGAACACCTTTTATTTCTGAAATGAAATACAAAGAATAAGTACCAATATAATATAGTTGGATCCATTTAACCTTTTCAAACCTAATAAAAAAAGAGAATAGCATACCACTTCTAGTGAATATGGAATGCTCATTTGCAATGAGAAAGGTATTTGTCATTTTCCTCCTTGTGCATTTTTAACAGCATAAATTTGAATGGATTTGGGAAAATCAAAACAGTAATATCTCATCGATGTATTTATACTATACACCAAAAAGAATTTGATTTATTTCTAAAAACAAAAAAGGTGGATGTCTAACAAACATGATAAATTTAAAACAATAGCTCAACTTTTCAAATTTTATATCTTATTCCAAAATAATAATTCATCATAAATATACCAAATGAAAAAAAATGTGTTTAATTATGAACAATGGAATAAAATTGTAAAAATAGCTATAAGTAGCCCAATTGGGATTCATTTATATGAGAAAGAATATTATATATCCCATTATATTTACCTTTCCCTAAAAATTACAATAAAAGTATTATTACATTCATACTACAATTTTTATCATCTGTACTAGGATACACCTTAAAAAAATACTAGCTGACAAAATATATCAATATCTAATTACAGACTTAGTCTTGCACCAATATATCCTTTCATCTATTAATCAAAGCCTTATGAAACAAGGACAATAGTAGATTAGAGAGATTTGTAATTTATGCTTTAAATGAGATACTTTTGCCATGTTAACCCTCAAAATTTTGCTGAATATTCTGGAAAGTTTAAGTTACCTTTTTAAATCTTTGCTTTTCAGCAATATTAACCTTTGATATGATATACAGATCAATTTAGCAATATTTTCCGATAATTAAGTTTGTGAAAGTCAAGGCTATTGAAATAATGACCTCATCTGTCCTCACTTGCAACAGAGACACTTAGTTGGGTTGTTCGACCTCTAAACAGTACTTTTTTTTTTAACACAATGGGCTAAACAGCCAGTTCACAAGGACCCCAAAGGCTCAGAAAAGGTTGGTGGAGAACTCACTGGAACAACTGTTGGAAGACAGATGGTAGCCTCCCATCAGGTCATCATCCAGCATCAAGGTCATCATCATCATCATCCAGCATGTTCTTTAACATGCAGAGTATAGCTCTCCACATATGAGGCCATGGCTTAATGTCCAATTCAATGCATGGTGGCGTTTCCAAGTCCACCAGTGTCCCCTACTGACCACAGGCAGGGAGTTTTGTAGAGATAAATCTCAACACTGGCCAGCTGGGATTCAGAGCCTGGCAGACTACTGACTGAGCCACCCCCAACCCACACAATCACTTCACTGAAGATGAAGCAGTGTCCTTGTTATAAAAAGTTAAGTTTGCTCCTGAAAACTTTAATATTCAAAAAGTTTGAAGGATAAACTTCAAATTTTTATTTCTCAACAACAGAGAACTTTCAGTTATTTTAATATCATGGCTGTTTTGTAATGGCTTACAAAAGTAACTTGCAGGAATCTGGAAACTCCTGAACAGTGCACAATTTGAATTCCCTGTTTTCTGCCCCCAGTGAATGCTTTCACAGCAGCTGAGTATGTGTATATCTGCCTATGGCATTTTACAAATCCAAAAATGTTTAAAGTAATGTAGAGCATGTAACAAGTCACTAAATTAAGTTAATTTGAAAGAAAATAAATTTTTTATTGCCATAATCAAAGGACTTTTTTTTGCAGAAGTGAATTCCTTTGCCTACCTTGGCCAGTAATATTTTAAGTTAATCAGAGTTTTAACTTTTGTCATTTCTACTGCTTGAGGGGATATTTATTTTTATTATTGAGAACACTATAAAATGCCTATTTATATAGGTTTTATGTGTATTTCATATTTACACATGCAAAGGACTTGTCATTTCACACACATTTTCATCATTGCAGCTGAGCTGTAATGTTTATTCTTTGATTGATGCAATTTCTCTCAACCGAACCTTGCTTTAATAGCAGCTATTACAGCACAGATATAGCTAGATATAAATAACAGTGATGGATTTCCTGAGAAATTTTACATAACCCTAAATTGGGATTTGATTTAGAATATATTTGTCTTACATTCAATAAATAAGATTGAAAGAATAATGTCATGTAAATTTTACATACTGCATAACCATAATCTTAAACTTTCTCAGCAGCCAAAATGTTTGATTATGAAGGAAAAAAAAATTCAAAGCAAATTTCAAAACATTAAAGCTTTACTCTGAACTATAAATGAGAGTATCTCAACATGGAAAAATTGGAGATGACTGATCAACCAATTGGTGCCCACATGCTTGATCAGTGACAAATGCAGAAATCAACAGATTTAAAATTACCACTATTTTCATATAATAGTAAGCTTGTCAAAGTTTAAATAAAATCCTAGTAAAAAATATGGCAAAAGTTCTTAGATTAAAAAAGGTCCTATTCCACATGTAGATACCATCCTTATTACCCCATGTTTCACATATGCATATACTGTCTTAATATTAAGACACTATCACCAGTGGATAAAACAGTATTTTTATTGCACTTTTGCTCCAAGAGAGGTTAAGAGAGCCTTCTAGCAAAGAAGCTCTCTGCTTGTTGATAAACCAACATTTCTACTTTCCTAAAATCTCCATTAGGAAAAGTGGATTAATATCATGCAGCAGGAAAAATTATGTGGTCTGTGAATGCAATGCTTATTACTGTGCAGAACTATATGTCCTGAGAACAAGGCTGGCTACATGGCATTCTTTCTGCTGTATTATGCTACAGTGGTGGGAATTATATTGGCTAGTTTTTCTCTAGTTGATCTAAAGATACTCTGGCCAGCACGATGTTTACATCATGCAGACTATATCTGGAGATGATTTCAGAATTTGGCAGTGCATTTTCATGCTGAAAGGTAACTCCTGAAAAAAAAAACAATTAACTTTCCTACTAATCAGTACACTCTAGAATGATAGTGTAAGGGTTGTCAGGATTTCATTAGCATACCTATGAATGATCAAATTCCATGTGATGAAAAATAAAGAATGGCATTCATGGTCAGTTCATGAAGTTTGTGAGATGTGATTGTCCACACTAAGCTGACTTGCTACTAAAAATAACAATACCACTCATATTATGTCAAAGACAGGTCTAGATAAGCACAATTGTGCAGACAATGAAAATAGGCAATAAGTAGCAAATGGACAGCATTAGTCATAGTTCTCCCTCTGCAAGTCATATGCTAATGGTCATTTTATTAGGAAAAACTCAAGGATGGCACAAACTCTCTGAATAGCAGCTATCACTTACTAGTTCAACCAGAGCCTGTCCTCAGATTATGTGGTCTTTCCACTGTTATTAGTTTGATTGTATTCAGTTGGCATAAACAATCCTTGCATGTGGATGCTGTGTTATCAGTGTCCATTTTAATCTTTTGATGCTGATCCTAATGATCTGGTTGACAAATAGTTGAACAGAATGATTTACGGGTTTAAATTTTTATAATGATGGCCAAAACTTCTAATTAATGTCAATTGTCTTTATGACTTTAAAAGTTATATCCTTTCCCCCAATGTCATTTACTTCAACAGCTACTTTTTTAAAGCCATTCTCTTTTTACATCTCCTGTCAGATGAGGGAAAACTGAGAAATCCCGAAATTTTCATTCTATAATTCCAAGAACTAAAGAAAGTATTCCTTGGAATTTAACCATTGTCTCAAACTGGTCAGCATATCTTCAACCTCTTATCCCAAATTCTAATTGTTGTGCCTCCTTTGTTGTTCAAACAAGGGGTAAGCCAAACATGGGGGGGGAAGTCACCTAATATTACAATACCATCTGTAACCACTTTTTATCCACAGTACAATACTAGTTTACTAAGTTTTTTAACCACTATTACACAGCATAAGTATCCTATTAACATGGTGAAAAATTGGATATGGAGGAAAAATTGCCTTGAACCAGGTGGGATCTGAACCCATGACCTCTCTTGATGACTATCAGATGCTATTAGTATCAACAATAGAGGTAATATTGATCAGCTGCTGGGAGCTCAATGGTCAAAGCACCTGGCATGTCATCTGGTCATGGGTAGCTAGCTCAAGGCATTTTTTACTCTACACCCATATAAAACTGATACTTAATAAATCTATGTTTATTTTATCCAACTTCATTAGCAAAAAATAATTTTAAAAGCAATCAATATCACCTTCAGGCTTGTTCTGCTCATCTTCAAATTTAATTTTGTCAATTTCAGCCTAAAAATACAAAGTTTATATATATATGCAATACAACTATCTTTATAATAGGGAAGATACAAAAACTATATACAATGCCATAAAAAAAGGAAATAAAATTATCCCAGGATATTATTACTATTTACATCTAGTGGCGATTGAATTATGACCACGCCACCTTCTGCTAAAGAATGAACTGTGCAAGTGAACTAAATGCTAATACACACCAACAGTAGCAGTATTCACATCATGGTTTGAGAGGTGTGAATTAAAAAAAAGTGACAAATATAATGTGGGTGCCTCTTCTCAGAAGTAGCCCACCTTGCTGACTATACCAGAAAAGTTAATGCAAAAAAAAAGTAATGGAGACTGGAACCTGAATGGAAAAACAATCTGTAAGCACAAGAATTACTGTGTGGAAAACAGGATGAGAGTAAGGTGTGAGACAGTTTCAACCCCTTCTACAGGTGAGCAGGCAACAACAGAGATACAGTTGTAAATACACTGTTGGACAGTCACAACAGATTTCCAGTAGGACAGCACAGACTTCATTATTTGGGACATTACAGTTGACTCGAATAATAACATCTCTGATCCTAACCCCACAACACCAAAAACTGCAACTTGCATGGTGTCAGGAACATCAGGCATGAATGTTGGAAAAGGGTTTGCTGGTCTGATGAATCCAATTTCCTTTCTGCACTATGCAGATGAACCGTTATGTACATGGCAAAACATAGCATGAGGCAATGAATCTCATGGGCATTGTACAGAATGGCAAAAAAGTCAGACCTTAGGACAAATTCTTTAGCGAGTGTTCAAAATTGCTGGCCATCAACATAGAAACTTTTTGATTCAATGTATACAAAGTTGGTGTATACCCTTTCATCTGTTGTTACATCTGAAGCATCACTTACCTGTAAGAAAAAAAATGCAATTAGTCCAACAGTGAAACCAAAATCTCTGAATGGTGTACGATTTTTGCACCATCAATACAGATAGTGCAAACAGTAGCAATGGTGTCATGGTCTGGAGGATGTATCAGACCATCTGATATAGATGTGACAATGTGTAAGGGATGTGGACTACTTTAGCATAGTAACTATGTTGCAGATCAAGTATACCCTTCAATGTTAATCTCCCCTGATGGTGATAACTGGATTTCCACTGGTAAAAATTAGACCATTTCAATAAATATTACTGTTTCAGCTTTGTGCAAACAGTACATTCTAGTAAATTTTTTTTTTAGTTTTATAAAACTCTTACATTCCTTTCCTCCCTAAGGCAAATTTTGCATGGTTTAAGGAACTACATAGTGACATCTCGAATAATGCAAAACACATGCTGATATTTTCTAACTATCAATGTCCTACTTTTCACTTAATTTGGCTTCCTCTAAGATGTTTTTGTTTAAATCATAGTCATAAAATTTTATACAAGGTAAATTTATCAATGCTTGCAAAATTACTTTCATTGTATTTACCTCTATGTGATCTTTTGCTGGTCCATTACATATTCATCAGATAAAATTTCTCTATTACATATTCATCAGATAAAATTTCTCTATTACATATTCATCAGATAAAATTTCTCTACATTGCATTTAGGAGAAGGAAAGAACAGCACTGAGAGTGCTTTAAAACTTCTGTGTACTCTTCCACATCCAATACTGCTTGAAAAAAATGCATTAATTCTTATGAGAAAGCTTATTTTTCCCCCATCCCCTTCCCTGCTATGCTTTACCCCATTTATTTGGTTTAAAAGCAATGGTTAGTCAAGTAAACTCTTATTTCTCTCATTAATAAGCAAGTAGCCTCAACTCATTTCACAAAGTGGTGCTTTGAGGAGCATCATCCAGGAAAAGATATTCAAGAGTGTTTCCATTCATGAAGACCTTAATTTCAAGTGCCTAAAATATATTAACTTTGTATTCAGTTACAGGTATGAAATTCCTGCACTACTCACTTAAATTTCATCAGAATTACCTTATTCTGTTATGTATCATTGCATATCTCTGAATATTTTACATATAATAATTTTAATGAACAGTTAATAGAACACTATAGAATAAATGCCAAAATGGATGGAAACCATAATTTAGTGTGATCAGAAAAAGTCTTACTTGAGTACATCATTAGTATAGTTAAGTCTATTACAGGCTACAATTGTTCAATTCATATCAACTGATAATTTTTATCATTTTTGTGCATTTTTTTTACATTGATAACACTTTATTTGCATTATATATTTTAGATAAATCATTTGGTTTTGAAAAAACTGGGGCAAATCAGCAACACAAAGATGCTTTTGGGACAAATTCAAAACTGGGATGTCTGGTCACTTTAGTGGTGACATCTTTCAACAAGGCAATGAATTGTATCATCTGGCTCATATTGTACAGGAATGGTTTGCCAAACATTCATATGACTTGTACCCTTTCACATAGCAAGTCAACTTTCCAGATATCAACCCTATTTAACATCTATAGGATGTTCTAGAACAGGAAATCTAATAAGTTATACTAGTGGTCACTATTACTCAACTGTGGGTGCTTTACAGTGAGCACAGTTGAATACATCTCCAGAGACATATCAAAACTTAGTAGCATCCATGCCTCACTGTGTTCAGTTATTTGAATTTGGAGAGTATTATATGGGTGGTCATAATTAAATGACCACTGAATGTAATATGTTCTAAATGTCTATAAAAGTACAAAACTATTAAATGCATCATTTTCTACATTAATAATAAAAGTATATAATCAACATTTAAAAACTTATAAAAATAAATTCAAGGCTTTCATTTTTTAATTAAATGTAGCAAATAATTCATTGATAATAAAAACGTTACATTTGTTCACAAAGTCTCTTAATCAAAGATAGCAATCTCAGTTTTGTTCCTTTTATCAGAATGAAATTAAGCAATACCAGCAATTACACTTCTGAACAATGCATAACAAGTAGATATGGATATAAAAATGGTCCAATAACATTGCACAGCAAATGGCAAAATTTCAGAACTATAAGCAGATTGGATTTAATAAATTACACTGCAAACTGGGTTGAGATGGGAACACAAATATAACATGCAAACAGATTAAGTACACATTTTTCTTCTTAAATTCAGCAAATCAACAAGAGATCCATGTAGTCAACATTTATTTGATTCAGGGTAAACATACTTGAAGGGCAAGAAGAAAAAAAAAACATTTTCAAGGAATCTAAAGTATCCATATACAGTTGAGCCAATCTAGCAACATACACAATGTAGGGTGAAATATAAAATTAGAGGACTTATTTTAAATTTAAAGGCATTTTGTAGTTTTATGATGTTCTTATTAAAATATTATCAAAAAGTTAAAATACAGTTTTTTGGTCTAGCTTTTTTTATTAAAAGATTTTCAAATTTCAAAATGCTCTAATTAAAATGTGTTAAAGATAATATGGAAAGGGTTTTTTCAGAACTCATTCACTATCCCACTGATAACATATCTTCAACCATTCTATCCAAATTGCTGTTTCTCTTCATAATATGGGTCAATTAGGATCTATTATTACTCAATTTTTTTTTATTCTTAAAATTTTCAAATATAGCATAAACCTAAAACAATTCCTTATACTACATCTTAAAGTTAAATTTCCATTTAATTGATGTATGGGAAGCTAGAAGTTATGTGTTCATTACAGCAATGTTCATTCTAAATAAATCTATGAATACAACTAAAAATTCAGCATGGGCTTGAACCCAGGTCCCTTTGATCGGTAGCCAAGTGCACTAACAATTTGGCCACAGGAGAGGCATATTCTTCTACCTTTTCTAATATAAATGCACATATATTTAAAAGAAAAACCATACATTAAAAGAAATACATGAAACTAACTTAATTATAAATATTTCATGCTAGATTTGGCATTCTCTAAAATTTTCTTACTAGCATTAATTGGATTCCCAGATACTAAGACATAGGGACTCTTCCCTATCGGAACCCAAAATATTGTGTTCAGACATACACAAATCTAAAACCAAAAAAAAAACTTGATAAACTCTGATAATCAAAACTAATAAACAATACTGTAATTCATACATAAATGTCTATTTAACTAAATGCAGATAACTATTCAAAAATCAAAAAATTGAGCTTACACATATATCGTTTTCATTTTCTTTTTCAGTATCAGAAGGGAAATCACATTCTTCATCTGTAGGCTCTACTGTCCCAGAAGTCACCAGATGTCGCTATAAACAAAAACTGAATTAAAATATTGGTCACATCACAAACAATGCAAGATATGCAGAGTGAAACTTATTGGGTATGCCAATTTTAATATTAGATTTTAATAAAATAATCAATACATGCATTCACGATACTAATGCTTGTAAAACTAAATGTTTTGGAGAAAGTAGGTAAACCTTAAACGTTTTAAATGTCACCTAAACTTCACTTTCATGCTTAATCTAAAATATTTGCACTAAAGTTAAAGAAAATTTATCATTGAGTTATAAAATGAATTTTACTGCTTAACTTGCTGCAAAACAGCATCTAGAACACTGTATAAAATTACATTTACCTAGAATCAGATTCTAAGGGGAGAAAAGGAGCCAAGCAACCCCCTTCTTCCCCCCCCCCCAACTTCAGATAACAAAAAATTCATACTTATATACATAACCACTTTAAATGTGCAGCATAACTCTAAAATAAACAATTCCATTAAAGAACAATATTTTTGTTTCAAATATTTAGTGACTGTAAAATGACTAAAGACAATTATTGATTGCCTCACAAGGTTGAACTCAAATGGGCAATATAGTTAAACTTAGATTCTTTCAAAATTCTGCTCCAAATTATTGGATTTCAATTTTTACTTAGATGATATATGTAATATTTGAAATGAGTATAGATATTTTTAAACTGGTAAAAGAGACAAACCTAAAGTTTTTAAAGTTACTTTTTTTTATTTGCAGTTTTTAGATTAACATTAGATGAATATAAAGTGCCAAAAGAAAATTATTAATGTTGTAAATATTAATAAATTTCAGCATTAAAATTAAGTCTCTCACCATAGCAATCTGGTTTATCCGAAAAAGAGTTACAAAATATTTTACCGATTTGCCTAAATAAAAATTTGCATTAAGAAAATTTACTATTTAACCAACATTTTCCATTCAACTTTATATATTATAGCAATGAATAATTTTAATTTATATAATACATTTTTGCCAAAAAAAAACTTTTATAATTGAAACCAAACCCATTTTACTTTTTAAAAATCCTAATTATTTTTTAATAACAAAACCCAAATCCATTTTTTTTTTTCAGTTTGATGCCCTGGTGGCACCATTGCAACTCATTGCATTTCATGGATTAACAACAAGCAGTAACCAACACAATGGCTAGCATAATTGGTGCCTGGCTCTGGGAGTTATCTTGCAGTAAGTGCACTTTGATATTGGTCAACTCCCCCATAGCATTATGGAGTGTCTACTTAGAGCCAAAAGAACAGCCTACTCTTAACTTGTCCTTATAACCGCTGACTTCATGTCCTGACATTCTATGATTTCCAGCCAAGGGCTGGCCAATGGTCATGGGTAATTTCCTGTACTCACTAATGCAAACATCTGACCTTGCATCTTGGCCAAGACAGACAAGTGATATCACAAACTGAATCAGGGTCATGTGTAACCCTGACATCACCTCTTTTCAAATTTCTCTAAATGGGTATTCAATTTCTTTACATGCTATCAATAATTTCTTCAAACTTCATTGTTGGTTTGCTAGCCAATGAGTCTGCATCTGTGGCAATTTTATTAGTAGTTTAACATATATGGAGATATTTCCCAGATAAATCTATCCACCCCTCCACACTTTTTTTTTTGTGCAACAGAGGAAAAACTAATTGCCTTAATAAACCCATCCTTCGGTTTACTAACTTCTGCTTTGAGAATTTTGGCAATAAAGAAAACGTTTATGCCTATTTTTTGATATATGAAGAAATTTTCGCAACAAAGAGATGCAGACAGCAGTCTTCATTTTTGACCAGAACAATTTTTTGGCACAAAATAAATATTAACATCTGAATACAGTCAGTGTATAATTCATTGAGGTTTCAGAAATGAAACTGTTCAACATTTATACAGTCCACTGGGGTTTGCAAAATAAAACTATAACAACTTCCAAAATTGAACCTCCCAAGCACTGCTCTTTGGGAATCTTTGGTAGTTACTGGCTAACATAGTAGCCTATGAACATTGTCACTCTGTACCTGCCTACTCTGTGGTCCAATATTGTGATCAGTCAATATATTATTGACCAAACAGCCTATCACAAGTGGTACAGAAAATGTGCTGGAAGTTTTCCCAAAGGTTTCATAGTCATTACTGGGTACAGCTATAATAGAAAATTGCAAATATATGGGGTGAAAAAGAATGCCAAAGTGAGCTTCCTCTATTATCAGAAAAATGTCCTGGAGCCAATAACCAGGATGAATTGTCTACCTTGTATGGTACAGACATCAACCCTGTATGGTTGCATAAAGACAAAGTTTCGAGTAGTACCTCAGCATCTATGTGCATATGCCTTCAAAGAATAGCAGAAGAAAGATTTCTGCACTATACCAGTCGAGGGAATTCTTATGAAGTTACCAGTGCTTCTTTGCCATGGACCTTTGCCCATCTGGACTCTTAACCCTTTAATACCCAGAAAATTTCGAAAAAAGGGTAGAGAGCATTAAAGACAAAGGAATAGAACTATTTGGACGAGTCCATTTCAAATTTCAGCCATTTTGGGCATTAAAGGTCTCTGGGTAAATGTCGACTGCAGACTATTGAAGGATTATGGAAAACTTGTAAAGAGGAATGGGGCCGATTATGCCAATGCTTTACAAAAGCCTGCTACAGTAGAAAGTATGCTGTAAGGCAATTGTTGCACAACAGGGACACCAGATCAAGTATATGATCATAGAAGGCCAATTCTATGATCATAGATTCACAATGGTGCCACATAAAGGAATGCAATATTCTAGAGGCCTCTGTAAACAGCTCCATGTAATACAATCAACCTCAGTATTTTTATGTCATGTAAGAAAAAAAATAAGAACTACTTTAATGAAATGAGCATAGGCAACTTCACAGAAATTCCTTCCCATTATCTTTTCACACTAATAACATTAAACACTAACCTGCCTGAGAATGGTATCAATTCAGGATGATCTCTGTATGATGTACCACGTATGAGGAATATCCTCAATGAAATCAAAGGGTGTCACAGATGTTTTAAGTGTGGTAAGCTAAGAAAAACTATTCAAGTGGACCTCCAAAACTGCTGGACACATGTTAGCTGCTGTTCATTTTAGTCAATTCAAAATATTAGGCAAGCCCCTACCCTGATCGAGCAAATGAAATGTCAATTTGAAAAATGTTAATTTACAACAGTCATAATATTATCAGTATTATCCACTAAAACTTGCAAGGTCAGTAGCTCGCACTTAAATTTTCTGTTTAAAAATTCATAATTCTGTAAATTCTAAAAAATTTATGTTTTTCCCAGTTGGGAACCAAATTTATGAAAGAGCACCAGACATGCAAACAGGTCATAATAGTTTGGTTCCTCTCTATGCACATCACAAAATGTAATAATTTAATATAGCTCAAATATTTGCATCTTTAAGATTAAAGTTAGAACATGCTTTTTGACAAAAATTCATAAAATATACCTTTTCATAAAATGGAGTATATAACTGTGCATATTTGCATTCCAATGAGTGAACTTCTTGGTAAAATTTTGCTTCCAAATGAATGTAATCTAACTGCAATTTTTTTAAAGCTTTAATTCTTCTCTTTACTGGTTTTGGCAAGCTGCAGCAAATTAAATTTTTAAATAAATACAGAAGTTGTAACATTTCATATAAAAAAATTATATTTACAATAATACATTATAAAAGCAGTTTTTCAGGTAACAGTATCCTTGCTGCCTGCTAAAAAAAACATCATCCAAAACAAATAGTACAGTTATTTATAAAAAAAAAAACTTATTATTCACACTATACAGGTAACAATGGCCATATAGATAAATAATGCATTATTAGCTGCTTGCAATGGCCCGAGACAATAGGAGCTTCCACAGAGCAGGGAGGTTTGGAACCAACTTCCAACAGATGTGGTGCTTTCACCAACATCAGAGTTTCAGACGAAAATTGAGACACCTCAAGAAGTGATCCTAAAAGAAAGGATGCAGGTGATATTAAAAAAACCTGTACAAGGGTATTCAGTCACATCTGAAGATGAACAATATCTAGTTTAATTGCAAGAAGTTGAATACTGAAGCTACACAACTTGCTTGAAGAGCTTGTTTTATCCACATGAAAGAGAATTTCAAGGTGGACTATTTCGGAAGGCTTCAAGAAAGGGATCTCTATGAAAGTCAAGCAGTGATGTGTCCCCCCCCCCTTAATTACTATTCATTAAAGAGCCTCTATGAATTGGTCTCAGCAATACATACACAATACCATGGAACAATGAAAGGTTGTTCTCTTCATGGATGAGGGGAGATTCAGCTTATGACAGATTCTCAATGAACATTCATCCAGAGGGAACATGGGACACACTATTTTCCTTCTAGCATCAGGGAAAGACCAATATGAAAATGATGGTTTGATGATCTGGGGCAGGCATCAACATCAATGACTGCATTTATCTCCATGTGTTCAATAGAGGATTCCTGACTGTCCAGAGATATTGGGATGATATCTTCAAAAACCCTATATTTACCTATTTGCTGGTGCAGTGGGCTCTAGATTCATTTTAATGGGCAATAATGACCAGTACAGAACACACCTGGTAGACCAATATCGTAAATGTGGGATAGTAAACATAATGGCATGTAAGATCTTGACCTCAATCTTATTTAACATTCTCTGACGACTTGGGGAGGCAGACCAACAGTCTCAGTCCTCCACACCTCTGATCTAGGACAACCCTTCTTCACCAGTGAACTTGACTGTCATCAGATTTGAAGATACAGTTGGCAGTATAATAATGCATTGTGTCTGCATTATTAGGGATGATCATATCCTGTATTAACATGAGTTTTCATTCACTTCTTGAACTTACTATTGTACCTTTTTTTTACCTATCATAACTAATCATATTTAAATGTAAAAGATAATATTAAGGTTATAGTTTAATCAACAACAGTTAAGCTGTAGTTAGCTATTTAGAAAAATCAATATATTAGTCTGGAATCTAATATGTAACAGTCCATTTATGATGCAATGGGTATTACTCTAAAATTATACTACTGTCTTAGCTGTCTTTAGCACAAAAAGACAGCTGTCATAACCTTGAACTTGTGTGTTGGCTGACATCTTGTGTGTTGGCATTACACAGATAAAGCACTTTCTGTGCTACATCCATTAAAATCTAAGTGTGCTACCACCATGATATCTAATAAATACAGAACTTTTCTTCAATCTTTTCATTAACTTTTGCACATTTGACATTTATTGACATCTAGTTAAACCCTTTGTATCTTATGCACAATGATTACTTATATCAGTGTTATTGGTGAAATTTTATTAGTTATACACCGAGATTTTAATTTTTTTTTCAGTTATTAGGTTTTTTAGGTATATTTTTACATTAAAAATTTTTTGATTTGAAAGCAAATAATTTTTATAGCACTTAATTACTGGGCCTGCTTTAGTCTTAACATTAGGCAAATTAAGATTTATACTATATAAACACATTGATATATAAATACATGTAAAACTAAATAAATGGAAGATTTAATGGCCGATGTATTGATTACAGTCCTCAGCTAACAGATGGCACCATTCAAGTGGCGTATGATGTCGGAGTGTAAAGTATGGTGTATAAACTTAACTATTGATTGTTGGTGGCCTATGGCTCCTTGTTTCTTTTGGGTGGGTAATGTGGGAGTCGCGTGCGAGATTTGACAGGAGTGTGAAATTATGTTCGATTTTTTTTCGACATTTTTGCTTTATAATTCATTTGAATAATATGTCTGTATGGTTAGAGGTAAGTGCATATGTATTGTATATTTAATGAAGTTTTTTAGTGATAGCTAGAATAATTAATTTTCCAAAAAATAACATTAAGATATGATAAACAATAAGTTATTAAAGATATTCTGGAATTGAAATTATTTAATATTAGGAGGGTTGTTGATAATGTTAGTGAACCGTTTTGTAATATTAAGGTCATGTCGTTTGGAAGTGGGAGTTCAGTTGCTTTTTACTGCTGTGTGTAGGGGTGAATGTTTTGTAAGTTGTTTGGAGTGAGGGGCATTTGAAGGGGTAAGGGAGGAGTGGTTAACAAGATAAAAATTTAAAATTTTGTTGTGAGTGGAAGAAAATGGCAAAAGTTTATAATGTGGTGATTAAGTTTTAAAAATGCGAGTTTTTATGGGGCGTTAGGGTTTTAGGAGAATAGATTTTGGTGTAACATGTAGTGGGGAGAGTATGCATTGGGGAAAGAATGTTGGAAGTTTTTTCATATGGGATTGAACATGGCGGTAGTAATGAACACATGTATTTAGTTACCGTAGTTTGGAAGGAATTGAGTATTTTTTTAGTTCTGTGTAGTACGGTAATTATTAGTGTATTATGATGATTTATTAATTTTGCTCTATGCTTTGGAGTCTTAAAGTTACTTAAATGATTTAATGTGCATATGTGGAAGAGCTTGGCGGCATTTTGATGTAGAAATTATGGGTTGGGTTGTTTTACCTCTGAGCAGCACTTTTTTGCACACCATGAGCGAAATGGCCAGGTCACAAGAGCCCCAAAGGCTCAGAGAAGGTTGGGGGAGGGGACCCACTGGAACAACTGTTGGGAGACAGATAGTAGCCTCCCATTAAGGCCATTCAGTGTATCCTTTAACGAGCGCTGGCTATGGCTCTCCCGCATACGGGGCCACAGCTTAACGTCCCATCCGAAGGACAGCTGCCTTTCCAAGCCCATCAGTATCCCCTACTAACCGTGGGCGGGGCGGGGAATTTTGCAGAGATAAATCTCAACACTGACCCAGCCGGGACTCGAACCTGGGAAGTGCAGATTATGAGCCTGGTACACTACTGACTGAACACCTCCGCCACAGAAATTATGGGTATGGTAGAATTGTCGGTGTGGAAAAACACTATAGTTTTTGATGGAGTCAGTAAGGTAATCAATAATTTAGGGGAGGGCTATCTCTGGCATACAAACTGACAGGCTCCTGTCAGACCTCTGTGGCAAGCAGCTGCTTGATGGGGTATTTATTTATTTATCCGACGAGATTTGGTTTCGTGGACTTTTTACGATCGATAAGTATAATTTTTTCATAGTTATGCTACATCTTAGGGCCAGCCTACAACTTGTTGCTGTGGATATTTTAACATCGCATTAGATTTACTTATTTTTCAGATTACTTTTCCAGTAAAACTTTGATCTAGTACAATTTTCTGAAAATAAAGGTCTTGGATATGGAAGCAAATTAATTTCTGTAGATTTATCTCCATTAGTTAATGATCATTCTATCGGCTGATTTATCGATCTTTCTGAGTTATACTAGATCAGAGGCCGGCTTAAAAGTTGCAGATATTTTAACATTCTACTAGGTTATCTGATAGGGTCCTGAGCTTGTAGTTTTCAGAAAATGTCTTCGATACGGAAGCAAAACAAAATCCTTGCTAACGAAATCAGCCGTCATGTGGGAGGGCAATTTTGGGAAGGCATCCCCTCCGCTAAACTCGCATAGAAAGTTTCACAACCTCTAGAAAACATTTTTTTTTTAATTACGAGTTTTTGTGTTTATATTGAATGATTTTAAAGGCAACCTCCCCCCCCTCCTCAGTATCTTGGCTGTGCCACACAGACTCAGCACAATTGACTAAAAGCCTGGAATTTTCCCAAAATATGGTACCGAGAAAAAAAATTACAAAATGAGAAAATATTTACCTAAAACCAAAAAAATATTTTTTTTGTTATTCAGAAATATATAGTCATTCTATTCATGTGCATTGTAAACATTTCATTAGTTTTTTTTTAAACATATTTTTGTTGCCAGATACATTTCTTTACTACATGACTAACAAAAAAAGACAATGTTTTATTTTAATAGGGACTTTTTTTTTAGATATTTTATTTTCAGAAAATCCAGAATTAAATGCTGATTAATTTGGCATACAACATGCCATAATTCCTTTCATTAATTATTTGGCTAAAATAAGCTAGACACTTCTAAAAAGTTCTAAAGTTAAAATTTTTTCTGGCTGAGCATAAGAGAAAATAGCTTGGCCTCTGGATGGAAACCGGTTTTTCAGGCTGGACACTGACTCTCATATTGCTTAACCCTTCCAAAGTGATTGCATGTCTTTTAAATATTACCTAATGAAACACATTTTTCATATTATAAAACAAGGCTCTTTAAAATTCATTTGTGGCAAATTCACTTTTGAACTAATTTTAAATTGAACTACTTAGCACTGAAGTAGCATAACCAAAAAAGTCAATTTACTACCTGAAACTCTCAAAAATTATTTTTAGAGAAAACTTACACTGGTAAAGAAACAGATATTACAATTTTCAATCTTTTCGATTTACTTTAATTACTGTCATTACTACTTTCACTTTTTTTTTTATCAACTTCAATACAAATACAAGCTACCAGCTATAGAAAACTTGACAACTTGGAATTTTATGGTACACAAGTAACTAAGGTATGTCAACAGTACACAGAAGCATTTTATAAAATGCAAATATATATATATTTGCTAAACCTGAAATGATCCTAATTTTAATATGATCTACACAACTTTAAAATGTAAAAATAGGATATCAGCAGTCTTTGGTGTCCCTTTCTATCAGATCATAATAAATTCAGTAGTTAACAAGATTTAAAGTTTTTTAAAAATAAAATGTGCGTGCACACACACACACACAAATTGTTATTTAATTCTTGAACTTCCCTAAAATTACTATTTTGTATTTGTACTTCCAAAAACTTTTACACTAACACTAATTATTTATTGCACAGCTCAAAGGAATTTAAAATATATTTCATTATGCATTAAAAGTAACATTTAGGTAAACAATCAATCTATATGTTTTCAAGAAAAAAATTAATTTTAAGATCAAGAAGCAAGGCAACTAGAAGAAAATGCCAATTTTTAAAAAAGCAGCAAGTAATAAAGTTTTGCTATTAAAACCAAAGAAATTCCAGAATGTGCATTCTAAGTAAAAAGGTATAGAAGTATTAGTCAGATTTCTGCTTAAAGAAGCATTACATTTGGCATAAACAGTAAGAAAAGTATTAAAGCTAAACACTGCTTTATGCAAAATATTTTACCATTAAATTGTGAAGTTTCTACGATTGAATACTTTATGAAGCTTTACCTGTATAAACAATAATGCACTTGAAAATTTATTATGAAGTTGAGCAAGAAAAGGCAGGACTATTTTTTTTAAGTTTCACAACTTTAAGTGCATCTTAAATATGTTTTACATATCCTTTACTCCACAGATAAAATTGTATGCTTCATTTCATATATACTAAACATTTTATTGATGGGGTACACTGCAACCAAAATGAAATTTAAGAATCAAACACTAACGTTTTATATTTCATTGTATTGTTATCTGCACGACATAATTCAATCCCACTCACTTTGCAGTACATAAACTGTGTCAACCACTTTTGCTTATCATTTAAATGCTACTCCATTACTGAAGAAACTGGATTTTAATGCCTGGAAAAGAAGTGCTTAGAGATATTTAAAACATCAGAAATTTTCAAAAAATTAATGTTACGACCAAACTTTTATGTGCAAACAGATTTTGTCAAACTATTTTATGATCGAACCAGTGTGAATGACATGTCATCAAATGAGTTGACTGACTTAATGAAGCACACCAGACTTGGGTATAACTCAGGACAAGAGATAGTTTTAAAGTAAAAATCATGGAAGGAAAATCTTTGTGCAACAACTCTTTCCATGTGCTAGTTACATTTAGAACAGCATTTATTAAATTACTTCTATGGTTAGGATCATAACTACACTGGCCCAACACTTCACACACATACAAAACTTAGCAAGCTTCTTGACTATGCTTAATTTTTTGCAATGAAGCTGGCAGGAATCTATTTCTATTGGAATGAAGTGGGTCAAACCCAAAAGCAATCTATGGCAGAATAAAGTGTTACCATTTTTTTTATTTCAAAAATTTTCACAAAGAAATAGTGCAATATGATTAAAAAAAAAACGCCAATTTACCTGGCATTGCTCGGGTCTGAAACTTTCTAAAATGTAGAGTAGATGGCACTCTCCACATCGCAAGGTTTCGTTTGGCATAAATATCATTACACTATCTCCTCCCCTTCTGGTGAGTGGGGGTGGTACTAAGTCGGTAGCCTGCCAGACAAGTAATCTGTAGTTCCCAGGTTGAGTCCCAGCTGGGTCAGCAATGAGGATGCATATTAAACACACTGGTCTTGACAGGAGATTACCATCTGTCTCCCAACAGCTGTTCTAATGGGTTCCCTTCCCCAACCTTCTCTGAAACTTTGGGGTACTTGTTGCCTGGCCATTTAGCCCATTGTGTGCAAAAAAGTGCAGCTCAGAGGTAAAACAACCCAACAACCCCCTCCAGTTAAAAATTTTCCCCTCTTTTAGGGGAGAAAAGAAATGGACATAGTTTGAGGTATCCATTATCCTCCTCACATCAGATTTTTCTAAACCAAAAACCAGAATTTTCTTGCTCAGATAACCGAACTTTTCAAATCACTTCGTACCCCACCAGAGTTCCTCAGATACAATTTTCCAGGCATATGTAACTTTATAGCAAAAAAAAAATTAACTATGGTCTGAGAGGCATAAAAAATATAAAAAATTATTAAACAAAAATTATTACTTAACATTTAAAACATTTTTTAATTCTTTTTATATACTTTTATTAGCTTTTGCATATTTTTCAAATTAAGTTAACGATTTTAATTTCAGATATGAATTTAGTTTTTGAATTTCATGTTCTGCTTGTGTTTAATTAGAAAGACTTCAATATCCATGGACGCTCGCACTCTTGACCAGCAAACTAAACAATGAGTTTATCATGTGAAATTGGAAAGAAATCAGTTTGATGCATTCATTATTTCAAATTTAATGGTGGTAATAGTTATTCTGAACAACTTTCAACTGTTAATGCTTAGTTACGGGAAATCAGATATTAGTTTGATGTATTACTCTTTATTTTTTCAAATTTATTAGTGGCAACAGTTATTTTGAATAACTTTCAACTGTTAATGTTAAGTCTATGAGGTTTTTGAGAAATTCAAACCACCCATCCCAATTTTGGCTGACCCCAGCAAGTTCACACATAGCCTATATTCTTCTCCTGGGTGAAGGGAACAATTTGCATGAACATTCCCTTCACCTATTACACTAGCCACATTTTAATCAGCAACATTAAAATGTGTGAGCAATACTGCTGCAAATGATGGAACAGTCTGGTAATCCAGTGATAATGTATCTTCAATCAACTGGAATAAACCTGTTTTGATTAAAGCTATTTTTGTTTTGGAAGACAAATGGCACAGATAATTATAAACTTTTAATAAATAAAACTATCTGTGAAGTCCAAATTGAATGTTCTTTTCCAAATCTATTCTAAGTTGTCTAGTGCAATCGTATTTTCCCACCTGAAACAAACTTATCAGTGCAATGTGACTAATTAACCAGATAAAATGCTGTACTCACATGAGTAAGAACATAAACCTCTTTCATCAAAACTTAACATAAGAACAAAGCAAAAATGGGATTATACAGTTAGGCATGTTTATTTTGTTTAGTGATAACATAGTACTGGCCAATGATGTCAATCTCGAAATCTCAAGATTTTTATTTTCACGAAAATGTAATATGGCATATTCAAATAATTTATAATTCTAAGCAAAATTTCCAAATGGAGATTATTTAAACGTTCATTTTGAGCTCCTTAAAATTATTTAGCAGGCCAAATTTGAGGTGTATGTTACGGCCCTGCTCTGTAGAAATCAGTGCAAGTAATTACTAAATTCTCGATTTGATATTGATATTAATATTATAATAATGTGCATGTTTACTAAGAAAAATACTTGTAAAAAAACAGATTACATAAAAATTCTACATAATGCGAAACTGTTCTTAAACTATCAGCTGCTTTTAACAAAATTTAAGAAAATCGTTTTAAATCTTCGAGTTGCCTCACTTTGAAAGATATGAAGTGGTACATGCAGCCATAGTACCCAACCTTGATTTCAAAGAAGCCAGTATTGCAGGATTTTTCAGCATTTCAGCATTCAGTTGCCCTGAAATCAGATGTAATAGAATTACACATTTAAAATGTTGAAAATACAAACATGAATAAAGAAATCACAAATATGCAACAAGTGAAAAGGATGGTGTATGACAAATTAACTCAAGCCAGGAACCCAAGTACATACCGTTTGCATCCCGTGACAAAAATCATTTATAGCTCTGGAAAAAAAATCTGAGAGATGGCAAACTACTTTCACCAGAGTATTGTGAAGGTTAATCTTAAATACCACTGGCACAAAGTAAGTTCAGTGGTAGTTTATATCATGGTTTGAGAGGTTAAAATACAACCGATCAAATGCTAACTCTTTCAGTTAAAAGAAAGTGCATTTTAAATTGTCACAAATGAATGCTTTGATATGTGCATGTGTCCACTCATTTAGCTAATTAGCCCTGCCCTTTTTTACCAAACTTCATAATGAAATGACTAAAGTGCATTATTTCTACTATACAGAAAAAAATACTTTTGGGCAAAGAATTTCACTGAGGTGAAGTGTGGGAAAAAACCTTTATGTAATCCTCTGCACTATGGTGCAGCCTACTAACAGTTGTTTTCCACTATATTTTGCTATGTTTTTTTTTTCCCATTGTATGCTATTTATATATTTGCATATAAAAATTCTAAGTGTCTTTCATATTAAGCATTCCAAATACATAAAATTATACAAAAACATGAATGTTAATTTATTAATGTTTTTCCTTTACATGTTCACCAAAATATAGAGCATATATTTATTCCTTAAAAAAAATCCATAATAATGAAAAATAAAAGTGTTCAAAAATGATTAGATTAAAATATTTTAGTGTTAACTCTCAGTTTTTGACTGAAAACAAAGTGTACACAAACAACATCTCTGTTGCCCCATGGCAGACTGAATTTTTGAATATCTTTAATGATAAAGGGCATTGTTTCCAAGGTTTTTATCAGAGCTATTATTATCCATATTTTTTAAAAAAAAAGTGATCACAGTTCTTGTGATAACTATAATGGTATCAGCATACTTTCTGTTCTAGGCAAAGCTCTTTGTATTATTGTGCTTAACAGAATTAATCTGGTTAATGGACAACTGCATGATGAAGAGAGTCGATTCATCATGGTATGGGATGTTTAGATAAAAAAATTTCACTAAGGCAGATTCTTCAGAAACATGTGGTTACCAGTTTTGTAGATTTCAAAAAGACCTTTTGCCTGTTATTTGTAATCAATCATGAGATCACACGGAATATTTGATATATTAGTTAATATTATAGAGAACCATCATTATATTGAGTTGTGCACAAAATTAGTCAAGTTTAGTGATTGGTTTAATATTATTACTGGAATTGCCAAAGGCTACATTTTTGTCACCTTTTGTTTGAAAAATGATTCTATTATTCAGAATTCACTTGAGGGGATAGATTGGGGCTAGATAATAAAAGATATGAAAATTTCTGATTTAGATTATACTGATGATTGGGCCTTTTAGAAAATAATATTGAATAGGTTACATCTTTTATTAGGGGTGATGATGATACTGGTAACAGGGTAGGTTTGAAGATAAACAGAGGATAAACTAAATTTATCTTATTAAATGAAAATTGGTCACTAAAGTGTTTCAGTTCTCTTGAATGATTACTGGACAGGTTTTTCAGCTTAATTACCTCGCGAGTTTTGTAACAGGTTCTTAACACGCCTGCGATATACACAATTATCACATTGAGCAGGTGGTACTGCACTGGCATGAGGTGACACTATGGCTGCCAGGATCTAGGTTTGAGTCACTGATAGTTGTATATTTGTGTATGTGTTATGAGAAACCAGGAGGCTTGATGGAGCTTCCAGGTTATCTCAGTCCTTTGTGTAGGAAAGGATCTACTTCACTTAAAAACATTTTTAATTATTCCTAAAATGAAGGAGTCTATATTGAAAGGTTAAAACATTTTGAACATTTGAATTGAATAATTATTTTTCATTATGTTATCACAGAAGATTTAATAACTTGTGAGAACATGGATATTGAACGAAGACTATACATTTGGTGCAACAAATGTTTCACATTTCTAAACAATACAAATAAAATTTTTTTAAAAATACCTATCTATGAATCCTAAAAATTAGAAAATAAACCTAAAGCATATCGATGATGAAATCAGTCACCGAGTTCGTATTCACTTCAAAGGAAGATAGGGCACTGGCAATCTAGTTGTGTAGGTAAAATCAGCACCCTATTTTGTTCGAAGTGAATATGAACTCGGAAACTGATTGAACCATCAATATGCTTTAGGTTTATTTTCTACTTTTTAGAGACCATATAGAAAGGTGTTTTTTTAGTTTTTAAATTTATTTGTATTTTTTTGTCACTAAAAACGGCTATCTTCAAAAATTTTCATTATATATACGACTAATAAACATCAACCACATTTTTCCTCCCTTTTGGAGTAGCATTTGAAGTAGCCCATGACATTGGAGACATCATACACTTTAATTTGAGATACAACTTGTTAAAGTCTAGCCCCATGAAAATTCACCCCCTTTATCAGGGAGAAAAATACTGGGGACAAAATTCAAAATAGTTTATGGTCATTATATGAGTTTTCATTTGACACCTAACTCTTAACTGCAGAAGACTTTCACATTTCTAGCTTTTTAGAGGGGAAGAAAACATGGAGGGTCAATTTTATATATTTTTCCAGAGGGTCTGACAAATGAGCCCATTGTTAGTCTTTCATTTTCATGCTTCCAGAAGACACTGCCTGTTTATTACACTTTATATTTATTACCTGTTACAGCAGAGATTTGCTGCAAAAAGTTTGGTCTATACGCTCCCCCCCCCAAAAAAAAAAACTACTCTTTTCTTGTTTGACTTCTCCGTTTACAAAACTTGAATTAAATTTATCCCAGAAATAAAGTACATAGCACAGAAGACATATGTATGTAGGATATAGCACACATAATAAATAAACCTTTAAGTTGTACTGCAATGTGCTGTATTATAAGATGTGTACAGTATTAATGAAGTCTGTTGCTTGGTATCATTTCTCAAGACACCTCTACAAGGAGAGTACAATAAATTACTGTTCTCAGTGTTCTTACAATTATTTTAATATTGTAACAGGCAAAAGTAAAATAAAAGCCTTGAACTGTCTTGGGCAATTTCTAGAAATATCATCTAGTAATCTGGAATATCCAATAATACAGCACCACTCAAGTCCCGATGATGCTGGACTTGATGCTTGGAATTTTACTGTACTTTCAATATCAAACCAATAACGAGAAATTATCATACTGAAGTTTTACATGTAATTAGTGTATCAACAGCATAGTAAGCAAAATTTAATGAGGGAAAAAAACCTAAAACTTAACAGTCAAATGGTTAATTATAGCCACAACTTTTCTTCTTGCTAGTGTGTTTCTGTATTGTCATTTATAAATTACAGGAGGTCCTCGTCTCCAAGGATCACATTTGTGAACCACAGGTGATGAAAACATTTCGAAAGACCTTAACAATCAAAGATTTTAGAGAAGCCTTCAGTAAAATCAATCTTTTGGCTGATCGATAAGTATTGATTTTTTCATAGTTATGTTATATCATATGGCCGGCCTACAACTTGTTGCTGTGGATATTTTAACAATGAATTAGGCTATATGTTAATTTTTATTTTATTATTTATTACTTTTCCAATAAAACTTTGATATAGTATCATTTTATGAAAATAAATGAGGTCTTGGATATGAAAGCAAATTCATTTCTGTATATTTACTTCCGTTAGTTAGCAATCTTCAATCAGCTGATTTATTGATCTTTCTGAGTTATGCTAGATCCGAGGCCAACTCAAAAGTCGTTGCGGATATTTTATTTAACATTCCATTAGGTTATATATAATTTTTCTTTTTCTTTTTTATTAAAAAAGCAAAAAATAACAAAACTGAGCTTGTACAGTTTTCTGAAATTGAATGTCTTGGACATGGAAGCAAAATAGACTTCCTTGATATGGAAATCGGCCATCATTTGGGAAGGCAATATTGGGAAGGGTTGGTCCTTGGTGCACAAACCTTCCTGCACTTAGCCAAAATCGCCAAACTTCAACACCCAAAGAAAAAATTTATAAAGTAAAAAAAGCAGCTGAGGAAGTTTTTTTTTCTATTTCATAACCAGTTCAGAAAATCCCATGAATGTGAGAAAGTCAAACACTGGCCGTGTTTAAAATGTACGATACAGAAAAGAATCATTAAAAGAACTGAAAATCATATTTCAGGTTGAATATTATATTATTCGGAAGGAAATTTCTTTTCGATAAATATATAATTTAACTATTTTTTATTCAGCAGGTTTTCCACAATGAAGCCTTAATTGTATAGGGCAATCTTTTTTTCACCATATCACATTGAAAAAGGCTTATTAAAATCAATATGCTTGCAAATTTGTCTATATTTATTTTCATAAAATTTGTAATTAGATTGTTTAATTTGGTTTATAACATGACCTATTTCCATTGATTGGTTGTTTTTTAAAAAAATTCTAAAGTTGACTTGTTTATCTGACTCAGCACAGTTGGCTAAAAGCCTGAAATTTTTCAAAGTATGGTACTGAGAAAAAAATTACAAAACGAGAAAAATATTTACTTAAAACCAAAAGAGCAATTTTTTTATTATTCAGAAATAGTCATTCTATTCAGGTGCATTGTAATCATTTCTGTCTGTTAGTTTTTTCTTTTAATAAATTTTTTGTGTTGCCAGATGCATTTTTTTACTACGTGACTCTAAAAAAGTTCTATTAAAATAAAACGTATCTTTTTTGTTAAATACTTGATTTTCAGAAAATCCAGACTTAAATGCTGATTAATTTGGTATACAACATGCCATAATTCCTTTCATTAGTTATTTGGCAAAAAAGTTCTAAAGTTAAAGTTTTTTTTTGGCTGAGCATAGAAATAGCTTGGCCCCTGGATGGACACCTGTTTTTGTACCTGGACACGGGAAGGGTTAATCAAATGATCTGGTTAACCCTTCCCAGATAACTGGGGACTCCCAAGGCTCAGAGAAGGTTGGGGGTGGTAACCCACTGGAACAGCTGTTGGGAGACAGATGGTAGCTTCCTGTCAAAGCCATACAGCATGTTCTTTAATGTGCACAGGGTATGGCTCTCCTGCACACAGGGCCACTGCTTAACATCCTATCCGACAGATAGCAGTCTTTCCAAGTCCACCAGTGTCCCCTACTGACCGGGGGTAGGGAGTTTTGCAGAGAAATCTCAACACTGACCCAGCTGGGACTCAAACCTGGGAACTTCAGATTACACACCCGGTGCACTGACAGCCACCCCCAACCCAAAATAATTGTTGGTGAAAATGACAGTTTAAACAATTTACACTTTTTCACTATCACTCAGACTGAATTTTAGTACAATAAGACTGCTCTTAAAAACATTATGAAACAAAATGCAAATATAATTTATAAAGCTGGAAAATCCACTCACTAGAAGTGAGGAAATTTACAAGCATGGTCTATTACCTTCAAAGTTGGGGAAAATTGCCACAGTAAAACATCACTATGGGAAAGAACAAACTTTGACACTTGAATGCAGCCTCATTATTTCATTGCACATTTTTAAAGGGTGAATTGCGTAGTTGGCTAAAAGTTAATAATCTAATTTTTGCAATGTACATAAAATCAGAAAAAATCTTTTGCACCCTTCTATATCTGTATTTAACTTTGCTCTGGCTTGCAGTAAAAACTGCTAGCCAGATTTTTTTGCATTTCCTTGCCCATTCATTTACATAACTGTATTGCCACACAGATGACATTTACATTTTATAATATTTTAAACTTTTTTTAATACTTTGCAGCAGATTTTAATATTAAAACAATTTAATTTCTCTCTCAAAACTCTAATCACTTACTTATTGTAACCTCTTCACCTTCAAGATCTTCCACTTCTTCTGTATCGGCTTCTGTACCATCAGCAAGGTGAATAGCCCTGAAAAAAATATTTCATAAACTACAAGACAATAGTGTCTGTTTATAATGCATTATAGTGGCATATCCTCATGGTAGTCTACAGCCAAGATCTGTCAAAAATTATCCTGTATCTTTCAGAAATTTTATCAATTGCTATGTTTAAAAGTTTTAATAAAATGAACTTTGTGAATTGTACTATAAGTTGGATGTTAAAACTTCTGCAATTAAAACACTTAGGCATGTGGCAATTTTACTTTAAAATTTAAGTTATTAGAAAGAACTCTTATTTGAAAGAACGTTATTCTTTTTATTTGCTTTGATTTACATTAGCTAAGATTTTAGAGTAAAAATTTTAAGTGGCTTGTATTGTTTACAAAGTATTCAGAAATCATTCCTTGATGTCACACTGCTTATACTGTGACTTATCAATAAATGCAATTATTAATATATACAAAAATGATACATTTTATCAGGGTTTTATTTTCAATACTCTTTATTTGTGCTAATGAACAAGGTTGTTGGGTTGCTTTACCTCTGAGCGGCACTTTTTTGCACACCATGGGCTAAATGGCCAGGTCACATGGACCCCGAAGGCTCAGAGAAGGTTGGGGGAGGGGACCCACTGGAACAGCTGTTGGGAGACAGATGGTAGCCTCCCGTCAAGGCCATCCAGCGTGTTCTTTAACGTGCACAGGGTATGGCTCTCCCACACACGGGGCCACGGCTTAACGTCCCATTAGACGGACGGCGGCCTTTCCAAGCCCATCGGTGTCCCCTACTGACCGTGGGCAGGGCGGGGAGTTTTGCGGCTAATGAACAAGGATTCAACTTATAGGTTCTAAGAATATATATTTATAATCTTAATTACCATATGCATGTTTCATAAATCATGCATTAGTTATTTTTCCGTTTTTCTCAATATTTGATTAACTATGGCCAATTTTGAGGAGTAGAGAGAACATATGGGAGGAAACAATTCAAACTGACATAGGAGGAAGTGGGGCTGTGTCTTATGCCTTGACGGGCAGAGGCTCTTTGGCTTGGAAGATCTGGCTGTCTGGGGTCAAGGTGGTTTTTCAGTAGTGGAACGGCTCGGAAGCAAGAATAGAACTGACACTAATGTCAAAGTTGACATCAACAATGGTTTCATTTGCTCCAAGGTATAAGAAAGTATCCATAAGTCTCAGTTTTTAGAGAACTGTCTAGTGCCCCAAAAAACATGGGACATACAAATGTCTTGGTTTTTTGCGACTGTATAGAGTAGGCTCTATTTACGTGAAGTTAATTTTACACATTTTTGGAATAGCTCAGTCACTGAATTACACTTTTTTAATTTATGTGGAATAATATGGTTTGCACTGAGCACCAAACAGCCAGTGCATGCTGGGAATGTAGTGTTGTCAGAATGTTACAAGCTACCACACACATTGCACATGAGGGCTTCCAATTAGCCGTGCCAAGAGAAAAATCACCTCTCCAACATGCTCCCAGCAACAACAAAAAGCACACCTCTGAAAGATATAGGCTTACACTCAATCTATGCAGAATAACTATGCAATCTGCACTCAATTCACTTAGAGTGAGCAAATTAATGATTCTCCCATCTACTGTGAATTGTCAGTCATGCCTATTGATCCACTGTACAACTGCCTTAGTTGAATTTAGTTAAATATCTGTGGGTTACACTTTTGAGAAGAAATATCCCAGTTTCAGTAAATTGAAATCAGAACCATAACTGCTACGATTAGTTTTCTGAAACCAGAAAAGTTACTGAAATGTCCCATCTTTTAATCAATTGAAATCTTAACACCTATCCAAGTAACAAGAGGCACTTTGGTGCAGGCAAGAAAGTCTAATGGTGGAACACTGATCACAGTGCCATCACTTGATATCAGTGGAACAATGGGCTTCCAATGCCCACATAGGAAATCTTGTTCAGCACACAGTGCAACAAGAACTCGAACCCTTGTACCATCTTTTCCTACTTGGGGCAGTTGCAGGAAAATCCTCCTGATGGACATCACTGCAATTTACACAGCTTGATGTGATCAGTTGTGTAGTCTGGATCAATGATCTTGATTGCTCTGGAAGCACAAGTAGATTTACCTTGGCAAACTGTGTGGATATGACCATATATCTGGCATTGGAAACTGTGCAGAGGTTGGGTTGTTTTACCTCTGAGCAGCACTTTTTTGGCACACCATGGGCTAAATGGACAGATCACATGGACCCCGAAGGCTCAGAGAAGGTTGGGGGAGTAGACCCACTGAAACAGCTGTTGGGAGACAGATGGTAGCCTCCCGTCAAGGCCATCCAGCATGTTCTTTAACAGCACAGGGTATGGCTCTGGCACACAAGGGGCCACATCTTAACGTCTCATCCGACGGACGGCGGCCTTTCCCAAGCCCATCAGTGACCCCCTACTGACTGTGGGCAGGGTGGGGAATTTTGCGGAGATAAATCTCACCGCTGACCCAGCTGGGACTCGAACCTGGGAACTACAGATTACGAGCAATGTGCAGAGGATTTGGTATTTAAGTATTTAATTTTTTTTATATTATTTTATATTTTATTTAAATAAGATTTGGTATTTATTTTTATTATTTTTTATCTCACAATGTAAACATCTGCCTTGATGGTGGCTGGCAGGTGTAGGGTCCAATTGGGCCCAATTGGATCCCCTTTGTTGGGCACTGATGGCAGTTAGAATAAGTATCTTGGTAGATACTAATTTTCAATCATGATCCCCCCCCCCCCCCCACACACACACACACACTAGCAGACTGCGATCACTCCTCAGGCGGAGAGCTCTGAGAGGATCTCCTCCAAGGAAGATAGTATAAACTGATTTAGAGCACAAAAATTTTCGTCAACAAATCACAAAAGCAGAGGCACTGTGATTACCTGGTCACCCATGGAATGGATGATTAGAATTATGGAACAGGAGAAACAAAGATGAAGTAGATATAGGCCTTTCTGGCATGCCCACTTAGGACAAGAGATGGCTGAATTAGTTGAACTCTTCAGTTTTCAGGTTACAGTGCCTGTGAACATCACTCATCACAAGGGGATGCCCAATTAGTTGTCAGTGTTGCCTACCCTAGGAACCTAATGCTGCCTAACCCACTTACCTAAAACAGAAGAAAAACTAATGCATAGCAGCAGCCCTCTAAGGTGATGCCCACCCAATAAACAGGCTCCCTAATTTACAAGACAGGCTAAAGGTAACCCTACTAGTCATGAGCTGGAGAGAGAGAAAACATACCACCAAGCTACTACAAGGATCCTCTTTTGCATGGACATGGGTTGCATAGTAACCATACAAGCATGCATTTGGGACCCAGTGAAGGTAACCAAACAAGAATTTTCACAGAGTGGTCCCCTCATCTCATGTAGTAGCATACGCCAAGGATACCAGCATTTGGCACAGTTGTAAGGCTTGTATTGCTGTGAGGGATGATCACATGTTATTAGCCCTCAATTTTTGTCTTAACTGGGATGTCGCTTTTCAACCCATTGAGACATTTTCAGGGATAGGATGATGGAACTTTTGAATAAGGTAAGACTGACTTTTTTAATTAATGTTGAAAGTACACTTTCAACATTAATTCAACAAAGGTACCCTTACAAACTCTCTTGGTTGAAAGTTATTTTTTTTTACAGTGTTCTGTCAGACTTCTGTGTCAAGCAGCTGCTCGAGATATTTATTATTTTCTACAAATTCCCTTTAAATTTGGGGCAAGGGTGGTTCAGTCAGTAGCACACCAGGCTCATAATCTGCAGTTCCAGGATTCGAGTCCAACTACGAGATTTATCTCTGTAAAACTCCCCGCCCTGCCCTTGGTCAGTAGGGGACACTGATAGACTTGGAAAGGCTGCTGCCCTTTGGACGGGACATTAAACCGTATCCTATGCACGTTAAAAAAACATAGATGGTGCACTTCCAACTCTGCCACCACTGCACCCATCAAGACCAGACAATTTGATATAAGGTATTCTTATATCATCCACAAAGGAGAATACAGTGTTATTTCTCAATGGCTGCCATCTTAACCAGTAATCACCGTAGATTCCCATAGAGTAATGCAGCGAAAGGTTCAATCAGGAAATATATGTTACGTGATGTTACCATGGCAGCCAGGAAATGCTTGGCACTGGTATCACAAAGGCATAAGGACCACAATGCCTTTGCAAAGAAATAAGTACAGGCTGTTTTTGGAGCAGTGCATCTGCAACCCACTGTAGCTGTGCCAAATAGATGCCCACAGTGATTGATTAGTGGCAAGAAGCTCATAATGGACAATATCAGCTGTAGTCCACCAGACGCAGAATGAAATTTTCTGTTGGTGGATCCTGAGCTTTGGTGTGTGCAGTAAAGGTTCACTGAACAACCAGGATAGGAACATTTGGTGTTCCTATAGACAATCCATTTTTTATCACATGCCAACAACCTGTCCAAAAATGGTTCATTCTTGGCATGAAAGCAGCGATGAGCAGATCGTAAACCACTGGAGTTTGTTGTCGGCAGTCAATTCATGAGGTTTCGTAACTTACATGGAACCTTTCTGCAAGCTCTTGGCACGTTTGACATGAATCCAACTCTATGCTGGCCTTCAGTTCATTGTCATCAATGAATGTCTGTCATTGATGACAATGAACCAGTTGTCCATTCAGTTAGTCAGTCTTACCTTGTGAGATGCATCTTCAAGTGTCTCATCAACTGATGCAAAGTTTCCGAACCACTTTTGGGCTGTCCACTCATTGTCTTCTCTCCAAATGCTATATATATCTTAAGAGCTGCTTTAGTTCCCAGTTAAACTCAAAGCAAGCAAGCTCAAATAACTGTATTCAACACAGATATATTTTTGTCACCCTTCCCAATTTTACTGAACCACTTTTCACGCTTGCTACACATCAACTGGCTCAGTGTGCCATCTGCTTTCAATTGTGTATCCACACATGTGCATCACTTGCACTTGTGCTTACATACTTTTCGTTGAAATGATAACACATGAACTTATTTGGTATTCTGATCTTATTTATTATTTCATATCACTGTTTTTGAAAACCTTAAATCAGGTGTTACAGGTTACAGGAAAACATGTCAAAGATGACCAATTTAAAAAAAAAAATCTATCACTGATTTACGGAAATTATTCCTTGAAGGGGTCATCATCATCATCAGGCAGCCATGGGCTACGGAGGTCCAACCAGACCGCGCAGTTTAATTCTCCAAGCATATCTGTCCTGAGCTACACCTGCTGCATCCGGCCATTGTACACCAATTCTAACAAGGTCCTGTTTGACATTGTCTGCCCACCGCATCCTAGGTCTCCCCCTCCTTCTGAGGCCTCTAGGCACACTGTTCATAACCCTATTAGCCAATCTATAATTATCCATACGGGCAACATGGCCAAACCAGCGGAGTCTCTCTCTGCACAATATGCTGCTTAAAGGAGGTTGCAGACTCCTTTGCCTAATCTCATCATTAGTTACAAAGTTAAACCACCTAATACCCAAGATACTGCGTAAGCATCTAGAATCAAAAGCATCTAGTTTCCTGTTATCGTGCTTACAGAGCGTCCAAGTTTCACTACCATAACTAACCCTAGAAAGAACCAAACTATTATAGTCTAATTTTAGTCTTTAGGTGTATACGCCTATTTCTCCACAATCTCCATAGATTCTTAAAAGTTCCGGCAGCAATACCTATTCGTCTGTTAATCTCGTGCCGCACATCACCAGTATCAGTTACGCAGCTCCCAAGGTAATTAAACTGTGACACCTGCTCAAGACTGCAACCATTCAGATTAACTGAATCATAACCTGCCTGACCAATTTTCATCACTTTAGTTTTCTCTCTGTTTATAACCAAACCTACTGTACTACCAGTCTCATCAACAGTTCGAATGAAAGAGTTCATCTCATCAACATCATTTGCCAAAAGGGCTAAATCATCAGCATAATCTAAATCAGAAATTTTCGTATCTCCAGCCCATTTAAGGCCAAAAGCTTTCCCTTGAAGTGAATTTCGCATAACATAATCAACAACCAAACTAAAGAGAAAAGGAGACAAAATGCACCCTTGTCGAACACCAGAAGTAATGCTAAACCAATTGCTACAAGACTTACCAACCCTCACACATGACTCAGTGTTATTATAGAGAGCTTTCATTATGTTAACTAACTTGTCTGGTATACCATATGATCTCACAATCAACCACAAATTATGACGATCAACAGAGTCGAAAGCCTTTTTGAAATCAACAAAGCTAGCAACCAAAGGTTTCTGAAACTCTAAACATTTCTCAAGAATCTGCCTAAGTGAAAATATCTGATCTACACATCCCCTACCACTTCTGAATCCACATTGCTCATCACGCAATTGCCGGTCAACCAGATTCTTAATTCTATTAAGCACAATCATGGAAAGAACTTTACCTGGAACGGAGAGTAGGCTGATACCCCTATAGTTATCACAAGAACTGCGATCACCTTTTTTGAAAATAGGGATAATAATAGCTCTGGTAAAATCTTTAGGAACCATGCCTTTATCATAAAAGTTATTCAAAATTTCAGTTATCCAAATGGTAACTGAAACATTCCCAGCTCTAAGCATTTCCGTAGTAATTTCATCCACCCCTGGGGATTTATGCAGTTTAAGTTTAGAAATAGCCAAACTAACTTCAGATTGTGTTATAGGGCCAACATTAAAGCCACCAATGAATCTATCATCATTGCAAACAATGGGAGTAGAACTAACCACATTGTTTAGAACATCACTGAAATGCTCAGCCCACCTAGCCATGACAGAATCCTCACCTTCTATAACCTTGCCTTGTTTATCCTTCAATCCCTGTATACCTGTTCGTTTTCTACCACACAAAACATTAACTATCTGGTACAGCTCTCTGCTGTTGTGCTGTCTAACTCAGGCATGGCCAACTGTTTTTGCCCCCGGGCCGGATTGGAAAAAAAATATTTTCACGGGCCGGACGAAATATTAAAATTGAAAAATGTTAAGCAAAACACTTATTTCTTTAAGTAAACAAAATTTTATTATGAAATTTGTTTATGAATAATTGTAAGTAAATCAATACAACAAACTAACATAATAACTAATACGACGTGTTGAGGCGGTTTGCATCGCTTATTATTTTTTTATTATCGTTCGTTTTAATACGTCGAGTACTCGTCGTAGATCATATCGAGTACAGATGAGTATAAAAGTTTTAATTCTTTATAACGGAATCTTTTTTAAAAAATATAGAATTATCGAGAACTAATTCGATTAATTACTAGAAGTTAAATGCTAATATTGAAAAATTGTTCGCGGGCCACATAAATTCATTACGCGGGCCGGATCCGGCCCGCGGGCTGTATGTTGGCCATGCCTGGTCTAACTGCTTCCTCAGCTTTGTCAGCAAGGCCATCAAGCCAAAGATTCTTATCAGTAGCTAACTGATCCTTTACACGTTTATTAAGCTCTCTGTAATCCTTTCTATTAGGACTAGTAGGGTACTGATTAAGGACATTCCTGCAGTTCTTTCTTTCTGAAATAAGCTCAAGTGCCTTATCACTCAGATAATTCTGTCTCTTCTGCTCCTTTTTTCCTAAAAGAGTACTGTTAGTGTCCAAAAAAGCCTGTTTAAAATGATCCCATTCTTCCTCAACTTCAGTAGTAAGCATACCATGACTGTCATAATGACTAAGTAACCTATCACGGTAAGCTTTAGCTATAACTGGGTCTTTCAGAGCTTCAGTATTAAAGGTAAATTTTTTAATCCTAGCACAACACCTTTTAAGTTTAAGTTGCAAGACACTTTTAACAAGGTAATGGTCAGATCCAATTTCAGCTCCCCTATATGCCCTGGTATTTCTAACAGAACTAGCCCATTTGCTGTTAATTAATATATAATCAATCATATTCTTATGCAGCCCATCAGGTGAAACCCATGTGTATTTATGTATGTCGCGGTGTTTGTAATATGTGTTAGTTATTCTGAAACCATTGAGTTTACTTACCTGTAGGAGACGTTGCCCATTGCCATTGCAGCTACCAATACCAAAAGGGCCTATTACTCCTCCCCAAAGGTCAGTGTCGGTACCAACTTTGGCATTGAAGTCACCAAGAACAAGGGTAATATCTCCTTTCTTGACAGAATTCAAAATATTCTGAAGTTGTCTGTAAAACCTATCCTTCTCATCCTCATAGTCATCCTCTGTGGGGGCATAACAGCAAATAACATTCAAGTCTTGAATGCTTGTCTGATATTTTTCTGTAAGAAACCTTTCATTAATGCACTCATATCCTAGAAGAGCATCACTAGCATGTCTGCTGAGCAGCAGACCCACACCTTGGTGATGTTTTCCATCCTCCCTCCCTGTAAAGAGAAATTTAAAGTTATTTTTAAGTATCTCGCCTTAACCTGTCCATCTGGTCTCTTGCAAGCCTAGAATATCTAGGTTATAGCGCTGGAATTCCTGCATGAGGACATCAAGAGAATAATCTCTAGTTTTCTTTTATCCTCCAGATTAGCAGAGGATTGCTCAGAAAATTTGATTTTGTGTTTGAGGCTTAAAAACCATATTTCAAATGCCTTACAATTCAGGATGAAGATGAAATTAATGTGTTGATCAATATTTAAAATATGTCAGCAACATTAATTATGATGAAGACTATGGAGTTTTTGGCAAAATTTCTGAATTTACCTTCACAAGTCAGAAAAGAAAAAAAAAAGCAAATTTATTAATGTAAAATTCCCCAAGGAGTAGTTTCCTGCTTCAAATGAGCTTCCTTTATCTGAAAAAAATTCTCTATCACCTTTGTGGTTCTTGAATAGCCACCCAAGACAAAGTGCATAAAAAATGTTTGGCATCAGTTAAAAGTGCAATGTCTTTACTGATGCACAATATGCAGCTTTAAATTCACTATGCTGTTATGAAGTAAATTCGTACTTTCATTTTTCATGAACAGTGTTTTCATTTCTTTTTATTTTGCAAATGCTTAATCCATAAATTGCAGAAATTTTATAATCTTAATACACTGCAGTCTGCAAATAGCATTGTTTCTAACTTGCAAGAAGAAATTTGTGATAATTTATTTCCCCCATCTTGTCATGCATATTACTCTGAAGATGTTGAAACATTTAATTATTTTTAGACTACGAATTTGGAGTGCAGAGAACAAAAAAGGCAATTAAGAAGAGAGAAGTGAAAAAGGTAATAAAATCATTGCAATGTAATTCAAGCAGAAAAAAAATGATTTAATGGACTTGCTTACACATCAAAAATATACCTAGGCACAAGTTTGTAATTCTGTAGCCATGCTAGATCGTAAACTGACATTTAATCAGATCTGATCTTTAAGGACCTGCCAGATCCAAAATTTTGTATCGTTTGAGAATTGCAATCCAAAATACTCCTAGAAACCAATTTTTATGTTTCGACATGACCTTTATTTGACCTTAAAGGACATATCTGAGGACAATTTTTTTTACAAGTTCTATGACCTGCATTAAGCTTAAGTTCAAATTTTCAGAGTTCAACAACTTCTGCATCATAGTTAGAATTACCATCCAGTATATGGCTGCTAGTTCAGCTGTAGTTATTGAAGTGGGATTTTTTCATCATGAATTTTTTTCTAATGTTCTCCTCAGGAATGTATATAGCACCACTGGCTATTTTTTCTTCTGGTGAAGTGAGCCATCTGTAAATATGTGCATATGTTTTTGTATTGCAGTTCAATTTGTTTGTAAGTGAAGGTTTGTAATTCTTCTGTGGAGTGCATTTTTTTTATTTATGCCATTAATGGTAGTTTTTATTTTTGGCCTATGGTAATAGCCAAGGCGAGTGATCTGGTAGGGATTTGATTTTATCGCGCAATTTGATTTGTACCACTTTTTCTTTTACAATAAAATTAAGAAATTGCATTGGGGGTCTTGACAGTCCAAGTAAACTTAATTTATATAAGAGCCCATCATGTCAGACTGCATCAAAAGCCTCTTGCAGATCCAGAGCTGCAAGTGAAATTTTGGAGGTTAGACATTTTTGGGCTTCCATAGTAGGGTGCAGAATGTTGTCCTCAGTCTTCAGTTATTTCTAAAGCCTGTGGATCTCTCATCAATGATACGATTTTTTTTTTTGATAATCCATGAGAGCATGTGTTTAACCATTTTTTCCACAAGCCTAAGCGATGAGAGATATTAATCTATAGGAGCCAAGATGTTTAGGTTTTTTTTTTAAATAAGGTTTTTTAATTATGACTGTCTATTGATTTTCATTCTTCAGGGTAAGAGTGGTTAATCCAGATCTTATTAATGCATTTAAATAGTTGTGTTTTGTTTTCTGTGGAGCTTTTTTTTTATCATCTGGTTGGTTATCTGATACCTGGGTCCTGGTGAAGTTTTGGTTTTTAAAGATTTTATTGCAATATTTAATTCGAAGGAGAATTCTTGATCTGCCCTCACATTCTGTTCATATTTTTTATATATCTGGCCTGTATATATTTATTTGATTATTGTTCATAAAATAAATATCCCTCCCACTCAAGCTGCTGCTTGCCCCCAGAGGATCTGCGAGGAAGTAGAGACCTCAGAAGAAAAACAACACATATACATGCCTTACCCGAGACTCGAACCCAGATCCTACTGAACAGTGGCCAAGCACACTACCCACAAGTTTTGATCATAAACAACATTTGTTATGATCAACCATGTGTTTGGGAGGTACATTGGAAGAACCATTTTGACTAACCCACTTTAAAAAAATCTGAACTCTGAAAATGGAGAGCAAAAAAAAATTGGGAAGTATTGAAAAGAATTTTCATTAAATCTTTTATCAAAAATTATTGTTATGGATGAATTAAAGTTAAGAGCTCCAGAGCTTTAAATTTCTTTTGTAGTTGAAACAGTGTGAAAACGATCATATTTTGTAGATTTTATTCAAATTTATACTAAAGAATGTGCCACAAAATTTGCTTTGTTCTTTGCTGTTCTCTAAAGTGTTTCCAATCATAAGCACCGAAATATGAATCCAGTATTATTGTATGCTCTTCCCGAATCCATAAGCCAGTGTTCTCAACGTTTTATGCTTCATGTACCCCTTGGAAATGTGTATGTAACTGGCGTATCCCTTATATAGATAAAACTATAGTTATAATAATGCCAACTTAGCGACTTTGTTACTAGATCTAGCAACTTTTGAGCTCTCATGGTGTACCCAAAAAAATTTTCTGTGTACCCAACATTGAGAACCCTTGCCATAAGCAATACCATTCAGTCAAGCGACAACGAATCATGATGTCCAACCTCTAGTCCAGTGTCTCGCAAACTGTGTGCCGCGAGAGATTTTCAAATTGACACTAGATATCCTGATAACCTCAATATCCTGAATTGAGCACAAAAGCTATTCGAGCCTTGTTACCTTTCGGCTCGTCTTATCTTTGTGAACTTGGATTCTCATCATTGACTGAAATTAAATCTAAGAAGCGTGAGTGGCTTCAGATGATTGATGAAGAGATGCGAGTGTGTTTAACTTTGAGCCAAGAATAACGCAAATTTGTTCGCAGAAGCAAGCTCATACATCCCATTGAAATATGTTCATATCTAAATTTTAAATAAAATGTATTTAACGAAATTTCAATTTTCCTCTTTTTACGTAACCATCAAAAATTCTTTTTTAGGTATGCTGCGGAAAAAAAAGATTCAGTGTGCCGCAGAGTAAAAAAGTTTGCCAAACACTGCTCTAATCATTGCTAACTGCAAGAGATCTATGGTCTAATGAATAAGAATGTAAGAAGCATGTTAAAAGTAGAGCACAAAATTTGCAAGTGAACTTTCCATTTTAATTGTGAGAGATAGAGAGGTTGCTGCAAGCAAAACATTGCCATCAATAACGCACACATTATCCATGACATGCAGGGGCTGTTGCAGAGTTGGCAAGAACCCAAATTTGAGTCCTGATTTGGTCAGCATGCGAATCCCACAACTGATGTATCACTACAAAAAATGTCTTGCTCTGGTGATTATGAGGGTAAACAATATGTCTGGCATTTTGCTGTCATGGGCATGTAAGTACATTTTGGTATTTTTGTATTATTTTATGTACTTTTTGTACATTGATGTAATGCAAGAATATGAGTATAACCTTCATATGTTAAATAAATAAAATAAATACCCCCTCAAGCAGCTGCTTGCCACAGAGGTCTGACAGGAGCCTGTCAGTTTATATGCCACAGTAGAAGATCTGAGAGAATGGCAGGACCTCAGCAGAAAAATGACACAGACATCCATGCCTTACCCGGGGCTCGAACCCAGGTCCCTTAGATCAATGCAAGAATATGAGTATAACCTTCATATGTTAGTGACAGCCATCCTAGATGCTATATAAAGACATGCATATAATCTCAAGAAAGCAGGAAAAATGGCACAAGTTTAATTTAACCCTTAACAGGGGCATAGCGAAGGATTATGGTTGGAGGGGGGAGAGAAATCGAAAATTTTCCAACTAGAATATCAAAATTTTGCCAAATGAGAAAATAAGGTCTGTCAGGTTAGTACCTAGATTTTTGCTCCGTGGGGTGGGGGAGATTGATTTGCCAACTGCTCTAGATTTTGTCATCTCCATTTTCCCAACTGTTCTAGATTTGCCAAGTTGCCTTGATTTTGACAACTACCCTAGATTTTGCTCTCTTTAATTTTACAAAAAAAAAAAGGATTGTTAAATCTAGGTGAGTTGTGAAAATTTGCAAAGTTGCTTCAAATTTTGCCAACTCTGAGTTACTTTAGAGTGGAGCCTCCCCCCACAACTACATCCAGACCCTTAATTATAATCAGAGATGGGGAAATCCATTTCCCCACTCAGTAACAATGAGTGAATTTTCAGGCATGGGCTGTTACTTTCAAAGCTACGAAAAAGTATAACGGTAAGATATTTCAAGGGGAAAGAATATCAACTTGTAATTATTAATTAACATTACATTAAGTACATGCCATTTAAAACAAGTGGTTTAATTTTTTTTAATGCACTTATAAACTGAAAAATTTTCCTCCTTCCTCAGGATGGTGTATAGGTCTGCCTTATGGTAAAAATTGCTGGCTGGTCAGTATTTTCTGAATTTCCCTACCTCTGACTTATAAAACATACGCAACTATAATAAGAAATATAACTTACTTTTCGGGATCTACCATAGCTATTTTTCCAGTTTCACTGCTGTATAACCTTGAGACAAAAAAAAAAACATTATCAGGATTGTCACAACATTTATGAACTAAAATCCAATTACAAACAAAGTATATAAAATGTACTCCCATAATATACAACTACTTATACATCTTGGTAAGATGACAATATTTTTATAGCTGGATACCAGGACTTTTCAGTATTGTTCCATATTCTTTTATCTAGACTTATTTCACATAATGTGTTTGCATAGAAATACGACTGAATAATTAAACTGAAATTCTCTGTTGTTGAGCAATAAAGTTTTGAAGTTTTTCTTACAAACTATATGCATGTTAGAAAGTTTTCAGGAGCAAACTCCTAAGCTTTTCAGAGCAAGGACAGTGTTCTATCTTCAGTGAAGCGACACTGTGGTGATGTTAGGATTGTTAAGAACTTCTTTCTACATGTCGCAAAGGGAAATTCCAGTGTCAACCACAGGTGGGGACAGATGAGGTAATTATTTTAATAACCTCACAGTGATGGCTCTATAGTAGGTCGATGCAAAAGCTAGCAGTGTGGCATGTTCCAGTCCATGGTAGCAACATGCTGTACTGCCAGCTTGGCAATGGCAGTCGTTAGTTTTTTTTTTGGCTGACATCTGCCTGATGCCCCATTAACTTCTCCTGTAGAGAACACGATTTCTCCAATATAATAAGCAAAATTATCTTGCAAACAATCCATATAAGCCCAATTTTTGAAGGAGGCTAAATATGTCTATGTCCTTTTTTTATATAATTTTCTTTTTATTTGGAGCTGGCTGAAAATATTGATTTTTTTTTTGGAGGGGCTTTAATTAATTTGCAGACTGATTTGTACAGGACAGGCATAGATATGGATCTGGAAAAAGTTACCCACTCAGAGTCTGTGATTGGAAGGATAGATGAATCTGTTCTGTTGTTGTTTCTATACCTATTGATTAGGTTTTCAATTGTTTTTGGGTAGAGGCTGTGGGATGCACCAATGCATTGAATTTCCTTTTTAAGTAAAAACTCATTTGATGACACAGTGAAGGTCCTTTGGATGAGAGAAAGGAAGGTTGAAATTTTGTATGCCTGTGGGGTGCAGAAGTCTGCATGTTGATTGAGATACGTAGGTAAGCTTTTGGTACATTGATGTCATCAAGGCTCCTGCATCATCTGAAGGATTTTTGGATAAAAATATCTAAACAAGGGATGGCATTTCAGTTTTCCTCTTCCTTCATGAAGCCGAGCTGTCCCATGGCCAAGTGGTCAGCATGCTTGGCTACTGATCTAAGGGACCTGGGTTCAAACCCTGGGTAAGGCATGGATGTATGTGTCATTTTTCTTGCTAAGGTCCTGCCATCCTCTCAGACCTACTATGGCATATAAATTGACAGGCTCCTGTCAGACCTGTGTGGCAAGCAGCTGCTTGAGGGTGTATTTATTTTTATTTTTTATTTCATGAGGCTGGCAGTACAGCACATGGCTACAATGGAGTATGCTGCACTGCTAGCACATGCATCCACTTATTGCAGAACCATTCTCTGAGAGACTTGAAAAAATGACCATCTGTCCCCACCTGCAGCTGACACAATGGAAATTGGCCTTCATGGCATGTAGAAAGAAGTTCTTAAAATCTAGTGTCATTTCACTGAAGATCAAGTGCTGTCCTTGCTCCAAAAAGCTTCTTGGTTTGCTCCTGAAAATTTTGATATGCAAATAATTTGAAGGATACACTTCAGTTATTTAATTATTTTCTCAGCAAAGTCATTTTACTGCGTGACTGAAATGTGTAAAACAGCATTTTATAAAACTTATTTAGGAAGAATTACTTAAAAATGATTGATGGCTTTTATTCAATTCCTAAAAAATTAAACCAATATTACCTTACATTCATAAAATTGTTTTAAAAATTTAAACGCTATGATGATCAGAATGAAGAACCAAGAATACTGCGGAAAAGATACAAATATGGACTGAAATCAGTTACGCTAGAAAATAATCCTAGCTGTTTTAATTGAAATGCCACATTCCAGTTTTATATTTCAGAAAAAACCAAGGGGGGAAAAATCAGGATTACAAAGTCCCCAAGAAAATATTGCCCAGACCATCACACTCCCTCCAGCTGCTTGGATCTGTCCTACAGTGCATCTAGGTGAGAAGGCTTCTGTTGGTAAAAACATCGCACATGAGCTTGCCCATCCACATGGTGTAACAGAAAACACAATTCGTCTGACCATGCGACCCTCTCCCAGTCCTCTGTGGTCCAATGTTGATGATTTTATGCCCACTGCAAGTGTTGACAATGGTGAATGGTGCGAGCATAGGTAGACTAATGGGTATCCGGCTGCGGAGACCCATATCCAAGAACTTACGATGAACAGTGTGTGTGTGTGTGTGTGTGTGTTCGGAGACATTTGGCCCTTTACCACAATTGAAATTATGGGTGTTAGCCACAGTAGCCCTCCTGTTGCTACGGGCAAGATAGCCTGTGCCGACCTCTGGCATCAATGAGGTGTGGCAGGACCACACCTTGTCGAAGGCTTGAAGAGTCACCTGTTACAAACAATCTTTGATAGGTACTAACTATTGTATAGTGTTAACAGCCTACCAGCATTGCTGTTTCAGAGATATTCTTACCAAGGTATCTTTGCCATAACAATCTGGCCTTTATCGAAATTGGATAAATCCTTTGCTTTTCCCCCATGTTGAGATGAAATGATATATACAAGAAATATACTTGGGTTGGAGCTCTCGCAGGCAGTATATCATTCGCGACCTTAGCACGTGACACCGACTGGCTGCATGTGTGCTTCTTTGCACAATGCAGGTGGTTTTAATGTATTGGCTGATCGGTGTATATTCTATTATAAAGTGATTGTTCCTAAGGAATTTAGTAGAGATGGCCAAATGGTTGGCTACTGATCAAAAGCACTAGAGTTCAAGCCTCAGATTAGGAATAATGGTTCCTTCTGAACCACAAGAATAAAAAAGATTTTCCAAGAATCTTGATTCCATCTTGAAATCACACCCCCACTTCAAGGGTTTCCTTTGAGTAAGTTTCAAGTGTCAGAAGGATGCCACCCAACCTTTCGCTCAACGTACTTGCACCAAAACTAATGCTTCAAATCTAGCGCCTAGGCTAGTCATTTACGGCCATAAACAACTTCTGGAGCTGGTTTCATTACTTGCATTCAGCCACTTTAGAACCAATAAACAACCTCATGAGTCATCCCCAGCACACTCAATACATAAATATATATAAACAATAAAATACAACAAAAATACACCAATAAATAAAATATAAAATTCGGGGGACATGACAGTCTAATTTTAGTCCTTAGGTGTAAACACCTGTTTCTCCACACTCTCCATAGATTCTTAAAAGTCCCTGCAGCAATCCCTATTCGTTTGTTAATCCCATGCCGCACATCTGTTATAACTCCCAAGATAATTAAACTGACACCTGCTCAAGACTGCAACCATTCAGATTAACTGAATCACAGCTTGCCTGACCAATTTTCATCACTGCTTATAACCAAACCTACTCTACTACCAGTCTCATCAACAGCTTGAATGAAATAGTTCACCTTAACATCATTTGCCAAAAGGGCTTAATCATCATCATCATCATCAAGCAGCCATGGGCTACGGAGATCCATAAAGACTGTGCAATTTAGTTCTCCAAGCAAGTCTGTCCTGAGCTACATCTGCTGCATCCGGCCACTGCACACCAATTCTAAAAAGGTCCTGTTTGACATTGTCTGCCCACCGCATCCTAGGTCTCCCCTTCCTTCCGAGGCCTCTAGGCACACTGTTCATAACCCTATTCGCCAATCTATAATTATTCAAACGGGCAACATGGCCAAACCAGCGGAGTCTCTCTGCACAATGTGCTACTTAAAGGAGGTTGCAGACTCCTTTGCCTAACCTCATCATTAGTTACAAAGTTAAACCACCTAATACCCAAGATACTGCATAAGCATCTAGAATCAAAAACATCTAGTTTCCTGTTATCTTGTTTACAAAGTGTCCAAGTTTCACTACCATAACTAACCCTAGAAAGAACCAAACTATTATACAATCTAATTTTAGTCTTTAGGTGTATACGCCTATTTCTCCACACTCTCCATAGATTCTTAAAAGTCCCGGCAGCAATCCCTATTCGTCTGTTAATCTCATGCTGCACATCACCAGTATCTGTTACATACCTCCCAAGGTAATTAAACTGTGACACCTGCTCAAGACTGCAACCATTCAGATGAACTGAATCACAACCTGCCTGACAAATTTTCATTTCTTAGTTTTCTCTCTGTTTATAACCAAACCTACTCTACTGCCAGTCTAATCAACAGCTCGAATGAAAGAGTTCATCTCATCAACATCATTTGCCAAAAGGGCTAAAATCATCAGCATAATCTAAATCAGAAATTTTCGTATCTCCAGCCCATTTAAGGCCAAAATCTTTCTCTCGAAGTGAATTTCGTATAACATAATCAATAACCAAGCTAAAGAGAAAAGGAGACAAAATGCACCCTTGTCGAACACCAGAAGTAATGCTAAACCAATTACTACAAGACTTATCAACTTTCACACGACTCAGTGTTATTATCGAGAGCTTTCATAATGTTAACTAACTTGTCTGGTATACCATATCATCTCACAATCAACCACAAATTATGACGATCAACAGAGTCTAAAGCCTTTTTGAAATCAAAGCTAGCAACCAAAGGTTTCTGAAACTCGAAACATTTCTCAAGAATCTGCCTAAGTGAAAATATCTGATCTACACATCCCCTACCACTTCTGAATCAACATTGCTCATCACGCAATTGCCGGTCAACCAGATTCTTAATTCTAATAAGCACAATCATGGAAAGAACTTTACCTGGAACAGAGAGTAGGCTGATACCCCTATAGTTATCACAAGAACTGCGATCACCTTTTTTGAAAATAGGGATAATAATAGTTCTGGTAAAATCCTTAGGAACCATGCCTTTATCATAAAAGATATTCAAAATTTCAGTCATCCAAATGGTAACCGAAACATTCCCAGCTCTGAGCATTTCAGTAGTAATTTCATCTATCCCTGGGGATTTATGAAGTCTAAGTTTAGAAATAGCCAAAATAACTTCAGACTGTGCTATAGGGCCAACATTAAAGCCACCAATGCATCTATCATCATTGTAAACAATGGGAGTAGAACTAACTACATTGTTTAGAACATCACTGAAATGCTCAACCCACCTAGCCATGACAGAATCCTCCCCTTCTATAACCTTACCTTGTTTATCCTTCAATCCCTGTATGCCTGTCCGTTTTCTACCACACAAAACATTAACTATCTGGTACAGCTCTCTGCTGTTGTGCTGTCTAACTGCTTCCTCGGCTTTGTCAGCCAAACCATCAAGCCAAATATTCTTATCAGCAGCTAACTGATCTTTTACACGTTTATTAATTTCTCTGTAATGCTTTCTATTAGGACTAGTAGGGTATTGATTAAAGACATTCCTGCAGTTCTTTCTTTCTGAAATAAGCTCAAGTGCCTTATCACTCAGATAATTCTGTCTCTTCTGTTCCTTTTTCCCTAAAAGAGCACTGTTAGTGTCCAAAAAAGCCTGTTTAAAATGATCCCATTCTTCCTCAACTTCAGTAGTAAGCAAACCACGACTGTCATAATGACTAAGTAACCTATCATGGTAAGCTTTGGCTATAACTGGATCTTTCAGAGCTTCAGTATTAAAAGTAAATTTTTTAACCCTAGCACAACACTTTTTAAGTTTAAGTTGCAACACACTTTTAACAAGGTAATGGTCAGATCCAATTTCAGCTCCCCTATATGCCCTGGTATTCCTAACAGAACTAGTCCATTTGCTGTTAATTAATATGTAATCAATCATATTCTTATGCAGCCCATCAGGTGAAACCCATGTGTACTTATGTATGTCGCGGTGTTTGCAATATGTATTAGTTATTCTGAAACCATTGAGTTTACTTACCTGTAGGAGACGTTGCCCATTGCCATTGCAGCTACCAATACCAAAAGGGCCTATTACTCCTCCCCAAAGGTCAGAGTCGGTACCAACTTTGGCATTGAAGTCACCAAGAACAAGGGTAATATCTCCTTTCTTGACAGAATTCAAAATATCCTGAAGTTGTCCGTAAAACCTATCCTTCTCATCCTCATCAGAATCCTCAGTGGGGGCATAACAGCAGATAATATTCAAGTCTTTAATGCTTGTCTGAAATTTTGCTGTAAGAAACCTTTCATTAATGCACTCATATCCTAGAAGAGCATCACTAGCATGTCTGCTGAGCAGCAGACCCACGCCTTGGTGATGCTTTCCATCCTCCCTCCCTGTAAAGAGAAATTTAAAGTTATTTTTAAGCATCTCACCTTTACCTGTCCACCTGGTCTCTTGCAAGCCTAGAATATCTAGGTTATAGCGCTGGAATTCCTGCATGAGGACATCAAGAGAATAATCTCTATGTAATGTCCTCACGTTCCATGTTCCTGCACAGAAAATGATTAGTAGGATTTTTAAAGAAATTAGGTTTATTGAGATTGGTAGGGCCAACAATATCAAACAGCCCCCTGATCGCAGGCATGGGGCAAAGACCTGTTCCTCCTCCGCTAAAGGCTGAAGTCACCGATGCTGGTAGGAACTTCAGGCACCACCTTTTCAAGCGGACTTTTTCAAGAGCCATAATGGCCTGTCTGAGACATTACTCCAGTTTAGGCTTGACGATGCCCAACTAGCTAAGTAAGGTTCAGGTACCTGCGATGGCCTCTGATTAGGATTATCCACCAGCTGATATAAGGTATCCCACGACTGTTTACTTAGGGCTGGCAACTCAGAAACAAACAGAAAACACAGTGGCAGATTCTCCCTCACAGAGGCTCACCAGTGCAGCAAGTCCAGGATTATATTATACAAAAGAGAATATCTCTTTTGAAAGGTACTAATGGCCTGCACTAAATCATCAGCATAATCTAAATCAGATATTTTTTGTATCTTCAGACAATTTCAGCCTAAAATCTTTCCCTTGCAGTGAATTTCGCATAACAATCAATAACGAAACTAAAGAGAAAAGGAGACAAAATGCTCCTTATCGAACACCAGAAGCAATGCTAAACCAATTACTACAAGCCTTACCAACTCTCACATGACTCAGTTATTCTTCTATTTTTATAACTATCACAGTATTAACTCTCCCACTAATCCCGATTTCAAATTAAGATTTTAAGTTAAATAAACTAGTAGCCTTCAAAGCTTCAAATTTCAAATCTTAAACTACTAATTCTACGATTTTGCAAATCATTATTTTTTATAAACTATATAGTTCAGCAAGAGAATTTGTCTTCTATAGACTTACAATCTACCGTACTTAGACATTCCTACTGCGATGATTTTTTTCTACAAATCATAAAGACATTGGAACTATATATTTAATTTTTGGCATATGATCTGCTATAGCTGGAACCGCTTTAAGAGTAATTATTCAAACAGAATTAGGACAACCAGGCTCACTAATTGGTGATGATCAAACATATGTTGTTACTGCACATGCTTTCATTATAATTTTCTTCATAGTTATACCTATTATAATTGGAGGGTTTGGTAACATAATGAAAGCTCTCGATAACAACACTAACTTGTCTAGTATACCTTATGATCTCGCAATCAACTACAAATTATGACGATAAACAGAATCTAAAGCCTTTTTGAAATCAACAAAGCTAGCAACCAAAGGATCTCAAAAATCTGCACGAGTGAAAATATCTGATTTACACATCCCCTACCATTTCTGAATCTATACTGCTCACCAACCATCCAACCACCAGATTCTTAATTCTATTAAGCACAACCATGCAAAGAACTTTATCTGGAACAGAAAGTAGGCTGATACTCCTATAATTATCAAAAGAACAGCAATTCCCTTTTTTAAAAATATGGATAATAACAGCTCTAGTAAAATACTTAGTAACCATGCCTTTATCATTAAAGATATTCAAAATTTCAGTCATCCATGTAAAAAAAAAACATTCTCAGTTCTAAGAATTTCCATTAGTAGTTTCATCTACCCTAGGGATTTATGTAGTTTAAATTTAGAAATAGCCAAAATAACTTCAGGCTGCATTACAGGGCCAACGTTAAATCCAGTAAGTCATCTATCATTACAATGGGAGCAGAACTAAATTTGTTCTAAACATTGTTTATAACATCACTGAAATGCTCAGCCCACAAAGCCATGACAGAATCCTCACCTTCTATACCCTTATCTTGTTTATCCTTCAATCCCTGTATATCTGTTTATTACCATACAAAACATTAACTATCTTTACAGCTCTCTGCTGTTGTGCTGTCTAACTGCTTCCTCAGCTTTGTCAGCCAAGCCAAAGGTTCTTATCAGCAGCTAACTAATCCTTTACATGTTTATTAAGTTCTCTATAATGATTTCTATTAGGAATAGTACGATATTAAGGGCATTCCTGCAGTTCTTTCTTTCTGAAATAAGCTCAAGTGCCTTATCACTCAAATAATTTTGCCTCCTATGCTTTTTTCCTTAAAATAGTTTTCAAGAAAAGCATTTAAAAACAGTTCCATTCTTCCTCCACTTCAGTAGTAAGCAAACCATAACTGTCAAAATGAAACCTATCATGGTAAACTTTAGTTACAACTGGGTCTTTCAGAACTTAAAGGTAAATTTTTTAAAACTTAGCACACTTCTCAAGTTTAAGATGCAAAACATTTTTAACTAGGTAATGATCAGATCCAATTTCCGCTCTCCTATATGACCTGGTATTCTTAACAGAACTTTCCTATTTGCTGTTAATATATAATCAATCATTCTTATGCAGCCCATCAGATGAAACCCATGTGTACTTATTACAAACACTGCGACATACATAAGTGTTAGTTATTCTGAAACCATTGAGTTTACTTACCTGTAGGAGATGCTGCCCAATGACACTGCAGCTACCAATACCAAAAGGCCTACCACCCCTCCCCAAAGATCAGAGTCAGTACCAACTTTGGCAATGACGTCACTTAGAACAAGGGTAATATATCACCTTTCTTGACCGAATTCAAAATATCCTGAAGCTGCCCATAAAACCTATCCTTCTCATCGGCATCCTCAATGGGGCATAACAACAGATAACATTCAAGTCTTTAATAAATAAATAAAAAATAACCCCCTCAAGCAGCTGTTTGCCACATGTCTGACAGGAGCCTGTCAGTTTATACACCGCAGTAAAAGGTCTGTGAGGATAGCGGGACCTCAGCAGGAAAACACAAACATCCATGCCTTACCCGAGGCTAGAACCCAGGTCCCGTAGATCAGTAGCCAAGCGCACTAACCACTCGGCCATGGGACAAGTCTTTAATGCTTGTTTGAAATTTATCCATAAGAAACCTTTCACTATTGCACTCATATCTTACAAGAGCATCACTGGTGTGTCTGTTGAGAAGCAAATCTACACCTTGGAGATGCCTTCCATCTTCTATACCTGAAAAGCGAAATTTAAGATTTTAAGTCAAATACTTAAAAAAATTTATCTGTCCATGTGGTCTCTTGTAAGGCGAGAATATCTAAATTATAACAGCGAAATTTTTATGTGAAAACATCAAGAGAATAATCTCTGTACACAGTTCTCACATTCCAACTACCTGTGGTGAGAAAATGTTTAGTGGGGTGTTTAAAAGAACTTTATTGAGAGATTGAATGCCAACAATATCAACAGCCTCCCATAATCACAGGAATGGGGAAAGACCCTTTCCCCATTACTAAAGGCTGAAGCCCCTCCAATGCAGGTTTGGTGATGCCCGTAGAAGCAATTCAGGTACTTACGATCGCCTCTGCTTAGGATTATCCACCAGCTGATAAACATACACTGCGAATTTATTCACTTGGGGCTGTTAAACCCACAAACAGAAAACAAAGCAGATTTTCCCTCCACAGAATCCCACCAGTATAGCAAATTCAGGATCCATAATCCAGCTCAGAGTCTTATTCCAGTCAGGTAAGGTTTATGTGGTCAGCACCAGGATCCTGTGTGGCTGACCACTGCTCAGCAGGGTAGAAAAGAAATGTAGCCATAGTTGTCCAGATCAGTAAACCACACTGATCTGGCAGCCCTCCCCTTTTCATTCCCTTCCACAAGAGAGGGTCTCTTTTGAAAGATACTAATGGGCTGCACCTGGAGAAGGCAGGGGTTGGGCATTAGGTGCTAGGTCTTACTGGTTCTATGCACCGTAAGAGGGGATTGGTACATAGCTCTCCTTCCAGTGACTACCTAGCTATTATTTACAAATAACAATAATAAAAAAATAAGTTATTGCATGCTGTATACATATAATTTTTTTATCAACATTTAAAACACATTTTAATAAATTATTGCAGATGCATATAGTGAATAAAGCACTAATTTCTTTTTTAAATATACTTTTTGCAAATATCTGTATTCTTTCAAAAAATAAAATATAGAATGATTAAAAAAAGTAAATTTTTAGATCAAAATATTTTAAAGAGCCTGTTTTGATTCAAAGGTAGCAAAACGGAACACTCACAATGACAAGTCAATAAGATCCCAATTAGTACGATGCAAGTTTGGCAAGCTGGTGTTACAGGATAATGCAAGACTTTTTCCAACCCATAGATTTCCTTTGCCTCTCTAAATCCCACCCTCACTGACAAAATTAACAGTTGTGGGTGGACTTGCAAAAACTGCATCCATAAGATGTAACAAGCCCATGGTTCATTGCATACAATGAAAAATGTTAACATTATAGGGGCATATCCACAAATACACCGAAGAGTCAAAACATCGTGACCACTTGCCTAATATGTGCCACCAAAACAGTTTTTACCAAGCTAGACATGGACGCTACAAGACTTCTAAAGGTGTCTTGTGGTATCTGGTACCAACATGTTACCAGCAGATCCTTTAACTCTTGTAAGTTACTTGGTTGAGCCACCGCAGATCAGATATGCTGTTCCAACACAAACCACAGTTGCTCAATTGGATTGATGACTGGGGAATTTGGAGGCCAGGGCAATAACTGGAAGACTTCCTCATGTTCTGCGAACCATTCTTGAACAATCCGGGTAGTGTGGCATGGCGATTTATCCTGCTGAAAGAAGGCACCATTAGAGGAGTATATCATTGTCATGAAAGGATGTACCTAGTCTGCAATGATGTTTAGGTAGGCGATAGATGTCAGTTTCCTGCACATGAAAGACTGGAACCAGGGTTTCCCAGCAGAACATTGCCCAAAGCATTACACTTCCTCCACTGGCTTCTTTACGTTCCACAGTGCATCCTGGCACCAATATTTCCCCAAGTAAATGACACACCTACCCAGCCATCCACACGGTGCAACAGGTAACAAGATTCATTGGATCAGACGACCTTCTTCCAATCATTCAAGGTCCAGTTTTGATGCTTGATTGCCATTGTAGGTGCTTTCAACAGTGAACCGAGGTTAGTATTGGCACTTGTAGCGGCCTGGGATTACACAGCCCCAATTTCAACAGGATTTTTATATTAAAAGCAAGTTGCACCACAGTCCCTTCTGTTGACTCGCACCATACGCAATGCCTTCACTCACCTATAGCATCAATAAGCTGTGGTCAGTCCACACCTTGTCGGCAGTTTGGGGGTTTTCCCTCCTCGGACCACTTTTTGAAAGTAATGACCACAGCTGACTAAGTACCGCACAAGCTTTGCAGTTTCGGAAATGTTCTGACTTAGTCATCTGGCCATTACAATTTGGCCTTTGTCAAACTCACTTAGATTCACGGCCTTTCCCATCTCAAAGGCAAGAATAACACTGATTAACAGAGCTTAGTATCAGGTGTTATTTATACTGTTTCATGAATTTGGAGAAGATGCCCCAATGCGGTGCTTACAAGCCCTGCAAGACTGTATTAGACATCCTAGCATAGAACCATATTTGTTCTATTCTGAACCAATAAGTGGAGCTCCACTCAGTGTTGAATAACTAATTTTTGCAATCTTGTTACATCTTCCACTAACAGCAATCCACAGAATTAGGTTGGTCGAGGTTTAAAAGCACAAGAGCAACTATAGCTATAATGAACTTTTGGGTTGGGTTGTTTTACCTCTGAGCAGCACTTTTTTGTACACCATGGGCTAAATGGCCAGGTCACAAGGTCACCGAAAGCTCAGAAGTTTGGGGGAGGGGCCCACTGAAAGAGCTGTTGGGAGACAGATGGTAGCCTCCTGTCAAGGCCATCCAGCGTGTTCTTTAACGTGCACAGGGTATGGCTCTACCGTATACAGGGCCACAGCTTAACGCCCCATGCGACGGACAGCAGCCTTTCCAAGCCCATCAGTGTCCTCTACTGACCATGGGCAGGGAGTTTTTGTGGAGATAAGTCTCAAACTGACCCAACTGGGACTCGAACCTGGGAACTGCAGATTACAAGCCTGGAGCTCTACCGACTGAGCCACCCCCACCCCAATATAATGAACCAAATAACATAAAAAAAGACAAAATTCACTGAACCTACAACCAAAGAGTAAAAGCAACAATTATTTAATAAAAAGAAAACTATGAATTAAAGGTCTGCATAAAGCAAAATACAACAATTCTAAAATACACAGAATGCATATTGCAAATGTGGGAATCTCGTTTTCAAAGAAAATGAATTTTTTTTTTTACCATATTTCGCACTGTTTAAAAGTTTTATTTCAAGCAAATGGATGATTGGGAAAAATGCGAATAGTAATATTTTATTAGTACTTATACATCAAAGTATTTGTACAATTTATAGAATATAAAAGTATCACATGATAGCCGTAATTGTAGGCAGACATGGCAGAAATTTTTGGTTCCATAGATACTTGAGCAATCAATCTTAGTTCTAGCTATATTGGGTTAAGAGATCAGGTTCCTAGCTGCCACGAGTTGGGAGTAAACCTATCTTAGTAGGTACCTAGTAGCCTATCTTGTGAATGGAGTAGTGTGTTAATGGTGGAAAGCTATAAATAATGTTATTGATGGAAAAAACTATCAATGGAGATACATTTCATACCAACATTTTAGTGGGGTTTTATTAATACAAATTAAAAAGCCTTTCTCACACCCCTACAAGAAAAGGGTGCAGATGTTGCTCTCGCTGCATTACCTCTTGACCTACCATCAAAATTTCTATCAAACATTCATTTGGTTTGACTGGCTCGTATATAATGTGAATATTTATAGGTTTTTCTCTTGGAAATTCTAAATTATGCAACATTTGTTAAAAGTTTCACTTTTTTCAATATTGAGTGCCCTCTAACAATGCAAATTAAAAACTACCCAATAATTTTAAAAATGTGAGGCAGTCTCGCTCACAGCACTAATGAAATAGTTCATCTCATTAAAATCACATTTACCAAAGCACCAAATCATCAGCATAATATAAATCGGAAATTTTCAGATCTCTAGACCATTTAAAACCAAAATATTCCCCTTGCAGTGAATTCCGCATAAAATAATCAATATGCAGACTAAAGAGAAAAGGAGACAAAATGCACCAGAAGCAATGTAAACCAATTGCTACAAGCCCTAACTCTCACACACAACTTTCATTATGTTAGCTATATCATAAATATTGATCAAAAGTTTCCAGAATCTATTTTTAAGGTTTTATGTTATCTTACAAAACTACATATTTTTCCTTCATCTTTCCAAAATGTTAATTTAAATCTTAATAAACATATGTATTACTTGTATTAAAAAAAAAATCAATATTTTTTAAAAAAAACCACTAGAACAGAGGTAAAATTTTTATATTTGAACAGAATTCCATCTTGATCTTGCCCCCCACCCCCAGATCTAGAAAACTGCACATATGCCTTGTTTCTCATAATTGGATTTGACATTCATTACCTTTGAGGCATTTAATTATTTAAAAGAGGCAAATCTACTTATTAACTAGTGAAAGCAATCATTGTAAACTACTGTGTGGTCTCCTTTTGCATATGAGGAGTTAATAGTTTTAACCACAACTTTTCCCCCATACAAAAGATAAATGTATTATTCAAAATATCATGAAACGCCTATAAAATGGTAAAGGCCTATTTTTTTTAATACGGCATAAAAAATTTTACATTTTAATTGGGGAAAGACTAATGAACAAAGTTAATGGAGAAACAAAGGAAAGTTTAGTTTGCATACTGATATAGTTTTGTTGATGCTATCAGTCCCTACTGCTCTTTACTAGTTACATTTGCCATTGAAATATTTCTAATATTTCTGGGTAACAATTAGCAGAATGTATTTTGCAAATCATAGTACTTGAATCAACGATTTCAGTATCCCTTATATTATCTTTTAATTGCCACGATAATAGATCAAAGACGAACGTCTAGCCTAACGAGATTATTTTTTATATCTATGATTTAAAATCTAAACTGAAATGTTTTCATCAAAAATTTTCTAAATTTAGAATTTGAAATTACTTCGATGCGCTTTACCGTTTCGAACTCTAAGCCTAACCATGCTCAGAATTTTCCGATTTAAAATTTTACAAGTAGATTATTTTCTATTCACGATGTACCTCGACATTGTGATTGATGTTGCAATTCTAAATAATACACAAATTTAAATACTTAACTGAATACCTATATATAATTTAGTGGAATATTTGAAACGAATGCACATTTACAACAGAATCAGACGAAGCTTTCACCACGTGTGGTCAACTGTTTATGCACATAAATAAAATACATTACATTCTAAAATGAATGAATTAATAATTTTGATACCAAAGAATTTTATATATACATGAAACTTTTACCCTTTATGCTTGACTGTCTACTGAGACAAAAAAAATGGTCGACCTTTTACATACCTTGTTATCGTCGTCTGATTCACACCATTAAATTCCAAAAACGCGAGATGGCGGCAACGTACTAATTTCGTGATTGGTGAAAATGAAGTAAATGAAAATGCAGCAGAGAAATGGGAATTAAAGATGAATTTGCATAGTACTCTATTCTTGTTCCAAATTTATATATTTTATTCCACAAATAATAAATATATTATGGATAAAATAAGTGTTGAAAATTATTTCTCTTATTTTCCATTTCAGTCATATTTTTTAATAAAAAACGATTTCTAATCAAAATGCGTTTCTTTTCAAACTGAAAAAAGTACTAATTCTAAAAGATAAATGAGTACCTTATTTCTCACCAATTGTAACAGGGAAGCAATGTCCTTACCATTATATGAAATTTTTTTTTTAAATATATTACGGTTTCTATTTTATAACGTTTTCGCAACAAAAGCAATTTTATGCAGCCTATATTGAAATGCACTAAATATAGTAACGCCAGAAGATAGTAACGCAAGCAAAAGAGATGGAAAGTTAAATTTTTTTTCACAGTTGGGATGATGGGTATAGCTGATAAGATTTGTGTTTTAAAGTGAGACTTTGGATCTGACCATTACCTAGTTAAAAGTGTCTTGCAACTTAAACTTAAAAAGTGTTGTGCTAGGGTTAAAAAATTTGCTTTTAATACTGAAGCTCTGAAAGACCCAGTTATAGCCAAAGCTTACCATGATAGGTTACTTAGTCATTATGACAGTCATGGTATGCTTACCACTGAAGTTGAGGAAGAATGGGATCATTTTAAACAGGCTTTTTTGGACACTAGCAGTACTCTTTTAGGAAAAAAGGAGCAGAAGAGGCAAAATTATTTGAGTGATAAGGCACTTGAGCTTATTTCGGAAAGAAAGAACTGCAGGAATGTCCTTAATCAATACCCTACTAGTCCTAATAGAAAGCATTACAGAGAACTTAATAAACGTGTAAAAGATCAGTTAGCTGCCGATAAGAATCTTTGGCTTGATGGTTTGGCTGACAAAGCCGAGGAAGCAGTTAAACAGCACAACAGCAGAGAGCTGTACCAGATAGTTAATGTTTTGTGTGGTAGAAAACGGACAGGTATACAGGGATTGAAGGATAAACAAGGTAAGGTTATAGAAGGTGAGGATTCTGTCATGGCTAGGTGGGCTGAGCATTTCAGTGATGTACTAAACAATGCGGTTAGTTCTATTCCCATTGTTTGCAATGATGATAGATGCATTGGTGGCTTTAATGTTGGCCCTATAACACAATCCGAAGTTATTTTGGCTGTTTCTAAACTTAAGCTTCATAAATCCCCAGGGGTAGATGAAATTACTACAGAAATGCTTAGAGCTGGAAATGTTTCGGTTACCATTTGGATGACTGAAATTCTGAATATCTTTTATGATAAAGGCATGGTTCCTAAGGATTTTACCAGAGCTATTGTTATCCCTATTTTCAAAAAAGGTGATCGCAGTTCTTGTGATAACTATAGGGGTATTAGCCTACTCTCTGTTCCAGGTAAAGTTCTTTCCATGATTGTGCTTAAGAGAATTAAGAATCTGGTTGACAGTCAATTGCGTGATGAGCAATGTGGATTCAGAAGTGGTAGGGGATGTGTGGATCAGATATTTTCACTTAGGCAGATTCTTGAGAAATGTTTAGAGTTTCAGAAACCTTTGGTTGCTAGCTTTGTTGATTTCAAAAAGGCTTTTGACTCTGTTGATCGTCATAATTTGTGGTTGATTGTGAAATCATATGGTATACCAGACAAGTTAGTTAACATAATGAAAGCTCTCTATAATAACACTGAGTCGTGTGTGAGAGTTGGTAAGGCTTGTAGCAATTGGTTTAGCATTACTTCTGGTGTTCGACAAGGGTGCATTTTGTCTCCTTTTCTCTTTAGTTTGGTTATTGATTATGTTATGCGAAATTCACTTCAAGGGAAAGATTTTGGCCTTAAATGGGCTGGAGATATGAAAATTTCTGATTTAGATTATGCTGATGATTTAGCCCTTTTGGCAAATGATGTTGATGAGATGAACTCTTTCATTCGAGCTGTTGATGAGACTGGTAGTAGAGTAGGTTTGGTTATAAACAGAGAGAAAACTAAAGTGATGAAAATTGGTCAGGCAGGCTGTGATTCAGTTAATCTGAATGGTTGCAGTCTTGAGCAGGTGTCACAGTTTAATTATCTTGGGAGCTATGTAACAGATAATGGTGATGTGCGGCATGAGATTAACAGACGGATAGGGATTGCTGCCGGGACTTTTAAGAATCTATGGAGAGTGTGGAGAAATAGGCGTATACACCTAAAGACTAAAATTAGACTGTATAATAGTTTGGTTCTTTCTAGGGTTAGTTATGGTAGTGAAACTTGGACACTTTGTAAACAAGATAACAGGAAACTAGATGCTTTTGATTCCAGATGCTTACGCAGTATCTTGGGCATTAGGTGGTTCAACTTTGTAACTAATGATGAGGTTAGGCAAAGGAGTTTGCAACCTCCTTTAAGCAGCATATTGTGCAGAGAGAGACTCCGTTGGTTTGGCCATGTTGCCCGTATGAATAATTATAGATTGGCGAATAGGGTTATGAACAGTGTGCCTAAAGGCCTCAGAAAGAAGGGGAGACCTAGGATGCGGTGGGCAGACAATGTCAAACAGGACCTTGTTAGAATTGGTGTGCAGTGGCCAGATGCAGTAGATGTAGCTCAGGATAGACTTGCTTGGAGAACTAAATTGCACGGTCTGGTTGGACCTCCGTAGCCCATGGCTGCTTGAGGTTGATGATGATGATGATGATGATGAATTAGTCCATTTTCTGAGAATCGAAATTTTGCAATATTATCGCCAGAACTAAAAATTTAAAGCGAACCTTATTCTCGGCATAAGTCTAATCCATGTACAGGGTGTCTCAAAAATATAGGTACAAACTTTTAGGGGAGGTAGATAACATCTAAGGGAATGAGAATTGCATAGGAACCTATAACCGGAAACGTCATTGAAAAGTGGTAGCAGAGGTACAAGATCTGAAAGGACACAAGACAGTGATTAATGAGAAAACATTTATTGGACATAATTATTACAAATGGCATACTAGATGATACATTTCATAATGTTACAGCAAATGCTCGAAGTTTCCATCATAAGACGCGATGCATGCGTGACAGCGACGGAGCATTGATTTCCAGACACAGTCGAACACACCTGGAGTCTCTTAAATAGTAGCAGCAGCACAGACGATCCTTGACACGAGATCCATGTCAGACTCCATAAGCGATTCATACACGGTAGCTTTGAGGGTCCCCCACAGAAATAAATCAGGTGAGCGTGGGGGCCAGGCAACTGGTCCAGCATGCCCAATCCATCGTTGCCCAAAAGACATGTTCAAATGCGCACAAACACACCTTCCATAATGGGGAGGCGCCCCATTATGTTGAAACCACATGTTGCGTCTCACATTTGCTGGAACATGGTCAAATAAGCCTGGTAGAACCTCTTCTAGAAAGATCAGATACTTCGCGGAGGTCATGCAGGATGGTAAAAGTTATGACCCAACTAAGCAGTTGCCGACCAATCCTGCCCACACATTTACTGTGAAACAATGTTGTGCCGAATGGGTGTGCACACCGTGGGGGTTCTCGTGAGCCCACAAACGCACATTGTGCTGATTTAATACGCCATTCCTAGTGAAACTGACCTCATCAGTACACAAAATATTTACTGGGAAATTCACATCTTGGGCACTCTCTTGGAGATACTACTGCGAAAAATGCACATGTGCAGGATGATCTGTGGAGAGAAGTAACAACCCTTTAGAGAAGAAAGGGGTGTAAGGACTCGCCGCGAAAAACACACTGTACACTGCAACGAGACACTCCTAAGGCAGAGGCAACAGCACCTGTGCTGGTACTAGGATTAGTCTCCACGGCATCCAACACATTCTTCCATGGTGGGAGAGTACGTGTCGATCGTGGCCTACCCTCATTTCTGCTACCTCTTAATGGCCCATAATCGCACAAATTTTGATGCGCACGCGCAAACAAACAGTGGCCCGGTACATGTCTGTGTGGGAAGTGTTCTTGATACATTCGTTGAGCGGCTCGTCCATTGCCCTCAGCTATTCCATACACTAAGTGCATGTCTGCCAGCTCCCTGTTCGAATACCTTTGCATGCTCTTCGTCAGCCGACTATCGCTCGAATGAGGAAATCCGAAATTTCCCCTCTAGCGCACTGATGAACAGCGCCACCTATTGACTTACGGTGACGTTTCCGGTTATGGGTTCCTATGCAATTCTCATTCCTTAAGATGTTATCTAGCTCTCCTAAAAGTTTGTACCTATATTTTTGAGACACCCTGGATGGCGAACAGGTTGGCGTACTCCCAATACGGCCAATGAATGATAAGAAAGCGTGCTAATTTTCAAAAGTTTATGTTGCCACCGGGGGGGGGGGGGGGGTACAGTCACATACTGAGCTAATGTTGAGCCTATGTGTTATTGACTATCTAGTGAAATTTCAGAAGCTTTTTCTTTCTAAATCTTCCACATTTTTTAATTTGAGTAGTTTATTATCAAGTAACAACATGGTTGCTAATTGAGTAGCATTTAACTGTCGGAATAAACGTAGTGGAGTGGATAAAGGCATCAGTTAGGATAAGACTCATAGCGCATTATGGGTAGTCTAATAAAAGTAAAATTATTGTATCTATATATTAACACATTATTTCTACAATTTATTAGTCAACTGTAGACAATACACGTGAAATTAATTATACGTTTAATGATTTCAATTTTTTCACACAGTAGTAATTCTATGTTAAGGATCTTCTGCATTTCTGCAACTGCATTTCTGCATCATTCAGCTCACTAGACGGCGCCACGAGTGTATTTGGATCATTGAATTGGACGTTCTTATAACTGTACTACCATATACATATATATGATTAATATTATATTTATATAAGAGGGGGTATTTATTTATTATTTATAATATTAATTATTATTATATTATTTATTATCATATTATTCATTACTATTATATATGAATGCATTATTGCTTTGGGTATAGGCACTATACTTTGGTAATCAAAAAATTTTGGCGCCTGAGCGATGTAAACTGCAGGATCTTATTCATTCAGAAGAAGTACAAGTTAAAGATATGAGTAAATTTGATGAAATATCTTTTTACCAGAATCATGCCCAAGATAAAGATAATAATTCAGGAATATTGTAAAGTGCCATTTCTTTTACACTGTTATATTAGTGACTAGAATAAGTCTTTAAAATAAGTTTCAGAAAAAAGAAGGGATTAAGATTTCCGGAATTTTATTTTGATATTTGTTTGCAAATTAAAAAGAAGTACTTTTGTATTTCTTATTTATATCATAAAAGCGAGCTAGACAAATGCGACGTTCATAAATATACTCTAATAAGTTTGGAGGAAATTGGAGAGGAAATTTACACAATGCTTAAAAATAGTTCAGTGGAAAGCCCCCATTTTCTAGTTGAAACTTTGCATTATTAAGTAAGTACCCCCTCAAACTGCTGCTTGCCACAGAGGTCTGACAGGAGCCTGTCAGTTTATATGTCATAGTAGAGGATCTGTGAAGATGGCAGGACCTCAGCAGAAAAACAACACAAACGTCCATGCCTTATCTGGGGCAGCCAAAATCCTAACTGGATGACTGGATATGGCTATCGCTAAAGTTACAAATCGCCATAATAAATTAAATGCTACAAAAAAAGATAAATATTACTACATTCATTTCAGTTATCTACAATTTATCGTTTCAAACAAAAACAACATAAAATGATAAGCTGAAAAACGTTGGTTTTTCTGTGGGTGGGATTCTCCTGGAAACATACCAGTTATGCTAACCACTACACCATCATCAGCTAACGTTTTTTTTTCAGCTGGTGTGACATAAACTTTCCGGATTTTTATTATTTTGATTCTCACAGTAGTGCCATCTATCTGGGAAGTGGACAACTGTGTTGCCACATAGAGCTGGTATTAAATATGTCACTCACGTTCATGGCGTTAAATGAATAATTCAGTAGTAAAGAATCACAAGATGTATCCTGTAGACATGGAACTCATGAAATAATAAGCTGAAAGAAAACTGGTTTTGCCGTGAGTGGGATTCGAACCCTCATCTCCTGGAAACATGCCAGTTATGCTAACAACTACACAATCATCAGATAACGTTTTTTCAGCTGGTGTGATATATAAACTTTCCGTATTTCTTTTATTTTGATTCGATTTGCAAAGAGCAAAATAATTAATTATTGATGCTGCAAAATGGATCCCTATAACGTGTTTCAATACAGCAGAGTCAAATAGTTCTACCCTCTTTGGCAACGATTGACTACCTTCGCTAGCATGCTTTTTTTCCTGCTAGTGCCATGGAAGTAGGAATAGGGGGAGGTGTCCTTACTATCAGTTGGTATCGTTGGCTAGTGTAGTCGACACTGCCATGTTGCTCCTACCCTTAAGAGTCGCACTGAAAGGTTAATTGTCATCGCATGTGTAAATGTTTTGTACGAATACTGGCACAATTAAATCGTAGTAGTTCCTAATAACAGTAGTATTATTAGGTACATGGGAATTTATTCTTTTTTTCATTCCTTTTCGTTTCATTTTTGTGTTTGAATGTGTTTGCAAAAATTGTAGTTGAACTCCACGATAATTTGTCTGTGTGGTTTTTAAAAACGGTTGTTGAGGTCCATATTGGACGTTTATCGTAATAAATAACATATCAAATAAAAGAAATCAACAATAATACTCTCCAAGCAAAAAGAGAGGATGACCGACATTTCAAACTAGTAGTAATTTTAGCAATATATAGAAGTCGTAGGAGAGCTATGCACCAATCCCCTGTGATGATGCATAGAACCGGCCAGGCCTAGCACCTAATGTCCGACCCCGCCTTCTCGTGGTGCAGACCGTTAGTAACTTTCAAAAGAGATACTCTTTGTGGAAGTGAACGGAAGGGGAGGGTTGCCAGATTAGTGTGGCCAACTGATCTTGACAACTATGGCTACTTCTGTTTGTTTTTTCTACCTGGCTGAGGAATGGTCAACCACACAGGGTCATGGTGCTGACCATATAAACCCACTGGACTGAATTAAGGCTCTGAGCTTGATTATGGATCCTGAATTTGCTGCACTCGTGGGCTTCTGTGGAGGGAAAATCTTCCACTGTGTTTTCTGTTTGTGGGTTGACAGCCCCAAGTGAATAGATTCACAGGATATGTTTATCAGCTGGTGGATAATCCTGAGCAGAAGTCATCGCAGGCACCTGAACTCTTTGCTTCTATTGGCATCGTCAAATTCTACATTGGAGGAAGTCTTCCAGTGTAGATGGCTTCAGCATTTAGTAGTAGGGGAACGGGTCTTTGCCCCATGTCTGCGATTAGGGGGCTGTTTGATATTGTCGGCATTCCCTCTCTCAATAAACATAGTTTCTTTAAACATCCCACTAACCATTTTCTCTCCATAGGTAGTTGGAATGTGAGGACTCTGCACAGAGCTTTTTCTCTTGATGTCCTCACACAAGAATTCCACCGTTATAATTTATATATTCTCGGCTTGCAAGAGACCAGATGGACAGATAAAGGTCAGATTCTTAAAAATAATCTTAAATTTCTCTTTTCAGGGAGGGACGACAATAAGCATCACCAAGGCGTGGTTCTGCTTCTCAGCAGACACGCTAGCGATGCTCTTCTAGGATATGAGTGCATTAATCAAAGGTTTCTACAGCAAAATTTCAGACAAGCGTTAAAGACTTGAATGTTATCTGCTGTTATGCCCCCACTGAGGATGCCGATGAGGATGAGAAGGATAGGTTTTATGAACAACTTCAGGATATTTTGAATTCTGTCAAGAAAGGAGATATTACCCTTGTTCTTGGTGACTTCAATGCCAAAGTTGGTACTGACTCTGACCTTTGGGGAGGAGTAATAGGCCCTTTTGGTATTGGTAGCTGCAATGGCAATGGGCAACGTCTCCTACAGGGAAGTAAACTCAATGGATTCAGAATAACTAACACTTATTACAAACACCGCAACATACATAAGTACACATGGGTTTCACCTGATGGGCTGCATAAGAATATGATTGATTATATATTAATTAACAGCAAATGGGCTAGTTCTGTTAGGAATACCAGGGCATATAGGGGAGCTGAAATTGGATCGGACCATTACCTTGTTAAAAGTGTGTTGCAATTTAAACTTAAAAAGTGTTGTGCTAGGGTTAAAAAATTTATTTGAATACTGAAGCTCTAAAAGATCCAGTTATAGCCAAAGCTTACCACGATAGGTTACTTAGGCATTATGACAGTCATGGTTTGTTTACTACTGAAGTTGAGGAAGAATGGGATCATTTTAAACAGGCTTTTTTGGACACTAACAGTACTCTTTTAGGAAAAAAGGAGCGGAAGAGGCAAAATTATCTGAGTGATAATGCCTTATCACTCAGAGCTTATGTCGGAAGCTTATGTCGGAAGCTTATGTCGGTCTCTTGAGCTTATGTCGGAAAGAAAGAACTGCAGGAATGCCCTTAATCAATACCCTACTAGTCCGAATAGAAAGCATACAGAGACCTTAATAAACGTGTAAAGGATCAGTTAGCTGCTGATAAGAATCTTTGGCTTGATGGTTTGGCTGACAAAACCGAGGAAGTAGTTAGACAGCACAACAGCAGAGAGCTGTACCAGATAGTTAATGTTTTGTGTGGTAGAAAACGGACAGGCATACAAGGATTGAAGGATAAACAAGGTAAGGTTATAGAAGGTGAGGATTCTGTCATGGCTAGGTGGGCTGAGCATTTCAGTGATGTTCTAAACAATGTAGTTAGCTCTACTCCCATTGTTTGCAATGATGATAGATGCATTGGTGGCTTTAATGTTGGCCCTATAACACAATCTGAAGTTATTTTGGCTGTTTCTAAACTTAAACTTCATAAATCCCCAGGGGTAGATGAAATTACTACGGAAATGTTTAGAGCTGGGAATGTTTCGGTTACCACTTAGATGACTGAAATTCTGAATATCTTTTATGATAAAGACATGGTTCCTAAGGATTTTACCAGAGCTATTGTTATTCCTATTTTCAAAAAAGGTGATCGCAGTTCTTGTGATTGTGATAACTATAGGGGTATCAGCCAACTCTCTGTTCCAGGTAAAGTTCTTTCCATGATTGTGCTTAATAGAATTAAGAATCTGGTTGACAGTCAATTGCGTGATGAGCAATGTGGATTCAGAAGTGGTCGGGGATGTGTGGATCAGATATTTTCACTTGGGCAGATTCTTGAGAAATGTTTAGAGTTTCAGAAACCTTTGGTTGCTAGCTTTGTTGATTTCAAAAAGGCTTTCGACTCTGTTGATCGTCATAATTTGTGGTTAATTGTGAGATCATATGGTATACCAGACAAGTTAGTTAACATTATGAAAGCTCTCTATAATAACACTGAGTCGTATGTGAGAGTTGGTAAGTCTTGTAGCAATTGGTTTAGCATTACTTCTGGTGTTCGACAAGGGTGCATTTTGTCTCCTTTTCTCTTTAGCTTGGTTTTTGATTATGTTATGCGAAATTCACTTCAAGGGAAAAATTTTGGCCTTAAATGGGCTGGAGATACGAAAATTTCTGATTTAGATTATGCTGATGATTTAGCCCTTTTGGCAAATGATGTCGATGAGATGAACTCTTTCATTCGAGCTGTTGATGAGACTGGTAGTAGAGTAGGTTTGGTTATAAGCAGAGAGAAAACTAAAGTGATGAAAATTGGTCAGGCAGGCTGTGATTCAATTAATCTGAATGGTTGCAGTCTTGAGCAGGTGTCACAGTTTAATTATCTTGGGAGCTATGTAACAGATAATGGTGATGTGCGGCATGAGATTAACAGACAAATAGGGATTGCTGCCGGGACTTTTAAGAACCTATGGAGAGTGTGGAGAAATAGGCGTATACACCTAAAGACAAATTAGACTGTATAATAGTTTGGTTCTTTCTAGGGTTAGTTATGGTAGTGAAACTTGGACACTTTGTAAACAAGATAACAGGAAACTAGATGCTTTTGATTCCAGATGCTTACGCAGTATCTTGGGCATTAGGTGGTTCAACTTTGTAACTAATGATGAGATTAGGCAAAGGAGTTTGCAACCTCCTTTAAGCAGCATATTGTGCAGAGAGGGACTCCGTTGGTTTGGCCATGTTGCCCTTATGAATAATTATAGATTGGCGAATAGGGTTATGAACAGTGTGCCTAAAGGCCTCAGAAAGAAGGGGAGACCTAGGATACGGTGGGCAGACAATGTCAAACAGGACCTTGTTAGAATTGGTGTGCAGTGGCCAGATGCAGTAGATGTAGCTCAGGATAGACTTGCTTGGAGAACTAAATTGCACGGTCTGGTTGGACCTCCGTAGCCCATGGCTGCTTGAGGATGATGATGATGATGAGCAGTTGTTTACGCTACTTTCTAATATAATTAAAATAACGAAAGTTTAAAAATTCCGAAAGAAATACTTTATTTCTGCTTCTTACAAATGAAATGCTATTCCTTTTATATATTTTGCAGGTTAATATCTGCAGGAATGTGCTATAAAGAAGCCAACTTTTTTGCACAATCTTTCGTTCGTTAACATAGATGAAGCAAGCTTACGAGCAAGAGCAATATGGCGACGTCGGTTACAGTTTTCAAGTGATATGGCATCTTCCTACCCTCCTACCTCGATGTCTAGTATGCCATCTATTTCTTCATCTATATCCATGGTGTAACCTCTTCGTATTGAGATATTGAGCCAGATAGAAAACTAGAGTGATGATCACTAGTATTTTGGAGATTGAAAGCATGATAAACATTTTGCTGTTTCTCTTGAGTAGATTTCAAATTATTTCTTCTATTCTGCTCTGCAGTCTATTTAGAATCATCGTTATCACCACTGTTTGGTTTTTCTTCATATTGAATTGTGGAGAAGATCTACATTCTAATTTGGTTAATTGCAAGAAATTCAGTTTCACTCTGGAATAAACAAAATTTTCTTCTTAAAAAGAGTGAGAGTATTATTCAAAATAGTGTTCTGAATTGTGTAGCAAATTAAATAAGAGACTCAAGATTTCAGAAATATAAAGTCTAAAAATGTATTACTATTTAATAGTATAAGCTTAGTTTCTTATATTCAAATAAAGTATTTATCCCTAGAAAAAATATATATTTAAAATGTTCTGTGACATGCATAACTAACAGGAGAAAAATATAAACTTTCAACTACGTTCGGGAGAATTTTCCGAACGAATGAAAATATGCTGTGTTGAAAAATCAGCAGCTGTAAAAGTAGGCTGGTACATAGTACCGGCAAGAAATTATTTGCCAGTGTGTAGATCGGTGAAAGATTTTTCAGTAGTGGGGCAATTATCGATTTCTTTTACACTTAATGCTATTTCAATTGATCATTTCATTAAAAAAAGAGGATCCTTCTTTTTAAGAATAATTCCTCGTTTTTTAATTACACTACTACCCGTGGCCGAGTGGTTAGCGCGCTTGACTACTGATCTACGGGAGCTGGGTTCGAGCCCTGGGTAAGGCATGGATGTTCGTGTTGTTTTCTGCTGAGGTCCTGCCATCCTCTCAGATCTTGTACTCTGGCATATAAACTGACAGTCTCCTGTCAGACCTCTGTGGCAAGCAGCTGCTTGAGGGGGTATTTATTTATTATTATTTACTACAGTTTAACCCAGGCTCCAGGAAGAAGACAAAAAGGAGGGGCGCAACTGATCAAAGAATGGTCTGGATTTTCACTACAAAGTAATAATTTCCACTTCGTTTTAGAGTTTTGAAAATTCTGCGAAATATGCACGAGTTTAATAATTTTTTGGATTCCATTAACCCTATTAGCATTCTCAAAGGAGGGAATATGTCCCTCTCCCCTAAATCCGGCACTGGTTCAACTATTTAAATACTAAGATATATGACACCGCATACTTGAGGTTCCTTTCTGGCGACAAGGAGTGCCAAGTGGGCGTAAGTAGTGCACTATCTCTTTAAACGATTAGCAAGGATATTGGGTATTTTTCTCGTCATACACAATCGTGTTGGAACCACAACGTACTCCAAACACCAACTTAAGGTCACGCCAAGCGCATACTGAATTGTCCATCGACATTCAGCATTCAGCTGTCAAGTCTACTGTCGGCTTTCGTTCGAGCAACAGCGAATTTTATGCATTCATCCCAGTTTTGTTTTTCGTAATATTTTTCTACTGCATTCGCAATAGAGGTGCTATGTTTTTATTGCATAAGACAAAAGCAGTTGCTTTAATAAATGCTCTTCGAAACGAAGAACCAAAATGAAAATAAAAGTGTGGATGAAAATCGGTCTTGAAAAGTGGGACATTTTTTTTTTCCATATTGGTTTGTAACAGCCGTCGATAACCCTAATGTGGTACATGAAAAAAAAGAAACATAAATTTGCCACACTATAAATGATACCTTGTGTTAAATGTCACCTGAAATGTATACAAAGGAAAACCTATAAGTGAAATAAAAGTATTTTGTTTCATTATTTAATTTTTTTTTACTCGAACTTCAATAATTTCCTTTATATTGCCTTTTTATTTTATTTGAATTTATGTTGTTCATATAACGTTAAAGATTATATATGTAATGATGATTATTCACTCTTTGGGCAGATGACAATTGAATGATTAGAGCATATAAACATTTGACACTGAAACTAATACGTTGCATGTTTATTGTCAAAAGAATCAAAACCCTCACCCTGCCCTTGGTCAAAAAGGGACAGGAAAGTGTGCATAGTGCATAGCTCCCTTGTTCAGGAGAGCTATACAATGTGCACGCTAAAACACGCTAAATGATCTTGGCGGGACGCTATCGTCTATCTCTTGATAGCTATCCAGTGGGTCTCCATAGTTTGATCAAGGTTATTGACCAGCTAATATAAGGTCGATATAAGGTATCCTGTGCCTCTATACACTCAGGGTTGCGAAACCACGAACAAACATAGAACACAACGAAAGATTTTCTTGTCAACAGAGGGACATCAGTATAGCGAGTTCAGGATTCATCATGAAGCTCAGAGACACAATTTCAATCAGGTTGGTGTGCATGGTAAGCACCAAGATGGTGTATGGTTGACCACTCTTCAAGAGGGCAGAAAAAAAAACTAAGAAAGTAGACATAGTAGTCCACATCAAAATATTTTTGTGTGAGGAAAATTCATTTTTTCAAAATATTAAAAAATAGGTAATTAGTTAGTGTATATTTAAAGAAAAACAATCAATAAAATAATGAAAACCAGTATGTATAAAAATAAAAAATAAATACCCCCTCAAGCAACTGCTGGCCACAGAGGTCTGACAGGAGCCTGTCAGTTTATATGCCACAGTAGAAGGTCTGAGAGGATGGCAGGACCTCAGCAGAAAACAACACGAACATCCATGCCTTACCCGGGGCTCGAACCCAGTTCCCGTAGATCAGTAGCCAAGCGCGCTAACCACTCGGCCACGGGACGGCTTCAAAAATAAATACCCCCCTCAAGCAGCTGCTTGCCACAGAGGTCTGACTGGAGCTGTCAGTTTATATGCCAAAGTAGAAGGTCTGAGAGGATGGCAGGACCTCAGCAGAAAAACGACACATACATCCATGCCTTACCCGGGGCTCGAACCCAGGTCCCTTAGATCATTAGCCAAGCACGCTAACCACTTGGCCAACCATATGTAAAATTCTGCCTTCAGTTGTTCTACATTTTAAAATATTTTTTACATTTTTACATGACTGCTTAGAAGTTGCGAAATGCCTCAAAGCATAAAAATATCAAATATAAATATACAATTGTGGAAGGCTGTTAAACCCCAAACCTCCCCCTTAAATGCGTTTTGATATTTTGACAATTTTGTATGGTTGGGGAAAATTAACTAATTTATAGTTAAATATTGCATTTTAAATATAGAATGAAAACTGTTGGAAATTATGATTCAAAATAAGTAAAGTGGTCTGAAATTGTCTTTCATTTCAAATACATGAGTGATGCCATCGTGCGTGCAGCTGTGGCCCTCCATTTCATTTTGTGCAACCAGTAACAACTTAAATTGAAATCAAATATATAAACGATATTTGACATGATTTTTTATTCTTATTGTTGCTATGGCTACAATTTATATATAGTGAAATTATTTTTATAATTTTACTCGGTGAATTTTTTTTGTTTATATGTAAAATTCTGCCTTCAGTTGTTCTACATTTTAAAATATTTTTGTATTAAAATCACTTGCATTGTCCCGTTGACAGGCAAAGGTTGTATACACCACTGATTTACACTGACTTTATTGTACGAAACAGTAGAAATTATGATTTATAACAAAAGTAATATGTGAATAATGTTGCGCATAAACACCAAAAATTAATATTTTTCATAAGCAAATTGAATATCCTTTTTGCTTGGGCTACCGTAACATATGCTATTGTTGCCAAACAAAAGCATATGTTCACGTTCTATAAAAATTTGAAATACTCTTTCGCATTCCATGAACGTCATAATGTGATTTGCATCTAAAATGCTGAACAACTTTGGTGAATAAAATACCATCGCCATCAGACGTTTCTTTGTAACGAAAGAGATCATGACACCTTAACTGCTGGCTTCAGCGTCTATGGCACCTTAACAGCTGGCTTCAACGTCTATGGCAAACGGATTAGATGCTCCCTCCAATTCATCATACCGCCGTACATAAATATCCTCTCTGGTACTGGTATATAACTCTGTAATTTTACAATTGTATACTAATTTTTTTTCATTAACTGGAATCGTGCTTTTAAATTATCGAAATGGTCTTTGCTCGAAGTGGAAAATATAATAATAATAAACCGCTGGTTCCTCGGATTTTTCTTCTCTGTCACTTATTTAAATATATATTGTAATTTTTTAGGGTATTTTGTTATGACACTGAAAAGCTATTTTTCCATTTCATTCAGTTTCGTTTTTTTTTTTGGTTCAAGTTTAAAGTATAGCATGGTGTCATTATTAGTCAGCCATTTGGTTTCCAGCCCTAATTGTGTCAAGAACTGCTTTCGAGCATTTTTTTTTACATATACACAACATTATTTGCCAACAAATGATACATTGTATTTTTCTCATCCCTTGCTCCCACTGGAACTGGCTCCGATGCACTTGCTAGATCAAGAGGTCTACACTACAATAGTGCTCATTTCCTCCCACACACACTTCTCTTTGCCTTGGTCGAGCCTTTAATAATCTATTAATAGTGTTCACAAATGTATTGAAAATTACAATTTTTAGCAAATAGTAAATCCGTGAAGCTATCAGAAGCTTATCTGCAGCACAAATAAGAACATACAAATGGAAAAAAGTATGTCAGATTATAAGTAATAAAGATAAAAGCAATTAATTACACTTGGATATTTACAACATACAGTACGACATATATTTTTCTATATACAGGGTGAATCTGAAAAAGTGGGCAAAACTTTACGGGGTGCTAGAACGCAGCTATACGAGCAATATTCGTCATAGAATGTATGGGCGGAACGCAAACTGCGAGCCGCTAGGTGGCGTTGGAAATGGTATAAAAGGGTCGGTCCTCGCACCCAACGGCATTTCTACCGTGGATTGCCGAGAGGATGGCTGGTTATACTAACCACGAAATGGCGGATATGCACTTTGTGTACGGTGCGGCGGACGGGAATGCAAGTGAGGTAAATTTGACAGTGGAAAACTACCTTTTAACTTCTCACCGCTTGCGTTCCGACCATACATTCTATGACGAATATTGCTCGTATAGCTGCGTTCTACCACCCCGTAAAGTTTTGCCCACTTTTTCAGATTCACCCTGTATATATATTTAATAAAATATGGCACAGAATCTCACAATTAAATATTATAACATAATCTAATTTTAAATCAAATATTTAGAGGCTTCACCATCCCCCCAAAAAATATTTTGAGGTTTGAAAGGTACTTTAAATTTTATTTTTTTCTATTAAAAAATTACAATTTTAAGCTATAATTTTTAGTAGATTTGTGAACAATATCAATGAAGATTATTAAGGGCTAGACTATAGTGTCTATAGTTTTACCAAGAAAATACTAGAAGAACTTGGCCTAATAGGCAATTTCACAAAGAGGGGTTGTAAGAGGAGGATTGGAAGTGGAAGTGGGCGTAATCTGAAGGTATATGATAGGGAGGAGAGGGAACAGTCAAATCTGTTTTGTTTCATGTTGTTTGCGTGAAATGCTGATTGTGGGTCGCGAAAATTAAGTACTTGAGTGAATGGAGTGTGTTTTTCGTCCGACTGACAAGGGCAGCTGATCGAAAGATGCTTTGTGCATCGATTAAAATAGTAATTCACTGCCGCTCGGCATTGGGGGGAAAACACTCCCCCCATGGCCAAAAAGCATTTCATTGCATTCACTAAACGGATCCGCTGAAACTGAACATACTATTGTAGTATCGGAAGTTACCGATTTTTAATTTTCAAACTATGTTTCAATGGCAACTAAGCAGGAAAAGGGAGCAATGACTAAACGATTGATGGCTATGGCCTTGTGAATAGGCTGTTTCAGGTATTTAATTTTCTGTGTCGTAGAAACAGGTGTCGGTAGAAGATAAATATGAAATAAAGTAAACGCTAAGAAAGCAATTAAAACCTGATATATTAAATTAATAGCAATAAATGCAATAAAATTATAAATATGAATCCCTGCTTTCCTAGAGAATACCTGCACAACTGCTCGTTAGGCCATTATTGGCCAACTGATAATCATATGTAGGCAGCTGGATAAATGAAGCTTGCGAATAAAAAACTCAATTCGGTAAGCTTGTGTTTTCAGACCGTGGTACAGACACGAGGGATGATCAAATTTGTGTTTGTGGAAGGTTTATAATGAAAAGCGAAGGAATTGTTTTTGCAATAATTTTGTATTGAATACTTAATAGTTTTCATCAAAAAATGAGCATGTCACGAGATTCTAGTTATAATTATTTTAATTCCGGAAGTACAAAAAATAACTATAGTTTGGATGTGTTTACTATTCGTCGCTTGTGTCATATTGTAAAAACCTTGTCTGAGAAACAGCATTCACGTATATTTTTAATTTTTCTTGTTTCGCTTGCTTTGCTGGAGCAGTATATCGTTTATTATGTTGGTATTATCCCAAGTGGTTTTTATGAGATTCTTGGTAATAAAAATTGGAATGGTTTTTGGGAGCATACGTTGAAAGCTTTTGTATTGATATTATCCATTTCTCTTGTGATCGGCACTAAACTGTATGTTTCAAATATGTTGTATGCTTCGTGGAGGCAGATTTTAACACAAGATTTGCAAAAAGCTTATTTTTATTGTAATAAGTTTTTTGTGATTAATACAATTGATACATCAAGAGATAATCCTGATCAAAGGATAACACAGGATGTCGACAAGTTTTGCAACCAGCTTAGCAAAATTGTATCGCCACTTCTTGTATCACCTTTTACAATAAGTTATTACACATACCTCTGTTATTCTACATCTGGATGGATAGGACCAGTGGGAATATTTGGAGTTTTTGTTATTTCAGCCATAATTAATAAGTTGCTGATAAAGCCAATAGTCAATATGGTAATATTGCAAGAAAAATGTGAAGGATATTTCCGCTTCAAGCACATGCATGTACGAACAAATGCTGAATCAGTAGCATTTCAAGATGCTGGCAGCACAGAACTTTCACGGGCAAGTGATCATCTAAATAAGCTAATTAATGCACAGCAAACACTTTTTGTTCGGCAGTTTCCACTGGATGTGGCAGTCAACCTTTTTAATTATATTGGTAGTATTGTAAGTTATCTTATTTTGGCAGCACCTTTATTTGCTGGGACATATTCACACTTGTCAACTACAGAACTTGGTGCTTTAATCAGTAGAAATGCTTTTATTTCAATATATCTAATATCTTGTTTCAGTAGCTTGGTTGATCTTTCTACATCAGTTAGCCAACTTGGAGGCTTAACACATCGTATATCAGAACTTCTTGAATACTTGGAAGAAGAAGTTACAACCCAAGATCTCTTTGATAGGAGTATGCCATCAAGTGTGAAACATGAAAATGACAGCTATATCATTGAGAAACAATTATCAGGTGAGGAATCAAAAGTACTACAGTGGTTAAATATATTTTTTCATGGTTTCTGTTACTAAATCAAGTTGCTGTTTTTTAACAGGTAGCACAGAATAAAGTGCTACCTGTTAAATATTTGTTGATAACTTTGAATGATTCTTTGCACATTTATTCATCAATTGAAATATTTGCATAATTCTTTTACATAAGAGTAGTGGTTTTCAACCTTTTATGCTTCACATACCCCCTGGAAATGTTATCTATTTATACCCCTTGTATAAATAGATAAAACTATAGTTATAGTATAACAATGGGAATAAAATAAAACACTGACTTTGTTATTAGATATAGTGACTTTTGAGCTCTCACGGCATAACTCAGAAAATTTTACTGCATACCCCACATTGAAAACCCCTATATTAGAGTAGCATAAATATTAATTTTGTTAACTATGAATGTAGCATAATTTGTCTAGTAATGATTGCCATTAGCTTTTTCAACAGTTTGATACTTAAAGCAGTTATTTAAGATTTCATTTTAAGGTATTTTAACGTAAAAAGGTATAAATACGTAAAAATAAATATTTATATATTTTAAATATAATATATTTTAACGTAAAAAGGTATAAAACGTTTTTAGGTATAAATACGTAAAAATAAATATTTTTCCAAAGATTAGGTCTTTTTAATGCATTTTTTTTTAAGGTGGCGATATAGTAAAGGTAGAAAAAAAGAGAAAATGGTCTTTTTTTACACCAAAAAAGTTTTTTGCTGAAAATGCAAAAATATGCCAGAAAACTTAAAAACCTAATGTTACCTAAAATTGATTATTATCAAGGAGAATTTATTTTCCTAAAAGTTGTGTTTTATAACTCGTAATTAAGGTAGTCTTCTTCGGAAGTTTTATATTTAATAAGAAGAATCACTGAATGAGCAGAAATAAATATCATTTGATTGGATAATTTGGGTACCATTTAAGTTTTCCTGTAATCTGTTTAATTATTAATGTTCTTTCGGAAGTTTTAATTTATAATTGTTTTTCTAAAGTATCAACATTTTTGTATCAAACATTTTAGAAGTAAATTTTTTTTGCTAGTAATTAAAGGAGAACATTTCATGTATATAAAAAAAAGAGAAAAAAATCCAAACTGAAAAGACTCGGCCATACTAGTTTTTGTGTATGTTGTTTTCTGCTGAGGTCCTGCCATTTCACAGACCTTCTACTATGGCATATAAACTGACAGGCTCCTGTCAGACCTCTGTGGCAAGCAGCTGTTTGAGGGTTTTTTTTATTTATTTATTTTATTAATCATTATAAATTTGCTCTTCCATTCAGTTGAAGTTTTAAAATGCTTATAAAATTATTTTCATAGTTTCTTATATTTTCAGGGCGGTGGTGGCTCAGTCGGTAGCTCGCCAGGCTCGTAATCTGTAGTTCCCAGGTTCGAGTCCCAGCTGGGTCAGCGTTGAGATTTATCTCCGCAAAATTCCCCGCCCTGCCCACGGTCAGTAGGGGACACCGATGGGCTTGGAAAGGCCGCCGTCTGTCGGATGGGACGTTAAGCCGTGGCCCCGTTTGCGGGAGAGCCATACCTTGTGCACGTTAAAGAACACGCTGGATGGCCTTGACGGGAGGCTACCATCTGTCTCCCAACAGCTGTTCCAGTGGGTCCCCTCCCCCAACCTTCTCTGAGCCTTCGGGGTCCATGTGACCTGGCCATTTAGCCCATGGTGTGCAAAAAAGTGCCGCTCAGAGGTAAAACAACCCAACTTCTTATGTTTTCATGATTACCATGTTATGAAATAGGTGTTAAATTTAGAAAGGCTGGCTTATGAAATTGAAATGTTAGCTTTATATTTGATGGATAAATCATGCTTCTGTTAAGTAAGTGAGTTTATATACTTTGTGTGATTTTGCATATTGAAAGCAATAATAAAACAATCCACCAGCTATAAAGTGAATTTTTTTATTTTGCCTTTTGTGAAGGCAGTTAAAAAGGTATAATAGAATTCAAGATTTCAAGAACAAAACTAAATTTTAAGATCAAAATCAAGATTTGTATATCGCCACCTTAACAAAAAATAAAAATGCAGTAAAAGACGTAATCTTTGGGTAAAATATTTTTACATATTACTCCCCTCTCTAATATACCTTTTTCAGCTCATACTTACAGAAGGATGTATGTAAAGTTATATACTTTGTATGATTCTGCATATTGAAAACAGTAAAGTAATCCATCAAACATAAAGTGGATTTTTTATTTTGCCTTTTACAAGGGGTGTTTAAAAAGTTCTTGACATGCATCTGCAGAACAAAAACTGTCGTATTTACCTCATTACCTCAAGAAAACTTTTCAATCCTTCAAAGTACTCCTCTCCAGCATCTATGCAAAGTTGCAGACATCTATGCCAATTTTGGAATGCTTGGTGATACTCCTTGTTGCAGAATACTCTGCAACTCTGAATGAATGCATTTTGCAAGGTTTTGCACCCTGAAAAGGCTTCCTAGCAAGTTCTTTTTTAATTTTTGGAAGAATTTGAAAATCGCTTAGTGCAAGATTGGGTGAATATGCAAGATTGGGTGAATATGCAAGATTGGGTAGCTGTTTGATTTTTTTTTTCCTCTTCCAGATAGGTCTTAACTTGCCTGGTTTTGTGAGCATGGGCATTGTCATGAAGAAGAACCCTTGGCAAACCTGTTGTTGGATGCTGCTCCTTCATCTTAATCATTTTGGGCAAAACAATGTTGGTGTAATATTGGCCATTTAAAATCATTTTTTCAGGTAAGATGTCCACAGCTATTCACTCCTTGGGATTGAAAGAAATTGGGAATGTCCTCTTGAGCGAAAGTCATATCAGAGGATTTGGAGATGTAGTTTGTCTCATACAACCCAAACATAGTTGTCAATCTTTCTGGGAGTTGTATAGTAATAAAACCACATCACCTGTGACAATATCTGTTAACCATTTAGGGTCACTAGGTTCAAACATTGCCAGCATCTCTTTGCATAAATCAACTCTAACCCTTTTTTGCTATTATCTGAGTGTGGGTACTCATTTGACACAGATCTTTCGGAACTTTAAATGTTGATGGATAATTGTTTCCACATTGTCAGTCAATACACTGACATCTAAACTAATTACCTGATACTACCCTAGGGCTCAGAGAAGGTTGAGGGAGGAGAGCTGTTAAGAGACAGATGGTAACCTCGTCTTTAAAATGCACATCATATGGCTATTCCACACAGAGGGATAGACATCCATTGAATGGGCCATGGATTAATGTCCCATTCAATGGACATCAGCCTTTCCAAATCCATCAGTGGCCCCTACTGACTGTGAGCAGAGTTGGGAGTTTTGCAGAGATAAATCTCAATGTTGGCCTAGCCAGGACTGTAACCTGGGAACTACAGATTACGAGTCTGGCATGCTACCGACCCCCCCAATGAGGGAGATCTTTGAAGCTCTGCCATCCATCTCCAAATTTGCACATCCATCCTGTAACAGTGCCATGTGAATAGGTATGATCCCCATATATATTTTGTGATTAATCGGCATTAATTTTTTTTGCCTCGTCCCCGAACTCTGCATCCTTCTAAAATGTAAAATCTTTCCCCATCTGTAGTTGGCTCCATAGCAACAATGCACAGATTTTGCACACCGAACTTTATGTTCTGCCAATGATGAGAGAAATGATGATGTTGCCTTTGTTTTTAACATGTAATGACAAGTGTAGACCAGCTTTCAAACAAGTTATAGCTTGTTAACTTTGGTGGAATGAGTCTGCAAACATGTCAAAAACATTTTGAACATCCTCCACATGAAGTTGAAGTATATATATAAAAAGGTTACACTGCTTATTTTTTTGTCCACAGAAGATGCAGCTATAGAACTGAAAAATGTAACATTCAGCACACCATGTTCAAACACTCCTCTTGTTTTTGACTTATCTCTGAAGTTTGTTATTGGTTCCAATCTGTTGATAACAGGAAACAGCAGCAGTGGGAAAACATCATTACTTAGAGTTATCAAAGGTTTATGGCCAGTTTTGAATGGAAGTATAGAACGAAGATTAGCTTTCAAACCTTCCTCTGTATTTTTTTTGCCACAGAAGCCACTTCTTACAGATGGATCACTAAGAGAACAGATTATTTATCCACTGGAAAGCCCAAAGTATTTGCCACCTAAAGAAGAAGAAAATAAAATTATTCAGAGGTAAGTTAAATAATGTTGAACATTTGAAAAATCTTGAATCAATATTATTAAACATAGCCTTTTATGTGTTGATTAAGCAAAAAGCTGCTTTGAGGGTATTTTATTTTTTTAAGAAAAAAATATCAATGCAAAGAAAATTGACTATGCTGGTTAGAGCAGGAACTTCCAATCAGTAGAAATACTAATTGCTCTGACTGTTAAATTAAGTTAGGCAATCTTCTCATTAACCCATTAATAAGCATGTTAGTCTTTATAAGCAATTGGTTTAGTTGCTAAACAATAAGGGTGGTGAGTATATTTCAAAGAGGGTAATGGAGCTGCACCAAGGGAAGGCTGTATGCACATTTAAACTTGGGATGCAATTTCAAATTGTTACGTAGTAAATTTTTATTACTATGTATGAAAGCTGACATTTCAATATAATGAAAAATAACTCGCACCCAGGTCATGAAAAACACCTCTCACTATTGGATATGAAATTAGCTAGACACATCCTTAGAGAGTAGTTCAAATGTCATTTGGGTCTTCTTTTTAAGCTAATCTTTTTATTACTTTTGATATTAAGACATGCCTCTTATAACTTGTTCGTATTTTGTTTTAGTATGTAATTCTATAAAACTTTAGTATTGTATGTAAGTAAATATTTTGATGATAATTTGTATATAACTCATTTTAAAATGTATATTTTATTGGGTTCTTTTACCTCTGAGCATCAATTTTTTTGCACACAATGTGCTAAATGACTAGGTCACAAGGACTCAGAGAAGGTGGGAACCCACTGGTGAGCTGCTGGAAGATAGATGGTAGACTCTAATCAAGCTATTCAGCATGTTTTTTAATGTGCACAGAGTATGGCTCTGCTACACATGGGGCCACGGCTTAATGTCCATCCAATGGATGGCAGCCTTTCCAAGCCCATCAGTGTTCCCTACTGACCATGGGGTGGGGAGTTTTGCAGAGAGAAATCTCAGCGCTGGCCCAGCTGGAACTCAAACCTGGGAACTGCAGATTATGAGTCTGGCACACTACCAACTGAGCCACCCCAAAGTGTATATTATTGTCCATTTTTAATTTATAAAATCACCAATATGCCACATCACTTTTATATCTCTTTAAAAGATAAAAAAAAATGTTTGTTGGTTAATTAAAATCAATTGTCCATTAATCCTTGAATACTAATCTACCATAAACCACCAGCCAGTAGCTCCTTACATAAGCTACTGGCAGAGCACCTGACGTGTTTTCATGAGGTCGTGGATTTGGATTCCACCCAGCTAATGACATTGGGGTGGGGGTGGCTCATTCGATAACACACCAGGTTCATAATCTGCAGTTCCCAGGTTCGAGTCCCTCCTGGACCAGTGTTGCGATTTATCTCCACAAAACTCTCCACCCTACCATCAGTCACTAGGTGACACCGATGGGCTTAGAAAAGGCTGCTATCCATTGGATGGGACATAAAGATATGGCTTCGTGTATGGAAGAGCCATGTGCACATTAAAGAACATACTGGATGGTCTTGATGGGAGTCTAACATCCATCTCCTATAGCTGTCCAAGACAAAATAAACAAAATAGATAGAGTTATGTTATATATCAATTAATAAGAAATTTCTGAGTAATATAAAAATGACTGCTATGCTTTTTCACTGCAATACTTTAAAATGTGGGCCAAAATTACACAAGATGACTTTGCACAGTTCACACTTGTGGAATTTTCTGTCCTGTTTATGGGAGTGCTGGAACATCAGAGGTAAAGCAACCCAATCTTGAGTCACATGTGAATAGTAATACTAATTTTGATGACATTTACTCATATATTTTAAATTTTTTTAATTGTGTATAATCTTTTCTTGAGTCCAGTCTAGAATACTGGATTATATCCATAAGCCACATACATTTAATTCTGAATTTTATGAAAAGGAAATATTTAATAAAAATAATTATATTAATTTTAAATTAATCTTTTCAGAGTGATATAGTGAAAAAAAAGAATCAAGGGAGGGGGGGACTTAATGGACTCATAGTAATTATAATACGTATGGAAAGAAATCATATTTCTTTCTAAATAATACTAAATAATAGAAAACAAAATTTTTACCTAAAAGACAAAAAATTGCTGTTTTTTCCATAATATTTTCCTCACTGATATACTTTGAGAAAGTTTCAGGCTTTTTGTTATGTGTGCTCAGTGAAGTAGAAAAAGATTTTTTTTACCAAATAGCCGATCAACACAAGTAAGTCATGTTATAAAACAAATTACACAGCATTTGATTCTGAATTTTATGAAAAACTTATTTAAAACTACAAACCAGATCTGGATCTAAAAAAAATGGTGGGAGGCAAATGGTCCCCTGCATCTTCCACAAGATCCAACCCTACTACAAACATATTAATTTTAATAAGACTTTCAGAGATATAGTGAGAAAAAGACAAAATAAACAAAATAAATAGAGTTATGTTATATATCAATTAATAAGAAATTTCTGAGTAATATAAAAATGACTGCTATGCTTTTTCACTGCAATACTTTAAAATGTGGGCCAAAATTACACAAGATGACTTTGCACAGTTCACACTTGTGGAATTTTCTGTCCTGTTTATGGGAGTGCTGGAACATTGTGTAGTTGGTGTATTTTTGCAATGAACTCTATACATTTTCGTTTTGAGTGTTGCACTTTGGAAACCTCAGCAGAGTGTCTTAGAAGCTGATGCACTAAGGCTAAAAGATTATCCACAGAATGGCAAAACCTAGACTCTGAGCGGATAAACTAATAATTTCTTAAAAAATTTCCAAACTGGGGGAGGGTTAAACACCTTAAATATATTAGCATAGATTTAAAACAAAAGTTTCAAAAAAAAATTGCTAACCAAGCAAACAGAGATGATGTCCGATGCCTATGGAATATTGCCAAACATGTATCCAATTAGTGATATCTCTGCAAGCAGCATCTGTTTCATGTGCTCTGCTCTAACAGAAATGATATATTCTTAAAATCAAGCAGTTTTGATTTCCATCTCAAGAAATTATGCAACCAATGAAAGATAAACAATAAAAATAATTCTTGAATTATTGAAATAGGCTAAACCAGGAAAGAGAGTAAAATGGAAAAAAAAAAGTTCTTAGTAATTGCTTCTAAAATCTTCTGATAAAAATGAGCAGTTTTTAAGGAGCATTTGAAAAAATTACAGGAAATGAGTTGGCAACAGTCAAGATGAAATTCATAACCACAAAATTAGCAGCAGTGAAATTTTTAATGAAGGTGGAGAAGGAGTATGGCACTCACATATATATTGGGTTCTCAGGATAGCAACTAGAATGATGGCACAGGTACCTAATACCACTACCATCTTCTAATTTGCATAGCTGTGCTGGCATGTAGTACTAAGATGTGCTTGCACACAAAAATACCTTTATTTAGTGTTCAGCAATTTCACAAATGTTAGCTGCAAACAACACAACTTTCTTCTGTGTATATAAGAACTCTCTTTGCACATATTTTCTAAACATTAGAAGAGAACATTGACCACTACTGATAAAAATTCTTCATAAATTAAAATGGTAAATATTATTTAACATCTATAAAATTTCTGGATATATATCCTTTAAATTTTAAACCAGATATTTCTGTTTTTCTTTAAAATCGGAGTTTTTCTATTGTACTATGAATGGATGCATTCATTTCTACCCCATCATTTCAAAATTTCAAGATAATTAAAATCTTGCACAATAAAATTTACCATTGATTAGCATTCTAGAATTAACTATTAAATAAATGTTTATGGTATTTATGACACACTGGGAAATGTTTTTTAAAGTGGAAATAATAATTTTAAAAAGAAAAAACTAATATTGGCCTGAGTAGAAGATGAATTTATGATCTGGTTACATCATTGAAGCCTTTCCATATGAGCTAACCGTATAGTTGAACCAGAGAATCAAGCCACATTCTTGTTATTTTACCTCTTAGCAACATTTATGTGCAAACAATGAGCTAAATGGTCAGGCCACAAGGATCTCAAAAGACTTGGAACTGATTAAGGAATCCACTGAATAACTGTTAGGAAGCAAATGGAAGCCGCTCATTAAGTTCATCCAACCTGTTCTTTAATGTGTATGCTTCTCACAAAGAACAGGATGAATGGTTAGTAGACATAAATCTCGATACTGGCACAGTCAAGACTCAAACCTGGAATCATCAAGTTACAGGCCTGGCTCAATCAGTAATGTACATGACTGAGCCATAATCTACAGTTCCCAGATTCAAGCTCAAGCTAGGTCAATGCTGAGATTGATCTTTACTCTCCCCCACCATCTACAATTGCTGTCTCTCAGTAAGAAAGTAGACTCTGATGAGCTTGGAGAAGCCACTGTCCATCAAATGGCATGTTAAGACATGGCTCCATGTGTAAAACATACTGGATGGCCTTAATGGGAGGCTTCCATCTCCTAACAGCAGTCCAGTTGCTCAATCTTCACTGAACCCTTGGGGTCCTTGTGAGATTCCCACTGTAAGCACAAAAGGCTGCTCAGAGGTAAAACAACATGATAAACACATGGTAAAAGCAACTGACAAGCAGCTAAATAATCATTGATTTGGATTTGATTTCCATTGCCGACGAAAATGAGACTAAAATCAGTGGGGTGGTGTTTGGTCAGTTGGTAGCACACCTAGCTCATAATCTACAATTCCCAGGCTCAAGTCTCAACTATGCTAGCATTGAGATTTATCACTGCTAAACTACCACCCTGCCCTCGATCAGAAAGGGGACACCAATGGGCTTGGAAATCTTCATTGAATGGGATGTAAAGCTGGATGTAAAGTGATGGTGAGAGGAAAGCTATACCCTGTGCACATTCAAGAACACTCTGGATGGCCTTTAACGGGAGATTCCACTTGTCTCCTAACAACTGTAAAGTGAGTACCCTTCTCCCAGCCTTCTCTGGGCCTTTAAGGTCCTTGTGACCTGGCCATTTAGTCCATTGTTTGTGTTCAAATAAACAACACTTGAAAGTAAAACAACCCAACAATCAAATACTGATTATTATTTTTTGTAACTCAACTTTTGAATCTTGAAGTATAGATGAACAGAAATGGTCATGTCATGTGGCAAAAGAAAGAGCACGTAATTCTGAACAATAGAATATAAAAAAGCCAAAAAGGAAGTACATTTTCAGGCCCACTTATAGGAAGTTTTGAATGAATGGTTAGTAGAGATGCATAATAACATGAGGGGCGGGAGTGGCTCAGTCGGTAGCGCGCCAGGCTCGTAATCTGTAGTTCCCAGGTTTGAGTCCCAGCTGGGTCAGCGTTGAGATTTATCTCCGCAAAATTCCCCGCCCTGCCCACGGTCAGTAGGGGACACCGATGGGCTTGGAAAGGCCGCTGTCCGTCGGATGGGACGTTAAGCCGTGGCCCCGTGTGTGGGACAGCCATACCCTGTGTACGTTAAAGAACACGCTGGATGGCCTTGACTGGAGGCTACCATCTGTCTCCCAACAGCTGTTCCAGTGGGTCCCCTCCCCCAACCTTCTCTGAGCCTTCGGGGTCCTTGTGACCTGGCCATTTAGCCCATTGTGTGCAAAAAAGTGCCGCTCAGAGGTAAAACAACCCAACCCATAATAACATGATAGTAACATGTTGCAGGCCCACGTAAAAATTTTTGAAAGGTGAAAAGTTGAAGTTTTAAGTTTTCTAGATTACTAAAAAAAATTTTATTTTAGCCAGTTGTTTTAGTTTCACTAGTGAATTGGCTCAACATAAGGCAGACAGGCAGAGCCAAAGTGAAATATTGTGTTGAAAAGTGTGAATAAGAATAGGACATACTTGCAATAGTATTTGGTACTTCAAGATGAAAAAAAAAGATATTTGCATCTTTGTTTTATTAATGAAATATATGGCATAATAGTATTTTAAGTAGTTGTTTGTAATAGTCTTCAACATCATTATTTAAACTCCATACAAATTGCAATAACTGTTTAAACCTTAGATTTCAAGAAATAATGAAAAATGCCACTTGTTTTATTAGTGGCAAGACAGAAAATTAATTTCTAATGCAAATTTGAGTTAGTGTTTATAAACATTGCATTGGTTTTAAAATAAAAATAGTAGTGTATTTTAATGATGTTTTTTATTATTATTTTTATTATTATTTTATTTTTTTTTGAATAAGTAATTGCTGTATGTTTACAGTTAGCCACCAAAACTTAAAATCTCATTAATTTCTTGGTTTCATATATTTTCAGCTAAAAAACAATAAGTATTTATTTTTACTTTGTCATCTGTCCATCCATCTGTAGACATTTGGTGTTTTAATTTTAGATATACACCCAATTCTGTTTTTACACAATTTTGATATAACTGTTTAGAAAAAAATTCCAATTCTCTTTTTACCTGATTTATTTTGATCTAACGTAGTTCAAACGACACCTTTTTAGAAATCTTCATTTGAATTTAATTCTGAAAAAATATTCCTATTCAAGAAAAAATTCCTAGAATTTACATTTATAACAAAGATGCCACTTTTATGATCACATTTTTCAAAGTAGTTATAACTTTGAAAATGTACTTATAGATACACATTTTGGGCACTAAAATCTCCAAAATAAAAACTACACTAATGTAACTACACAACAAGTTTTCTCTATGGAAAAATTGTACAAAACCTACTTCATTCGGAATAAAGTGGCAACATTGAGTTCTGGGAATTCCCCTCAATTTTATCTTCAATACATACGTTAGTCTTGGTCTCTGATTTTGTGTTTAAAGTTAGAAGTGTTTAGATGTTTAATAGAAGAAATCGAAAATTTTTTTGTTTTTTGAAGTCTTGTGAGCGTAATATAAATTTATAAATTTTGCTGATAAGTGATTTACAGTTTTTCATCATTTGATTTATTAACTACAATTCAAACATTTTTCGTAAGCCTTACCACGATGTTGGATATAACTGTACAAAAGCAGAAAAGGAAAGCTATCTCTTTGGATACTAAGATCCAAATTTTAGATTGTCTTGCAACTGGTGAAGGTTCAATATCCATAAGTAAATATGGTATTGTACTGGGTTTTCACGTCTGCAACCAATCTTCTATTTTTTAATATGCACAATTTTTTTTTTACACATTTTGTTTTTTGCACAGTTTTTTCGGGAACCTATCTACAATATAAAAACAGAATTGGGTGTGTATATATATTTGGGGGGGCATAGGTATTAATGAAATGCATTTCATATTTTCTGAATTTCCCAATAGCTTAAATAGCACCCTCTATGGAAAAAGTTGAAAAAAAATTTAAACAAATATTACCAATGATTTATTTATGGTAGAAATTTGAAGTTTTGGTGGGAGAGTATAATAGTCAAGAAGTTTACATTGGCAGCAATGATTTGCCCTCTCTTACCATCAGGGAGTGTGGGAAAATTATTTTTTTTTTTTAATGAAAAATTATTTTTGTGTTATCTAGGTACTAATAATATTACTATTTGCATTTGCCAATCATCCATTAGTTTGAATTTCCATTGTTAGAGGAATTAAAGACAGAAAATAAAAAACATGATTCGCTTTGAAAACGAACACCCCATATTATTCACTAGAGGTAATACTTTATTCTTCTAGTTAGGTTTGAAACATACTTATCTAGTCAAGCATCAGGCCAGAGCACTGCTTTTTATAGTTTGGGTTTAGGCTGTGTGTCATCAACTACCATCCTCTTATGTAGGAACTCTTTTTATATTAAATTTACACCAGTAATTGCTGTATTTTTACAGTTAGCCACCAAAACTTAAAATTCTCATTAATTTTTGGTTTCATATATTTTCAGTTATTTAGAATATGCTGGTTTGAATCACATATTGGACAAAGCAGGTTTGGATGAACAAGTAGAGTGGAATTGGTATGACATCCTTTCTCCAGGAGAAGCACAACGCCTAAGTTTTGTAAGGTTATTTTATCATAGGCCTGTTCTGGCATTTCTCGATGAGGCAACTAGTGCTATTGGACATGAAATGGAAACTAAGTTGTATGAAAAATGCAAAAGCTTGAACATAACATTGGTCAGTATTGGACATCGTTCTAGTCTTACACAATTTCATGATTTTGTTCTCCATGTGGATGGGCAAGGAGGTTGGACCTTAGCACCTATGTCAAAAATTAATTAAATGTTATCTAGAAAAAAGATTCCAAAGCATTATTGTAATCAGGTGTTTTATGTGTCCAATTGTATGTAAAATGATAAAATCTGTGCTTCCTTTAATTTATATTTTTGTGTATTTTATCATACTTCCAAAAATGGAAGAATGGACTAAATACATCCTCTTCAAATCTTTATACTAAAGGCAATTTATGCCCATTGTTTATTTTTGGAAATATATATGAAATAATGAACAATGGAATAATTTGTTAAAATAATAAATATCAGGTACCTTTGCCATATAGTTTTTCTAAAAACTTTAACTGCAGGAAATATATTCTTATCATGAAGCAAAGTTTAATTCACTGGCAGTTAAAGTAAATTGCCTTATTTTTGAAAAATAGTCTTACATTAGTGAAAATAATGTTGTAAACTAAAATTATGAACAATACACAATTTTCCATGTTAAATGCATTTTACACAATACTTGCATACTTTTTTACTCTTATTAGTTTATGCTATAATAACTCAGTAAAAAATATACTCAAAATATAGTGTATATTTTATAAATATTGGACAAGTTTTAATTTAATATTTATGTAAAAGCTATTTAGCATTCAGCTTTTTTTATGAGAATTATTTACTATATTATAAAACTACAGCTAAAAATTAAATATATGGCTTTTAATATTAAAATGGTAAACTTAATTAGTTACAGGTAATTATTAGTTCTATAATTTAATATTTTAAATCAAAGTATTTAAATCTTTTACTTTTTTGACCTTGTAGAAAAACTTTTAAGTATTTAACACAAAGAAAATGGTTTCTAAGCAATTTGTAAATAATACTGAGGAACTTTAAGAATGTTTTTCACGATTTAACTGATTAACCCTTTCCGCGTATGTTGGGCTGGGCCTGACAGTTTCATTCCTGCTTATTTCTAACTGGAGTTAGCTGTACAGTAACTACCACCCACGTGACTCACAAAGAAAAGAAATGACACTGGTACAGTATGTGTACCATAGTGTTCCTACTCATCAGTGGCAGCTAATTGCTTTCATTATACAGCAAGTAGTGAGGGGTCATTCCATTAGCACATGAGATGCCTCAACCCTCAAAGATCTAACTTCCTCCACTATTCTTTTATATAATCAGATTAGGTGGAAACTTCACCTGAGTTTAGGAAGAAGGATGCTAGTTGACCACATGCAGAGCTCAGAGTGGAAGTGGCTGCTGGTCTTTCGTATGGGAGAGTGTGTAGAAATGTTAGAGCACTTTGGCATTTTCTAAGAGTAAACAGTTTTGAGGTGCTGATTTCCAAAGGTTAAGAAATGGATGTGAGAGGGATTATAACAAGTAAAATGTGATTGGACTTTTTTCATAAACAGAGTTCCATTGTCCAAAGCAACCAATGCATTTACAAATAAGACCAAAAAGGGTTAATCTCATTATTAAGTTTGAAACTAATTTTTATAGAAAATCTCTATTAAGCATTTTTTAATTATTTTAAATTTAAACATTTAATTAGTTGCATTAAAGCAAAGAAACATTTTATAACTTTAGAATTGAGAAGTTTATGGAAATGAACATACCAGTATTTCAGTACATAAACCAAATAGAGATTTAAACTCTGTGTAGATGACTCCATTAATAACCCAAGAAAATGGCTGTTGATTAAAGTACAATTTTAAGTTAGTATAGCAACATATTAAGTGTGACAATTTTTCCACTAGTTTAAAACTGTAGTCTTCATAGATGATATGATGTGAAGATGCTCAGAACTTCTAACTCACTAGATAGTACAACTATTGCATATGACTTGGAAAAGTCCGTCATTGATTTATTATATATTTCTAATTGTATTTATTTCCTCATCTCTTAATCTTTTAAAATTCTAATTCTATTTAATTTTTTACTGCCATCATCCAGTCAATCTTGTATTTCATATCTTTAACTGTGAAGCTCAAAATGAATGGATTTTCTAATTCTCATAAACACTGGTGAGCTGTAACAAGCTTGCAAGAGCTCAATACTTGCAAGCTCAATCTTGCAAGAGCTGTACTACGCTTGCAAGAGCTTAAATTGTTTTAAATTTGAGAATCAATTGTTGGCTTAATTTGATCTTTATGCAAAAATCCTTCCGTTGTGGGGCGGGGGTGGCTCAGTCGGTAGTGCGCCAGGCTCGTAATCTGTAGTTTCCAGGTTCGAGTCCCAGCTGGGTCAGCGTTGAGAGTTATCTCCGCAAAATTCCCCGCCCTGCCCACGGTCAGTAGGGGACACCGATGGGCTTGGAAAGGCCGCCGCCCGTCGGATGGGACGTTAAGCCGTGGCCCCGTATGCGGGAGAGCCATACCCTGTGCGCGTTAAAGAACACGCTGGATGGCCTTGACGGGAGGCTACCATCTGTCTCCCAACAGCTGTTCCAGTGGGTCCCCTCCCCCAACCTTCGGGGTCCATGTGACCTGGCCATTTAACCCATGGTGTGCAAAAAAGTGCCGCTCAGAGGTAAAACAACCCAACCCAAATCCTTCCTTTGTGATCATCACTCTCAACTATTGAAGAAAGCCAAAGAGGAGTAACAAATAGTAAGGAAAGAGTGCTTTCACAATTAAACTTTTTGTAATAATTGCCGTATTCTTGATTATTTTCAAATTAAATGAGAATAAATAATTCCAAATTAAACATTCCATTGTTTTAATAAGAAAAAATATATAAATAGCCATCCCATGGCTGAGTGGTTAGCGCGCTTGGCTACTGATCTAAGGGACCTGGGTTCAAGCCCTGGGTAAGGCATGGATGTTTGTGTCGTTTTTCTGCTGAGGGCCTGCCATCCTCACAGACCTTCTACTATGGCATATAAACTGACAGGCTCCTGTCAGACCTCTATGGCAAGCAGCTGCTTGAGGGGGTATTTATTTTTTTTTATTATATAAATAAAAAAATATGAAAATTTGCAAAAGCAGTCTATTGTTCAAATATAGCTCACCACTGTACATAAACACTGAATTTTGAGAGTACATCCTGCATTATTGTAATATATAAATATATATATTGATTGTCATGTTTAATATAATAATGTTTCAAATGTATTTAAATTTTAATGTTCAGATATATGTATATATCAGATTATCTTTCAAACTTGCTGCCATATACAAAGATTAGTCACAATTTATATATAATGTTAGAAGTGTGCAATGAAATAGAAATATAGTATGTCTGTTTACATGGCATGTGTTTAATGTAACTAAACTTGCTGTATATCACCATTTTGTTATAAATATCTATCAAATGTTTAACTAAAGTTGCATCCACATTTTCAAAATATTTGCTTAAAAAATGAGTGGACTGATAATGATGTTTACTGTTGGAAATTAATGTTAAGTGTATATTACAATTCTGATTCCTGTTTTTGGAGTAACCAGTTGTAGATTTGATTGTGATTAGTGTGAAATTAAGACGTAATATGTCGTTCGTCTTTATTTTTGTTCAAAATGTTATTTACGTGAATATCCATAATAATTGATATTCCTATACTTAAATAAAATGCAAGATATCAGTGGGTATTGTCATAGCTGTTATGTATTTAACTAGTTTATGGCACTAAACTAAAAATTGGACCAAAAAGATATCAAGTGGCATGCATTTTTTTTATTGCAGTGTTCCATTTCCATTCAGAAATAATGATGTCATTTCAAAACTGCTATTTTTGTAGGTCTTTTTTCTTGAAATATATGATAAACCCTCCTTGGTGTTACTAGTTCATGTATGTAATTATTAATCACATCTATATGCTAGTAAACTTCATGCCAGTCTCAACCTAAGGTTTAATCTCTAGTCTTGATTTTTTTTTTTTGCACCTCATGCTTGATGAGGAAGGAGAATAATGGATTTGCAAAAACAGCAATGGTGTCTTGTGCTGGACAGTCATTACTCTGCATATTAAAAAGAAATGTCTTTTTGACAGATGGTCCCAGGCAGCAATCTTAAAAACAACTAAGTAGGTTTCTTTACCCCCCTCTCCTCCAAAGAAATGTAATAACAAAGAAACTAGTCATGGGATTAAGATATTACGTATTAAATATACCCAAATAAAATTAGCATAAATTAAAAAAACTTATAGTAAGCTAGAACAGGTGTATTGTTTAAGTTCCAAAGAGTACTGGCATCTTAGAAGTAAATTGAAAATGTGGTATTCCTGATATCCATTTTTTATTTATATTTGATAAATGGTTCAGGTAAAGTAGTTATTCCAAAGTTGCCAATTAATGTTTCTAAAAATAATTATTCATTGAAATATCCATTAATGTGAAACTTGTTTATTCCAAATATAAATATTATGATCTTTGTGTGTGTGTGTGTGGGGGGGGGGGGTCAGCAGTTGCCAAAAATAAGTTTTAATTAAATCAGATGTTCCATAGAGTGATGTAACAGAAAATTGATAAATGTTCTCAGTGATTTTAAACACTGAGTGCAAAATTGTTGCTGATGGAATAAAATATTTCATGGCACCTTGTGCAGAATTCAGGACATTACCAAGAGACAAAATCTTCTTAACAAAAGTATCAACATCACAAATAGGATTGAAGTCCTTGCACTGCGAGCATGCAGGGGCGGGGGTGGCTCAGTCGGTAGCGCGCCAGGCTCGTAATCTGTAGTTCCCAGGTTCGAGTCCCAGCTGGATCAGCGTTGAGATTTATCTCCGCAAAATTCCCTGCCCTGCCCATGGTCAGTAGGGGACACCGATGTGCTTGGAAAGGCTGCCGTCCGTCGGATGGGACGTTAAGCTGTGGCCCCATGTGCAGGAGAGCCATACCCTGTGCACGTTAAAGAACACACTGGATGGCCTTGACGGGAGGCTACCATCTGTCTCCCAACAGCTGTTCCAGTGGGTCCCCTCCCCCAACCTTCTCTGAGCCTTCGGGGTCCATGTGACCTGGCCATTTAGCCCATGGTGTGCAAAAAAGTGTCGCTCAGAGGTAAAACAACCCAACCCAACTGCGAGCATGCACAGATGCCACATGTTTGGGTGATACAGGGATAAGGTCTTTAGTAATAAAAATTTAGTGATAGGAAGCAGAGCTAGGCATGAGTGCTGCAAGTGGTGACTTTTTATGCATTATACTGAACTAAAGCACACAATTTTACAAATGCCAAGTACTTTTAGCACCTAATGTACAATGCCTTTATGTGCTGCCTGCATTATTTCCTCCAAGAGTCTTATTCCTAAATTACCCAAACAGATGACCTTGTGCATATTGTGCTTAAAAAACGTATATATTGCTTATAATTTTAATTCTCTTTGCTGAGAAGTCCCTGTCTCATGGTGTTCTCTTACTGAACTCCACACAAGGTATCTGTAAACCTTTTGGCAATATTGTTTAACATTCATTCTTAATGATATTGATATCAAGCAACTAGCTTTTGTGTTTTACGTGTTCCTGTCACTTGTCACGCCTGTTTGGAACATTGATAGAAAATTTTTAAAGGGTGGAAGAATAAAATTTTCAGACCGAAAGGGGAAAATATATTATACCCTTTAACCCTTTCACGACTAAGGAAAACATTTTTCCCATTTTAAAATTGGTGATTGTCGTATTTAATTATAACCTTATCTGCATTTTTTATACAGAATGTCAAAATAGAATGTATGCCGAACGCAATTACGTAAACGGGAACGTTTAGAAAACAAAAACAGAACTGTCAGAATGCATAATATATGTACTATGTGCAATGTCCATCTTTGCCTCACTACCAAAAGAAATTGCTTTGCAGAATATCATAATTAGCACATCATTTTGTATAATAATTTTATTTCATAATTTTGTATTATTTTAGTTAACATTTTGTTCTAATAAGCCAATAAATAAAAGACATTGCCTAATAAGCCTAACTATAATTTGTGTTACCTTTATAGTCCATTGGGAAAAATATTTCCCATAAAATTCCAAAAAAACCACACATTGTTATGTATTTTTCTTATGATTTTTATTTATTTTACGTCTAAACAAACTAAAATAAACAGTTACATACTAATATTTACTCTTAGAAACCTTATGGTCCTGAAAGGGTTAAGTGTCGGAAACAGATAAATCGTTTTTTTGAAAATCACTGCAAATGAGCTTGCAATGTGATTTTTTTTTATGCCTACCTACCATTTTATTCCTTTTAAACTTCATATTTTTTGTTCAGAATTAAATGCTCATTCTTTTAGTATGTAATATAAATTATTTTATTCATTAGTTATTTCATAATGATGCTCAAAAGCTGAGTTGAATTTTTAGAGAAAATAAAATCCAACACTGTAAGGGTTAAGCAGTTTATGTCTGACAATATATCCAGCATATGATTCCATATTGTGTTTAAAACTAAGTATTAGGCCTTTCGTTTAAATTGGAAATATGCTACATTTTTCCTTAAATCCAATTGAGATTGAAAAAACATTTTTTTTTTGTTTCATGCATTTGTTTACTGGAATATGCTACTGGTGTTGACATTACATATATGCTTTAAGTATGTGATCCCAGCTGGGTCAGCATTGAGATTTATCTCTGCAAAATTTCCTCGCCCTGCCCACGGTCAGTAGGGGACACCGATGGGCTTGGAAAGGTCGCCGTCCGTCGGATGGGACGTTAAGCCGTGGCCCCGTGTGCAGGAGAGCCATACCCTGTGCACGTTAAAGAACACACTGGATGGCCTTGACGGGAGGCTACCATCTGTCTCCCAACAGCTGTTCCAGTGGGTCCCCTCCCCCAACCTTCTCTGAGCCTTCGGGGTCCATGTGACTTGGCCATTTAGCCCATGGTGTGCAAAAAAAGTGCCACTCAGGGGTAAAACAACCCAACCTTTAAGTATGTGCATTTTTGAAACAGATTTTGCACAGACTCTAAAAAAAAAGATTCAGGTAGATCAGGAGTTGCAAACCCAGATACACTCAGCACTGGGTAGCAAAGCTCTTTTGACTGGCATACATACACATTGCATAATAAATGTATAAAGAATATTGTAGAATTGCACACTGTTATCCAAAAAGTTATAAAAGCAAATGTTTGTCATGTGCCATGAAAAAGGCTGCCAACCCATGTGCTAGACAATGGATCTTTTGGAATAAGTACTTAGTGGAACTTTTCAGCATGAGAAATTGAATTGGTATAGTGCTAATAAAATGTTGAACGTTTTTAAATATAAACTTTTAAGTTCTCTTTTACCATCATATGAAGTTAAAATTAAAATTTCCTACAACACTAATTAGACAAATATTTCAAATAAAGGCAGAAAATGTTCAAATTTACCAGTAGGATAAAATATTAGAATATTCTAATTTATAATGTGTATGCACAAATCTACATAATTAATATTTTTGTTGTGTTTAAAGTATATATATAATTTGGTAATAGGTAGAGTTACCTATTGAGTGTCTATTATTTATATATGTGTATAAAAGAAACTATATATGTAAATAAAAGAAGGCAATATCTTAAATATACACTTATAAAGTGCCTTATCCAATGTAATTAAGGCAAAATTTCAACTATGTTGTTATAAAATCATAATGAACATTTATAAAAATTCGTTGAAGCTGTTGGCATGGCAACTAATAAGTAGAAGTGCATCAGTCTTTCTATTTTATTATGGGGGCGGGGGTGGCTCAGTCGGTAGCGCGCCAGGCTCGTAATCTGTAGTTCCCAGGTTCGAGTCCCAGCTGTGTCAGCGTTGAGATTTATCTCCGCAAAATTCCCCGCCCTGCCCACGGTCAGTAGGGGACACCGATGGGCTTGGAAAGGCCGCCGTCCGTCGGATGGGACGTTAAGCCGTGGCCCCGTGTGCGGGAGAGCCATACCATGTGCACGTTAAAGCACACGCTGGATGGCCTTGACGGGAGGCTACCATCTGTCTCCCAACAGCTGTTCCAGTGGGTCCCCTCACCCAACCTTCTCTGAGTCTTCGGGGTCCATGTGACCTGGCCATTTAGCCCATGGTGTGCAAAAAAGTGCCGCTCAGAGGTAAAACAACCCGACTTTCTATTTTATTTCTTTATTTAAACTTTCTAAAAATATTTTTTAATTGGAAATAGAGGACTAATAATTGCATTATTTAGCTTTAGGAATAAATAGTAAGCTGAAAACGTTTAAATCATTAAAAACATTGTGAGCAATAAATATAAGTTTCCAGCAGCAATTAAATCGTAACTCATTTGTTTTTCCTCACTTCTTAAGAATACAAAGTAATGCGTACTGATCAAAAGTAAAGATTCATGTTGAAATTTAATCAGTTTAGAAATAGTGTATGTGATTGTCTAATATAAATAATTAAAAATTGACAATCAAAGCTTCTGGCAGCTATTAAGTCCTTCCTAACTCTGATGTATCTCACTGAAGCACTACTTAAGGATTACAAAGTAGTAGCTATTGGTCATAAGTATGAGTAATACCTCATATTGAAATTAAATTTTTTGCATTTGTTGTTAATAATGAGTTAAAAAGTGACAATCAAAGCCATATGTTTCATGCGAAGCTTGTGATTAATGAATGTTTTTGAAATAATTATTAATTTGCTTGGAGTTTTAATAATGAGTGATGAATTTTTTGGGGGACTGCAATTTACATTTCTCCCAGAAAAGGTATTTGTTGCGAGCTTACGTGGTTGCCAATGCGAGTAAAAAAAACGGCAGGTAGCCTCAGGGCTGGATGAAGCGTTGCACAAAACACGCAATTGCACGAAGCCCAAAGTGGGCAGACTCTTTTTAAGCCATTCAGTGCACTTTTAGACAGCGCAACTATGACCTTTTTTGTTGTTTACACCAGGGGTGGGCAAATAGCGGCCCGCTAAGAGTTTTTTGTGGCCCGCCAAGACAGTCAGAAAAATCCGCCTTGAACCGAGATTTCCTTCCCGTGCGCGACCGAAGATTCGTCTCGTATTTTCCACTTGGACGGCCACGTCAATACGCATGCGCAGTGTAGATACGAAAACAATTGCCCACCCCTGGTTTACACGATGCTACTGGATGACTTGAGACTAATTATGGAATCCGAGTCTCAGAATATCCAATTTTGTGCGAAGTTTTGACACGATGCTACTTAAAAAGTTCCAACAAAACGAGTTGCGTGCTCAACAAATATTGTGGGCGGGGGTGGCTCAGTCGGTAGCGCGCCAGGCTCTAATCTGTAGTTCCCAGGTTCGAGTCCCGGCTGGGTCAGCGTTGAGATTTATCTCCGCAAAATTCCCCGCCCTGCCCACGATCAGTAGGGGACACCGATGGGCTTGGAAAGGCCGCCGTCCGTCGGATGGGACGTTAAGCCGTGGTTCCGTGTGCAGGAGAGCCACACCTTGTGCACGTTAAAGAACATGCTGGATGGCCTTGACGGGAAGCTACCATCTGTCTCCCAACAGCTGTTCCAGTGGGTCCCCTCCCCCAACCTTCTCTGAGCCTTCGGGGTCCATGTGACCTGGCCATTTAGCCCATGGTGTGCAAAAAAGTGCCGCTCAGAGGTAAAACAACCCAACCCAACAAATATTGTTTCGCTGATGAATATGTTTCCTGAATTGTATTAATAAAAATGTAATAACATTATTATAAGCATTTAAATAATATTTCTATTTAGATTTTAAGCACATGGTTGAACTTTCAACGTGCTAAGTGATTGGCCTATACAGTATATCTTAAGCCATAATATTTAGGAGCCCATGGGTCTTGATCCACTGCTAGGTGGCCTCAAATTAAATTGATTTTTGTTTGTCGGGGGAAAAGGTATGGATTAGCACGATTTTCAGTTCTTTGCTTGTTTTTATCGATTTTTTAAGAGTTCGCATGGCACGTGGTGGAACACAGTTCGTGTGAATCTCGCCAGAACAAAATATAGCTTATAATTTGAAAGAAAATAAAAATTCTTGGGTGCACAGTCTATCATAAAGATATATAAGGATATAAACTCCTGAAATTTGAAGTGGGGCTATTTCAGTCTAAAGCGTGCCAGGTTTGTAGTCTACAGTTCCCAGCTACGAGTCCTAATTGTGTCTGTTAATACAATTAGTACTCGTAGCTTGAGATTTATTTCAGCTGATCACCACCCTGCACTCGGTGAAAAAGGAGACACCAGTGGGCTTGGAAAGTTGCCATTTGTCAGATGTACGTAGCCCCATGTATACTGTATGGCATTGATGGGAATCCTAATTCTGTCCAGTGGTTACTGTTCCCCGTTTTCCTAGCTTGGTGTGTTTGTGACCTGGTCGTTTAACCCATTTTGCGCAAAATAATGCTGCTTAGAGATAAAATAACCCAACCCCTGAAATTCAATCAGGCAGTCGAGCCAAAACAAAAGATAAAATGTGGCCAGAGACTGGATTTCTATTGTAGTATAACACTTTCCCGTCCTTTTTAGGGGTCTTTGAAAAATTTCTCCATAAGATGCGTGAAATATGAACAATTGAATAATTGCTTGCCTTCTTTACCCCTATTAGTATTCACAAAGAAGGCCAGGGGCATGCTTTCCCCCCACCTCTATATCCGGTAGAGAAACGCATGTCGCTAAACTTTTAATTCTTTGTTATTACAAATAACCGTAATTATTTTATAATTGAAATATTTGAGACTAAGTATTAGAAATAATTCGCGCAGAAACTGACAATTTAGTAATGTTAGGGAGACAGAGAGAAAGGCTGGAGGGTGTTTATCTTTAATAACTAGACATTAAAAGTTTGAGGGGGGGGGGGGGCTCAGTCGGTAGCGCGCCAGGCTCGTAATCTAGTTCCCAGGTTCGAGTCCCAGCTGTGTCAGCGTTGAGATTTATCTCCGCAAAATTCCCCGCCCTGCCCACGGTCAGTAGGGGACACCGATGGGCTTGGAAAGGCCGCTGCCCATCGGATGGGATACTAAGCCATGGCCCCGTCTACAGGAGAGAGCTGCACATACCCTGTGCACGTTAAAGAACACGCTGGAAAAATACAAAATATATCAAGTGTACGTAATCTTTTGCAGTTCTTGCTTTGCGTAATCCTAGTCAAGATTGAAATGAATTATTTTTTTTTTAAATTTGTAAGAAGTGTGTTATAAGATCTTTTGATTCAACTTGGTAGAGCTTTGCACTCAAGAAACTTTTTTTAATTTGTTTGGTGTCCTATAACCAACAGTTGCTTTTTCGTAGAAAAATCTTGAATAATGAAACTGTTTCAAACTGAAGTTTGCTAAATTAAATCATCCCAAGAGAAGTAATAAGCTTTTTTAAGTGCAACATAATGTTGAACATACTAATTCTGAAATTTAACTTTTATATCAACTATTGGACATTTCTATGCCTCATTTCTTAGATCATTTAGAATTTGTTTATTGCCTTTTGCATTTAATACAGGTTCATTATAATGCAGTGTTAAATATTTTTACCCCCCCCCCATGAAATCGTAAAAAAATATTTTTTTGTCCAAAGAATTTCTCATGCACAGTATAAAATTTCATTTAGTTCGTGAGGCAGTCTAAAAATGCATTTTTGAAGTTCATTCTACATTACATCTCTTCTTGACTCTATGTCCGCGATATCTGGGCCATGAATTGGTATCGTTTGTAGTTGGGGGGTGGCTCAGTCGGTAGTGCACCAGGCTCGTAATCTATAGTTCCCAGGTTTGAGTCCCAGCAGGATCAGCGTTGAGATTTATCTCCGCAAAATTCCCCGCTCTGCCCACGGTCAGTAGGGGACACCGATGGGCTTGGAAAGGCCGCCGTCCGTCGGATGGGACGTTAAGCCGTGGCCCCGTGTGCGGGAGAGCCATACCCTGTGCACGTTAAAGAACGCGCTGGATGGCCTTGATGGGAGGCTACCATCTGTCTCCCAACAGCTGTTCCAGTGGGTCCACTCCCCCAACCTTCTCTGAGCCTTCGGGGTCCATGTGACCTGGCCATTTAGCCCATGGTGTGCAAAAAAGTGCCGCTCAGAGGTAAAACAACCCAACCCGTTTGTAGTTGTAACTAGACAATGTCTGACTCGTTGTTGGAACCCTATTACTTATTTTATAATGCTTCAGACTGAAAATAGCGCCATTTATAGTGAAGTTACACTTATCTCATTTGGTTTCCTAAGTCTCCAAGCTCGCAGTGGTCGAATGTATTGAAAAGGTGAGCAAATGCTCTTATGCATATGGGCGTCCGTAAATTAGGTAAAAAAACATGGAGGGGACCAGGATAGTGCTTTCATTGCATGCAAAGAATAGGGTCGGAGATGACGGTACTTTATAAATAAATGCTAATTCTGCAATTGGTAATTATTTTATCGTTAATTATCACAAGTACCAATATCAAAACATGCTCACTACCATATAAAAAAGTGTTAAGTTGCATTACATAATTTATGGAAGACATTTTGCCAAGTGAACTTGGAGCATATATAAAATGACTACGAGTTTAGATAACGAAAAAAAATTGTGTATTTTGATGTGTTTTACCGAAAAATATTCAGTGTGCTATTCGATGTATATTTAATGTATTGGTTTAAATATTATTGACCTATATGCGAGATTCTAAAAGTATTATATTTTTGATAATCATAAAAATGAAAGATTATAATTTTGTTCTCGTTAATAAAAAATGAAGATTATTATAATTTGTTCTAAATCGTATATATTTTGCTGATATTGCAAATAATAAAAGTTTAAAAATTTGCATATGAAAGAATGTGTACTTACTTTCTTTGCCTTTACTGTTTTTTTTAGCTTATTCAAAATTTAAACAAAAATTGAAATTGCACTTGAGATTTTCTGATACTAAGTCATTTGACACATTTCATTAACCTCATTCTTTTTGGTTGTAATTTAATATTGTTAATTTTTCAAATTTTCATTTTTATTGTGTGGCTGAGTGGTTTTGGCTCCTGATCAAATGGCCCTGTGTTCGAGCCCGGATATGGCATGGATGTTCGTGTCGTTTTTCTGCTGAGATCCCGCCATCACAAACCTTCTACTATGGCAACCTTTTCCTGTCAGACCTCTGTGGCAAGCAGCTGCTTGAAGGTTTTTTTTTATTCGAGGAATAATCACGGTTGGTGTTTTTGTCGCCCTCCGATTTGTTTTTTCGGTTAAACTCCCGTTCTTTAAAATTTTATGTATATAATATTAATATATATATATGCTTATTAATATTTATATAATATATATGCTTGATACTTAGGCAGAAGTATAAAAAAAAGAGTTAAGAAATTAAAACTTTTGCTTGTTTAATTTTAGGTAGATAAGCAAACCTTAACTCTTTTTGTATTCATATTATACATAATATACTCCAATATAGTACTTCGAATGTTTATCCGTAGATAAAATGAAAATTCAGTGGAGCAACATATATTGAGTACATTGTAAAACGATCAACATTAATCTCGCTAGTTTGCCACGTCGACACAGCGAAATGAGTTGAAATTCATATCTGTGTACAATAGATGTCCGCTGACTGAGACTTCGCATTACTGTGATTTTTCTTTTGGAACTCAATAAAAAACAAATCCGCTTGACCGTGATTTTCCAAGGCACGCGAATAAAAAAATTTCCAGGCCAAACGAATGAAACCTCATCATGACAGCATTCACGGCTTCTTTAGGAATTGACTCTCCCATTGAGCCAGATGCGTTTATCCTGAATGAGATGACGAAACGGTAAAAATTCCCTCCTTTAAGCAGAACGCCACTCCCTCCGCACCTTCAAAAAGAGTCAAAAATTTGTCCCACCTCCATATCAGGCATGCCAATTTTTTTTTACTGTTCATTAAGTTAAAGTGAAAATTTACGTAAAAATGAACGTTAAAAGTTTTACGTTTCATTGAGTTTCATCTATTCCATATATGAAGTTTTTCAGAAGATTGCCAAAGAGCATTTTTCATTTAAATTTGTTTATTAAATGCAACGGATAGTTGGTTTAAAGCATTTATTGCTGACGTCAAGGTCCTGGGGGGGGGGGGGGACCACAGGGTGTCCAGATCAGAATTCGTATCGGACTGTAAAATAACTTATTTAGAAAAATATGTAAAAGTTAATAAACGTGTATAACTCAAAATATAAAATGTATTCCACTAATCAGCAAATCTGCCCCTGTATGCTAAGTAATAAATTGTACATTACATTCGTAGTACGTACACACTTTTTGAACAATTTAGACCAGTGTTTCGCAAACTTTTTTACTCTGCGGCACATTGAATCTAATTTTTTTTCCGCGGCACACTTAAAAAAGAATAAAAGCAAACTATATAATCGTCATTATATTTGCGCTTTGTTGAAGTCATCAGCCTGGTTTTACTTGAAGATTTGCTCTCGTCCTTTAATTCATAACTCGGTGTTTGTTTTAAATATTTGTCTATTCTATGGCTTGAAATAATCAAAAATTAATACCAAAATTTGGAAAAAGCTTGATACTTAGAAGATCCCAGTTGATAAAATCTGAAAGATTTTTTATTAAAGCACGTCAATAACACGTCAAAATGAAATCTTTGGAATATTTAGTGTCAATTTGAAAAACTCTCGCGGCACACAGTTTGCGAGACACTGATTTAGACCATAGTAGTATACGAGACTTCCGAGGAAAATGACCTGCATGCCATGGATATCTGGAGCACAGTACCGCGGAAGAGACCCATGTTAACAGCTCTGTTCAAGGCTGCACGGCTAGAGTGTGCGGCGCTACTTGGATCTACATATCCTTGTTCATGGCTAACCGGGGAACAGATTAAATAATAGGTTTCTTCCGGTGGTTAGCTTTCCTTTTACAGGACTGCTGCCATGTGAGGTCAGGGTTGAGGTGCGTCTATATGGCGCATTTTTGCCCCCGGCTCTAGATAGGCACGGCTTTTCATAACTGGTAGTGCTGTCAGGCGGAATCGCCGTGGTTGCTTAAGATCGCAACAAAATAGAATTATTTTCTTTATATTATACTGGAGAGCTGCTCAGAAACAAAGTGCATGACTCAGCCACATGTTTAATCCAGCGTTTCGGATATTGAAAACAGAACAGTCTTGAGTTGGGTTGTTTTACCCCTGAGTGGCACTTTTTTTGCACACCATGGGCTAAATGGCCAAGTCACATGGACCCCGAAGGCTCAGAGAAGGTTGGGGGAGGGGACCCACTGGAACAGCTGTTGGGAGACAGATGGTAGCCTCCCGTCAAGGCCATCCAGTGTATTCTTTAACGTGCACAGGGTATGGCTCTCCCGCACACGGGGCCACGGCTTAACGTCCCATCCGACGGACGGCGGCCTTTCCAAGCCCATCGGTGTCCCCTACTGACCGTGGGCAGGGCGGAGAATTTTACGGAGATAAATCTCAACGCTGACCCAGCTGGGACTCGAACCTGGGAACTACATATTACGAGCCTGGCGCACTACTGACTAAGCCACCCCCGCCCCTGTCGCGTACCCATGATTTAGTTTGCGGCGGAGTGGGGGGCGGGAGAATTTAGTTTCGGGAGGCTTCGAGGAGGGGGTGGGGGGAATCTGAAAATAAGAGTTAAATAGGGTTTTCCAATTTCAATTTAAAAAAATTATTTAAATTATTAATTTTTCGATTAGAAAAAAAAAAACATTTCTGTTTTATATTTGAAATCAATTTCAACAATAAACATTTTTGTGTTTATATTTGTTTTTAATTTGGATATTTTTAAAAATTTCTCTTTCAATTATAACAAATTTAAATTTTTTATCATTAAACTTTTTTCGTTCTTAAAAATATTTAAAATTCTAATATTTTCGTCTGAAAATTTTGCTTTTCAAACAATGAGTGATAAAATTTTTACTTTTGTACTTTTTAAAAATAATTTAGCTTTCAATTTTTTTGGACCTGGCACCTGTCTTTTCCATTGAGGTGCCAGGCCCCTCTAGCTGCCGCCACGAGTGATGAGACTTCCCCCATTGTCACCGACATTGTTGTGGGTGCCTCTCCCTGTGCCTCAGCAGTCTGACATGGCCCCAGTAGCTGGTGCTGCTACAGCACCTTCAGCTGCTTCTGACAGCAGAGCAGCTGGAACTCCTATTGCCCCCCCCCCCCGGGCAGATATGACTGAGGACGAGCAAGCGGCTCATCGACCTGTCCAACGCCATGGACATCGATCTGATGATGCCTGAGAGAGCTGATGGTTTTGTCATTATCAACTGTAAGAGGAAGAGTGCCAAGCTTCTTCTATCAGATAATTATGATCGTTGCATTCGCTTTTTGCCACAGAATGCTGTCTTAACCGCATATTAAAGTACAATTGGAATGGAATCAACAAGAAATTTCCACATGTGGTCCACTGATAATCCTTACATCATCATCATCATCCTCAAGCAGCCATGGGCTACGGAGGTCCAACCAGACCGTGCAATTTAGTTCTCCAAGCAAGTCTATCCTGAGCTACATCTACTGCATCTGGCCACTGCACACCAATTCTAACAAGGTCCTGTTTGACATTGTCTGCCCACCGCATCCTAGGTCTCCCCTTCTTTCTGAGGCCTTTAGGCACACTGTTCATAACCCTATTCGCCAATCTATAATTATTCATACGGGCAACATGGCCAAACCAACGGAGTCTCTCTCTGCACAATATGCTGCTTAAAGGAGGTTGCATACTCCTTTGCCTAACCTCATCATTAGTTACAAAGTTGAACCACCTAATGCCCAAGATACTGCGTATGCATCTGGAATCAAAAGCATCTAGTTTCCTGTTATCTTGTTTACAAAGTGTCCAAGTTTCACTACCATAACTAACCCTAGAAAGAACCAAACTATTATACAGTCTAATTTTAGTCTTTAGGTGTATACGCCTATTTCTCCACACTCTCCATAGATTCTTAAAAGTCCCAGCAGCAATCCCTATTCGTCTGTTAATCTCATGCCGCACATCACCATTATCAGTTACATAGCTCCCAAGATAATTAAACTGTGACACCTGCTCAAGACGGCAACCATTCAGATTAACTGAATCACAGCCTGCCTGACCAATTTTCATCACTTTAGTTTTCTCTCTGTTTATAACCAAACCTACTCTACTACCAGTCTCATCCACAGCTTGAATGAAAGAGTTCATCTCATCAACATCATTTGCCAAAAGGGCTAAATCATCAGCATAATCTAAATCAGAAATTTTCGTATCTCCAGCCCATTTAAGGCCAAAATCTTTCCCTTGAAGTGAATTTCGCATAACATAATCAATAACCAAGCTAAAGAGAAAAGGAGACAAAATGCACCCTTGTCGAACACCAGAAGTAATGCTAAACCAATTGCTACAAGCCTTACCAACTCTCACACACGACTCAGTGTTATTATAGAGAGCTTTCATAATGTTAACTAACTTGTCTGGTATACCATATGATCTCACAATCAACCATAAATTATGACGATCAACAGAGTCGAAAGCCTTTTTGAAATCAACAAAGCTAGCAACCAAAGGTTTCTGAAACTCTAAACATTTCTCAAGAATCTGCCTAAGTGAAAATATCTGATCTACACATCCCCTACCACTTCTGAATCCACATTGCTCATCACGCAATTGCCTGTCAACCAGATTCTTAATTCTATTAAGCACAATCATGGAAAGAACTTTACCTGGAACAGAGAGTAGGCTGATACCCCTATAGTTATCACAAGAACTGCGATCACCTTTTTTGAAAATAGGGATAACAATAGCTCTGGTAAAATCCTTAGGAACCATGCCTTTATCATAAAAGAGATTCCCAGGTTCGAGTCCCAGCTGGGTCAGCGTTGAGATTTATCTCCGCAAAATTCCCTGCCCTACCCACGGTCAGTAGGGGACACCAATGGGCTTGGAAAGACCGCCGTCCATCGGATGGGACGTTAAGACGTGGCCCCGTGTGCGGGAGAGCCATACCATGTGCATGTTAAAGAACACGCTAGATGGCCTTGACGGAAGGCTACCATCTGTCTCCCAACAGCTGTCCCAGTGGGTCCCCTCCCCCAACCTTCTCTGAGCCTTTGGGGTCCATGTGACCTGGCCATTTAGCCCACAGTGTGCAAAAGAGTGCCGCTCAGAGGTAAAACAATCCAACCCAACACACTCCCTTTCTGACAGAGGGCAGGGTGGGGGTTATAAATGAGAGAAATCTCAACACTGGCATAGGTGGGACTTGAGCCTGGCACACTACTGACTGAGTCAACCTTACCCCTCTCTTTCAATGTGCCTCTGGAGACAAGGTACAAAACGTTCTATCAGCATCATGTGGTGCCTCCACAGTTTGGTCATCAATTGAATGAGAGAGAATGAATTCAAGTATAACACCCTGAAATGATCCAATGGGCAATAAATTGAAATGACAGGCCTGTGCATTGAGAACTGGAACAGAGATTTTGAACAGTTAACATATAGTGCACCTCAAAGCATGTACCAATAAATTTATCTGATTAATACTGGTTTATTTTCTCAAGCACACACACTCAACCACTGCTCCTCAATGTTTGAAAATAATCCAAGAGTGGGCTTGTTTTTTACTTGAAATCACTTTTAGTTATATGGCAGACTGGTCACAAAATGCACTGTAATAATTTCCTTGAACATGCTGGAAATGATTTGCTATACTTAATTATGCAGCTATTACTCTGAAATTTATAACTTTTGGCAAAGGGAAATTATTATAGAATTTCAAATGCAATAATGCTATGTAATAGTGTTTAAAAACTTGTTCCTAAAGTTTCAGCACTGGCTTGTGTTTTTTTCAACTAAATATTAGAATTATCAGTTTATTCATATAATTAACTCTCCTTAACTGAAGGACCAGTGCACAAATGACAATATCATTTTGAAAATCAGTTTTATAAGATGTACATTTTACATTTTGAACAATACCATTGGATCTCATACATTGTTGCAACTGTAATGCTCATTTACAAACTGTTTTTTAAAAAAGGCATATGTATGTGTGTATGTATAACTTCTGATCCCAAAATCTGAAGCAATTACCTAATTTTATTTGCACAACTGGAAGCATAATGAGCATGAATTATTCTAAATAGAGTTAATCATTACTAAAGGTTTATGATTAACACTCTGTGATAAAACAGTTTGTCTATAAATATTGGCACAAAATAATTATTAGAAATAATGCACTTCTGCTAGGCAAAACTAAATTCCTATCAACCTCCCAAGTTCTCCTAAACAAGGGAGATAATAATCTGGCACCAATAAACGTTCTTCTTCACTGCAACTCATTTCACATTTATCAACTTCATCTAGGCTGCTTATGCCTGTCAATACCAATAGTGTCTGAAGGCCATTGCTTGTTCCCAATAGTATGTCGGTATTCAACCTGAAAAAAAAAAAGCATTGATATGAAACAACACTACCTTTGTATCAATTCACAGCTTATGCATATATCAATATATCATATAAGCTGACTATATATACAACAAATAGTGAAATGTTATACTTTTAATACTAAAACACCACAATTTTTACATAACTAATTTATTTTAAGTCATTTTTTTTACAGAATTTATATCATAATCTTATGAAACTCACAAAAAAAAAAACCCTGTAAAATCCAGGAAGATATTTTCATGTAATATACTAAATTTAAACTTTTCTCCATTAATCTTCTGACCAGTTTCATTTCTACTTGTAATTAGTTAATTTCAAAACAATTACACAGGAATTACGTTACTTTACTATATTCTGTTTATGGATTCTTTGTTTTTGGTGCAAGTAGGCGGTTTGTTTGAGACATATGGATTATTTTTTCAATTTAGAGGTGGATCTAAATTTTTTAGATTGAAGTTTTTCCCTATGTTCCTATTGTTCAAGCTTCTAAACTGTACCATAAAAAGTTCTCAAGTAAAACAAAGCATCAAATAAAATATCGTAATGTACAGAAATGGAATTTCGATTTTAATAAATTTTCATGTATTAACCTTTTTCCAATTACAATATACACGGTCTACGATTTACAATTTTTCCAATTACACGGCCTACAATTCACAATTTTTCCAATTACAATTACATGGCCTACAATGAAGGTTTTTAGCTCTCTCTACACATAACTAACTTCTTGGAATTCTAGCAAATTGCTTTGTTTGAAGTTCAATTTGTAGATGTAAATATTTCACACTGCATCTAGTTTTTCAATTACTGGCAAAGATGAGAAATTATTAAAACATCTAGTTCATGCCAGTTCCTTTAAGCTGGTGCAATAGCTGTCTGGCTTCAGAGATAAGATTTTTGCATATCTTTTATTATGCATTTCAATTATTTAGTGATTAAAATAGAAAACAAACATTTAGAATATTTTGCTAGCTCTTGAATGTGTCATCTTTCAATGATTAAAATTTAAATGCCTGCTTAAAAAACATGTAAAAGAAAATAGCTTGGTGCACTTTACACTAGAAGGAAATGGGGTTAAACATATTTAATTGTACGATACTCTTGCTGTTTGATAATTTATTAATTTGAATATGAACTCTTAAATTGTGCTAGATAGTGGGATTAAAAAACATTCGATTTAATATTTTTAATGATATATGTCTGGCGCCGTCCCGTGGTCGAGTGGTTAGCAGACTTGGCTACTGATCTACGGGACCTGGTTTGAGCCCCGGGTAAGGCATGGATGTTCGTGTTGTTTTCTGTTGAGGTCCTGCCATCCTCTCAGATCTTCTACTGTGGCATATAAACTGACAGGCTCCCATCAGATCTCTGTGGCAAGCAGCTGCTTGAGGGGGTACTATTATTATTATTATATGTCTGGCACAATTACTAGAAAAACACACCAAAGCAAATTTAGGAAAATCAGTCAACCCCTATAGAAAGTAGACCAAATTACATGGTGTCAAAAAATAATGGTGGGGTTTTGAGAACCAATAAGAAAATAATATAGATATTAAAAGGAAAGTAATATTTTAATTTAAAGTATACCTCAAAGATTTTTCATCATAATGAATTTCTACATGTGCACCATTCATGGACCTGCATAGGGTTGGGTTGTTTAACCTCTGAGCGGCACTTTTTTGCACACCATGGGCTAAATGGCCAGGTCACATGGACCCCGAAGGCTCAGAGAAGGTTGGAGGAGGGGACCCACTGGAACAGCTGTTGGGAGACAGATGGTAGCCTCCCATCAAGGCCATCCAGCATGTTCTGTAACGTGCATAGGGTATGGCTCTCCCACACACGGGGCCACGGCTTAATGTCCCATCCGACGGACGTCGGTATTTCCAAGCCCATCGGTGTCCCCTACTGACCGTGGGCAAGGCGGGGAATTTTTGCGGAGATAAATCTCAACGCTGTGGACCTGCATAGGACCAATCAATATCCTGCTTCTTGCCATACACACTGTAGCAATCTCTTGTTACTTGCTCAGTTCCTTCTCTTATGGTGGCATTCAAATGATTCAGATCTTGAATTTTGCCCATGTAAACACAATTCTTTACAAAGCTTCATAAATAAAAATCAATTGGTGTCCAATTAGGACTCCTTGGTGGGCCAAGAATAGGACCACCCACCAAGAACTGTCCTCTGGTGGAAGCCGAAAAAATTGAGTGGGGGAATGTACAGGAACATATAATCTTTTACCTTTTGTGCATTTAGGGACAGCACTTCCCAAAATCCCACCACTATTTGTTAGACACATTGTATTTCAAAATGGATTCTTCACTTGTGAGAGTATTGTGCAAAAATTGCTTTTAACAATTATGGCAACAATCATTAGCATTAAAAATTATTACCTGTCACCAATCATCAAACATCTATCAGGCTTTATATCTGGATACTTTTGTTTGATACAATCAAACATAAATCTGCTTGGTTTCCCAAGAGAAGTTGGTTTTCTTCCTGAAACAGTTTCCACTGCAGCTACAAATGTCCCAGTACCTACAAAAGTAGAATTATATAATCATGGAAGGCAGATTCACGAGTTCTTTATCCTCCACAGTTTGAAACTAGCAAAGCACGATGTACAAATATTCTTTATATCCCCCCCCCCCCCAATTACATTAAGAAGAACAATGCCATGCATTAACATACCCCAAAAATTTTTTTAATATATAAATGACCAAAATAATAATTCAAATTTATGAAATGAAATCTTACCAAGAGAAGGTAGGGTGGTCAGCAAAACTGGCCACTATTTCCGATTATTGTAAATGTTAACAAATTTTCAGCAAGAATGTTCTTGTATAACAATGAAAAAAAACTGGCATAATAACTAATATAATTTTGTCCCATAATGTATATATGTAAAAAAATAAATAGTAAAAAAAAAATTCCTTTCCGTATCCAATCTAAATTTTGAACTGTATATATCCACTTGCATTTCAGTCATGAACAAATTTATTACACTTATAAGTAAAAATTAAGCCTGATTATAGTTATTACAATGTTCTACATTTTCAAGACAAATTAATATGTATTTTTGGTCAGTGAAATATATAGCCAGTTAAAGTTTTTAAGTTCAACAAACTTTTTGAAACACTTACCTGGTATTGTTAAATTGTTTTCAGTGGGAAACTGTTCATCTTGATTGGTTGCAATGAATAAACATTCTGGATTTTTTAAATAACTTGCAGCTTTAGTTAACTTCGGATAGCTGATATGTTCATCAAACCCAACAACAACAGCTCCAACCTATAAATTAAACAATTCCTTACAAAAAATATTACTTTTTGTGGTCTGATTATCTGATAAATTCTGTAAAAATATAAAATCAAAACGTTTGTAGCTTTAATACAATCAATCCACAGAAATGGGTTTAGTTTTTTTTAAATACTATTAGTGTTTTGTGTTCTTAATTCTTTGCAAGTAATAGCTGGTTAGCCCAGGTCACAAAAAATGGTCTGCTTGAAAAAAAAAAAGAATTGGGATCTAACCCATTTCAGACCAAGTACACACATTTCATAAGCTAACCTAACTCGCAGAAGATTATCTACTCTTTATTAGTCATTACTGTTTAATATTCATGCTATCTCTAGAAGTTACTTGCTTATAAAACAGCAAAATGAAAACTTTCAAAGTATTTTCAATTATAAACATAATAAAGTTTATAGCTTTATGACAAATAATTCTAGCACAGCTTTAAAATGCATCAGCAATAGCTAATAAATCTATTCCAAAATTCAATCAACTTTTCATTATTTACTGCTCCTGGCAATCAGTCCTTGTGTCCCACATAGTATCTCACTTAAATAATATCCAGATAAAAAAATAGAAAATCCAGATTCAAAATCATGATATAGAGTGTAGAGGTAGTAGAACTTGCTTCAATGATATTCACGTGTCTGAATCTAAACATCATGCAAATACATATTCCTATACAAGGGTGGATCATTTAATTTATGGACTGCCATTGGCAACAATTAGAAGTTAACCCTTTGCACTCAAATTTAAAACTGGTAACACCTATAAAATTTTTTTTATAAGTGTTACCAGTTACTCGAAGCAATATTAATAAAAAAAATAGCTTTTCTATATTGTAGCTTAAAATTTTTTAAATATAAATATTATCAAAATACTTGCCTGCAAAAACTTTTTTATTGATAAGTACCTTTATACATATTTATGAAACAAAAATAAGTGATTTACAAAAAAAAACCCCACAAAACAACAACACATATACAAAAACTAAAACTTATAATTTTTTAACATCTGATACCATTCAAAACAGTCACCAACATGCATGTGATGATTTTGCAGACATGTATCACAAAAAAAGTGGGTTTCATGTCTACCACCTGGCATTTTTCTATTGGAACAAACTAGTCTTTTTTTGGTCCCATTATGCAAGATACTAATTTATTGTTTAGTCTGTTTTATCCATCCACCAGAAAAGTTGTTGAAAACAAGTTCATCGTCACTGCTACGATCGCGTTATAACTTCTATCACTGATATTTATTTTATCTGCCATGTTTATGGGTAAAAATTATGATCATGAATAATAATATGGAGTACAGATAGACACACAACCATCCACTACAGACATTAGCGCCAGATTGACCATAACGTATCACCACTATGGCGCCAAGTTTTACCATAAAATCAAGATGGCATCGATGTGGAACTCTTGGGTGCAAAGGATTAATACATGATATGTGGCAACACAGCAATTTTCAAGGGCATATAGCAGTGAGTGCAAGTTGAAATATATTGCAATACAGTTGGAAGTAACAGCAAAACAGTATGCAGTCAGCCTGTCGTTTTCTTGTTTTGGAAAGGTGTTCATAATTTGTGCATATTTTTTAGACTATGGCTAATCTGGAAACTGAGCAGTGGTATGTGATATGTTGTTGTGCTTGAATAAAAAAATAAATAAATACCCCCTCAAGCAGCTGCTTGCCACAGAGGTCTGACAACAAAGTGCAAATTTCAAATGGCAGTAAAACTTCAAAGACAGGTGTAATTCTGTGGAGGACGTCCCAAGATCTGGGCAGTCAAGCATAAAAACACCTTTCCAAAGCAAGAATATGACAGATTGACTGCATACTATTCTGCTGTTATCATGTTGCTGCATTACATTCAACTTGCAAAACTGCTTTCTGCCCTTGAAGAGTAACTGTAGTGCCACATATGATGTATTAACTCATACAAAAACTGCTAATTGTTGGAGATGGTGGCACATGAATTAAATGATCCACCTAAATATATAACATTTACAGCCAAGTGGTTACCATGTTTGGCTGTATATCAAAGTAACCTGGGTCTATCTGCAGATATCAACTTGGTCATAGATCTTATATATGGCATAGACATTGATAGGTTACTGCAGACATCTATAGCAAACAGTTGTCTGAAGGGTAATTTATTTTTAATTCTTTTTACATATTGAAATAAAAATAGCATAGCATTTGCAATATGAATGTTTAACAATTTAAGAAGTTTTTAGAATAGTAATATTAGGTTCTGAATATGATTACTGTGTTAGATGTTTTAACAGTTGATAAACCCACCATTGCAAATTGAACTACTGTACTAATCTATTGTCGATTTCATCTCACAACCGATCTAAATAAGTAACAGGATTCTATCTTTATTAATCTTACAAACTGCTGAAAACAAGTAATGCAATCCTAATACATTATCATTATTTGCGTTTCACCTCCCCTCTACTCTTTTACATTAAATCAAAGAGTCGTTTGCCATTTATTATTGGGGTGGGGGTGGCTCAGTCAGTAGCGCTCCAGGCTCGTAATCTGTAGTTCCCAGGTTCGAGTCCCAGCTGAGTCAACGTTGAGGTTTATTTCCGCAAAATTCCCCGCCCTGCCCACGGTCAGTAGGGGACACCGATGGGCTTGGAAAGGCCGCCGTCCGTCGGATGGGACATTAAGCCGTGGCCCCGTGTGCAGGAGAGCCATACCCTGTGCATGTTAAAAAACATGCTGGATGGCCTTGACAGGGGCTAACATCTGTCTCCCAACAGCTGTTCCAGTGGGTCCCCTCCCCCAACCTTCTCTGAGCCTTCGGGGTCCATATGACCTGGCCATTTAGCCCATGGTGTGCAAAAAAGTGCCACTCAGAGGTAAAACAACCCAACCCATTTATTATTACAAGAGAAACTTAGGTTCTAATGACTGAAGGTGACACTATATTGCATAGAACTTGGGATAAATAATTGGCACCAACAAATTAGTTTTAAAATTATCTCTACTAGCCCTGGAAAAATGTATATTTTTCTTGTGTTGTCTTTCTGCCAAGGTCTTGCCTTCCTTACAGATCTGCTCAATGGTATATTTATATTGACAGGCTCTTGTCAGACCTCTGTGGCAAGCAGCTGCTTGAGTGGTTTTTTTATATACATATTTATTATTTTATTATATACATTATATTATTATTATACATATATTACAAAGAAAAATTTGTGTTTTAAAATGCAAGTTTAAACACAATTATTTTTCCCCCATATTGAAAGATCCTTTTTAGCATAAAGCAACTTAACAACTATGTTATGACAGTTTTTTATTTACATAAATATGTATATTTGACTAACCTCTGGATCTAGCTTAAGTTCACTTAACCACTGTATCCAGTTTGATGGAATTGGATCAGGCTACAAATAAGAGAAAAAACTTTAATCCATCATGTGCAATTTATAGATGTATTATTTATGTAGAATCCTATTCCAATACTATTCTAAACATAAGATGAAATTTAGCAGCTGCATATATTAACTCAATGAATTCACAGAAAGGTCTAAGATATGTATAGTAAATATTAGAGAGTGGCCAGATGTATTAAAACTTCCAATCCATTTATTTCTCTTTCCATAATTTAGTAACTTTCAAACAAGTTGTAATAATTAAAAAATAAGTGTTTCAGATTGAGAGAGAGTGTTGTAACTTACCTATTTACTTTGTAGGCAGAAAATTACGATTAATGCTAAATGATAATCTTAATAAAATTACTTATTATTTATACACTGAGATGCCATTTATTAGGCATACAGGTGCATTATCTAGTAGATGTACCTAATAAACTGTCACCTCCATGAATTAAATAATCTACCTACATATATATAATGTGCAATCATATTTACAACCAAGTGGTTACCATGTTCGGCTGTATATCAAAGTAACTTTAGTTTGAATCCTGAATAAAGAACATGTGGGTGAGAATAAAACAATGTGTTGCACCTCTTTGGCCTACAGAGCAGCCTGAATTTGTCGGGGCATGGAACTTACAAGATGCTGGATGTGTTGTGCAGGAATGCTGAACCATGCAGAAATGACTTGTGTCATGCAGTTGCTGCATATTAGACGGCGGTACAGTCTCGCTGCAAACAGCCTTACTATTTCATTCCAAAGATGATTGATATAGGTTAGATCTGGGGACTCTGCAGGCCAATGAAGAAAGGAAAACTGGTTGACATATGCCTGGAAACGTTTGATGATGATACATGCCTTTTGAACAGGTGCATCATCATGCTGAACATGTGCATCTGAATGAGGATAAACTGTAGCCATAAAAGGATGAACTTAGTCAGCAGTGATGTTCAAACATGTTGTAGCATTCAGATATCCTTCAGTGGGCATCAGGAGGTCTAATCTATGTCAGGAGAACATTCCCCACACCATCACACTGCCACCACTGGCCTGTACTGTTGGCACCAGACAAGATGGCTCCATGGCCTCATGTTGCTTGTGCCAGATTCTGATTATCAGCAGGATGCATAAGGAACCTTGATTCGTCCGACTAGGCTACCTTTTTCCAGTCCTCAACGGCCCCGTGTCAATGCTCTTGTGTCCATTGGAAATGCACTTTCACTTTCTTCACTGACAATATCAGCATTCAACATGGCCAGTGGCTATTGTAGCCATTCATGACATGGTCCGATATGTGGCATGTTCAGAGATGACATTCTGCACAACGTTTAACTCTTTAACGCCCAAGAAATCTGAGAAAAAGGTAGAGGGTAATAAAGACAAAAAAATAGCACCATTCGGACTAGTCCATTTCAAAATCTCAGCCGTTTTGGGCGTTCTGGGTGTTAATTCTGCTGTGATTTGCCTGGTTGTGACCCATCTGTTCGCTTGCGTGATTCTTGCCAATCTCCTTTTACCCCTCTGATTGATGAACTGTTTCCATCCAAAGAAACAATCAATGGTAGTTTTTTGCTTTTTGCATCATTTTTGGTAAACCCTTGAAATGGTTGTGTGTGAGAAGCCCAGGAGGACAGCCATTTGCGAAATCCTAGAACAGACATGCCTAGAAAAACCTATCATGTCACGTTCAAAGTTACTTAGGTCGCTGGTTTTGCCCATTCTGATGCTTAATTGCTCAATCCAACTCTAATTGATGCTCAAAAAGCTGGTCTGTCTGATTTATACTGCACACTGCACTTACATGATGTTTTACATGTTGGAATGAACCATTTATGTGACATGGGGTGGTGTACCTAATAAACTGGCATCTCAGTGTATATTAGTTTTAAAACAAGTTTCATAGTTCTGGAGGTAATTAAGTGTAAAAGAACAACAATGCTTTAGCTAAATATCACTTTGTGAATTACTAAAATATTGGTACACTCATGGATACAGTGCTCAGACAACACTGTATAAGTAGAAACCACACAAACTTTGATAAGTCTGTGTTCATGCTGTGAATAAATTGATAGGATACAGCTATGTCAAGATATTTGCAGGGAGAGCAGCTAAACATAGGAAAAGTTCTTGAATTTCACAATGCAGTAAAGGAATTTCCAGTGGTTATTGGATTGTTTTATCTCTGAGTGGCATTATTTTACACACAATGGGCTAAATGGCCAAGTGACTAGGACTCCAAGGGTTCAGAAAAGGTGAGGAGACCCACTGGACAGCTGTTAGGAGACAGATGAGAGCCTCCTGTTAAGGCCATCCAGAGTATTCTTTAATGTTCACAGGGTATGGCTCTCTCGTGCACGGAGAGAAGACTCCCTAACAATTAGAATTGCTAGCATCAACAGTATAAATAGTCATTATCAAAACCTTTCATCTGTTCCTGTACAGGATTCACTTTGTTCACTATTCAAAGCAGAAGCAGACTGGCCTTTTTTTTTTCAGGGATGCAGCTACATCAGGGAGAACTGGGTGTGATAAAATCTTGATTTTGAGATTTTGAAAGATTTCAATACTTATTCTGTTGATAGTTCATATTTATTTATTAATTTCTCCCCAAAATTCCACGAAAAAGAATTATTATTATTAACAAAAAAAGTCTTGCTTCTATGGGGACTCAGGACACTAGAGAAACTAGTGTATCTTGCTGGTCGGTATCTGCTTCAAAGCACTGATTAGTATCTTGGCTTTGCACCGAATTTTTAGAAAGAATGAGTGAACAATTGCCCTAACATCTCTTGGATGGATAGTTCATATTTACCTTATCCATAGTCAATTACACCAAACTGCCTTTGTACAGAAGCATACTGAGGATATTACACGACAGTTTCCAAGACCTATATCTCACATACCTTTATGCTACTATATATCATGCTCAACTAGTGCTTTGTTGTTTAACAACTGCCCTACAGCCAGCATACCTTCCACTGTAATAGGTTTCTGTGAAGCAGTCATATCTAATAGGTCCTATTCCTCTTTACACACTTTCCATAATCTATCAACAGCCCATGGTCAATGTTTACTTAAATCCCATTTCAAGAGTGGGATCCTGACCAATGGACTTTTGTGTATTTACACAAAAGTCCATTGGTCAGGTCATCTCGTGATTTCACAGGAATGTCCTTGAATGGTATAGCGTGGATTCTAGTTTCTCTGCAATCTATTGAAGATATGTTTGCATAGACACTGAGATAGGATTCCAAGCTTTGTTTTAATGCAACTACATGATGTTGACATCCATACAAGTATTTTGGCTATATTGCAGTTTACTCTCTCCAAGACATTCATCTGATAGTTGGAGTTCACTCTGGCATTCTTTTCCACCCTATGATTTTGCAACTTCTCATCAGAAATGTACCCAAGCAATGATCACATAATGTTTGAGAAAACTTTTGACACATTCTCTGTACCCCTTGTGATAGGCTGTTTGGTCAATTGGTCGTTATATATCGACCAATCATAACTTGTTGTATTTGTCTCCTTACATATATCTCTCATCCAATATGGCCACATTTTTTCCACTTTTCACTCATCAGGTAACACTCATACACCTTGCAACAATTGATAAGCTGTTCCATTGCTTGGCAAGAGAGCAACTTCTGGGCATGGGACTTACACACTGAATGGACAAATTATTAGACACACCTACCTAATAAACTGTTGCTCCACCTTTTCCGCTAACAACAGCAGCCAGACATCTTGGTAATGAGGTGTTGAAAACATGGAGGTGGTATTGCTGCCCATGAAGTGAGGATTGCCTGTTGTAGAGCATCCACAGTTGCCGGTAGGGGTTGGTGGGCTTGAACAGATCATTCCAATTTGTCCCACAAATTCTCAATGGGGTTGAGGTCCAGCAATTGAGGGGGCCATTCGAGTGTGGTAAACTTGGGAAGTATATATGATGCTGTCCTGTTGAAAGACGCCATCATGGTGAGGAAAGAGAATCGTTACAAATGGGTGTAAGGTGGTTGGTGAGTATGTTCACATACCTTGTGCTGGTGAGAGTCTCGACGGGTAAGAGTGGCCCAAAGGAAGCCCATGTAAACAGACCCCAAACTGTTACACCACCCCCATCTGCCTGTATGACACCAACTTAGCAAGCTGGGTCCATTGCTTCATGTGATTTACACTACACACACCCTCCCACCAGAGTGATGAGTTGAAACCATAATTCATCAGACCCGATGAAGTGTTTCCAGCCCTCCGCACTCCAGTTGTGATAGGCCTTTGCAAACTGCAGCCTAATCATTCCTGCCTTGCAATCAACAAGAGGACATGATGTGGATGTCAACTGCCATATATTATTTTTTCCATGGTATGATGAATAGTCTTTGTGCATAAGCTTGTATTAAGCCACGGTAGCCGTGCAATTCCTTGTAACAATGTGGGAAGTCTGCACTCACCTTAAGAATCAATTGCATGTTTATATCCACATTTCTCCCACTGGTTGGAAGTTTTGCCATATTTCACATAGTCTTGGTGCAACATTCAACAGTCTGATATGGAAATTCCAACGCTCAGCAGTTGTGGTGGCTGAACAACAGACCTTCCTCGCTGGCCATGGTCAAACTCTTATGTCGCTGCCTTTATCGTGATAACTTTTCTGTAACTAGTTTCCAATGCATAGAGACCTGCTCTATTTATACGCATTGCCAGTTTCAGCATCCCAAGTGGCTGGATGTGATATTTCTGCTTTGCATAGTTATTGGAGTGTATAATAATTTGTTCATTAAGTGTATCCATCTATAAAAATTCAAACTGTAAATGAAGACTGTCTTGGATGATCTTATGCAGTCAACTGGGACACCTTCTTTGCTTTGTGGTTCTCTGGGCTGTAGGATTTTATTCACTATTGTGTGGATCTTCTTGAAAATATCTGGTGTGTGACTGCGGCTCTGTTTCTTTGAGTTCATCTCCTATGCACTGTTTTGCTACATAGATGCCCTTTCATAAAATGCTACATATTCTGTCTTTGCCCATCTTTATCATTTGTGACTCAGAATACCAAGAATGGAAAAGGGTAAAGATGCACCCTTCCAAAAACCTGTCGATCCTCAATGGCATATCGCATGGTTCATGCTCATGAAACAGCATATGTACAACTATTAGGCCACATATGCCATTGCCACAATTTATTTGTAATGGGGTCAGTGAGGTACATTTACATATGAAATCAACACCATGTAACATAATTAACCTCAAGTATATCATTTCTTCTATGATGTAGATAAAACCATGTGAAATGTTTTATAACCAATTGGCCTATTTTTCTTTGAGAAAAGCACAAGAACACAAAAATATGTACCAACACCAAGGAGTAGTATTACAAATTGTTGACAATACAGCCACTCAAGAGAAATGTCAAATGTTGAGAACAATGTTTTAATGCATGATGGCTTCCCATTGAAATGCAATTCTATTTTTTTACTATATAATTGCATACAAAAAATGTAAACAATATTAAAATATTAAAGTAAAAATATCTAATAAATTATATACTTACCCCAATAGGTAGGTATTCAATACCTGCTTCATCAAGCTCTTTGGTTATACCTTTGCTACCAAAAACATAAACTTTTTTCTTGAAGTTTAATGACTTTAGGTAAACTGCAACACAGTAAGATGTTGGAAAAATCTCCTCCTAGAAAACAAAATATAATTTATTCTTGGAAATTTTATTAATTACACATATTCTAATATTACATACCAAAACTTTATATATATATATACAGTATGCTGCAATTAAAAATGCTTAATATAACTATATCATTTTCATCTTTCTCATTCTAATGCCAGCTAAAAGCATATCATTTTGTAGTGCAAGAGTGTAGATATTTACTTTTTCCAAACAGTAGTTGGTATTTTTATAAAAAATTTTTAATTAAAAACATGAACATGAAACATAGAGCTAAGAAAATAAATCAAATTGGGGGAAAAAAAAGAGACATTTATTTACTGCATTATTTTAAAATAATACTAAAATTAATATAATTTCATTTTTGATAAATATTTTATTAATATTCAGAATTAAATACATTTTGTTTTGGCATATAACATGACCTATTTCTGTTCATTAGTTATTTTAGAAGAAAATTCTTAAATTTTATATTTTTCAAAAACATTTAAAATAATAAAAATAAACTTTGCCACTAGAATGAGTTCAGTTTCAGAAACCTGACACTTTAAGGGTTAAAGGTTTCTAAAACAATTCATGACTATCAGTTTTCAAGTTTATAGATCTTCTAATTCACAGCAGTTTCATTGCTTACAATAAAAGAATTATGAAAACCTCCATTTTGAAGGCTGAGTAGCTTTTCTTCATTGCCACTTAGTGAGGAACAAGAACCTGGTGTTGCTGTCCTGGGGCTGATAGCATTGATCTGGAATTAACCATGTTTATCACTTCTTTCACTAATTATTTATATATTCCTTGGATGACATGCTACAGATTTGTCAATTTAGGTTTATACATTTCTCTAAATTTGTTGATAGTAAGTTTCATCAAAACAAAAAGCTATACTGTTAGTGGTAAATATTTTTCAGTTCTAGTGATTATATATTACTCATTCATCCTCTTTAACAATTATTAGCACAATGATAATCTTGCTGCTACAGTTGGTTAAAAACATGTTTCAAACTTATTTCATGTAAAAAAATGCTACCTTACCAGTGTAGCTTTAAAACCAAGATTTTCACATTTCTTTAGGTATTCTTCTCTTGCTTTTGTGCTGTTGTTTGTAACATAAAAAATCTTCTTTCCCTGTAAAACAAAATCAAGAACTTAATCAGTTAAAACTTGAAAAATATAACCTTCAGAAAAATAAAGTTCTAAAACTGAAACAACCTTTAACACACAGAGGTATTTATGTAGCAGTCATATCAGAATAATATGACCACCTACCATAGTATATGTATGGAAGGTGGTCATATTATTCTGATATGACTGTGTATATACACACACACTCAGTAGCCACTGAATTACTATTACCCAGACACAGAAGCTTAATACCTTCAATATCATATTAGAATACATGATTTCAAGGTAAAAATTAATTTGCAAAGTTGGAATGGTGCATATATAAATTGCTTACTTTTTCTTTCAGTGCATTTATTGTTTCTGGTGATCCAGGTATTACATTATCTCCAAGCCAAAGAACACCTGCAATTATAAAATACAATTCACTATTATTGTCAATTACAGAGTACATCATGTTGATTAACCTTTTATCAAGTAGTACCCAAGACAAGGCCCTTTTTTTTACAATAAAAAAAATATATTTTTAAGTTTACTTACATGGAACAGAAGTAAGCAACTCATTTTCCCTCAAGGTCATACTGTATCTGAATTACCAATGACATGAATATTGGTTTTTTATATATATTTGCACTGAAATGTAAAGCCTGCTACATACAGTTTTTTTTCCATGCCAAGGCTATCCCACCCCCACATAATTGATGGCACAATATGTTGGTTTGGCTACACACAGTCATTTCTGCTTCCATTCCAGTTCTCACACTCATTGTGCATGTGCTTTGCAATACCTGGTTCAACACTCAAAATTCTGGAATGGACAGAGGAAGAGGGTGGAATGTGGTTGGAATTCTAACAGGTACAGAACTCCAGATTTCCCCCAATGAGCTATGCTGTTCACAGTGATAACCTCATTAGAGTCAATTAGGAACCATTCATCTGAGCCATTTAAGGAATGGTGTGGAAGGAAAACTGTACGGAAGGCTCTTAAGATGCAGCATTATCTTTACATACATATGTATATTTGACCACTGTAGGCCAATTCTAGCAATGTCCTGCTTGACATTGCCTACCCATCACATCCTAGGTCTCTCCCTATCTATTAATTATATATATATTATTCTTGTTATAAAAGAAAGTCCCACAAGTATTGCTTCTTGAGAATGTAAATTCTTTTTATACCCAGAGGTCTCAAGTACAAATGCAGACTTTCTCAGTTTTTAATACCAAAAGATTATATACAGAATTTTTCTGCTTTTGTTTATCAAAAGTGCACATTTCAGTTTGCATTTGCAGACATAAAGGTAAGCCATACCTTCACATTATTTAAATAAATTCATTAATCACATAATCACTGTAAATAACAGATTTATTTCACAATTATCACTGTTGGGAGATTTATATCTCCTGTGTTGCAGCTAGAGAGGCTAAAACAATTCGATGGAAATAGTTTGTTTTAGGTGTTGTGCACACGTGGCTTAAGCCGTCCCGTGGCCGGGTGGTTAGCACACTTGGCTATTAATCTAAGGGACCGGGTTTGAGCTCCGGGTAAGGCATGGATGTGTGAGTCATTTTCTGCTGAGGTCCTGCCATCCTCACAGATCTTCTACTATGGCATATAAACTGACAGGCTCCTGTCAGACCTCTGTGGCAAGCAGCTGCTTGAGGGGGTGTTTATTTATTTATTTTTTATATTTACTACTACAGGAGGATAATCCTTGGCTGGTACACTTACCATAGTTGCTGCGATGCTTGTCGTCGGTTTGCCAGTCCAATAGCATTGCCAGATGATCGTTGGCACTGTCTGCTGATGCATAGAATGTTTATCTTTTAGCACATGATGGTAGTGTTTTTCTAAGTGTGCTGCAGGATGACATGCTATGGGGCACAGTCACAGACAAGATGTTATTCCAGCTTTAACTGTGATGTGTGGTAGAGGATTATTTTCTGCTGCTTTAAACATCTGGCATATATTCTTGAGCATAATGCATTTTTGTTGGTCTGTTTTGCCAACATCTTCATATACTATCAACTCCTTGGCAGATGGGGTTGATATATCTTTTAAAGATATGTAATTCAAGATTGAAAAATAATATTTTCATTTTTTATTTGATGCATATTTTATTAAATTAAAATATAAATAATTTGATAAAGTCATCTGATTGCCATATTTTAGAAGCGCTAAATGGTATTACTGATTTGTTTGTTAATGTTACTCTGTATTGAAGCAATCACCTGATTGAAGTTCACAAGTTTGATTTGAACTATTATCAACATATTTTTTCTTAAATTTTTGAAAATCTCCTAAAAATTAACAAAAAACTGCTATTTTTAAAACCTGAAGATGTTGAAGGTAATTATGAAATAAGTACCTATTTTTTTGGCATACCACTGTAAAAAGTGCTATTAAAATTAATATGTTACTACAATGTTCCATTTACTTCCATAAAATTCAGAATTAAATTCTCTTTGATTTGGTATATAACATGGCCAATTTCTGTTGATTAGTTATTTATTAAAAATATTCTAAAGTTGACTTGTTTATTGGACTCTGCAACAAGAGTGGGCTTTTCTCAAAGTATGGTAGAGAAAAAAAAGTTAAATAGAAAAAAATGTTTAATTTAAACATGAAAAAAAATTTTTTTTTGTTATTCAGAAATAAATAGCCTTTCTATTCATGTGCATTATAATCATTTCTGTCTATTAGTGTTTTTTAAATAAATTTTTATTTGTTTTGCCAGATGCATTTTTTTACTGACTCTAAAAAAGTCCTATTAAAATAAGATTAGTCTTTTTTCGTTAAATATTTTATTTTTAGAAAATGCAGAATTAAATGCTGATTAATTTGACATATAACATGCCATAATTCCTTTCATTAGTCATTTGGCAAAAAAAAGTTCTGAAGTTAAAATTTTTTTTTTTTTGCATCCTCAAAGTGAAAAAAAAATAGCTGGACCTGGGAAAGGTTAACTTTTGGATAAATTTTTTATAGGTTTTAGTAAAAAAATTACCCTTTAAGTAGGTGCTTGCCACAGAGATCTGACAGGAGCCTATCAGTTTAATAAGCTATAAAGATTTGTACAGGCATAAAATTAAGATAATCGTTTAAATCAAAAATACGCACATTTGTATTTTTGCAGCAAAGTGTAATAATTTTAATTTTACCAAACTTTGCTACAAAATATCTGGGAATTCTAAAATTTAATATTAGAACTACAGAATATCTTAAAGGTATCAATATGAAATTTCAATACACAAAAGTTGATGAATTTTCACAAAAGCTAGCTGGATTACATATGAAGAAATATGAAAAACAGAGAATTAATGGATTCATGCAAAACTAACAGCAGGAGCGTATAAAAAAATGTGGGGTGTCACTTTCCTTACAGATTTTCTCTTGGTATACTATAATGAGAGGTTCCTGTTAGACCTTTGTGAAAAGAAGCTGTTTGATGACAAATTTATTTTTGTTACACACCAAATAACAAGCATTTTATTTCTAGAGATTTAACTTAAAAATAGTAGATGCTAGGTAAAATACTTTTTTTCTCAAATATTTTTAGCAATCTCAGGCCATTATCCTAACATATATCAGGATAATAAATAAATAAATACCCCCTCAAGCAGCTGCTTGCCACAGAGGTCTGACAGGAGCCTGTCACTTTATATGCCATAGTAGGTCTGAGGATAGCAAGACTTCAGCAGAAAAACATCATGAACATCGATGCCTTATCAGGAGCTCGAACCCAGGTCCCTAATCATAATCAGATAGCCAAGCATGCTAACCACTCGACCATATTTATAAGGTCCGTATTTTAAAGGGTAGATATTGAATAAACAATACTGGGGTTATAAAGGGATTTGAAGGTTTAATTATGGTAAATTGGTGTATTTTGGATGTCTAAACTTAGATCAGAAAGTGGCTTTTGGTATGAAATAAGTATTTCTGTATGTCTATTATGTATTCTTTTATCATGGGATACTACTGTTGTCATAAGGTAATCTGTGTATTTACACTGGATTGATTTTTCTGTTCTGTTGACAACTTGACATTGATCTGGGGGGTGTTCAGAATGCCTCAGTTGCCAATAAAACATTGGCCCTTGTAGTGATTACGGTCCTCAGCCGATAGATGGCATTGTTCAAGTGGCGTGTGACATTGAAGTGTAAAGTGTGATGTCGATGTGTAAAGTATGACGTAGAAATGTAACTGTTCGTTGTTGGTGGCCTATGGCTCTTTGATTTGTTTCTTTTGGGTGGGTAATGTGGAGTCACGTCATGTGTGTGATTTGACAAGAATGTGAAGTTACGTTTGTTTTTTTCGCCATTTTTGCTTGATGACTTCTTTGGATAACATATGCCTATATGGTTAGAGGTAAGTGCGTGTGTATCGTATATTTAATGGGGGGGGGGGGGGTGTTCAGTGATAGGTAGAATATGAATAATTAATATGTTCTAACTTTTTGTTTTGAAAATTGGTTAAGATATGGTAAATAATAAGTTATTAAAGATATTTTGGGATTGGAATTATTTAATATTTGGAGGGTTGTTGTTGATAGTGTGATGTGAGCTGTTTTGTAAAGTTATGGACGTTTTTGAGAAGTGAGAGTTCGGTAGCTTTTTATGGCTGTGTTAAGGGAGAATGTTTTTGTTAGGTTCTTTGGAGTAAGGGGTATTTGAATGGGAAGGGAGGAATGGTTTGTAGGAGTATTATTTGAATTCTTTTTTTTTTTGTGTTGAGTATGATGTGTGTTTTGTTGTGAGTATGGAAGAAAATGGTAAAAGTTTAGAATGTGGGGAAATTAAGTGATAAAAACGAGTGTATTTATGGGGTGTTAGTGTTTTAGGAGAATAGTTTTTGGTGAAACTTATAAAGTGAGTTTTCAGAAGTTTGTAGTGTAGTGGGGGGAGTATGCTTGGGGGAAATAATGTTGCAAGTTTTTGCGTGTGGGATTGAAAATGGCGATAGTAACGAACACGTATTTCATTATAATAGTTTGGGGGTGAATTGAATGTTTTTTAATAGTTACGTGTAGTATGGTAATTATTAATGTATTATAGTGATTTATTAATTTTGTTGTATATTTAAATAAAAAATAAAATAAATAAATACCCCCTCAAGCAGCTGCTTGCCACAGAGGTCTGACAGGAGCTTGTCAGTTTATATGCCACAGTAGGAGATCTGAGAGGATGGCAGGACCTCAGCAGAAAAACGACACACACATCCATGCCTAATCTGGGGCTCGAACCCAGGTCCCTTAGATCAGTAGCCAAGCGTGCTAACCACTCGGCCACGGGACGGCATTTGTATATTTAGGAGTCTTTTAAATTTAGTTATATGATTTATCGTTAATATGTGGAAACGTTTGGCGGCTTTTTGATGTAGTAATTATGGGTATTGTAGAATTGTCGGTGTGTGAAAAAATGGCAGTTTTCCATAAAATCAGGAAAGTTAATGAAAAATTTAGGGGTGGGGTGAGAGTGGCGGAGTCAGTAGTGCGCCAGGCTTGTAATATGTAGTTCCAAGGTTCGAGTCTGAGCTGGGTAAGTGTTTAGATTTATCTCGGCAAACTTCCCAACCCTGCCCATGGTTAGTAGGGGACACCGATGGACCTGGAAAATGCTGGTGTCCGTCGGTTGGGACGTTAAGCCGTGGCCCTGTGTGGGAGAGTCTTAATCTGTATACGTTAAAGAACACGCTGGATGGCCTTGACAGGAAGTTACCATATGTCTCCCAACAGCTTTTCCAGTGGGTACTCTCCACCTACCATCTGTGAGCCTTCGGGGTTCATGTGACCTCGCCATTTAGCCCACGGTGTGGGAAAAAAGTAGGGCTCAGAGGACGAACGACAATGTAATTTAGGGGAGGGTTATTTGAGCTGTAAGATGTTTTTTTATGTCAATTTTTTTTTTATAATTTAGTCAGCGGTGCACTGTTTCTGATTTTCATGTTTTTCGGTTTGTGTTGCATGGGATGACATTATTTAATTTTAGGGCTTTTTTTTTATATTTCAGTCGGCAGTGCACTGTTTCCGATTTTCATGTTTTTCAGTTTGTGTTGCCTGGGATGACATTATTTAGTTTTGGGGCTTTTTTATAATTCGGTCGGCAGTGCACTGTTTCCGATTTTCATGTTTTTCAGTTTGTGTTGCCTGGGATGACATTATTTAGTTTTGGGGCTTTTTTTATAATTCGGTCGGTGGTGCACTGTTTTTGATTTTCATTTTTTCAGTTTGTGTTGCCTGGGAGGACATTATTTAGTTTTGGGGCTTTTTTATAATTCAGTCGGTGGTGCACTGTTGCCGATTTTTTGCTTTTTGGTATGTGTTATGACGACATTTAGTTTTGGGGGCTTTTTTATAATGCCGGTCAGCGATGTATTGTCGATGATGATCTTGGTTTTGTGATGTGTTCGATTTCATTAATTCCGGTGATTTATTTAGGCTAATTATTGTGTGTGTGACTGGATTGATCAGTTTAGTTTTTGGAAATATATTTGTATAGTATTTTAATTATGGAGAAAGAGAGGGGGGTGTATTTCAGGTATTTGTAATATATGGGAAGGCAACTTTAGTGTAGTTTCTTTGTTTAGGGTTTTTTTTTTTAAGAATATGTGGTTGTGTGGGATGTTTTTAGTGAAATCGCGTTTTTTTTTTGTTACGTTGTTTATTTACAACGCAAATTACCGTTACCATGGTAACGGTACTTTGCGTTTGACGCAAACTCGGGTTTTTCGTTACTGTGGTAACGAAAAAAACAATCTTTTTTCTAGAAACCCCTGTTTGGGTTAGGGTCTCGGGGGTTGTGGGAATCAACTAAAAGGGCAGTTTTGTTACGTTCCGTCAACAACAAAATGGCGGCTGAGGCCCGCGATCTGTACTACTGCCAAAACATTAATCTAACCAAAATTTACACTTATGGACATAGTTATGAATACCTCGGTATTTTACAACTTAAAAAAATTATGAATTTTATGATATAAATTAAGCCATTATCTTGCATCTTATCTGGTCTTACCTCTACAATATTTCAATATGATTTTTATAAATATTCACCATCACAATCTGTTAAGATGCAGTCAAATGAATCCAGGAATCCTGATGCAAGTGCTGCTTCATCCAGCTTTCTGCAAGTTTTCTTCAATGTCATACTTCACACTTTGTACACCCTAAGACAATACACCAATACTACCCCATCCGGGCCACAGAGTAATAGGTAATCGGGCACTACAGAAAATCAAGTGAAGAACGAACCAATTTATTTACTTCTTGTTTCTTAGAAGTCGATTTTGCAAGTATTTGTTTTTCAATTTCTTTGCTAGGACTTATAGCCAAGAATCGCTTTATGTTCTAATGTGAAAAATCAACGTGTTTTTATTGAGGGATAATCACAACATATGACTTAACAAACGACCATGCCATACCAGAGTCTCGAACTCGGACTTTGGCAGTCGCAATGTCACTGTGAGTCAACACAATACCACTCAGCCAAACAGGTGCATTTTGCAAATATAAATATCTATTTCATTAGTAAACATCATGCAATTTGACACCTTTTGCACGTGCAGTCGTCCATTTGTTAGAAGCAAAGTGTGCTATGGTTCGTCGGACTATATTACATTCCTCCACTGCTCAAGTTCTCATTGCTTGTGTTCTTATACCACTGGACACGACGATGTGCGTTGACAGGTGTGATGGGGGTCAGTCGGTAGTCCGCTAGTCTCCTAATCTGCAGTCTCAGGTTTGAGTCCCGTCTGGATCAGCGTTGAGATTTATCTCATCAAACCTCCCTGCCTTACTCTCAGTCGGTAGGAGACACCAGTGGGCTTTGAATGGCAACCATCCGTCAAGTGGTATGTTCCATGGCCCTGTGTACAGGAGAGTCATACCTTCTGCACATTAAAGAACACCCTGAATGGCCTTGACAGGAGGCTACCATCTGCTTCCCAATAGCTGTCCAGTGGGTCCTCTCCCCCAACCTTCTCTGAGCCATTGGGGTCCTTGTGTCCTGGCCAATTAGCCCATTTTGTGCAAAAAAAAGTGCCGTTCAAGGGTAAAACAACCTAACCCAAAGGTGTTATGAGTGACTTGTGAAGTGCAACTCTACCATAATATACAGCTCTATGGCGTTCTCGACATACTGTTAGCGAAACTGGCCTATCGCAATCTATGTTGAAATCTGTGCGCAACTAAACATAAACCACAGGCTTTCTGCAAACCTTGGTGTTTCGATTTTTCTGTTCATTATTACCTTAGGTACTTCTTAATGCAGAAATATTTTTAACTGTAGAAAACCTTTCTTTTTTTTTTTCGCACTTTCTAAAATTATTTAACGACAATCAGCAGCAATGACGTCATCGTTCTCCAATGTTTGGATATGTATCAATGTGCATCTGATTACTCCACAAAAAACTAATAAAAAACTCATCCAACTTCATTTCTGTGTATGTATTTAAGCAGTATAATGTGCAAATAAATTAAAAGCTTTCATTGTAATCAACAAAGACTAGAAACCTAAAAAAAAAAATTGTTATAAAACAGTGTACCATCTCTTTTCGCCACAAACACACAACTGAGTGCGCAAACTTGCTGGTGGAGAGCTTGCTGGTGGAGGGCCTTTTCCAACAACTCTACTACCTGATGGTCAATCTCATCCTGTACGGCAATGAGACTCTGATACGGATACACTTTCTTGCTCCCTGGTGGAACCGTGAGCTTAATAATATCTGGCTGTCACTTTGTGACCCACACTTCACCAGAACACGTGGAAACTGCCTCAATAATACTGCTAGTTTCTTATGTTACCCCTCAGAAATGTACTGTTTTTCAATCAAACATTTGTCTATCTGTATTGCTAAGATGCTTTTACTTATGGGGCTCTGGCAGAATTCACCAAATTCCTGATCTGCATCAAAGATTACTCCAGTGTGAGAAACTCAGGCAGTGAACTTCTGATATGGTTGGCATGAATTGCATTAAACCAGTCAGGATGTAATCGAACCCGTTATCCAAAATCAGATGTGTGCTTCAAATATGATATTGATCAGTGATGCGATAAAATATGATGGGAAGGTTAGAAGCCCTTCAACAATGGGCTTCCTGCTATCCCAAATTGACCAGTCTACCTGGAATACAATTTATTCATTAAGTCCGGCGCTAACACGATAACCTGATCCCCTACTACAAATTCCTTTCTCTTGGACCTTAAATTGCAGTGTTGCAGATATTTCTATTGGTGCGCTGAGGCAACCACTCTGCCTTCTCTGCAGCCAGCTCCATGCATTCTTCCAATTCCTTAAAGTACTGTACTGCAGACTTAGTCAACGTGGCAGGTAAGTACACTTCGCCAGCCCAAGTAATCCTCCAAACTAAAAGGTGTCCCCTGGAGGTCCTGACATACAAAAGCTGGAATCGCAGTTGTGACAGTGGCTTCAATTGGCACTTTGTCACTCCTTGTTAGCCCCCTTCTCAGCAAGTTGTGTGCAGCCGTATTGCACACAACTTGCAATACGGGTTAATATACCGTGTAATGCAGTCAATAAAATGAGAGCTGGAACCACTGCTTTGTTTTTGTAGAGCCTAAGTGAGATGCTCTAACGCTGCTACGAGTGCCTCATAATAGGGAGCACTATTTGTAAAAGTTCCCCATCGATTCCTTTTCAACAAGAGACTATCGCGAATGAGGAAGTTGTTTTTGCCCTTTGTGGAATCTAACCACAAGTTACTTAAAGAATTGTATCCCTTCTGCGAGGTACGAAACTGTGTGGCCTGTTTGATGGCTAAAGATTCGTTGTTCAAGCTATCACTTCGCTCGTCTCCAGTCTCAAAGTTTGATATCATGATCTGCACTTTGTTCCCATCTACTGGTGAATAGCACCACGTAGTAGCCAAGATCACTTGCCCGCTTATCCTCTGAGCAATCAACAGTAGTCACGTGATCTCGATCCTTGATCAGGCAGCGTGTTGGCTTTATTAGCAATGAAGCTTATTAGCAATGGTGACGTCATCTGGCAGCTTCTTAAGCTCACAATTCGCTTTTGAACTGGAGCTCAGGTTCGGCCATTGTAGTTAATTCTGGTCTCAACTGTTCTGCCGTTTCTTTGGTAAGTAGGCAAAATACAGTTAACTCTGGCATACGACTGCTACAATTTCAAACTGAGGATAAACATAGCACACTAAATCGTTTCTCACAATTCGCATTGGCACATTGATTAAAACCGCAATGATATGCTGTCCAAATGTTGATCTCAGAAGAATTCGACTGAGTGTGTACAGAATCACTCTGGGGCTACATCATGCCTAGGAACATTAATCTGTGCCCCTGAATCGATAATTATAGTAAAAACTTTATTGCCATAACACACCTTTACTTTCTCAAGTTTGCTTAATTATATCGTTTTCTCTGAAATTTGGCCGCTTTTTGCGCAAGAATCTGAGTCGCTAACTTCACATAGAGTGATCCATCTTCTGTTATAACTTCGCGTTGTTCAGCTACAACGCTTCGCGCACCTGCAGATGGCAATTTGCTTCCATTTTGCAGTCTCGGACATTCTCGTCACAAATGGCACAAAAACCCATACTCAAAACATTGAAGTGCGATGCTTACTTTTGACGATATTCGGGTTTGCGTCTTACTAATGTGGGCATTGTACTTTGATGTAAAATCTCTCCTAGGAGGGATAATACAATGGGGTACCTTCTTGTCCACCACAACTTGGTTTCTCAAGTGGTGGCAGATGCATTCAACATGTTCTCGAGGTTTAAACCAAACAATGTGACTTCGGACTTGATCATATTGGACACCAAGAGGTCTACAAGTCCCGCATATGTCGACTTTTCAGTATTTAAAAGTATCGCCACATTTTTCTCTCTCTTGCTCCGCAAAAGTATACCAAGTCTTGCCATATAATTTATTTGCTCCATCGAGATGTTTAAATTCTACAGCAGACACATTACAACGGTTCAAGATGTATTCTTTCAATTTATTGAAATTGTTTGCGTCTTCCTCGGGCAATGAGATCACAAGATCATGCAACTTCTTCCTAGAATCGGAAAGACGACTTTCGCTTACGTGTCTGTTGGTACACTAGTGAAGGTACTTTCCATGTGCTTGAAGAATAAAAACAATCCCTTAATGGGAAGCCATCTGTACCCGCTCATTTAATCCACGAGGACACCATATACGATAACTTCTCTTTTGCTAGGGGATGTTGGGTTGTGGGTAGGAGCATTTATCAGGTACTCTATGATTGCAAGTAAAGTCACTGGTGGCCAGAAATCATTATGCTTCAATGGTTACTATTAACAATTGGTTTATTATACATATATACACAGTCGTATTAGAAAAATATGACCACCTATCTAATAATTTGAATGGTAGGTGGTCATATTATTCTGATACGACTGTGTATATACTTTTTTTTTTATATAACAGCCTATTCTAGACTACATTCTGGTCATGAACTATCTATGTATGAGCCAGCCACTAAACCTGGACCTTAAGTCCAGCGAAGGATGATCTTTGTTCAGGGAATGCAAGGGCAACGGTCTCTGATTGACCACCTTCACTGTCACAGCAGCCGAATTCCTCTCTTAACCTACCCTATCACGTTGCCCGGTCAGTTCACGTGGTCTGGCGGAGAAAGGGTGAGAGAGCGAGCACTACTATTGACCGATTCACCTTAGCTTGCTGGAACACTCCTGGGAAGATTATGGACCAGATGATAGGGTGGCAAATTGTCACCCTTATAAAGTGGTCCAGAAGAATGAAAAGGATGTATCACTACTACTGGGAAGTTCTTTCTCTAGTCGGGAAGTGCGGGCGAACTGGCTGTCTGTTGGCCAACCAGATGAATACTGGACCGTTACATGCGCCTTAAAAAGTAGAAAACAAACCTAAAAACATATCGATAGTGCAGTCACAGAATTCGTATTCGCTTAAAAGAAAAATAAAGCGCCGATTTACCTACTCAAGATTGTAGCGCCCTATGTTCTTTAAAGTGAATACGAGATTCAGTGACTGACTGCACTATCGATATGCTTTAGATTTATTTTCTACTTAAAATAGTGTTTTTTTTTAATTTTTAATTTAGTAATAAACGAAGAAATATTTTTCTTAATATTGTTGCAAATTTAAAATGGATAGGCACTGAGTGTGAGTAATAATAACTATATTTTCAAACCAATTACAATACAATGCAAATTGTTACAAAACATGGATGAAGTATTTTATAAACTAATTAACTACTATCATACATGTCATTAACCTTTTTGTATAGAGCATACAATATCAGCTCTGTCTGTTGTACTAAAATACTACCTCTTCACTTTGTTCGTCATATCTCTTGAATACATTCACTACAGGCGTAAATAATCCTTCGTCTTTGATTAAATCACTAGACTTATCAAACTAGCAAAAACGACCGCCCGTGCACACATCACATAAAAGATACTTATTGTCTTTTACTTATCGCGCACTGAATCAGACCATCTGAACGTCCTTTCAAATCTCACAACTTTTTACACACTGCACTGCTCTATTTTTCATTCTTCCGAATCGTTCTCAGTTCCAATTCGTTGGCTAATTAAATCTCTCCTAGAAGCACACACGAGGGTTTAAGTCACGTTAAGTCATGAAGTCACTGTTGCTCGTTCACTGTCGCAACAATATAAATATTGTTGAAGAGCTTTTGTATTTCGAATTACATACCACTACGATAGAGCGTATACTCTATCATAGTGAATACCAGTGGCGGTCTGGTAAATGGAAACAGCCCTGCAAATCATCAGTGGACAGTAATTCAGCAAAGAGTGCCTTCAGAAACTTTTTCCCCCTTGGGGGAGGAACAAACTATACTTTTTTGACCAAGGTCAAGAGTGTATGGAATATCTCACTAGTGATTTTGCCTCCAGGAAATTTTTGAAAAGAAGTGAAGAAATACTCCATTTTAAGGGTACATAAGCTTTTTTAATAGCTTCGAAAAAATCTTGGCACATAACATACATTAGCTTTGGCAAGACATTTCTGTTGGAGGGGGGGAGGGGTCTTTTTTTTAAATCATAAGAGATCACTGGAAACATTATTTCTGTTGGCAACTCAAAAAACAAATATCAAAATTCCCAAATTGACTCATAATTTCATATCTTGCCGATTACTCTCTTATTCAACATTTTTTTCGTGGTTGCTGTTAAAAAAATGAGGTAGCCATACCCATTTCCTATATCCTGACAAGCTGCAACTGCCTTAGTATCTTTTCACTCAATTTTGTTAACACACATTTTCCCAAAGCCTTTGAACTGTGCCTTGTAGAGAGTTTTCGCATTTTTCAATTTCGAGCTTTTAAATATTTAAGGGAGAATCTTTAGTCCCCACCCTGGGTACCTGCCCGGTCATGTGATATGACCAGGAATGATATGGCCCTGCCCTCCTGCAATCAAAAAGTATTGAAATGGCTTGAACGTTTGTTTTAGGTTAGGTAGGAACGTTAGAGGAGGAATTGGAATTTTACATTGTTTGCAACCTCACATCAGATTCATTTCGAACCATCTTTTTTTTTTTTAAACGATTCTGAACTTTATGATTATTAAAACTGTTACAAAATAATTTGACTTATTCAGATGTCAGCACTTCCAAAAAAACCAATATTTGATCGGGATACAGTCGTATCATATGAACTCACGTGTCCATATGAAAATATGTTATAACATAATGTGCCCTATATTATTATTATGGTATTAGTTGATCCTGCATACAACTTTTTTTAAAATATATTCTTTGGAAATTCTTTAGAGTAGTTTACTGATATTTTCAAGGGGTCCTCAGCTTTTGGGAGGCTCTACTCAGAAATCACACCATGTGAAGAATTAAAAGAATGGTGGAGCAAGATTTATTGGTACCCAATAATCATTATTGTCTCCAGAAGCAGTTGTTTCAAATGAGCCGTTTCGACAAGATCACTAAATCTGATATGCTGACCGAATTTAAGCGAACCAACCAGACCCACTAAACCTTTGTGCATGAAAAAAGGACAAGTTGTCAATCAACTAACCACTCATAGAATGGTTGTGTAGGATCTTATGATGCATTAGTAACACGCATGGAATGATTAGGAATAGTGTAACGCATGAACGAAATGATAGTAGTAGAATTAGAATGCTAGGGATGTTTTGTGAATGAAATGGAACATTTTGAATTTGGAGAATTCACATAAAAGGGGGAAGATTCAGTGCCAATAGTTCTCCATTCAACACAAAGTTCAACAAGGGGGCATCCAACAAGATGCCAAAGCTGCACATAGACTTGGGTTATTTTACCTCTGAGTAGCACTTTTCTGCACACCATGGGCTAAATGGCCAGGTCACAAGGACCCCAAAGGATCAGAGAGAAGGTTGGGGGAGGGGATCAACTGGAACAGCTGTTGGGTGACAGATGGTAGCCTCCAGTCAAGGCCATCCAGCGTGCTGTTTAAAGTGCACAGGGTATGGCTCTCCTGCACACAGGGAAACGGCTTAACGTCACATCCGACGGATGGTGGCCTTTCCAAGCCTATTGGTGTCCCCTACTGACCGTGAGCAGGTCGGGGAGTTTTGTAGAAATAAATCTCAATGCTGGAACTAGAACCTGGAAACTACAGATTATGAGCCTGGCGTGCTGACTGAGCTACCTCTATTCACACAGGAAGGGGATGCAAGTTCTATATATCAAGAATAGGGGAGGAAATTTGCATTGCCTGGGCCAAAGCAAAGAACGAACCTGCAAACCCCAAATTTGATCAGTCTGTTAAGCCTAGCAGTTAAACTTAACAGACTGAGCATGGGGTGGGGACACGACCTCCTGCTTACGAGAAGCAGAGGCTAAAGTGGTGCACTGCTGGCTGCCCGTCCCCTGACTAATCGACTCCTCAATTGTATAGCAGGCAAAAAGAGGAATCCAGTAGCTGAGGACTAGGTAGAGTCCAAATGTGACTGTGAGGAACGTCCTTTACGGGACAACATTCATAGCATACAGCTGGTGCTGATAGGCAAGGGGTTCTGTATCTAGGGTGTCCAGTTTTTGACTGGTAAAAACCTGCACAATCAGAAAATGTCAGTTTCAGCTTTCTTAAACCAGGACAGTTTGGTAACTGTTTAGTGAAACTGTTGCATTTGGGGAATTTCTTCTCCGAAGTCTAAAGAACACAGAAAACTTCACTAATGCAGTTGCACAATAGTCAGGGCACATGCATGACGTACAATTGGCGGGAGAAGCAATAACTCACCCACTATGCTTCTTGCATATATTGATGGTAAGCCTATCTCACAAAAGCGCAACTTTTATGGTTACCAGGGACGTGTTGGAAAAGGTACGATTTTCTCGTGGCATGGCTATTTTTAAGCCCCCCCCCCCCCATGCGATGCTGCGGCAAAGTTTGCCAACGACATTCAACTACACTGCCAGCGAGCATCGACTCTTTCGTGCTCAGAGGAAACCGCATTTTTCCAAAACAAAATGTTCGCGTAAATTTAAAAAAGGAGTAAATGCAGTGAGCATGTTATTCGAAATGTGTTAATTAAATTTACATAAATCGAGAGCCGACTATATATTGTGACAAAATATCAGGACATTTAAACGTCCTGAATACTTTTTTCAGGGCAATATTGTAAAAAACCAGGACAAATCTCTGAAAACTGGGATATATGGACACCCTAGCTGTAATGTCTTGGGACCCCCAGCCCTCATAGGAATAAGTAGCTCCCCTTTAATAATAATAACTTTTATTAAATCTTTATAATATTAGGTGTTTATAAACGCCTTTTATTTTATGTTACATGTTCCACGGAATTGCACAAAACACTATTTTAAGGGTAAGTACCACAGAGAATAATTAAGTTACAAATATACTACAAAAAATTTGCATTTAACCACCAACAATCAACAGAAAAAGTATTAAAATCTTTCTTAAAATAAGGGGAAAAGTTTTTTTACTGAAGCACCCCTCCCCCCTCTCATAATTGGGTCTCTGAATTGGTGCCAGTGTCCTCATCGCGCACACGCAGGTTGTTGTTGGGTTGTTTTCCTCTGAGTGGCACTTTTTGCACACTATGGGCTAAATGGCCAATTCACATGGACCCCGAAGGCTCAGAATAGGTTGGGGGGAGGGCACCCACTGGAACAGCTGTTGTCAAGAGCCCGTCAAGGCCATCCAGTGTGTTCTTTAACGTGCACAGGGTATGGCTCTCCCACACACGGGACCACGACTTAACGCCCCATTCGACGAACAGTGGTCTTTCCAAACCCATCAGTGTCCTCTACTGACTGTGGGCAGAGCGAGGAATTTTGCGGAGATAAATCTCAACGCTGACGCAACTGGGACTCGAACCTGGGAACTAGATTATGAGCCTGGCGCTGACGAGCCACCCCTGCCCCACGCACACGCAGTTGTTTAGGATCCTGTGAATACAGCTGATGAAGCAGAATCTTTAAAGGATGGTTCCCTAACTCTGACCAGGGTCCAACTGGACAGGTGAAACTACACAAAAAAATTTATAAGATAGTAATGCTGAAAATCAAACTATTTTATATTACTAGAAATACCTATATTTTAACCATTTAACTATTTGTATGAAACAAACGTTAAAAAACGAACAAAACAGGTACATCCTTGTTGAATATATGCAGACAGTAATTGTCAGATATCAAAATTGAACAATGAAGAGGTTAATGAAAAAAACAAGAATATGTCACAAATATTTCACTTTTAATCCGAATTGAAATATAGCATGTTATGAAAAAAAAAAAAAGGAATTATGTCACTTAAAAGTACAAAACGACAAATTATATCGTACATAAAAAACGTTGAATAATTTTGTTTAATAAGGTTTCATTATATACACATATACAGAGATCTTATTGCATTCTAGCTGTATGTAGGAATGTATGTATAGACAATGTTTCAGCTAAAATTAAACTGTAAAAATACATATCAAAACATTAATTTCATTTCATCCAAAGTCCATTACATCTTAAGAATATGACATTTTGTTTTTTGGTTTTAAAACTATTCCATAGTATATTTGAAAGAATTACATAATATCAGACTATTCTGCTCTTAGCGAAAAATTTAAATAAAATTAACACTATACACACTTTTCTCATTGTTACAGTAAGAAAATGGCATGTGTATAACTTCAATTAATATAGAAAAAGTTGCTATATTTGCTATGAGGTGTTTATCGAAAGTATTTTATGTAACTGCAGGGTTTGCCATTTTATTTACAATGCTAATACACATAAATTTGTCACTTACTCCTGACTATGCAAGGAAATCTGATCAAAATGACTAATTTTAACATCAACTTTTTATTGTGAATTATGAAACTTTTACTTTCAATAGTTTTGGATTATTAACTTTAATTACAAGTATTTTATTTATTTTTTTTTAACTAAGTTTTGATCCATGTTCATATTCAATTCACTAGAATTATCAATTTAGGCAAAAAACAACTATAATTAGATGTAATTCGAAAAGCATATTTTCAGCATCTGATGTGGATTTCAAAGTACGCTTTGTTCAACTTCCTAAAAATAAAATTACTTTGCAAGAAATCCATAAAGTAAATAGCATAGATCAAAAAGCGGTTAGTTTCATCTTTGAAGAGCACTTTTCATTTTTTGTTATGCCCTTTTGAATTGATAGTCGTATTTCCCTGTATGAGATGTTCAATTTTCTCCCCAGAGAAGTACTACTTCCATTTTCTGTTTTTATGAATCTGGGAAGATTTTCATCATGCATGTTAATCTAACCATTTTAGCGAAAGTGTCATGTATATTTAATAATTAACTAATTCAAAATTTCTTCCAAAGTCCAACAAAAAAAAAGAGTGCTTCCCTCTACAGCAGTTTCTCAACCAATGCTCCATATGTTGTTCGTATTAAACTAGAAGAACGCATATCGCCTCTGGTGCATATGAGAATTTCGTTTTCAAAGTAAGTTTTTCCTTTACTTACTGTTTCATTCCTTAAAAGTTTGCATTTTCCCCATCATCCGCTATCTCAAATTAAAATAGTATTTTATTAGTAATTATACAACATAAAAGTATTCGTCTTTTAATTTTTAAATCTAAAAAGTTGTATTTCCCACACCTCTCTCAGAAAAGTGGCTAAATTATTACTGTCAGTGTAAGATCTCTTAAAAACTACCATTGATTTTTCAAATTTCTATTCTATACATATTATTTGTAAAACTTGATAACAGCTCTTCCCGTTTCATATTTAGTTATCTGTAAAGATATATATATATTAAAACTACTATTTGAAAAATGCGATTTCATAAATACCAATCAAACTAAAAAAGTTTTGTAATTATCATTTTCATTGTTTCCAATCGAAACTTCATGACGTTCACATTCCACCAAAATCTCATTTCTATCATTAATACATCGTTGCAATATTCGTTTGAAATTTTAAAACTTTTTCACCGTTAGAGGGCGGATCATAATATTTGATCAATTTCTATCTAACCCTAAAAAGATCATAATATTTGATCAATTTCTATCTAACCCTAAAACGAATTTTTCATTTATCTCTAAATACAGTTACTGCTAAAACAAAAAAATTGTGTTCCCCACCCCACCCTTGGGTGTCAGAGGTCAATTCGTTGTTGGTAATGGAAACATCACGACGTTCACATTCTACCACTAAAATTTCAATTTTCTAGCTTAAATACGTCGTTTGCAATATTTGTTTGAAATTTGCAATTTTTTCATCGTTAGAGGGCGCATAGTTTTTGAAAGATTTCAAAAGTATGAATCATGATATTTTATCAATTCGTATCTAACCCAAAAAGAATTTTTCATTTATCTCTAAAAACAAACAATTACCTGCTAAAAAGGTGTATTTTCCCACCTCTTCTGAGTCTAAGGGGTCACCTTATTGTTGGCAATGGGAACTTCGTGGCCTTCACAATCCACCATCAAAATTTCTAGCATATATACATCGTTTGCCATATTCGTTTTAAACTTTCAACTTTTTCCACTGCTAGAGGGCGTAATAATAGCTTTAGAGAGTTTTGGAAAGTGCATATGGTATCATCAATACCTATCCAACACAAAAAAACAAATTTTATTTATCTCTGTAAACAAAAAAGTTCGGTGTCTACAGACGACAAAGCGAAACTATTATCTCGTTTTCTTTGAAAACGAGATAAAAAATATTTTCTTCTGATTTCATTATAATCTTGTGTATTTTTTTTTGGGGGGGGGGGGTTATCTATTTTACAAGGAGAGTGTTTTAAAACAGCTAATGTATAATTTCGAAATTTGTTCGTGTTCGGTATAAAACTCTTATTACAGCTAGGTGTCGCATACAAAAAAAACTTTAAACTGGTGCTTAACTACCTATAAAAGGTTGAGAAATACTGCTCTAGAATACCATTGAAAAATTGTTCATCCAATCCCATGAAATAGACATTTGTTTACAATATCATATTGATTTCGCATCTTGATGATGTTCTACACGTTACAGCAATTCTTAGTAAAAATATGGATACATATATATGCAAAATTCATCTGCTGTGGTTTTAGTGCTATGGCATAAAAACAATGCCAGCAGTTAACATTTACTTTAATTTTTGTTAAATCAAATTTCTAGCATCTCATCAATATATGAGGAACAGTACACCCCACTGTGCCTAACCATACACATATATATATAGTACTTAACTTTTATCGTCAGTATAAATAAAATATATACCCCCTCAAGCAGCTGCTTGCCACAGAGGTCTGACAGGAGCATATCAGTTTATACGCCATATTAGGTCTGAGGATGGCGGGACCTCATTAGAAAAACGACATATACATCCATGCCTTAACCTGGGGCTCAAACCAAGGTCCCTTAGATCAGTAGCCAAGCGCGCTAACCATTCGGCCATAGGACACTGCACTCAAATATATTCAGTACTTTTATTTCTCAATTATTATATTTAAATTACAATGTAATGTTAATTACATATTGGTACTATAATATGCATATCCAGGGTTTCCCAAAACGAATGCACCGAAAAGAACGTTAAACAACTATTTTCGTCTCAAAAAACAAAAAAGTTGAAGATTGCAAGTTTTGATTCAATAAATTTTCACATGTTTTTTAAATCATTTTTAAATTTTTCTATCCATCTTCCAATACAGATGCACAAATAGAAAAGACGGCACGATTGATATAGATTTCAGCTCATAATTTTTGTTATGGTGTGATCGACTTTTGTTTCGAAAAAACCTTCAGAATAAAATTCCAAATTTTTCAAATAAAGAAAACACTTCCAAAATTAGGAATGCCTTGCAATAAACATCTGGTATGCATTCAAATGCATCTAAGGACCTTATGTTTTTGACAAACGTAACCAACAGTTTGATTGGAGGATTTTTAATAATATAGTAAACTAGTAACTTTAAAAACATACTAAGATTAATAAATAAAAAAAATTAATTTTATTTTTTTTATTTATTAATCTTAGTATGTTTTTAAAGCTACAATAAGTGGGTTTAAAATGACAATTTCTTCTATTATCTTGAAAACATTGCTAACATTTTGAATACTATATTCTATAAATACAGAACCTTTACAGAAATTTTTTTACAGAAAAAGCAAATGAAATAACTCACATTCTTATTTCAATAGCTCCTTTAATAATCTTGAAATCTTCAAATACGTTACCAAATCTGAAAGTTTTAATTTTATACTCATGTAAAAACACTCGCAGTATCAGACCAGATCGAATTCCTATTTCTACGCACAACGTTTTTCTAATTATTGCCCCCATAATTGCTGCATTCCTTTGTTCACTAATTGCTCACTTAATACAAATGAATTCCCAGTTCCATCATGCCGAGAAGTAATCATCACACCAACGCCTAATTTCAAACTCTTGTAAATCTTCTTGATATATTTCAGTGATGTTTTTATGCACAATTTTAGAAAACATTGGGGAGATAAAAATTTTCAATCACTATAATTATAACTACTTTCTAACATACAGTTCACATTTAGAGAATATAATCCAACAAACTCTAATGACACTCCTTTTTAATCGATGGATATTGGCTTTAGACAGCAGAGTAAAGATGGTTTTGACCTTTCAAAAACATTAATTCAATTAAACCTTATATAACAAAAACTCAATCTCGATTTTAATCTCTCGCTCTTTCTGGTTTAAAAATTATGTAACTAATTAACTAACCTGAACTAAATTATGCACTAATGAAATTTCTATATCTCTTGAAATCAAATGGAGATCGTGATCTCGATGAAGCCATTCTTAGCTTACTTCTATTTTTTTTCCCAATGATCTCCTTGAATTATACAATATTCATTTCATTGTTTTGCAATAAATTGTACAAACTGATATTTTTACGTATGCAGCTGACTGCCTTTTCTCTTTATAATGTATAATCAGATTTGTCTCTGTCAAGGCATCAAAAATAATATTAATAACATACTTCATTGGTATAGAAAAATGGATTTAGTGTGAATGAAAATACTGTATTTTTTCCAAGGTCAAATTTTCCCCGTGAGACAATAAGACTCAGGAAGTCAAATCGCTACTCAGGTTGCATACTTGATTTTCAGAGTTTGCCATCTCTTCGTCTCAGTACCTACATAATTAGTAGTGACCTTGTCAGTATCACACATTATCTACAGCAGTGGTGTCCCAACTTTTTCACACCGAGTATTTTTAATTTACGGCTTCTTTGAGAGGATACTCAATATTTGTTTGAATATTAAGCAATGATGGGTACCATCAATAATAAACAACTGAAAACAGATAATTTAACTGGCGTTCAACGTGTTAAAAAATACATTTCTATTTCTGCGGTAAATAAATCTAAAAATTTTTACTAGAAAAAAAACAATCCCTTAAACACTAACTCTACTCCTTACCACGCCGTGGGCGACTCCTGCTTTGGCAAAGGGCAAGTGGGAGCCCGCGACACCGTAAGGGTACTCCTAGAGTCGTGTGCACGTCCCATTGTGACCTGCGTAACATTTTGCTTACATGCACACAACTTTATGCTTACATAAAAAAGTAGACTTCACATTTTTTCTCAGCTTAATTGCTAATACTGTATTAGTTGTCTATTATTTTTAACGTTTAAGTGCATTTAAAAATAAAATATGACTGCACAACAAGGAGTTTCTGTTGCCGTTAGTGACCCTAATTTTCAAGAATTAGCAATATCAAATTTGAATGATTTTGAAAGTGACTTTTCCAAATCCGCCGAATCAGTTAAGAAAGTGATCATGATTACAAAATGTGAACAATTAGAATGCGATGTTGAGCTTTCGTTGATGAATGTATTGAAACTGTTACTGTGCAATAAGCCTATTTGTAACAGTTGCGTAAAAAGCTACGTTCCAATTGTGCAATGTAATTTCAATTCACAGGTATAAAAAAAACCATTTCTCTTTAGATTCAAAATAAATTTTTTTCAAACAATTTTTTTCGTTTCTCTATTCAGTTTCCAACTACGTGTAAAATTTTTTTTAATTTCAATTTGTTTTATGAAAATTATTTTTAATGTGTATAGAAGAAAACCTGTCATTTGCCGGATGCGATCCGAACCACGACCTCTTAATAACGTCAGGTGTTCTGACGCTGATCAATATCTATTTAATGACCAGCACTTGATTACTTATGCTACCGAATTTCACCTGACTATTTGAGGGTTAAAATTAATCACACCAACATTCACATTTCTAGTGAAAAAAAAAAAGGTATTATTGATCATAATCCTGTCCTGGCCCGGATATAGTAAAAAAAAATCGAGAGGGCCCAAGGAACACAATCACGCCAGAAAAATGTAAAATGAGGGGGGGGGGGGTTGGAGAGAGAGACTGGATTTCCAATGCATTACAGTATTTACGCCTCCCATTTACAGGTCTTTAAAATAATTCTTAAAAATGCACGAAATATAAATACTTTAATAATCTTTTGCCTCTATTACCATTCTGAAGGGGAACCCCCCCCCCCCCCCCCCAGAATCAGGCCCTGATTCTGTCCTTCACGTAAAAAAACTCGTCACTTCTGTTTGTGGGCGAACTTATATATATATTGATATATTCGAAAATTGTGCATCCTCCTATACGTCGATGATCTACAAAGTTTATATTTGACTGAAGCTCCAGTAATGTGCATTTACTTCTTTTGAAAAAATAAACAGCCTGAAAATCCACAGAAAAAACTTTAAAATTAAGTTTTGAAAATCATTAGGAAAACTTATTTTAACAAATGATTCTATAGCTCTTTCTGTTATTCAACTATCAAATTATACACTTGAATCTAGAAACTAATTTATTACTCTCCATGGTAATTGTACTTCCATTCATTTACACCTTATCTACTCTAATAACGAAATGTTTACTATTTCCGAAATATTTAAAGCTAACTAAGTGATTTTTTCCTATTTTTGCTTTTCAAGCAACTTTTGGAACTTTTTAAACTTATTTGCAATCCTTCCTCTCCCCCTGTTCAATCGCTACTGTTATTCTCTACTGTTCTTAATTCCCTTGATGTGTAACATTTTATATATTCTTTTTCCTTTTTTAAATTTATTAAACTATTTTCCTTCATATTACATGTTTGTCTTTGTTTAGGTATTTTGTTGACATTTTGTATATATATATCAAATAGATATTCTTATCTTTGTGCATGCACTATTGTACGGATTTTGATTTTAATCTTCCCCACTAGTCATCAAGCCATTTGTACATTTTAACCTTTAAATCATCTATACTGGTTTGACTGTTAATCCACTGGCATAAAATAAATTTTTATTATAAAAAATAGCCCCTTGGTTGCACATTTTATTAACTGAGTATGCTAGGGCCAGCTCAGATGCCAAGCAGTTTCTAAGGGTCTAACACTAATGGAATCTCGCTGTCTGAGCTTTAATTGTGCCAATGTTTATAATTATTAAAATTATTGTTGTAAAACTGTTGTGAACTTTACAATTGTCATAAAAATTACGGAGCAAAGATTATCCAGGATATCAATCAATATTACTGGGTCCTGTAGCCAAATGGTTAGCACGCTTGGCTACTGATCTAAGGAGTCTGGGTTCGAGCCACAGGTCGAGACAGGGATGTATGTGTGTCGTTTTTCTGCTGAAGTCCTGCCATCCTCTCAGACCTTCTACTATGGCGTATAAACTGACAGGCTCCTGTTAGACTCTGTGGTAAGCAGCTGCTTGAGGGGGTATTTATTTATCTTCACCAGCTAAATTCCTGAAAAATTTGTGTGAATGTTGGCAAAGCTTTTCAAAGTTAAAAAAAATATATAAAGAGCTATTTGAGATCCACTACAGTCAAGAATGACTCCCAGAACTGAACTTTATTTGCTTTATATGGATAACAACGAGTTTTAAAGTTTAAAGTTTGAAAACTGTTGCCAACTTTCACAGAATTTTTGAGCTATATACTTGAAACTTGCTTAGAAGCTAGCCAAAGATATTATTCTGAAGTTATAGAAAATAGCCTGCAAAATAAAATTAGGCATATTTACGTTTAAGTCAAATGTATTTATGATGATATATCTACTTTTGGATGCTATACTTATTTTAACCCTTGCATTACAAATGGGGTCTATTATGAAATCCGTTAATACATTCTGTAAAACTTTCATTCACATCTTTCTTTCCTTGGTTTTATCATTTTTATTATGCCTCAATTATCTTAAGATGCAACTGTTTTTAAAACAATTCTCCCCCCCCCCCCCCCCCCTTATATCAGTTTAAAAAAAATACTGGACAAAAATATGTTGCTATTTTCGTTTCATAATGCGAAGGTTAAATAAAAAAGACTAAAAGTTTGATTTCTATTTAAGATTTAAATAAAAAACTGTAGTTTGACTAGTGAACAGAAATAGGCCATGTTACATATTAAGACAAATAGCATCTAATTCTGAACAACAAACTAGAAAAAAATTAATGGGGTGGAAAAGGAATGTAAGCATAGAGAACATGTTGAAGACAAATTGAAAGAAATTTTGAAAATGAATATATCTTGGGTTAGGTTGTTTTACCTTTGAATGGCACTTTGGAGGCAAACTAGCCATTGTGTGCACAGAGGCTCAGAGATGGGTATTAAAAGGGAACACACTAAACAATTGTTAGGAGACGGAAGCTACCAATCAATGCCATCCAGATGGTTCTTTAACATGGACAGAGTATGACTGTCCTGCACACAAGGTCATGACTTTAAATCCTGTCAATGGCTGGTGGTCTTGCAAGTTCAGTGTTGTCCTTTTCTGACCAAGGGCAGGATGGGGTTTATTTCTGAGAGACACTTTTTTGCACTCAATGAGCTAAATGGCCTGGTCACTAGGACCCTGAAGGCTCAGAGAAGGTTAGGGGGAGGGGACCCACTGTACAGCTGTTAGAAAACAGATGATAAGCCATCCAGCATGTTCTTTAACATGCTCAGGGTATGGCTCTCCCACACATGGACACAGCTTTATGTCCCATCCAATGGACGGCAGTCTTTCCAAGCCCATCGGTATCTCCTACTGACCAAGGCAGGGTGGGGAGTTTTGCTGAAATAAATCTCCCTGGCAGGACTCGAGCCTGGGAACTTATGATTATGAGCCTGGTGTGCTATCAACTGAGCCACCCCTGTCCCATTAAATTGAAGACCAATTACAGTTAACATAGAATGAAAGTTTTATTTAAAAAGTATGCATAAATGAAAACTGATTGAAATAAACACAAAAAAAAATTAGAAAATAAACTGAAATTGGCATTCTGGATATAACTAAACTGGATATAAACTAAATATGCTAAATACTTACAATTTAAATAAGGGGTGACAAACTCCAAGGAATTGTGGATCAAATTTTTCAAGATCAGTGGGCCTGCAAGTCAAACTCATTAAGAGTATTGTGATCTGCAGGCCATTCATTACACCAATGTAATATTCTAATTTTTAGGTGTTTCATGAAATAAATTTACATACATAAAACAAACATTAAAATATACATAATTACAAACGTAAAACTTATCCAATATGAATGTGCATATGGTGTTCCATTAAAATTACTTTTGTTCCAATAAAATTACTAAGAAACATCTACAATTTTGTAAGTCAAAAAATTTTTAAAATATAAAAGAGAATTTGTATTAAACGTGTATAATAAGTTGAGTAAAACTACGTGGAACAAAATATTTTTTAACTTCATATTTGAATTTAGATTTATTATATATTTATGATATAAAAGTTTGAATTCTGATTTTAGTATCAGTAAGGGCTTGAATTTTTAATGAATATGGGGAGAATGATACTTGTACATGAAATTTGGGATCAAGCAGTCAGCTATTTGGGAAATTATGGAGAGTAAAAAAATGTAAAACAAGAATCTTTTTCAATAACAGTCTAGTCTTGATTGATATCCTGTGATAAATTTTGGGTGCAGTCTAATTATAAACAAATACATAACCATTAGTACATATTCAGACAGTGACACTACTGTTAGACAAAAATTGAAAAACTATTACCAATCTTCTCAAAACTAATTTTACAGGCTCATTTTCCGAAAATTTTTGGTAAACTCTGAGCCACATATTATCTATACTGTGAAAATTATCATGGGATGGATGAAATGGTCTCTAGGTCATTTTACACCCTTTCTCCAAATATTATTTTAAAGCCAACCTTAACATATTAGGAAACAGTAGTCTATGTAACTACACCTCACAAAGGTAATCTATCATTGAAACAGAATTCCTTTTTATATTAAGGTATTTTTCAAATTTTGCATACTTATAGCCAGACTTCCTGGTAAATACTTTTACATTCTGAACCATCAAGCAACTTACTTTAAATGGATTTAATGCATTATATAAGAATTACACCACTGGCAATCAGATTTTTGGCCAAGTGCCACTGATCACCTTTTTGGTACACTGTTAAGAGCTAAAAAGATATTAAGCATTAGCATTTTGAACACATCTTTTAACATTAAGGTCACCATGCAATTTCTGGTGGCCACTTAAAACAGAACTGCTTGCCATGAATCTAATATCACTGATTTAGATATAGAATTTTAGACAACAAATTCACAAAAAATGATGGAAACGTATACTTGTATGCATTTACAATTTTTTCTTGACTTTTGTGCTTCTTTGACCATACATGAATTTAAGAACTGACAGGATATATATTTCATCATTGTTTGACAATTATATAAATGGAAGGATATTATAAAATGTTTTCTTGGATTTTAAATAATACTTACACCATAAATGTTAAAAAAATAAATAAACATCTGTATATACAAAGATGCATAGCATCTTTTTTTTATCTATAAAGGAGTGGTCATTTTTTACAAATTGTATATTGCCCATGAAGTAAACAGAGGTAGATTGAAAATTTTGACATATAACCACTCAACATAGTAAATGGTTTACGATCTGTAATAAATGTAATGCAAAATTCAGGAAATCAAAATTAAATAATCCACAAATGTAATTTTTTTAAAAATAGTGCCCATTCACGACTTAAAAAACTATAACTTACCAATGTAATTAAGCAAAACTAAATAAATGTTTCCTTTCTAAAAAAGGCAAATTTTTTTTTATCTTAATGCTTTTATTATTTAGGACTTTAAACATTTGCTAGCAACAGATTTTACAATGTTTTTATTTATGAGTGTTGCAGGGCAAAACAATCAAATGCACATCTTAATGAATTATTTTTATAAGTCAGTATTAAACATAAGCATTATCTTTCTACTACTTACTTTAACATCTTGTTTTGCTGTAAAAAAAATTTCCCTTGTGTGCTGTATAGAAAAGTAGTAGAATGCAATACTTATAACGAATGAGGTTATATGTAGTACATAAATCATACATCTTTATATTTCATCATACCCATCAACACTGGAAAATTAAATGATGATTCCATATCATTGGTGCATTCAAATACCTTTAATACTTTTATAGATAATGAAATGCACACAGTGAATTCTGAATATTACTTTATATGTTTCAACAAAATCAAAAACCCTAGAATATGGGTCTTTATTAGTGTTATACATTACGTACTTAGCCATGAACTCTTTATTTTGCATATTAATAATTATGCATAAACCCATGTTAAAGTATCTGTGTGTTGGCAATTCAAGCAAAGTAGTAACATAATCTACACAATTTTTGGGTTTATCAATATTAGTAACTGCTTGGGTGTAGGCACGCTGGAACAGGATGAACCGTCTATCCCCCACTTGCAGGGTTAGAATTTCATCCTGGGGCATCCTGGGGCACATTTTTTGCCAACATTAATGAACACATTTGGTTTTCAGCTGTCTCTTACTGAAAGCTAGCATGGTTTAAAATATTTTGTTACTATTATATTTCTATTGCCTTTTTACTCTAATCCATCTCATCTCTTTCTCTTACATTTACCTGAGTGAGGGAAAAGACATTCGCTCATTCAGGTAACTTACCAATACTAATAATGAAATTAAATTGTACAACATTAATGAGTGAAATTGAGATAAAAACAATTATTTGTTAACATTTTGCATACCTGTTTGAGTACCATTGCTGCTTACAGTTGTTTCAATTCTAGATTTAGTGCTTTAAAAAAAAAACGTTTTGAGATAAGACATCACACAAGTTGTAATTGCAGAGCTGTATCACTATTTGTAGACAGTTGTAAAAATACTTTCTGCAACAAGTAGAGAAATTATGCTTAAGATATAGTAGATGACTAGTATAAATTCAAGCAGAGACTAGTTGTCACTTCACATTAGAACAGTAATGTAAACTATATAACTTCACATTAGAACAGTAATGTAATACATATAGTATTGAGTGTACCAGCCAAATCTATAGATAAAAAACTAAATCTATAGATTTGTGATATTGAGTGTACCAGCCAAATCTATAGATTAAAACTATAGTTCGAGCAAGGTAAGCTCTTAATTTAGTTGAGAAATTTTACAACATAAAAAAAAATCATCACCCAAGTTATGTATTTATTAGCTATTTATCTACTAATCATTGCATTATGTATTAATGTCTATCTACTAGCCATTGTATTATGTATTTATTAGCTATTTATCTACTAGCTAGGAGTGTTAATATATTATATTGGCAAATTTTGTAGATAACTTATACATTCAATGAATTTAAATGAATTAGAGTACACAGTGCTAGAGTTATTAAATAATTTAATCACAATCTATACTCTGGCAGAGTATACTCAGTATACTACCCCCCTCTGGTGGAATATACTCAGTATATTTAAATGATCCCACTAATATATTAAATAATAAAAAAATCAATATATTGGGAGAACGTATAGAACTATAGAAGAATGAATATCAAAACATGAAACTGATATTCATAAACAGGAAGGACATACAGCCCTATTGCAGCAATATTACAACATAACTTGTCCATTAGTAATAATAAAATAAATACCCCCTCAAGCAGCTGCTTGCCACAGAGGTCTGACAGGAGCCTGTCAGTTTATATGCCACAGTAGGAGATCTGAGAGGATGGCAGGACCTCAGCAGAAAAACGACACACACATCCATGCCTAATCCGGGGCTCGAACCCAGGTCCCTTAGATCAGTAACCAAGCATGCTAAACTAGAATATAAAAAATAATAGCCTCACCACCCACAAAGTACCAATTAAATTTTATGTAAAATCTTATATAATATAAAGAAAATTTATGCAATACCGATGTAACCTCCCTACCTGCAGCATGGAACATCCTCATGCATAATTACCATATCTCTCATGTGACTCACCACTCAAGGGATCACGTTATAAAACCAGCTCACCTCAGACAGTTCGCTGCCTGATGACACCAAACAACTTGATGTTGAAACACATTGCAGAAGATTAGCTGTATCATATGCTTTTAAACATTACTTTATGGTTTATTTAGTTAAAACTAAATTTTATAGTATGCTTTCAAGTGCTTTTAAAAACTTTAACATCGAGTTCAGAAACTCATGGACTGCTGATAATTATGGGGAATTGCTATGCACCGACCATCTTCTCAATTTAACAGACTGTGTTTCTCCACTGGTGATGTCATCTACAGCATCTAGTGTTGAGTTTATCAGCCGAAAATAAAGAATAGGAAGTTACTGCACATTTACTCATTGAAAACTGATATGAACCAAAGATTCTTCAAACTATGTGAACTGAGTTTATCCAGATGATACCATCTACCATATAGTATTGAGTGTACCAGCCAAATCTATAGATGCTATAACAAACAAACATTTATTTCAACGAACATACGGCCAACAAGTTCAAGTGTAACTTTGAAACCTCGTATAGCACATTTACACTATATGTGAGTATTAATAAGAACTTTAAACTCAGATAAGTATCAACAAGTCCTGCACTTAGAACTTTACATTGTAAAAGTGATATTGTACTATGGAATGCAAGCTAATACTACATGTTGTAAGTTGCAACAATGTATGTTAGAAAGCCTTAGCAGCCCTTAAAAATGCTTATGAGCATTAACTAAAGGCATTTGAAAAGCTATTTTATCAGTATAGACTGTGATTAATTTTTTTACATTCAAGGAAGATTGTTATAATAAGAAGTTTGTATGTTTGTTCATTACTTGAGAGCCCTTGCACTGGCTGAAAGTTGGAAAGCTTATGTGATGGACTAATTATCTTACTAGGTTTAAATTGATAGACCAAATTCAAGTACTCACTGAACCTGGGATATCATGTGATGCAAAATATTAGAGCATAACACTTTATAAGATCATATTGTACATTAAAAGCTTTGTTTGCTACACAAGTACTAGTCAACTAATAAACACATAGGTGCGCAAAAATTCATCATTTCCACAAAGATATTTGATGTTATTAATTTAATCCTGTTGCTGAAATACAAAATATAATGCAGGAGTGCACACTCTCAAACCTGTCAGCTAATCTTACCCTTTTGAAAATTTTATGCAGCCTACCAAGCATTTAGAAAAATATTAAATGAATTCTAATAAAATAAAAATCTTACATTGTTAAAATAATTGTTAGTCAATATATCATTTAATACGTTTAAGATAACTACTTTTATAAGCTAATTGTAGAACATTATTATTCCACTATGTGTTTATATTTTTTAAATTTTAAATTGTATTTATAGACAAAAATACAAAACTTTTAGGAATTCTACTTTGAGGGGTGGGTTGTTTTACCTTTGAGCATTTTTTGCACACAATGGGCTAAATGGCCAGGTTACAAAAACCTCAAGGGCTGAGAGAAGGTTGGGGAAAGGGCACCACTGGACAGCTGTTAGGAGACAGGCCATTCAGCATGTTCTTGAACGTGCAAAGGGTATGGCTCTCCTGCACAAAGGGCTACAGCTTAACACCCCATCCGATAGCCGACAGCCTTTCCAAGTTTATCAGTGTCCCCTTTCTGATTCTGAAAAGCAGGGGATCCTCAGGGAATCTCCAAGGGGGGAAATCCAAGGCAGGGAGGGGTTCAGTGAGATAAATCTCAATGCTGGCACAAGTAGGATTTGAATCTGGGAACTGCAGATTACAAGCCTAGTGCACTACCGATAGAGCCAACCCCTGCCCTCTTTTCTGAGGTTATGGAATTTTTAAGAATTCTACTCCTACTCTGTGGTAAAAAATAAAATTTTTAAGTTTAATATACCAAGCTACTGAAAAAATAATCATACCAAATAAACCCAACTTCTACTAAGGAATGTACAATATTCAGGATGCTGTTATATTAAAATATTTACATATGGTGTTTTGAGCAATAACACATTGAGAATTAGTGGTTTCTCATTTAATATCAATTTTACTTATTTACATTTTTATGAAGAAAATTACAAATTGAAACAAGTAATTCAGATAATTGAAGCTGATTGTACTCTTCAGCATAATTATCATTGTTTTAAAATTTTAAGAATTTATCACAGTATTATTCTTTGTAGTTAACCATTCTTTTCTCTTCATTGCCAATGAAAGTACCAAGCTACTGAAAAAAATAATCATATCCAAATAAACTCAATTTCTACTAAGAAATCTATGTTTTTCTGGATGATATATACAACACTGAAGTTAAATAAACAACGCAGAACTGAAACTGTGGTAATCTTAGTATTACTGAGAATTTTGATTGTGCTAATTTTAATAGCTTTCCCACTTTCTCTAATAATTAATTACTATTATTGAATTTACATATGTTTACAACACAATATTGTATGCAATAAATTATATATATTGAAAAGTGGTTGGTGGAAAAATTATTTTGAGTCAAGTGGAATTAAAACATAATAATGTGTCACATCAAGAAGTTGTGGGTTTGACAATTTTTTTCACTAATTTAAAATTGCTCTGCAATCTATAGGCAACTACTTGCAAGTTGTTAATGCTGAGTTTATATACAAAGGTATATGTTACCGGAAAAGTGTGAAATTAGGCATTGTATAGAATGCCGAAAGTTGGACGTCAAAGTATGAAACACTTAGATTTTCACACATTTCCTAAGCATTCTATAGAATGCCAAAAGGCAAATCGACAAAGTATAAAATACTCCCGGCAGTGATGTTTAATGTTGCAAGGCGAGTCACGTGACTTTCGACGCTCACCTCAAACAGAGAGCCAGAGCACTCAGTCCAATCCGAAGTGACCAATAGATGTCCCCCTGGGCCCACTATAGGCCCACCCTGATTGCCAGATCTCCACCAGTCACTAGTTTCGGTAAAAAAGAGTGCTGTAGTTTATCACTTTGGACACCAAAAAGACACCCTTCCGGTCAGAAAAGTGCTCCCTAGCGTTGGAAGAGTGTAAAAGAGGGTTGTCCCAATAGGACCCTAAAGTTTGAGAACCCTAGCTGTCATAGAAAGAGAGGTAAGGTCAAAAAACAGATTAAAAAAAGTCATCAAAAAACAACATATCACAAGCATCTCGTAACTCCATTGAAATAGTTTGACAAGTATTAGAGTGAAATACTAGAATCCTAACTCGAATTGCAAACTTTGAATATTCAACACTTTACTGATTCATTCTCACTTGGCTTCACATTTGGGTCGTTTTTCATAATGCGGACGACAGATTCATTACAGGTTATGATGTTAATATTTTGTGTACTCTTTGCTTCAAGCCAAAATTTGAAGTGCTTTTGTATGAAAGAGGCAGTTAAGTGGAATTCAAAATGCCACTCCAGTCTACCTTGTAGCAACAAGTAGTTCAACACTGGTCTTTTTCTCTTTTTGTAGAAAAATCCCATATCTTACATTTTGTACTTCTTACATTTTCACATGCATCTTTTCAATAAAAGCCTTTTTCATACTTTGCCGAAATAGCATTTGTCATTCTATATAATGTCTAGGGAAAGTATGCAAAATATTAAAATAAAACAGACACTTCATACTTTGCCTAAAAACATCACACATTCTATGCAATATATACAATGCCTGCTTTTCACACTTTGCCGGTAACATATATATCATTTGACTATTAGGTTATCTCTATTTCAATATGCATTGCAAAGATTTATTTCTTAAATTCTGTGTTGAATATCACGTACATTACATATTTACCCAAAACTGGGTTAACAGCATTATCTTTAACAGTGATATACACTTCATCTAAAACATAGAATAGCATTTTAGGTGCATTTTAAATAATGCACAAGTTTTTATTAAATTAAAAAAATAAAATTTATTGTTAATTGCACAATTAAAATGCCTTTTTCAAAATGCACTTATTTTAAAACCCAATTTATAAAGAACCCCCCCCCCCCTTTTTTTTTTCAATGGGAACTAAAACTGACATGCATTTTGCTGTTAGTGAATAATTACTTTATGTTTTTCTATATATACATTTTAATCAGGCTATTGATGGTTAGGTTAAATATGCAGAACTAGATTCTTGAATAGGTTGATCCTTCAGAGTGCCAGCCTTTAGAGGACTTTCATTGGCTCTAACCTCTGAATGACATTTTTTTAACACAACAAATTAAATAGCCAGGTCGCAAAGACCCCAAAGGCTCATAGTGGGGATTCATTGGACAGCTGTTAGGAAGTAGATTTAAGCCTCCTGTCTAAGCCATCCAGTGTGTTCTTCAATGTGCAAAGGGTGTGGCTCTCCTGCATATGAAGCCATGATTTTATGTCCCATCTGATGAATAATGGCCTTTCCAAGCCCATCGGTATCCCATTTCTGGACAAGGGAAGTGAGTGGATTTTAACAGAGATAAATCGGAAAGTTAGCACAGGTGGAACTCAAACCTGGGAAATGCAGAGTATGAGCCTCATACACTACTGATTGAGACAACCTTTTTTGCACAGGGTATGGTTGTCCTGTATAAGGTGCCACAGTTTAACATACATCCAACAAACAGCAGCCTTTCCAAGCCCATTAGTGTTCTCTTTCTCTCTGAATGCAGACTGGAGTTAAAGGAGATAAATCTCAACACAGACAGTTGGGACTACTCTTTAGAGGGTGCCTGAATAGTAAAGCAAAAGAGTAAAAAGTTATGTGTTAATGCTGATTTTTTTGGAAAAATTTCCTTTGATAAATAATATAGAGTATATAATAATATAGAGAAAATAAATATGATAGTATGTAAGTGAACACAGTAATACAAACTCACTTGAAATACTTTTTGTTTTGAAAATTGAAAATTATAAGATGGTTATGGAGGGGGGTCTTTAAATGTAATATCCTATGAGCAAAATAAATTTGCAATGTAACATAATTTCAAAGATTGTTTAAGATATTCTTACTGAGATAACTCATACTATTGTACATAGAGGATGAATTAACTTTTAATTTAGACAGTGTAAATTTTGAATGGTGATAGGTACAACTGTAAAATAAAGGACATATATCAAGTTTTGGACCATAAAGGCCATTATCAAGTTTTGATATCATGAAGAGCAATATCAAGTTTTGATAACTGTTCCTTAGTTGATGAATTTTGTGCAATTAGTAACAGCAGGTGTGTGGATCTTTTTTTTAAATATAAAACAAATGGTAATGAAAGTAATTAAAATGCTGTAGATGCATTCTGATGCTCCATTTACAAGAAGATTGAAAGATTATCCTGGTGCACAATGATGCAAACAGGATGGACACATATTCATTTCTTCACAGATGTGTGAATACATCTGAACATGTTCCCTAATGCTTAGGGATCAGCTATGGAGGCTCAGTTTCTTGGCCACCACAATAATTTAACCCAACTGTACTTGATTTCTTCTTGTAGGGAGAATCAAGTGTACTTATCACTTTATTGCAATCTTTTTTTTTGGCTGAATGCTCCCCTCTTAGTTTTCAAATCCCCCCCCCCTTCAAGATGGGTGTTAATCTTTGAAGTATTCGATATTTATTTCCACAGAAAAACTCAAGAAAATAATGCCACAAATTTCTAAAATGTATCCTAGGGGGAGGTATCCCTATTGGGAACCACTATGATAGCTGATCTAAAACGTGAAGATGTGGACAAGGACTTGCAAGGGCATGTGTGAAATGGTGGTCACTCAATGAAGATTTATCAAATGCCTGCAATAATGCTACACATGGAAAAAATTAAAAAAATAATGAAGTATGTCCACATTGAGTGTTTTTGGCCTACTATTATTATTCAGACTTAACAGTAGAAGGAAACTATAAAGCTAATTTTGATTTATCCTATATATATATGAGAATTTTAAAGTTATCATCTTTGCTATCAAAAAGTACAAATATGAATTTCACTCTCTATACAGTTTGAAACACAATGAGAAATATCATAAATCTTAAGCTTTGATGATGTTTTTAAACATGATTATGTTGATGATTTAAATAAGATTGAGAAACATCAATACATAGATAATATAATACAAGCAGATATAATAAGAAATATTTAAATTAAATTCCTCTGACCATACTCCTTTAATAGATATGAAAGAGCCTTCAACAATATTTTGAGTAAGCATAATTACTATTTTATTATACGAGAAGTTGTACACAAATATAAAAAAGTATATATTTAGAGCTGCTTCTATAATACTTATATTTTCACATGATTACTTATTTAAAATGAAGGAATGATAAAATCTTTTCAGATTTGTAATCAACAAAATGGCATTTCAAAATTATTCTACATACACATTATGACAAAATGAGCTATTCTACAAAAACACTTCATGTTAAAAAATCACAGTTTAGGTAGCATTTCTGTTATGCTACTTTGTGCAATAAGAAATAATTTTCTGAAAACTTGTAACAGTCTTAACTACACAAAGTTCCCACAAGTATAGAAATTTGCTATTCTGTTAAAATCTGGTGTTTAAATATTCACACAGATAAGTTTTCATCAAAATAAATGATTATTTGTGTTTAGTGGCAACAGATAAATAACCACAAGCAGAAAATAGCTCCAAACATCTTAGGCACTGTATTTACACTACAACAAACTGTTTCCATCAGTTGTAAATTACTATAATTTTCTTGAAATCCCCAGTTTCTTGGAAGTTTGAAATATTACAAATAACACAGTTTATTTTCAAAGTGGACTTCTGCAATCTAAGTAGATGAGGACTTCAATAATGGACAATCCACTTCCAGCTAATATTCTTATTCTTTTTTCTTTTTTTTTCAAAGATGGAAGTGTTGAGTTTTTAAATGGCAGTTATCCTATATTTATTTTTCAGTTAAAAAGTTAATACTGGTTGTTGCCTTGTATCTAAAAGATCTGAAAATATTAAACAAATTATTAAAATGTAAATAATTTTAGTTAAAAATAAACAAAGAAACAATTAATAACTAAAAATAATATACTACTGAAAAACATCAATAACATGTTCAAAATGTAGTAAATTATAAGAGCATGTGAACCTAACTGTTTAGATTGGAAACTTCCTTCTCAAATACTTCTTCGCTGCAAAATAAGCTAATTACACTGGTTTGAAAAAAAAATAAAAAATTCCCTCCCTTTCAAAATTTTGTCCGAGTATGTTTTTGAGGGTGCTGAATCCAAATCTGAGAGCTGATTTGTTCTATCACCTATAGTTTTCTAGATATATGGGGTTTAATTTTTAAAAAAAAATGAAGAGAAAATAAATATATTTTACCAAATATTTATTTACATTATAAAAAGTTAAAGCTGACACTAATAAATCCTGATACATGTAAATATTTACACAAAAAATTATTTTGTCGTCTTCTGTCGCTATTTTATCTCTGGAGCTTCTTGGTTCAGGGCCCAACAGTAGTCCACCAACATACTCTCATTCCATTTGCCACTATATCATTTCTCCATTTTGGATATGTTCTGATGGAACCTTTTTCTGTGCTCATCTGATACCACTCCCATCAGTTGTGGAAAAAAAATCAGGTGTGAATGTAACAAAGGCAGCTTTAGCGACATATTACATCCTAATACTCTATATATAAAGAAAGTAGTTCTTTGATGATTTCTTCATAGTTATCTGCCCTTACATTGCTTAAAAAGTTGTGGCAAACATTTCTGAATGCTTCCCAGACTCTCTTTTCATTGCAGTTTAATTTACTTTGTAACTCAGGATTTTGAAATAACTGTCTGATCTGAGGACCAACAAAAATTCCCTCTTTTATTTCTGCATCGCTAATCTTGAAAATTTTTGCCTTAAGTAAGCAAATCCATCACCTCTTTATTCTTGCTTTCACAAAAATTTTCATTAATCCTAATTTGATATGCAGAGGAAGCAACAAGATTTTTATCTTATCCACTAATGCCAGATGTGCTATGTTCTTCTCACCAGGGATAGTTTCAGTTCAATCAGACCGTTTTCACCACATAGTGGCAGTCTTTCGTTCAGCTGTCCCAGCAACACGAAAACAAAAAACAGTATTTTGTATATCCTCCTTGTAGCCCATTCAACAAAGCAATTACTTTTAAGTCAGCACATACATTCCACCTATATTCCTCATATTGAATTATTTGAAGCAGATGTTTTGATACGCTTCTTTCATATGGACCTGTACTGAAGGGTGCTAATTACCATTGTATAATAGAACTGCTTTCAAGCTCACCTTGGAGGAATCAATGAAGAGCCTCCACTATTCAGGGGAGTTTGGAAGCTAGAGTTCTTCTAACAGGCCTCAGATGTTGTTAGAGTATACCAGATCACCATTTTTCCAGAAAAATTTCAGAATTTTGGACTGCTTCTGTCAGAAAACTAAAATTTCCACATCTTCTTCTAGAAAGTTCCATTGCTGAGACATGAGCCAAGTAGCTGAGCTTTGGTTTTTGGAAAATTGTTCAATTCTGCCTGGATGATTAAATGTGGCTCAGTTGTAGGACTTCTCCTACCTTCCATGTTGCTGGGACTAAATTCTGGAGATGATTCTTCAGTCTCCAATTCTGATTCTGAGACCAGATTGTATTCTACAGGTGGTATTGGTACAGGCATAGTGTCATCATGAGGAACAGACCTCAATGCAGATGCTATGTTAGGGTATTGTATTTTTTGTTTTGATTTAGCAGTCATCCACATGATTGTGAGGTTCACACCAGATCCTAGGTATAGCAAAAGGCATAGATTTGTGCATATGTTTTAACCAGCCAGTCAGAGTTCTCGAACATGTTACAACAAATTTTTGGAGCCCAAACCTTTATCTTGATCTCTGACCTTGCAGCCAAAATAAAGATGATAAGCTTTCTTTACAACCTTTTTTTTTTGCACTTTTAAGGTGACTTCCCCACATATGTAACAAAAGCTATCAGGTTGATTTTTGCAAGAACGAGATGACTGCGACATTGCATTGTAAATATTATGTAGCAAAAAGTACTAAGGAGACCCTGAGCTCGAATCAGCAGCACTGATCTCACAAAGCAAATAAAATGCTGAATTCGCAAAACACAATGTTAAAAACATTTGATGAACACTTTACAAATGATCACTTGAGCACATTTCAATTTACAGAAACTTCACTACAGCATCTCACGCACAGCAATTTATACTCTAATGAACATAATAGAAAAGAAGCAAGGAATCTAGAAGAAAAAGCAGGTTTGACAGGTCGAGTCCTCATACAAGTGGTGCCATCTGTTGGTTACCTCATATAATAAAGCTGAGGCTACCAGTAGTTTGAAAACAGATAAAATCATATATATTCATAAAAAACGTTATTTTCTCAAAATATGCCCTCTCACAAAAATAGTGCCCGATATAAATATTTGGATGCCAGATTCTGATAAGTATCAAATCTATAAAGTACACACTTTTTTTAGGGAGAATTTTCAGGCAGACTAGTGTTATTAGAGTGACAAAGTGTCTGCTGGACAGCTATAAGGAGGCAGAAGGGCAATCAAGTGTTCCTTTAAAATGAATATTATATGAATAAAATGAATAGATAGAAAGAAACCCATCAAGTGTTCCTTTAAAATGAATAGATAACAAAGAACAGTTGAGTTGGGTTACTTTACCTCTGAGTGGCCCTTTCTAGCACACCATGGGCTAAATGGACAGGTCACAAAGATCCTGAAGGCTCAGAGAAGGTTGGGGAAGGAGATCCACTGGACAGCTATTGGGAGACAGATGGTAGCCTCCTGTTAAGGCCATCCAGCATTTTCTTTAACGTGCACAGGGTATGGCTGTCCCACACACTGAGCCATGGTTTAACGTCCCATCCAACGGACGGTGGCTTTCCCAAGCCCAATGGTGGCCCCTACTGACTGTGGGCAGGATGGGGAGTTTTGCGAGATAAATTTCAATACTGACCTAGCTGGAACTCGAACCTGGAAACTGCAGATTATGAGCCTGGCGCACTACTGACTAAACTACCCCCCCCCCCCCCCCCAAATATAAAACAGACTTAATGCTTCATTCCAAGGGAAGTGGACTTTCCAAACCCATCAGTGTTTACTTTAGCATTGAGAGTAGAATACAGGGAAAGTGGACTTTCCAAACCATTCCAAGGGAAGTGGACTTTCCAAACCCATCAGTGTTTACTTTAGCATTGAGAGTAGAATACAGGGAAATGTATAATGCTGAGTCTGAAGCAGGGAGCCTAAGGTACCTCACTACAACTGCATTGCCTCATGCTCCATTTGTAATGCAGATTCCTTTTACTAAACGTTTTCAAAAGTACAATTTATAGTGTATTGAATAAAATGAAACTATTTATTATGATACCTGCTATTATATGATGCCATGGTAAAGTAACATAAGTAAGGTACGCATGGAGTGCTGGTGAACTGGCTCGACGAGATTCTTTCCAAAAATGGTACGCTTGGCCAAATCCTCGCATCATCCATAATCTGTTATATGTGGTGTCATCTAATTCTATAAAGAAAATACAACAAAAACATTTCAATAAATCTTTTTTAAATAACAGCTTTTTATGAGTTAGATAAATGAATATTAATATTTTATATACATATAACTATGCATATACTGCAAATTTTAAATCATATCTTTTTAGTGTATTTTAATTTTTCAGTACTTTATTAAATACAAGTTAGCTTAACATCTACAATGGGGAAAGAAAAACATTATTAATAAGATATTTTCAGTGTTTCATGAAATGTATTTAATATTTTCCACTTGACAACAAAAATGAGGAAAAACTACATTTTTGCAAAATAGAGGCATTAACTATTTTACAGATTTTTTAGTGCTTTCTTTAGTTAATAAATTGATTTATGGTGCTATTGGAAATTGTTTATTTGAAATTTAAATTCTCTCATTATTCTTAATGAACACTTTCTGAAACTTTTCTAAAAGTAACAAATTTCTTTAAACTATTCAAGTAAATAACAATGAAGTCTGGATAATGGGCCTGTTTTTTACAAAAAGAGTTGTTTGTGAACGAATTCAGTGAACACTCGTAAGCATCACAAATGGGAATCTTTCTCTTGGTTGGTTGGTTGTTGGTTGTTTTACCTCTGAGCAGCACTTTTTTGCACACAATGGGCTAAATGGCCAGGTCACATGGACCCCGAAGGCTCAGAGAAGGTTGGGGAAGGGTACCCACTGGAACAGCTGTTGGGAGACAGATGGTAGCCTCCTGTCAAGACCATCCAGCATATTCTTTAAAATGCACAGGGCTCTCCTGCACACAAGGCCATGGCTTAACGTCCCATCCAACGGACGGCGGCCTTTCCAAGCCCATCGGTGTCTCCTACTGACCGTGGGCAGAGTGGGGAGTTTTGCAGAGATATCTTTCTCTTGGAAATCCAACAATACTACAAAAATACGTCAACAAGTGCCTCCTACACACAAAACAAGTAAAATGGGTATCTCCCTTACTCCCCCATGCAGATAGGAGTAGAGATGTTACCATGGTCAGGTATAAAGGTTTTCACTGATCTTCAAAAATAAAATTTAAATGAGGAAAAATGCTCAGATTGGAAATTCTAGTTTTCCTTCCTAATAAATTTTAAAATGTTTGTTCTTAAGAAAAATTCAATATGCTTAAATTTCAGTAATCCTTGTCCCTTTGCTGGTCAGAGGAACAGCTAATAATAGAAATAACCATAAGAATTCTCCCTAGCTCTGGTAGCAAATAAAAACAAGCTTAGTCCTATGATTTGAATGCTCAAGACAGCAAGTGGTGAATATCAATTGAATATTTCCAAATTTTTATACTTCAGTGAAATTAGTACTCCATAATTATTTTGTTATGATGCTTTCCTTAATTAATAAAGATGAATGGACACTGCCAGTCTAACTTCATTTACCACATCACTAAATGACTCTGTTTTGTAGTCAGCTTGATAAATTGTACATTATAAATTCAACTTCTATACATCATCTGCAACTGAGAGAGCAACCTCAAAGAAACAAATCAGTTTCAATTCTTCCCCATCTCTCAAGTGTGGCACAATCAATGACAAGCAATACATATACTAAAAGCAATAAAACAAGAAATGATAGAAGGAATTACTGTTTAAATGATTATGGTAAAAATTCATTTGTACGTTTCCCAATAAACACTAGCAACAATAAATTATTTTGTTCAATGGATTCTATTAATGTCAATATACCAATAACTTGAAAAGTTAATGAAAAAAGACAAATGGATTTTATACCAAAGATACTCTTACAAAGCTGATTGTGTTCATTATAGCAACATTTTGCAATTTTCTAAGTACCCTTTAGATTTTAATCTGATCATATAATTGATTTCCTGATATTCATAAACAAAATTTTGAAATTATAGTACTGTGAAAATACATATTCTTTATTAGTGGCATGCCCAAGGGTTTCTTCTTTCTACATTTGCCACTAGCTGGCAACAATAGTGGCGAACCATCTGTGATGGCCATGGAGATTGCTAATTCCTCTAATTTATCCTCTTACACTTGATAATGGACTTTTATGATTTTCTGCTCCAATTTCTTTATAAAATCTTTTGGATAGACTTGTTATGATATCATTTCTCAGAGTGCAAAAATGAACATATGCTTCAAAATGGGTAAGTTGGTTTAAGGTTTTATAGTGTATTTAAATGAGTAAGACATCAGATGCTACACACTCACACAACTGAGAATTTACTGGAAATTTGTCAGTAGTGGCACCATGCCCTATAAAGTATCATTATATAACAACCTATAATACTTGCAGAAAGCCACCAATAAATATGTTGGTGGCTTTTGCTAATTTTGCTCATTTCCATGCTGATTTGAAAAAAATAAGTAACTTACAACTTGTGTAATGAGAATTCTCTACATAAACCATCATATTTAAAATATAAACTATTTTCAAAAAGAATTCGAGATAAAAAAATATTATAATATTAAGAACACAAGATTCTTTCTACTCAAAATGATTACCTACAGTGTTAATACAAGCTTTAATCTCTTCAGAAAGTTGTTGAAAATGTTTTTTTTTTTTCTAGTCTCCAGATAAATCTTCTCCTTTTGAATCAGTGGCATCTCTCCTAAAGGAATAGTCTGGTATCTTAAAGAAAATCCAGACTATTCCTTTAGGAAAGGTATTATACCAAATACTTAGGCCAATTGTACGTAACAGACACATTTTTGCAATGACGAATCTTAATTTTTTTCTAATTTGTTGCAATGACGATAGTAAGACTGAGCAGACCCCACTACAGCTTTGAAATATTCAGGGTTCAGTGGGGTTTTGTGCAGATCAATTCTGAAATTCCCCCAGACTACTCAGTCTAGAGCATTTTGGGGTTCAAAAGGGTTGGGTTGTTTTACCTCTGAGCGGCACTTTTTTTGCACACCATGGGCTAAATGGCCAGGTCACATGGATCCCGAAGGCTCAGAGAAGGTTGGGGGAGGGGACCCACTGGAACAGCTGTTGGGAGAGATGGTAGCCTCCCGTCAAGGCAATCAAGCGTGTTCTTTAACGTGCACAGGGTATGGCTCTCACGCACACGGGGCCACGGCTTAATGTCCCATCCGACGGACGGCGGCCTTTCCAAGCCCATCGGTGTCCCCTACTGACTGTGGGCAGGGCGGGGAATTTTGCGGAGATAAATCTCAACGCTGACCCAGCTGGGACTCAAACCTGGGAACTATAGATTATGAGCCTGGCGCGCTACCGACTGAGTCACCCCCGCCCCCGGGTTCAAAAGGTTGAGATTTGGAATACTAAGGTGGTCATTCTTATGGAGTGATGAAATGCAGAAACTGTCTCTGGTTTGATCTAGGGCAGTGGTTCTCAACCTTTTATGCTTCACATACCCCCTGGAAATGTGTATTAGCTAGTGTACCCCTTGCATAGATAAAATTATAGTTACAGTATAACAATGATAATAAAATAAAACATATATATATACATATTAAATTTTGTACTTAACTTACATATAGCGACATATAGTGGTTAGCGAGTTTTGAGCTCTCACGGCGTACCCCAAAAAATTTTGCCGCATACCTCTAATCTAGGGTGAGAACTCCTAATTCATGTTGAGAACCCCTAATCTAGGGTGATTTCAGCCTTGCAAAAATATTAATCACTTCTTTAATAGAATTATAATGTATCAACACTGAAGGTAGTCATTTTGAACAAAAATGATTTGTGTTTCCAAGAATCTGAATTTTCTTTTATCTCATATTGTTTTAAAAAATAGTCTATATTTTAAATAAAATTCATACTATAAAAAATTATGTGAACTTCTACATCACTCTACATATATATATACAAGATAAGCTATACTACACAATAGCAAACTAAACATAAATAGGTATAAATGCATATTTTTAAACTTGGTACACTGCTATTTTTAATACTTATTTTTGGCATAAAAAATATTAAGAGTATCTATAAGAGTTCACTGTTTATACAATGTTGCTATCAAATATTGATTAAGAGTATCATTTTAATACTCTTAGTAGTGTTTTTTAATTTTAAAAGGATCAATTTTTAATTGACAAACTTTCAGTCTTTTAAGCTTTATTGTACAGATTTAATAAAGTATTTATTCAGAAGAAAAGCAATGCTTTATCTCTGTTTACAGAACATGCAGTAACAGCTGGGTTGAGTTGGTTTACCTCTGAGCAACATTTTTTTGCACACAATGGGCTAAATGACCAGTTCACAAAGATCCCAAGGGCTCAGAGAAAGTAGGGAAAGGGAATCTACTGGACAGCTATTAGGGGACAAATGGTAGCCTCCAATGAAGGTCATTCAGCATGCTCTTTAATATACTGGAGGCTCTCTTGCACAGTGTCATGGCTGAATGCTCCATCTGACAGATGGTGGTATTTTTAAACCCATCAGTGTCCCTTTTCTAAGTGATGGCAGAATGGGGGTTAGTGGAAAAAATTCTCAATTCAGGCACAATTACAATACGAGCTGGTTAAAAGTTGCTATAAGAATAAAAGAATAACTGTAACAAAATGGCATTGCATTATTTAGCCACTGAAAATTTCTTACTCTTTTAAGGATTTCTATTGCGACATTTAACCTTTATACTGCAAAGTAATTTATGGGTAGATTCTAGGACTACATATACACTAAATGGATAAATTATTATATACACCACGATAACAATATGCAAAGAAAAAGTATCATGACCAGTGACATGGAATGCTGAAACTGGCAATGTCTATAAATAGAACAGGTCTCTATGCCTTGGAAACCAGTCACGGAGAAATAATCATGGGTAAAGGCAGTGATGTGAGTGAGTTTGACCGTGGCCAGATAGAAGGTGCAAGGAAGGCTGGTTGTTAAATCACTGCAACTGCTGAACTGTTGGAATTTCCATGTCAGACAATCGCATGTATATACCAAGACTATGTGAAATATGGCAAAACTTTCAACCAGCAGGAGAAGTGGAGGTAAACATATAAATGACTCTCTGGAATTGAAAGATATTTACAGGTGAAACTTCTTACATTGAAAGGTATTACCCTGTCCTCTAATCTGTATTTACAGATTAGAGGTCTTTCACAGATTGTTCTGCATTGTTACAAGGAATCGCACAGCTACCATGGAGCAGATAATGTTGGAATTGAATGAAGACATGACCACAAGCTTATGCAAAAAGACTATCCACTGTATCATGGAAAAAATAGGCACAGTAGTTGACATCTACATCATGTCCCCTTGTTGACTGAAAGACACCAAAAGATTAAGCTGCAGTTTGCAAAGACCTATTGCAACTGGAGTGCAGAGGACTGGAAACACATCATCTGGTCTGACCAATCATGGTTTTAACTCGTATCATGCCGATAGGAGGGTGCTTGTGTGAGGTAAACCACAAAAAAGTGATGGACTCAGCTTGCCAATTTGGGATCATAGCAGACAGATGGAGGTGGTATAACAGTTTGGGGTGTGTTTATATGGGCTTCCTTGGGGCCTCTCGAGACCACTGGCACTAGGTATGTGAACATCCTCACCGACTATCTACACCCATTCGTAATGATTCTCTTTCTGCACCATGACGCCATCTTTCAACAGGATAATGCCACACCACATACTTCCTGAGTGGCGACCAATTGGCTCCAGGAGCATTCAAGTGAGTTTACCACACTCAAATGGCCCCCCTTGATCACCAGACATAAGAGTATCATTTTAATACTCTTAGTGTTTTTAGTGCAATTATAGCTATAAGAAGATTGTGAAAATGCCAATTGTAATATTTCGTCAATTGGCTGAGTGGTTAGCACGCTTGGCTACTGATCTAAGGGACCTGGGTTCGAGCCCCGGATTTAGGCATGGATGTGTGTGTCGTTTTTCTGCTGAGGTCCTACCATCCTCTCAGATCTCCTACTGTGGCATATAAACTGACAAGCTCCTGTCAGACCACTGTGGCAAGCAGCTGCTTGAGGGGGTATTTATTTTTTTTTTACCTATCCAACCAAAAAAGAATTTTTAATTTTTCTCTAAAAGCAAAAAAAGTTCGATGTCTATGAACCCCATTGAGAATTTGTGGGATGAATTGGAAAAATCTGTTGGAGCCTACCAACCCCCACCAGCAACTATGGTTGCTCTACGAAAGGCAATTCTTGCTTCATGGGTGTCAATACCACCTCCCATGTTTTCAACACCTCATTGAGTCCTTACCAAGATGTCTGTGTGCTGCTGTAGGGTCAAAAGGTGGAGCAACAAGTTATTAGGTGGTGTATATAATAATTTGTCAATTCACTGTATATATATACTAAGAATCAAAATATTTTCATGGGTTATTTTTGTGTAGCTTTGAAACTCTTTAAACATAGAATTCAATAACATTTTTTTCTTTGTATTTCTTTTAAAAATAGTTTCTAAGCAATGTTTTTTATGTGTTGTGCATATATTAATAGTTTTTAAAATGCTTACCCTTAGTTTTTGATTTGACATTTTCATGTTTTGCAACCTTTAGTATTACACCGACACTGTCATTCTTTTTTACCTTGCAATTTTTAGTTTTCTTAGCATCTTTTTGAGAAACAGCTGCTTGATTACCCAATGATGACTCATTTTTCTTAACAGTTACTGTAGATTTAGAGCCTATGGCAATACCTGATGACTCTAGTGAAGAATATTTACTTATGAAAACATAAAAAAAAATTGTAAATGCAAAATAAAATCACAAAATGTGAGTTAAAATTGACAACAAAATTCTAAATAATACTGAATATAAATAAGTTAAAAAAAATAACAAAAAAGAAGCTTTTATATAGATAAAAAACAACAAAAATTTTAGAGTTTCGAAATAAAATGTAAATATCTTCAAAAGATCATTTCAGTTCCCAATTTTCATAAACTTTGATTAGTCCATACTACATGAAAGTAGCTTTTCAGTCATAAAAAAATTGATTACTTAAAGCATATTAAGGTTTTAAGTAAGAACAAAATAATTTTATTTTCACTTGTCCATTTTTTAAAGCTCTAATTTTAAAATCACATTTATCAAAACCAGACATGAAAAAATTCTTGCCTTAAGTTATGAGATAATTGTTTAAAGTTATGAAGAATATTCCTAAAGCCTGAGGAAGAAGGATCAATGGAGAATAAAGTAAGAAGACAGTATATGAAAACAAAAGGACTTTATTAAATTGGCTTCAATGGCAGAATGCAGCAGCTATTGCTTTAGATACATGCTTAGCAAAATACATTCTAGTCTAATGAACCTTTTCACATTTTAGTTACTTGAAGAGTTACATGTTAAATCCTTGTCCTTAAGTTGTTGTTGTAAGAATGCAAAGAGCAGCAAACCAATGCTATAATATACTGGTTTCCATAATTAAGGAAAACTCAGAAATATTATGATAAACAAAAAACTACATGAATGATTTTAAATGAAATTTGATGGAAACATGAATTACAATGCTAGTTTCAGAATGGCATAAAATATTTTACAATAGAAACATTTTTGTTAAAAAATAACACAGGAACTTGTCCAAAAATGAGATGTCAGAATGCAATGGACAAAGTTCTTTAATAAGGAGTATGGTCATCCCTTACAGCAATGCAGGCATAATAGCAATGTTCCATGCTGTTTATGATGTTGTGAATCAGCTCAGTAGGGAGTAATGGCCATTGTTCCTTTAAAGCAGTAATAAGCTCCTTCTCTGTTGCAGATGGCTAGTTGAGGGCAACAACACATCTCCCTAGAGCATCCCACACATGCTCATTTGGATTTAGATTGGGAGATTGAGCTGGCCAGTCCATGTGAATAATGGTCTCCTCTTGAAGGTATTGCTCTACTAGTCAAGCTGTGTGGACAAACGTTATCATCTTGTAAGATGAATGTTTCACCTATTGCACCAGTGTAAGAACATACATAAGGGTCCAGGATGTCATCTCTATACCTTTGAGCATTGAAGTTCCCAATCATCAACATATAGAAGTCTGTGCATCCACCTAAGGAAATGCCACCCCAAACACACATGCTTCCTCCACCGTAACTGTCTCTTTGACAGATGTTACTGGAATGATAGCAGGTACCTCGTTCTCTCCATATCAAACAATGTTTGGAATCACTCTGCAAGCAATATCTGGACTCATCTGTGAAGAGTACATACCTCCATTGCTCTTCTGTCCAGTTAACATGAGTGTGTGCCCAATTCAACCACTCTCTCCTGTGACGTGAGGGGTATACAAATTACTGGCCTTCTACTGTACAGACCTCCCCTCATGAAGCCTTCTATGCACAGCAGAAGCTGAGAGGGAGTACACATCCTGATCCTTCATGCTGTTAATTGCAGATATCAGTCTTGTACAGCAGTTGTAACTCTAGCCCTTCCTCGGCTAAACCTCCGAGACGTGAAATCTGTGCTAAGAAATTGATTCCATAATCTATGGACCACAGAAAGCCTCACATTCAGCCATTGTGACACGTCTGACTGACTTTGGCCTGCTTCGAGTTGGCCAATAACTCTCCATCGCAATTCACTTGACAAACGATGTCTTAAGGTCATTCTTAAAAAAATGGCTATTTTGAATTTCTTTACTCACATTTACAACACAAAATAATGATCCACTCCAAAACACCCATTTTTATGCCGCTAACCAATTATGCAAATTGACGCAACCTAGACTAATTTGCATACAATATGCTCACTCAGCATTACTGGTTACATGAATATGTTTGGTGAAGATTGCACAATTTTTTGGCGAATTATTGTGATTTTTCTCATTTTTCTTAATTTATGGAAATCATAAATTAATAGTAGTTAGTGTGAAGTGCACAAACAATAAGCCCAAAAGTGCTAAAGATATTAGATACTAATAGAAGTTTTACTTATTACACTTCTTGACATAGAAAATGCCACACCAGGAATATTTGTTGGAGAACCATGCAAATAGGTGGGCATGTGCTGACAGTTGGGTTATGTAAATGAGTGCAATTGTGAACCAATCATGATAGGTGAGAACGATAACAGGGCAAAATGGCTTGGTATAGATAAGTTTTGTTGTCCTCATCTGGGTATGTGGACTACCTGCATAAATCTTGGTGGAAAAAGCACATTTAAGTAGTGAGAATGTCTGGGCAATGTCATCAGGTTGGGTTGTTTTACCTCTGAGCGGCACTTTTTTGCACACAATGGGCTAAATGACCAGGTCACATGGACTCCGAAGGCTCAGAGAAGGTTGGGGGAGGGGACCCACTGGAACAGCTGTTGGGAGACAGATGGTAGCCTCCCGTCAAGGCCATCCAGTGTGTTCTTTAACCCGCACACGGGGCCACGGCTTAACGTCCCATCCAACTGACGGCGGCCTTTCCAAGCCCATCGGTGTCCCCTACTGACTGTGGGCAGGGCGGGGAATTTTGCAGAGATAAATCTCAACGTTGACCCAGCTGGGACTCGAACCTGGGAACTACAGATTACGAGACTGGCGCGCTACCGACTGAGCCACCCCTGCCCCAATGTCATCAGGAATACTACTACCATCACACAGACACCTTTACCAAAGCTTCATCATAGAGCTATGTACGGTTGGTTGGTCCTTGCATCGCATTGTGGTGGCAATGCATTGGGATGCAAAAACTGTTGGACGAATTTGGTGACTGTGGTTGGAGGAAGGTAACATGTAGATGCATGTAGGTGGATGTCCGAATGCCTCGAAGGCTGCATTCGATGACAAGCTATAGCAGCCCCACAACCCACAGCAGACAACACTTGATGCAGATACAAGCAGCTATGGATATCCCTGTGTCAACACGGACTGTGAATTGCAGATTGACTGAGGCAAGTTTGTGCTCTCACAAGCCATTGCAACAACTGCCAATCACAGCAGCACATCTTTGCACAAGGTTGCAGTGGTGCCGTACCAGACATGAATGGCAGGATGAATGGAACTATTCATACAGAGTCTGGAGATGCCGTGGTCATCAGGCTGATCTTGTTGTCATCCATGAATGTAATGGTTTGGGGTGCTATCAGTTTCAACAGCCATTCACCACTCATATGCAAAGTGGGTACAATGACAGCACAACAATATGTCGATGAGGTGCTGCAGCCCATTTTGTTGCCATATCTCTGTGGTATCCCTAATGCCCAGTTTCCACATAATGCCTGTCTGCACACTGCCAACATCAGCAGATAGTGCCTACAAGTTGTCCAGGTGCTGCTTTGGCCAACACAATCCCCAGACTTCCCCCCAATAGAGAAGGTGTGGGACATCATTGGCAAACAACTTCAAGCTTCTGCACGACACCCTCACAATGTTGATGAATTATGGACACAGGTCAACGATGCATGGGCCGTGATACCCCAGCACACTACCCAGGGATTTTTCCATTTGATGCCATGCCATGTTGCCGAATGTCCATGTCAGCATGGCAGTCATACAACCTACTGACTCAGGCCACATTACTCTGTCTCCTTGCCCATTGCATTCATGTAATCCCTCAGAAATTAAATCACTTCTTTCCCACCTACCTGTCTACATGTGTGGTAAGTTTCATCTCATTTTGCGCATTCCTTCATGGTGTGGCATTTTCTATGTCAAGAAGTGTTTTTTGTACTTGAAGTTTAAATCTTGTGAGTAAATGTAAAGTTTCATATCTTCAAAATTTGGCTTACTTGAGATTTTCTTAAGCATTTCACACACAAATTAGGAGGAAGGGTTGAGATTTTATGTTATCAGAGATTAAAATTAATCTGGTAACAAGGTTTAAAAGCCAAACAGAATGTGCAATGAGTATCTTCAAATTACTTTTCAGGTTTTAATTTCTACACTTTGAATCTTGTTTTTGCACTGATACATATATAATAATAAAGTCAAGAAATGTTTCCAATTCCTTTTGCTAAAAAATACATAAACACTCTTAACTACCCTAAAAACATCTATTTCTGCAATGTTTCTAACATCAGAAAAAAGTAATTGTTTAAATAAGAATATAAAACATTATGATACTGATAATGTTCTCAATAGTAGAGTAACAACTCTACTATTGATAGTCCTTCATTCATGAAAAAGTGCATATTAAATTTGATGTTAGATGTTGAAGTTCTTAATAAATTTCAGAAATCATCCACAATGTAACTTAATTTGCTTCTCCTTTGATTAAATCTTCAACACTTTAATACAAAATGATAATGTTCTAAAAGATGGTCAAATTTTAAAACAAAATGCAATGTTCTTGTTTGATGAATTAATACAATTTGCTAAAGCACATATAAAAAACAATTATGATATTGAATTCTTATCAGATTTTAAGATTCAGTGATCAAAATTATGAAGATTACTTGATTTTAAAGTTCTGATATAATAGCACTTGCTATTCATGAGGCACATGCTGGATGTCTTGCAGCATGCATTTGATGTATGTCTTATATTCACTACTGTTGTCAGATAACTTAAGCTCTTTGTTGATGTTTATCATGGTTAATGATTAAAAATTTCCAAGCTGTAGACCTCTGTGGCAAGCGGCTGCTTGAGGGGGTATTTATTTTTTTTATTATTTAATATATAATAATATAATAATATAAGATATATAATCAAAGCTTCTGTATAATTTTAGTATAAATTCAGATGCAGGAGAAGTAATGATGAAAGATCTATTAAAATGTAGCTTCTTTAGAATTAAAATTGTAGCTAATACTGTAATATTTTTGTCATTCTTCTGCTTGATTTATGTTCTTTTATTCTTCCATGTAATTTTCTTGATGTTATTCCATATACGAAATATCCAATATAATGAGAATCTGATATATAATGCATTTTATTGCTTGTTTCATTGTATGCAATAGCTATGCCCTAAACTTACCTTGATGACATGCCTATTACATAAAATTAAGGAATAAAATGCATAATATAGAAGATTCTTATTGTATTGGAATGACAAAGAAATTTACATGAAAGAACATAAATCAAGAGTAAGAAATAAAGATATTACAGCATTGTCTACAATTAATTCTAAACAAGCTATGACTGATTTTAATAAATCTTTCATTGTTACTTCTCCAACATCAAAATTTACCTTAAAACATACTGAAGCTTTGATTATACACACTGCACCTAACAACAAACCTGACTTATTCTGTCACAATAATGCAGCCAGCCAAAACCTCTTGCAGGTTATAAATAGGTCAGATATTTACTTGTTGTATAGCGAACCCATGATTGTTATGATGGGTAAACACAGCGACCTAAGTGAGTTTGATCATGAGCAGATAGTTGGTGCGAGGAAGATGGGGTATCCATATCCATGACTGCAGAATGTATGGGATTTTCACATGTGACCATCACATGTATACCAGGATTACACCAAAACTGGCAGCCTCCAGGAGAAATGTGGCCATAACTGTGTCATTGCTATTTTGAAGTGAGCGCCACCTCTCCCATATTTTAACATCAGAACAGAGGAACACAGTGCAGATGATAATGTTGACATTCAACAATGGGGAAGCTATGAAGGTTTGTGTATTGTGACCATTCAATGTATGATGGCATGACTGGGCTATGGCAGCCAACACCCACATCGAGTTCACTTGTTAACAGCATACCACTGGGCTATGAGGCTGCAGTTGGTAAAAGAACATCGCCAATGGATCATGGAAGACTAGAAACAGGTAGTTTGGTCTGATGAATCAAGGTTCCAACTACAACAGGCCAATGAGAGGTTGTGTATGTAACCTAGACCACATGAGGACATGGACCTCAACTGTCAAGTCAGGGTGTGAGAGGCTAGTGGAGGTGGTATAATGTTCTGGAGTATGCAAGGTTCCAACTGCAACAGGCCAATGAGAGGTGGTGTATGTAACCTAGACCACATGAGGACATGGACCTGTATCATGATATTCATGATCCAGGTCCATGTCCTCACATGACCTGGATCATGAATATCATGATATTCATGATTAGCCATTTCCCACAGCAGGATGCCTTCTTTCAATAAGACAATGCTCTGTCTTATCACTCTCATTTTGGTGCAGGTTGGGTTGATTTACCTCTGAGCAGCACTTTTTCTGCATACAATAAGCTAAATGGCCAGGTCACAAGGACCCGAGGGCTCCAGGAAGGTTGGGAGAGGGGATTTACTGAACTCTTTAATGTGCACAGGGTATGGCTCTCATGAACACAGAGCAACAGCTAAAAGTCCCATCTGATGGATGGCAGCCTTTCCAAGTCCATTGGTGTTCCCTACTGATCATGGGCAGGGAAGTTTTGAGATAAACCTCAATGCTGGCCCAGCTGGGACTTGAAACCAGGAACTGCAGATTACAAGCCTGGCCCGCTACCAACTGAGCCACCCCAAAAGTGATTTAATCATTGAATTGATAAATCATATTAGTGGAAAAAAGATGGAGTCAACATTAGTTTAGTGGTCTTAGAACATTCTGGCATGTATCTCGAGAGATGTGGGTTCAAATCCTGCACATTGATGAAACTTTTTTCCACAAAATTTTTTTATAAAAAAATAATTTCTATAAATATACAATTTTTATGTTTAAAATATTTTCATATGAACATTTTTAAATTTAAAGGAGACTTTTTAAATTTCTAACTATATAAAATCAAAAATCATTTGTTTTCCCACTTACAGAATTACATATAAAAACATGTATAATATGAAATAAATCTGAGAGCATGTTACTATTATTTACCATCTCTAAGATCTCCAGCTTCAATTTCATTAATTCCATTAGCATAATAATCAACTCCTTCATTTTCTGATTGTGATTTTCTCATTTCTTGGCGTGATTTCCAACCTCGTACATAATTATTTAAATTTGAACTAGGATCAGACATTCGCCTCTGAAGATAAGGATTTTCCTGGAATGAAAATATAAATTTTGATAAAGCATGCCTTTTATTATAGCCAATAATGTTCCATTTTATATTGGGTGACCTAAAAAGCAAAATTTTATTTAGAAAACATAAATATTTGCTTTATATTTTTTTATAAATTTAGAACCAAAACTGATTCATAAAGAACTTTCAACGAACAACTTGCCTCATAAATATTGGAAAAATAAATAAATAAATAAAACAAATAAATACCCCCTCAAACAGCTGCTTGACACAGAGGTCTGACAGGAGCCTGTCAGTTTATACAGTATGCAATAGTAGAAGGTCTGTGACGATGGGACCTCAGCAGAAAAACAATACAAACATCCATCCCAGGTCTTGAACCCAGGTCCCTTAGATCAGTAGCCAAGTGCGCTAACCACTCGGCCATGGGACGGCTAAATATTGTATCTATGAGTATATGCTGACAAATGGACAGCGAATTATAGAATACACCCACCTTAAGCATCTTTTTCCTTGTAGATAAAATTATGAAAATTTTTTGAGAAAGCTCTTCCCCCTATACTAATGTTCCATCTTATATTAGGTGACCTAGAAGGTATCATTTTATTTAAAAAACTACAATCTTTCAATTACTATCACTATTTCATAGTCTGAATCACTCTATATGCAATAATATTCTCCAAAATGTCCAGTGCACTGAACATCTATCTTCATTAGCAATTTATTAAGTTCTCCTTTGAAAACCATATCAGCTTTTGCATATCATGTACTTTTGAATATTTTGCTTTATGTGTGAGGTGTGATAAAAAAATTGAACTGAACTAATATTTGGGAAATGAAGCTTAATGGCTATTCAGATGGGTTACTTCAAAGTAATCTCCTGATACTGTATATATTAATTCCAATGTTTCTGCAACATCTGGAAGCATTCCTGAGACTTCTTTTAGGATTGCTAATTGTGCCTCTATTGCATTCTGAATAATTTTCTCGGTCATTTCATATCTGTGGTATTTCAAGGAGCTTTAAGCTTGGGGAGGGAAAAAAATTGCAGGGCTCTAGATCCAGTGACTATGGCAGATGGAGGACCACATTGAAGGAATGCATTGCAAGAAATTCTTGAATGGAAAGCACCAAGCATGCAAGGGTGTCATCATAATGCAAGCACCAATTCAATGAAACACACCTGTTCACTCTCTTTGATATGTGATATCAGTGAGGATGACAGGCACATAATTAGCTGAAATGCACTGCATTCTCAAATCTTGTGTTAAAATTGATTGATATGTCACATAAGAAATATCAAGTGTTACTAGCAACTTTGCAGATAAACACTGATGCCTCCTGATCAGATCCCAAACATGAGCAACCGAATCACTCGTTTTTGAAGTTGAAGGACAACCAGAATGAGGATAACCTTAGATCAACAATAACTCCTTTTTAAACCTTGCAATCCACTGGAAAGTCTTTGAATGACAAATAGCATCTTTCCAAAAGCTGTTTCTAACATTTTGTGGGTTTCTGTTGTACTTTTCCCTGATTTGCAACAAAATTTGGTGCAAATTTGCTATTCAATAAAAATCACTCATTTTAAAATACCTATTCAACATGCACTAATTATGACTGACTGTAGATAAATGAGCGAGTCATGATTTACTCTGTCCAGATGATTCATGAAGCAGGATGTGACTAAGTTGCAACTATCATGTCACATTGTTAAGATACAGAGTCAGTTCACGAAATTTTTGATCATACTACATATGTTTAGAACAAACACATGATAACTCTAATTCTAGAAAGAATTGCACATTCTTATTACATGTGACAAAATGTAGATGGCTGAAATCATAGTGTAAAACCACCACAAAATATATTCCACAAAAATAATGAGCCTTGGAAATAATGATTAACAGATTAAAAATTATTTAATATCATAAAATCTCAACTACTGAAACTGAAAACCAGACCAGTTAACTGTAACAACTTGTACACATAAGGAAAAAAACTGTTTCTGTTACATGATCATTTAAAAGTCACTGCTAAAATGTGATGTCAAAGTTCTTTTAAAATTACCTTCCTGAACAACATTATGATTAGATGTTATTTGAAGAAACCTTATAAATTAAGTCTAGCATCACTAAAACTGTGAGAAATGACACTATGTAAACATCATGTAAAAAAATACTAAAATATTAAGTTTGTATATCTGATTTTTTTAAAAACTGGATAAAAAAAATTGTTTTTGCTATTGTTGTCACAGTGCTGAAGCTGTTTTTAGCTGATGCACAATAGCAAGTTAATCAATGGTGACTTGAATCAAGAACTGAAAACAGTTTGTACTAGTTAGCTGTACTCATACAAGTGAAATGTACTAATTAACAAAAAAGTTACAGTTATGAAAGTTTGTTTTATTTAAATATTCTTAAGCTTGTCCTTGCTTATTGTGATTTCACTAGTATTACTTTATGCTGATGTTAAAAAAAACTAAGTATTCTAAACTCAATCTTTCTAGGAGTTACCTTTGGTTGATTTTGTTAATCATTAATAATTAAACAATGTTCTAATCATTATTTATTACCACGTCTATATTCATAATTTCACTTCTGTGTTTTATTACACCATTACATAAAATGTAAATTACAGCATTAAAACCATAACTAGATTTAATTTCATATAGTTAACTTTGAAAATACAAAGTGTATAGAAGTCTCATCATTTTCACACTATAAAAACATTTTGAAGGTGTGTCAGTATACCTATCAACCTTGAAAAAAACCAGTTTTTTAAATTTTGCAGTGAAAATTTTTTAAAGAATATTTCATATTCCTTAAATTCATACAGAATATTATACAAATATATCAATAATAAAGAAAAAAACTGTAATAAGGTGTATGCTCCATGAGTGTCTTGCCCTGAGGTGTTTGGTAAAAAGTATTGTTAATAAGATACAGCTATAACTTATGCTTCCTTTAAAAATTGGGGGTTAAATACCAGTTCAAACTAAAGCATGGACTTTGCTATCAAGATTTTCAACACTGTGTTGTTAGATGAAGACAAACTATGTTATGATTTTTTCACCTGGTTGAACACCTTCCACATTCAGCATTACTATGAGGAATGATTATATTGCAAGTTTGGTTACTTTAACCTCTAATCAGCACTTTTGTGCATACACAGTGCTAAATGGCCAGGTCACAGGGAACTCAAAGGCTCAGAGTTGGGTAGGGATTGAGCAGTTGCAAGAAACCAATGAAGTCTCCTGTCAAGACCATATGTTCTTCAATGTGCACAGAGTGTTGCTTTCTTGCACAGAGAGCCATGACTTAATCTCCTATCCAACACTATCTGTTGTATAGGAGACTAATGGTGTCCTATAGAGACTATGGGTAATGGCGTCCATTAAAGACTAATGGTGTCCCTTTTCTTACCATAGGTAGGGCGGGGATTAGTGGAGACAAATCGCAATGCAGGCACAGTTGCAACTCAAACCTGGGAATATCAGATTATGAGCCTGATGCACTATTAACTAAGCCAACCAACTCCTAAAATTACAAGAATACTCTTGTTAATTTATCAAATTTACATCAACATTCCTCATTTTCCCTACTTCCTGTTGTACATCATTTCTACCATTTTTAATACCAGCTAGAATGTAATCATGCTGAAATGAACAGAACTGGAATTGCTGATTATCGAAATGTGTCAGATATTGTTTACTTTTCCTCTGCATTCGAAACAACAGGGAATTTGTTGATGAAAAATTTAACATTTAATAATTATGCTTCTCGCACTATTGTTATCTGTGCAACCTCAACATTTATCAGGACATTATTTTTGATTTGGGAGTAACTGAGCACATCTCTCCTGTCAAATACAAAACCCATGACCAAAATTAAAATCCAAAATGACAAAGACAAAAACAATTCAGTAAAAAATTAAATTTTAATTTGTAAAAGCAAATATATATAAAAAAAGGTGTTACCAGATGAATAGAAAACAAAAAGCAAAAAATTAACAATACAAAAACAATAATCCAATTAAAATTGCGAGTAAAAGGTAAAGACTGAAAATTAGGTATAACCAAATGATCATATAAAAAAAGGTGTCCAAGTGAAATGGACTTGCACCATACAATCAGAACTAAAATAAATACAATGTTAAGTATTAAAATATGGACATTCAATTAAAAAGTATGTGCATCCATCGAAAATCATTCCTTACAGATAAGGGAGAATCCTACAGTAACTGATGCAGTTTACTGCTTTAGCTGATGTAGGTTCCAATCCATACTAATATCTACTGCTTTCTAATAAAAATATAAAAATACATATTTCCCTAAGCAGCCAGTTCCCTCAGAGATTAAGATCTTGCCAACATGATTTGCAAATAGAGACCAGTGTGTGTAAGGAGAGGAGGGGATTCTCAACAGAAACAAAAAATAAAATATAAAATCCATGCATCTATGTCTTGGGTTCAATTACCTGAGTCACATTACTCAGCAACCAAATCTATAAATCAATTAATCATAGGGATGACTGGATTGATATATATTAAAAACTATTTACCCTTTAATTGCTGTAACAATAAAAATATTCTCATTCACCTCTAATTCATCCCAGTCATAATCAGTGAGAGAATAACCTGGTTCTGATGTAGGAGTTTCCACACCAGAGCCCTTCTGTCTTGTAACAGCCATTTCTGCATATCCTTTGCCCTGTGGACCTCTCATTCTTACAAACTCTAACCTCTGCTGGCCTTGGTACCATCCCATTGACATCTTTTGAGCAAAACGACTGGATAAGCTAGTCTATAAGAACAATATATATATATAGTTTATTCTTAAGTGGTATAGATAATAAGGTGTGTTGAATACATGTTATGACACTTGATAAAAATCTGGAATTTCAGGAATGATCTAAATTCTAATGGTTACTGTAAACTGGATTTGAAATGGAATGTAATTTTACTTGGAATACTAAAATATAAATATATAATATAGTATTGAAACAATATACGGTAAGTCCTACGCATTTCCAGGCTTATTATATTAGATAAATTGTACCATTTAGTAGAAGAAACATGCAGGGTGGCCTATGTGTATACAGTATAGAAGTGAACGTTGCTCAATGGGTTTCATGACTAGTCAAAAATTAAAAATATAAAATTTGCTTGAATTTTTTTTCTTTTATGGTATCTTTGGCCTTAATGCAAAGTACTTTTAAAATCAATAATGATCCAAATAAATTTACTAAAACTGAAAGAATCAGATTAATACATTTTGCCTTGTATTTGATACCATTGCAAGTCCATAAAACATTATAATCAGAGATTTTCTAATCACTGAAAACCTTATATTTGGCCAATGTTTCTCAAACTGTGTTTTGTGAAAAATGATGTAACGAGACACAACTAATTATTTCTCATGAATCTTTCCATGCTAATATCATCACTTCATATCACTGTGCACTACTTACATGACCAAAAGTATAATTAAAATATTGATTCTAAATTTAAGCAATTGATATTTCCTTTATTGGTCACCCCAAATACAATACACAATCTATAAGAACAATATATATATATAGTTGTATTAAGTGGTATAGGAAATAAGACAGGTGTGTTAAATAAATGTTATGACACTTGATAAAAATCTGGAATCTTCAAGAATGATCTAAATTCTAATGGTTACATAAACTGGGATTCAAAATTGAATGTAGTTTTAATTGGAATACTAAAATATCCATAGTATTGAAACAATATACAATAAATCCTACATATTTTCAGGTATTGGTTTATTATATTAGATAAATTGTACACTTCTCATCAAAAGTTAAGCTTGGATAAACAAAATGTGACAAAATAATTGCTAGAGATAAATACATACTTAGGAAATTTAATGACACTTTCAAAAAACATTAAAACAATAAAAATAAATACCCCTTCAAGCAGCTGCTTGCCACAGAGGTCTGACAAGAGCCTGTCTTAAAGTTGAATACATCACATTGAATACAAAAGCAAAATTTTTTAAGGATTGTTTTACCTCTGAATAGCATTTTTGGCATACAATATGCTAAAAGGCAGATCACAGACCCCAAGGACTCAGAGAAGGTTGAGAAAGGGGATTCATTATATAGCTGTTAGGAGACAGATGGAAGCCTCCCATCAAGGCTATTAAACATGTTCTTTAACATGCACAGAACATGGCTCTTCTTGCACATGAGGCTGTGGCTTAATATCCCATTCAACCAACAGTAGCTTTTCCACGTTCCAAGTGTCTTCTTTCTCACTGAGGATAGGGTGGGAGCTAGCTGCAATAAATCTCAATACTGGAACAGTTGGGGCTTTAACCTGGGAACTGCAGATACTGAGCCAACCCCCACCCTAAATTTAAGGAATATTAAATGACTAAAAATAATAAATGGTTTACATTACACACCACACAGCTATTGTTAATAATCTAATTATCTGTTGTACTGTTTTTGTATGTTTTACACATTTAACACCTTTATTTTTTTAAATTAAATTGATAATAAGACAACTACATCATAATAATTTATGCTTTAAATGATCTAATCTTTAATGTATTTAAACATAGGTAAGAGCATCAGATCTGAATTTGAAATTAATTTTTTTCCACAGCTCTTTTTTTACTGAACTCATTGCCTGGATAATTAGTTTTGTGTATAATGTGAATGATTTCCCCAGAATAATATAAATATTAATTCCAATATGTTTTGATGACATATAAAAAAAACAACAGCATACCACCCTAGCTAGCATCATACATGTATTTTGAAGACACAAAAAATAACCACAGCATATTACCCTAGCATCATACACTCTCTTCACTGCTTCATAGTGGATTGAGCCTAAGAATATTACACCTTGAAGGGTACCTTCTTTATCAGCTGCTACTAGCTCCACACACACCATTTCCCCATCTCTGACTACAATATCTTCAAAAACCTAAAAATTAAAACATAAAACAAAGCTAAAACAGGTAATTAATATAAATGGATGAAATAACAAAATGCAATAAAACAAGGGCTAAGTTTAACAAAGAACAAAAACACAAATATGTAAATACAAACTTATCTACATGAACTTTCAAATATAGAGGGAATATGATCTTTGGTCAGGCATAATATATATATTCAGTCAGGCATAAATCCACAACCTCCTTGCATGGCGAGCAGCTCTACTGCTGAGTTGCTCGCCATGCAAATTGCAATTGCTCGCCATGCAACTGAGATTCTGAACAATGACTAAATCATCAACATAGAAGGCATTTGTAATGCTCCAAAGAATTGAAATACTTTTAAAATTTATTAAGTTTTGGACCCTTTATCTGATCTAATTATTTTCATGCTCCGGATAGCTGAATCGGGCGCCAGGCAATAATTAACAAATTGCCAAAAAATAAAGTTTAATTAGGGTTTGAAATACCAGTGAGCGTTAATGAGTAAGAATTCAAAAAGATTAAATGATTGTCAATTCAAAATACTAGTTCTAATCAAAACAATTAACGTTGCTCAAGAGAAAAAATTAGTAAAGATTCAAAAAGGTTTAAATAACAAAACAAATTTATTTCCAAAAATCACTCGCCAAAACTTCAATGAAGAAGATACTACATCATTTCTACAAAAACTCCAACTACACTCTGACTACACAACACTGCTCTCACTACAACTCTCTCTGTGCTACTGTGTGCAGGTGACAGTATTGTCACCTCTGGAATCCATGACAATTCATTTGTAGGAGTATGGTCATCTCTAGTCTTAGCGGATTGGGTGGACTTTTTTTGTTGAATATGCTGTTGCAGAAGATGGTTTATTAAAAACTGTGCAGTCTGTGTTCATGTCCTCAGAATTGTCTGAAGGACACAGATCAGAGGCCACTGAACAAGTTGGGATCAGCATTTTTTTCTTCAGCCTCGGTGGAGGCCTATTTGGTTTGGAAGGTCGAGCTGTCTGAGGAAGGGAAATAGACCTTCCAGTGGCAGAAGTGGAAGGCATAGAAGCAGAAATGTAAACTGGAGTCGATGTCATGGCATACACCGATCATGGTTTTGCCTACTCCAAGAGGAACTGAGCAGCTGGCAAGAAAGACTCAGTGGATGGAACACTAGTCAGTTTGTACTGCCACAGATACTGTGGGAACAATAGGTTTCCCAGCAGAGCACTGGCATAAGAAAGTTTGCCAGATGGAGGTAGAGGAGCAACTATCTTTCTCGCCTTCGAATATGAAATGCTCTGTATCATTTTCCCACACTGGACCTCTTTTCACTTTGGACAGTCATGGAAATGCACAGGATGGGAACCACTGTAATTTACACAGTTTGTCATCTCAGCTGTGCAGTCCAGATCATGGTGATCCTGAGTGCCACAGGGAGCAAAGGTAGGTTTACCCCAGCAAGTTGTGCAAGCATGACTATATCTCTGGCACTGGAAACAGCACAGAGAGTTGGGAATATAATAGTTGCACTTTGCAATGTAAATAACCTGCCTTGATGGAGGTAGGCAGGTGTGGTGAGTTGAAAGTCAGAATTATTCAGTACCTCGGTGGGTTATCCCACCGAGGTACTGAGTATTATCAGTATTATCAATACCAGGTCTGGTTATCAGAATTAATAGTACCTCGGTGGGTAAACATCTAGGAATCCATGGAGGATTCCGTGGATTCCTAGATGTCCAATCCAGATTTAAAAACTCAGTGGACTGCAGTCACTCCTTGGGTGGATAAATCTGAGAAGATTTCCTTCTCAGAAACCCCACTCTGAGATCACACCACATGAGGAATTTAGAACTTGTGAGGTATCATGGTAATTGCCATCCTACGAATTAATATTACCTTCAGGAGGAGCTCAGTGTTTTAAGCATGCAGTCTCCACCAACAAGTCACCAGATCTTAAGGGCTTGACTGATTCCAGTGGTTTCACGAGACCTTCCAAATCCTTACTGAAAAAAATGGAGACGTCCCCAAGTATCTGATCACCTGTGGAATGGATGATCAGAGAAACACGAGGCGAAAAAAATACACAATTATGATGAAGATGAGGGCTCATATTGAGCCCTCTTTGCAGCACATGCTGAATCTAAAGCAATTTACAATTTTATGTTTTTTGATTTGTGGTTCAGTTCCCACCCACTACAGAGCCCAACATGGGGATGCCCAATTGGCCACCAAGTTTGCACAGCAATATACCCAAACAGTCAGTGAGCCATGCAGTGTCAAATAAGTAAATGCAAAAAGAAAAGAGAAGTGTGAAGAACTCACCCAAGTCCTCACAAAATAATAAAGAAAAACAGCAAAAGGAAAAAAAAATGCATGAGAAAATTCATAAACTTGTACCCAGACTTTGGCAAGGCACTCCTATACTGCATAGTTGGCCCTAGCAGGTCCAGCCCATCAGCCAATTAATCCTGGAGGGGGACAATCACAGGAACTCAAGCTTACCTGAAGCAGAGGCAAAAGCATTTGTAGCAGTGGCCCTTGAAATCGCTACCTAGTCCCACAATGAACAGACTCCCCAGTAGCAAGATGGGCCAAAGGGAACCACGCTAGTCATGAGCTGAGAATAAATGAAGATCCCTCAGCAACTACCAGAGCCATCCTTTCCAGGGACATAGGTCATCGAGCACAGCAATTATGAAGGCAAGCTTTAGGATCCTGTGAAAGTACCAGATAGCAACTACCAGAACCCTCCTTTCCAGGGACATGGGTTACTGTGCACAGCAATCATGCAGTCGAGCTTCAGGACCTTGTGAAAGTACCAAATCAGCAGATCCTTCACAGGGTGATTCCCTCATCACATACAGGAGCTCACACTGAGGGAAATCCACAAAGGCATAATGGAAAGTAAAGCCAAATGTGACATGGATAAAAAGGCTGATCTTACTGACTTTGAAATAGGGCTTAATGTTGGAGCATGATCACCTGTAAAGGAGGTGATAGAACTCAGCAGAAAATCACAAGGCACAATGTCCCAAGTGCATAGAAAATGGCACTAGTCTCAAAAAAAAATGTCCACCAGTCACGGTAAATGTGGGAGGAAAAAGACTGACAGACAAGGACAGGCAATTGTTGGCACAAACTATATGAAAAACAGTGCTGATACAGTTCATCAGCTAAGAGAGATGACCACTAGCAGAACTCAAATTCATTTCACTGAGAACTACACACAGAAAACTGAAAAATTTGAAATCTAGAAACTGTACCATGATAAGAAAACTTTTCATTTCTGAAAATGGCAGGATCCAAAGACTCTAATGATGTATATGAAGCAGCAAACCTGGACAGTGGAGGCTGCAGATGTATCATCAGATGAATCACAATAATGAGATTCATCTGACAATGTTTCCAGTCCTCTGCACTGTTTGCCATAAATGGCCGATGTAGTGTGATAACAACCCTTGAAACAATGGACTCATCATATATAGTTACTACTATTCAAGATGATGGAGGCAGGGAGATTGTTATGAGGAGCATTTTCTTGGCATGGATTGGATCTCATAGCTTCTATGCAGGGTCGCATCACTTCCTAGAAGTTAAAGACATCTTGGATGGTCTAGAACTAGCCCATTTGCTGTTAATTAATAGATAATCTATAATATTCTTATGCAGTCCATCTGGTGAAACTCGGGTACTTATGTATGTTGCAGTGTTTGTAATAAGTATTAGTTATTCTCAAACCATGAAGTTTACCTACCTGTAGGAGACGTTGTCCATTGCCATTACAGCTACCAATAAAGGGCCTATCACCCCTTCCCAAAGGTCAGAGTCAGTAACAACTTTGGCATTGAAGTTACCTAGAACAAGGGTAATATCTCCTTTCTTGATAAAATTCAAAATATCCCGAAGTTGTCCATAAAACTGATCCTTCTCATCCACATCGGCATCTTTAGTGGAGGAATAACAGTAGAAAACATTCATCTTTAATGCTTGTCTGAATTTTGCTGTAAGAAATCTTTCATTAATGCAAGTATCACTCCTTTAGGATATGAGTGCACTAATGACATGTCTGTTGAGAAGCAGACCTACACCTTGGTGATGCTTATTATCTTCCCTCCCTGAAAAGAGAAATTTAAGATTTTTTTTAAGAATCTAAGATAATTTAAGAAAATTTAAGATTATCTGCCCATCTGGTCTCTTGCAAGCTGAGAATATCTAAATTATAATGGTGGAATTCTTGTGTGAGGACATCAAGAGAATAGGCTCTGTGCAGAGTCCTCACATTCCAACTATCTATGGAGAAAAATGGTTAGTGGGGTGTTTAAAGAAACTATGTTTATTGAGAGGGAATGCTGACAATATCAAACAGACCCCTAATCGCAGGCATGGGGGCAAAGACCCATTCCCCCACCCCTAAAGGCTGAACCAATCTACACTGGAAGACTTCCTCCAATGTAGCATTTGATGATGCCCATAGAAGCAAAAGTTTAGGTGCTTGCAATAACCTCTGCTCAGGATTATTCACCAGCTGATAAAATATATCCTGTGAATCTATTTGCTTGGGCTGTCAACACACAAACAAAAAACACAGTGGCAGATTTTCCCTCCAAAGAAGCCTACCAGTGCAGCAAATTCAGGATCTATAATCAAGCTCAGAGCCTTATTCCAGTCCAGTAAGTTTATATGGTCAGTACCAGAACCCTGTGTGGTTGACCACTCCTCAGCAAGGTAGAAAAAAAAGAGAAGTAGCCATAGTTGTCCAGATCAGTAGGCCACACTAATCTTGCAACCCTCCCCTTCCATTCACTTCCACAAGAGAGTATCTCTTTTGAAAGGTACTAATGGCCTGCACCACAAGAACACAGAGTCGGACATTAGGTACTAAGCCTGGATGGTTCTATGCATCATTACAGGAGACTGGTGCATAGCTCTCCTTTCTAGATTCCATTCGTCCTTATATTTGCAACAATTCATCAAGTAAATTAGCTAAATAGAAAAAAAAAATCCTTATACTAAAAAAAAAACTAATGCCAATGTCTACTTTTAGATTTATGTTTATGGAAAAATATCACAATATCTTTATAAATTAATTACTAAGAAGAGTAACTTACTTCATCATAATTATCTACAGTGAAAAATATATTAGGGTAACTAATTTCTTCCATTTCTCCTTTGCAATCCATACTTCTTCTACTAGGAGAGGCATAAACTCTCTGAAAAAGAACAGGAACATCAAAGTTTCATTGTATATAACAACAGTATGACATTATTTTAATCATTTTAAAATTATTTTTGTCAACCTGAATACATTGTAATAGTGATAGCTGCACTAGATGTTTGTAGTCTTTCTGAGACTGATAAGAGTTGGATCGTTTTACCTCTGAGCAGCACTTTTTTGCACAGAATGGACTAAATGACCAGGTCACAAGGACCCCAAAAGCTCAGAGAAAGTTGGGGAGGGGACCCATTGGACAGCTGTTGGGAGACATGGTATCCTCCTATCAAGGCCATCCGGTGTGTTCAATGTGCACAGGGTATGACTCTCCCACACAGGAGACCACAGCTTAATGCCCCATTCGACGGATGGCAACTTTTCCAAGCCCATCGGTGTTTCCTACTGACTGGGCAGGGCTGGGAGTTTTTGCAGAGATAATTCTCAATGCTGGCACAGGTGGATTTGGGTTGGGTTGTTTTACCTCTGAGCAGCACTTTTTTGCACACCATGGGCTAAAAGGACAGGTCACATGGACTCCGAAGGATCAGAGAAGGTTTGGGGAGGAGACACACTGGAACAGCTGTTAGGAGACAGATGGTAGCCTCCCATCAAGGTCATCCAGTGTGTTCTTTAACGTGCACAGAGTATGGCTCTCCAGCACACGGGGCCTTGGCTTAACGTCCCATCTGATGGACAGTGACCTTTCCAATCCCAACAGTGTCCCCTACTGACCGTGGACAGGGCGGGGAGTTTTGCGGAGATATAAACTGACAGGCTCCTGTCAGACTTCTGTGGCAAGCAGCTGCTTGAGGGGGTATGTATTTATTTTATTATATGTCTAAATGCTGACCTAGCTAGGATTCAAACCTGGGAACTTCAGATTACAAGCCTGGCGCGCTACTGACTGAGCCACCCCCGCCCCAGGTGGGACTCTAACCTGAGAACTGCATATTATGAGCCTGGTGTGCTACCAACTGAGCCACTCCCACCCCACTGACAGTAAGATGTGAAGAAATTATATATAACAAAATTAATCCAATGTTTCTACGTGAACATAAAACCTTATATACAAGAAGCACTTTTTTTAATTCAAAGAACTTAAATTTACAATGAACTTATACTTTAGAAGGATAAAATATTTAAAAGCATATAATAAAGCAATATTCATTAAAATCATGATTTCATACTTGTTTCAATCCTGTTATCAGCCACAATGGTATTAAATATTTCCATGCCTTGCCTAAATAAACTGATAGGCTCCTGTAAGACCTCTGTGGCTGACTCTGTTAGTGTATCTGTTCCAAAATTAATGAGTCTGAGTGAATCTTGGGTCTACAAAGTAAGACATTTAATTTTATTCACCCAATATATATATATTGTTACTCCTCAGATAGCAGAACTATCATGCAGTATTTATAAACTTTGAAAGCCTTTTGTTTGTATAATTGATAAAATAAAGACCATCATGACTTTTAGCAGCATGTTTCAAGTTTGGATTTGAGTCCAGCTAGACTCACTAATTATAAACAAAAAAAAAATACCTCCTCAGGCACCTGCTTGTCACAGAGGTTGACTACTGTTGTTAAAGAGGAAAAAAAAATTTAAAATATTAGAAGACAAAATTTTGTTGTATAAATTTATGTCAAACTGTATACGAATATGTTAAACTTATATAATAGTTCGGTCCTTTTTAAGGTTGCTGTGGTGGTGAAACTGACCTTATGTAAGCAAGTTGACAGGAAACTTGATGCCTTTGAATTTAGATGCTTATGCAGCATCTTGGGCTTTTGATTATTAGTGATTTGATTATGTAAGTAACATTGAGATTAGGAAAAGGAGTCATCAACTACCTTTCAGCAACAACTTGGTGTAGGAGAAAGCTGCAGTGGTTTGGCCATTGCTCACATGCAAAACTACAGCTTAGTGAAAGGAGTTGCGAATAGTGTGCCTAAATACCACAGGAAAAGGGGACATCTAAAATGCAGTGTTGCAGACAGTATCAAACAACATCTTTTTAGAAATGGCCTGCAGTAGTGAAATGATACAGCAATAGTACAGGATAAATGCCAACAGTCTGATTGGACCTCCATGGCTGCTTGAAGAATGTGTGTGTCTGTTGGTATATATGTGCACATGCATTTCTCGAGCAGCCATGGACTATATCAAGGGTTTCAAATTCAAATTATATAGGAACAGAATCAGTTGCTTCTTAATATATAACAGGCTACATTTTATTTTAAGCAATCATGTAGGGGCCAAATCTTTATTATAAATTATATACCAATACAGTTGCATATATCTGGTAAGATGTATTTTAAGAAATAAGCAAAATATAATTACTTACATTGTTGTATTATTATTTAAATGCTACATAACTTTACTACTAAAGATGATCATCATATCTGAATGGGAAATGAACAGAGAGGCAACAAATGGACACCAATGAATAATGTACCATTCTTCCCCCCAAAAGAGTACGGAAATGTCACAGGGGTCAACCTCGACAAGTTGTAACTCCAATTAGAGCTTGTGACATCTCCAATGTCTTGCTTCCCCTCCTCCCAAAAAAGGGGGTTGGCAGCAAGGAGAAATGTGGTTGATGTTTGTGAGTCATATATCAAAGCTCCTGAAGATGGGTATTTTTTAAGCTTTTTTATTTTTTGTTGTCTCTAGAAACACTTATCTTCCTATATGTATCCTAAGAAGTAGAAAATAACACTAAAGCATATCGCTGGTGCAATCAGTCATTAAATTCATATTCACTTCAAAGGACGATAGGATGCCAGTTTACCTACTCAACAAGATTGTTTGATGCCCTATCTTCCTTTGAAGTAAATACAAATTCAATGACTGATTGCACCATCAATATGCTTGTTTTATTTTTTACTTTTTAGGGTGCATTGTAGGGAGATAGATTTTCTTTTACATTTTTTATTTTTTTTTATGTTTGTGTGTGTGTGTGTAAATAATGTATATTTATATATAATGTATTTTATGACTGAAAACAAATTTTAATTATTTTGGGCTTTCAAAGATTCAATAAATATTCAGTCATTAGCAAATCATTTTTTCCACAAAATTATTGAATTGAAATGTTGCTAGAGATTTAATTGAAATGCTGTTAATATGTATAGTAAGTGCTTTATCAAGCATATGCAAATTTATGCTATGAAATAATTTTTTTGGTTTGTTTCTGTTTATTGTGTAACGTTTATTTCTTACTGTCTTTAAATTATTTAATCATTTATAAGATGAAATTTAACTGACACTGCCATTAGAAATTCGTCTAGTCAAACAGGATATACAAACACTGGTATACACAAAACTGTCAAAAAAAATAAATTCTTACTTGAGAATTCCTTTTCAATATTTGTAGGTCTTTAGGACTAGTTCTTGTACAAACTGCACATGTCAATGTGTATTCAAACTGAAAAAAGTAACAAAAAAAGTTACAAAAAAAAACAACTTTGTGAGCTTAAATCAGGAGGTTGCTTCAATATAGAAAAACAGAAACAATCAAATCAGCATTGCCATATATTTGCATCTAAGAAATGGCAATCAGCTTTAAACAAGTTATTTATATTACAGCTTAATAAAATATGCACAGAGGAAAAAAGTATTATTTTCTAAGCCTGAATTATGCATTGTTACAAGATATATGTAAGAAAATTATCAAATTGCAATTTTTAGTTTTAAGAATTGAAGTTCCATGTGTTGTACTAAAAAAAAAAGCTGCTTCTGGGCTTCATTTAAGATTCTGTAAATGCATATAATTGATGGGGACACTGAAAGGGTTAGGCTGTATAAGAGTAACATGTATATACAGGGTGATTGTAAACTCTTTCAACAAAAAAAAGGGGTGATAGTACACATCAAGACAAACAATTGTTGCAATGGAACCTAGGGTCGCATTCCACTCCTTCTGCCAGAGAAGTGTAAAGTTACATATCCACGTTGATCCTTCAACAGTGAAAACAAAGGCACTTAACTAATTTATGAGTTGCTTAATTACATTTGTGTCAGAGAAAGACTCAAAGTAGCTGCTGAAAGTGGTGTCTGAGGGCATTGTTGCACAGCCCACACTGGCGAATGAAGGACTGTCGCACCCTCTCGTAGACTCCTGGTGTAGTGTTGGTCTTTTCCGCTGCAACACCGATTCTCGCGACGAAATCTTCTAGGGAGTCCACAGGTGTCTCGTACACAAGTGTTTTCATGTGATCCCAGAAGAAGTCTAGTGGATTGAGATCTGGGGAGCGTGGAGGCCAAGCCACAGGTCCACCATGTCCAATCCATTGCCCAGGATATGTTGCATTTAGGAAGTATCAGACCTCGATGGAAAAGTGTGCTGGGGCCCCATCATGCATAAACCAAATTTCTCTCTATGGTGAGTGGAACACCCTGTAACAGAACAGGAAGCACTTGCTCCAGAAACACACGGTCAGTCGTTCTGGCAAGAGGTAAGGTCCCACCAGACAATCACCCAGGATACCTGCCCAGATATTGATGCCAAATTTCTGCCGGTGTTTACGAGGATCAGTGATGTGTGGATTTTCTTGAGCCCAAGCATGTTGGTTGTGATGTTGAAAATGCGTTCCCAGGTACACGTGGCCTCATCACTAAATAACACTAATGTGGGAAATTGCAGATTAAAATTGTTCATCTGGAGCATCCACCTAACAAACTGTACCTGGCAGGGATAGTCATCTTCATTCAAAGCTTGGACCTTCGGCACGTGGAAGAGATGCATCCGTGCCTCATGTATGATATTCCACACCGAGGTTTGACAAACTCCCATTTCAGATGACACCACTCGCATACTTGTGGAAGGAACTTCTGCAAATTGCTGCAAGACACATTCTTTCATTTCCGGTGTCTGCACACTTCGTGAAAGTCCGGTATCACTCATTGAGATAGCCAATGAGCCAGTTTCATGCAGTCTTCGATCAACACTGGTGAAGGTCGAATGGTAAGGAATACGACGATTCGAAAATTTCTCACGGTACAATCTTTGTGCTTCACGTCCATTACCACTTGCTTGGCCGTACATCAGATGCATATCCGGCAATTCCTCGTATGTGTAGTCTTCCATGTCCTTCACGAATACGTCACTTATCATGTGACGAATCAAAAGTACTCTTTTCTGGTGGAAGGAGGGGAATGCGACCCTAGGTTCCATTGCAAAAATTGGTCGTCTTGATGTGTACTATCACCCCTTTTTTTTTTTGTTGAAAGAGTTTACAATCACCCTGTATATTTATCATTAAAGTTTGTAAGCAAAATCCTCAGAGGGCACCAATTTATATATTTTTGGATTGGGCCTTCAATTATAAATCAAACACAGCACACAAATTTGATATGTAATATATCAGCAATTAGATAATTCCAAAAGCAAAGAAATACCTGTAAAATAATAATTTGCATTAAATTATATGCCGATTAGTAATTCTGAATACTTCCAATGTAATCTGCACATGTTGTAGAGTCAAATTTTTTTTTTAGCTTTGTTCCTATACTAACCAAATAACTGCAAAAAAAAGTTTAAGTTCCAATTACACATCCTGAAATTTTTTTAAAAATGTATCAATAATATGATCATAAGCATTCCCATTAAATATAGGATGGGCCACCAAAATGATGGCTTATAAATTCAACTTTCATAAAAGGCTTCAAACCATAACAGTATTTTTGTTTGCTAAATAACATTATGATTAGTTCTGTTCCTCTTTTACTCAATAATTTTGTACAACAGATCTGACTACTCTACTTCTGGGAAACGCTATCATATAATTTACTTGCTGGAATTCACTTGCAACCTTCCTGCATTTTGTAGATTTGGTCTCAAGAACATTTGCACTGCATCTCATCCTCAGAATTTTTCTACACTTTTTTTTCAGGCTTCCAATAATTAAATTTTGCATTAGCTGCAAATATGGCTTTCTAAACTTATATTTAAATATCTTAAGCTAGTGGTTCACATCAAATGGCTTGCAAAGGGCTTTTGTATGGCCTAAGGCCTTGAGTTTCATACGAAGAATTGAAAGAAAAAATATTATACATACTTTGTGAAAATAAACCTTAATTATATTGTTTTAATGAAATGTTGAACTACATATTTTTACAGATTTTTAGTTGTATTGGAATATTTGGCAACCAAGTGTGAATTCATAATAAATAAACAGACTCTAAATGAACTGATTTATAACTAAGGCAATAAGTATACATGACTTATGTACAAATTTTAAGTACCAGTCAATCGAAACACCAATATGTTGTTCATCTATACTAAATGATCCTGACAATGATAAATACTAAACTAACTGATAAATCAATAAGAACATTTAAAAATGGATTCACAAATCAAAGGTAGAACATTTACCAGTCACCTTACAACTAGTTATATATTAGATATGAAAGAAAGGATGTTTTCTACATTGATATAGGCGAGTTATTTTGCTTTCAATCAAAACTATTTTACCACTATAAATTGACATTTCTTTTATCATCTCGGCACACTAACCAAAGGAAACCCTTCCTTCACATATATTCATCAACTTTTTACTGTATTTTCCTACTTTGAAATCAATCACGTTCAAAACAATTTTTATCTAATTTACACTATGTGTGATATCTCGTGCGTCTCATAGTAAGCAATCGTGCTTTCTTTGTTGCACATTCATAATCAGCTTCAATATATATATGCTTCTTAATGCACATATAAAGTGATGCCCTACTACGCTAAACTTTATAATCCAAAATGCCTCCGACTTAGCTTGAAAGTTTCATGTATAGCTCATTCACAAAAAGGATGGACAATTACTTTACTCTCTTAGGCCATTAACCAAATCAAATTATTAAAAAAAGTATGATACTTGAAAAAAGAAATAAATATAAAAATTAAATAAACTATCAAACATTTTGATTTTAATGATACACCATAATAACCTACCTGCTGTAATATAAGATTCAAATACACTGTTTCTTCCCAATCAACATCCGTATCTCCTATTGGAAGTTTCCTAGAATCTTTTCTAAATACTTCTATGGCTGTCTGTTTATTGAAAAATATAAAATAAAAATTTAATTAGAAATTTAAGAAAAAAAATTGCAAAAATATACTTTTATCTGAAGCTTATTTTACCGTCTTATAAATCTGATTTTTCCCACTAGGTTTCTATATAATTTTAGGATAAGGAAAAAAAGGTGAAAACAACTAATTTTACAACCACTTATTAGTAATTTCACTGAAGCAGCATTTTTCTTAATACAAAATGGAATTAATAATTTTGCATTTAACTCAGAATTTGTGGGTTGCAAAGTTGGCAGTTTAAAGCAATGAATGAATGAATATACAAATTTAAAATGATTAAATTTTATTAATTGAACCTCCTCAAAAACTAAGGTAATTATTCCCAAACTGTGAGATACATCTAACAGATGAGAAATACTCATTATAAATGAGAAAATAATAAAAAAATGCAAAATTTGTAAAATTGCAGAAATTAAGAATTTAGATAAATTATTACACTTTACACCACTTTGATACTGTCTTCGATTTTTACCTGTCTGCATAGTTTTTTCACATGGGTTCTAATACACCCTTTGTTCTTTTACATCTTTGTTATTGTTGGTTTTTGTATTTTCCATAGATGGCTTTATGTTTACATTTATTGCTTTTCCTATTGTCTTGTACTTTTAACTTTAGTGGTGGGTTTGCTTGACTTTTAGATCTTTCTTTTTATTCTTTACACTTCCTTTGGCCCGTCATAGCCTTGGTTGCCTTTGCGACATAAAACCCAAACAAACAACCATACCACTTTGACATATATAAGAATGGTAAAGGTAGAAGTTCCCTCTTCAAATTTTCTTTTTCCTTTGGTAAATGTCAATAAGGACATAAGATATGATTATATTAAATAGAAGTATCTATTGGTGGATTACCATGGCTGAAAACACTTATGAAATTATAGGAGCAAATCATGTCAAAAATATCATGTCATCAGTTGTGAAGAAATTTTAGCTGCCAGTACAAATTTTAAAGTCCCTGGGCAATTAGAATTTTACTTCCGCTACAATCAGACCTCTGTGGCAAGCAGCTGTTTGAGGGGGTATTTATTTTTATTTTTCTATTTTACAATTAACTGTCTTCAAATTTATGATGTCAGTAGAGAACAAATTGTATGTTAAAACTAGTATAAATTAATTTTGGTTTGTTTGAAAAAAAAGTTTTGTTACTTGCCAATATAAAAAAAAAATGAAATAGTGCAAAATTCACTCATAGTAAATACACAGATTACCTGTAGAAATAGACTTCATTAGTTAATATTTCTAAAAAACATTTTATGCCGACACAGCAAGAATTGAACCCGCAACTTTCCAGATTCATGCCAGAGTGTGCTACCATTACACCATGCATCGGGTGAGAAAATATTTCAGAATAATGTATTGATTGAAATAAATAAGAAGTTGATATACTGACTGAAAGATTTTCTTGTCCAATGTGTGGTGTAATGGTAGCATGCTCTGGCATGAATTTAGAGAGTTGCGGGTTCGATTCCCGCCATGTCAGCGATAAAATTTTTTCCAGAAATATTAACTAGTGCAAAATTCACTTTTTTCTCTCTCTTACTATCAAATTTATGTAAACAAATTATCTCCAGTTCTTTTCTCTATACTGTTTCATTAAAAGTAAAAATTATTCGCATATCACACTCAGGCTTCAGAAGCAAATTCAAAACATTCCACATGGAAAAGTTCATGCATAAAAAAAACATTTTAATTACCTCAAACTGTGGGATATACCTAGTTAAAGGTTTCCGAGGATATTTGCGAACAAAGAACAGTAAATCATCTCTAACTTTATCATCTGTATGATAAAGAAAATGGCGAACAAACAGGTCTGTCCAAAATGTAGTAGGATTCAAAAGAACAAATCCTGACTCTGAAATCAGAAAAATACTAAAGTTAACATCACATATATAATTCTTATTATATAGTTCCACAAAATAAAAAAAAAGGCAAATCACTGTTCAAAGGAGCTAAAAGCAATGCAAGAATAAATATTTTGTGGAAAAAATTTCATCGACATACGGACCCGCATCTCTCCAGAAACATGCCAGAGTATTCTTACCAATTGAACTAATGCCAACTCATCCTTTTTTCCACTAATTTAAGATTTTAACTTTTCACCGATGTTTTTTGGCCCGTATGTTGGCAAAATGTTTTCCACAAAATATTTATTGATGTATGCCGTAAAATGTCATCCAGGTAACGCTGTGATTGTCACCTATGTTTAAATCATTAAAAACACTAAATAGCATGAAGAGACTTTATTATTTCCATCTTAGCACAACATAAAAAGAAATAGTTGCACCCCATTGACCAAAGATGGTGCCAATGATTGGTGCTGAAAATCATTGGTGAAAAATTAAAGTCTTAAATTAGTGGGAAAATGATGAGCCAGCATTAGTTCAATCAGTAAGAATATTCTGGCATGTTTCTGGAGAGATACGGGTTCAAGGCCTGCATGTCGGCAAAATTTTTTCCATAAAATATTCATTGATATATTGACGTAAAATGTCATCTAGGTAACGCTGTGATTGTCACCTATGTTTAAATGCAAGAATTATACATTACAACGCTATGTCAAAAATCTTCATAAATACAATCATGCAGAGTAAAATAAACATTATGAAACTAAATCATATTGTTCCATAAGTTTTTTTCCTTGTGGTGGTAGTAAATTATCCAATTTGAATTATTTAAAATTTCCTTGCCAACAAAAAAAATTACCTAGCAAATAATTTTGTTGAAAATAGATTAAGTTCTACCATTCAAATATTAAATTGGTTACAACTGAATTTGTCTTGCTTCTAGAAGGAAGATGAGCAGAAGCATTTAAATCTTGCAAATATTTATATTATAAAAAAAAGACATTTATCTAGTATCTAGTAGTTAATATGCCTGATTGTAATTTAATAATTAATTTTGTTCCAGAGGTCTGATAGAGGACTAATCAGTATAAAATATGCCATAGAGAAAGACCTGTGGGGAAGGTAAGACTTCAGCATCAAGACAACACATTAAAAGGAGCATCCATGCCTTATCTGGGAATCAAAACCAGGTCTGTTTGACCAGGAGCCAAGGACACTGGGGATAACCAATGGTTGATTAAGTGAACATTAACTTAAAGCAAACACTACAAACAAAATGATAAATATACTCAAATCATCCATCATTAGAGTCATGAAAGAATGCAATGTTTTCACAACATTAGAAAAGTCACTTTATAGGAGCACTCCTAATAATCTGACCAGCTTTCTCTAGAGTAGAAGATATCATTTATGTTTGAGACTATTTCAATAAGCTTTTCAGTGTCCATTTTTGTAACTTCAGTTCATACTGGATATTTCTAATCACATTTCATATTTTAAGTATATGTTTATATGTAGGTATAAAATACAATTACATATGCTGCTGTTATTCTAGAGATCAATTATTATTTTCTTTTCATAATACTCATGAAATGTGAGCAATTATGAGAAATACAGACATACAAGTCCTGCACTTGCTAACAGAAGTGATCATATCTTTTATCAAAATGAGTTTTAATTCACCTTCTTAACTTACTTTCACACCTTCATGCAGGGCCTGATGTTATATATCTTATGCACCCCTAGGTGTTACCTTATGCACCCCTAAGGTTATATACCTTATGCACCCCTAGGCACACAAAGTGGTAGTCCACTCTTATGTACAGAATTCTATTTAATATTACAAATATTAATTATTTTGCTTTTACAATCACAAAGAAAATAAGGATATCAAAATGGATGTAGGAATTTTAATGATAGGCAATACAGTTTTGTTAATAAATAGTAAAATTAATATAATTAATATTATATATAGCCCATAATTTGAAAGATTCAGTTTGAAGTAATATTTAACAGTCAAATTATTCATTTGGGATTTAAGAATTTTTCTTCCTTGCTATTTTTGCTCTGAGAATGAGCAAATTATACTAAATTGTCAAAAGCATTGGGACATTCCACATTGTGTCAATAGAAAATTGTATTCAAAGCTCCATAACTTTAAGCATTTTGTAGCAAAATGTACAAAAATGAAAATCTCGAAAAATTCATCAAATCTAGATTTTCAGCAATATTTGTTTAATATTTAAAGAGTTCTGGAAACAAACATTTAACATCAGTGTTGCTACTCACAAGAATTTGCCTCAAAAGTCATTTATTGAAATATATGCAATTTTAGAATGTTAGGTAACATTTTTCACTTTGCATCAATTTTGAAAGTGTTTAGGATAAATATAATAGCATCTGTTGTCAAATATTTCAGCTTCAATACAATTCGAATATTTTCTAAAATTGAAATTTGGATAAATTTGATCAAGATTTACAATTTATTTTTTGCAACTGTTTTCTCTACAAGTAGATTATTTAAATGAACAAAATGTTGCATTTAAATGATGGTGACCCCATTATGTTGGCACCCCTAAGTTAGTGCCCACTCTGAAATCTGGGCCTTGACAGAAGAGAGAGTTCTTTGAAACCCTCTATGGATATTTAAAACTTTTTTTATTCCTTCTAAGATTTGAAAATAATTTTGTTAATATTTAAGTAAAATATAACACTTTGAATTCTGACAAACTTATTAAGCTGCCACCCCTAGGCAAATGCCTAATGTGCCTTACTGGAAATCTGGCCCTGCCTTCATATGAAGGAGAGAGATATCCTGCGCATATTAAAGAACATGCTGGATCAACAGGAGACTCAAGATATAACCTAATAGTTATCCAGTGGATGCCTTTCTTTAACCTTTTCTGAGCTTTTGGGGTCCTTGTGACTTGGTCATTTAGCTGCAGTATAAATGTTATTTGTCATGCAGACAGTGTGTGCTCAAAAGTGCCACTCAGAGGTAAAATAATCCAATAATGAATCATACATCCTGCTGCTTTTTTTCTTAAGTTTCACTAAACAGAACATTACAGTAAAAAAGACTTAAATTTTAGCAAATGAATGGAAATATAATTTGTTTCAGCAGAATTTTTTTTTTAATATTGACATTTCCTATCATTCTCAGAAATACCACTTGCTAAATTCAACTAGTCTATTTTCTTTGGAGAGGCTTAGTTTAATAGCCTTTCCTGATGATATGCCACAGAGGTGGTCACTTCAGCCTATCACACAAAGTTATGTGTAGCTATGTGATTAAAGGACTCAGAAGACACCAATAAAGTTTAATATGGATTAAAATGTTGATCAGTGTTTCAAAATTTGTAATTGCAAAGGGCACTCTTTGTAAACTATTTCAAAACTGCACCAGAAAGAGTAGTTTGTCTTTAGAATTACTGAACTGAACCTTGCATGTTTCTTCTGTCTCTTTAATCTTTTTCTAGACATGGCTTCATACTTAAATCTGCTGAAAACTCTCAAACATCTGATAGCTTCTTAGTCATTCAACAAAACTCGAAGTATCTCCACTTAAAAGGGATTATTGAAAGCATTTCTACCTCTCCAAAACTTGCATGGAGAGTGTCATACTTAGAGTTAAATTCAGTCGTGCAAGGGAATGACATGAAAGAAGTAAATTTGATGTTAAAGATTGTAACAGCTCTGCGTTACAATCATATATGTACTTAATTGTAACAACACCCTTCAGGGCTAGCCTCTTGGTGTTGTAGATTAAGTCATCATCTCTCAGCAGTGCTTCCCTGAGGGAAGTTAGATGAACTTCCATCAGGGTCCCAAGTTTGATCCCAGCAGTGGAAAGCCTCATCTCGGAATAATGCATTCTCTTCTCTGAGCAGAGCTGCTAAAGTCTTATTTGGCTGATAAGCAGTGATGTTTGGAGATTCGGGAGAGATTTCTCTCATAATGCGAGAATTAATTAGACAAAAATTAATTAGTTGAATTCATATGTTGGTTCCCTGCTCTGTGCCTAGATGGCAGCACAGATCAAGAAGACAGTATCACAACTCACCTTGTAAAGAGAAGGATAGTCACAAGCATGTGACCTGAATAAAATTAATATGGTTATGGGTCTTCAGATGGCTCGCTTCTACTTCACACTGTAACATGTGGTCTCACCATTGAAGATTTTGAACCCTGAGAATTGTAGAGATGGTTTGAAGAGGATTTGTTGAGTATATTTGAGGAGGTTTATTTGAGAGATTTAAAGTATGTCACATTTGCTTTTTCAGTATGTTTGAAATTTGGAGTTTGAAAAAAAAAGGCGAGAGTGTCACAAGACCACTTGAGGAGTTGCAGACAAGAACCATATCTTCAGCAAAAACTGACATTGGGATCACTTTCCCAAACAGACAAGCTAGTTCAGTCCTTGCAAATATTTTCTTAATAATTGGCTCAAGAGTAAAGTTAAATAGTTTGAGGGCTCAAAGGGCATCCCTGTTAAACACCTGAAGTCTAGTTCAACTTCTTAATCCACCATGTACTAAAACAATTCTTGCTGGAAAAATCAAGATAAAAATCTTAAAGAAAAAAAAAAGTTTGCCAGCTGAAATAAATTATATTTCCTTCTTTTTGGAAAATCACATTCTTAACATTGTTAACTGTCATGAAACACTTCAATAGCAATGGATACCTGAAGCATCTAGATTCATAAAAAAAAAATTCCGAGTTGGGTTGTTTTACCTCTGAGTGGCATTTTTTTGCACACAATAAGCTAAACAGCCAGGTCACAAGGACTCCCGAGGGCAAGCAGCTGCTTGAAGGATAATTTAAATTTATTATCAGTTACAATTAACCTACTACTTAAGTACTCACTTATTACGCTCATTATCATATAAAAAAAATAACCCTTGAAAAAAGGAAAGTGTTGGGAGGAATGAGAGAGGGCATGGCTAAAACAACTTTGCATAATTTATATTTGCACCCTTAACCCCTTCCCTATGATAGCTTCACTGTTGGAGTCAAACAATACTATACTGACTGATGCGATGACTCCACAGAGCCATCACAATTAAGTTGTTTTTGTGGCATACAAATAATTCGAAATGCTCATTTACGAGTTCTTGGAGGCTTTTGTAATGTGTATCAGTGATGATGATATAAAATTTTCAACCAATCAAAAGTTATCACACCAAACGAGTTTTCAGGCAAATGTAATGTGTGCTAATTTGCAGCTAATAGCAATTTGATTTTCATATTTGACTGAATAAATATATATCTGTCGCGTGAAGAGGAATTTAGTGATAGTGAAAGTGAACATATTCCTGATGAAAATGATATGGATTTGAGTGGTACTGATTTTTCTGACCTTACTGATAATGAATTTGAGGATGAAGAGAGAGAGCCCCAGGAAATGGTGGGAGACTGGAAGCGTATTCCTGAAGTACTTGATATGTCAGACCTCAACAAGAGCCACAATTACAGCATAAGTATGACGGTGTGAATTCTGCTGTTGTTTTTTCAGAAAACATGACTGCTTTAGAATGTCTTGAACATTTTATTACCAATAAAGTTATACATCATATTGTTGCATGTGTAAATGAAGAGCCATTTTTTTTTGAAGAAAATCCACAAAATAATGGTATTATAATAGTATTTGTTGGATGTTTTTTTTTTTGCCATTTCTGGTTTAGCACTGATTGGGATAATATGCTACATATGCAGTTAGAGGTAAGTGATATGTATAATATATGAAATGAGGGTTTTTGAATGAAAGGCAGAATAGTTCTGCCTTTCATTCAAAATTCATTCTTAATGTTTCTGTTGTTTTTACAAAATTTAGTTAAAATATTATAAATTACGTGTTAAAATATTTTGGAATTCAAATTATTTAATGTTAGGAGGGTTGTTGTTGAAAGTGTTAGTCAACTTTTTGTAATGTTGTGGTCACATCCTTTGGCTATGGAAGTTTGATAGCTTTTTGTGGCAGGTGGGGAATGTTTTTCCTAAATTCTTTGGGGGTGAGGGACATTTGAAGGGATAGGAGTGATTAGAACCAGTTTAGAATTATTTTAAATCTTTTTTTGTGTGTTTAGTATGATATAGTATGTGTTTTGTTGTGAGTGTGGAAGAAAATGGTAAAATTTAGAATGTGGGGAAATTAAGTGGTAAAAATGAGTAAGTTTAATGGGGATGTTAGGGTTTTAGGAGAATAGTTTTTGATGAAATGTGTGTAGAGTTTTAGAGGATTGTAATGTAGTAAGGGGTGGTGGTGGAGTATGTTGGAGGTTTTTGTGTGTGGGACTGAAAATAGCAGTAGTAATGAACATGTGTATTTTGTTATAGTATTTTGAGATGGATTGAGTGATTGTTATTAGTTTTGTGCAGTGTAGTAATTATTAGTGTATTATAGTGATAAATTAATTTTGTTTGATATTTAGGAGTCTTTTAAAGTTACTAATATGGTTTATTGTTAATATCTGGAAGTGTTTGGCAGCTTTTTTTTAACATAAAAATTTTGAGTTGTTGGTGTGGAAAAATGGCAGTTTTTGAATGAATCAGGAAGATTTTTGAGTAATTTAGGGGAGGGTTCTTTGAGTTATAAGATGGGGTATATTTTTTTTCTGTTGTCTCTGATGAGATTATTTGGTTTTGGGCTTTTTTTATAATTTGGTCGGCAGTGCACTGTTTCCGATTTTCATGTTTTTCGGTTGTGTTGTCTCCGATATTATTTAGTTTCGGAGGCTTTTTTGTAATTTGGATTGGTGGTATGCTGTTTCTGATTTTCATGCTTTTTGGTATGTATTGTCTCTGATGAGATTATTTAGTTTTGGGTTTTTTTTTATAATGCTGGTTGGCGATGCATTTTCCATGATGTTTTTGGTTTTGAGATTTGTGTTCAATTTCATTAATTCTGGTGACTTATTTAGGTTAAATTTTGCATATGTGACTTGATTTATTAGTTTAATTTGTGGAAATATATTTGTGGTGTTTTAACTATTCAGAAAAGAAGGGGGGGGGGGGATATTTCAGGAATTTGTAGAATATCGGAAGGTAAATGTGTTATCGTAGTTTCTTTGTTTATGGTGTTTTTTGTTGTTGCTTTCTGATAATTTTATTTTAGTAGCCTGTGGTTGTGAGAGATTTTTTTTAGTGGAATTGCAGTTTTTATGTTACGTTTACAATTCAAATTACCATTACCATGGTAATGGTACTTTGTGTTTGATGTAAACTCAAGTTATCATTACCATGGTAATGAAAAAATTATCTTTTTTGTAGAAATCCCTGTTTGGGTTGAGGTTTTGAGGGTTGTGAAAATCATCAAAAAGGACTGTTTCGTTATGTTGCGTCAAAAAAAGAATGGTATGATCTGTACTACTGCCCAAAATAAGTTTCCAATCACAATTTGAATGGAACAAAGTTACGAAGGTGCTAGGGCAAAACGTTTTATATAAAAATTTGGCTAGGCTGCAGTATAGAGTCCTCAGCCACTATATTGTACTTTTCTCCAGAAAAACTTGTAACATTGAGTTGCAATATATCCATCCACATGTTCCAATGTTTATGACTGATATATGCTGTTTAGAATAGTTCTCTCTAATGAGATTATTTGTTTTCAGGGTTTTTCTTAAGTTCATTCTTTAGCAATGAGTGTTATTAAGGAAATTTATTTTTGATATTTATTTTAGGGGCTTTTTTTTTAAGTGCAAAATGAGGTTTCATTGTTTGGCAACAAGAGTTGTTAATAAATTCTCATTTTGATGAAATTGTTTAATTTTTTTAAGTGTGAAACGAGAGTTCATTTTGTAGCGATGTGTTGTTAATAAAATCATTTTGATGAGATTCTCAGTAATATTTTTAAGTGCAGAAACATGATTTTCTTCTATGTAGCACTGCATAGTTCTTTTATATATATATATCCTTTAAATTATATATATATATTCTCAATAAGCATCTCAGGGTAGATGCAAAACAGACTACTTTTACCATTCAGACTTTTTTCACCATGGCAAAATAAAATGAGATGGTGGCTGAGGAGTATTGCAGTTTGCCAAAAAATTTCAATTGAAATAACATAAAAAAAAAAGAAAAAAAAAATTAACATTCTAAGCCATATCTTATTATAAAAAAACTGAATTTTCAGTGCAACATATGATGAGCCTGGGGAACTTGGATATAAAATATGGTACAGTATGATCCAATTTGGGGGATTACATTGGACTAAAACTTGTTAATCAAATACCAACCTTTTCCAATAATTTCTGTACTAATAAAGTTCTCAGTAATAATGAACAAAGCAACTGGTTATGTTGTTTCACCTCTAAGTGGCGCTATTTTGCTAACAATGGACTAAATGGATGTCTCAAGGACCCCAAGAATAGTGTGGGAAGGGGACCCATGACAGTTATTAGGAGACAGATGGTAGTGTCCTGTCTAGGCCATGGCTTAATGTCCCATCTGACTGAGGACAGGAGTGGATTTGGTGACAAATCTGAATACTGGCACAGGTGGGCTCAAACATGGAAACTGTAGATTACAAGCCTGGCATACTATCAAGACAACTCTTCCCCTCCCAAAGCAACTGGTAGTGTGAACTGTCAAGAGTATATCAGCCTGCTACGGAAGAAAGAGAGCACTTTTTGTAGACGTCTAAGCCTCCAGATATAGTTCTACATATGAAAGATTCAGTTCATTTTCATGCATTTCTTTAATGTTATTTTATTATTTTATAATTTCAAAATATAAAAAAAATTGGTATATTTTTTGTCTTGAATTTGGTTTCATATGTGTCCTGAATTAAGATTTAAAAAATTTGCAAATGTTTCAATATGTGATATCGAATTTGGCAAATGTACTTTTTTTGGGTTGTGTTGTTTTACCTTTGAAACTTTTTTGTACACAATGGGCTAAATAGCCAGGTCACAAGGACCCCAAAGGCTGAGAGAAACTATTGAGAGACAGATGGTAGTCTCCAGTCAAGGCCATCCAACATGTTCTTTAACATGCACAAGGTATGGCTATCCTGCACATGGGACCATGGCTTAACGTCCAACCCAATGGATGGTCGCCTTTTCAAGTCCATCGGTATCCCCTACTGACTGTGAGCAGGCAGGGAGGGCAAACGCATTACACAAATACCGTTCTTTCTGAAACTCTATTCTAGCGTGCACTTGAACAGTAAAAACAAATTTTTATACATATTTCCTAGAGATAAAAAATCGGGGAAAAAAAAATAAGGAATCGATCAATATAATTCTGATAGTAAAATATATTTCAGCACGTATAATACTTTTATAAAAATTTTGTATTGAATGCTCACTAGGATGTCATTTTCCTGAAAATAAGATGATTCAACTTTGAATGACTCACTACCTAAACATAATCACAAGTTCATTGTTGATAACCCACTACTACAAATTAATGCATTGCGTTATGTACTTATAATAAGCATTTCCTCACCTTCTCTAGCATACTGATGTATTTCTCGAGTTCTGTGATACGATATTTCAGTTAGCATTTGCTCTAATACTGTTGGTATTTTTCCTGCAGGAAACACACCAGCAAACGCCATTTTTCAACCTGAAGCAATCCCACATTATCGTCACCACCGTTCAAACACTAACAATTTTGGTTACTACAAAATAACCAATGAAATAACTGACCAGAGTGGTCTAATACGTTGCATTTTGGCGACCAGTCACAGCTACCGATTTTCCTGAATTAATCGTTAACCTTTCATAAATGTAGTAAAGAAGAATAGATAGTGCATTAGCAGCAAATCATGACTCCAACCTATCTTGCAAACGACCACCATTTTGACGGAAGGTAACTCATTCTGGTAGTTGTGGTAAATGATTCTTATTTGTTAAGTGCTATTAAATTACAGTTTAAATGAAATATGTCTTATGGCAGATAATTCTGGAATAAAATAGTATTGTTAAAATCTGAGTTCTGAAGACTATATGGAGAAGGGCTCTGTCTGGAATATGAATATATATACCGGTGGCCGAGTGGTTAGCGCGCTTGGCTACTGATATAAGGGACCTGGGTTCTATCTTTCTGCTGAGGTCCCGCCATCCTCTCAAACCTTCTACTGTAGCGTATAACTGACAGACTCCTGTCAGACCTCTGTGGTAAGCAGCTGCTTGAGGCGGTATTTATTTTTTTTTATTTAATAGAATTTGTCAAAATAATTTATTTTCAGTCTTCAAAGATCTAATTTTTTTCCTTATGAACACAATTTGCTGCTTACAGTGCTAATTGGTAAAGAATGCAAATGGAAAAGTTTGCATCATTTTACAATATAAATGAAAAAATAAATAAATACCCCCTCAAGCAGCTGCTTGCCACAGAGGTCTGGCAGGAGCCTGTCAGTTTATATGCCATAGTAGAAGGTCTGAGAGGATGGCAGGACCTCAGCAGAAAAACAGCACAAACATCTATGCCTTATCCGGGGCTCGAATCCAGGTCCCTTAAATCAATAGCCAAGATTTGCATTAATTTCAAAATCCTCTCAAAGCGAAAACACAGTTGGAACACTGAAAATAAATTCTTATATATATATTTTTTTTCTAAAGGAGAACAAAATCTGAAAAATTATTTGACTAAATTTTTTTTAGTTTTAAATATTTAGGCACGTAGGTACGTTAACAACGACTATCCTACTTGCATTATTTTTCAAACGACTATCCTATTTGCATTTATTGTTTCTTCTATATAGTATATTTTATTCTATTAAGGGATTTTTTTATTTATTTATTTTATTTATATATAACTGAAATAAAAATCGGTTATCGGTAAGAATAAGTGAATTTTTTAGAGCAACCAATGTAAAAAGATATGCCTTCTTTCACAGTTCCATTGAAGTAATCTATAGAAGTGCAAAATTTCTCATAGCTGTAATATTTTTGTGACATCTGATGTAAAATTTAAAACGGCACTTTATCAACGATATCGACCTTTATAAGTTCTTTCGGCATTCCATATATTAGCAGAATAACTTTGTTTACAAGAAAAAAAAATTAAGTATAAAGTAAAACAATGAACAAAATACCCTTTCAAATGCTAAAACTGACAATGGTCTGTATAAAAAAGGTTTGAAGTTACAGATATGGAAGAGAGGAACATTATTAGAAGCCACAGAGGCTGCCTAACAAACTTTTATGCAATATGCATTAGAGGATTAATTTAAATCTCACACAGGAATAATTAAAAATCGCAATTCGCCCCACACAACCAGAGAAAACCAAACATATTCATTTGCCGCCTTAAATATGCTCTAGATATTGTGGTTGTGTCGAAATTTAAAATTTTTTTTCGATGTACTTTCCAAATTTATTTACATTCAGTCAGACCTCTGTGGCAAGCAGCTGCTTGAGGGGGTATTTTTTTTTTATTTTTTTTATTCAGTGAAGAAAACGCTCAAAATTCCCGTGCGTCGCTTTCAGGGATCTAAATGATTCAGTTGAGAATAGAACTAGAATTCTCATTCACCAATGTAAAATGAGAGTAGAGGTATTTGTTAAAATGAACTAAATTTAAACCTGCATATGTAATTTTGTCTATTCATTTAATTCGAACTGGTGCCAGGAAAGGCACTAACTAGAGGTGCTGTGAATTCAATTGATCTAGAATTTCTTCAACAGTCTTGGATTGTCTATCTGACAGATCATCACTATCTGGGAACTCATTCTTGTGAGGTATTGCAAAGGCCTTCAGTTTATCTTCATCACTCTAAGCAAGACCATTCATCCCAGGAATTGGAGGTTAATCAGTGGGAGGCTTTTTTTTAGGGCATCGGTGACGTGCCACATGGAATTATCCATGGTGGCAAAAGAAGCAAGTTTTCTGTCCCAAGAATCAAATTGGTGGTCTCGGATTTTATTTCGAACGTATTTCATGAGCTTCTAAGTTTTATTTTAGTTCATTAGTTCATAGAGTTCAGGTTTCCTATGTTTCTGCCAATCTCTCCTGGCTGTTTTTACGATATCATCTCTATGATGTCTTAGCAAAGCATTTGAGTAATTTGGCAGTAGTACTTTTGATATTCTCGTTCACAAGAAATCTGTATTTCTCCCATTCCCCTCCTGGAATTCCTATGCTGATGCTTTGAATTCCGGTCCCAAGACAGTTTTGTTGAAACTCTTGGTACAAATATTTGGTTAAAAATCTCTCAGTGAGATGTCAGCTTTCGATGGTTTATAGGAAGCCACAAGCCTTATATCACCAGTTTTGTGTGTTGGACCACATAGCGACTTCCAGGTACTCAAGATTTACGGTTCGAACTAAGGAATGTCTGATGGCTTTTAAATGGCAATGGCTGTACCACTCATAGATATAGCAAAGGGGAACTACTTAGACCAGCAATTTTTTGCTGGCAACGTGGCGCCAAAATTTAAATAACCGTAAGTCCAGTTAGCCACCAAATTGGTGGTTTGTCGGTGTGCAATTAATCTTTGGGAATACTTTGGTGCGCAATTAATCTTAGGAAATCTTTGGGAATTAATATAAAAATTATTTCCTCAGAGTGAATTATTACAAGCCTGAACTTTATTATTTAGTTTTTACATACTACGACATTATCCTGTTTACTATTCCCAAGTAAGTGTTAGTACTTTATTTTTTGAAATTAAGATTCCTGCAATTCGCTAAAACAAGTGTTGGTTCTTCTGCAGTTAAATCGTTCCGCTCACTAGATGGCGCGAAGGAATACTCGTGGAATAAAACGTCAAATTCGTAACGTATGTAAAAAAAGAGCAGATGTCAGAGCTATCTCTTGGCTGAGGACAGTGAAAAAACCCTTACAATAAATACGTTTATTGTTTATGTTAAGCACTGGTGTAGGGAGCCTCTTATTGGAGGCTAATTTCACCAAAACTTACACCTTGAACCTTATGTTAAGCTGGAAATGTGGCACGATAGGATATATAATTTGAATGTCTGTTCGTTTTTCTTTACAATCCGAATTCCCGATAAATTCTTCTACGATTTTGTTTTTTTTTACATATGTTGTCTCTAATGGGAAAAATTTTCTTAGGTGCTATTATTTTGGCTGGTCTTTGCAGAATCAAACTTTTACATTTAGAAATGTGTTTATGATTAAATGTTTTATTCGAAGTGTTTGCAATGTCTTCATTGGTGGTAATGGAATTATTTTAGGCATTGACGGAACGTTTCTTGGAAGTTGAATATTCTATTCCAATAATTCAACCACTTTCCATTAATTCCAATTGCGCATTTAGTGCTTTTTTTTAACTCAAGTAACTTGAATAAATAATTTTATTCATTGAGAAACTAAGACATCACTAACTGCAATAAGTTCCCCCACAAAAAAAAAAAACATGGACGGAAATAACCTGTAAGCTCTTGGCTTATGTTGGTTTCTCCTACAACATACAAACACACAAAGTTGGGTTGTTTTACCTCTGAGCAGGACTTTTTCGCACACAATAATGGGTTGACTCATAGGTTGGAAAGAGGGAACCTACTGGACACCTGTTAGGAGACAGATGGTATGGCTCTCCTGCAAATGGGGGTCACAGCTTAATGTCCCGACAGATGACAGTATTTTGAAACCAATCAGTGTTCTGGGCAGGGAGTTTTGTGGAGATAAAACTCAACACTGGCCAAGCTGAGACTCCAACCTGGGAACTGCAGATTACAAGCCTGGCATGCTACCGACGGAGCCCCCCCCCCCCCCCCCCCCCACTTACACAAGGACATGTCTATTGGCTTATTAGGTTCTCTAACCACATACACCAGTTGGGGATGCTAGCTAGTTCATTTGAATAATTCAACTTTATTATCACTGTTAAGGTTCCAAGGGGCTGCAGTGGCATGCTCTAACATCTCCAAGCAAAAAATATATCTTACACTGATATATATATAAATGTTTTTTTTTCAGGATTCAGGTTTGTACACTTTTGATAAAATCATGGCCCCAAATTTCTCAAAACAAAGGACGAATCCATTCAACTCAGTAATCTCGTTGAAAACATTTTCATTTTGTTTATTAAAGTTAACATGGGAAAAAATTCCATTTCAAAAAAAAAAAGAAAAAAAAAATCCATTTGAAGCAAATATTCTACACCACAGAGTTTAATGTTGCCCAAAATAGCAGAAGGATTTGTTAGTGGTGATGAACGAGATGTAAAGAGGTTAGTGCTGCTCAAGATGTAAGTTCACAAGTGGCCAATTGTAATCACAATATACATAGGACAGTGTTACGTGACTAAAATTTACTATATTATTACGACAGATGAACGTGCTGCAAAGAATTTATGATGAACGTGTCATGAACGCTCATGTATGCTTATGCGTGAAAATTACGTTATCAACTGTTTGGAACGGAGATGCTTTGAATAATAAGATTCAAGGAAAAAAAAACAAAGAGGTGTAGTGGAGTAGTGGAGTAGTGAAGAAATAAGGATATATTGTATAAAATTAGTGTTGTGTGATACTAAATAAGAAGTCTGTTATTGAGTCAAGATGTCTGGTTCCAGTGGTGAGAGGGAATCAACAGTAAAATTATTTTTGGGTCCTCTATCAGGAGAGATCAACATTATATATCTCGCATCTATGAGGTATAAAGCAGTATTAAGGTAGTCCTCTAACACAAATTCAATATAAATTGGTTTGTTTGTTGGATGTTACAAAGAAATAGGTTCTATTTTGTCATAGGAATTGAATATTGATAGCATTGTGGTTTAAACATTGAAAATTAGTTACACATAATAAATCGTTCTTTATATGGTTCGACTTTCTACTAAGAGGAATAGAAATACTTGTGTTTAGATAAGATTGTTTAATTTATGTAATTTTTGTGCCTTTGTAATAAATTACTTGATTCATACTTTAGTTTGATACACATATATACTATTTTTGAATACTCGATAAGTTTTCTTCTGTTTGAATTCATAATATAATCTCTGCCCTATTAACAATATTTTCATTTACGTGTTTGCTATTGACACAATACGAAACAGTATAGTTCTAGCTATGTTATTAGTGTTCTGGATCAATAAATTGGTAGGCGTACTTTTCCAACGAAAATCTTGTTAAATTTCAATTCCTGAAATATGGATACTTTTTTTTTGCATTTATATGTATTATGTAATTTTAAAAAACAAAAATTATATGAATAAAAATGTTTTACAATTTTTAGTTTCAGCGAAAAATACGTGAAAACTATTAAAGCCCTACCTGTCTAGTGGTTAGTCTACCAGGTTACTAAACTAGCGGGAGTGTCCATAAATGTGTGAGAAACCAGGACAACTTAATATAGTTTCTAGGTTATCTCCATAGAGAAGTAGCATCTTCTCTTAAAAATTTCAAAATACGTGTGCCGAATTTCTGTTTAGGAAAACCACTTTTAGGGCTTCTTATCAATCCTCTTTTAGTTTACCTGCGTTTTATCCGTTATTTTTTTATGCACAAAGCTGTCTTAAACGAGGATATGCGCATCAGTGCAGAGTTCTACTCATAACTTGTGACGAGTTGGTTATCTCTGAGCGGCACTTTTTTTTTTTGCACACAATAGGCTAAATGACCAAATCACAAGGACCCCCAAGGCTCAGAGAAGGTTGGGGGAAGGGGACCCACTAAACAGCTATTGGGAGAGAGATGCTGGCCTCCAGTAAAGGCCATCCAGCATGCACACGGATCATGGCTTAATGTCCCATCCAACGGATGACCTTTATAAGTCCATCTACATGCCGTACTGACAGTGCGCAGGGCAGCGAGTTTAGCGGTTTGTGATGAAACAATGGTCATTGCTGACCACTGTCTTGGAGCTAACATTATACAAACCATGCCATCCTGGTACTGCCAACGCGACTGAGGCGGAAATGAATTAAAACAATTTCCGAGTCTCAATCGTCATTTCTCGACAATCATCTATATGCAAGAATGACAAAATGCGGCTATATAGTTTTCTTTTAGAGTTAATTAAAAGAAAACTGTATTTCGCCGCTTTTTGTCATTCTTTTTGTAAAAATGCAGATTACTCAATATAAAATAAATGGCAAATTGATTATATTCTAGAACGCCCCCCCCCCCTCCCCCCAAATTTAGATTTCTTATGAGAAATTCGTATCCGACTAACACAATTACTCTACACGAATTTTTTTGAGGCATCTATCCTGTTAGTCGGGGGTTATGTGTATTATGAATGATACATAATACTCGATATTTCCTGCAGATGTTCGCTTTGCTGGTCGTGTCCTTTTTTGAATGTTTCGTGAGATGGTATGACTAAAACGTGTCTAAAGAAAACTAACACTCGACTTTCCCCCATTCTTAACTATTTTGACCAAGAATTTAGGTCATCGCCTCACGTTGACACCAGTCAATAATCACTTTTAACTTGGCTTATGCAAACTTAAGGGGGGCTTCCATCTCTTTGAAACCTAATCTCTCTTATCAGAAAGATACACTAAACAATCCTGCAAACTTCAACCACAACATATGCAGCGAAAAGTTATGGTTTCTTTTCATATTGATTCTTCGGAATGGAGGAAATATATTTCACCTCTCTTTTGGCACGAAGTAAACAAATGTCCATTCTAATGGGAAAAATAATTATTATTGTCAAAATTCTTTTTTTACTCCTGATTATTCCAGGGATTCATGAGCTACTTAGGATAAGCCATTGCTGCATTGTACCTTCCCCTGTATCTAAAAATGACCTGATATAAATTATGTATAATGTGTGTTAATAGAATCCTCTCCATTAATAACAATTTACAAATATATTATTTTTGCAGCTTTATTAAATCTTGTGACTAAAGTACAGACTTGAAAGACATCTCAGAAAACACTAGGAATACTGGATAAATTATAAAAATTGCGCCATGACCTATGTTTTTATTTTAAATAATGCATGTAAACTGTTCACTGTAAATTTTCATAATCTAATTATAAGCTAATTGCAAATGTTTTTAGAATTATTTATAAATGGCAATCTTATATATCAGCTCAAGAATAAAAATTAATATATCCAGTGCCTTCATTACCTTTAAAAAACTGCACAGCTGCCCCACTGAATAAGTAACAGAAGCTTCAATAGAGAAAATCGTAACGCTTTTTACACGTTATCTCAGAAAAATACTACTGCAATGCTGAAAACTCTAGTAACTGCACATACGCATAAAAAATGAACTACCTTATTTGGGCATTACACTGATGGTAAAGTGAATATTGATACCACCCCACCCCCCAAGTTCTAAAAAGTACATTTCTGTTCTCGAAGTTTGGGGGAGAGTCAGTCTACCTCAGCATTCGTACAAATTTGTCAGATTAAATCCAAATTCAACTTCGTTTTTTTACAGCGAATCTCTAACTTTGACTTTTTGTGATAAATGGGATAACTAGGGTTTGAAAAGCCCTCATTCAAGAGATTGGGAACATCATGTACATACTATTAGATTTCCCAACTTTTTTCTTGGTAGCACAAAACAAAAATAGCATTTGCAGCCCTAAGACCCTGGAAAAACCAGAATAGCAATGTAGATTTGCTAAATATGAAAGAAAATTTTAGTATTCATATATTCTAATTTAGTATATTTGTCAAATTAATACAATAAACTTCAACGAGGTATTCACAGTGGAGTCTATGAAATAAAAATGACATGGATTTTAACATTCGCAAAAAAAAAAAGGGGGGGGGGTTCTTTTTAAACTTGCAAGTTCTTTTTAACTTTGCATGAATATGCCTTTCAAAACATAAATTTTCATTCTTTTATCAACAGCGCGAAAATTTAACGTTCTTGTAGGCCTTTCTAAAATTTGGAGGCTCAATGGAGAGTCGAAACCGATAGTTTTGGAAAACACTGCATTTAAGAACATTCTGAATAACGTTGATGGGAGACTTCCATATGTCTGTTAATAGCTGTCCTGTGGATTTTTCTTGGTTACAAAGTTCTGAGCCTTGAGACTTTGTCACTTAGTTCATTCTGTAAACATAAGTGACAGAGTTAAAATCTAACCCAAATTCAATTGCACAGGTTGTAACAATATAGATATGTTTCCTGAGACATAGTATTCATTCAATGAATGTTGAGAATTTCTTACCTATTGTATATTTCTTTTAGGAACTGAGAAATGTTATACACTGAAATAGATGCTTCAAATATTTGAAAACACTGTTCAAAACTGTCAGGCCTAGGAGTGGATGGGTTTATACTGTAATTTTAAATATAGGCATATCGCATGCAATAAGCAAATGACCATATGGCCAATAAAAAGGTACAAAAATACCACTTACTACAACGAACTATGAGAACAGAATAACTAAAGTATGTGCTCATTATATGGTTTACAAGAAGCATAACGTCCAGAACTCATTCTAACTATATTGCAGGCGAACAATATAGGGCTATACCCAGAGTTGAAGCTAGATTACATATGCAACTTAGTACCATCCAAAGATGTTGGATAATGGGCATCTATGGGGCGATGCCAATTGTGGCTCATATTGACTGGGATGTATGAACACTTAGTAGGTGTTGGCATCCCACATATATTATTAAATCAGAATAGTTGTTCAGGATCTGGAACTGATAGATTACATATCAACTTATATATCTAGCAATTGGCTGAATAAGACTGTTCTATCATTGCCTAGCTCAAGACCTATCATATTTAAAAAGTTTGCAATTTTTGTCCTATTTCTTAATTTTTACTGACTTGCAAAATGTGGTCATTAAAGATCCATTATTTCTAGGAGGGGTAATTTCAGTGTGATATAGTATACATTTTGATATTTCGGGATAGATCTTCAAACATTTCTAACATGATTTGCACACACTATTAAAAAAAATGGTCATCATGTTACATTTTGAGTTATCAATTTTCATTCAGGATAACTGCTTTGTATGTCAAGAACATCTTAATTACTGTGACAAATTCAGATAACTACATAGATCCATATAAAGTAATGAGATTTCACTACTTGCAACTTGTCATTTTAACCTTCAATAGTCCCAATAGAGTTCATAGAACCCTAAGAACATGCTATAATTTGAATTTTCATAAGCAAAATATTGAATTATTATCAGTAGTCCAGTCCTAATTTATTTAACATTAACCTATTTAATAGCTAATTAAACAATAATGTATTAATTGCTGTCATATATGATAATTAAAATAATAAAAATGTGGGGACCCCAAAGACCTTTATGTAATAAGAAAAATATGTTAAAATTCAGAATTAATCATTTTTAAACAATTTTTGCATCATGATCTGGATATGAATTAAAATGACTACAATACTCTGTAAAAATAGCTAAAGAAAATTTTTTTGGTACGAATGATATTTGAGCACTCTACAGTTGAGAAACATTATTCAAAATAAAAAACAATTAAAATTTCATGTCACGAGGATATAAATGTAAGGATGCAACAGTAAAATTAAGTTGCAAAATTTTCAGGTTTAAAATAAAAAGCAGATACTGATGGTTTCTCTTTTCAGCAATTGATGGCATTGACCTTGTGTAATTTGACAGCTGAGAGACAAAAATAATTCACATCTTCCAGTTTTAACAATGGGATGACATAATCCATGATTTAGATATTGTAATCAGCAAAGTAGTTTGGTGAGGTGCTTCTTCATCCTGAACAAGCACCTCACCAAACTACTGGAAAGATCTCTTTAGTAAAAAAAACTTCCTCAAATATAATAGCAAACTGAACCATGCATTTCAACATCAACCCACATGAAGTTTTTCAGTTAATAGCCATACTTTGGCTAGTAAAAGAAAAAATCCTATAGTTGCCATTGCATGATATCAGTAGTACCATCTGCTACAGAAATGGAAGCAATTAACATCTGATCTTTATTATAATCCTGCAAAATATGTAACTAATTTTGTAACATGCACTGAACTGTATTTGCAATGATGCTACACTAGGAAAAATTTTGATTGGTGCTGAATTTAATTTGTCAAATCTGAACTGAATGCTGACTTAAGAGATATTTTCACTTCTTTAAACACTTGTTTCAAAAAAGGTTTTAAAAGCACTCTGTGTGGAAGAGAAGACACCACCACTAATTTGTTGGTACTAGAATGTTGAAATTAGTAGTGTCTCTCTGCCCACATAAGGTAGCCCAATTACTGGTGTAGTCACCACAATTATCAGCAATGTGAAGAGCTTATCATTGAAGATGTACATACAATTAACAGATTTAGATAAATGCACAGGGACCTCCCACGTATTTTCTTTTTTTGGGGGGAGGGGGGGACAAAAGCAGGGTTATAATGGATTTTTCCAGGGAGGGAAGCACAATTATCAAACTACGGCTTATGCTTTTCACTGATACCCCCTCAAGCAGCTGCTTGCCACAGAGGTCTGACAGGAGCCTGTCAGTTTATATGCCACAGTAGGATATCTGAGAGGATGGCAGGACCTCAGCAGAAAAACGACACACACATCCATGCCTAATTCCGGGGCTCGAACCCAGGTCCCTTAGATCAGTAGCCAAGCGTGCTAACCACTCGGCCACAGGACGACTTTCACTGATAAATACACATAATATATATTTTTTCGAAATTCATGAGCCAGGGGATGTCCATGCAAAAAGCATTTTCAATAAAACCTATTAAACAGTAACTTTACAACTTCTTGTGTAAGAAAATATATTAAGCAACCATTAGTTTAGAGCACAATCCAATTACGTACCATGGATGCCAGTAGAGGTTGGCAAATGCTTTTTCTTGGGAATTCAGAATAACTTTAAAGCATATCTACTCATAATTTTTGCACCAATGCTACACATGAGTAATAGCATTATGCTCTGTCCCATGTAAATCGTAAAATACATTTTGCCCCCTCCTGATGGAAATATTTCTACTGGTATTCATATTTGTTAAGTATTTTTTTGTCATATATTTTCTTTCGATGTTTGTTTTCTCTGATTTGTTTATGAAACATTTTAATGTAAATATAGGGCACAACCAATAGCAAGTATTTTTTCCCCCTTACGTTATTGGATTTTATTAGAAATTTTGTTACCTTAAATCAAATTCTTGATGATTTAAATCATTTCTGCAACTTTTATATTATAATCCATAAAAACCCCCTCAAGCAGCTGCTTGCCATCCATATCTACAGCAAATGTTATATAACAACAGTGACATGTTATACTATGTTGGTTTGTCTGCTACATGAAGCATAGCAGTTTGGAAATGATTAATGAGTTTTGGCAAATTATAACACTAAAAGAGGTATATTTGGAACATTTTAATATCCTCCAAAGTAATTAAAACCTGATCAAATTATTATACACATAAAATATAGGAAAAAAAAGGGCACCTTTTGGCCACAGAAGAAGATTTTACTAAATCACAAATATCCAGATTTAAAACATTACAAGAAATATTGGCAAGGAAACCCTTATGGCATATTAGTATTTTCAAGCATGACATTAAAGCAAGCTTTGCTGCTAATGCTTAAAAACGGAATACTAGTCATAAAATAATGAATAAGAAATGTTGCTAAAAAGAGTGACAGTACAGTAATCAACTTCCTTATTATTACAAATATAACTTCACACTTTTAACAGTAACATTTCAAATCAGAATTTACTTTTTTTACAAAATTTCAATTTTAAACATAAAATGAACAATATGCTGCATAGCAGGGGTGTCTGCACCATTATTCTACACGATCTGTTTTCCTTATTATTGTCCAGTGGTGATCTACCATTTTTTACAAAACATTCATTTACTAAAAATCAATAAAATTCAAGATATAAAACTGATTTTTAAACAGAAATTAACATATTTAATATTTTTGAAATAGTTTACGTGAATCATACAAATAATACTATGAGATAAAACATACAATTCCTAGATTATTATTGATTTGCAATTGATCTTTTAGGTATTCCTGTTATAGTACTAGTGGGAAGATAAAGCATGTGAATTATAACAGGACAACAAATGTGTGGGATTTAGCAGGAACTACTGCTAATGATTTCTATAAAACATTTTGCAAAATATCACTTATTCACCTTAACCCTTTCATGGCTAATGATATATGTATCTTGATAAATTTAAAAACTACTGGTGGGAAGTTATATTACAGAATCACATTTTTAACATGTTTAGCAGTCTCTTAAGTTCCAAAATTAGTTTTCACAATGTTCAGTGCAAATTGGTTTCAACCTAATTTAGCATTGTCCGTATGCGAGTTTCATAAACTTGTTAATTGTATTTATTAAATTTTAAAAGCCACAAACTAAAAAAAAGGTTAAAGAAATATTAAATCATTATAATTATTGAATTTTAAATTAAAAAACATTAAAAAAACTGAATCATATTACATTTTATTTTTCCAAAAAAAAAAACGTATTAAAAGTTACATTACATTCAAGTGTGTTACCTCTACAGTTTCCTGTTCTTTGTAATTATATTTATTCTGGAAAAGACCTCTGAATTTGAAAATACTGATTTCTTTTTAAAAACTCACAATTTTATTTTACTTTATAAATTAAGGGATGTTTTAGATCGTTATATTTGAAAGCTCATCATTTACAAATATCTTTTAGACTTAACATATACTTCTATTGAAAGAGTTCACTTCTTTTTCCCTTTTTTGTTTATGCATTTCAAATTTATAGAATTTAGCTAATTAAAATAAAGTGTCATAAAAATAACTTTTACTCAATTTGCAATACTGCTAATTTTGGCGAGGTATTTTCAGATTCTGAACAGTTTAGTGCAGTGCTTCTCAACTTTTGACTGTCACAAAATTTCTACTGTACTATAATAATTTTTTTGAACTAATTACTTTTATTATAATAAAAAACAACTTGTATCATCCACACTGAAAGGTAAAAAGGTTCTAATGTGCTCTGTACCTTTAAAAACAACATATAGATCAATAACCATTTGAAGTTGCAACAAGAGTTGCAAAACATCAAACTTTAGGATTCTTTACCCTAATACATAATCATTTCATTCCCAATATCTTCTCCCATTATAGGGAAAGCTAAGCTTCCAACTTAGTTTTATATACAGTATCTACTTTTCATTATATCTGAGCCACTTAAATTTAATATTTTCCAGTGCTTTTACATTCCAGTACCATAAGCATGATTGACTTAACAGATTAATAAAAAAATTGCATGCATTTGAATGAACAACCACAGAAATTAGTCTTTCATTTATTTCCAGTGATCCAGCTCTGACTTTAAAAAGGGATTTGCAAATGAGATTATCAATGGGTTACTTCAGAATAAGCAGTTTTATGTCATAAACCTGTCCACAGCTTGCAATTTTATTCACTTCCCCAAATTTCATATAATAATCTCTTTACATCATGGTTAAAAAAACATGTTTTTCCACCTTATGAGATAGTTTCAAATCTGTTTTTCATTTTATTTTGGAATGACTGGTTTTGGAAAGCTAGTCTTTTTTAACCATTTAGAATTTGATTTTGGATAGCTAATATTTATAAGCATTTAAAACTACAACCCTTATAAATATTCTGTAATATTCGAAAACTTTTCTTGCTTACAAACAGGTTTTGAAGCAATCACAAAAAAAGTTTGCTTTTTACCTCTAGTTTCAAAGGTGATACAGTTCATTTTACTTTGAACTGCAACATTTGGAGTAATCTTGTTTGCTCTAAGAACAAATCTGTTAGCATGAATTGTGCTGTTTTAAAACTTTTCTTGAAATCTGAAGAGCATGAAAGGAAAAATTGAGATTAGGACTACTACTGCTTTCCACAAAATTCCATTATTTTCATACACTGTTTTCCATAAATTAAGTTAAACTCAGAAAAATTATGATAAACAAAAAATAATATGCGTAATTTTAATGAAATTTGATGGAAACATGAATTACAATGCTAGTTTCAGAATGGCAAAAAATATTTTAAACTAGAAACAGTTTTTGTCAAAAAATAACACTTACAGGAACTTGTCCAAAAATGAGGTGTCAATGCAATGAGCAAAGTTCTTTAATAAGGAGTGTGGTCACCCTTTACAGCAATGTAGTGGCAACAGCGATGTTCCATGCTGTTTATGAGGTTGTGAATCAGCTAAGTAGGGCGTAACGACCATTGTTCCTTTAAAGCAGTAATAAGCTCCCCTTTTGTTTCTGGTGGCGGGTTGAGGGCAGCAACATGTCTCCCTAGAGCATCCTACACATGCTCAATTGGATTTAGATTGGGAGATTGAGTTGGGCACTCCATACACATAATGGTCTCTTGAAGGTATTATTCCACTAATCGAACTCTGTGTGGACGAGTGTTGTAGTCTTGTAAGATGAATGTTTCACCTATTGCATCAGTGTAAGGATGTACATAAGGGTCCAAGATGTCATCTCTGTTCAGGGCGTAACGACCATTGTTCCTTTAAAGCAGTAATAAGCTCCCCTTTTGTTTCTGGTGGCGGGTTGAGGGCAGCAACACGTCTCCCTAGAGCATCCTACACATGCTCAATTGGATTTAGATTGGGAGATTGAGTTGGGCACTCCATACACATAATGGTCTCTTGAAGGTATTATTCCACTAATCGAACTCTGTGTGGACGAGTGTTGTAGTCTTGTAAGATGAATGTTTCACCTATTGCATCAGTGTAAGGATGTACATAAGGGTCCAAGATGTCATCTCTGTTCAGGGCGTAACGACCATTGTTCCTTTAAAGCAGTAATAAGCTCCCCCTTTGTTTCTGGTGGCGGGTTGAGGGCAGCAATATGTCTCCCTAGAGCATCCTACACATGCTCAATTGGATTTAGATTGGGAGATTGAGTTGGGCACACACATAATGGTCTCTTGAAGGTATTATTCCACTAATCGAACTGTACCTTTGAGCATTGAGGGTCTCACTCGTCGACACATAGAGGTCTGTGCATTCACCTAAGGAAATGCCACCCCAAACACACATGCTACCTCTGCCGTAACTGTCTCTTTGACAGATGTTACTGGGATGATAGTGGGTACCATGTTCTCTCCATATCAAACAATGTCTGGAATCACTCTGCAAGCAATATCTGGATTCATCTATGAAGAGTACAGACCTCCATTGCTCTTCTGTCCAGTTAACATGAGTGCATGCCCAATTCAATGGTTCTCTCCTGTGATGTGATGGGTATACAAATTATTGGCCTTCTAGTGTACAGACCTTCCTCATGAAGCCTTTTAGAAGCCTTCTATGCACAGTAGAAGCTGATACAACCCTCCCAGTGGCTGCTGCAAGAGAGGATTGTAGCTGAGAGGGAGTAGATGTCCTGCTCATTCGTGGTTGTTATTTGCTGATATCAGTCTTGTATAGCAGTCTTAACTCTAGCCCTTCCTCGGCTAAACCTCCAAGATGCGGAATCTGTGCTAAGAAATTGATTCCACAGTCTATGGACCACAGAAGGACTTACATTCAGCCATTGTGCCATGTCTGACTGACTTTGGTCTGCTTCGAGCCAGCCAATAGCTCTCCACCACAGTTCATTTGTCAAATGTCTTGAAGTCATTCCCACAAAATGGTTATTTCAAATTTCTTTACTCACATTTATAACACAAAATAATGATCCATCCAAAACACCCAATTTTATGCCTCTATCCGATTACGCAAACTGACGCAACCTAGACTAATTTGCATGTGATATGCTCACTTGGCATTACTTTACTGGTTACATGAACAAGTTGGTGAGGATTGCACAATTTTTTGGCAAATTGTGGCAGTTTTTCTCATTTTTCCTTAATTTACAGAAACCAGTGTATCTATTTTTGAATAGTTTTTTTTAATGATTTTTGTATATATACCTGATATGATCATACACTGTAGAATTTTCTAAATTTAACATTGGATAGCTATTCACTGCAATTCAAAGATCAAAGTTTACTTTTATTTAGATTGAATTTAAATTTACAGATCTCACCAAAATTGTTTACCACTTCTAACAAGATTTCCATTATTTTATTTGCTTTAAAAATTAAAATTCAAAGCACAGCATGTAGAATTAAATTAAAATTAAAATTACTCCATAAACACTATAGATGCTGTACTAGTTATGTGCTCATTGACAACTAATGGAATAAGTGACAGCTGTATATCGGTGTGATGAAGTTCAGGTTAATCAGTCATACTTGCGTTGGCTCCATTAGAGTTCTTGAGATAGCCTCTTCAGTTGTGCAAGCAGGAAAAGTCTAGATTGTGTGCAATGGCAGTCCATGTTCCCTCATGAGAACTGGTGCTTTCACAGATCTGGTGTTATTGCTTCTCCTTGTTTGGGACTGAGAGTTCTTTCTTGCTGTGGCATGAGTCAATGGGTGTCAGAGTGAGAAGCAGCAACACGACCTATGAAAGTACCAGCTCCCAAGAGGAACAGTACATTATCTGGACTTTTCCACCTTGTACAACTGAAGAGGCTATTTCAAGAAAATGCAGAATGAAGCCAATGCAGGTATGACTAATTATCCTGAACTTCACTGCACCAACATACGATTATCAGTTACTTCATTAGTTGTCAATAAGCTGATCGTTTTTCCTGATACCATGTGACTAGTATAGTACCTATAATGTTTACAGATTATGATAATCCCTACTCTCAATTTTCAAAGTACAGTGGAATATCATTATAACAATATTGAGTGGTGATCTAAATATATTTGTAATACTCAAATAATACTATAATACAAAATAATCATTATGAAAGAAATTTAAAGTGTATTAGAATTTACTTCTTAAAAAAAAAAATCAGTAATTTTTTAACTGTCTTTTCCAACAAGTATATTTCTATTAATTCTTAAATGATGCCAATACTCTGAAACACATTGTGTGGAATATCTTTCCATGTCATTATTAAATGGTGAAGATTTTGTGCCATATTTGGCTGCTAATAATGAAACTAAACTAATTAACGAACTAAATAAAAATAATAATAATGAATGAATATAAAAATAACTTAAATTTAACAAATGATAAAATAAAATGCATAGATTGGAACTGCTTTGAAAGGACTTTTCGTTGAACCTACCATTACTTAAAATGCAATAAAATCAGAATCACACAGATTTCCAAGTTTGAAAATCCTCTTTTATGCTAGGTAAAAAAAAAACAATGGTTCTTCAAAGCATTATATGTTTGCAGAGAGATCTATGCCATGCAATGAGATTGTAAAAAATGCATGCCAGGAGATATACAATGATGCATGATTGGTTATATATTTTACAGTGTTGCAACATTGCCAGATGCTAAAATATACATTACGTTTTTAAAATTTATTACTTACATATACATTATGTTTTTAAAACTTTTGCTGTACTGCTCTTATTTTTGGTATTGGGATAAATTTTTATTTTGTTATACAGAGATACATTGTAAATTGGCTGTGTTGAAAAAAAAATGTTATATTGAATATTTCATTATTCTGGCCTTTGTTATACTGACATTTCACTGTATCATTGAAAGTATATCTCTATTTAACTTATTATAAGCTTTATCCATATTCAAAATGAAACAAAGGTTAGTTTGCATTAGTTTTTTTCAATGGGGGAAAAACTAAATAAATTATGCAATCTTTTTTACACCCTTGTTGCATCTATCTCAATTTATTTTCCTCTTCTAGTCACATTTGCATTAAACATTTTAATACTACCATAAACAGTTTAGAAATACAGCTCTCATAACAACTCATCTATCATTATCATATTTTTTTACCCTGTCCTTAAACCCAAATATGACTTTGGTAAAAAAAACAAATTCAACCTTATGTTTTTGTTAAAACCTTTGATTTTGAAAGTTTTTTTTTTTTAATTTCCAAGGACTCTGTTAATTCTATAGCAGGGGTGAAACATGAACACAGGCCAGAATTGATTTTTAGCTAAACAGATCATACTCTTCCTTATTATACAGATTGATGTTGTTTGTTTATGATTAGACTTTAACTACTAGTCATACTCCTTTGGGTCACATTATCAGTCACATTCGAACTTTTAACACATTTGCTTTAAAAAAAAAAAAACTATATGCTTATAGAATGCTTAACATGGCTTTTGCATCCATAATTTACTAAATCATAATTTAAAGGAACGAAAAATAAAAAAAAATTGGAAAAATATATACCAAAATATAATGAAGAATGACTAATATGATTAATACCATCAGTCTTTGAACTAGAGTTTACCCCACTGCCACAGAGAAATAAACTGCTCAATTGACCAAATACTTTTGTCTGTGTAACAAAAATATTCAAGGCCTGTTAGACAAGAAGGCGTGCTGATGCTAAAAAAATTAATTTGTGGCCATTCAAAATGTATTTAAGGCTGCCAAAAGCTCAATGCATGACTAATTTTGAGTTGACTAAAATATTGTAAAGAATGAAATAAAATAAATGCATTGCAATGATATACCTTCAATTTTTTTCCCCAACCATAATCATCTGATTATATTTTTTTGCTTTGGGGTCTCATATTTAAACACTTAAGATAAACTATTAATTCAAGGAATACTAATAGAAATAAATCATAAAATGATATTTCATGTGAGCACAAAACACATTTTTTGTACAAATGCAGCATGGGGAAAAAATTTATATATTTCAACATGCACATTTGTTTATTGTTAACCCATGTCCTGCCCAATGATGCCAAATAAGCATATTAACCTTGAAATTTAAAAACAATTGCATCCAATGGAAAGCCAAAGTTGTGCATTCTGCATATTTCAAAGTTCTAAGTTTTACATTGGAAGCTCACCAAAATTTTTATTTTGAACTCCTTTTAATTATTCATGAATGACTTTAAGCTTCAAGATCTATGAAATGACTGGGGCATTTTACCTCAGAAACTGTTTTGTGGGTCATGAAAATTCCCTTCCAATCTAGATTCAATCCTTGAATTATATGATGTGCAGGCCTGTTCTATGAAATTTTCAGTACTGCCAACTACTTTTTTGTCAATAACAATAAGTAAACTGTTAATAGCATAATTAAATTTGGCTTCAGAAATCTCACTACTTGAAGAAGAAAAAAAATCCATATATAGCCCATTTATTGGATGTGGAGAATTTCTGGAATTTATCAAATTTATTTCTATTACATAAATTTTCAACCCATTTTAATCGTATCTGTTGCATTTCTAACAGATTTCAAAAATTTTCTTCTTCTTTACCCAATATATTCAGCCGATTGTGTTGCCTGCTAATTAATCTAACTACTTCTCAGTGTGAGACATATCTTTGCTTTTCAATTTAGCAACAAAATGATTAATATCTGCTATAATAAAGCAATATTTAAAACATTCTTCAATTCCATTTTCTTTTTCAAAATGGTTTCAGTAGTATTCCTTTACCCAATCCCATTAAGAAAATAAATTTGATCAAATGTGCCATGAGTACTGAACAAGCTCAAGTGTTTCACATCTAACAAAAAAGTCAAAAAGCACTAGCTTAATGAAATACAGCTGATGTAACAGGTTTTATTAATAATTAAATCATAAGGTAACAAATGTATGTTGTAATGTTTTATTTTTCCATTTGTGAGACTAATATTGATATGTATTATATTTTCCAAAGCTGACTGCAGTCTCTAACATGGTTTTTCGTTTTTAATGTTTTATATGAAAGTAGTTGGGAAACGTTTTGTGTGGGGTGGTAGCAAAGCTAAATGAATGTCATGGTAGAAATTCAATGCTTGTACATCATTTCTTATTTACTTCTTACAGCATTTAGAATTACTTATAATAAGTTGATTAAAAACAAGTATACAAAGATATTCATTGTTTTAAATCTTAATTATCTTTGCTCGTTAACCCCATGGTATAACCTATTCTATTATATAAAACATTTATTATTACTCTAGATGTATAATACAGCAACAGCACTGTATACAGTATTATCTTTTACATCATTTACTATCTTTGTGACAAAGTTAGAAAATGTGAATGATCTAAGCATAATTATGTAATTAACTTTAATCGATAATTTTCACTACATACTACCTGCATTGGATAATTCATATAATTATCACATTATGAATGCACAATGGCAATTAATGATTTATGTTAAACATATAATTTATTATATATATATCCACCCGCAAATTACTTTAAAACCCTACATTCTTCTATTGCTATAGCAAAAATTTGTATAAAACAATCTTTAATTTTTCCATGGTTTATAATCAATTTACATCAATTGAGGTAAAGAGTTAAAATATGTATGAAAAACAAATAGTGCAAAAATTGAAAAAGTTTGCATATGTAACTTTAAACCTGAGGAGAAATGTCTATACCAATGTTCTGCAAACTTTCTTTTGTTCACACTACAGAAAAAAATTTTGAGCAACTTTGCAGCAAATAACAATAAAAAGAATTAATGAATAAAAATATGTTGTTGCGTTTTTGCTGGAATGCTGCACAGAATGTTGCTTTCATGTATAATACATATAAAATCAAGAAACATTAATTAATAGATTCTGAAAAAAATTCAGCGCCGCCACAACAGGAATCGAACCCACATCTCTCCAGATTCATGCCAGAGCGAGCTACCATTGCACCACGCGTCGGACAACGAGCTCTTTCAGAATATGCCCTCATTAACATCTGATAATCAAATAGCAATGACTGAAAAAGTTGCATCTCCTTGAGTATAGATGGCGATGTCTCAGTCACCTCTCAGGAAGAAGATTTATAAGGTCATATTCTGAAAGAGTTCGTTGTCCGACGCGTGGTGCAATGGTAGCATGCTCTGGCATGAATCTGGAGAGATGCGGGTTCGATTCCCGTCGTGGCGGTGGTGAATTTTTTTCAGAATCTATTAATTAATGTTTGATGCCTATCTTAACAGGGAATATTGTGCATTCACTTTGGATTGATTTTTAAATCAAGAAACATTTAAAAATAAAAAATTTTAAATTTAAAATCAAAAATTATTTATTACTAACACATTAATGATGTGTCATTATCATTTTAAAGATAATTTTTTCTACAATTTTTTTTTAAATGAATATTTTATGCACATTACAATTTGGGCAGTTTTGCAACTATATAAATTAAACAAATTAATATATAATATTCTTAAAATATATAATTATTAACTTACACCACTAAAAAAATTGCACATGCAGCACAAATTCACTTGATGACATATGCATTCAAAAACAAAAAATATATTTACATTAATATTGTATGAGTAGGTAAAAAGCAAACATTGCTAGTGTGATACATGAGCTTGCTTTGCAGAACAGAGCTATGATATTACAGAGAAATGTTACTTTATTTTTGTATATCAGTGATGATGCAAATCATTTTTGAGCACACCTATACTTGCCAAGGAACATCAGTTTGCCATAGTATACTGTTTGCAAAACAATGGTCTACACCAGTGGTTCTCAACTTTTTTTGCTTCATGTACCCCCTGGAAATGTGTATGTAACTGGCATACCCCTTGTATAGATAGATAAAACTATAGTTATAGTATAACAATGGTTATTTTTACTTTGTTACTAGATCTAGTGACTTTTGAGCTCTCATGGGGTACCCCAAAAAATTTTACCGTGTACCCCATGTTGAGAACCCCTAGTCTACACCATAAATTCTTAGTTCTTTAATATTCACAATTTAAACTGCATCTAATTTTACCTTTGAAAACATAAAAAAAGAGTAACAAATATAAAAATTAAACAGTAAATAAATCTACTCTAAGTTTTAAAATTTATAGTGTAAAGCTGATTTACAGAGGTTGCTTCCAGGAATTACATAAAATATATCTATTCAAATGTAACTGAATTATTTAAAAAAAAATAAAAAATTTAATTTCACTACAAATACTCCAGAGGAAACAGGCAAATTGTGCAGAAGCTTCAACACATGATAAAAGCTTTTCTAAATATTATAGCAATAATTAGACTACAGGAAGTATTAGCAAAAATTGAGATGTCATTGAAAAAAAAACACTAAAAATTTAACTCTTCAGAATTAGAGCTCATTTTTATACCATGTTTACTTTTGGTTTATTACAGTGTCATAGAGAATTTAATTTTAAATTGATATTATAATTCTATAAATTCTGGAAAAACATCCAGCACAACAAGCAAAATTTTTAACTGCTTACAATGTCAATTGTATATCACAAAATTTCTGAATGATTTGTTTTACATTTATAGATACATATTATACACAATAAATAAGAAAGTTGCTAAAGAGATATGAATATTAATATATAAAGTTCAGTTAATTAAAAATAAGACAAATATATGAAAATCTGTTCAAATATATTTAAAATTTTAATTTTGAATTTAATGCAAAGTCCACAAAAATTGCCTTGTTCATCTACTAATTTATTAACAATATTTATGTTATGGTGAAGTTTTGTGAAAAATGTATCTGCTATATACTCTTAATATTTCAATTATGAATAAACAGACATAGGCTGTAGAAATCAGAATTACAATAAAAATTTAAAACACCAAATGGAATTGATGGTAAGCTTCAAATTCCAAAATTAGCTTTTTGAAAAGAATACAAGTAGCTGAATGATTCAGTCATACAGAAAACACTAACTTTATAATTTCATAAAATGTCAATAATTGGCATTTGAAAAACTTCTCATTTTCATATTTACAACCAGTGGTACAAGTTAGTTATGTTTTCCCATGTGTGCGAAATAACAAATACAGTAAAATATTTTACAGATAAATTACTTTCAAACTACATGATCTTTATCATTAAGACACTGATTGTTGTGGCACCATAACATTTACAACATAATAAAAACAGATACGACAATTATCTGTGAAACAATACACAGCTTTAGAATGCTATTTAATGATGAGCTTGGCTGATAATATGTGAATTGAAATCATATTTGTCCTTACAATGTTTTCCACACAAATTACACTTCCATGGGCTTGCTTCAGTATGCAAACTGCGATGTAAGAAATATAGAGTCTGATCAGGAAACACTATTCCACAGTAAGGGCATACTAATGTATTTCGTTCATATTTACTAAACATGAGTGCACTTTTGTCGTCATTAAAATGATCATCTATTTGTGATTTTGATGTATGAGGAACATCTACATTACGTTGACAAGAACTTGGTGAATGATGCCTAGTAGTCTCTTCAGACATATGTAAATCTCTTGATGATACTGGTGCAGTTGATCTAAATGAAATTAGTTTTCTGTCAGATGTTACAAGCTCTGAATTGCAATCTGCAAGCTTCATATCATCATTGCAAGAACTAGTTTCAAATGCTCTTTCCCTTTTACCCAAGTTATTACAGTGTGGCGAATGAGAATGTTTGCAATGTACAGAACCATGTCTATATTTAGGTTCTTTATATTTTGAATGACAATATCTGCTTCTTGAGGTGGCATTTGAGCATTTCTCTGTTTCCCAAGAATAATGTTCTTGAGAGTCAGCATTATTTTCCAATGGTGGTGAGGGATGTTGTTCTGATCCAGCTTCGTCACCTGAGGAGTGTTTGGCTTTTCTAGGAAATGAAATTTCAGATGAACATGGATGCCTCCCAGTGGTTTCATGCACACTGTAGGTTGTTTCCACTATGCTGGTTGTCATATCCATTGTGCTAGTAGGTTGAACATTGCTATTTTGACTATCATCAATAACAACCTCCGGAGGTTCTGGCTTTACTGATACCCTTGCTTGAGATAAATGATCAGGTGCATATTCTATATTATTACCATAACATGCAGTATTAGTTCTGCAGACTGAGGGGCTTACTGCAGTTGTTGAAGATGCCAATGAACTAACAGGAGAAGGGTCAACTGGAGCCATGTGTTCTGAAGATCTTTGTTCTCTGTTATTTTCTGTAGAAAGCGTGCAAGTGGTTGGAGTTGCAGCTCTTGATATCCTTGGAAATGAACAGCTAAGATCTGATGGGCCAGCCATTGAAGAGCTACTTTCATTTCCTGTAATATTAAAAGGAGGGTATTGTGGAGGAATGAATGAAAAATTTTGGGAAATCGTTCCTAAATCAATTGCTTCATTTTCAGCAATTGTTTGATGGGTCTGAGACATACTAATGTAATTATGATTAGATTGACTTGTATTAGATTCAGAAATGTCAGATGCTGACTGTTTCAAATGGCATATTGTGAAATGGATTTTAGCACCATTGAGTGAGGAGGCTTTAAAGCCACATATTCTGCAAGTTTTGTCATGTGCAACTCCTGAATGCTCAGAAGACAAATGTACCTTTAAATGTGGTCTGAAATTAAAACTCTTAATACAAAATGGGCAACGATATGGGCGTTGCTTGGAATGCTGCCGTACAAGATGCTCCATAAGATGATCTTTACGGAAAAACCTTTTGGTGCAAAGACGACATTCAAAAGGCCTAACTCCTAAATGGCTAAGTTTGTGTCGACGCATATTTGCAAACAGAGTAAATTTCATATGACAAATATCACATTGATAAGACTTGCCATCAATATGAGAATCCTCATGTTTCAGGAAAACTACAGTGTCCGTTGTTCTAAATCCACAGTGAGGATACTTGCAAGAAAAAGCTGAGTCATCATCCTGTATTTCGGAATTGGTAGTAAGCAGCACCTCAGGATTCAGAATTTCATCAGAAATATCAAGATAATTATCATTCGTATTGTCAAGGTTGGATGAATGCTGATCTGTCTCTTCATCTAGCATGTCAGCTGAATGAAAATGTCTTCCTTCATAATGCAAATCTTTAGGAATATGAGAGTTTACATCATAATTCTGTTGGTACATATCTTGTGATCTTTCTGGAGAACTTGTTGAGTTTCTAACAAATTCCTGTTGTGCATCCTCTTCATCAATGTTACTACTTGGTGTAGCATGTGGAGACTCACAATCTTCTGTCTTAGAAACTTTAGATTCTTCCATAACTAAAAATAAAAATTAAAATCAAAATCAAAGCTATGTTTTTGTAAATTCAGACCAAATTTAGCTTGCTTTATATTTCAAACACATAGAATTTTAAAGCCTCGTAAATACAAATATCAGATTTACAGTGTGCAAAAACAAAAGAATGTATTTCTTTATAGATTTTTTTAACAATAAATGACAGAGTTTATTATCCACAAAACATTTATTGGATAATGACATTTATTTTAACGTCTATGATTATATAATTTTCATTTTTACGTCTATGACATTAAAAAGTCAACAGGTAATGCTATGATTGTCATTTATTTTTAAAAATCATTAATAACATTGGATTGGATTGTTTTACCTCTGAGCGGCACTTTTTTGCACACCATGGGCTAAATGGCCAGGTCACAAGGACCCCGAAGGCTCAGAGAAGGTTGGGGGAGGGGACCCACTGGAACAGCTGTTGGGAGACAGATGGTAGCCTCCCATCAAGGCCATCCAGTGTGTTCTTTAACATGCACAGGGTATGGCTCTCCCGCACACGGGGCCACAGCTTAACGTCCCATCCGACAGACGGCAGCCTTTTCAAGCCCATCGGTGTCCCCTACTGACCGTGGGCAGGGCAGGGAAATTTTGCGGAGATAAATCTCAACGCTGACCCAGCTGGGACTCGAACCTGGGAACTACAGATTACAGGCCTGGCGCGCTACCGACTGAGCCACCCCTGCCCCTCATTAATAACACTAATAGTGTGAAGTGACTTGAGTATTTATTTCTATTTCACTCAGTGCAATAAAAAAAAAAGTTGTCGCCCGAGATCATAGATGGCGCCAAGTGTGGGTGCCAAAAATCATGGGGAAAAGAATGAAGTCATACTTAGTGGAAAAAAGACAGAGCTGACATTAGTTCAATTGTTAGAATACTCTAACTGTGATGCCCCCTCATTCACTTTTACTTTACCTTAACCAGTTTTGCTTAATTTACGTTATATTTATCATTTTGGGGATTTTTATTTCATTTTTGGTATCACAGCGCTCGTTTCCAAGAGCATAGGAGTTGCGCATGCGTAACTCCGAACTTTCGATTGTCACCCACTAAAGTGCGTGTACAAGGACACGCCAACTCTTGCGTCATAGCTTGCGTGCTCGTCATTTTATGCAAATGTCTTTACCGGTGCGACAGACGTGTTGCTAAGCCTGTACGCTTGTTATAACCATGACATGTAGTCACAGAGCAGGCAGTTGGCAGAGAGAGTCAATAGAGTAGTTTGTTAGTTGTCAGTTTGTAGTGAGATTGAAATAATGTAGTATCTTCTTCATTGAAGTTTGGTGAGTGTTTGATATAATTTTGGAAATAAATTTGTTTGTTATATAAACCTTTTTTGAATCTTTACTATTTTTTCTCTTGAGCAATGTTAGTTGTTTTGATATTAATTTAAATTAGAATTTTGACAATCATTTAATTTTTGAATTCTTACTTCGAACCCAAATTGAAATTTATTTTTGGCAATTTGTTAATTATTGCCTGGTGCCCGACTTAGCTATCCGGAGCTTGAATAATTATTGGATCAAAGGGTCTAAACTTTAAAAGTAATTAAATCTTTGGAGCGTTACATAACCATTGTTTCTGGAGAGATGTGGATCGAGTCCTGTATGTCAGCGAAAGTTTTTCCACAAAACATTTATTGATTCTCTATAGATGTTTAGGTAAATATGAACAAAAAGAAAAAGGATGACAGAAACTAGTAAACTTTCATGTAATCTGTTGTATATCACAAGTGAGCACATAACTTCTATAAGGTTTCAGTAGCATACCACAGTAGCTTTAATTTTCAAATATCTGCCATCCTGGTGGCAAAGTAGTTAGTGTGCTTTACTACTGATCAAAGGGACCTGGGTTCGAGCACTGGGATAAGGCATGGATGGATGTTTGTTGTTGTCTTTCTGCTGAGGCCTTCCTCGCAGATTTTCTCTATGGCATATTAAACTGACAAGCTCCTGTTAGACCTCTGTGGAAAGCAGCTGCTTGAGGTGTTTTTATCACTATTCACTATGTATTTATCAATTCACTGTTTCTTTCATTAGAAGTAAATAATAACTAGTATTTTACAATAATTTTATATTACATTACTGCACAATTTACAAATTATTGTAGAGATAAGAATGAGAATATATCAATAATGGAAATACATAGCCTTGTTATCTTTTACACCTAATGCCAGATTCATGATTAGGTTACCTATGAGTAGCACTTTTTTTTGCACACAACGGGATCAAATTACAAGGACTCCAAGGGCTCAGAGACTAGGGAAGGGATCATTGTTGAGACTGATGGAAGCCTTCTATCAGGCCATCCATCATGTTCTTTACCCCTTACCATGACAGGCCTGAAAACTCAATTATACCAAGGCATTGTTTTCACCTGTGCTGTCAAAAATATTAACATGAAAACTTTTTTTTTTTGCCAAGTAACTAATGAAAGGAATTATGGCTTGTCATATGCCAAATTAATTAACATTTAATTCTGGATTTTATGAAAATAAAACATGTGACAAAAATGAGAAGTTGAAATAGAGATTTTCTTTAAGTCATTTAGTAAAAAAAAATCATCTGGCAATGAAAATAAAAATTACTTCAAAAAAGACAAAAAGCTGTTATTTCCGAATAACAGAAAAATATGTTGTTTTTTTTATCAAACAAGAAATTTGTCTATTCTGTAATTTTTTTCCGATATACTTTGAGAAATGCAAGAGTTGCCAACTGTGCTCAGTCAAATAAAAAAGTCAACTTTAGAGAGGTTTTCTTTTTTTTGGCAAATAACATATTAAAAGAAATGTCATGTTGTATACCAACAGAATGAGCACTTAATTGTGGTTAAACAAGCAGAAAAAGAAAAAAAAAAGTAAAATTTTAGTTTTTTTAAAAATTGTAAAATTTTATTGTTTTTTGCATTTTAATTTCAGTAAAATTGTTTAAAAATCAATTTTTCTACTATTTTTAAAGTATTTTATTACTTTAATATAAAAATGCATAATACTTTTACCATTACTTAAATCTTTATTTTTTTTCTAATTTTATCATTTTTGCAAAATATGCACAATGCATATTCTTTAATTTTTTGCTGATCAACAAATGCTAAGACTAGGTTAGGAGTTTAAAAAAAAATATCTTCTTTAAAAATAAGATAGTTCTAACAGAAACTGAAATATATATATATAACTAAAATGCTGTGTAAAGAGCTGTGAAAAAAAAAACATTAAAAAATATTTCAAAGCAAATAAAGTTTATTTTCACCACTGAAACTGAGATTGAACCATTCCAAATCAATTTGCATTAGATACTGTTATGGGAAAGTTTAATTTTACAATAACAAAAACTTCATTTAAAAATTATAAATTCTGAATGCTAGTTATGAAATTACTTCAATTTAATTAAAATAGTACTAAATTAAGCCCTATCATTTAAAAATTGAATTTTTTCATTAGTGTCTTAATCGCCAGCCTGTGGCTGAGTGGTTAGCATGCTTGGCTACTGATGAAATGGACCTGGGGTACAAGGCCCTGGGTAGGCATGGATGTTTGTGTTGTTTTTCTGCTGAAGTCCTCACAGACCTTCTACTATGGCATATAAACTGACAGGCTTCTGTCAAACCACTGTGACAAGCAGCTGCTTGATGGAATATTTATTTTTATTTTATTTAACGTCCTAATCAGATGTCTCCAAAGGTAACTACCATTATAGGTTACATATATCTAATGATTTCATTTTCAGTCAAATCACACTCCACAATTTAATTATACTTTCCAATTCCAGTATACATTTGAGAAGCAATATAAAAAAATTCTAAAAGTAGCAAAGTGAAAAAGCATTACATTACTAATATTATACTAGGAATCAATAAAAATTACAGTAGAGGTACACAGTGCGGTAATTAAAAGTAAAATTATTTAATTCTTTATGACACTGTTAAATGTTTTTAAGCGCTTCAACACATGGACTATGCTATCAAGTATCAACAATTATTAAGGAGAGATTTATGTACCATGTCGTAGAGGATGGGTAGTAACAGAAACTTCTTGGGATGCTTTCGGTGAGAAATTTAAAATTCAACGTTCTTGCCAGCAAGTGACATCTCAGTGGAGATTAAAATAAGGATTAAGCACTCTATGCTATCAAAAGTATAAATGTTATCCATTCGCCAATGCAGGTAGACCATTGGCAGCCATCATCCTTATTTTAATCTACACTGAGACGTCACTTGCCAGCAAGAACGTTGAATTTTAAATTTCTCACCAAAAGCATCCCAAGAAGTTCCTGTTACTACCCATCCTCTACGGCATGGTACATAAATCTCTCCTTAATAATTGTTGATACTTGATAGCATAGTCCATGTGTTGAAGTGCTTAAAAACATTTAACAGTGTCATAGAGAATTAAATAACTTTAATTTTTTTTACTAGGAATCAATTCCCACTTCTGAATCTGGGAAGCCTAAAATTCATCTGATTCACTGTCAGAAGCAACAAAATATTTCTGGAAAAAAAAATGTAGTTTTCTGATCTACTTTATTTGAAATATCTGTTGCAAGAAAAAATTAAATAAGAAACTAATAAAAAACACAAAAATGTCAATACTTGCCCAATACTTGGCAATTTAATCATATTAAAAGTGCACAGTCAAGTATGCACTAAGTTTTAAATTGAAACACAAACTTTTGTAGCTATTATGCACCAATCATGTATTAAAAAATTTTCTTTCATAAGATGTACCTGATAAATGGTAATAATTTAGAAACAAACAGTAAAAATATATGAAATCAATATAAAAATATATCTACAAAAGTGACCAAGAACCTCCAATAAAAACAATTAATTTGGTGCTTTCTAGGCACAAATTCAAAATATAAACAGGGCAATCTAATGTTAACAAGTCAATTAACCCACTGGAATTGACAGCTATTTATAGAACACTCCCACATAGCTAGGAATATTAGCAATGGGAATGTCATAATTTGGACTCTGTTAATGGCAGTTTGAAGAAGTGCAAAGGTTTATTACTTTCTGATGCATGAAGTTGGGGACATTTTTTCCACATTAGTATTTATTGAATTCAACATCTACAGGTAACTTGTATATTTAATATGGATTGATTTTTTTCATTAATAACACTTTAGTATGAGTGACTTTCATACATACATCTTATTCAAAGCTGATTTGGAAAATAAGTTGCCTTTCCCAATTATAGATGGTGCCAGGGCTGCCACATTTGGATAAAAGAGATGTCATATTGTGGAAGTGAATGAGACAGCCAGTGGTTACAGCATTCTGGCATGTATCTGGATGAGATGTGGTTCAAGTCCCGCACTGTCAGCGAAACCAATTTTTTCTGCATAAGTATTTATTGAGCTTTGAAATGTCTTTTTAACATATATATAGATAAAAGTTAGCTCAAAATTTTATGCTTTAAAAAGATTTTAATTTCTTTTACTGTATTAAGTATATAGTTTAGCATTCATGGCCACATATGCAGGCTTTTTGAACAACATTTTCACATTTGTGGCACCATATATTTAAAGTGCACAGGGCACCTTTCTTGCTAAGGGTAGAATGGGAGTTAGTGGAAAAAACTCTCACAGCTAGGACTAAAACTTAGAAACTGCAGATTGAAAGTCTGGCATGCTCCAAATGAGCCAACCCCTGCCTCATCTATGTATGTTTGAGAATGTCTATTTAAATATACTGCTCACAAAAATTAGGGGATATTTCTTCGCTTCATATTCATTTTGAAATATCTCCTAATTTTTGTGAGCAGTATACATTCTCATGTTTTCAGTATACTATTCTCAAACCATTATTTACCTATCTGTAAAAGATATTTCCCATTGGTACTGTAACCACTACAGCCAAAAGTTCATTAGTAATTGCAACAGCCCTGTAGTATCATTGCAGCCCAAAGGTCACAGTCAGTACCAACTTTGGCATTGAAGTCATTTAGCAGAAGAGTAATATTTCCTGTTTTGACAAGATTCAAAATATCCTGAAAATAAATAAAAAAAATTACAAATTTATAAAATATTTAAAATAGCCTGTGTTTTTTTATTATCATCAGTCCTCAGTAGGGAGCATAGCAACTGATAATATTTAAACTTTCAAAAAAGTGCCAGATGTCTCACAGTGCATGCAATTATGGCCAAGATAATTCTTAACGTTTACAGCAGAAAAATAACTAAATTTTACAAACTTTATCCTGCAGTGATTAACACATATATATAGTAGCAGATTCTTTTTTAGACCTGTGTGAGAGCTTTTAACCACTGGACACCTTTTGCTAATGATGCCAGGATGGCACTATCTCAGTGGGAAAATTACTATTTCAGTCAAATAATTGCCAGGCATTATCACTCGATCCAATGAGTTAACCCCACATTCCATTTTAGTGGATAACACTTCTAGAACAGAACACTGGACTTCATTAACAAATGTTTTTTTACTGGCCTCGAGTTTGTTTCCCATCACCTTCAAAGCAGTTTCCTGGATATGTATACACTGGTTTCAAGAATCTTTCCAGCTCCTGAACATGATTTTAGTCTTTGTGTTGCATTATGTTTAATTGAATGAAAGGGTTCAAACATTAGGTAATGAGCTCATCCAGTTCCATTTTACCTCCATAGTCTAATAAATTTTGGAACACTCATCATATATGCAAAACACTATAAATATTTATTACAGCAGATATCCTCACCACCACAAGAACAGGAGCAGAAAAAATGTCTGATAACTGATGCTTTTAAGTTAAAGTGAAACTGATCACAGCATATACTAATTGTATTTATCTACTAGATGAAGTGACGATAACAGGTTGAGCTATTCAGGCACGGCCATAAATCTCATTCCTGGAAGGGGCCATTTAGGGATATACGAAGGCTTCTGTAGTGAAAAGTGTCCTTTCTGGAGTACAAAATTCTTTATATGTCCTTACATTTGCCTTCTTGGAAAAGATCTTGCAGGTCTCTTGAAGGGGCCATGGCCCCTTCCTTATGACTACCACTGGAGCAATTATGCAAATTCATAAACAACTCTACCATTTACACCTGAAAGACATATAAAGCCTAAACTTTCTTTAATTCTGCTGATTTATCTTTATCTATCTTACCCCTACAATAACAGTTGGACAGATATTGAGTCACAACTATTCTCATGATGTAGTTAACCATTGAAAAACAAAATGTCACTTCTACAATAGTGTTTATATCAGTTTTCCAATTTGCTGGGTTTTTTTTTTTAAATACTTAGCCATGCCATATTTTTTCTATTATATCACTTTTGTTGTCTTCTACAAATTGATCTTTAATTCAGCTTTATAAACATTACCATTCAGCAAAATCTAGTTAAACCATTATTTTTGCAAAAAGAAAGAATCACAAATTCAATTTTTCTTAGCAAGACACTGTTAAAATTCACTACCTTTCATTGATAATGCTTAAGGAAAATAAAGCTATTGAAATATTTGAAGATAGCAATACGTTTTTGATCTTTGAATATTTCGATATTAGTTTAATATTTAGTTCTGGGTTTTTTTTATATAATGCAGATTGGTGGTACATCGTTTCCAGTTAGTTTTTGGGAATGTAATTGAAGTGTTTTAAATATTGGGAAAAGGGTGTTGGAGCAATTTGTAATATGTGAAAAGGCAATTATTTTGTTAATGTAATGTATGTTTATGGATTGTTATATCATAATTTTGTTTTTTTAATAATTAGTGGTTGTGATGGATGTATTTATTTTGTGAATATGTGGTGGGGGAATTCAAGGATTTATTTGTTGGATTGTTTAATTAGGTTGTTTTACCCCTGAGTGGCACTTTTTTTGCACACAATGATCTGAATGGCCATGTCAGAAGGACCATGAAGGCTCAGAGAAGGTTGGGGGAAGAGACCCACTAGAACAGCTGTTGGAAGACAGATGGTAGTCTCCCGTCAAGGCAATCCAGTGTTCTTGAACGTGCACAAGGTATGGTTCTCCTGTACATGGGGCCACAGCTTAATGTCCTTTCTGATGGACAGCAGCCTTTCCAAGCTCATCAGTGTCCCCTATTGACTATGGGTAGAGTGGAGTTGTGCAGAGATAAATCTCAATGCTGGCCCAGCTGGGACTTGAACCTGAGAACTGTATGAGTCTGGTGTGCTACTGACTGAGCGCCCCCCCCCCCCCTCCTTGTTTAAAATGAAAATTATTTTTACCTGTTACCATAGTAACAGTGTTTATTATAATAAACATGCTGTTACTATCGTATTGGAAAAAAAACTATTTGTAGAAACTTGCAATTAGGTCAGGGTTTAGGGATTGTGACATATCACAAAAAAGTCCATTTTGTTACATTGAAAAAAAAATATGCACCCAAGAACTGTAAAGGGCACTTTACCATAATAAGAAAAGTTAAACATACATTATTTTGGTTCAATATCCTCAGAAAAAGTGGAGAAAAATAGTTTTTTGGTGTGAACTCTGTGATTAAATATAACGCTTGAATGGTTAAATGGTAAAATTATTTTGTTCATAAGCTATTCTGTGCAGCTCGTACAAATTTTATCTGGATGTTAACTGAATAAGAATATAACTTTTGGAAAGCTGCTATTTGTGATGATGACTGATTAATTTAACTGATTCTTCCAAATCAAATTTTTTAATGATTTCATGAAAGGCAGAAAATTTATATTTCACATATACACATGAAAATCTACTTCGTATTGTTTACGTATTTACGAAAGCAGAATATAAAATTTTTTTTATATAGAATCACAATCGACAATTCTTAATTATTAAAAATCTATCGTTTTTCTCGTAACTAACATTCTGAATTAGTATTTAGAACCTAATTTAGATGGCTAAATTTTATTATCTGTTGCAATTTAGAAGCTAGCTATTCCAGATCAAGATACATGAAACATTTTACGCACCTGCAGCAGACAATAGAGCAAAATTGATTTTTTATAATCTTTCCTTCTTCAGTCCAAACATGTAGCAAAATATGAATTTTTCATGTTATTCTTAGACAAACGATTATTTTTTTACAAGCATTTTTCGTATCTTTCACTATTCACCATTTTAATCATTACCTAGGGGGCATTGCTTTCACGATTACAATATGATATTCTTCTTTCCTAAGGAACACACCAATATAATTTATATTTTCCTTCGTAAGGATTGGCCACAAAAGCTAATAGCGTTCAAAATTAACAGATAGACCTCTTAATAGTTATACCTTCAATCGAAGATAAAATAGACCACGGATGCACTGCACCTGAAACTCACCAATAAACATCAAACATCGGCACCAATGATTTACATTTCACCTCTTTATTGAGATTAACAAACCCATATTACGATCATGGAGGTAGGAAGGCATCCACAGAGAATAATTTTCAAAATAGTAGTTATGTGTACAGATAGAAAAAGTTAAAAAAAAAGGCAAAACGAAACAAGCAATTCGATCATCAGCAAATAAGCATAAGTCAGAGAAAAAACAGTCGAAAAGTAACTAAAGGATAAAATTCCAGAAGTTCAAGACCTCTCAGAGCGTTTCAAGCAGTTCATTTTAGCTTTGGGCTGCGTCCAGCCGGTGTTAAGTAAATTTGTCAAAATCTCTTTATGTTTCTTTTTTCTTCTCAAAATTGGAAATTTCGTAAGTAGTATGATCAATAATGTGTGTAGGAACATTTTCATAGTGAATATTTAATTGTACAAGTCGCTGTAATATTTTCGGATTTCCCATTATTCGTAGTTTAGCAATGGGGAAGTTGAATATTTCAGTTCGGTCTACGTTCTTCCTCAGTTCAGTTGAGGATCGAATATCGTGTATTAATTATTCTAATTTATACCAGGTACCAATCCTTTGGCTTATAATATTTTTATCGGAAATTTGCCCAAATGGCATGGGCCAGTGGAGACAAAAGAGTAAACCGAAAAGGCCACAAGGGCAAGAAAGAGGGAAAACCATCTCAGAGACTTAGAATTTAAAGATGCGATCAATTGTCAGAATAGTCCGAGTTCTCTTAAACTGATTTAAAAAAATAATTTCATATTCCAATTAATGCATTATCCAATTAATGCTGTGAAAATTTAATGAGGATTACATTCAATACCCTCAAAGAATACTTGCAAGAGCTTTCTGATGTTGGTGAAAATGTGGTCAGTGTCCAGGCTAGCCTCTGGTCCAAGTGAATGTTTTTATTTTTCACATGCCATGAGGCACTGACCACAGCTCGCAGAATTCTATTTTGAAAATAATGCATCCCGTTTATGTTTGCTTTTGAGTATTACCCCAGGCAGGTGAGGCATAAGTTAGGATAGGATATGGCCGTTTTATATACGAAAATGTTTTCTCTAATGGCAGTTTGGAGCTCCACCTTAAAAGAGGGCCAAATTTTCATCTAACATTGTGTGCTTTGGAGAGCACATGAGCGACATGTACGTTTCATTTAAGTTTTCAGTACAGAGTCACACCTAAGTATTGCACTGTTTGTTGCCAAAGTGAAAATAACTTCAAAGATAATCAGGGTGTCAGGATCTTTAATTCTCTTTCGTGTGAAGAGGATGTACTGACTATTCTCTAGATCACTGAATCTCAACCTTTTATGCTTCACATAGCCCCTGGAAATGTGTATGTAACTGGTGTACCCCTTGTATAGATAGATAAAACTATAGTTATAGTATAACAATGGGAATAAAATAAAACATTTATATGTAACATATATCTAGCGACTTTTGCACTCTCACGGCCTTCCCCAAAAAAATTTACTACGTACCCACGTTGAGAATCTCTACTCTAGATTAATTTCCATCCGTAGTAAATACGCAGATTACCTGTACAAATAGACTTCAGCAATTATTAAAAACATCTGAAAAAAAAATATGCTGAGGTGGCGGGAAAGAGCCCGCAACTCTCTAGATACACGCCAGAGCGTTCTACCTGTTAAACCACGTATCAGACGCTAAAATCTTTCAGAATAAGACCTATAAATCTTTCACTGTGATGTGGCAGACCTTGCTCTTAAGCGTGATTGACCTACTCATTAACATCTAAATCATTAGCACCAAATTAAAAAGTTGCCTCTCCTGAAGTATAGATGGCGCAAGGTCCGCCACATCTCAGTGAAGGATTTATAGGTCTTAACCTGAAAGATTTTAGCGTCTGATGTGTGGTTTAACAGGTAAGAGCACTCTGGCGTGTATCTAGAGAGTTGTGGATTCGATTCCCGCCACATCTGCGATAATTTTTTCAGATGTTTTTAATAATTGTTGAGGTAGTTTAATTTCTATTCTCCACTTTATCCCGTCCCTTCAGTCTATTAATGGCCAAATTGGGACTAAGGAATTGAGAAAGAAGATTAATGTCATCTGCAGAGAGTACAGTCATTATAGGTTCAAACCTAAAACTATCATGGAGATGGAAATAAAATAATGTGGGGCTTAGTAGGAAGCATTGAGGCATCCCACCATCTATCTTCCTGACTGTGGAGGGGTGGGGGTGGCCCAGTCTGTAACTCACCAGGTTTGTAATCTGCACTTCCCAGATAAGAGTTCCAGCTGGGACAGCATTGAGATTTATCTTGGTAAAACTGCCCACCCTGCTCTCAGTCAGTCATCTCCCCCAACCTTCTCTGAGCCTTCAGGCTTCCTGTGACCTGGCCATTTAGTCCATTGTGTGGAAAAAGTGCCACTCAGAGGAAAAACCCAACCCAACCTGACTGTGGACTAGGAGTGTTTCACCTGAACTCTGAAGGCGAGTCCCTTGAGGTAAGATGCTATTAATTCATGTGTGAAACTTAGCAGCAATCATTTTGTAAATGAGATTGTCAATTCAGAACTTATCAAAGGATTTGGTCTCGTACAGAAAAGTGGAAGTGACGGTCTGTTCCTTGTTGTGAGATTCAAAAACTCTCTTCCACTCTGAGCATTTACTAGGTTGCGAGCATTTCTGTTTGAAGCTGAATTGGGTTTCAGGGAGCAGATTTGAATGTTCAATAAATTGATTAACCCTATTCAGATTTACATACTCGAACAACTTGCCCAGACTAGAGAACAAGATGATGCACCTATAATTCTGGGGGAAAGTGGTATCCTTGCAAGGCTTCCAGAGAAGAATGATGTTTGCCTTTTTCCATACTTCCAGGAAAATATTTGAGTTGGAGAAGGTCATTGAAAGGAGAGCAATTTCCAACCATAGCCTTTTTTTGAGGGGGGAGGGCTGTTTAAGTACAATGTTGCTAATACCACCTAGTCCCAGTGCTTTTCAGAGTTTGAACTTCTTTATAATTTCTCTCATTTCAAGAGGGTTGTAAATTTAATATATGTCATGGGCTTCTGTGAAAAGAGGTGAAGTGCTTCTTCGACCATATATGAAGCATTTTCATTTGATAGATCCGCACTGTCCTAATTGATTATCAAGGGAAGAAGCATTAAACTTGGCCTTAGTCTCATCACAGTATGCTAGTCCGTTTGGCTCATATATTGGCGGATATTATGTGCCGGATTTTTTAGGACAGCAGTCATCCGCCAGATAGATTTGTCAGTGGTAAAAATGAATACAAGCTTAAAATCCCACCACTCTTTGCAGAACTGTTGTATTTTCTCTCTCATAATATTCTTGAGAGAACTGAGTTGATTTTTCACCTGCAAGTCCCTGGCCTTCTGCCAGTTTCCCCTAATCTTGTTCTTTAGATGAATTATATCTTGTGGTAATTCATTAGGATTAGTCTCTTTTCCAGAGGCTTTCTGATTTTGGAGTGGGCATGTTTGATGTTCTCACAAAGGGAGAAGATCTGATTGCTAATCTGATGGGGAGAATTGGCTTGATATCTGATCTATCCTTTTGAGTAGTATAATCCAGCAGAAGGACGCCACACCTGTTTACCCTATGTGTCATTCTAGGTGCTTGGCCTTCAAGTCACTTGCAAGCAGGGCATGCAGGTTTGTGATAAAAGAAACTTATCCAAGTCATTAACAAGAAGCTCTTCATTTTGGGGGGCAGAGCCGTCTTAAGGCATGGGCACACTGGGGAGTTACCTAGAGACCCCACGATTCTAAATTTCACAAAAGTTGGTGTTGATTAATCCTCGCTTTACAGCATTTTTTTATGTTTAAACATGATTTTGTTAAAAGTACCAATAAAATCGGTAGGCTTAATTTTATTGACCGTTTACATTTTTATTTCCATAGGTGGGTGGGTAGGGGACCAGTACATTGCTTTGCCCAGTACTGTTAAGACAGCACTGTGCATTGCTTTGCTACAATACTGTTAAGATGGCACGGGGGGAGCTTTAGGCAGTTGCCAAGCAGAGATCGCCATAAGTAGCATTTTTGATGATTACTCTAGTTGTCTCAATATTGTAAATTCCAGGCTTCTAGAATTCATAATGGGGAATACTTTTTCTGATTACAATACCCCCCTATCTGTACAGAACAAATTGCAATTGAAAGCTGTTATCCTGTCACTAGCTCCGAGTTTCACAGAGCAGTGCAGTATCAATTCTTTGATTACAAAGGAAGTTATAGAACTCCAATGCCAACAGGCATGTTTCAAGCCATTGGAGTTCCAAGCCAAGATTCGGAGGCTACCAATGGAATTATCCATCGCCTGTTCGGTTTATATACGGCAACCATTGGCATTAGCAAAGAGACTATATAATCGAATTCCTTAAGTCAAACGTTGAGTTCTTCTTTTGATTGGCATATTTGCAATTACTTTCCCTTTATTAGAGGTTTTATGGGATGATTCACCTTTATTTGGTTTATGATATTGCAGCAGCATTTATTTGGTTTTGGATATTGCAGCAGAGGTGCTTGGCAGTTCCCTTAACGTTTTTGCAGCTACTTGTGCATGAGAAGTTTCGGAAGTTATCAGTAGTATTTTCTATTACATCTTCTTTAGACCCTATTTTTGTTGTTTTGTTTGATTTTACTGTTTTCACTTTTTTTCCGTAAATTTGTTCATCCTCCTCCGAGGATTCTATTACAATTTCTAGTTCACCAGGTTATTTTTCTTCACTTTTCTAGGTCTGCTTTTGGCGAAAAAATTTCAAATTTTTTTTTTATCATTGTTTCAGCTTCAATTTGGTTCTTTTGAACCTTCTGAGTTGATGTCAATGGTGGTTTGATGGCTTCAATCCAATTTGCTCTTCTGCTTGAATGTTGCTTACTGTTTTATTGAATGAGACTTTATTTTCTTGCATTCCGTTGTTTTCTTGAGTTTCTTTTAGCATTTATCTTTTAATCATATCAGCAAAAGTGAAATTTCGTCTTTTTTTGTTTTTAGAGCAATTTATTACAAAGTGTCCTGCATTTTTTGCACACTTTTGTAACTCACTGATAATAGATGGTCGCCATATATGAACGACTCTGATATAGTTTGGCATATCTGTATTCAGCATCATTGTTGGTATTTTCGTACCTGAATGTTGTTTATCTCTCTTTTGGAAAATTGTTCTTCTATTTCTTTAATTGCTCTATATTTAGATAATTGTAGTTGTATGGTCTCCATTGTGATGAAAGCATACTTATACGAGTTCTTCTGTTTTCCAAAGTTACTGTATTTCTAGTTTTCTATTACCTATGCTTGGATTTTCCTAGTAAGGAATATTATTAGCTGTAATTATTTAATTATTACTCTGTCTTTGACTAAAGTGATGATTTGTGATCTATTTGTGATCTGTGCAATTTCGATCTTCTTTTCTCCACATGCTTTTCTAGTTCTTTGAATCCTGTTATTAATTCGATGTCCTCATTAAAAATTCGAAAGGCACGAGTTTCTTCTCTCATTCGAAAGTTCATGTTTCTTCTTCTCTGTAACCTGTCATGATGATTAGGTTTGAAAAAAGTTTGCTCCTAAGATTGAAGGTCTCAAAGTTTAGGTTTAACGTTAATCTAAGCCTGAGCTAAAATTGAGACTTCTTTCCTCCAAGAATCCAAACAGACCTTCCAGCCGAGAATCGTCGCCTGAAATACTTTGTCGAAGTCCACATGTAAACATTAAAGCTCAACGGTGGCAAAGAGGTGATGTTGCAATTCTATCGTTTAGCAACCACAGCGACATTGTAGTGTGCTTTATAAATTCAACATATAGTTATTTATTCAAAGGGCAGTGGAAGATCAGGGGCAGGATTAGATCAGGGGTGGGGCATAATATCTTGGTGAATTTTAATAATGGGAACAGAAACAAAATAATTTTTCCACCTGTATTAAGGAATTCGGAGACATAAAAATGAGTACTAGCAGTGTAGAACTAATTTCTCATGAAAAAATGATTTAAGAAACTCATCACAACATTTATAAACTATATTTATCATCTTGTACGAATTTGGAAAGGTACATCCATTGAACAATAAAAAAAAATCGCATTAATTTTTAAACACGCTTTTGATTTGCTTCAAATTTAAGAACATTTAAGTACTTTCACTAAGTGATGTTATTTCCTTCTGAACATTAATTTTTTTTTGGAGCATTCAAACGCAATCTACCATCACAGCACGTTTTTGTCTTCTTATCGAGTAAGCTTAGCTTTTGGACGTGATCACGGCACTCATTGCTATTTTGCACTTTACTAATGATACGTCGTCGAATCATATACAGGTCTCGGCATTGACTGAAGGTTAATGTTGAATGTCCAGAAGCAGCAATATAGACTGATGACGCTCCCCAGGAGTCCCTGTGTGCTTCTAGCTATGTAACTGAAGAACTGTTAGAGAGAAATGTTGATAAGAAAGCTCTTGTTAGCATTAACATTTGAGTTATAGATGTAATGAGTAAACTAATATAGCAGTTATTTTGCTATTGGCTGCGAGATGAGTTTTAATAAGCTCTTAAACTTTATATAGCAAATATTTGGGTCTCTGATTACTTGAAATTTATTCTTAAAAACTTTATAAGGTTTTAGAATAAAACTATTGCACAAATTTTAGGAATTCAAAGTACCAAATTACTCTTCTGCATATATTTTCCGTTAGGTGGAAAGGCAAAGTTTTTCAGCAATTGAGACACTGCATAGTGTTCGGGTATCTGACGTAAAAATATTTTTATTTAGCAAAATTAAAAAGACTAGAGCCTTTTTTACCTACAGGGGTTTATCAAAATAATGGAAATACCGATGGTGACTGGAGTACATGCAATGTGCCCTATGCATATCACAGGGACATTACCCACGATACGAGGCATATAAAGGGGAGAAGCACGATGTCGGCTATCATGTATATCAGATCTCAGTGACCTCCAAAAAGGCATGATCATTGGTTCGTGTCTTGCAGGAGCTTCAGTAATCAGAACGGTGGAAATAGTAGTGTAACTCGAGGAACTGTATCAAAAATTATGATTACCTTTCAAAAAGGTCAGGGCATTGCCTCCAAAGGACTCCTCTAGGGATAGTCCTTTACGACTACTTCCAAAAAGGACAGGGCATTGCAAATTGTGGACGCCATACGAAGCTGTCAGATAGGCGAAACGTTGGCACAGATTGTACAAGGGAAGACCAAGGCACCGCAAATAGAAGAGTTGAACACTATCACAAGCGCCATCTTTTAGCATTTTCAGTTCTCAAAACAGATGCATCTGCATAATCCGCCATTTGATAAGCAACCTAATCACCATATTTCATGAACACCAGTCGGAAAGATCCCATTTCCGTTATAACATTTTGTCGGAAATTTCATTGTGCCGGTATTTATGGCCATGCTGTAACCTACAAACCTCCGATTACCAACATCAATGCAACGAAACGTGAATGGCGGTGCAAAGCACACAAAAACGGGATGCTAAAGACTGGCAACGTGTCATCTGTTCTGATGAATTGTATTACATATTGTTTTCCACCATTGGTAGAGTGTAGGTCTGGCAAAAACCTGCAGAAACATACCACCTTGATTGTGAAGCATGGAGGTGGACCCCTGATGCTGTGGAGTACCATATCATAGCATTCCTTAGGCCTTGTCACATCCGCAACGTACGAATCCATTCTCGGAGACTACTTGCACCCAATATTTCTGGCATTGTTCCCCTATGACCATTCGAAAACAGATAATGCACCCGCCATTGTGTGAAACGTGTCAAGTTGTGGTTTGCAGAGCATAAGGTACAGCAGCTACCCTGGCCAATTCAATTTCCAGACCTCAATATTATTGAACATTTATGGGAATAACTCGAGCGCAAGGTCAGATCACACTTTTCACCTCCAGCATCACTGGCACAGTTGGGCCATATTTTACAGGAAGAATGGTCCCATATTCCATTACCGTTGTGTACGACTTGTACAAGTCTATTCCACATCGAATTGCATCTATTCTGAACGCCCGAGATGGGCCTACAGCTTAAAAAAAAAGTTCTCTGCACTGTTTCCATATTTTGGTAAACCTCTGTATCTATTGCTTTTAACATTTGTCAGTTGTGGAAACTAAACTGTGGATTTGGCAAAAAGGTTGCTCCACCATATCTTTCGAACACAATGGAGAAACTTAATGATTTGTGTCAAATGAAAGCTTGTGACGCACGGAGTGTCGTACACTATATATATAAAAAAAATTAACCCCCCCTTAAAAAGTTTCTATACCTCCAGAACGCGAAGGCTGAAAGTAACAAGCTATACGTCAAATGAAAACTTTTGACGCCAAGAATGTCATTGGTTATGAAACATTGACCCCCATGCTTTCTTCCCCCTAAAAAAGGGGGGAAATTATTGTTCCCCTATATCTCCTGAACCCCTATATTCCTGTTCCCCTATATCTCCTGAACACGAGTGCACAAAGTAATGAGCTATGTGTCAAATGAAAGCTTGTAATGCAGGGAAAGTTGTGTTATAAAAATGACCTCCCCCCTAAAAAATGTCTGCTATATTAATGAAACGCAACGGCCTACAGTTACGAGTCAAATGAAAGCTCATATAATGATGGTGGTAAACTATTTCGTTTTTTGTCCCCATCAGTCCCCTCCCTCGATAAAATGTGGGGGGGGCGGATTTTGCAGGGGGTTGACTTTAACGAGTCGTATCTCAAAGCTTGTGACGACTCCAATGTCGTGAGATACCTCAAACCTCTGCTCAATGTTTTTAGTGACAATAAAAAATATAAATTAAAAAATTTATATCTTGATATATGGCCCTAAAAAGTAGCAATCCGTCACCGACTTCGAATTAACTTCAAAGGAAGATCGGTTGGGTTGTTTTATCTCTGAGCGGCACTTTTTTGCACATCTCGGGCTAAATGGCCAGGTCACATGGACCCCGAAGACTCGGAGAAGGTTGGGGGAAGGGACCCACTGAAACAGCAGTTGGGAGACAGATGGTAGCCTCTAATCAAGGCCATCCAGCGTGTTCTTTAACGTGCACAGAGTATGGCTCTCCTGTACAAGGGGCCACAGCTTAACGTCCCATCCGACGGACGGCAGCCTTTCCAAGCCCATCAATGTCCCCTACTGACTGTGGGCAGGGCGGGGAATTTTGCGGAGATAAATCTCAACGCTAACCCAGCTGGGACTCGAACCTGGGAACTACAGATTACGAGCCTGGTGTACTAGCGACTGAGCCACCCGTGCTCCAGGAAGATAGGGTGCCGGCAATCTTGTAGGGTAGGTAAATCGGTGCCCTATCTTCCTATGAAGCAAAAATGAACTCAGTGACGGATTGCACCATCGATATGAAAAAAAATAAAAATAAATACCCCCTCAAGCAGCTGCTTGCCACAGAGGTCCGATAGGAGCCTATCAGTTTATATGCCATAGTAGAAGGTCTGAGAGGATGGCAGGACCTCAGCAGAAAAACGACACACACATCCATGCCTAATCCGGGGCTCGAACCCAGTTAGGTTAATTTTCTACTTTTTAGGGCCATATGTGAAGATAATTTTTTTAAAATTTTTTTTATAATTTTCAACCGCATTGGTCTTTAAAAAATCCACCCTATCACTATACTAAAAACTTCGACTTTTTATACAGATTACAAAATTTGATGGCCCCTAACAGACATGCCGTTTACCTACTGACCTCGTATAACAAATTTACCCCAACTTGCAACCTGAAAATCCAGTGTTATACATTTTATATCGTTCTTCTAATCCTCACATTCAGTTTTGAACAGTTGCTTTTGCCTAAACATTCCACTGAAAATTGTTTTGATGTAAGAAAGGATTTTTTTACTTGCAAGTGGTTAGCGCACTTGGCTACTGATCTAAGGGACCTGGGTTCGAGCCCCGGATAAGGCATTGACGTTTGCTTTCCTGCTGAGGTCCTGCCATCCTCAGACCTTCTACTATGGCATATAAACTGACAGGCTCCTGTCAGACCTCTGTGGCAAGTAGCTGCTTGAGGGGGTATTTATTTATTCATTCACGAGTAACTGCTGGATCCAAGCAATGGCATAGTAAATCGGGGTCCCTTCATTATCATAGACTCCTTGCAACAGCTAAAGTCACTCTAGGAAAATTTGTATCCTGCTGCTAATTTAACTTGCGACAAAGATCTCGATAGGTGCAATGAATTTGAACATATTAAATGATTTATGATTTCATGGAATTTTACCTTCTTCCTACATGTACCCTAAAAATATCAATGATGAAATCACTTAATTTGTATTAACCTCAAAGGAAGATAGGAATGAACAATTTTTGTTCATTGGCAATGAGCTTTGGTACCATATCATCCTTTGAATACGAATTGAACAATAACTGCCATGCTTTTTAAAGCACATATAAGCTATGCAATGTTTTTAATTTACACGAAGTTCAAAACGTTCTTATGCATCTGCAGCAGGGCGGACTTACCCATAAGCTACAGCTTAGGGCCTCAAAAAATGAGCTTGAAGTTTAACACTGTCACGAAAACACAATCACTGCAGAAAACAATGATTTTTAAATTGCCTATTTTCGTGAGATGCTAATTAGTTCTGAGAAACTAATAACAAACTATTAGGAAAGTTCACAACCACACTGAAGTCAAGTTTATTGAAATCGGTGAAAAATGCTTTAATACAGCATTGTTGTTAATGCAAAGAAAGAAAAATAGATAATTTCGTTGAAATCATAAAAATTGTTATCATTCACCATTTTGGAATAGTGTACTGAATTTGAATTTCACTAGAAAACAAGTCTATTAGGATACATTACAGATGCTTTTATCACATTAAAATAGCAACACATACATAACTGTGGTAAATGAATTTTTTTTGTATAAAACTATTAATATTACGCATTCCTCCTACACATATTGTCCAGCTTTTAAAAAATCGAGTACCAATAATAATCTTCTAATTAAAAATACTATACAAAACCGAGTAAAATCCTACATGCACAGCATATATACATGAATGTTATGTCTGTACACATACAATTGATACAGAAGCAGAAATATGTATACTGCTTTAACCCTTCCAACCAGTACTTATCTTACATGAATTGCAAAAATAAGCAATCATTAATAGTTAAACAATATACACAGATCATAGAACTAGATTTCTGAATATACACATCGAATTTTTCTGTACTGAAAGTAGTTTTGTCTTTCACCAGGAGATACTTGTTTACCACCTCCTGATGAGTCACTCACTGAGTATGTAATCATTCCTACTGGTTTGAAGGTTTAAATGAGACTTAAAAATTATCAATATGTTGAAAATTCCATTGCAACTGGTCCCTTGAAAAATACTTTTGCTTACATCGTGGAAATCTAAGAACACTTTAAATTATGCACAGGTTCAATGGATATTAGTATTGATAAATCCTGTGTTTAGTGATTGTATGAGACTAATAATTGAATTAGACGAAACACCGTAATATCGCAACATAAATTCCTCATTAATTTTTTTGAGTAGAGATTCCTATTGAGATTTCCAGTTTCCCAGAATGTCCTTGTGCATTGTCAACAAATGTCCACAAAAATGTTGCACCGAGTGTTGAAACATTACCTACAAATTTAAAAGGCTCTACAAATTGCAGCCTCCTGATCATGGTGACATCTGAACTTTGGTGTGCAATTCCTAGCATATCTGGAAATGGATGTCAATTGGCTGTGGAATGTCTTCTGGTCAAATGGAGCTCACCACTTCTATCTGAATGGTTTAACCAACACCCAAAACTGCAGTACAGGGGTAACTAAGAATCCTTGAAAGGCAGTTGCATTTATCAGATATTACAATATGTAGGCAGTTTCACAGTAGTTAATTAATGAACATTCTTTGAGAATGAATCAGACCGATTCCACATTTTCTGCAAATGGCTACAACATTGTGCTTTGTTTGACAATCATGCTTCCCAGTCTATAGCAATGACAATATCGTTTTCACTAGGACAGTGTGCTGCCTCACATTGTACATTCAGCAAAACAGCTTTTGGTTTCTAATTTTCATGGTGATAAGCAAAAAAATTTCAGGGCAAGATTGCTGCACTCTCTTACTATATGACTTTTGCCTCCTCAAGCAGCTGCTTGTCAGAGGTCTAACAAGAGCCAAAACATATATGCAATTTAGAGAACATTGGCACTCAAGGCCAGTGCTAGTTTGCCGCTCAGACCGAATTTGTCCTCTGCTGTCCCTTTCTACAAGTCTGATTTTAGATGTTAATGATTAATTTAGCTAGATCTAATGTCATTAAAAAAAAAAATGGAAAATTATCTGTTGAAAAACTAATGTTACTTCAACTATTGTCGTTAGTTTGTTCACAAATTTTCCATCCCTCAAAAAATGCTGCTCTGTGGAGTAGCTCCGCTCCTGTAGCTGTACTGTTAACAGAGACAATAAACTTGGACAAAGGTTTCTGCTGGGATAAATTCACAATGCTAAATTTCATGTTTTATGTTCTTGGAATGTGGCCGGTTTCCTATTTGTACACCAGGAGCGGCTCATAATTGCCTTACCACAAATAACATATGAATTTCAAATTTAGTATTCATTATTTGTCATATATAAAAAACAATATTTTTTATATCGTTTTGTAATCTTTATTTGCTATGTAGACAATCACAGCAATTACTTTGCGAATCAGTGCTAGGCTGTCTGCTTTAGTTTATACAATACGGTCATTGCTCAGAATCAACTCTATTATTGCGATGGCACAAGTGCACTGAAATAAAACAGCAGTGAAGTGCAGGAATTAGGTCACTGATTCAGAGTGGTCTGTTACACTTGATTGGCTGATATAACTAATAGTCAAAGACCTAGTTATTTATCGAAAATCTGATTATGCTAGAATCAACAACAGGCCTAAACTTTGCTGGCAGGATGTTTGAACTGAATTTGAATTGGGTCGCCAACTTTTCATCTTGCCAAGGAAGGATATTTATGTATGGACAGTTCTAGATATGAAAATATAAAATGTATTGAACATTTGGTGTACAACAGAATACTAATATATATTTAACAAGATATTTCGTCAGCAATGCTTAGCTCAGTGCAATGTCTTTTGACTTGCAACTCAAAGGTCTCCGGGTACAATGCAGGAAGTTTTCATATTTTTTTTATTTTATTTTTTGTTTTGTAGCTTTTTATTACCATGTCACTTTTTACAATTCACTATAAAATAAATATAATAATATGTAACAAATTAATATTGTAAATTAAATATAACCCCAAAAAAATTGTTCAAGTGATAATTTACTAATTCAGTTTAAATTTATAATCGAAATGAAGTAAAAAAAATAGCAAACCTATATATTAGGCATATTTTTCACGAATAATTTTTCAAATACCACTAGAAGGAAAAAAAATGCGTATATAGTAATTATTAGAGGTGAGGAGCAAAAACTGAACTAAATAAAAAGCCCTTCGAGTTTTTCCCTCGAAAAAAATTTTTGTTAAATAATGCGTTTTGAGAATAGTTGAAATAAAGAATATATGCGTTATGGAATGTCTTTCAGTCTGATTCAGTTCATTCAATATCTCAAATTTTTTTCCTACATTCAGGCCCTTTCTATGTTAGTCAAAGTGCCCCACCAAACATTTTAGTTACGAGCTGCCAGTGCTGTACACCATAACTTTTAGTAACTCCACAGATAAAAGTTCAGAGGACTTAAATCAGGGGACCATGGGAGGGGAGGATATTCAACACATTATCTCTGCATATCCGATGGTTTTGAAATTTAGAATCAAGACAGGCCCTGACATCTGTTAAACTACATGCCATACATTTCAAGCCCTCTCAGTTGCGAAGCACAAGTTTTGGAAACATAAAATTCTTTCATGAAATATGTATCCAGTTTTTGAGATGCTCTGCAATTTGCAGTTCTCTCAGCCAGTGGTGTATCCAGAAACTTCGAATGGGAAAGGGGGGTTTGAGTCTAATGGGGTTTGAAGCACTCGATGCTGATTTCCATGGACTTCTCGAGAACACGTCATTAAAGCCCTCAAGGGGAGTGGTTATAACTCCCACCTTGGATATGGCACTACTCTCAGCATCACAGCCCAAGGTTTTGGAGGCCTCATGCAAATGTGTGTTGTTGTTGGTTTCTTGTTCACTAACTCTTCATCATTGACTATTGATGGCCTAGAAGAGGCCTGTGAGAGAATTTTTAAAACATGCAGTTCATTCTTGCTGTAAAATATCAGTTAATCAACAGACAAATATCTTAAAATTTAAATCACTAATTTAAAATAATGTCAGTTTATAAAAAAAAAAACTTTGGGAGCTATGTTAAATTTACTTATAATTTCAAAATGTATGTGAATGCCATTTAAATATCTTTGCTAAATTTTGTTTTTGTATATTTTTGCCCAAAGTTTTGAAATCTCTAGGTAAATACATTACTCTGCTGTCGTTTTATTTCTGTGATGATCTGTTATGAAAGATATATTTTCCGTTTATATTAAGAGAAGTACCACTTTCTGATTTGTTATTTTAGTAGCATACTCCCATATAATAGTTTAAAAAGATAAATTTGAAAAAATGAAACAAATGATAATCAAAAAATTATGACTGAAAAAGGAAGTGAAATTCATGCAATTTTTTTTTGTATGTGGCCCTTCTAAATATTTTACTTTTTAAAAGATTAGGCAGGTTCTAGGTGAACACTAGTCATGTGCATGCATGTAATAAGAAAGTATATGACCTGTTTCACGGCTAATTCTGATCCATGTTAGGTTCATTTATGCATCTTGGTCTAGAAAGTTCTGTGCAACTTCTTTTCTGTTTCTTTACATGTAATGTGTTGGCGTTCATCACCTAATAGTATGCAAGTGCTAATATCACATTTTTAAACCTCATTCTCAACACAATCTGTATTAAAGGAACATTAATTGTGAACACCCTGCAAAATTAAAGAAAACACATGTTGTGAACAAAATTGTGTTTTCCCACTCCTCATTAAAATTCATTTTTTTACTTTTATGTATATTTTAGGAAAATATAAATGAACAATTGTATCAGAGCAGTATAAACATTTTCAACGATTTTATCTTGAACACTAATAAAAATCAGCGGTTAAACTTTGAACAACAAATCATAAGTAGGGCATAATTCTCTTGTACCTAATAAATGATAAGGATACTTAAGCCATCTAATTTTTTTATCACTATTTTATGCTTCACATAACTTGTTACTAATTTCCCTCTAACAATTTTTAGATGCATTATAATTCTATCATACTGAACAAGACTTATACGAAATTTTACTTACTGTTTTTAAAAGTGACTAAATGTGATATAGTTCATGTTTTCTTAATTTATACCAACTTAATCTCGAATATAATCTGTTATTAATAAATATTCAACAAATGCCACTCATAACTTTAGAAAAATTAACTTTGGCAACAAAATTTAAAATCATAGTCAAAAGTAAGTGCTCGCAAGTTGTCTGCTGTTTTTGACCATTGTGCTCAAGTTCAGTTACACGTATATGTCCTGATCAAAGTACACATTCCAGATTGGGGGAAAAAAATGCATGAATTAAAAAGCTTTTAATTGTTAAGATATTACCAGTTTCAATATGGGCCAGCAGTAATATTTGTTGGTAATCAGACTTTGTTCAAAAAACAAAACCTTATTTAGTACTTAAACTGACAATTAACATACATGCCATGATATGAATTATAAAATATGTCATAAGAAATGTTTCACATCAGCATTTGATAAATTATACAAAGCAAAAAACTTTTGCAATAATGTCAGAAATTTTTGAAATTAACAAATGTTTTATTAAAATATTCACCAGTATGACATTTTTGCTTCATAAATAAGACAAGTGTTGTATAACATTATTTATAAATGTAGCATTTAAGCACTGTTTAACAAAGTGCAGAGTTCTTGTAATAAGAACAAAAAGGAAACAATTGCCCTTTTATGTAACATAGAAATAATAGTCTTGATAATTTTGATATAGCAATCATTGCTTTAAACGTTTGCATTGCTAGGGTCTTTATTGGCATATTAACTTTGAAGCAAGAACTTGACAGTTTTTACTTCACAGTAAAGTTCAAGAGTACAGAACCTGTAACTGTAATTGCATACATGTACAAGACAGTATTAAAAAACTTCAAAATTCACAAGTGTCTTGAATCAGACCATTGTTGTACTGCATTCTTGGCCCTACTATTATAGTATCTTTATATTATTGTGTGATACAGCTGTTTTTGCACTTTGAAACTATAATTGCAGTAGCAAAATCATGGATTGCTAGACAGTATATCAATGAAACCTTTAATATCACATTTAGACCACTATTTTTGCAGCTGTATTTCACAGAATCATGCCTACACAGTGAAATTTGTCTATTTTATGAGAACATTTAAGCATTATTCAGCACATTGTTTAAATTCTGTATATTTTATTATCATGGAAGCATTGTGATCACATCAAATAGTGTGTAAATGATTGAAGAAAATGCAGTCTCTTCCAAAGAAATTCATGCTATATGACCATTTTGGGACAATTTATGCAAAAATCTGGTTTATCATTTGCTCTGTAGTGGCTTTATAAAGATAACTTTAATATAAAATATATACACTACTTATTAAATTTCTCGATGTCAGTTTCACATCGATATGAAATTTAGAGGGAAAACTGTCTTGTGCAGGATGAGATATGAACCCATCATCTCCATATAATGTCAGGTTTTCTGACTGCTGAGCTACCAATCACTGATCTCTATTGGATGATATGAACCTACCTGCAGCATACATATCTGTGTCTCCTGAAGGTAGGTAATATCTATGCTGTTCAGAAAAGCATACTGAAGTAGATGGCAATGTATGCCATGAGTATATTAGTTATGCTTATTAAATTCCATGAGTATATTAGTATGTTATATAGTAATTGCTTATTAAATTTCTCAATGTTAGTTTCAACAGAAGAGTATGTAATCACTCTTAGCTCCATATTGATATCAAAATTAGAGGAAAAATTGTCTTGACCTGGGTGGGTACAAACTCATAATCCCCTGATAACATACATGTCAGGTGCTCCGACTGCTGAGCTACCAGCTGCAGATCAAGATCTTTATTTTCAAATATCAGTCGATAAGGCGTGGATGTATGTGTCGTTTTTCTGCTGAGGTCCTGCCATCCTCTCAGACCTTTTACTCTGGCATATAAACTGACAGGCTCCTGTCAGACCTCTGTGGCAAGCAGCTGCTTGAGGGGGTATTTATTAATTTTTTATTTATATATTTTCAAATAGAGGCGATTTTCATTGGTGGCTGATAGTTTAGTGGTCAGAGCACCTGCCATGTTATCAGGAGGTTATGGGTTCATATCCTACCAGGCTAAGACCATTTTTCCTCTAAATTTGATATTGATGTGAAACTGAGATTACATAAGATTTTTGTTGAATATATACATTTTAAAGTACAACTGGGAATATAGATGTACCAGTCTGTATTCAAATCTTGGAATTATTTTTCAAAGTACTTAACTTTTTTTCTCTCTCAGCTTTCCTTTACAGAAACTACAGATATCCTTTACTACCATAATTAAGGTTGGGGAAATCCACTTCTCAATAATGTGAGAATGTTTTTGTATGACCAATTGTTTTCAGAGCACCACAGTTACCTGGGGAAAGATCAACTTTCACTCTTGAATGCAATTAATTTAGTTGCAGGTTCTTAGCCAATATGATTATTAATATTACAATAGTATATTACTCCCTCCATTAAAATCAATAATCCTTTTTTTAATGCACATAAAAGCAGGAATTTTTCCCCTCTGCCTTCTTATGTTGGTATAAGCATTTATGTCTTTACTCTAGGTTTTCCCTACCTCTGACATAATTCTATGTATTTTGTTTCAATTTAATAAATTTTCATTACTACATGTGTATATTTAAATTTATCAGACTTGTTCTTTTGAAACATGTTGCAACATGACTTCACTGAATCAACATACACTTTATTTAAGTGTTAAACCTCAAATATATAGCTTTTATTTGATGTGAAACAATTATATCTGTTCAAGTTTACTGTTATTATAATTTTAACTGGAAGCCAATAATTATTCCTTCTATAATCTTTAAACTATACTAGTGGAGAGTGTTTAGCATGTTTGGCTACTGATCAAAGTGACCAGATTCCAGACCAGGATGAGGCATGGATTTTTTTGGGGGTGTTGTCTTTCTGCTGAAGTCTTGCCTTCCTCACATATCTTCTCTATGACATTTTAAACTGACAGGTTCCTGTGAGATCTCTATGGCAAGTAGCTGCTTGAAGGATAATTTATTATTTATATATAATTATTATATTTAAGTTCTAAAATGCTGGAAACTAAGAATGGTTAAAACATAATTTTTTCAAGTACTTTATGTGAGCAATCAAGTTTGGTTGTTTTACACCTGAGTAACCATTTTTGTAATTCGCTAAACACCCAAATCATACTAATTCCAGGATAATTTACAACTAAAAATGTATATTAAATACTATTCAACTAGTATTAACTTGAAGGCAAAATATAATAAACTCAATTAGCAAATTCTTATTAACAGCAGGCATAAGGTAAAACTTTATTTTTTTTTCGGTAATTAACATGTATTTGCTATTTTTTGGTCCTCATATTAGTGTGAAAATTAAAATTTTTTTCATTGGATGCTATATATAGGACAGAGAAACATTGAAGCTATTCCTAGCTTATAAAGATTAACCTAATTATAAGGATATGTTTGTTAAGAGAGTGGACAGATTCTATTACCACTATGCTGAGTTACATGAAGGAGTATGTCAACTGAATTAGTAGCTAGAATCTCTAACCACTTTAAAAGTTAAGGGTTTAAAAAATACTCCTCAGACAGTCTATCTTTCATGGCAGAATGATAGGAATCTACAAATATAATATACATTGAAACTTATGAGTATGGTGGAGTCTCAGCTGTAAGACAATACAGACCTCATGCTTATCCAGGAATTAGAACCTGAGTCTGTTGGCTCTGCAGCCAAACATGCTAAAAGTTCAGTAATTGGGAGTTTTAAAAATTTTAGTTTATAAAACTTTCTGAATGAAGTCATTTATGCTTTTGGTAAAGGACAAATAAACTGTGTCTGGGCTTGATTACCAGCTTGAAGTCCAATTTTATTCATTACAATAGATTTATAAAAACTGGTGCAATTGTTGTTTAAGGTAAATTTTGCTGAAGACAAAGTGACAGTGTGTGTAGATCACTGATTTTAATATTTGATTAATACATAACGTAGAGTGGATCTTCATTTTTATGATCTGATAGCCATTTTAATACAACAGCAAAGAATGAAAAGTTAAATAATATACTGAATACATTATGACACAAGTACTATGTTACAATAATTTCTTTTGTGATTGAATAAAAATGAATTCAGCATTAATTTCACAATAAAAGATATTTCATTGTTTACCTGCAGAGGCATTTCAAGTTTCAAGATTAAAATCTAAAAATTATTTTTTCCTGTCTGACCTCTAACTTGAAGACCATTTATCATATAAGTGTATTCCACATATCAGGTATTCTTTTTCATTGCTTTATTTTGGAATAACAAATGAAATCTACCTGACACAAGTAACAAAGGTGGTGTAAGGCTTTGTGGGTTAAGAGATCAAGATTGTAGAAAGTAATTTTCAGAATTTTAATACAGATGAAACTTATCAGAAATGAAATGCCGAAATATTTTTTAGCATATTTATTACAAATATCTGTGCATCTATCACCTTTTTATAACTGTACCATTTTGCTCAACTACAGCATCATAGGAACAACTTTATTACCTAACATCTTATTATTTGCAGTCTTGAGATAATTTATCATTAGCCAAACACATTAATTGAATTACATCATAAGCCGCTCACAATATTGGTAATTGTTTTACAGCTAAAAAATAAAGTGCATGTCTTTATATTTAGTTTCACAATAAGACTGATGGTAAAACTTATAAGTGAACTATTACTTCTAACATAATATTTTTTCCCTTTTAACTTATAAAAATGCTTTGAATTCGTTTATAAAAAAGTAAAATGAACACTTAACTAACAAAAGTAAATATATGTACAATATATAATCTACCATCTCCCGAACTTTGGTAATGTTTTGATGCACTCAATACATAACTTACACATACTTAACAGTAAATAAATGTTAATTTATATCCATTATTCTAGAGCACTGTTAAACGATTTTATTATGACCAAAATAAATTTACTTAGAAAATGTGTCATCTTTCTCAGAATCACAATTATCAAACAAGTAACATTATTATTCTACATTATATATATATATGAGAATGTATTTCTGCATGCTTTGTACATTCACCATTTTGTGGAACTGTGACATTAAAAAGTAACTACTGTGATAAAATGCACTTAGGAAGATGCAACATATACTATTAATTTTATAAGTTTTATGCAATTTTTGATCTATAACATCACAGTGCAATAAAAAAATATTACAAGGCTTATTCAAATTTTTCTTTTATAATCTTCTTAAATATAACTGGAAGTAGAGATAGTACAGCAAATGCTGCCAATAGCAACATTGAAGTTCCAGAAATCGCATCTGCGGATGATGTTAATTGATGCAAAGTTGTACCAGCTTGAATTGCAACAAATGAAGGTGGAGCAACACCTAAAACAAAATCATAGTACATTTAAAACAAAAAGGCTATAATAAATGCTACTCAAGTGACAGATTCATCATTCAGAGTTGTTAAACTCACACAACAAAAATTATGATTTTGAAGTATGAAAATTTGGAGCATTTATGGAATATATTGACTATTAATCAATGCATGATGAATACATATTGATTACTGTTACCAATTATTAGAAATAATATCAAAAGTATGCAAAATGTAGATTTCAGCCATTGCTTCCACAAGTCACTGCTTCATATGCTGCATACTGAGAGTAGCAATTGCTCTCAAAGCACTTTTTGAAAAAAAATCCCTTATGATTGGTATTTCTTGCTATTCCTTCTGTTCTATAGTATTAATTTATGTAATACTTAGTTTAATCAGTTATTTACCCTTTGTGAGTAGGGGCCTGATTAATCTTTTCCAAATTCTAGCGACCTGAGAATGAAACGTCATTTCCAAAGCACAAGGTTGAAATTAAATTTTTTTCAAATGAAAATTAGTAATTGTTTTCACTGTTTCTTATAAAATGTGGAAAAGGACATATAAACCTATATATTTTTTTATCTGTTGACCCAAGTACTTAGTGCACTTTGCTACTGCTAAAAGGGATCTAAGTTTGAGCCCAGATAAAGCATCCATGTTTGTGTTGTCTTTCTGCTGAGGTGTTACCTTCCTCATAGACCTTCTACTATGGCACACAAACTGACAGATTCCTGTCAGATCTCTGCAGCATGCAGCTGCTTGAGGGGTAATTATTTTTGAATAGCCTGAAAAGAATTATAAAGTTCAAAAATGATCCATTTGTACTTGTGTAGCATTACACTTACTGTTTGAATCACTGTGAGTAGTGTGAAGAAGTGATACATTAGTTTATGCCTTTCCTCTGTTTTGACAGATACAGATTATCAATTGGTTTGATTTCCTCACATTCAACCTACTTTTCTGTCTAGCAGAGTTGTAATGCTTCCTAAACTTCTAAGATATTAATTTTTATTACTACTGGAAGTTGCATCATCCAGCAAATACACAGATCACTTTTAGACAATATTTTACACTTTCAATTTTAAATACGATATTTTTTTTACTTTGCTATTTCTATAATGATTTTTTAATTTGCCTCAAATGTATATCATAATTAAAATGAACAACTATTTTGAAACTACTGGAAATGACACTATATATTAGTGTGATGGTCCACCCATTCACTTTTACTTTTCCTTAACCAGTTTTACATTATTTACATTATATTTATCATTTTGGGGATTATTTTTTTTTGGACTGATTGCAATTCTCATTTTCGAGCCCATGCACATGTGCAACTGCGACTTTTGATTGTCAGCCATTAATGCGTGTGTATAGGACACGACCCCTCTTGCATCATAGCTAGAGTGATCGTCAGATTATACAAATGTTTTCCCAGCATGCAACAGATAGGTGCCAGATTTTTATGTAGCACATTATAACTACAACATTAGGTCACAGAGTTAGTTTTAGTGTAGTGAGTAGTAGAGATGTAGGAGTCAGAAGTATTGTGAGAAGTATGTGTTGTATAAATAGGAGTTATTAGTACTCCAACTTTTGTATTGAATTGGGCGAGTCTTTGAATTTTTTGGAAATAAACTTAGTTTGTTTTAGAAACTTTTGAATTTTTGCTATTTTTCTCTTGAGCAACATAAATTGATTTTTTGATTAGATTTAAACTTGACAATCCTTTTTTTGAATTCTTATTTGATAAGTAATGCAATCAATAACAAACTCTATTTCAACTTTATTTGGCAAAGTTAAAGTTGCCTGGTGTCCAACAAAGCTATCTGGAATTTTGAATAAATTTGGATCAGACAAAAGGTCCAACTCGAAAAATTAATAATCTTTGGAGTGTTATATTATGTTATTATATCAGAAATTGCTGTCCTCAAAATGGCATGACATCAATTATCAGTTGTGTTGGAAAATTCGATTTTTATCTATCTTCCTATTGCTTTTCCCTTGTCATTTGTCAGTTTGTGGATTTGTCAAAACAGTTGTTTTACCATATCTTTCAAACATAATGGAGAAACTTAATGATTTATGTGTCAAATGAAAGCTTGTAATGCAGGGAGTGTCAGAAATGAGAAAAAATTGACCCCATGCTTTCTTCCCCCATAAAAAAGGAGAGATATGAAAACGATTGTTCCACTATATCTCCAGAAAGTGAGTGTCGAAAGTGACAAGCTATGCATCAAATAAAAGTAGTGTCATAAGCTATAAAAAAATTAAATGACTGTTCCACCATATCTTTGGAAAGTGAGTGCAGAAAGTAACAAGCTATGTGTCAAATGAAAGTTTGTGATACATGCCATGGGCTATAAACAATTGATGCCCCCCCCCCCACCACCATGCTTTCTTTACCCTAAAAAAAGGTAAATATATGAAAACGATTGTTTCTCTATATCTCCAGAAAATGAGTGCTGAAGGTAGCAAGTTATACATGAAATGAAAACTTGTGATTTGGGGAGTGTTATAGATAAAATATACCTCCCCTTCCTTTCTTCCCCATAAAAAACGTGAAATGTGTAAGTCATTCCACTATATCTTCTGAAAATGAGGGTCCTACAGTTACAAGTTGGGTGTCAAATGAAAGCTCGTGATAACTGTTGTAAACCATTTCAAATTTTGCCCCCACATTCTCTCCCTTTCTGATTAAAAAAAAAAGGGGGGGGGGGGGGGGTTGACTTTAACAAGTTATATTTCAAATTAAAACTTGTGATGTCTCCAATGTCATGGGCTACCTCAATCACAACTACAAAATGGGTGGGGGGAAAGGAAAAATGTAGTTGATGTTTATGAGTCATATACAGATGAAAATTTCTGAAGGTAAGATGTTCTTAGCAACAAAGAAAAAAAATTAATTAAAAAAAAAACCTATCTTTCTTTCCATGTACATCCTAAAAAGTAGAAAATAAAACTAAAGCATATTGATAGTGCAATCAGTCACTGAATTTGCATTCACTCCAAAGGAAAATAAATAAATAAATAAATACCCCTTCAAGCAGCTGCTTGCCACAGAGGTCTGACAGGAGCCTGTCAGTTTATATGCCATAGTAGAAGGTCTGAGAGGATGGCAGGACCTCAGCAGAAAAACGACACATACATCCATGCCTTATCTGGGGCTCGAATCCAGGTCCCTTAGATCGGTAGCCAAGCGTGCTAACCACTGGGCCACGGGACGGCTTCAATAGGACACCAATTTATCTACACAACAAGATTGCCAGCGGCCTTTCTTCCTTTGAAGTGAATATGAACCAAGTGACTGATTGCACCATCAATATGCTTTAGGTTTATTTTCTACTTTTTAGGAAGGTAGGTATTTTTTTTAAGAATTAATTTATTTTTATTTTAAAAGGTATGACTTACTTTAGTGATATTTTTAACTGACAGTAATTTCATGAATAGCATTAAGAAATTACAATTTTTAAATGAAACACTTGCCATTGTTTGAAATTAAACTTTTTCATAGCATTATATAATGTAACTTGAGCTAAAAGTATTTTTTTCTCAATTTCAATGTTTCATTACACTTCATACGATTTCACATATTTAAAAATTTTTATGCTCTTTTCCTGTTTTTAGTTATATCTTTTTTATTCTTATTCAAATTATCTTGTTTTTAAAGCAAAATAATTATTTGGGGCAGCACTACCTAAGTCTTGAATTTGCTCATTGCCAAAAATCTAAGCATATGTATTGTGTTATTTGAAGGACTAAAAATTTTAGGAAAAAAAGCTCAAGGTAAGATTTAAGCAATAAACATAAATATTATGAACAATTTATATTAAAATCATGAAATAATTTAGAAAAGGCAGTCAAATTAATGTACTTAAAAAAAATTTACTGAAGTAAAAATAAAAAAAAAATGCAGCCAAAGTTTGTAACATTTAGAAAAAAATACAAACATCATTTCACTCTTTCTTAGAATGCTTGCCATTTTATTAATCACAATTAAGTGCTCTTTCTTTTGGTATATAAATACTCTATTTCTGTTCTTAGTTACTTCAGGAAGAGGTTCTGATGTTTTTTAATTTTCTGAAAACACTTCAAAATTAATCCAGTCAGCAGAGTCAGTTCGGTTTCAGAAATCTGACACTGTAAGGGTTACTCAGTGAATGATGCCTTCAAATGAACAAATTATTAGAGATTAAATTTTCATATATCAAAAGGTATGCATGTTGAGAACTGCCATATGAGTCTTGATTCATTGCAAGTGAAACCAAAATAGGCTTTTGCATTCAAGTGATTGAAGTTTAGTGCAATGGTCATTTCACAACATCCATTAACTGATTATGAATGAAATTTCATATCTGATAAGAAAACTAAATTCATACATTTTTGCATTACATAAGGTCTGACGCATGCATAATTTTTTATATTAACAAAATTTAATTTAGTAACTAATAATTAATATGTAGGTATCATTCAATGATTAATAATAGATTTATTGACCTATACTGGAAAAATTAACACTAGAATATAAAAGGAATAACAGCAGATGCCACTGCAGGCCTTTCTCTATTGATTTCATTTTGAAAAGTTCTTTAAACTGCTGACAATGGTGGCTTAGCAGGTGACACATGAGGTGATGGTTAGTGGCAGCTATGACAGTCTACAGTATGCAAACTTTTTGATATTATAACCCTTTCCTCACACCTTGAAACTTCAAGGTGTGAGGGAAGGGTTCTAAGTAATCTGATTTGCAATTAGCTGTCTAGAGCAGGGAGGAAGGGAGAGAGAAAAAGATTGTATACATCCATTTAGATACAAATTTGTGGCTTTCGGCTCTAAGGGAATTTATGTGTGTTCTTTGACTAGCATTTTGTCTAGAAATGGTCAGCTGAAGTCCTATCTGATCTACAGGCAAAGTGCAAAGTGTTAGGTAAGTACATATTAAAAAATGTGGACATACACTCACTTTTACTGCAATTAAAGAGTTAAAACAAAAACAATTCTCTATAAAATTTTACTTTACTAGAGACTTTTATTATCATTTTCTTTTGTAAAGAGGAGAAAAAAATTTGGGAGCATGTTATTTTTTTTAAAAAGGGCAAAACTGAAAAACCCAAAATTCAGATTTTTCATACAATTTAAAATACACAATATGTAATGAACTTATAGGGACAGGCGATTGTATCCTGTCCTATCGTGCCAGCTGTAAAGTTCTTTATAGCCGGGTGATTGTACTGTCTTGCGACTATCAATAATCGAGCAGAGGCAGAATAAAATTTAACACTATTGAATAACAACAATACAGTATGAATTCTGGGCAACTATATACTTATACTCTACTAGCCATAGAGGATGCATAAACCATACGATTATGCATAGATCTCCCCCTTTAGTTTCCAAGGGAGAAATCCAAATGGAGTCCCTCAAATACCTCACCGCTGCACTCAAACACCAATGCCTTTTCTCACGACCTCTCTGCTTCGGAGAAACCTTTCTTCTCATTCACTTTCAGCTTCTCATCAAGCCCCCTTGGCTCCAACCCATTAGCTTAAGTTTTCAACAGCTTACAGTCTTAATCCTCTCTCATTGTCACAGACAGCCTCCACCACCTTGACATTTAGCGACATTGATCCTTGCCAATGACAGAAAGCCAATTATTGGCATCACCAAGATCGGTGCCTGTGTATCTAGTCAAGGAATTATGGGAGGTACCTTACATTTTTTTTGTGCTAATACATATCTAAATGTACAAATACTTACATACATTAATAAAAGGGGGTAAGGAGGTGCCGAACTTGACATATTAGCTGTAATTACAAAATTAAAACTCCTGAGGAGAGCTTAAGTGGCTCATGTAGAAAAGTAGAGCATCAATTACCACTCAGTATAATCTGTTTATTGCTTCTTCACTTATTTCTTCAGATTTTTCAATGACCAATTTGAATTTCAAACCAAAAATCATATAAAATCCCAAAAAACAGAGCAGTTGGTAGCTCTGATTGTTAGATATGTTTAATATGATGCAGAAAATGATTATTGGATTGCATAAGTGTGTAAGAAAAAATTTATTAATATCTTGTAAACTTTTAAATTATTGGTATTCTTAAAATATTTGGAGTGGGGGTTAGCTCAATCAGTAGTATGTCAGGCTCTTATAATCTGTGGTTTCCATGTTTGAGTTCCAACTGTGCAAGCATTGAGATTTATCTCCCCTAAATCTTCACCCTGCTCTGTCAGAAAGGGGACACCAACAGGCTTGGAAAAGCCATTGACTGCAGGATGTAAGCCATGGTCCTGTGTGCAGGAGAGTGGTACCTTGTGCAGATTAAAGAACACACTAGATGGTCTTGATGAGAGGCTACCTTCTGTCCCCTAACAACTGTCCAGTGGGTCCCATTCCTCCAACTTCCTCTGAGATCTTGTGATCTTGCCATTTAGCACATTGAGCACAAAAAAGTGTTGCTCAGAGGCAAAACAACCCAGCTTAAAATACATCATCTGTCTTGTACCATGCTTCACAAACTGATCGTAGTAGTCATAAAATTAGATTGAATGGACTGGCACCATTAGCCATGGATTACATTACTATGGCAATAAGAGCCAACATCTCACTAGATGCATTCAGGTGATATCGTTTTCTGTTAGTTTTATGTGTAAGACTGTGAAGGTATAAAGGTTGAGCTTTAGAGTAAACTTTATTACTATTAACTTTGGAAGCTTTACATTATATTAACATGATAATTTACATGCCAACTGACTTCTAATTTCTATAGCATATTAATTACAATTAAGTCTACTTGGCCATTTTATTAGAAAAAATTGCAGCTTTTTTAAATATAACCTTTTGTGGTTAATGATGAATTTGCTTTGTTGTTTAACAGCCTATTGAATTGTAAGGGACTGTTCCACAGACTACAAGGTGCCACATTCACTGACACCAAAACGTTTTACAGCAATATGAAAATAAACATAAACAGATTTGAATTCTTTTTTTTTTCAATATGAAAAAAAATATATATCCTGAGTTCAGCTTAGTGCAGAAACTCATACTAATTATAATTAACTTACCTATGAATGTTCCTAATAAAAATGGTACAAGAGGAACACCAATAACTGGGGAGGTAACATTAATAAACCAATTTGGCAGGAAAGGTGTAATCCGCAAAAATATTATATAATTTAGGAGATTTGAGCGGTGGTTATTAACCTGCAATGAAAAAGTATGAGCAGATATAAAACAAACACATATATACTAACACACTAGAAAGGTATAGGCAATAATGATGAGATTTCATACCAAATATAACAATTCAACGTGTAAAAAATACATAAACACTTTTCATTTTTATTGTGTAAACATTAAAAAAAAAGAACTATATTTAGATCCAGAAATTACTAGATGGGAAGATGATCTATCTTCAACACTTCAATATAAAATGGAATAAATTATTAATTCGTATTTATGCATTAATACTATATTTATTTTTGTTGTAATAATATTTAATGAATAATGTGTAAATGAAATTACAGAAGTAATTATACTTGTTTTTAATGGGTTAATTGGTGTTGCATAGGTAGAATGGAATCTTTTTTACTATTCTAGACTTTGAATGCAATTTGATTCATATATTTGTGTCCTTTCAAGCTTAAGGATTTTTATCTGTATAACAGGCCATTAAGCATTTTCTTTATATTAAGTAGCATTAACTTTATAGAGGTCAGGAACATTTGTCAACCCAAGGATCTGTTTATTCTGCATTGGTGGAGTTCTTCATCTACATATGTGGGTAGTGACAGGAAAAATCGGAGTCCAACTTCAGGAGCAGCTGTGGCCAGATTCAAGGCAATGTGATTGTTCCAGCAGAGATGATAGGATGACAGCATGGGTCCAGTTCCAGCTGAATTGGTAAAGCTGTAGGTTAAGAATCTTTGTGTGGCCTATGTAATATGGTAGTTCTTTATGAAGTGTGTAATGGGGTTCACATCAATGAGCAACACTTACACAACAAAGGGATCAACAGAACATATGAATAGTAATGGAGTTGGGTTAAGAATGAAATAAGTGAAAGGGGCATGGTTTGGAAGACCCAGCAGTTGGCCCTGGAGTGCAGAAAGCTGCTGTTGGAAGGGCAAAGTGGCTCATTGAGGAAATACAACAGGAACAGGTGCAGTGTGTGACCAAATTGCATTACAAATGTGACAATTTAGAGAGTAGTGCATATGGAAGATTGATGAGATAGAGAGGCGTTGAAAGTAAAAGAATGCATTGAAATTCAATGAGCTATTTTTTTGGAGGTGACAACAGAAATACGAATTTGTGTGTACATATCCAAAGTATGCTGAGTGCGAAGAGGGTCATGAAACATTTTTAGAGTTAGAACTAATAGAGGCCAGGGTGCAAAAGATGGAGATTCATAGTAGAAGAAACAGTCAAGAACCAAAAGCATGACCAGCAGGTAGAGAAACACAAGGAGATAATTTGTGAATTAGAATGTAAAATTAGAAAGATAAGACTTAGTGATAGAAAGATGAAGTAAATGGATATGGTGTGACATATCCAGTAATGTGGAGAATGCATATCACTTCATGCAATTGGAGATTGAATGTAGGAGGAAAGAAACAGAAGTTAGAATAAGAGAACAAGAGAGAGGAGATAGAATAAGGGAACAAGAATGACAAGATAAATAAGGGAACAAGAGAGACAAAATAAAATAAGAAAGAAGAATTTGATCATACTCACGAATCAGAGTTGGCTAGATTATTACTGAGGTGAAGGTAGCTCAAATTCAGTTGGCAATTTGACAGCCTTTGCTAGGGAGTGAGCAGACCCTGAACTCTGGAAATTGGACAGGATGCATGAGTGTTCCCAGCTACTGGAACATAAGGCAATGCTCCACAAGATGTTGATAATATTTACCTGAATTGTGATTGGAAAATTGATAACTTGCCTGCTAGAGAGATGGAATTTAAAATATACAATAGAGAGGATTTGGACTTTAAGAACAAGTGATTTAGAAATTAAAGATCGTAGGCATCCAGTTACAGAATTACCTATATTTATTTTAATTCTTTGATGTCATAAATTGTAAAGCTAGTGTTGGTGAATGTAAGAAAATGTCATTAAAAGTGTAAAAGAATGATATTGAGGGTAATCTGGTTAATTTCTCAGATACAGTGGACTTGCCAATAACAGTTTAGATGATAAGCAAGAAGTGAAAGGATGTAGCTTGAAGGTTCTGGACACAAATATTAAATTCAGAAAATTTAATGATGAAAGAAATCAAGAAAAAGGAATTTGGAGAAATTACAAATTGTAAGGAAACCAGCAAGGTCGAGTTTGTATCTAAGAATCAAAGTGTGAGTTTGTGTTGGAGCATGTTGCACAAAATACAGATTTGGTGTACTTCAAGACAGAGAATAGTAATGATTAGGAATGTAATGAAATGTAAAAGTGCAAAGGAAATTGCAGTCCAGATAATTCAGCTATAGATGGAGTTAACAGATAAGTAGAGATCTTGGTTAGTGCTGCTAATAGGAGTGAATTCGATAGAAATCTGGCAATCTCGAAAGTGGCATTGTGGTTAGCAAAGGCATGCTTCCAAAAGTGAATGTCACTGATGAAGACAGCTTGCAGAGCTTTGATATACAGATAGTTCCAAAGTTAACCACCAATGCCAAGCACAGCCTGACTTCAGGTGCACCTTTGGGAAGGTCAAGGGAGCAGAGCAATGTAAAGAGAGGTTCGAGTAGAGTATGGCACTTCTGGTGGTGGCAATGAGTTACTAGAGTAAAGGGGCAATGTAGGACCATTAGAAGGAAACTTTATGAGCAGTTGTGTCTTAAGTGAACTGAACCTTGCACAATGCATAAATGCCAGTGCTCTGTGAGACAAAACCTAATGCCTCAAAATAACTGTAAATCTTAGGAGGTAGGCTTTTGTTATGGTGCTGCACTAGGTATGGCGAATTGTAAAAATGAGCTAGCGAAAGGTGCTAAATTTTGGTCACTAGTTAGTGGTGAATCACAGAAAAACAACGCAAACATCCATATCTTATCTGGGGCTTGAACCCAAGTCCCAGATATGGGAGTTAAGCACTGTGTTTTGAATGCCTTGCCGAGTCTCCTACCACAACCGGTTTCAATCTGTATGCTCTGACTGGAAATTACAGGCTCTGTATTCTTATATTTTTGAACTCCCATAAGCAATCACTTACATGTCTGGACCATTCAGCTGCACGATCAGGAATATACTTCATCACGATTCTTCTTCCTAGTTGATATGACAATAAATAACAGATGGAAGCTCCAATAGCTGAGCACTGAAATATTTTTTTTTTTATTATTTATGATTGCAGAAATACTGAATGTAAATAAACACTTCTATGTAAATTTAAACAAAGCTTTTGTTACAAACACATAAGACCTACAAGAGAGTGGAAACATGTTATATTTATTTATTCATATAAATATATTATATTACCAAAGTGTTCATTTCCATGTGATTTGAATAGATAGTACCATTCAAAGCTCTTTTACAAATAAGCCTTTAACAGAAAAATGTCTCTGATGATATATTGAAGATCTCACTCAAATCTCATTTTACAACAATATTCATTTACTATTTAAAATTACTGAAGTAGGAAACATTGAACACTAGATACTGCTGTTATATTTGTCCTAAATATTTTTTCTTCAAAATTTAACAAAAACTGAAAAAAGAAAATCACCTTACTAAGTTCTGAAATTACATTTATTTTTAAACAATTTGATGTAATAATTATTATTTAGATTTTAATTAACTTTTGAGGTAAATTCTTACGATCAGTGAAGCTACAGTTAAATGCTCAGAACTCTATCAAATGAATATTGTTGAATGTTGAAATTTAAAGTGATTTGAATAAAATCTTCAATTTATCTCAAGTGATACTGTCCCATAAAAACTTATTTTCAGAGTTAGAGAACTCTGAATGCAAATTTTCATTCAAATAACATGGTAGTGGTCAAACACTTTAGTAGCAAAGTATAGATGAGACATCTTATTTTACAATAAAACAGATCTGCAACAAAAGGTAGGAATAATTTGTAGAGAAACTGATAATTTACTGGATATTGAGCACTTGGAAAGGTGAATGCAACCATGTTAACATATAACAAATAATGTGCTGTGACACAAAATGAACTGTAAACAAAAAGGAAATATAAAAAGATCAGAGAGCAGATTACATCAGCTACTCTGATAATTTGATGTGTTTCTTATGATTGCGGTTTGTTCTTTTTTAATTATTTATGTTACATTCCACTGTATTTTTTGTTACCTCTATTCATTTTATTCAATTTTTTGATACTTTGTATTCTTTTATTCTTGTTTGCAAAGTCCTTCCTGTTTTTCCAATGTATTTTTTTTTTTGCATTCACAAACTATTGATATTTGAAAATGTTTTAAAGCCTGGTGCTATTCATATGTTGTTGGGTTGTTTTACCTCTGAGCAGCACTTTTTTTGCATACAATGAATGGGCTAAAAGGCCAGGTCACAAGGACACCAAGAAGGTTGGGGAAGAGGACCCACTGAACCAATGTTGTGAGACAAATGGTAGCCTCTCGTCTAGGCCATCCAGTGTGTTCTTTAATGTGCACAGGGTATGGCTTTCCTGCACACAAGGCCACAGCTTAACATCCCATCTGACAGATGACAGCCTTTCCAAGCCCACTGATGTCCCCTAGTGATGAAGGGCAGAATGGGGAATTTTGCAGAGATAAATCTCAACACTGGCCCAGGTGAACCTGGAAACTGCAGATTACGGGTCTGGTGCACTACTGACTGAGCCACCCCATTCATATGTTGTACTAGCAAAATTACTTGGCACTGCTCAGGTCTTGAACTAGGAAGTATATACACTGGCAGAAATTGAAAAAAAGAACACCCAGAAGGAATTCCTTTAGGAACGCCATATTATAATATGTTAATAGTCAAGGACAGTAGAAACCGTGATTGAAAATCATTGGGTGAAGTAACGACGTCACTAAGGACAGCAACATGCAAATGTACACAGCACGTATTTAAGGACTAGGGCATGAAGAAAGTTAGTCGTCTTGTGTTGTGTTGTTCAGTGCTCTTTGTAGAAGTTACCATGCCTGGACGATGCAGGTGTGCAACATTTGTTCAGTTAGCAGAGTTTGAGCAAGGTCATATAGTGGGTCTTCGGGAAGCAGGTTGGTCTTTTTGTCAAACTGCATACCGCGTTGGACAAGAGGTAACGGCAGTGGTACAATGGTGGCATCTATCGTCAGAAAAACATTTGCACACTCGCAGACGTGGTTCTAGGCAACACAGAATTATGGATGCATGAAAGGATTGGCATATCAGGAGGGTGGCGGTGGAAGAGTGGATTGCTAAGGCATCACAAATTCGATCCTCTGTCATACCAAGTGTGTCTACAAGAACAATACACAATCATCTTTTGGAAGCAGGGCTACGGGCATGCGTGCTGCCGGCATGGTTACCACTGTTACCTCGTTACTGTCGAGCACATTTGCAGTGGTGTCAAGAACAAGTTCATTGGAGGGAAGAATGACAGTCTGTGGTCTTCAGTGATGAAAGCCAATTCTTTGGAAAAAATTAATTTAGTAATAGTTGAATTTATGGCTGTCTTAGAATATATATTTAATTAATATGGCTGTCTTAGAATATATGACTGTCTTAGAATTATGGCTGTCTTAGAATATATATTCAATTCTGTTTAGGAGCATCTGATGGTCGTTTATGTGTCTGAAGGTGACAAGGTGAGTGGCTTCTTCCATCGTGCATCTGCCAGCGACACACAGGGCTCACGCCAAGCATCATGATGCGGGGAGCAATTAGCTCACTCTCTTGTATGGGTTGGGTTGTTTTACCTCTGAGCGGCACTTTTTTGCACACAATGGGCTAAATGGCCAGGTCACATGGACCCTGAAGGCTCAGAGAAGGTTGGGGGAGGGGACCCATTGGAACAGCTGTTGGGAGACAGATGGTAGCCTCCCATCAAGGCCATCCAAACTGTTCTTTAACGTGGTGAGGGTGGTCTTACGTGTCCAACGTGTTCTTTAATGTCGTGGTAATGAGTGGCGAGCTTTTTCCAAAATTTTGGTTGATTTGAGGTGTAATGACCCAGTCGTTAGCATACTTTATAAGATATACAGTCGTATCAGAATAATATGACCACCTACCTAATAATGGGAATGGGGGTGGTCATATTATTCTGATAAAACTGTGTATACATTAATTTAAAAGAACACTTAAATAAAATATATAAAAGGACACATTTTTTTCAAATTACATTTATTATTTTAATGTTTGATAATAATTTTTCTTGTGTCACATTGTGTTCTTTCAAATGACTTCAATGTCAAAACAAAAAAAAAAATTTGTGTCCCCACTCATGCTATTTACCCATTTCTGAAACAATGGCTTTATCAGGTGAAAGTGAAAATGAATTGAACTTATTCTCCTTTTAAATTTATCAATGACAACAATTAATTTTAACAACCACTAACATAAAGTCTATGGGACATACAATGTCCATATTATTATCTGTTGCATAAAGCCAGGATTCTAGTGATACAAAAAGAACAGCATTCCAACAGGAATTCAACCCCTTCTAAAAAAAATTCCTGACAGGGATAAAAATTTCAAGAATGTTCCTTCACGGGTGAATTTTTGTCCTGAGTTTATCCTACAGCAAATTTAAATATATATTCTAAGACAGCCATAAATTCAACTATTACTAAAACTCTGAATTTTCAAAATATCTAATATTTTTTTAGTAGTGTATGTATGTGTGGCCTGTAAATGGTAGCTAGGGGTAAACTGGAAGGAGAGCTGTGTAGCAATTCCTAGTGATGATGCACAGAACTGGCCAGGTCTAGTACCTAATGTCCGACCCCGCCTTCTCGTGGTGAAGGCCGTTAGTACCTTTCAAAAGAGATATTCTCTTTTGGAAGGGAATGGAAGGGGAAGGCTGCCAGTTCAGTATGGCCTACTGATCTGGTCATCTTTGGCCACTTTTCTTTTTTTTCAAACCTGCTGAGGAGTAGTCAACTTCACAGGGTCCTGGTGCTGACCATTTATACTACTAGACTGGACTTGTTTATGGATTTGAGTTTGATTATGGATCCTGGACTTGCTGCACTGGTAGGCCTCTGTTGAGGGAGAGTCTGCTGCTGTGTTTTCTGTTTGCTTCTGGGTTGCCAGCCCTAAGTGAACAGAGGCATGGGATACCTTATATCAGCTGGTGGATAATCCTAATCAGAGGCCATCGCAGGTACCTGAACCTTACTTAGCTAGTTGGGCATCGTCAAGCCTAAACTGGAGTAATGTGTCTCAGGCAGGCCATTATGGCTCTTAAAAAAGTCCGCTTTAAAAGGTCGTGCCTGAAGCGTTTAGCCTTTTGCGGAGGAGGAACAGGTCTTGCCCCATGCCTGCGATCAGGGGGCTGTTTGATATTGTTGGCCCTACCAATCTCAATAAACCTAATTTCTTTAAAAATCCTACTAATCATTTTCTCTCTGCAGGAACGTGGAATGTGAGGACATTACATAGAGATTATTCTCTTGATGTCCTCATGCAGGAAATCCAGCGCTATAACCTAGATATTCTAGGTTTGCAAGAGACCAGATGGACAGGTAAAGGTGAGATACTTAAAAATAACTTTAAATTTCTCTTTACAGGGAGGGAGGATGGAAAGCATCACCAAGGCATGGGTCTGCTGCTCAGCAGACATGCTAGTGATGCTCTTCTAGGATATGAGTGATTTAATGAAAGGTTTCTTACAGCAAAATTTCAGACAAGCATTAAAGACTTGAATGTTATCTGCTGTTATGCCCCCACTGAGGATGAGGATGAGAAGGATAGGTTTTACGGACAACTTCAGGATATTTTGAATTCTGTCAAGAAAGGAGATATTACCCTTGTTATAGGTGACTTCAATGCCAAAGTTGGTACTGACTCTGACCGTTGGGGAGGGGTGATAGGCCCTTTTGGTATTGGTAGCTGCAATGGGCAATGTCTCCTACAGGTAAGTAAACTCATTGGTTTCAGAATAACTAACATATATTACAGACACCACGTCATACATAAATACACATGGGTTTCACCTGATGGGCTGCATAAGAATATGATTGATTACATATTAATTACCAGCAAATGGGCTAGTTCTGTTAGGAATACCAGGGCATATAGGGGAGCTGAAATTGGATCTGACCATTACCTTGTTAAAAGTGTCTTGCAACTTAAACTTAAAAAGTGTTGTGCTAGGGTGAAAAAATATACTTTTAATACCGAAGCTGTGAAAGACCCAGTTATAGCCAAAGCTTATCATGATAGGTTACTTAGTCATTATGACAGTCATGGTATGCTTATTACTGAAGTTGAGGAAGAATGGTATCATTTTAAACAGGCTTTTTTGGACACTAACAGTACTGTTTTAGGAAAAAAGGAGCAGAAGAGGCAAAATTATCTGAGTGATAAAGCACTTGAGCTTATTTCGGAAAGAAAGAACTGCAGGAATGTCCTTAATCAGTACCCTACTAGTCCAAATAGAAAGGATTACAGAGAGCTTAATAAATGTGTAAAGAATCAGTTAGCTACTGATAAGAATCTTTGGCTTGATGGCTTGGCTGACAAAGCTGAGGAAGCAGTTGGGCAGCACAACAGCAGAGGGTTGTACCAGATAGTTAATGTTTTATGTGGTAGAAAACAGACAGGCATACGAGGATTGCAGGATAAACAAGGTAAGGTTATAGAAGGGGAGGATTCTGTCATGGCTAGGTGGGCTGAGCATTTCAGTGATGTTCTAAACAATGTGGTTAGTTCTACTCCCATTGTTTGTAATGATGATAGATGCATTGGCGGCTTTAATATTGGCCCTATAACACAATCTGAAGTTATTTTGGCTATTTCTAAACTTAAACTTCATAAATCCCCATGGGTAGATGAAATTACTACAGAAATGCTCAGAGCTGGGAATGTTTCGGTTACCACTTGGATGACTGAAATTTTGAATAACTTTTATGATAAAGGCATGGTTCCTAAAGATTTTACCAGAGCTATTATTATCGCTATTTTCAAAAAAGGTGATCGCAGTTCTTGTGATAACTATAGGGGTATCAGCCTACTCTCTGTTCCAGGTACAGTTCTTTCCATGATTGTGCTTAATAGAATTAAGAATCTGGTTGACAGGCAATTGCGTGATGAGCAATGTGGATTCAGAAGTGGTAGGGGATGTGTGGATCAGATATTTTCACTTAGGCAGATTCTTGAGAAATGTTTAGAGTTTCAGAAACCTTTGGTTGCTAGCTTTGTTGATTTCAAAAAGGCTTTCGACTCTGTTGATCGTCATAATTTGTGGTTGATTGTGAGATCATATGGTATACCAGACAAGTTAGTTAACATAATGAAACGCTCTATAATAACACTGAGTCATGTGTGAGAGTTGTTAAGTCTTGTAGCAATTGGTTTAGCATTACTTCTGGTGTTCGACAAGGGTGCATTTTGTCTCCTTTTCTCTTTAGTTTGGTTGTTGATTATGTTATGCGAAATTCACTTCAAGGAAAAGATTTTGGCCTTAAATGGGCTGGAGATACGAAAATTTCTGATTTAGATTATGCTGATGATTTAGCCGTTTTGGCAAATGATGTTGATGAGATGAACTCTTTCATTCGAGCTGTTGATGAGACTGGTAGTAGAGTAGGTTTGGTTATAAACAGAGAGAAAACTAAGTGATGAAAATTGGTCAGGCAGGTTGTGATTCAGTTCATCTGAATGGTTGCAGTCTTGAGCAGGTGTCACAGTTTAATTACCTTGGGAGCTATGTAACAGATACTGGTGATGTGTGGCATGAGATTAACAGACCAATAGGGATTGCTGCCGGGACTTTTAAGAATCTATGGAGATTGTGGAGAAATAGGCGTATACACCTAAAGACTAAAATTAGACTGTATAATAGTTTGGTTCTTTCTAGGGTTACTTATGGTAGTGAAACTTGGACGTTGTGTAAACAAGATAACAGGAAACTAGATGCTTACGCAGTATCTTGGGTATTAGGTGGTTTAACTTTGTAACTAATGATGAGGTTAGGCAAAGGAGTCTGCAACCTTCTTTAAGCAGCATATTGTGGAGAGAGAGACTCCACTGGTTTGGCCATGTTGCCCGTATGGATAATTATAGATTGGCGAATAGGGTTATGAACAGTGTGCCTAAAGGCCTCAGAAAGAAGGGGAGACCTAGGATGCGGTGGGCTGACAATGTCAAACAGGACCTTGTTAGAATTGGTGTGCAGTGGCCGGATGCAGCAGATGTAGCTCAGGACAGATATGCTTGGAGAATTAAACTGCATGGTCTGGTTGGACCTCCGTCACCCATGGCTGCTTGATGATGATGTATGTATGTATACTTTGATTATAACATTGTTAAACCAAAAAAAATAAAAATAAAAAATAAAAATCCAAGAGATACATTTTGCCTCAATAACCAGAATTATTAATTACCATACAAAATTATACTTACCACACAAACTAGGCAGATAGCAAGTGGGAATGGGAAAAGGAAACCTGAGAGAATGCTAAGAAATATAGACCCTGGAATGGCAAAAGATTGCAAGCTGATGGCAGAAGTTAAGAAATAGAACTTATAACAATTTGTAATTAATCTAATTATTTCAACTTTGCATGACACAAAACTCAGAGTTCAGAATAAATAATTAATACTTTACACAATAGTAGTGATTTTGGCATTTGAACCCTAATGTGATGCATGTTTATTGAGATCAACACATCCATTATTTACAAATTAACCAAATATTTGTTTCATTCTATATTAAATACATGTGTATGATTTGCATTGCATGGTATGAACAAGTTTTACAAAGTTTGGACTTTAATTTCTGACTGCTAACATGGAGTAGGCATTCAAGTAATCTGCTCTAGGCAACCAACATTTCAAACTTGATTACCTTTGTACTTGAATATGCCGACACATCAAATTAGGTGGATTCCAAAAATGCTGTATGTATGGAGAACAATGCTTGGTTGCTTGTCTGTGAAGCATTTGTGCCATTTGAAAAATGTGCTTTGTTTCAAGCACTGTTCTCCAATACACTTGAGTTACCCCAGAAAACACTACCATATCACATACTGCTGCCCAACTTCAAGATTAGCCATAGACTGCAAACACACAAAACACCTTTTCAAAGCAAGAGAATGACAAGATTGGATAGTTTTACCTCTGAGCAGCACTTTTTTTGCACACAATGGGCTTAATGGCCAGGTCACAAAGACCCCGAAGGCTCAGGGAAGGTTGGGGGAGGGGACCCACTGGAACAACTTGGTAGATAGATGGTAGCCTCTTGTCAAGGCCACCCAGCATGTTCTTAACACACACAGGGCACATTTAACATCTCATCTGATGGATGGATGGCCTTTCCAAGCCCATCTGTGTCCCCTACTGACTGTGGGCAGGGTGGGGAGTTTTGTGGAGATAAATTTCAATGGTGACCCAGCTGGGACTCAAACTTGGAAACTGTAAATTACGAGTATGGCATGCTAACGACTGAGCCAGTCCCACCCAGAATGATATGGAGAGACTCACTGCATACTATTCTATTATTTGTGACCATATCACAGTGTGTTTCAACTGGCACACACTGTTCTGTGTCCTTGAAAAGTTGCTATATTACCATGTATCACGCATTAACTTGTACAAAAAGCTACTAATTGCTGGCAAAGGCAGTCCATTATTTAAATGATTCATCCTTGTCCACATATATAGCATTATCAAAATTTGTAGAAAATGTTTACTGAATTTTTAGCTTTCACATATTTGATGTCTGTTTGAGAGCATTTATAGGCATTGACTGGGTTATTCCTTTGAATAATACCGTGCCAGTTCCTTGCAGCTCTACACCAAGTTATTTTGTTAATTCTAATATTAATTAAAAAATAATTTATATAACAATTAATAACAAAATTAAAAAAATTATTAACCATAACTCTATAATAAGACATTCTAAAACTAAGAGTTAGCTAACACCAAAAGTTAGAACACAGTGCAACCATTTACAATAAGGTAAAAACACTATGGGCACTCCCAGTTTCCTGTACATTCAGTTTCATCCAAACACAAATCTCAAGAACTACCATCAATAAAATGTCCATAGTGAATTGTGCTGATAACATTTATTGAACTGAGTGCAGATGAAGTTTTTTTTTTATACAATGAATCATTTATTTATAATACTTAAATATAATGTTGAGGACACAAATATTATATAGCACCAACAGTTGCACATGCATGCATGCCACACACATAATTCAAACTGCACTCTACAACTGAGAGGCAAAAGTCTACAGTCATCAGCACATAAAAGCTAAAAGACCAAAGAATGATGAGTTGAACTTGGTGCATTTTCCTTACATATTGCACTGAGTGGTGTTAGCTCACATAATCTGTCCAAGAGTGCTACTGTCTGAAGCAAAAGCACAATGAGCTCCGACACCCTGCTTAGCGATGGGATGATCTGTCTAATCCACTTGTGTGCCTTTCAAGGTTTCCAGATTACAAGATATCTTCCACCTCTTGGTCCACCTTGCTGTTATCATGACTTCAGACCCAAAGCAGAGATCAGCTATCCAGTGATTATGGGAATCTGGGTATATGATTCTGATAAATACTTTTAAAACTGCAAACTAATTATGTTTTAATTTCTTTATCTGGTATATAAAAAAACAATGTGATTCAAATTCAAGCTCCTTGCAGGTAAGATAAAATGACTGAGAGTATGAAATTTTTCACTCACTTAATGAACATAGGAAATTTGCATGCTAAAATTCACAAAAAATCATGTTTTAAAGTTTAGCAGTAGTTTACTGCAGCCAGTCTTAAACATCTGTCTAAGACTTTTTTTTTCAGTTACAGTTTCGATTTGAAGAGTGGAAAAGAAGCATAGAATGCTGGGATAAATGATGAAAATAATTTTAGGAATAGTTAAATAGGTTTAAGGCAGAGAGTATAAAATGGGGGGAAACAGAGGTACATACTTCATAACTGCTTCCAAAATCTTCTGTTTTTTAATATAGAAGTTTTTTGTTAATTTTCAATAGATTTCAAAAGTTTAAGGAAAAATTTGTTGATAATAGTTCAAATCAAACTTGAGAGCTTAAATCAGGGGGTTGCTTCAGTACAGAGTAATGTTAACAAACAAATCAGCAATACTGTATAGTGCTTCTACGAAATGGCAATCAGATGAATTTAACAAATTATTTATATTGTACAATATTATTTTTCAAGCTTTAATTACATATTTTTAAAAGATATATGTAACAAAATTTTCAAATGGTAATTCCTATTTTTTTTTAAAAATCAAAGATTTTTGGTTGTACAAAAAATGAACAGACATTTTGGGACTCTCATTTTAGATTCTGTCAATATCAATGTTTGTCAAGCACCCAGGAAGAGTTAAAAATGAGATTTTAAAAAATTTTACCAACTTTGAAGCAACTAAATCAGCAACATTATAGTAAATCAGAGCTTTAAAATTAAATCCCATTGGTGTGCCTCAAATAATAGACTATTAGCCTTGATGTTTAGTTTTTATTTTAAAGTAAGTTTTACTAATCTACACATATACATGAACATTTTGACTTTGTGAAGATTCAGAATATTGGGTTGTTTTACCTCTGAGCAGCACCTTTTGGGCACACAATGGATTAAATGGCAGGTTACAAGAGCTCAGAGAAAGTTGGGGAAGGGGATCGACTGGACATGTTAGGAGGCAGATGGAAATTTCCCAATAAGATCATCTAGCATTTCCTTTACTGTGAACAGGGAATATCCAGTGGATGGTGGCTTTTAAAAGTCCATTACTGATGTCCTTTTCTCACTGAGGGCAATGTGGGAGTTAGTGAAGATAAATTCCAATCACAGCTGGGACTCAAACCTAGAAATATCAGATTATGAACCTTGAATGCTACTGACTGAGACAACCTCTATCCTGTGTAAAATTTTCAAAAATGATTAAGAAATAATATTTGCTTCTGCACTTTTATGCATATTTCTTTTGTACTTTGGGAAAATTACTATTATTTTTAATATGATTGGGTTGTTTTATCTTTGCAAATACAATAGACAAAAAAGCAAGGTAACAAGGACAGAGCTGGATATAAGGGGATTCACTGGACAGCTGTGGGGAGTATGATGAAGCCTTAGGACAAGGCAAAAAGTATAGTTTTCCTATGCATTGGACTATGGCTTAATGCCCAAATTGATAGATGGTGACTTTTCAAGCCCAATATCCCCCTTTTCACCAAAGGCAGAGTGATTTAGCAGAGAAATTTTGATCCAAGCGTGCAATTGAGACCTGAACTTGGGAATATCAAATTAAGAGTCTGAAATGCTGCTAAACTCAGCCATTTACCCCATTTTAAACAGAAGTATTCTAGTAATTATATAGTATATAATGCAGCATTAACTTCTCCTCTATAAAAAAGCTTCTTTTTTCCTCTATAAAAATACTTGAAAAAAAAATATTTTCTATGTATAGGATTTTATAAAAATTCCTTATGAATTTCTAAAATATTCTTGTTGGGAACCACTGCTGTAGAACAATACAAATAAAGATGAATCTTAGAGTGAGAATTGCAGAGGATTCAGAAATGGCACTGAAACAACTCAATAAGTTAAAGAATTCAGCAAACAGCTAGAAAATCTGGGATTGATTCTCATTCATGCAAGCAATTTCAAGATTTTCTTCCATCATTGTTTATATTATAGTATTTGTTTATATTTATATTATAGTATTTCTTTACAAGTATATATATTTGCATAAGTAAGTAACTGTAAAAGTTCCAAAATATTCCAGGATTAATAAAGGATACAATATATAAGTCAAAAAATATCCACATAAAACGGTAAAGAAATAACGATCCCTATAACGGTACAAAACTTTTCCAAGATTCTTTGCATCATCAATATCTTTTGGTAGCTTTATATACTGAACTTCATTTCTGAAAAGTAAAAGGATAAATATTAGTCTGAATATTTTGCTACTTAATTAACAGTGGCAAGGAATCAAGGCAAGCCTTAAAATTCTAATAAACATTAAAAAAAGATAAACATAAAAGTGTTTTATACATTTAATAAGTCTATTCAAACACAAATTTTACATTTATATAACATTCTTTTAATTTTCCTGTTATATGTATTATAGCTGTCCCGTGGCTGAGTGGTTAGCGCGCTTGGCTACTGATCTAAGGGACCTGGGTTCGAGCCCCGGGTAAGGCATGGATGTATGTGTCATTTTTCTGCTGAGGTCTTGCCATCCTCTCAGACCTTCTGCTATGGCATATAAACTGACAGGCTCCTGTCAGACCTCTGTGGCAAGCAGCAGCTTGAGGGGGTATTTATTTTTTTTTATTATGTATTATACTGTATAATATATAGCAGCACCAGTTTGCCAAGCTAGTCGAGCTAGAAGTGTTTGAAAAACTTGAGTCACTGCTACTACATTGGCCATCTTATTTCACAGAACAGATGTCCCATTGTCCATATTCAACCAACATATATTTTTCTTATGGATGCTACTTTGCTGGCTGCTTCATAGCATTGCAGATTTTCATACCTTTCTCCTTAACCACTAGAGGCAGACTGTTCACACTATGATTGGTTGCCACCATTTATCGATAATGTCACTTAGGATATAAGCAGCATCAATGGTGTTCCCTGGGTGTCCCATTGGTGTTCCCTACTGACTGTGGGCAGGGTGGGGAGCTTTGCGGCATTAATTGAAGAGATAATTAATATCCTTTCATACTCAGATGTTTGTTCCTTGCTCTGTGCCTAGATAGTAGCATGGATAAATACCCTACCTAGATAGATAAGAGAATTTCAAATACACTGGTTTCCATAAATTAAGGAAAATCCCTAGGTTAAGTCAATTGGAAAATAATGTCAAAATTTCGAAAACAAGTTTTTTGCTTTGAAAAATGTGATTGCAGATAAAATCTCAATCAAATAAATCAATATCTTGATTTTCACCAATATTCGTCCAGTATTTAACAAGTTATGGAAGTTTGAATATTTAGTGATTATTCATGCTAACCATGATCACGTGTGCAACACAGACATGCTGCCGCTACCAGTGGCATGGAACCTGTCATTACATCAGTGCGCAAGCGCAATGCGCACACATGCTAATGACGTTGAAGATAGACCAACTTAAATATCCAAACCGAAATAATACTGCACCGAGCCTGAAGATGCCGTAGATAGATACAAGGCAAAACGCATCGCTCAGAGTTACCTGGATGAAGGCTGAATGTTTTAATGTCCTTTAAATGTCTTTTAAACATCAACATGTATGTTTTCTTTAACATTTGGATAGCACAGTTGTAACTTTGTTGCTAATGTATGTAAGAAGTGAAGCTAAAATAACATTGGATATTATCCACTTAAAAATGATAAATGGGACTGTATAAGGACTACAACAACATGTGGATTTGTGCTTATGTATGCCCCGCAGATAACATCTCTTCACAACTAATGTTAAAATTCGCATAGGAAGCACACTGGAAGTCAGCAGAAGCACATCGTCTTTTGGCGAACAATAATATATAACCACTTTATCTGCTTAGGTTGGGTTGTTTTACCTCTGAGCGGCACTTTTTTGCACATCATGGGCTAAATGGCCAGGTCACAAGGACCCCGAAGGCTCAGAGAAGGTTGGGGGGGGGGACCCATTGGAACAGCTGTTGGGAGACAGATGGTAGCCTCCCATCAAGGCCATCCAGCGTGTTCTTTAACGTGCACAGAGTATGGCTCTCCCGCACACGGGGCCACGGCTTAACGTCCCATCCGACAGACGGCGGCCTTTTCAAGCCCATCGGTGTCCCCTACTGACCATGGGCAGGGCGGGGAAATTTTGCAGAGATAAATCTCAACGCTGACCCAGCTGGGACTCGAACCTGGGAACTACAGATTACGAGCCTGGCACGCTACCGACTGAGCCACCTCTGCCCCTATCTGCTTAGGACTGACAGCTTAAAAATATCGGACTGTGAGACTGACATCATCGCATCTATAAATACATATGATAAGCAATTGTGCCAATTCCCACAAAGTGGTAAATATCGTTTATCTACTTTAATATCTATTGTAGCTTCACATAACTTTATGATTACAATTATGGGTTTTAAATTATTGTAACATAATTACATCTTAGTAATTATGCTCCCAGCTTTGGTGAGAAATAATATGCGCTTCGCACACTAAGATTGTAATACACTGTGCTACCATATGTAACAGCTTAATCATGATATAGTAAATTTTTTAACTAGTGATAACAATGCCAGCCATAAAAACGGACTTCAGAAGTTAATTAAAACTTAGTAATAAGTATTGTATCAAAGTGTTTAATTAAATAAGTTGTATTTTAGAACTTTGTGTAAAGAATTCTTTCACTATTCTTCAGTTCTGTATGTTTCTTAAGACTGGCATTGCTGTTGTTAAATATTCAAACTTCCATAACTCATTTAAATACTGAATGAATATTATTGAAAATCAAGATATTGATTTATTTGATTCAGATCTTTATCTGCAATCACATTTTTCAAAACTAAAAACTTATTTTACAAGTTATAGAGCTTTGACTTTAGCTTTCCATTGACTTAACATAGGGATTTTCCTTAATTTATGGAAACCAGTGTATCTAATGTAGCTGTGCTTCAGCTAATAGATGGCAGCACATTGTAAAGAGAAGGGGCAGCTACTAGAATGAGAAATAGTACAGTAGTAGACTTTTGATGGTTGCCCTTCAGCTATTGTGGTGCATCAGATGAGCAATTATCCTAAGATTTGTGCTCTCCACATGGTTGGAATTAAACTTGTACTCTGTACCTTGGAGGGTGGTTGTCTCTCACTTGGACTGACAGAGTGTGTGTGTCATCTATGCACTTGAGCTCCACACTGAGCTTTGTATCTTTTTGCACTTGGAATGTGCAGTGTTTATGAGTGTATCTCAACATATGAGACTTCTACAGTGTATAGTCACAACAAGTATGGATGTATCTTTGTGCTCTGCACACTAAGGTAACATTACAATAGTCTTCCAGGATCAAGCCCAATCCCTGAACTGCTGATTAAGAAATTATTAAGAAAAAGATATATTGATATAAAAAAAATTACAGTTAAAATAATATATCAAAGGAATATCACAAAAAACTTACGGTTCCATATCTGGGAAATTGTTGTACACAGTTAATAGGCTTATTACAGATAATGTGAAAATTCCAAACAATATAAGGAATGCTCTTCTAGTACTTCCATGAGGTACAAACTCCCTTTCTAGAACTACAAAGGAAAATGTTTCAATATCATGTAAAAACTTCATACAATAAAATTTGGACAATTTGTAAAAAAAATATTAAAGTTACATATATCTAAAACATTAATGCATATATTGTCCACAGTTAAAAATACAGCTTATGACTTTCATTCCCTAAAACAAATTTATAATGTCCCAACTGGACTGAAACACACTGTAATCCCACATTTAATTTTCATGCCTGGAGTCTCCTTAAACCTTTGATAGGCATTGCTGTTCAAAATAAATATTATTTCATAAGTCTTTAGATACTGAAATAATATATTTGTAAATAACAAATGATCTGTAGTTCTTGAAGATATTCCATGATATAAAATCACATTAGTTTGCCACGTAGGACTTAACAGTCATCTCAAAAACCAAAGAGTATGATAAATGAAAAGAATTATGATTGAATTTAAGAATGGGACCAGGAGAGCTAAGTAGGAAAGATAGATAATGGGCTACCAGAGTGTCATCAATGTATCATTGAGGTGTCAAAGTTCCCTGGACAAACACTAAAGGTGTTCTATACTGTAGTCATAACTGGTCCCCCCCACTCACACACACACACACCAGAATGCTGGGTTTACAGGCACTGTGGTGTTCACAGATGTGTGCCAGATCCTGCATTGGCTGTGGCAACACCAAACTCCAATGCGACCATCATCTGCATCCAAACAGTAATGGGGCTCTTCTGAAAAGATGATGTGGTACCATTCCCTCTCCCATGACACATACATGATGCACCACACAGAGGCAAAAGGTGCAAGGGATGTCATGCCTGTAATTCAGCTTCATTCATATGTCATCATATGTTTCATGTGGACATTGGTGCATGCATTGCAGATGCCACATTGTGCTGGATTGCTGTAAATGTCCACAGGGGTTGGAGGTTGCTTGTTGGCAGATGAAGTGATCTAGTAGCATGGTACGTCTGTGGAAACCTGAGCCATAATAACACGAAGGGGTACCTTTCCTTGTCCACTGCTCCAAACAGCATCTTACAGTGTTCATTGCTGACTGAGATGGTTGGCTAGATGATGGGCAGAACAACCTGCCTCATGCATCTCCACAATACAGCTCATTCAAACCTGCCTAGCTGCTAATAACATGCTTATGTTCATTGCATTGGCATAACTGAAACACAAGTGCACTGTTTAACTTCCACTGACTTATCTGCTATGGTGACTTTTATTGTAGTCTTGGGACTGATAGGATTACATATAATTCTGGTTCCATGCGATGTCATATTGTCATCACTGGAATCAATTGCATAGTACCTGGAGCACTATGTGCAGTAATGATTTGGTGTCACTGCATTCATCCTTTATGGAAGTAGCAATTTTTATCTCCATGAGTGTATTTAACATGAATTTATACCAAAAAATATCACAAGTATGCAATTCACTTCCCATCCATGGTTCATCCTGTATCTATTATATTATCACTCATTTTTGCAATTAAACCTTTTTTTTTGCACTCTGACAAAAATTAGTTAATGTTTTATGTTACCATTTGTAATTAACAATTACTACTATAACACCCATTTACTATGAAAATTAATTTGCAATAAGTGAATAATAAAAAAGGGGGAGGGGGGAGAGTTATTACATAACATATAGAGGGGACAGGGATCTGGTCAAACATTACTAGGGGGGGATTTAAAATTCAGCTAAAACACCATCATCCTCAAGCAGCCATGGACTAGTTCTTAACATGCATCTGCAAAACAAACTCCACTGCACTTACTTCAACAAAACTTGCACTGCCCTTCAAAGTATTCCCCTCCAGCATCTATGCAAAGTTGCAGATGTCTATCTCTCTCTTTTCCTCAGGAAATGAGAATAATTTCCCACTGGGTTAGCATATCTCTAACTTAATGGGGAATCCTCTGCAACTCTGAATGCATTTTGCAAGATCTTGCACCCTTAAAAAAGGCTTCCCAGCAAGTTCCCTTATAATTTTTGGAAACAACCAAAAATCACATGGTGCAAGATCAGGTGAATATGCAGGATGGGGTAGCTGTTTGATCTTTTCCTGCTCCAGATAGGCTGTAACTTGCCAGGTTTTGTAAGCACTTGCCTTGTCACGAAGAAGGAAAACCCTTAACCTGTTGTTGGATGCTGCTCCTTCATCTTAATCATTTTGGGCAAAACAATGTTGGTTGTGTATTGCCCATTTATAATCATTTATTCAAGGTGTTTGTTGTTGGGAATAGAAAAAAATTGTAAACATCTTCCTTGAGCGGAAGTCTTCTCAGAGAATTTGGGGATGCAGTTCATCTTCCACAACCCAAACATAGTTGATTTATCTGGGAGTTATATAGTAATAAAACCCCATCTCATCACCTGTGACAATGTCTGTTAACCCTTCCAGTATCCAGGCTGAAAAACAGGTTTTCATCCAGAGGCCAAGCTATTTTCTCACTATGCTCAGCCAAAAAAAAACTTGAACTTTTTTACCAAATAACTAATGAAAGGAATTATGGCATGTTGATACCAAATTAATCAGCATTTAATTCTGGATTTTCTAAAAATCAAGTATTTAACAAAAAAGACGATATGTTTTATTTTAATAGGACGTTTTTAGTCATGTAGTAAAAAAATGCACCTGGCAATACAAATAAAAATTTATTTAAAAAAAACTAATAGACAGAAATGAGTACAATGCACATGAATAGAATTACTATTATTTCTGAATTGAAAAAAAAAGACCTATGTAGTGGTTATGTTCCTCAGCCGATAGATGGTATTGCTCATGTGGTGTGTGACGTTGGAGTGTAAAGTATGACGTAGAAACATAACTGTTGGTTGTTGGTGGCCTATGGCTCTTTGATTTTGGGTGGGCAATGTGAAGTCATGTGTTGTAAGAGTGATTTGACAGGAGTGTGAAGTTACGTTGGATTTTTTTCATCATTTTTGCTTTACGTTTGGATAACATGCCTGTACGGTTAGAGGTAAGTGCGCATATATCGTATATTTAATGAGGGTTTTTTAGTGGTAGCTAAAACAATTAAAATGTTTTTTGGAACATTCATTAAGATATGGTAAATAATAAGTTATTAAAGATATTTTGGAATTGAAATTGTTTAATATTACAAGGGTTGATGTTGATATGTAGTGGGGAGAGTAT